>CM074724.1:151132206-152522206 GCA_037306005.1 Rhinophrynus dorsalis
ATACTTTAAAGTTAGTATTGTAAGCAATACACAAGTGTTTCTAATTAAAGCACTTTAACAGCAGAACAGATATGCGTGTTTAACCAAGTACCTGAACACAAGTTAGCAGGCACACGTATGTTTTTACTTTCACACAGGGAGAAAACACGCAAACCACTATGAAAGTTACAGAACACACAAACTGTTGAATGTTTTTATGCCTTTGAAGAAAACAAACAAACTCATATACACACACCTGCACGTCAGGTAACTTCCTATTAGGCTTCAAAGTTAGTTCTCCCAATGAAAGGGCACACAAGTTTTATAATTGAAGCACTACTTCAAAGTTAGTGACATCTCCACAAAGGCAAATGGTACAAATGCTAGTTAGTCACCTGCCTCAGGCGCTCAAGCCACCTGTCTAGGTACAAGTGCTAGTGACTAGTCAATTGTCCAATGTAGTTACCCTTTATGGAAAGCACACAAGTCTATAATTGAAGCGTGACTTTAAAGTTAGCAACTTCTCTGCAGAGGCACACAAGGATTTAACTGAAGTAGGACTTCAGAGTTAGTTACACTCTACAGAGAGCACACAAGAGTTAATTAAAGTCCCTTTAATAGGAAATCTTGACAGTACAGAGATATGCATATGCGCAATAAATCTAGCCACACTAGAAATATCACGTCCGGCAATTGCAGAACCTTGACCTGAACGGTTACAATTAAAATGCCTCAAAGTTAGCACTCCTCTAATGAGAGCACACAAGGGTTAATTGAAGCAGTGTAACTGTAAACGTTCCCTCTTGCCTCTGTATATATCTATACCCATACACATACACAATACCCATGCATGTATACACACGTATGCATATATGTAATACAGACAATACAGGTAACTGTAATATGAGCACTTATCTATACACTTCGAAGTTTGAAACTCCTCTATGAGGGCCCCACAAGTCTATAATCAAAGCATGCAAAGTACACCTATTACAGTTCAAGAGTATTCCAGCACACAGATCCTCTTTTAGTGAATAAGCCCCTTGCAATGTGACAATACTAAAACCCACCACTCTTGTCGCAGTGTGGTATTGGCACACAAAAATAACTTGGGAGGCTTACTGACTAAATTGCCCAGGAAAAAATATTAATTAAAAAATTATTAAAAAATGTATTTTTTAACAAAATATTAATTTCTAGGAAATATGTCAATAATGGTTATTAATCATTAATATTAATAATTTCTGCGAATACCCTGCTCAACTACGCCATTTGTTTTATGTTCGTGGCTTTGGGTGAATTAATTTGGCGCAAAAGGTTGCACAATAGCAGCTGTGTTAAAATCAATGTAGTTGTGAAGAAACTGCAAACTCACACCATGTGCTTTTTACAAAATGGCGTCCTCAACCATGTGGAGACAGGCTGGGGCCTAGCAAGATGGAGTCAGACCATGTGTTTGCTCTGAGATAAAATCTATGAGCAAGGCCAGGGCCTACAACTTGCTCACACCACACAAACCCCAACACAGCTATTAGAAGCAATATGAATTTGCCCACACCCAAAAAGCCAACCCTTTAATTAAAGGATATATCCAGAGAAATTTGTCCTAATGACAATACCACAATTAACACAATAACACCCCAGTACTAGCAATAAGCAATAATATTTAATAACAAACAATAATATTAACAATACACTGTATATTATCAAATATATTCTAGCTAAAACATCTAATAATATTAACTAGAGAATTACTTACTGCAGTGCAAATAAAACACATAATACAACAATTATAGTAGAAAACACTATACGTTGGTTACTAAGGTATTTTTCCTAGAAATATTATAGATAGTATGAAAATAATAGAGAGATACTTAGTTTCTATACTCATCTATCTGGAACAATGAGGATGGTGCTGCAGGGGAAAAAACAGGCCAGGATCCTGGAACAGTTCTTGGGGCCTAGGCAAGGCATGGCCCCCTTGCTGCTGGTCACATCTCCCTTTCCATAGCTCTCCTGCCCCCAGACCCTTCTTTTCCCAAGACTCCTTCAAGACTGCACTTTGACTCTCTGCACACCTCTCTTATTGTTGGCAAGCCCCGCCCATCTCCAGCCCACTTTTTACCTGACTGACACACCCCTCCTCCCCTTCTCCTAGAAGGAAGAGAAACAAAAGAGGATCTGGTCTTTGTCATTTTCCCGCCCAAACAGAACAAAGGAAAATGGTGGAGAGCTAAAAGTGAGATGAATGACATGAGAACATAACCATGCAATGGATACAGTGTTGCTGCAATTTGCTGCAATTTATTTGTGTCCATAACATATGCATTGAAGGAGATGGAATTATTGAAGGACATTGATTAGAGTTTCAGTGCCATTTTAATATAGTCAGATGTACTGTCATATGCATACCTGGGAACTCTCCGGATTTGCCCCGGAGACTCCGGTTCTGACAGAACTTTACCGGGTCTCCGGGGCAGAGGCTGATTCCTCCGGATGTGGAGAGTTTCTATTGAAACTCTGCCACATCCGATTTTTCTCCTGCTGATACTCAGTCCCCAGCCCTCTGAGTGCCAGAGTAGTAAGGAATGCATTGCTTTGCAATGCATTCCGTACCACTCTGGCACTCAAAGGGTTAAGCCCCGCCCCTTTTTGACGCGATTAGCGTCGTTTTTGTCACCCCCTGGTGAACAGAGGACTACCCTCCGGGTAGCCCTCAACTGGAAGTTCCCAGGTATGGTCATATGTTTTCTTAAGATGTATAAAGGAGCAGACAAGTGTTTCAAAGTTAATGGTACAAGCTCTAAAATGGCATCCAATATGAATATAAAATAGTTTAAATATATTTTTAAGTTTTTTACTCATCCCTAAATAAAGTTGGTCGCTCTTTGAAGCAACATTATATGCTTCTAAAAGGCATCCATATCTTTTAAAGGGACAGTAATGTCCCATAAAAATGCTTAGAGTTTTGTAGAGGTTCAAAATATAAACTATATGAACAAATCCTATCTTTCAAACTGCTATGGTTTGAGAAATATAGGCATTCAAAGTTCCCCCCTCCCTCCCCTTCTCCTGATGTCAGCTGTAAAGCAGACAGCACGAGATTCAAGTCGGCCGACTCGAGGAGGCTCTTCAGCAGAGCCGAAATTGCGTTATTTAAAAATAATTACTTAATTGGAACGGTCTACAAAGTGTGCTTGCAAACCAGGCACACTTTGTAGACCTTTTCAATGAAGTAATTATTTTCCAATATCGTGATTTCGGCTCTGCTGAAGAGCCTCCGGCTGGTCCCTAGACCAGGATCTCCTGCTGTCAGCACAGCACTGATGTCAGGAGAAGGGGAGGGAGGGGGGAACTTTGAATGTGAATATCTCTCAAACCATAGTTTGAGAGAGAGGACTTATGGCATATAGTTTATTTTTTGAACCTCTACAAAACTGTAAGCATTTTTTATGGGGCATTACTGATCCTTTATCTATGTAAAGTCTTACATACTAAAATAGTGTAACTATTTAATTTGCTTCTGGTTATATGTTAAGGAGTAATGTGTGCAACCTGAAAACTTTTTTGCACAAAGAGAAGAGTACAGAGGGTAGTAGGATGCTAAATAATATATTTTTATAGAAGATGAGAAGGCAGATGGAGAGTAAAGCAGGCAGGTTCAGGATAATAAAAATACAATTAAATTACTCCCAAAAAACGCAGTACCAAGGGTTAGGCAAAATAGAATGGTCAGGACAGGTCAAAGGGTCAGAGCTGGCTGATCAGGGTGGGTGGCACGGAAGGAAGGTCAAGAGACTAAGCCACGGGGTCTGGTACACGTGAGGAGCGAGAAATATATATATAATAAATGCAGCAAAAATGCTAAGTAACTCTAATACTAGAGCACCAAGGCCCAGACTGACTTTGCGTCTTAAGGGCTTCATGTGCATCTGACGTCACCTCGCACAATGACGTCTGGACCTGGAAGTGTCCGGAAATGTGGAGAGTGCCTGCACGAATCAGCAGCCACTGGGGAAGGGGACCACTGGGACTACGGGACCACGGAGCAGATTGTGACAGCTACCCCCCCCCCCAGACTGGATGCCCTCTGGGCAAACTCCCTCCAGGGATGTGTGTCATGGAACTCACAAAGACAGGAGGGGGCACGGATATTAGAGTGAGGTTCCCAGGAACGTTCTTCAGGTCCATATCTGGTCCATTGAATCAGGTACTCCAGTCGTCCACAGTGTATCCGAGAATCCAATACCTGCTGAACTTCATAACTTCATACTCATCAGACCCATCAATAAGTATTGGTGGAGGACAGGATGGATGACGTCCTGGAAACGGGCTGGGAGTCCAAGGTTTAAACTGAGAGACGTGGAAGGTGGGGTGTGTCTTATAGGAGTTTGGTAGATTGAGTCGATAACCTGTTGGACTGATGACCTGAGATGTAGCAAAAGGCCCCAGAAAGTGAGGGCCTATCTTCCAAGAAGGACAGGACAGTTGAACATGTGCTGAGGACAGCCAGACCTTGTCTCCGATATAAGGGACTTGGAATGCTGTGTTTGTCTGTCTCTTGTAGGAGTCTTGGGCTTGTAACAACAAACCTTTTAGTTCTTTATGCAGCTATTGAAGTTCCAGAACACGCTGGTTGGCATCAGGCACTGAAGAGGATGGAGGTAAGTCAGGTAAAGTATTAGGATGGATTCTTGTAGCAGAGTAGAAGGGAGACATTGTGATGGAACTGTGGTATTGGTTATTATATGCAAACTCAGCTTGTGATAGTAACTGGGAGCAGTTGTCTTGTAGATGAGAGGGAAAACATTGTAAGTACTGTTCCAAAGTCTGATTTGTTCTCTTGGTCTGCCCATTGGTTTGGGTGTGGTGTCCTGAGGATACGTTGTTCTTTATGTTTAGAGTGACACATAATTTTTTCCAAAATTTATATGTAAACTGGGAACCGGGGTCTGAGACAACTGATTGAGGTATACCATGTAAATGAAAGATGTTGTGAAGAAACACCTCATCAGTGTGGACAGCCGATTGTAGTCCGATCAAAGGTACAAAGTGAACCATTTTTGTGTAGTGATCTAGCACTACCATAATAGTATTATGTTTGTTGGACAGTGTAGGTCTGCAATGAAGTCCACTGACACTTCTCTCCAAGGCCTGGAAGGAGTGGGTAATAGTTGGAGAAATCCAGATGGCCTAGTGTGTCGACTTTTGGCTCTATGGAAAGTATGAAAAGAGGTAACATACCTCTTTACGTCTGTTCATAAAGTAGGCCACCAAAGGTATCTCTGAATACTCTCCAGTGTCTTTGTTATTCCCCTATTACCGGCAGTAGGTAGGTCATGAAAGTGATGTAAAACATTAAGACGTGAGGACTCTGGTACAAAGATTCAGTCTAGATGAGAGAGCAGTCCATCTTTATAAACAAGAGAGTATTGTTGTACTAGTATGGACAATGGTCTTGTTACTTGTCGTACTTGGTCCAATAAGTCACTGGAAATAGCAAGGAAATTATGAGGTTGTAGTATAATGTCTTGTGGTCCTGTGGAGGAGTCAAGGGGGTTATACATGATGGAAAGAGTGTCAGCCTTCCACTTTTTTTGTTCCTGGTCTGTACATAATAAGGAGAGGAAACCTGGAGAAGAAAGAGCCCAGCATGCTTGTCTAGCACACAACATACAGGCTGAACACAAGTATTCAAGGTTATCATGATCTCAGAATACCGTAACTGGGATCTCAGCACCCTCCAACAGATGATGTCACTCTTCTAGAGCTTGTTTATAACCATTAACTCTTTATCACTGACATCATAGTTTTGCTCTGTCGGGGGTCAAACTCCTAGAGAAAAAGGCCATTGGGTGTAGAATTCCATTGGAACTGGAGAGGATTGCTCCGGTGTTTATGTTAGAAGCATCCACTTCCAAGAAGAAAGGTTGTGTTGGATCCAGTTAAAGAAGAATAGGTGCTTGAGTGAAGGCAGCCTTTAATGTATTGAAAGCTTGTTATGCCTCCACAAACCAATGAAACCATTCCACTTTTTTGGCCGGTTTAGTAAGGGGAGATATTAGGCATGAGAAGTTCTTAATGAATCTCCTATACAAATTGGCAAAGTCAGTAAATTGTTGAATAGCTTTCTTGTCTGATGGTATAGACCAATCTAGAATAGCAGAGATCTTCTGTGAATTAATATTAATGCACCCTGGATATATTTGGAAACCAAGGAAATCAATCTCTTGAGCCTCAAATAAAACTTCTCAATCTTAGAGTATAGACCATGTTCTCGGAGTCTAGCTAGGACGGTTGTCTGTGTGCAGAAACTGATGTGGAGAATGTCATTGAGGTAGATGATTAGAAACTGGTCAAGAAGATCCCTGAAAACATCTTTAACAAAACTTTGAAAAGGTAGCTGGGGTTTTACAGAGCCCGAAGGGAATTACGGTGTACTTGAAGTGGCCATACTGAGTTTGGAAGGCCTTCTTCCACTCATTCCCCTCCCTTACACGCACCAAGTTGTAAGAGCTTTTCAAGTCTATCTTGGGAAAGATGCATGCTGAAGAAATCTGTTCCAAAAATGCTGGAATGAGCGGAAAAGGGTAATGATACTTAATGGTTATTTTATTTAGTAGTCCCCCCATCTTTCTTAGGGACAAAAAAGATGCTGGCTCCAGCAGGCTAGGTGGAAGGGCAGATGAAGCCCTGTTGAAGATTCTCTGATATATATGTTTTCAAATGTGGAGCTTCAGGACCAGACAGAGGATAGATGCGCCCATATAGAATAGCCTCCCTGGTTAATAGGTCTATTGGGCAATCGAAATTTAGTGAGGAGGCAAAGAGGTTGCTTGGTTCTCATTGAAAACATCAGCAAAAGACTGATAAGGATCTGGCAGAGTCGGTATCTAGGGAATAGATAATACTGCAGGGTTGAAACAAGGAAGACAGTGTGTCTTGCAATAGGTAGATGAAAACTCAATAGCAGAAGAAGACCAGACAATACAAGTGTCGTGGATACACAGCCATGGAAAACCAAAGATTATTGGAAACAAAAGTGAGGGTAATTATCAAAACAAATGCTTTCTTGATGACTGTTGGGAGTGAGAAGTAGGATGGCATAGTCTCCAGCAGAATAGGGCCAGACTGCAATGGACTTTGGCGTATGGTTATGGGTTGATTCTTTCTCTGTAAAGTGATGCCCAAGGAGAGGGCAAACTCTTAGTTAATGAAGCATCCACTCGCCCTTGAATTCAAAATGGCAGTTGTCTCACTCTGATGGTCATTCCACATGTGAAACAAAGTTGGGCTAGGAGTAACTTTAAGAGCTGTATTGAGGTCACATAATTTACCTGAAGCACGTTGTAGACGCACTGGTCCGGATTATTGCTGCCACAATAAAGACAAAGACCAAGAAGCCAACAATGTTCCCTCTCGGATCTAGACAGAGGACCCCGAACGGCTCCCACCTGCATGCGTTCGTTGAGTGGTACAGAGGTGGTCTCCAGAGGATTTGCAGGAACGAGGTTAGAGCAACATACCAGGGTCAAAGAAGACACGAGTCATTCACATCGTCTCTCCCTAAGACGCCTATCGATTTGAATAGCTAAAAGGATCAGATCCTTAAGTCTAGTGGGCGGATTAATTCTGGCTAGCTCATCCTTGAGGGAATCCGACAGACCATGTCTGAATTGATTGAAAAAAGCTGCTTCATTCTAGCAGGCAGCGGAAATCGGTCACGTATTCCTCCCCCTGTCTTCTCCCCTGGGTGATAGTGTGCAGAGAGTTTTGAGCTGACGCTGCTCTAAAGGGGTCATCGTACAGGGCCTCCATGGTATGTTGGAAAGACGCCCAAGAGTTAAGCAGAGGACTGTTAGTCTGCAACAGGGGAAGTCCCCAAGCCTGGGGTTCCCCTGACAGCAGAGTGATGGCTGTATATACCCGGACGAAATCAGTAGCATAAGTATGGGGATTTAGGGAAAATAACAGCACACAGACAGTAAAAAATTATCAGTATTTAGACCTGTCACCATCAAAATGGTCTGGTAAAGGTACTCTAGGTTATGGGAAGCGATGTTCCTCACCTCCAGACCCAGAGGGTCCACTGGGACCAGATGCAACTGGTGGGGGAGAGGTAGCTGGTTGTAGTTCATTGCAACTGTTGTAACAGATTCTGATTGGCTTGTAATTCCTGAACAGATTGTGTCAGTGCTGTAATCAAATTCCCCAGGGAGTTAAGGGCATCCACCAGTTTAGCAGGTCCCATCTTCTGATAGATTGGCTCTAGAATTCTGTTAAGGAGTAATGTGTGCAACCTAAAAACTTCTCTGCACAAAGGGAAGGGTACAGAAGGTAGCAGGATGCTAAATAATGTAAACATAGAAGATGAGAAGCTGAACCTGCAAAAGGCAGTTGGACAGTGAAGCAGGCAGGTTCAGGATAATATAAATACAATTAAATTACTCCCTAAAAATGCAGTATCAAGGGATAGGCAAAATGGAATGGTCAGGACAGCTCAAAGGGTCAGGGCCGGCTAATAAGGGTTCAAAACTGTAAACATGCCAAGGCCAGTTTACACCTGAAATGCATCTATAGTCCCATTCAAACCATGAAGCTCTAAATAAACTAAGGTAAAATGAGACACCACACTACTAAATTTAGGGCAGGAAACAAGGCTTCAAAAATAAGCTTTTTGTAAAAAAAATTAAACCAACAAAAGGGAACTACGCAGATTGTTGGCTTAACTAGTCATTGGAGGCCCTGGTACAAACATTATTTGGTCCCGAACAAACAACAAAAATATCTGCTGAAGCATAACTATAACCTATTGGACCTTGAGGCAGATGAAGACCTCTTGGATTCTGGACCCCCGGCACAGTTGAACACCCCCGCACACCTTAGTTATTCACCGTAGTTATTCTCCTTACATAGGAAACAAAAAACATCAAGCCAACTTTGCTGAGATACCTATCTAAAGTGAGCAACACACCATCCCTCTGATGAAATGATAAGCAGAGAGCTCAGGAAAGGTGTAAGGTTTTACGGTCTTTCTGTATTATTTGCTATATGTGCAGTTCCCTTTTGTTGCTTTTAAACATGATACAATACATCTTTATTTTCTACAAAAAACACTTTATTATGCCTTATTACTTGTGTCTTTCACTGATATCTCTTTCAAATACTTGTAATGGTAGTTATTTGAATATTCATTAAAGTCTGAGCATCCATTTTCATGCATAGCTTCCCTTTTAAATGGTTGTTTAAAGCAGCTATTGTGTTTGCTAATCAAAAGCATGATACAGTTTAGAAAAAATATCATTTAAATCAATGAGAATTTAGGGATTTTTTATCCTCTATGGTGCAGTTGTCTTGCTGTAAAATTACTCCAGTTATTTTTCTTTCATCAGCCTTTCTATTTGACTAATTAAAATAATCTTGTCCATGTTAAAATCTACAATATTTGTATTCATATTGCTTATAGGATCAATATGTACAATGAATACTTACAGGGCTTTTGCTTCTGTTAAAGTGATAGTAACTTCTTTTATCTTTATTTTATTTTGAAGGCATTAAAAAAAACATGAAGAAAGATATAAGTCTTATCTCTCAAACCTTTATGGTTTGAGAAATATTCACAAGCAAAGTTTCCCCTCCCGCCCATTTTACCTAGTTTAAGCCATCTCTTCTCAGACGTGGAATCTGGTTGCTAGACCAGACAGATAACAGAAGGGGACAATCTTCTTCCTATGAGAACAATGAAAGCCCTGCCCCTCTTGACAAGCTTTTCAGGTTTTTCCCTTATCTTAATTGAAGATTGTCCCTCTATGCAATCTACCTGGGCACCTCCCTTCTGCTCTCTCTGAGCAGTGTTACATCAGTAAAAGGGGCGGGAGGGGGATACTTTGTCATTGAATTAGTCTTGAACTACAAGTCTGACAGTATTGATATAACACTCTCCAAAGTCCAAATACTATGATGATTAATTAGAGCTGATTTTATTATGAAACATTACTATCCCTTTAATGATCCCTTGTAGGGTTGATAGAGGAGCTTGTAACAAAAACTGATCCAGCTGCTGTAGAGCTTCAGGAGAAATCCAGGATACATCTTTCATTGGAAGTAAAGATTCAGTGTTGTTACTCAGCAGATAAGCAGCTACAGTAGCTAGATTGTAATTTGTGGCTTAGATATACTAGAATATTCCAATTAATATTGTAGAGGAAAACATAATGAAAAATGAAAATGTTTCATTTATGATGATATGATATTCTGTACAATAAAAGCTTACAATTGATTGTAGGACAGTTTAACTTTTTGATATTATATATAGCAAAATTGTAAGATGTTGAATAACCTGATTCTCACTTCACAGTACTTTATGAATACACATTAATAAAAATAAAAAGTTGAGGAAAAAATTGTGTTGTCTTTCTTGCAACCCTATTTTTTGTATGTAATTGCAATCTTCTGATTTTATCATTCAGTTTAATCAGAGCCTGGGTGCTACAGTTATTCTCTTCATTAACCTTTAATAATATACATATCCAAAACATTGAAGTCGAAATATGAATATTGCTTCACAATAAACAATTTAATTAAACATATCCCTTTGCTTGTCTAACACTAATTCACTATGGTAAGTGATAACAAAAATGCTGGCCATAACACAGTTGTGGCAAGGGGAGGACAGGAAGGCAGTCTATGGGTATTATGGGGTATTGTTTTCTTTTGTACTTTGTTTAACACCACGTATTAAATACTTTGCTGCTAGCCCTTTTCATCCACCAGTGCTAAGCAGGTTTTTAATAGTTGCGTATCTGTGAACAACCCACATAATTTTTTTTTTCAAATCTCAGTAAAGTGAATGAGAAACAACTGTCCTGGAATGTATTTTGTACGTGTTCCATTAGCAAATTATTATGTTTTTTTGTTTACCATTAACTCACCTTTCTAAAAGTGCAAAATTCAGCTTTTTATGTATATGTATCCCCATAAAAATTAGTTATTGAAAATGTGTAAAAAATCCTTTTTGATTTTATTTTGGACCACTCAGCATCTCAGAAACAACAATGTAACAGGAAATATATATATGTATTACACAGTAATGTGCAAAAGTTTTAGTCAGGTGAGAAAAAATGCTCTAAAGTACGAAGGCTTTCAAAGAAGGCTATAAATTAACAAAATGCTTAGTGAGTGAACAGAAGAAAAATCTAAATAAAATCAATATTTGGTGTGACCACCCTTTGCCTTCAAAACAGCATTAGTTCTTCTAGGTAAACTTGCACAATTCAGAGATTTTGTAGGCATATAGTCAGGTGTATGAATAAATTATACCAAACAGGTGCTAATGATCATCAATTTAATATGTAGGTTGAAACACAGTCATTAAAGGGGAACTACCACCCTGCAAAAACTTTATCTTGATTAAGTATTACCTGGTTTAAAAGATTTACAATTTATTCGGAGGCTGACAGTAGCAGGAAGCACGGACATCTTGCCATAGTGACGTCCGTGCACCTGTGCTGCCAGTCCCTTTTGGAGCCTGCCGGATGTCCATGCTTCCTGCTACTGTCAGCCTCCGAATAAATCGTAAATCTTTTAAACCAGGTAATATTTCTGGCGACTAGCGCTACTAAGCAGCTAGTCACCAGATGAAGACTTAATCAAGATAAAGTTTTTGCAGGGTGGTAGTTCCCCTTTAAATGAAACAGAAAAAGCTGTGTAGGAGGAATAAAACTGGGTGAGGGGCAGCCAAACTCAGCTAACAGGGTGAGGTTGCTGAAATAATTAATTTTAAAAGTAATACACCAAGGCATGACTAAGCACAGCAACAAGACACAATGTAGTTATACTGCATCAGCAAGGTCTCCCCCAGGCATAAATTTCAAGACACTGTGCCTGTAACAACTCAAAAACAGCGCAAAATAACAAAAAGGAGAAAGGGGAAATCCATCTAAGTGTAGATATTTATTGTATAAAATTAATAATAAAAACAAGAGGTATTACACTCACATTTGCCCTTCTTGGGCTTTATGCACATCAAAAGGTCTATCTCCCAATAGCCAGCGTTCTGTGTTCTCCCGATCTCCAATCTATCTTGCAATTTCCTCCAAAGTCCTGGAAATAGCTCCTTAGATGGAAGTACAAACAATCTTTTCCAAATGAACAGCATCCAAGAGAGGTCAGGACAGTTGTACCATGCTTCGTGTCCAGATTCTTCATGGGACGCAGCAACGGTTAGGACTTGTTTGAAAATTGCGGGTAGTTCAGGGAAGAAGTGGAGCGGAGAAATACCACAGGGTGCATGGAGAAAGACCTGTTGTCTGCAAACAGCGCAGACCGGCCCAAACATTTTCACTTACTGCTTCCTCAGGGGAATAAAAAATGCAGACAACAGGTCTTTCTCCATGCCCCCTGTGGTATTTCAATGGAATGGTACAACTGTCCTGACCTCTCTTGGACGCTGTTCATTTGGAAAAGCTTGTTTGTACTTCCATCTAAGGAGCTATTTCCAGGACTTTGGAGGAACAGGCAAGATAGATTGGAGATCGGGAGAACACAGAACACTGGCTATTGGGAGATAGACCCTTTGATGTGCATAAAGCCCAAGAAGGGCAAATGTGAGTGTAATACCTCTTGTTTTTATTATTAATTTTATACAATAAATATCTACACTTAGATGGGTTTCCCCTCTCTCCTTTTTGTTATTTTGCACTGTTTTTGAGTTGTTGCAGGCACAGTGTTTCTCAACAAGTGGACAAGGCCACTTTTACAACTTTCTACTGCTGCATATACTGGAGAGAAGCTGAGTTCCATCATCATTACTAATATCATTTTGTCATCATCATTTTCATTTCTTCTCCATTTGTGACTTCCACCATATCATCTTCATCTTCATATTTCCACTTAAGATAAGACTCAGTATTCTTTTTTCAGTTTATATACAACTGTACATTTATCATTTGTACTTTATACCTATCCAAGTCCTAATTATTTATATCTACATTTTTACATTTATTATACCATTAGATATTATTTGTCTTTTGGTTATATCACTGGAGCACTTTTATTTTACATTCTTTTCCCTTTTATAAATTTCAAGGCAGCCTGGGGTTTCCAGATGTGCTGTCCAAGCTCTTTTGAAGATGCACAAAGAAACAGGCAACGTTGAGAACCGTATGCGCAGTGGTTGGCCAAGGAAACATAGTACAGCAGATGAAAGAAACATCATGCTTACTTCCCTTCGCAATCGGAAGATATCCCGCAGTGCCATCAGCTCTGAATTGGTAGAAAACAGTGGGAACCTGGTACAGCCATCTACTGTCCAGAGAAGTCTGGTGACTCAGAAGTTGTCTTCATGGAAGACTCATGGCCAAAAATCCATACCTCCAACATGGAAACAAGGCCAAGCGACTCAACTATGTACGACAACACATGAACTGGGGTGCAGAAAAATGGCAGCAGGTGCTCTGGACTGATGAGTCAAAATTTGAAATATTTGGCTGTAGCCAAGGGCTGGAGAGCAGTACAAGAATGACTGTCTGCAGATAACAGTATAGCATGGAAGAGGCTCCTTGCAAGTTTGGAGCTGCATTTCTGCAAGTGGAGTTGGGGATTTTGTCAAAATTAATGGTATCCTCAATGCTGAGAAGTACTTGCAGATACTTATCCATCATGCAAACCATCAGGGAGGCATCAGAATGGCCCCATATTAATTCTGAAGCACGACAATGACTGCAAACCTACAGCCAAAGTAATTAAGAACTATCTTCAGAGTAAAGAAGAACAAGGAGTCCTAGAAGTAATGGTATGGCCCCCACAGATCCCTGATCTGAAGATCTTCGAGTCTGCCTGGGATTTCATGAAGAGAGAGAGAGAAGCAACTGAGGCTGCCTAAATCCACAGATGAACTGTGATTAGAACAACTTACCTGCAGAGTTCCTTAAAAACTGTTTACAAGTGTACATAGAAGAATTTATTCTGTTTTGAAGGCAAAGGATGGTCATACCAAATATTGATTTGATTTAGATTTTTCTTCTGTTCACTCACTATACATTTTGTAAATTGATAAAAATAAACCATTAACATGTACATTTTTGAAAGTATTCTTAATTTACAGCATTTTTCATACTTGCCTAACTGTTTTGCAAAGTACTGTATATATATATCAGGTCCTAGTCATTTCTCTCCTCCAAGACAGGTTTGCTAAGAACTTGCAAGAAGATGCTGCTTGATTCCCATATTTAAAGTTTTTGTAAATCTCTTAAAGCCAGGCAACACCATACAGATTAGGGAGTTAGAGGCCTCCTGTGTAAAATAGTACCCCATTGGAAGGAGTTGACATAAAGTTGATGGACGCCGGTGCCAGGATTGCACTGAGCAAAATCTTTCAGATGTCTTTTTTTACATGAAATACCTGCACTTAAATGTTTATAATTGCAACAACTATAGACAAGAAGAAAAGGTAGGCAAATTATACCATTTTAGAAAGAAGACAGCCCCTCCGTCAAATATGTGGTAAATTGCCTTTCTAACTCTAGCCCGGTGCACACAAATGTTTCCAGAACGTGGAACTAAAATCACTGAAATCTTTCAAAACTACATTTCCTACTGTATTGATTAGCAGTTCCTTTCTCAAGAGATATAACTCCCCATTGATAAGACCAGACAAACCGTAGGGGTTGCCAGAAACCAAAAATCTGCTGTTTTTCTTACATTCTTTAACTTTAACAGGAGTGTACTAAAATGGCTACAACAACTACAGATGTGAAGAAACAGAAGAAAAGATGATTTTGAAAAGAAAACAGATTAGGGGTCAATTACCTTTATATCCCTAGGCTCTTGAGGATAAATATTTCCAGGAGGTGGCACTAGTGGAATACTTTTTTTAACATTTCCCTCACTTCAAAGATACAAAAACCTTTGAAAACCATGAAATGTCATACTTTATTCAATACCTACTAGAAGCCCAAAAAAAATGGTGCCACATTGGTATGGTTTGACACACAAGAGGGTGTCAGGATCATGTGCACTAAAGAATGTTTACCACAATCTTTTTTTCCTGTTAACGTTTTTCAAATATGAATTTGTATGTACTTCATCATAAACATTTCTTGTGTATGGGTGTGTGCTCATCTGTGTGTGCATGTATGCCTGTATATGTGTGTGTGTGTGTGTGTGTGTGTGTGCCTCTGAGTATGAGTGTGCATTTGTGTGTGTGTGTGTGATATCCAGGACCTCCTCTTTCATTATATCAGTTTGAGTTATCACTAGATATCCCAATATACTATTACCCCTTTGAGTGCCATGAGAATGTAATGAATTGTGAAGCAATGCACTAGTCACCCCTTGGCATTCAAGGGGTTAATAAGTGCCCATTTCTTTCTAAGACCAATACAAGGTGGGTTAAATGCTCTTTAAGAGCCCGCCTAACCTCTATATTCTCACTCTCTATGCATTTTGTTTATGTGGCTGCTCACCCGACATTAATATGTTAAAGGTTATCTTTGTATAAAACAGTGGTTACTCTTCTTTCAAACATAGGTAGTCCCAGCTTTTTAGTTCTGAAATCCTTAAGAGCTCACCTACACTATGTATTGTATTATAATGTTGGTTGATTGCAACATCACTTCACATCATAATGCAAAACAGAGCCCAGTTTTGAAAGAGGGTATTCACCATTCAAAAGATTGTAATGTGGCCCATATTTGAGAAGGAGGGCTGAGAAAGGGTCTCTTAAAGTACCTCCCCTCCAGGCTTTCCTGACACATGAATGACATCCTCATGTCCTGGTGTGAGGATGTGCTTCATGCAACGGGATGCCCGCAGCAGGGGACTAATGTCAGGGACTGGTAACTTCCCCAAAGGTAAGCCTGAGTTCCCATTTTTCAAGACTGCAGAGGACATGGATGTCCATGTCCTTAGCAGTGTTAGGGCACCTGCTTCAGATTTGGGTGGCCATGTTCTTAGCAGCTAGGTGATTAAACACGGCACAAAGACAATGGGATAACTTTACTTCATTTTACTGCTCATGCTATGGTGCAGGTATACAGGGCTTGCTGGCATAAGTGTCTTTGAGGAACAATGCATAGGAGATGCCTGTAGCATTGAAAGTAACATAACATAGTAACATAGTAAATTAGGTTGAAAAAAGACACAAGTCCATCAAGTTCAACCTTCGCCTCATACCTCAGTAACTGATAATTTTATAGCTTTCCTGCTACCAATTAAATTAGTCTTTATCAGACCTTCCTGATCAGCCTACTGATAAACAGTATAACTCTGTATGTTCCCTTTTGAAAGAAATGTATCTAATTGTCTCTTAAATGTATCCATTGTATCTGCCATAACTACCTCCCTGGGCAATGAATTCCACAATTTGACAGACCTTACCATAAAAAAACCCTTCCTCTGCTGAAGTTTAAACCTCCTTTCCTCTAATCTCAAGGGGTGTCCCCTGGTCACCTGAGCAGGCCTTGGAATAAATAGCTCACCGCAGAGATCCTTGTATTGACCTCTCATATACTTGTACAATGTGATAAGGTCTCCAAATTGTCTTGCCTTAATCAACTAAGGATAAATTGAAAAGAAAATATATCAATCGGTTCTATAGAACTATGCAATTATCTAATCACAACAACAAAGTGATTTATTAATCAATTGAATTGATATCACTGGGTTTCATGCCAGTAAGAAATAAAAAGAGCAATTTTTCAGCAAACCAACTGCAGAATAGGTGATAAAACCTTTCCAAGTTTAAGTGGCACTTCTAACTACATGGATGCTAGAGAGGTCTCCAACACAAAGCAATGCATTGGAGACCTCTTTAGTTCTGATTTGGTTAAAAGCTCAGTTTAAATCCATTAACATCCTTATCTGTTCCCTGGTTTGCAACAGAATTGCCTCTCTTTTCTCGCTTTCTGCGTGAATTTACTTCAGTGGTCATATATGGGGGGTTCAATGAGATAGCTGTGCTAACCCCATACAGGACAGTGTGTGAATCTGCCAGCACAAACAATTTACGGTGTATTTTTGCAACTTGAAAATACTGCACCACAAATACCTTAATGCATATCAGTGAACATCTTCTGCAGCATAAGCCACTTACTCAAACAAGTCCTTACAACCAACTTCATAGCATGAGCAGAAAAATAGAAGACTTCCTCTCTGCATTGTTAGCACATGGAGTAAAGTAAACAGCAGAGGAATGTCACAACACAAGGTTCCCACATACTTGAACATTGTTAGTCCCTTGATGCCAATGGTGCAAAGTGCCCTTCTTTTAAGCTTGCAAAGTTTTTTTTTTAAATGGGCAGACTCATGGCCTGTTTTGGAGAAGAATCATATTCATACTCCACCCTCCCCGAAGTGTTTTTGAAGAATTCAGGCTAATTTAAAAACAATTCATAGCTATTTAGTTGTAATGGGTTTTGTATTACATCACAGGGCAAACCAGCATTTCCCTAAATTTCAAGCACCTGGGTTGGTGGTGCTGGGCTAACCCATTTTTTGTTTTTAAAAATAGACTTACGTGACCCTGGGGGTGTATAATGGAGTCAGACCATGAACAGAAAAGAGCCCCCTGCCCCCTCTCTTTTCCCTGCCAATTCTGCTTTATGATGGAAGGGTTAAAATGAAGCTATGGGGCCACTGTTAATCCCTACCCCTAAATGACAAACCAGCATTCTTGCCTCCTCAAAAGGTTTCAGCAGCTGACATTTCGCACATTAGTTACCATAGTCCGTGAACAATGCCTTCCAGTTTTGCTTAATGTACTCGCTAATAATTTTATTCTGCTGGGACCTCCATTTTCAGCTGGTGATGGGGCAGGTTTTTATGTCTTGTATGGAATATAACGCGTTATGTGCACTTTATGAGTGGCTAAAATGAGCACATAATTTGCAGGCGATATTCAGCATCTTTCTGGTGGTTTCGGATTCTGCCAAGAATCTGGTCACAACTAAATTTAGCACATGGGCAAAGCAGGGCACGTGCTCCATATCACCTATTCTCAATGTAGCTATTATGTTGGAGCCATTACCAGCAGAGATAAATCCAGCTTTTAAGGAGCAGGGTATCACCTGCTCTAATTTATGGCTTTGTGGGACTATCTTTCAAAACTCTGTATGCTAAACTGGCATTCCAATGGAATGGACTATCCTTCTGCTGTCTTTTAACCCCTTAAGGACTACGTGATGTGCTATGACCATCACGGTCCTTATACTCTCAAGGACAAGTGACGGTCATAGCACGTCATGTACTTTTTACTTACAGAGCTCTACCGGGAGCGCTGTAAGTAAAAATGGGGCCTAAAATTGATCACTCCAAGACCGGAGCGATCTCTCTTAGGCCTCAAAGCGGCGCGCCGGTACGCGTAACAGGTCACGTGTACCGGTGCGTCGGCAAGGATCGAAGCGGTCCTTAAGGGAAGATAGCTTGCCTGGACCGCTGGTCCTTAAGGGGTTAATCACACTACCAGAGCCAGAGAGAAGAGTACTGGCAGCCACCTGATTCTGTAAGCTAATAGTGTTTCCCGCTGGTGGTGGGAGGGAAACCAGTTAGCAGTCACAGTCATATAGTCTATGCTCTGCCCA
The DNA here is from genome assembly GCA_037306005.1 of Rhinophrynus dorsalis. Lineage (NCBI taxonomy): Eukaryota > Metazoa > Chordata > Amphibia > Anura > Rhinophrynidae > Rhinophrynus > Rhinophrynus dorsalis. Next base: position 151,150,764 of record CM074724.1, read on the forward strand.
CTTGTCCCCATATCTGGTGTCGGTGGATTTTCTTGCAGTATGAGCTTTCCAGCCCCTTACCTACCACACTAACCACCTGCTTGTACAATTCTGACAAAGCCATCCTGGAAAAATAACAACAGCTGGGCATATACCAGCGAGGAGCTACACATGAAATCAGTTCTCTGAATGCTCGGTGTTCAACAAACAAATATGGCAGCATCTCCACTTACAACATCTTGACAATCTTGCTATTCAACAAGCTTACTTTGGGATTGTTTTTATGAAGTTTTTCACTCCTTTCACTGTTTTTTTAACAACATGACTAGAGGAGGTGGTGGAGGTTGAGGCAGCAAATGTGGGCATGGGCCATCTGTGACCCTCTTGCCATCTACTACAATCTTCTGAAGCAGGATCCATATCAAATGAACAAACTCCTGGTACACTGTTGTGTCACATCAACATCACTACTCCTTTTATGTATCCCAGAGCCCTTTGTAGTGCTTCTGCTGCTGCTAGTTGTGGCACATCTGACCTGATGAGCCTGCTTTTCCCCTGTTTACATGAAAATAGCAACATGCTTAGCTTTTGGATCCTGAGTGAATTATCTCCACACTGTGGACTTTCTTGACTGAGGGGTTCCCGAGGGGCTGCTGCTACTACTACTGGGGCTAGATGTTGCTTCAATTCTACTACTGCTATGAGGTGTCAAAGGTTCTGCCCTTCCAAAAACAGAAGAGGCAATCATCATAGCTAGGGTTGTAGATGTTGATAACCTGTGCTGTTGCTGCTGGTTTCTGAGGCTGAGTGGTGCTTGGAATTGGAATCAGTGAGGATGCTGCTGATGACTGGCAAGATAACTGTGTACTTCTGTGCATCTTTGCTTGTCTAGGGTCAGACTTTCCAATTGTTTTCTCTAACAGTTAATAAACAGACACAGTTTTCCTTTTCAGTGGTGAAAAAAAGGCCTTTGCCTTTCAGCTATCTGGCCATGTAAAGTACACAACAGAAATAATTGTGATGTCTTGCCTTGGCCCTCTACAAAATATTCTATCTTGTCTTGTATCAGTCTGCCTCAACTCATGTGAGGATCCCTGTCTCTGTCACTTATCTTTTTTTTATTATTTATTTATTTTTTTTTTTTTTTTTTAAATGTATTAACTGTCCCTTCTGCATCCCTATAAAAAACACATTCCCAGTCCATCTGCTTCTTTCCCCAGAATCCCCTAGCACAGTCAGATCAGGAAGGAGCTTGATTTACCTATTCCTGAGTCAGTCACACAGAATGTTGGGGTATTTGGGATAATTCTCCTTTGCCCCCTTCTTACTCCCACAGAGTTTCCTGACACAGAGATAACAGCCAGATCAGGAAGGAACTTGGATTACAGCTGCCTATGTCTTCCAAGTCAGTCATATAGAATTTGAAGGTATTTGGGGTCAGCTCCTTTTCTGTACCCAAGAATGCACACAGACTCCCCTAATACAGAAACCAAATGTCCTGCCTACAAGATGCCCTAAATTAAGCTTCTATTCCTTTTTATTAGACTGTCTTCACTAGCTGATAAATGTGCAGCTCTCTCTCTTCCCTTCACAAACACAGGATGGCATGATGTGGGAACCTGACACCCCTTTTATACTATGCCTGCAGGAAAATAAAGGAAATTTGCCACATGGTGGGTTGAAATTCAGTCTTCGCTTTGTAGAGTTAGGCAAAAACAATGGAAAATAGCACTTTTCACAGATAATTTGCCAGTTTTCTCCTTTCTCTTTTGAGGCAAAAACTTTCGCCCATTCCTAGTTATGAGGCAAAGGTTGAACTTGGTGGACTTAAGTCATTTTCATCCTGTTTTGCTATGTTGTTATTACATAATATTGAAGTGTTCACAGGCCAGTGCCAGCTGATTCCCTCCCCATCTTGAGATAAAATACAAAGGCCTTTTAAAAGGGAAGTGTAGCCTAGAATAATGGGCTTTTAAGTTATTTAAAAACATTAACTTACATAGGAACGTGCAATTTATGTAGTAATCAAGTATATAAATATATTTTTCATTGATGTTTTCGGTTTCATGTTTATAGTGATCTCTGTGGATGTCTGCCATATAGGTTATACTACCTAAATGACTAGGAAGAGACACAAGTCCTTTTCAGACTTTAAATTGGGCCATTTACCATAAGACTGCAAGAGGGATAAAAAGCCTAACAAAATAGACTAAAATAATAATAACTGACTGTAGTTTGAAGGACAAACACCTAAGCAATTCCTTCTATTAAGCAAATTAAGAAATAATTCTTCATATGGTATAATTTTCCTTTAAATGTTTCTAAAAAGTTAGGCAAAATAATTCCTCTACAATCGGAATGACCAGTCAGTTCATCACTGATCATAGTGAATGGGTATTACTCTCTGAAACACTGTAATTTAATCATTTGAGTACAGAATGGTGTTCAATGCATTGAACATACATATAATAATGATCCTGGAGCACTCATATAATTAAATCATATATGGCATACACTTATACACTACAAGTGGTGCTCATATCCATCAAAACTAACTTATAACACTACAAAGAAAAGTAATGGACTACTAGAGCACACTGCCAATCATATACTCATATAAAACAAATACATAACACCAATATAATATTAGTAATTCTTTTAATAAAATACTCATATATTTCAAAAAATCTTGACATCTGAGAGTACAAAAGACCTACTCCAAACAACCAAAATCCCCCACTCCCACCATTACACCAAATAAAAAAAGGGAATAAAAAATATATAGAGACCCCAGAGGACCACTAAGGAGTAAATATTACTCCAAAGCGACTTCTAAACTGGTACCAGCCAAAAAGAAAAAAAGAAAAAAGTGAAAAAAGTATAGGTGCACCTAAATCCTGAAATAGAACAAATCATGTAACTTCCAGAAAAAATATATATCATACAATGTCCACGTGGATACAAAAAAAACATATATCTAATCCAGAACAAGCTGCTGATGTAACAGTCCCCACACTGTAATCAATTCCTTTCGGCATATGTTATAAGGTATCATCAAGTCGTTTATGCACAAACATATAGCTGAGTGGATAAAGCATGTTAGTTAGTCACCAGCTGAACACAGACAAACATCAAGCGGGAGTTAAATTGCGAAGCTGTGACCATGTAAATCGTATAGACAGCAAGTTAATGCAAAGCTGTAGCCATTAGAAGCATGTAAACAGGAGGTAAGTATACTGGGACTTAATCGGAATTATACCCTTTTCACCCATGTATCCACATTTCATTCCCCTGTTACCTTCCTTTTCTCACTTCATCCAGCCGCTCCCGTTGAAGTGCACTGTATATTTCACACACACTCCCATTGTCTTCAGTGTGACATCTCAAATAAACAACTGTTATATCCACATCAGCGAGGTCGCTTAATCCATATGGAGTCTCACAATATACAACTTCCAACGCGTTTCATCACCAATTCAAAACGGACATCATCAGGGTTGACCCTGATGATGTCCGTTGGAATTGCGGACGAAACGCGTTGGAAGTTGTATATTGTGAGACTCCATATGGATTAAGCGACCTCGCTGATGTGGATATAACAGTTGTTTATTTGAGATGTCACACTGAAGACAATGGGAGTGTGTGAGAAATATACAGTGCACTTCAATGGGAGCGGCTGGATGAAGTGAGAAAAGGAAGGTAACAGGGGAATGAAATGTGGATACATGGGTGAAAAGGGTATAATCCCGATTAAGTCCCAGTATACATACCTCCTGTTTACATGCTTCTAATGGCTACAGCTTTGCATTAACTTGCTGTCTATACGCTTTACATGGTCACAGCTTCGCAATTTAACTCCCGCTTGATGTTTGTCTGTGTTCAGCTGGTGATTAACTAACATGCTTTATCCACTCAGCTATATGTTTGTGCATAAACGACTTGATGATACCTTATAACATATGCCGAAAGAAATTGATTACAGTGTGGGGACTGTTACATCAGCAGCTTGTTCTGGATTAGATATATGTTTTTTTTGTATCCACGTGGACATTGTATGATATATATTTTTTCTGGAAGTTACATGATTTGTTCTATTTCAGGATTTAGGTGCACCTATACTTTTTTCACTTTTTTCTTTTTTTCTTTTTGGCTGGTACCAGTTTAGAAGTCGCTTTGGAGTAATATTTACTCCTTAGTGGTCCTCTGGGGTCTCTATATATTTTTTATTCCCTTTTTTTATTTGGTGTAATGGTGGGAGTGGGGGATTTTGGTTGTTTGGAGTAGGTCTTTTGTACTCTCAGATGTCAAGATTTTTTGAAATATATGAGTATTTTATTAAAAGAATTACTAATATTATATTGTTGTTATGTATTTGTTTTATATGAGTATATGATTGGCAGTGTGCTCTAGTAGTCTATTACTTTTCTTTGTAGTGTTATATGTTCAATGCATTGCCCTGCAATGTGCTGCTGCTCACCCCTCTGGCACTCAAAAGGCTAACATGCTTCAGTAAATTATTTAATTTTAACTTTATATTGGTGTGCCCTGCATCATTTACTGGGTATTCTGGCAGAGGAGGAATCATGATGTGTTGATTGTCAAGAGCACCCTCGATGCTTAAGGCGCTTGTGCATTGATCTACTTTTTGCTACATTATGGTGACACTAACATCCTATATTACAATTCTCTATGTTTGTCAGAAGCCGTCATGCGGAGAAGAAATGGCTGCGTGCACTGCAGTCATGAGCAGTACAGAATGCCCATGCCGTGGCTGATATGGCATTAATAATCTTCATGTTGCTGTCACACACCATCTGCACGTTTATGGAGTGGAAGTTCTTCCTGTTGATGAATAGATGTGCGTCACATGCTGGGGCTTTAATACGGACATGGGTGCAATCTATAGCACCCATGACCCTGGACATGCCTCCCCTTGCATTGCCCTGCTTGAGATGTATCCACTCCATGTAGGTGGTGGGGAAATGTATGTAGGTACTGGCCTTGCTTTTGAGAGCTGGCAAGATCTGGGCCAGTACTCTGGAGAATGTGGCCTGTGACATGCCAGATGCGTAACCCTCAGTAGGCTGGAATGCCCCACTTGCCATGAAGTGTATGGCACAGAGGAGTTTTTGCAGGCCAGTGAGGGCATGGTTGTGGATGTAAATGGGATCCACCTTATCCTTGATGATCTCATACAAGACAATGATGCTGTGTGGCCTCAACCTGTAGTGATCAATTATCTAGTCATTGGTCATTCCAAAGATAGTGACCCTTGGGTGGTATACCCTGGCCCTTGGTGGTCATCTATACATCCTCCACTGCTGCAGGGGTCCCTGTGGCAGCTGGGGAGCATATTGTTTCTGTGGAGCATCCTTTTGCTGCAGCTGTGCATCTGCAGACAGGTGCTGTCCTCCAGGTGGGGATGGGCTCCTGTGTGGCTGTTGAGCCAGAGCCTCCTCACTTGCAACAGGAGACGGCGGTTGATCAGGTTTGCCTGGGGCTTGCTGGTATTCCCTAGCTCTTGCCTTTGCGCACCTTCTCTGCAGTCTTCTCATCAATAAGTATCCCAACATACTTATTGCTCTCTCTCTATCTCTCTCCCTGAGTGGAAAACAAGTCACAGGTGAGTGTGGGGAGCTTTCCCTTTATGTACGTGGTAGGGCATTGTGTAGGTGTGGGGTTGAGGTGAGTGCTGACCAATGGGAAGTGTTTGTTGTTCAGGTAAGTGTTTGCAGGTGTGTCTGTGTTTTAAAATGTGTTGTGTTCTGATTGCTGTGTCTCTGTCAGTTGTGGGTGTGAAGTTGTGGGGTGCAGGTTGTGTCTGGATCGTGTGGTGATATTGAACAGGTGAGCTTGTTTTGTATTGGCAGTTGTCCCCCATTGTTCTCTGCCATGTTGTGGTGGTGTTTTTTTGGAATTCCTTGTCCCTGTGGCGTTGCTTGTTGTTCTGTGTGACAGTGCTTTGTGGTGTCTGCCCATGTTTCTGTGTTATTTTGGCATTGCACAGGTTAATTATGCCATTTACATGCTTGTGCAGTAAGCATTTTGTCTGTTTTCCTATGTAACGGGTGTTTTTTTTTTTTACCATTAATCTAGCGGCTAGGAAAACTGGCTCTTAACTTTTGTCCATTAAGTGTATCTTTTTTTCAGCCGTTAACAGTACTGCAATCCTTTGAATGGCTCTGGGGAATCTTTTTCCATGCTTCTCAATGCACGCAAATGTATCGGCCGTAAGGATTATCAAACTGCCATTAGCTGTTCTTTAGACGGATCTTTACACAGCTAAATACATCTTAACGCACCCGGTAGTGCTTTTTTTTTGCTAACGGCTGCCTTTAAATCTATCCCTTAGACTCATACTCAATGGACTTGTACATAGCAAAAAAAAAAATGTTTAGTGTAAATGATTCAGTAAATGATTTAACCTATTCTGAGGAAATTAGTGTTGTTGGCCTCCCGTTTTGTTCGAATTTTGTTGAAGATTTTTGTTAATATACAATACTTGTTCACCAGAATTCTAACTAAGCCCTCTCCCCCAAGTCATAACACACTAAACTTGACGTCAGAGGTCCAGTGGTGTCCTCATCTTCCTGGTGCTCCAGCACCTGTACGTAAAAGAAATTAAAGAATAAAAAAAAAATACTATCCCACCACCACCATCCCCTTCACCTCCACCTGCAATAAATAGCCCCCTTCCCCCTTCATCCTGCTCAGGCAGTTGCCCAACCCAGAATGAGGGAAAAATGGCCATCCCTTTTCAGATTAGTTCCCATGCTCCCATTGGCTAGGACTGTGGGGCTGTCCAGGAGACATGCCCTGCAGTAACCTCACTTCCCAGCCAATCAGCATCGAACTGGAAGGGTTATGGATAAGCGTAGCATCATACCTCTACCTAGCCAAACATTTATTGTAGGTGGTGGAATAGGGGATAGTAGCAGCAAGGTAATATGGTTTTTAGTCTTTCATTTTTTTAGGTACCAGATGCTGGAGGAACCTGAAGTTGAGGACACTGGTGGACCTCCAACATCAAGGTAAGTGGTATACCTGTGAGTGTGTGTGAGAGAGAGAATATGCATGTGAATGAATGAATTAAACAAATATATGCCTGTGGCACTTGCAGAAATATTAACTTACAGTACCTAAGGTGACAAGTAGCTGATGCTGAATTTGCACCCAAGTTCTCCCAGATCACAGACAGACTTTTTCTCTACAACTTTGTGCATTCCTTTTCAATAGTCACATGATCACTAAACAACCTTTTATTAAAGGCTATAAAAGTTATATAATGTCAGGGTTAGTCCTCATTAGTGTTCCACTTTAATAATATATCACCATTTGCTATCTGCCAATAGTGAAGAACGTGTAATATAAACATTCCCATTAAATTAAAGTTTGAATGGTGTACTCTTATATTAAATACCAATTTCCAAAGGTTTACAACTTTGAAAAGAGTTTACTAGTTTGACTGAAAAATTGGATTCCTTGTTGCAGTGCCACTTTGCCTTTGTCTTACAAAACTTAGCAAATTTGTTAAAATCTGTTGAGTATGTTTCTAGGATGGAGAATGGGACAGACATCAAATTAGACAAATATGCCTAGATTGTAATGCAGTTAATAAGGTTTATAATGGTTTTATTTAAAAGGGATAGTAATGTTTCAAAATAAAAGAAACTCCAATTAATCTTCATAGTATTTGACCCATGAAGAGTGTGATTTCAATACTGTCAGAGATGTAGTTCAAGAGTAATTGAATGTTAAAGAATTCCCCACCCGCCCCTTTTACTGACGTAACTCTGCTCAGCTTAGAATAGAAAGGTGGTGTCCAGATGGCTTGCAGAGAAGCGCAATCTTCAATTGCTATAAGGGAAAAACCTGAAAAACCTGTCAAGGTGGGGCAGGGTTTTCATTGTTCTCACAGAAGATTGTCCCTTGTTGTGAGCTGTTTGGTGTTAAGACCAAATTCCACATCTGAGGGGAGGTGGCTTACAATAGGTAAAAGGGGTGGGAGGGGGATACATTATCATTCAATTACTCTTGAACTACAACTCTGACAGTATTGAAATAACACTCTCCATGGCCAAAATACTATGCAGATTAATTGGAGCTGCTTTTATTGTGAAACATTGCTATCCTTTTAAAGATTCTTATGCAAGGCTATGGAGACATTTGTAGAAAAAACATCTGGTAAGTTAATCATCTAAAATGAAATCCAGGCAATGGGAGACTTCACTATAGCTGTAAATCAAAATATATACATTCCTATGATATTTAAGTTAAAAGTTATAGTTCTGTGCATGTGCTAAAAGTAAGAAATTAAACATTCTATATTTAATGAGCATAAATGGATCTCACTCCCTAATAAAATAATCAGTGATTCCAATACTTCCTTTTGTTAATTTTGACACATGTAGCTGGAAAAGGTAAATTTCTGTGATACGTAAGATCATCAAATACAATGTAACTTAATTAATCTTTTTGTGAATGTGTGACAGATTGAGTTTGGTGCTGTAACACAAAGCTGTCACATCAGCTTTTGGATGTCTTGTCAGAATATTACTTGTCTTGCTATGTTTTTTTAAATGTGATTTGTCATTTCGTTTACTAAAACACATTTATATTTTTGTATACTGTGTAGTCACTCATTTTTGAGTGCCTCCATTAATGAGCTTCTTTTTAGTAGAATAATTAGGAGTGACTATTTCCTTGTCTATCCCTTCCTTTTGATTTCTACATGTTCTGGTACTATTGTATTTTTATGCTCAGGAGTGTACGACACAACTCCAGAATTTACCGGCAAAGGGGCAGGGCAAGGATGTGGTTAAACTATTCTCCAGTGTCGTATAGAGGAAAAGAAAATTTGGCGTAACTAACGACAAAAAAAGTCTTGCAAAAGACAAAATTTGTACGTTAAGAAAAAAGTGGAGGGAATGTGTTCTGAATGTAAGAAATGTTGTCTTTTGTTAAGACATTTTTGTCGTTAGTTAAGATATTGTTAAATACATTTTTGTCTTTAGTTAAGACATTTTTGTCGTTAGTTAAGACATTTTTTGTCATTCCATACGACAATTTCAGTCAGGACAAACGACATATTTCCATACACAAACGACACTCTCTGAAAATATTAATGATCCCATCGACCCTGTACATTGAAAAGTTGTTACAAATGACAAAAGCTATTTTGCTACTTCTTTGAACATATGGCCCTAAGAGCTCCAAAGTTGGAGAAATCTAAGTGTATTAATTCTTCCATTCAATAACTCAGGAACTGGAGAAGCGATATCACTGGAGAAGTCATCAGCATTTATCACCTCTTTATCACACCTTAGTGTATCTCTTCCATTGTCTAGTAAACTTCACCCACTCTGCTACTGAGCAGGGGAACTAAGATCTTCATCCAGTCCTTGGAGGGTATCTAATTCAAGAGACATTTGCTTTTTAACCTAGCTAGATACTCCAGCATCTGGAACTTCAAGCTCTAATCTTGGTGGTATAGAAGGGTCCCGGGATGCCACGGATGTTGTCTTTGACAGGTGATCGCTTTCACCTGGATTTAACTCTCTGAATTGTTGTAGCAACTGTGCTGTATTCAGACTTAATTTCCTTTATTTCCCAACTGCTATTCTTGTGTCCTAAGGCTAGTGACAGTACAGTAGAAATAGTCTGACATGTCCTGGGACATTGACCTGATCCCACAACTGCCAGTCAGTTTTAACATTAGCCACATGTTTGACTGAGGCTGCTGCTGAAGGTTGAAGGAATGAAGTCATGGAGAACTTTATTCCAGGAGCACTTCATTAAGTTTGGAGCATGTCTGAAGATTATGCCCAACCCAAGATGACAAAGCACAAGCCCACACCAAACATGGCTTCAGAGATAAGAAGCAAGAAATGGATTATAGCTGAGTTTCATCTATAGATACACTAGAGCCACCTATATGTTTATAACTTTTACTTTGACAATTTGATTTGGATTATACTATCTTCCTGATTGTTACCAATGCTTTCATACCTAAATAACCTTGCCTGCTACCAGTCTTGACCATAACCTGGTCTTGTTATGGTTTATCTATATCCTCCCTCATCCCACTGAGTCTGTTTCCACCACTGTGGATTAGCATTGTTACAGTTGCACATCAAACATGTTTGTCTATAATATTATAATAGAGGTTGAGTCGGAAAATAAACTGGCAGATCTTACTCACAGCTTCCCTGCACCAGTGTAATTGGCAGTACCTGGGAAGGTGTCCAAGCAGTTCTGCGAAAGTTGGGTAAGATTTATATGGTATTTGTCCAATAAAGACTGCAGATTAGATGTATTGCTCAAACTGTTCCGCAAGTCCAATTCCCAAGAAGTACATGGATTGTGAAACAAGATATAAAAAGGCATTGTAAATCAATAAGGTACAAAATTTCAGTTTGATTGTAGGTGTTCAATAGATCCACTGTGGCTTTATTTTGCTAATAATTGCATTTTCAGGTATTAACAGTTTTTTCACATGTTTAGGGTGCTTAGAAGCTTTAGACTGAAAGCTGTTGAGCTAAATAAAATGCAATAAATATGGGGAAATGACAATTATTTTATCAATAGGGAATTCTGCACAACTCTGCTTCATTTTATAGCTTCATAGTTCACACTACAATATACTATATGTCCACCACTGTCCCTAGACTTGTAAATAATTCACAGCCAGGCTGCTTCTCTGCTGTTTAGGATGGATGAAAGTACAGGTCAGTTAGTGGACTTATTTCATTCAAGTTATAGACTCTGCAAAGAGAAAAACACAAAATTAAACAAACAAACATACACAAATGGAAGGATATTTTTAATTATATGTCTTCAAAATCTTTACAAAAATACATAAACCAATAAAATTGTTCAATGCTTGTTTTATATTCCAGGGCTGGATTCCGCACTAGGCAGAGTAAGCAACTACCTAGGACTAGATTCTATTACAGGTCTTTATCACTGCTTTTATCTCCAGGTTTCCCCATAGACTTCAATAGGAAAATGTTTGATAAAATGGGTGTTAACATTTAGCAACTGCAGCAGAATCAGGGCCCTAGAGACCTACATTTTGAGGAGTGCCTCAGCTTGGCTCACCACACTCAAAAGGTCTCCAATGCATTGTGAAGGAATGTGTTGGAGATCTGACCAGCAACTTTTTTGTGCTTGAATTTTAAAGTCTATGAATATTTTCTGTGCCAGCAAAAAGTGGATGGGACTGTGGGCGGGGTCATGTGAGGAGAGGTGTGTTGTTATAGGTAGAGCTGAGGTCACTTATGTGCCTTACTTGGTCTGTAAATACAGCCCTTGATGTTTTATTTCCTCATTTTCTAATTATAAATGAATGGTCCCATCTTTCATTTTTAAAATTAGGATATAACCAGATGTTTCTGAGACATTGAGATTTATTATATACTTCCACAGCATTAACTTTTAATATAATTAGAGATGAGCAAGTTTAGTGACTTTTGTGTGCTTGACCAGATTGATATAGATATGGGAAGTTCTTTTCTGTATTGGCACAAGAAGTGAAAAACACTAAGCAATACCTGAAGGAGAATTAGCCCCAATAGTAAATTACAACATATTATTTGTTGTCAGTGCATGCTTGTCACACCTTTTCCAGTTTTTATCCCAGGCATTGGACATTGCTTCCCTTATGTCTAGAGGAAATTAGTTGCACCTCACTGATGAGCATACCTGGGAACTTCCACCTGAGGGCTACCCGGAGGGGAGTCCTCTGTTCAGCAGGGGGTGACAAAAATTACGCTAATCGCTTCAAAAAGGGGCGGGGCTTGACGCAAGCGGGGGGGTGCTTAACCCTTTGAGTTTCAGAGTGGTACGGAATGCATTGCAAAGCAATGCATTCCGTGCTACTCTGGCACTCAAAGGGTTAAAAATGTCACACAGAAGGCTGGGGACGGAGGAACAGCGGGAGAAAGAGTGTAAGTGGGTAGAGTTTCAATAGAAACTCCCCACATCCGGAGGAATCAGCCTCTGCCCCGGAGACCCGGTAAATCTCTGTCAGAACCGGAGTCTCCGGGGCAAATCCGGAGAGTTCCCAGGTATGCTGATGAGGACAACTAAAGGCTGAAACGTATATTGGGGTTGTGCTATTTCTCTTGTATGGAGAGGAATTGCCTGACATTTTTGTGCTGGACCATCTGTGTGCAGGACCATATGGCTATAGATATGAAAATTTCTTCTCTGTATTGGAACAATAGATAGAAAAATGGGACTGAGCAGGAACTGAGGGAGCTCCATCACCAATAATAAATTACATGCTTTTATTCTATTTTTTTCAGTTTTCACTTATCACAATCCTTTTCATGCTTTTAGGCTGTCATACATTTAGCAGCCATTAAGCAACACATTTAAACACTGTAAAATGCAATCACTTAACCCTATGAGTGCAAGAGAGGTATCCATTGCAGCACAATGCATTGGATACCTCTCTGGCACTCAGAGGGTTAATCATTATCATAAAAAAAATGTCAAATAAGAATAAAAAGAGAGATCCTTAACATAGATTCATATTGATACTAGCATCTTAGCCCTTTGAGTGCAAAGCAATACATTGTGTACCCCTCTGGCACTCAGTGGGTTAAAGGGAAGCTAAGATTTAAATGTAATAAATGGACAAGAATACTAATTCTCTGTGCAGCAGATATTGAGCGCATATACATAGTAGCAAGTAATATGTCCCTATGCAAATATAAAACATATAAAAATATGTTCAGGGCTGGATTTCCCAACAGGCAGAGTAGGCAACTGCCTAGAGCTCCAAATTTTGATGAGCACCTCAGCTGGGCTAGCCACACCCACATTCAAAATCGGTGATGTGGCCAGAGTTATCGCAATATCCCTGCACCAGTTTTATATAAATTTACAGATTTTTAATTAACCGCTTGATGCTAGAGACATATCCAGCAACCAAAGGATTAAAGCTGAATTTTTGCACTGTGCTTGTTATAGACCAAGGGTATTTTCTCTTCCAGGAAATAGTAGGTGGAACCATGTTAAGAATCAGGGTGTGGCCAAGGGTGGAGCTAAGAGTGCCTACAGTGCCTTTCCTAAGGGTGCCTGGGATGTAAATCCAGCCCTGAACCTGATAAAACACATAAATGCACTTGTAAGAACACAGTTGTGGCCATTATCCTCATACACCAAAAAATGTTCATCATACAATAACCAAAGTATGACAGTTACAAAATTGTAACACGCAAACACAATAGAGACTCATAAAATAAGAAATCCTCTTAATAAAGGATGTATTTGCTAAGTTCTATTCCTAGAATGGGCAAGGGAACAGCTTCTTTTTCAATATTCTGCCAAAATCTTCTTTATTTTGAATCCACGTGGGACATACCTCTTTTCCTAAGAGTTGTTGCATAACCCTTTCTTCTCTAGTGTACCTCTCGAAAAGCAAATATGCAAAAAATTAAGAAAACAAAAGGACAGCACAAAGTCCCTCTAAATGTTAACCGTATATATATGCAGAATACAGTTCAAAAGCTTGTATCCCTTTTCCCCCCTTCAATATGGGTACTCAATCTTTGGAGGGGCTTCTCCTGACTCTAGGATTAAAACATTGACTGGATCTGACCCCCATCCCTGGTCGGGATCCTAGGTTTTTGGCTCCTCCAAATGCTGCTTACCTCTCCTTCAGGTCCTTGCATCAAAATCTCCAACCGTTATAGGTAGATATCTTTTCAGGAACGTATGGGTAAAGCAAGTTTAAGTAGGTCTAAAGTATGAGTTTGCTTCTAGGAAACCGACTTGGTATACACAAAATAAAATGTATTAAAAATACATATATAATAAATAACCATAATATCTTAGTATCAGTATTAGCACTAAAATTACAAATCTACAAGGCCAACACGTTTCTCAATTGTATGTCGCTTTGTCAGGATGCCCCAGGTAAATAGCAGCTTTTCTTGAATCATTTTATGGGGAATGCTGCTTTTGTAAAGTCATTGGGGGAAATTCATTAAGTGGTGATAAAGTGGAGGTGACTTCTCCAGTTTATCCCTTCTCCAATTCCTATGTTAGTCGATGGAGTCTATTCATTAAGATCTTAGTGCATAGGCTCCATAGAATAACATACAAATTGGAGAAGTGATAAACTGAAGAAGTCATCTGCACTTTATCACCTCTTTATCACCGCTTAGTGAATCTCCCCCATTGTGTTACAGGATAACTATGTAACTGTTTGCCTTATTCAGGGAGCTGAAGTGGATCAATTGTCATGCTAATCAACTGCCCCATAGTGGACAAATAAAAATTCTCATTGATTTCAATGGGGCTTGTATGTAACCCCTTGAATACTATGGGAAATGCAATAGGAATTTGATTTGTCTTGTAACATACAGTTGATTTATTTTAGAATTGCTGATCTTTAACTTGCTGAATATAGCAATTAGTTATGTAGTTACTGAGATTAAAAATATGTCCATCTAGTTAATAACTGTACATTTTATAAACTGTATATAAACTTGACCTTGTATCTGCCAATACCTCATGCCTTGTTAGTAAAGTCCATATGTTTTCTACACTTACATTTTACATACATTGAAATAAAGTTTAGCAAGTTATAACTTTATTATAGCCTTACTTTTCCCTTTGTAGATTTTTCTTTCTGACCTGGAATGAAGGAAAACAGTTATAAAAGGATGAAGAATGTCACAATTAGCATGTAACAAGATTTTGCTCTGACAATGAATCTTGAATATTCTGTTAGAATGAAAAAATAAATATGAATGTCTTTGCATTGCCTTTATTTATTGATAGTTTCTTGTTACTTTTTCACCCACATGCAATAGAATAATTTTCTTGCCAATTGTCTTATAGCTATGCATTTTAAGAGAGAGTAACCTTTATTCAAGAAAAAATATGTATGTTATTGGGCTTTTCTTGCTGAGTAATGCACAAATACTCCCATAGCAAAAAGTCCCGTTTTGTTCCCATGGGAATGTTAACAAAAAAAAGCATGATTTCTCACTTTTCCCACTTTAAAGCCCACCAATAGAGAAATCCATAGATGTTCCTCTGTTTCACTAACATCACAGATTTTCCTGTGAGAATGGTTCCAATTCTCTCCTCAACACTATAAAAACCTAGAATTTCCCACCGGGCAGCATGGTGTAGTTTAGGAGACAAAGAAATTAGAAGAAAATCAGGAGACTGGTAGAGTAAAATGCCACCATTAATGGCTAACTGAGTGGCACTAGGGTGCAAGCTTTCAAAACAACTTAGGTCTCTTCATAAGGCATAAAAAAACGAACACTGAAAACACAATGCATGAGAGGTTAAACACTCATGCAAATTATTTTTACATTTAAATATTCTACTGGAAGTGAATATTCTCATCAGTATCTATACTATAAAAGAGTAGGCAGTCACTTGACAGAGAATTTTCCGTTCATGCCTGTCACACCCAGGGACAGCAGTAAGGAGGGAATATGCTAATCTCCTTCTTACTGCCTATTCCAACATGCAAGGGCCACTATTGTCAAAATCTCTGCAAGGAGTTTCACCTCCCAAGGAGTTTCACGTCCATCTCCCATTTACAAACACTTGTGTACATGCCCTCCTTCCCATTCTATTCTTCTCATCTATGTGTTGTCCCTCACTTTATGCACTCCTTTCATCACCTTTTTCTTCTGTGTTAACCCTGCCTCACATGTTCACCTCCCCTCCTCTTGGGTCTCTGTGTGGTCTCTTTTATTTTGGATAACTCACAGACAATGCCAAGCCAAGTCTGCTAGTTAATTATAATTCATTCCATAGGCTTCAGTAGAGTCCCATTGTAGTTGACTAAAAGATACAAACAAGATGTAATAACTTTTTTATGCTCCAGTGAAATTTAGTCTTTAGCCAGAGACTGTTAAATCTATAGAATGTGGTTTAAACCTGCAATCACCAGAGGGGTTCGCAATCCATTGCTTGCAATGAGCTGGCACCCAAAGGGCCCAAATTATGTTTATTATGTGAGATAATGTAACATAAATCCCTTGTCACAGATCAGGCCACAGTTCATTGTGTTAAACTTGTTTTTCGGTTTATAAAATTTCTCATTAGTACAGTTACCTTGAAAACTTTAATGCTGTGATCCATCTTGCAAAGATGTTAACTCAATGGGGTGTCAGTTTTGTTTTCGCACTGGATCTATGAGAATTCATTTAGTCCTGTTTTGGGACATTTCACAAAAATTATGAGGTAGACAACATTAGATGAGCTACATAAGAATTTGCTCTTGATATAGTAGTATCTGTGGGAAAATGGTATGGGCACCTTATCTGTGGTACATATATGTGTGCACAGGTTTCACATGTCTTTTGTAGGCATGGAGAACTAATATTTTCTGTTTTCATAAGGGAGATTTTTCCCACCAGTTGATTCAGGTTGGAGGGCTGTTTATAGGAGAGGAGCTGAAGTTTTGGGAATATTCTTTTTAACCTTCCATAGGTATGTAGTATTGTTTGGAGCTCTTTTGAGATTTTGCATAGTACGTCAGGCTGGGGATTGAAGGTTACTACTAATGACACTCTGTTCTGTTCCTGTGGTTGTTTGTATTCCGTGACATTTGTTTAGGGTCCACTGTTGGCTTCCTGAATTTAGATATCCTTGACTTAAAAAATCTCTCCTGACATTTTTAAGATGTTTATTGTGACCAGAAGACTCAGAACATATGCCATTATACCTTAGGGCCTTAGAGGTTTTTGTGTGCCTGGGATAGAAACTGTCATTTCTGAGATAATTAGGCCTGGCTGTTGGCTTATGGTACAGAGATATCCGGATGGAGTTGTTACTAATACTGATTGTAGCATCCAGAAAGTTAATTTGTGTGGGTGAATGGCTGAGTGCAGATCACATTTTCAGGATATTACTTTATCACAGGTGGCTAATTAGTGGCTCATTCATTTTGATTGATCTAATTTTGATTAATTAGGGATATCCTTAATATATGTCCTGTTGGTGTGTCCTGGTGAGCAGAACTGAAAATCACTGGCGTATGGTATATGAATTTCTGAATCTCATATTCCTCCCACCCCCAGTTCACCTTCTCTTATCATTCCTATGGCCAGCAGTTCTGGCCATAGCGTCATTTAGTCCCCAGCTCTAACTTAACTCTCTAGCACTGTGACATTTTCAGCTGAAAATGTAAAACTCTACAGATCACCAACAGATATATTTATTTGTAAATGGAAACTTAATCTAAAAATCGCTTTCCTCTCACCAGCTGCTCATGCTGTTACCAAATGGTCCCTCCCAGGGGCTGAAGAATGGGAGATGAACAGATGCAGAACACTGAACATTGCAGTACACAGATTAAAATAATATGTTTATATTAAGGGTCATAAAAATCACTCATAGCCAGACTCTGTTGACTCTTTGGATGTTACAGACATCTCCAACGGATTACAATTACATTGAGGAGATCTCTAACGTATAAGGCAGGGGTGGGCAATCTGAGACCCAACAGCTGCTTCAAGACTACAAGTCCCATCATCACCTGCCAGCTGGTTTGCAGGGGATGATGGGACTTGTAGTCTTGAAGCAGCTGGAGGAACTCATGTTTCCAACCCCTGAGCTTAGGGGTTAAACAAAACAGTTTTACTGTGAAAGGATGCTCGGAAAATTGCTTTGCAATGCATTGGAGATACTTCTAGAATACAAGGAGATAAATGCCACCAACTTTATTGGGATTGATACCTGTGCCAAATAAAAATACCACAGAATTTATTTTAAATGAACCAGTAACACCCTCCAAAAATAAGCCAATACTTAGCTTAAAGGGATAGTAATACTTTGTTTTAACTTTATTTTATTTTGTAGGCATTAAAAAAACATGAAGAATGATATAAGTCTTATCTCTCAAACCTTTATGGTTTAAGAGATATTCACAAACAAAGTATCCCCCCCTGTTCAACCAGATCAGAAGGGAGATGCCCAGGTAGACTGCAGAGAGGGACAATCTTCAATTAAGATAAGGGAAAAAGCTGAAAAACTTGTCAAGGGGGGAAGGGCTTTCATTGTTTTCATACAAAGAAAATTGTCCCCTTCTGTTATCTGTCCTGTCATACAACCAGACTCACATCTGAGAAGAGATGGCTTACACTAAGAAAAAGGGGAGGGAGGGGAAACTTTGCTTGTGAATATCTCATAAACCATAAAGGTTTGAGAGATAAGACTTATATCATTCTTCATGTTTTTTTAATGCCTACAAAATAAAATAAAGTTAAAACGAAGTATTACTATCCCTTTAAAGGAATAGTAATGTTTCATAATAAAATCAGCTCCAATTAATCTTCATAGTATTTGGGCCATGGAGAGTGTTATTTCAGTATTGTCAGAGTTGTAGTTCAAGAGTAATTGAATAATAAAGTATCCACCTCCCGCCCTTTTTACTGATGTAACACTGCTCACCTGAGAGCAGCAAGACTGTCCAGATGGATTACAGAGAGGGGCAATCTTCAGGGATCATAAGGAAAAACCTGAAAACTTGTCAAGGGGGTCAGGGTTTTCCTTATGTTGACAGTAAGAAGATTGTCCCTTGCTGAGAGCTGTCTGATCTCAGGTCCAGATTCCACATATGAGGGGAGGTGGCTTACACTAGTTAAAAGGTGCAGGAGGGGGATACTTTATCATTGAACTACAACTCTGACAGTATTGAAATAACACTCTCCATGGCCCAAATACTATGAAGATTAATTGGAGCTGCTATTATTTTGAAACAATACTATACCTTTAAGTCCTCCTTTTTCATAGTCCTAGACATCTTGATATATGTGCATACCTGGTAACTCTTCTGATTTGACTATACAGGTAGCTTGGGTAGATTTTTGTGAATTAGATATGCATATGCAGGGGCTAGGGTAAGGTTTAGGGTTAGATTTATGTTTAGACATAGGGATTTCTTTTAAAAACTGCAATATCTTAGGAATAAAGTATCATTTTAAATGGTCGCACACTCAGTTAACATGCCACCTGAATAAAAATGTCAGCATGACAATCTCACACTGCATGACAGTGCGAGATTGTCATGTCGCGTATTGAAAGGATGCTTCACCATTTAACACTGGCACTCAAAGGGTTAAATGATGAAGCTTGCTTTCATTCATCAGAATTTCAGTCACTAATTCTTCTTTCAGACCCTTTTCAATTCTTCCTATAGAATATTCAAACCGTCCAGAAAGAAGGTTTAGTAAAAAGTGTTCTTCAATCAGCTGACTCTTACTAAACCTCGCGGAGAGAGTGATCAGAAGCAGCCCAGCACACAGTGTTCAGGCAAGGGGAACTACAGTTGAACAGAATCGCATGGCTAAGCAGACATGCCTAAGCCAAAGATGAGGAGTAGCCGGGCTGCGGCTGAGTGCTTCAGTTCATAATAACGTACAGGCCAGCTGGTGGGGACCAGAGGTGCATGCTGGGGGACGTGGTTCTCACACCTTTTTAGTCTTCTGGCATCAGATAGGAAACAAGGTCTACGCCAAATACAAGTCCCATGAATAGATGAGCAGGGTGTTTGGTAACTGGCCGACGTTGAGACTGCGGGGCTATTTCACTTATTTTATGGCCTTGCGTGCATATACCATTTTCCTCAGTTTGGAAACCCTTTGATAAATGGTGAAGCGTCCTGTCAATAAGCGACATGACAATCTCGTGCTGTCATGCAGCGAGACATTATCATTACGACATTCTTATTCAGGCTACATGTTAACTGGCTCATTTGGTTGCATGCTCTTTCGTGTGCGACCACTTAAAAGTAAACCTAGGAATAATAACACTGAGTTTACATTTTTTTCTTGCATTTTAATTTGGTTCTATTTGTTTCATTTTTAAAATGTTTTCTAATTACATCGATAATCATAAATGTAATTACATAGTTTGTGTTATATTAGGTAGGATTAGGGGTAAGGTTTAGTTTTAGAGGTTGGTTTAGACATAGTGGGGGTAAATACATTATTTACCTAGGAGTATTGACAGGCTGGGGTTATTTTTTTTTTGCAATTTATTTTGGGTTAGCTGTCACTGTCCCTGTACCCCATGTCCCTCCCCAAGGGCACTAAGAATGTCCTCAAAAATCAAAGAGGAAGAGTAGAGAAACCCAGTCTGAGCCTGAAGATGTACCAGCTGTCCCCACCCCGGCACTTCCTCTTCTGGTGTATCACTTCCACCAACATTACATCCCCCATCAGCTGATATCGATTCTACAGGCGTAAGGATGTGGTAGTTCATGTCTACCCATTGAGCATTGTGTGGTGCACTGACCACACATGGCAATGTGATGGAATGTAATCAGAAGCAGGAAACATCTGCCCCCTCCTGCCCCTTTCCACTACGTCATGAAGAGTTCCCTGTGATCTGAAAGCCGGTTTCTTGACTGGAGGGATCTCATTGAGGAACAATATTATGTGTGTCTGTATAAGTAAAACCCAACCCCCCTTTTCCCTTATGCTGACACAATATTATCTCTCATTGAGATCCATCCCGACCAACTTTCAGATCTGAGGGAACTCTTCATGACTTACTGGATAGGGGAGGGAGGTGGAGTCTTTAAACTGGATTTTCAATAAGCATATGCAGGTAAATAATTAACAAAATACTATATATTATAAAAAATAAATGGAACAATCATATCATCAATTTATTATTTGACATTACTATCCCATTAAGCAAGATATAGAAATTCCATATCAGAAAATGGAAACACTCAAGTTTCAAAATGGGCCCAGCAGCTCCCGCAGACACTGATAAACCTATGCATATGGGGCATTGCTGTGCTCAGAAGTAACTAAACTTTAACAGTGAATTTTCTAAATCTGAAAGTGAGAAAAATGCTGAATTTTTTTATTACTGCAGGTTTTGGGAGGGATTGGTTGTAAAGTGGTTAAGTGAAAAGAACCAAAATGCACTAGACTTAAAGGGATAGTAATACTTAATTTTAACTTTATTTTATTTTGTAGGCATTAAAAAAACATGAAGAATGATATAAGTCTTATCTCTCAAACCTTTATGGTTTATGAGATATTCACAAGCAAAGTTTCCCCTCCCACCCCTTTTACCTAGTGTAAGCCATCTCTTCTCAGATGTGAATCTGGTTGTATGACCAGACAGATAACAGAAGGGGACAATTTTCTTTGTATGAAAACAATGAAAGCCCTTCCCCCCTTGACAAGCTTTTCAGCTTTTTCCCTTATCTTAATTGAAGATTGTCCCTCTCTGGAGTCTACCTGGGCACCTCCCTTCTGATCTGGTTGAACAGGGGGGGATACTTTGTTTGTGAATATCTCTTAAACCATAAAGGTTTGAGAGATAAGACTTATATCATTCTTCATGTTTTTTTAATGCCTACAAAATAAAATAAAGTTAAAACGAAGTATTACTATCCCTTTAAAGCCTGGGTTGTCTACTTTTCTAAAAGAAATACACTTTTGGGGGGAAAATGTTAAAGCAGAGCACTGCTAATCAGCCCCAAATGAGACATGGCACCAGTTAAGCTGTGAAAGCTCCATGTCTGAAAATCAAAATGAACATGTTCCTAATTGGGCCTAGTTGCTTGCCCAAACCCTAACAAATCTATCCATATGAGGCATTGCTGTACTCAAAATAAGTAGTTGAACACTAATCAATGCATTTGTTTTAAATCTGCAAATATCATGTTCTTGTAATCCACACCACATACAGTTGGAGTCCAGGAGAAATGGGATTATCTGAAATGTGTGTAAATTGTACGGAGCCCATTGTAGGACATCTTTACTCCACCCTTCCTTTTTCTTCTTACCAAACCTCTATCAATCATCCTTCCACCTGCCAAACTCCTTCCTTCCTACTACCAAACCACTGTCATGCACCCTCCAGCCTTACAAACTCCATCCTTCCTTTTATAAAACTCCCTCCTTCCTCCTTTCAAACCTCTGTAATCCATTGTCTGTCCTAACAAACTCCATTCTTCCTCTTACCAAACTCCCTCTTTCCTCCTATCAAACCTCTGTCCATCCTAACAAACTCCCTCCTGTCTCCCAATAAATCTCTCTCAGTCAAACTGTCTCCTACAATACCTCTATAATCCCTAGTATCAAACTTTTACCATGCATCCTCCCTCCTAACAAACAACATCCTGCCTCCTACCAAACCTTACTTAATCATCCTCCCTCCATACAAACTCCATCCTGCCTCCTAACAAACCTCTCTCAGTCATTCTCCCTTCTAACAAACTTCTCTCAATCATACTCCCTCCCAAAAAAAGCCATAATTTTTATAAGGAACCTCTCTCAGTCATTCTCCCTCCCTACAAACTTCCTTCTGCCTCCTAACAAATCTCTCAGTCATCCTCCCTGTTAACAAACCTTTCCCAGTCATCTGCCCTCACTCAATTTTGCCTCCTACCAAATCCCTCTCAGTCAGGCAGATGGTTGAGAGTGGTTTGTTAGAAGTGTGGATGATTGAGAGACATTTGTTAGGAGGCAGGACGGAGTTTGCTAGGTAGAAGGATGCATGATACAGTTTTCATAGAAATCACTATGACTTAGGAAGGCTTATAGGAAGGCAGTAGGGAGCTTATTAGGATGGAGAATTGGTGACAGAGGTTTGATAGTAGGAAGTGTGGTAAGAGGAAAGATATAGTTTGTAAGGACAGAAGATGGGTGATAGTGGTTTGATAGGAGGAAGGAGGGAGTTTGGTATGAGGAAGGATGGAGTTTATGAGGATGAAGCATGAGTGACAGTGGATTGGTAGGAGGAAGAAGGCCATTTGGTAGGTAGAAGGATAATTGATAGCGGTTTGGTAGGAAGAGGAGGAAAGTGTGCAGTAGAGATGTTTTATAATGGATATTTGTCTTAAGTGAACCTGGTCCTTGCAAAACTTTAAGATTTATTAAAATGTACCTTTTTAAAACATAGGACTTGGAATATCCTTTTTTTTAACTTTGTGAAGCCAATTAACTAAGACTGCTAATGTTGGAAGTATTTAGACAATTGCTGTGTAGAATAACATAAGACTTTGTGCACAATTTTTTGCAGCATTTTCCTCTGTTTTGTTACGCTGTTTCTTTCTTTTGTTTTGTTTTTTTGATTAATTTTCTGGCACTAAGATGTCTATTTTCTTGCTCCTTTTTTGCTCCTTTTTTTAACCTTTTTCTTCATTTAGGCTTTTTGCTTTGGTTTTTTTTCATCCTTTTTCTACTTTTTCTTGCTTTTTTCTGCTCTGTTTTTTGCTCCATTTTTTGTTTTTTTCTTTGCTCTGTTTTTTGTTCCTTTTTTGCTCCATTCTCTTATTCAGTTTTCTTGCTCTGTTTTTTTTTCTCCATTTTTTTAATTTGTTTTCTTGCTTTATTCTTTTGTTCTTTTTTATTGTTCCTTTTTTTGCTTCTTTTTGCTCCAATTTTACACAGTTTTTTGCTCCCATGTTGCTCTACTTTGCACCATTTTGTTTTTTGATTTCTGTTTCTTTTTCTTTTTTTTTTTTTTTGCTTAAAGTGGAACAATCACCCTATATAGTCCCCCCAACTAATTAGGCATATGGCAATTATCTTCTTAACAGTGCTATTATCGGACGCAAGTACCACGATCTGAATCAATCCTTTTTCTGAGACTGACGGCCAGGCTTCTTTAGAGCCCTTTGCACGCATGCGCAGGTCCTTCTAGTACCTTAAGGTACCATACAATACCTCCTAGAGGAGACCGGGATGGACATTGCAGACGAGCAGATGTCTCTAAGCCAAGATATCTGTGTACAAACCTGGCCGCCAGTCTCAGAAGAAGAAAGATTACTTCAGAACTTGTTACTTGTGCCTGACAATAGCACAGTTAAGAAGCATATTGCCATATGCCCGATTACTGGGGGGGGGGGATTTATATAGGGTGATAGTTCCAATTTAGTTTTCTGGCATAAAGATCTTGTAAGCATTCCGCTTAACTTTAGGGAGACACGGCCGCTATGGAGCATGTTGCACGGCCGGCCCCCTGTGTTGCTGCCTCACGTCACGACACGCATCCTGTCCCCCCAGAGATCCGGAAGTCCTGGTCTTCAGTCGGGCAACCGGCTTTCTCTGTCTCTCCTCTTGAGGCTACCATGTCCATGCTGCTTCCCTTTTACAGGAAAGTGCGGCCGCACCATTTTTTTTTATCCATTTTCTTGTTCTATTTTTCTGCTCCTTTTTTGTTCAGTTTTTTTTGCTTCTTTTCTTGCTTTTTTCCCTCCAGTACTGGGTTGCTCTGTTATCTTTCTCCATTCTTTTGCTCTATTTCCTTGTATTAAGATATCTAAAGTTGAAATCTTAATACATTGGCTCCATAGAATAACACAGAATTTGAAGCCTCCTTTTTTCTACTATGGAGCCAATGCATTAACACCTCTAAAGTTTGAAGAAATATTTTACGTTGTTATATAGGACATGGAGGAAAATTGTCTTGCTCCATTTTTCTCTGTTTTTGCTCCATTTTCTTGCTCTATTTTTTAACATAGCAATTTAGGTTGAAAAAAGTCTTACATCCATCTAGTTCAGCCCTTTTCCTATTCCTGTTTACCATAGTTGATCCAAAAGAAGGCAACCCCCCCTCAATACAGCAATTTCAAATTATGCCTTGAATGGGGGGAAAATAAATCCTTCTTGATTCCAAATGGCAATCAGATTTCTCCCTGGTTCAACAAGCACTAGGGATGGGTAAAACTTTCCGCCTAAAACTGAAATCAGCGAAAAATGTCACTTTCTGCTTGGCAAAAAATTTCCCACGCACATTGAAATCAATGGGAAAATAGAAGTTACACACAACACATTACAAATAATATTTTATTTCCCAAAGGCACAGTATAAAAGGGGCATGAGGGTGCCTGTGTTGGTGGGGTGTGGGGAAAGAATCAGTTGAACAGGGGATGATTTTTGTGGGATTGTTTACTGGGATTGGGGGGCACTGAATCAAAAAGAAATCCTAAATAAAATAAAATAAAAACCTAAGACATGGTATAAAGGGGACTGAGGAGGGTGCCTGTGTTGGTGAATGAATGAATCATTTGAACAGGGAATTTGTTTTGGGAGAGTTTCTTGACTGCTATTGAGGGGACAGTTAATAAAAAAAATAAATCCATAAAATAAAATAAGACATTTGTATTTAAAGTGACAGAGACAGGAACCCCCTCACATAAGCTGCCACTGGGGTGGACTGATACTTGACTTGATAGAGTATTTTATAGAGGATGATTTGTTTGATTTGTTGTTAGAGGCCTATGTAGGACTTAGACTTATTAGAGGCCCAAGCCCTGAAGAAACATTCATTTGTAGGACTTAAGCTTGTTTGACTCAAGCCCTAAGGAAAAATTGATTTGTAGGACTTAGGCTCGTTAGAAACAAACCCCCCAAAAATTGTTTATTTTTTTTTGTAGGACTAGTTTTTATTTATTTATTTTTAAACACAAGCCCTGAGAAAAAAAATAAAAATGCCCTACTGGCCTAATGTCAGCAGGTCATGTTGGCCAGTGGCCACTCTCAAATGTCCTCCTGAGTCTTGAGTTGCAACTGCTGTTCGTACTGCTGCTGCTGAGTTGTTTATGCAGCAGGATGATTTGGCAGCTGAAAGGGAATGGGATCAACAACAGCAGAAACATGGAAGATGGATGATGAAGTTCCATTTGCCACGACTGGCTCCAGTGATGCACCTGAGGCAGTAGCAGCAGAATAAGTAGCCCCCAGTATTTTTGGAGAAAAGAACAAGATGGCCATTAAATCTTCTCCACCTGACCCTCCTCCAAAATCATCATGGGTGTATTGTTATTAGAATATATTTTTTCCCTTGAGAGCAGGATCAGTGGGTCTCCTCAGCAACTGCAATGTGCATAGTATGTGTGTGGTAAATAACATCTGGTGGCACAACTGTATCCAAAAACCATGACATCCGAAACCAAGTACTGCCGCTGTCACTGTACCCCTTGTCCAGACCAAGCTAAGGACGCAAGACAACTTGCTGACAGTTTAATAGTAATAATGAATCCTCCCTGCCAGTATCCTAGCATAGTCTGCGGGATGGAATCTCCTCAGATGCCACCTGATGACCTGGTATCGATTCTCCTCCACTACACTGGCATGTGTGATCAGTGCACCACACAGTGTGCAATGGGTAGAAATGAAATGCCATATCCTAAAATTAACAGAGTGGTGGGGGAGGTAACGATGAATGAGGTGGATTGGCAGAAGATGTAGTTACCCTAGGTGATGGTGATGGTGAGCTAGTTTTTTCGCTCGTCATGGAACTTCCAGTGTCTGTATGTGTTTCTTTATTCTTTCTCCCCCACCTTTCTGGAGAGTCAGGGGGTACAGTAACAGCGGTGCTAGATTTCTGTAATGGGTGTTTGGCTTTAACATGTTTGGAGTAAATGTCATGGTGCCTGTGTTTCATGTATGTTATCAGGGAGGTTGTGCCAGGTGTGTTCCCTCCTTTCCCCTTTTTACTAACTTGTCTTAAATTTTGCACCGTACAGTTGTTGATGACTGCACTGTGCCTGCCGGATGAGAATAATAGTCCCACGTCCATGATTTCTGGGGGTGGGGATGGAGAACAGGTGGAGAAGAATGGCCTCTTTCTTCTTGTCCTCCACATTCTGCCTCACTTTCTGTGGCAGCGAATAATGTTGCTGCTATTGCTGCTACTGCCTCAGATTTAGCACTGCAACTAGGATCAGGAGGAGTATTGCTACTGCTGGTAAGTGGAGCCTGTCCTAGTCCCACATTACTGTGTCCACGATGGTCTGTGGCACACTAGCCTGCTCCTCATCACCCTTCTGCCCTTTCATCTCAGAAGCAGCAGAAGTCAGAGCAGTTGCAATTTCCACTAATTTCAAATCTGACTGCTAGTGGTGGTGGTGATGCCCATCCTCATCCCTGTCTCCCATTCCTTCTCAGTTTCTGATAAAAAGGCCATCAATGTCTCTTCCACCCCAGCTTCTCCAACACTACCACCACTAGTCCCTATGTGCTGCTGCTCTATTCCAGACATCTCACTGCTGCTTGGAGGAGGTGACGAGAAATGTGACAGAGGGTCCCCTGCTGTCACACATGGCATAATTTTATCATTCCCCACCTGAGTACTACAAGAAACACTAGCAGCAGGCTCAGTATTTGTGGCAGCAGGTTTAGAACTGGCAGCAGGTTTAGTACTAGCAGCAGGTTCAGCACTGGCAGCAGGTTCAGTACTAGCAACAGGTACAACACTAGTGGCTGCAGGATCAGAAATGGTGGCACTGGCAGCAGGGGTAGCACGTCTTGCAACAGGCACAGGTAGCTGACCAGTCCTGCTGTCGCTAGTACTACCTTTTTCTCCCTCCCTTCCAATTCCCTTTTCTCCCTTCCTCCCATTCCCTTTTCTCCCTCCCTTCCAATTAAATTCCCCAAGATCCCTTGGGGTGATTTAGGGGACTGGACAGCATTGGTACAGTAGTGGTCCCTTTCTCCTCAGATTCAGTAGACACATAATGGTCCTTCCAGCTGCTCCACTGATTATTTTTTACCCTGCTCATAGTGATTGGAGTCACTATGAACCTCTCCTGCCTCACTTTTTGCAAAATATCACAAGAGAACAGCACAGCACATCTATCCCGCTCTGTAGCTGATTTTATTGTGTCTGCCTTCAGCGAAAAGTCATGTTTTTATAGCGGAAGTGCGAAAACAACTTAAATCAATAGGCGGAAACTTTTTAGCCATTGAAGAAAATGGTGAAAGATTTTGGCCAATGGACGAAAGATGCGAAAATTTAACTGCTAGTTTTAAAGCGGATTTTCCATCGAAAAAGAGGATAACAACGTGGTTTTCGCAAAATTTCCCACGGGAACATGGCAACAACTTTCGCCCACCCCTAACAAGCACTAATTAAATATTAATCACAGTACCAAAATACATAGTCCTCTATGTTCTGCTCTTTCAAAAATTATCCATGCCCTTTTTAAAATCATCTAAAAGTATTTGATAGCACCACCTCCTCAGGCAGTGAATTCCATACCTTTATTGTCCTTACCGTAAAGAATCCCTTCCGTTGTTGTAGATGAAATCTCCTTTCCTCAAGTCTAAGCGGATGACCCCTTGTCCTTTGTATTGTTCTGTTAATGAACAGGTCTTTGGAGTGCCCTTTGTATGGGCCCTGAACATATTTATATAATGTTATCATATCTAAGATTCCCATTACTAGTTTTGTAGCCCTCCTTTGCACTCTCTGTAGTTCCATAATGTCCTTTTTCAGAAAGGGTGCCCAGAATTGAACAGCATATTCTAGGTGGCGTCTTACCATGGACCTGTAAAGAGGCATGATAATATCTTCCTCCCTTGAGTCAATACCCCTTTTAATACATGCCAATATCTTATTGGCCTTTTCAGCTGCCAGCTGGCACTGCAGGCTACTGCTGAGTCTATTGTCTATCATTACACCCAAATCCTTTTCATTAACAGAGTTGTCCAAAGAAACACCATTTAAGCTATTTGTTGCATTTTTATTATTATAACCAAAATGCATAACTTTACACTTGTCTATATTGAATCTCATTTGCCATTTGCCTGCCCATTTACCCAATTTTTCCAAATCCTCTTGTAATGAAGACACATCCAGTTCAGACTTTATTACCCCACTTAATTTTGTGTCATCAGCAAACACTGATACATGGCTCCCTTTGAGATCATTAATCAACAAATTAAAAATAAGAGGACCCAGGACAGATCTCTGAGATACCCTACTTATCACATTTGTCCAATTGGAGAACTTCTCATTTACTTTTTTGCTCTTTGATTTTTTTTTTTTCTTAATTTTCTGGCAATAAGGTTTCTATTTTCTTGCTCGTTTTTTTCTTGCTTCAGTTTGGGTTTTTTTTTTATCTTTTTTTCTAATTTTCTCCATTTTCTTTTTTTTTTACTTTGTTTTTGTAAATCTGTTTTTTGTTTCATTTTTTTCTCCATTTTCTTGACCTGTTTTTTTACCTCGATTTTTTGGATTTATTTTCTTGCTATTTTTTTCTTTTGTAGCACTAAGATCTCTATAGTTGGCAAAATCACTAGGCATTGGCTACATAAAATAAGAACACTTTTTTACTCTATTTTTGCTTGGTTTTTACACTCATTTTGGTAATTTTTTTCTGTTTTGGGGTTTTTTTTTGCTCTGTTTTTTGTTTTTTGTTTTTTATCTTTTTTTGCTTCATTTTTGCCTCAGTTTTCTTGCTCCATTTTTTTAACTGTTTTCCTCCATTTTCTTGCTCTGTCTTTTTGCTCTATGTGGAGAAATCTTAATGGAGCACCATTTTTTGCACAATTTTTTTGCTCCTTTTTTCTGCTCCTTTTTTGTTCAGTTTCTTTTTCTCCTTTTTTTAGCTCTGGTTTTTTGCTCTGCTGTCTTATACTAATCTCTCTAAAGATGGAGAAATTGTAGTACATTGGCTGCACAGAATAACTCAGGGCTTGTAGCACCTTTTTCTTTACTCTCTGGTGACAACACATTGAAACCTCTAAAGTTGGAGAAATATTTAACCCCTTAAGGACCATTGCCGTGCCAGGACTGTCACGGCGGTCCAGCACTTAAGGACCAATGACGGTCCTGGCACGGAATGGCGTTCAGGGCTCCCGTCGCTGCTGCATGCCGCTCTGGAAATCCTGAACCGGAAGTGCTAATAAAAAAAAAAATGCCCCGTGGTCCGCAAGTGCCAGCCGTGCACTGTTTTTTATTGCTCATGTTTTGCTCTGTTTTTCAAAAATGTTTGCTCCATTTTTGCTTAATTTTTTCTATTTTTTTGCTTTTTTTGTTTTCTGCTCCAGTTTTACTCCTTTCTTTGCTCAGTTTTCTCCTCTGCTTTCTTCTCAATTTTTTCATTGTTTTTTCCTCGGTTTCTTGTACCATTTTCTTGCTCTATTTTTCTGTTCCTTTTTGTTTAGTTCCTTTTTTGCTCTCTTTTCTCTCTCTCTTGTTTTGCTCTGTAGTCTTGCTCTGTTTTCTTTCTCCTTTTTTGTTTTCTTGTACTAAGAATTTGAGAATGCTAAAGCTGGAGAAATATTAGTATAACACGGTGCTTGGAGCACCCTTTTTTAAGCTATGGAACCAATGAATAAAGACCTCTAAAGGTTGGAGAAATAATTTGCCTTGTTATATAGGAGTTTAAACACCATTTTTTATAACACTTTCTTGCTCCATTTTCTTGCTTAATTTTCTGGCATTAAGGTATCTATTTTTTTGCTCCTTTTTTTGTACCTTTTTTTTTGCTTCAATTTTTTTGTATTTGTTTTTCTCCTTTTTTGTCCATTTTCATCCTTTTTTTGCTCTGTTTTCATGATCTGTTTTTTTTTTTTGTTATCTAGTACTAAAATCTCCTCATAGAAAGGAGAAGATATATCTAAAAAAGTGTCACAACAGGAGACACAATGGATTTTTAAATTAGAATGTTTGCAACCTTTGGGATTAATGTTTCCATTGATTTAAACTGTTTTATTAGGATATTAAGTTTATTATAAATATTTTATTGTTTTATATATAAGGGTGGGTATCTGATCAATAACTGACCCTTGATGAAGTACGCTTTTAACTGTATTTATAGTTAAGTGTGCTCTTAACATCTGCTGCAACTCTTGACCAAAGTTTCTGTAGTTATCATTTTCCACTAAAGGAGAGTTCTGTTGGATTACGCTTTCTGCTGTTTATATTTTTCTAAGATCCCTAAAGTTGGAGAAATCTAAGTATATTTGCTCCATAGCATAACACAGGGCTTGTGGTACCTTTGTTTTTTTACTCAAGAGCACTAATGCATTAAGACCTCTAAAGTGGAAGTAATATTCAGCCTTGTTATACAGTACTTGGAGTACCATTTTCCTGCTCCATTTTTTGCTCCTTTTTTCTGCTCCTTTTTTGTTCAGTTTCTTTTTCTCCTTTTTTTAGCTCTGGTGTTTTGCTCTGCTGTCTTATACTAATCTCTCTAAAGATGGAGAAATTGTAGTACATTGGCTGCACAGAATAACTCAGGGCTTGTAGCACCTTTTTCTTTACTCTCTGGTGCCAACACATTGAAACCTCTAAAGTTGGAGAAATATTTAACCCCTTAAGGACCATTGCCGTGCCAGGACTGTCACGGCGGTCCAGCACTTAAGGACCAATGACGGTCCTGGCACGGAATGGCGTTCAGGGCTCCCGTCGCTGCTGCATGCCGCTCTGGAAATCCTGAACCGGAAGTGCTAATAAAAAAAAAAATGCCCCGTGGTCCGCAAGTGCCAGCCGTGCACTGTTTTTTATTGCTCATGTTTTGCTCTGTTTTTCAAAAATGTTTGCTCCATTTTTGCTTAATTTTTTCTATTTTTTTGCTTTTTTTGTTTTCTGCTCCAGTTTTACTCCTTTCTTTGCTCAATTTTCTCCTCTGCTTTCTTCTCAATTTTTTCATTGTTTTTTCCTCGGTTTCTTGTACCATTTTCTTGCTCTATTTTTCTGTTCCTTTTTGTTTAGTTCCTTTTTTGCTCTCTTTTCTCTCTCTCTTGTTTTGCTCTGTAGTCTTGCTCTGTTTTCTTTCTCCTTTTTTGTTTTCTTGTACTAAGAATTTGAGAATGCTAAAGCTGGAGAAATATTAGTATAACACGGTGCTTGGAGCACCCTTTTTTAAGCTATGGAACCAATGAATAAAGACCTCTAAAAGGTTGGAGAAATAATTTGCCTTGTTATATAGGAGTTTAAACACCATTTTTTATAACACTTTCTTGCTCCATTTTCTTGCTTAATTTTCTGGCATTAAGGTATCTATTTTTTTGCTCCTTTTTTTGTACCTTTTTTTTTTGCTTCAATTTTTTTGTATTTGTTTTTCTCCTTTTTTGTCCATTTTCATCCTTTTTTTGCTCTGTTTTCATGATCTGTTTTTTTTTTCTGTTATCTAGTACTAAAATCTCCTCATAGAAAGGAGAAGATATATCTAAAAAAGTGTCACAACAGGAGACAGAATGGATTTTTAAATTAGAATGTTTGCAACCTTTGGGATTAATGTTTCCATTGATTTAAACTGTTTTATTAGGATATTAAGTTTATTATAAATATTTTATTGTTTTATATATAAGGGTGGGTATCTGATCAATAACTGACCCTTGATGAAGTACGCTTTTAACTGTATTTATAGTTAAGTGTGCTCTTAACATCTGCTGCAACTCTTGACCAAAGTTTCTGTAGTTATCATTTTCCACTAAAGGAGAGTTCTGTTGGATTACGCTTTCTGCTGTTTATATTTTTCTAAGATCCCTAAAGTTGGAGAAATCTAAGTATATTTGCTCCATAGCATAACACAGGGCTTGTGGTACCTTTGTTTTTTTACTCAAGAGCACTAATGCATTAAGACCTCTAAAGTGGGAGTAATATTCAGCCTTGTTATACAGTACTTGGAGTACCATTTTCCTGCTCCATTTTTTGTTCCTTTTTTTTGCTCCATTTTTGTGCTCTGTTTTTTGCTCCATTTTTTTTCAGTTTTTTTCTTCTCCATTTTCTTGCTCTTTTTCTGCTCTGTTTTTTTTTTATGTATTTTGCTCTATTTTTTGCTCTCGGTTTTCTTTAACTGTTTTTTCCTGTTACCTTGCTTCATTCTTATGTTGTATTTTTTTTGCTCCATCTGGCGAAAACTTAAAGGGACAGTAATGTCCCATAAAAATTGTTTTCATGTTTTATGTTTTTTTATGTAGTTTTGTAGAGGACGAAAAAATAAGCTTAATGGTGCAAACCCTATCTCTCAAACCGCTATGGTTAGATATATATAAGCAGTGAAAGTTCCCCCTCCCTCCCCCTCTCCTGACATCAGCGTCTAGCTGACAGCAGGAGATCCCGGTCTGGGGATCAGCCTACGGCTCTGCAGCAGAGCTGAAATCGCGTTACTGCAAAATAAATACTTTATTGGAAAGGTATAAAAAATATGTCTGGTTTGCAAGCACGCTTTGTAGACCTTTCCAATTAAGTAATTCTATTGCAATAACGCAATTTCGGCTCTGCTGCAGAGCCTCCTCGTGTCGGCTGATACGGATCTCCTGCTGTCAACTTTACAGCTGACATCAGGAGAAGGGGAGGGGGACTTTCAATGCTTAAATCTCTCAAACCATAGTGGCAACATGATAATCTTGCCCTGCATCAAAGCACGAGATTCTCATGTAGCATCCTTAAACAGCTCTTCAACCCAACCTTGTGTGCCTCCGACTGCGTTAATCCCCTTAATCATGAATCGGTCTCCGGAGTATGAATCCCGAATTGAATGCACAGTGATTTGTAAATGGGTCATTTTCTTACCGCACTTACCTATCCAATATCCATATTTCCATTTCTTCACAACCAATAGAGCATGAGGAGACACAAATCACTGTAAATTCCATTTGCGATTCATACCCCAGAGACTGATTCATGAATGAGGTCAGAGGCACACAGCTATGCTTAGGTATGTGGGCAGTAAATTAGATGCTGCGGGTACTAAAATGAATGTGGGTTGGGTTGAAGCACCGTTTAAGGATGCAACATGAGAATCTCGTGCTTTGATGCAGGGCAAGATTTTCATGTCTCCCTTCTCTTCACAGCGACATGCTTCATGTGCAGTGTAGCCGCACTCTGTTCTGTATGCAATATTTTAAAATGATACCCTAAAGTTGGAGAAATCTTAATACATTGGCTCCATAGAATAACTCAGGACTTGAAGCACCTTTTTTTACACTATTGAGCCAATGCATTAAGACCTCTAAAGGATAAAGAAATATTTAATCTTGTTATATAGGACTTAAAGCACGTGTTTTGCTGTATTTTCTTGCTCAATTTTTTCTTCTTTTTGTTCCATTTTTGGTCTTTATTTGCTCCTTTTTGGTTTGTTTGTTCTCACACTATTTTTGTTTATTTTTCCTCCATTTTGTTCAGTTTTTGTGCTGTTTTTTGTTCCTTTTTTTTTTTTTTTTTTTACTGTTTTTTGCTTTTTTTTTGCTTCATTTTTTCCTCTGTTTTCTCACTCCATTTCTTAATCTGTTTTTCCTACATTTATTTTCTCCATTTTCTTTTGCTTAATTTGGTGAAATCTTAATATATTTGTTCCATAGAATAACATAGGACTTAGAGCACCATTGTTCCCTACATTTTCTTACTCCATTTTTTTTTCTCCTCCTTTTTTTTTTTAAGATTTTTTTTGCTCCTTTTTTGCTCTCTTTTTTGCTCCGTTGTCTTGCTCTGATTTCTTGCACTAAGATCATTAAGGTTGGAGAAATTGTAATACATTGTCTCCATAGAATAATACAGGACTTGGGGCTGGATTCAAATGAAGGTGCTGATTTTATTTCTGCTTTTATCTCCAGGTATCTCCATTGAGTTCAATTAGAAATGTTTTTATAAAACAGGAGGTAACATTTATCTCCTGCATTTGAATCCAGCCCTTGTAGCACCCTTTTTCACATGGAGCCAGTGCATTAAGGGCTGGACTGTATTACAGGTGCTATTTTTATCACTACTTTTATCTCCAGTGTTCAGTTACCATTTAGCACCTGCAATAGAATCTAGCCCTAAGACCTCTAAAGTTGGAGAAGTATTTAGCCTTGTTATATAGGACTTGGGGCTCTATTACCCACGCGGTGTTACAAGAAATACAAGCAACGTGAATTTTGCAAACATGTGTTACATCATTAATCTATTGCAGAACCTCAGTAAAACAAAACTGGCGTAGACAGCACATTTCAGAGTACTAACAAAATTGGCGACATCTACTTTTATTCAACTACCACCTAAAAAAAACACACAAAAAAGTCCAAGGAAATAGGAGTACGTTTGACAACAGAAAGATCAAGTTTAGTGTTAGATGTGTTCCCCACATTATCAAAATCTGACATAGAGTGCCCCCCTTCGACATATTAACTCCCCTTTTAAAATTTGACTTATATTGCTTTCTTTCACATCCATTTGACAAATATTTTTATGCTGTATACTGTATTCTACACTACTTTTCTTTGAACGATAGTTTTTAAACCGTCGTTATGGCTTCTACGTCTCAATCTGAGGAGCAGGATTTCCGACTTTAAATGTATCCACAAAACAGGAGCTAATTGTGAGCGTGGGTAATAGGATACTACTTGCACGTTGTTATTAGTTGTTTCTTATGGGCTTTTTTTTTTTTTTACTGCCGATGTGTATAATTACCCCTGATTTTGTTTTCACAAGTCGAGTAATAGGATTCTAAAACCTGGCTTAAAAAGCACAGCGCCGGGTTTTTTTTAGTGCTGGTAATAGAATTGATCCCTTGGAGCACTGCTTTTGCACTGTTTCTTGCTCCATTCTACACAAGTATGTGCCTAGAATACATATAATGCATGGTAGGGGACCTCAAAAATGATCACCAGTCATTCTTTTCCTGAGACACAATTCATTGCTGTGACTGTTTACCTGAATAAAGAGAATGCAGCACTTAAATGAAGCAAAATACATTTGCAAAGGCATAAGAAAGAATTGATTATAAGGCTATCCTGGCTGGTGGAGTGTATTGTCAGCAGTCAGGTTACTCTCAGTTTGGTAATTGGTTAATTCCAGGTATGAAGGGGGGGGGGGTCTTTTAGAGTCTTCAACATTTGTTAATAAAATTATTTTATAGGTTTCATTTTTATAGTATTAGTTATTTTTTGTCTAATTTTTGAGAAGTGGAGTGCTGGATTTTTCCTTTTCCTTTCTTAGATAAATACAAAGCCTCCTTATGGTTATATAATTAAGAGGTGGGTATTATGTTTTAGATTGGCTGGTTTATTGTAGGAACAGATAAATAAGTGTTTAATTTAAAGAAAATATATGTATGAACAGGCTCTTAGGAATCTTTAGGTTTGAAGGGGCATAAGGCACTATGTAGAATTGATATTCCCAAAGTAATAACTCTCTTGATTAGAACTATAATTAGTAC
This sequence comes from Rhinophrynus dorsalis, assembly GCA_037306005.1. Classification (NCBI taxonomy): domain Eukaryota; kingdom Metazoa; phylum Chordata; class Amphibia; order Anura; family Rhinophrynidae; genus Rhinophrynus; species Rhinophrynus dorsalis. The sequence goes on from CM074724.1 coordinate 151,186,630, forward strand.
ACATTAATACAAATGACACTATGTGTGTTTGTCACAGTGGTCGGTGCTGTTAATAAGTGAGTGATGATAATAATACTTGATATAGAATGCCATTAGTTTAGGTAGAAAAGACTCCAGAGCGCATATAGTACTCAGACATACATTAGTTGTAAGTGATCTGCATTGTATAATTTAGTACTCACTTCCTGGTTTTTCATTATTGATTTGATCTTTGGTGCCTATACCTTCCCATTACTTAGGTCTTAAGAACAAGAAAAGGGCAGTCTGCATATCTAGTAAAGGTCACTTATGGTTTCTATATGTGTGCTGTATACACGCCATCCTTGTCTATAAGATTTTCATCCACTTCTGGAAAATTGCAACATTACACAAAAGATGGTGTGGTTAAATGAGGGTGTGTGATTAAAGGGATAGTATTATTTCAAAATTACTATCCCTCATATTGTAGCCCTTAATAAACTGATTTAAATGACACCAGTGGCATCTCTCAAACCTTTATGGTTTAAGAGATAGCCGCTTCCAAAGTTTCCTCTCCCCTGTTGTCAGGGTTCTGCTGTCAGCAGGGGAGTCCGGTCCCAGGAAAGGCGGAGGCTCTTAAACAGAGCCGATATCTCATTATGGAAGGAAAAATGATTCATTGAAACAGTCTTCTACGTGTGCTTGGTTACCAAGCACACGTAGAAGACTGTTTCAATTAATCATTTTTCCTTCCATAACGAGATATCTTCTCTGCTGAAGAGCCTCTGCTTGATTCAGAGACCAGATTCTCCTGCTGGCAGCAGAACACTGACAGCAGGGGATAGGAAAATTTGAAAGCGGCTATCTCTTAAACCATAAAGGTTTGAGAGATGCCGCTGGTGTCATTTAACTCAGTTTATTAAGGGCTACAATATGAGGGATAGTAATTTTGAAGTAATACTATCCCTTTAAGAGTGGGGCCAAGGCAGCTAAGGGCACCAGAGGTTGCTGTGCCTAGTGGCATTTGAAATGTAAATCCGACTCTGCAGACATGATTCTTTGTTGCAAGACTCAAGGCATCTGAACTCCCCCCAAGTCAAGACACCTTGTGAATATGATATCCAGTACAAATTAAAGCAATAGTAATGTCTCATTATAAATAAAAAAGGCAAAGCATGACACCGTGTTAGCTCCGGAAAATGTAGCAGACTGGTAGAATAAAAAGATACCATTATACTAGCTGAGTGGCTTTGTATATAAGCTTTTAAGTCAACTAGGTCTCTTCTTCAGGCATAATACAAATGAAGGCTGAAAGCACAATACATGACTTTAATACTCATGCACATAGTTTTAACATGAACCATTTAAATGCCAGAGAGGCATCCACCAACAACCACACTGCAGACTGGATACCTCTGTCTAACCAAAATGTAAAATATCATTAGCAGAATGTGTGTACTCAGTGTGGGCCATAAATTAAACTCTAGCCTTTATAAAAGCTAAATAAAGTGGACTAGAAAATGCAATTGACCAGAGACAGCTTAAATGTGTATAGGTTAACCCTCCCAAACACCAGAGGGGTGAACAACTCATTACTTACAACAAGACATGCAGCATTGCAAAGTAATGAGTTGAAGACCTCTCTGGGGCTCAAAGGGTTAAATGCTGTATTTATAAACATTGTATTAGTTCCATAAAAATATGCCAAATAAGGCAAGTGAAATTTAAGTCATTATAGTAGTCAAAGCTGCGCAGTATAACATGTCCGATAATGAATTCTTAAAAAACTTAGCTTATCTTAGTTCAATAAACTGTCTCCATCACTGTGTGTGACCAAAGAAGTGATGGTAGCGGAGACAGTGCTGTGTGCCACAGGTCCCCCGTCTTCTCCCTCACAGGCTGATGACCATTCCACATTGAGGGAATTTGAACAGAGACTGCCTTTATATATATATATATATATATATATATATATATATATATATATATATATATATATATATATAAATTCCCTCACAGCCATAGGCTGAGATGTGCTTACACACATCTGAGCCAATCAGATTCGAGTGGCTGTGCTATAAACTGATTGGCTGGGATGTGCGTAAGCACATCTCTGCCAATGGCTGTGAGGGAATTTGATCAGAGACTGCCCATATATAAAGGCAAACTTTTAAAGCTGGCTCTTAAAGTCATGTATTGTGCATCCAGCCTCCATTCTTATTATGTCTGAAGAAGAGACCTAGGTCTCGATTCAATTGCCACTGGTAAAAAAATAAAAGTGCCATCAGTAGTTTCAAGTCACAATCAGGTATTCTATTAACTGCACTGTGACACACTACCAAATGGTAAAAATACATCAAGGGAGCTTAATTTGCTCCCATTGGAATGAATGACAAAGTAGATGAATTTGCAATTCAATTACATGTGGTGGGTAGCAACATATGTTAAATGACTAAAAGGACTAAAAGGAGCGAAAGTAACCAGGCCCACAGGAAAGGCAACTGGAGGCTACACTGAGTGGGTAGTAGCCAGGGCCACTGGTCAGCAAGCCGGGGTCATACATAGAGTGAGTAGTCAGCCAGAGCCACAGGTCAGAACTGATGTGGGTAGTCAGACAAGCCGGGGTCATACACAGAGCGAGTAGTCAGCCAGAGCCACAGGTCAGTACCAATGTGGGTAGTCAGACAAGGTGGAGTCATACACAGAGCGAGATTCTCAGGCAAACACGGATCACAACTGAGAGCAAGAGTAACGAGCAGGAACACCACGTAAGGGCAATGACTCCCAGGCCCAAGGAGGATTATAAAGGAGCAGAAGGAGGAGGAACCCAATTAGGCCTCCCAGAATAGGCCCATAAACAGGCGTCCGTGCTAGTGCCTGTTACCTGATGTCAGCAATGAGGAAGTGGCCAGAGGCCATGCCGGCCAGTGGCTATACAGAGGTAGGAAGCACAGGAAAACTTAGCCTCTAAGGGAGACTGTGATAAGTTGTTACACATTAGCTATAATTGAAGGTCTTCTAGTCTGGTTGACAGCCTCTCCTCTGAGTGGTGCAATAGAATCCAGTAGTTAATGCTCTTGGTCTGTTTGGTGGTCCCTTGCTACATAATCAGTAAAATAGTTCCTTACATAATATTAAGCATTAAGAATTATATAAATTATTTAGTATTTCGGATTCTGAATTTAAGAGTAGAATAAATGCCTTCTGTGTGAAAGTAACAACTAAACTAATAAACAATGATATAATCTAAATAACATAAATTGCTAAAATGCGAAGCTCCCTGTGTACATAACTGCACATGCGCAGTAGAGACTGTCAGAATGATGCAGTCATGTGCGGTGCACAGTAGAGATTACACAAACACGCTGGCTTCCAGTGAGAGGCACTGCTGATCCGGGGTGCTCTGAATGGCCCACCACCCCCGGCTCCGGGAGAGCAGCCAAGGCCGCTGGCACTAAATATGTTCTGTTGTTATCATGGTTAACATCAATACCTATAGCAAGTGTGCAGAGAAATGTAACTGTTTTTCATAGATTGGGGACACGTTGTTCTAAACTGAATTGAAATTAACTCAAAGGTTCAAATGATGAAGAAGATTACCATAAGATATAGTTATTGAAATCTTTATGGAGGGAAGAAATATTTATACATGTTATTCAGTAATAATGTTGTTTAAAATGGAAAAGAGCATAATTAAGTGGTTTTTAACAGGAGGTTTTGTGGGTATAATGAAATAGACTAGATGATGAAAGGGTAAAACAACAGAGAGAGAGAAAAGAAAAAAGTAGACATATAGATTGATGGGAAGTAAAATGCTGTGTATGAAAGAAATGCATGATAAAATCCCATTAGAACAGTTAATTTCCAATTATACAAGGAGGAGGCCATAGCAGAATCTCTGGAAGCGTCAATATTTCTGTTGATGATAGCAGGTTAGCAGATTTCAAAGTATGGAATGCTACAAAGAATTTAATTTTCCTGAAGAGTACTTGAGTGCTTCAGAAGATCTTCTTTTAGAGAGCAGGAAATTTTGGTGCCTTTGTCAGAAAAAGTTTCAAAGCTAGAGTGTAATTAATGTTGTTTTGGAATAAGATGCTGCAGGCATTTCAAATTCTCATGGCAGTAAAATACACAGCATGCTCGATTGCTGGGTTTTTCAGACTGAAATTTTGATTACTCATGTATTGTTCCTGCATGATCTATTTTATATATCATCTGCATTCATGTCAGTCTGCTTTTGGTTGTCTGGCAAACCAAATGTTTTCTGATTAAGTTCAAGATTCCATTCCATAATTTTTCCTAATTTTTACCATTCAGTTCCAGCCGATATTTATACTGAAAACCAGAAAACTCTCTAGGTATTATCACAATCCGTTTTTCTGCTATTAGATTTTAGCAAGGCTCCAATTTCTAACTGGATAGGCCAGGTTCAACAGCTCAGGGCAGTCAAGCCTGTGAAAAGGCATATTCAGCCACAAAAGACAGTGACCACCACAGCCCCATCATCCTCCACACACTCGCACAATTCCCCCCTTAATCTCTCCATTCCCAGGCAGCTTAAAAAACATTGATGAGCTGTCTGGTGTCGTAGGGGTTAATTGGCCCAAACATAAACACACACTATGCCACTACACCATTATCCTAACCAGACCCATCATTAACCTCTCCATTAGTGGACTGGCTGGGAAGACATTGCAACAAATGCTTTCTAGTGGGCCTAGCAATACAGGGGTTAAAATGGCCTTAAATAAATATTTGGGATGTTAACATTAATCTGATCAGACTATGATGGATAGTGTTCAAAACATCCAGGGATGTCAAAACACTTTAAAAGGATAGTACTTTTGCTCCATCCTTTTACAATCTGAATTAAAAAAGCATATTAATGCATTAACAAATACATGCCAAAAAATGAAAGCCAACAGATGGAACCTAACTTCTCCTACTGGCTCTATGAAGTACTGAACATTGGTCAGCATGGTGGGATGTTCAGGCTTTTTATTTTATGATGGTAAAAAATCCTACCCCATAAAATGAATGAATCAATGAATGAATATTGTTAAATAAATACTTAACAATGTAAGCTTTTGGATGACAAGCATTTAACAAATTGATTGTTTAAGCTGCAGGACGCTAAGCAGCTTCAAAGGAATGGGATCAACAACAGCAGTAATATGGGTGATGATGATCATGATTACACTTGACACTAGCTCCAGTGATGCACCTGAGGCAGTAGCAGCACCACAGCTATTCAATACCACTTCAGGTATATGTAGAGAAAATCATGGGTGTGTTGGAATACTCATTTTTCCCTTGACAGCAGGAAGGAACACTGCCTTTTATCAGCAACTGCAATTTGCACAGTGTGTTTAGCTAATAGGGGGATGAATAGGAACAATGGGCACATCAGCACTCGCATCAAACAACTGGCACAGTTGAAAGCAAATACCTTGATGTTTAGGTCCGCAATGTCAAATCAATTAGCCACCCAGAAACCAAGTACTGTTACTATCACTATGCCCCATGTCCACAAAGAACATGTGACAATTTGCACTCTTAATAATAATGATAATCAGCCAAGTAAAATGGCTGGCATTAATCAGATACTTTAGCCTCTATTCATTGTCACCATAGAAGAATAAATAACAAATCTAATGAGGTACAGAGTATGGGAAACTTTTAAAAACTATTGTTGAACACACATTTACATATATCAAAATATTAAAACTTTACTAGCCAACTAAGTATTATGCTTTCATAGATTCAACAGCACAGTTTCAGTGCTCTGTATTCATTTCTTTAGCTTCTCTTGCAGAATGTACCAAGCCACTCCCTTTAATATATACTATATACAGCTGGTTTGCTGCAGTATCGTTCAAATTTGTCTTACTACACCAGGTTCATAGCATTTTAAACAAATGTTTTCAATCCAAGTTCCTTTGGATTATCCATGAAATCAAATTTTGCACAAAATGTTTGGGGCATTTCTGGTAAATGTTTCATTAGGTATCCTATTTGCTACACTTACACAAATTTACATTATGCAGTGAAGTCTTTCAACCATTACTGCTATTTTATAAATAAAAATCCTTTCAATAAACTATTTGTAAAAAAAAAACATAAATACAGAGTGACAAGCACGATAAAACTACATATCTTTCCAGTTACGGCTTTATATTTCATTTTAACTACACCAAGAATGATACATGATTTAATTAGTAAAAACAGCAGTAATAAGATAAAATCTACTACACATCGAGGTATTTTGTACATATTTAAACTGCTATAATACAAAAAATACAGCAAATAGGTTGGTTATTTTACTAGATCTAAGTCTTTGTTCACCCTATGTCTAATTTACAAGCCAAGTCATTCATTTAGCAATAAAGAATATTAATAAGCTCCAAAGGGTTCTCTAAAATTGATTGATTCTTTGAAGTTGTCTTGCATTTGCTTAATTAACCCTTAAATTGAAAATAAGGTTCTAAATGACTTCTAAATGTTTTAAGTCAAATGAGAGCAATCAGTAGTAAAAGGTTATTTTCAGTTCTATTAATTTCCAATAAAGGTCTCGATTCAAGAAGGTCCGACAGCCAATAAAAAATACCCACCGGTATTTTTTCAAGCACCGTAAGCAATTCAGTTACCAGTGCTATGAAGGAATACTGGCAGAAAAAAAAAAAAAAAAAAATTTTGGGTGCTATACAATTCAATAAGTTGAGCGCACCAGTGGCAGATATCGGACAGAGAATCTAATTGTAGTATTGATAAAAATTCTTTATTATCGTAAAGTATACAAACTTTCCAGATCTCACAAATGGGTATAAGCAAGTCAATCCACAACAGTATACAGTCCGCAGCACCGGAACACAGGAACACCCGTATGTGGGAACCTACAACGTGGCTTGGAATACACTAATTTCACATCTAATAGGCCCCTCCAATCCCAGGTGCACCAGTCAGATACCGGCCCAACACACCGTCCCTGTGTGGACAGACACGCAAATAATCCCCAAGGAATATAGAGAAATAGTACAATACCTATGTATACTTCTTCCCAATATTATCAGTACATCACAATATTCCAAATATCAATATGATAAAATAACACACAAATAATAAAATGAATAATTGATGATCAGACTGCCCATATACCTGCAGGCTGTTCACCAATATAAGCCCCTTCTACTATATGACTGATAGCCCCAATCTAGATCATACTCCTGATACGGGATTATCAGGTCACAAATATAAAATATGTATTTGCAAACACTAAATCCAAATAACACAAAAACAAATATATCAATGAGGGCTAGCACCTCTACAATGACATATTCAGAATAAAAGTAACACTATATTCCTCTAGCTGTTTGACACTCAAACTGTCATGCTTCGCGTACATCTGCTTTCCGGCCTGCTCTTTCTTGTGGCTTTTGGCCGAATCTCCTAGCTTAGACTGGGTTCTCTGTGCATGCGCCCACTTCCGGTTGTGGTGTGCATGCGTGATGCCGGTGGACCACTCTCGTTCCTCCTCTCTATGGTCCAGCCGGCATCCAAGCTTCTCTTCCGGGTTCCTTCTGGTTTTAGGGCCTTTACCTGCCTGCTCCTTGCTTATCCAGATGCGTTTGTATAGTGTCTTTTCCAGTGATCTTGGAGTGTCCTGTGTATTGCCAGTACCTGTGTTGCCTTATCTGTGTATGACCTAGATCGCATTGGACCGAGCCTGTTACCATTGTTGCCTATCCTGTGTATGACCCGGACCGTGTTAGACCAAGCCTGTTGCCAGTGTTGCCTATCCTGTGTATGACCCGGACCGCATTAGACCAAGCCTGTTGCCAGTGTTACCTATCCTGTGTATGACCCGGACAGCATTAGACCAAGCCTGTTGCCAGTGTTGCCCATCCTGTGTATGACCTGGCCCACATTAAACCAAGCCTTTGCCAGTACCAGTATTGCCTATCTTGTGTATGACCCGGACCGCATTAGACCAAGCCTTTGTCAGTACCAGTGCTGCCTTCCCCTGTGTACGACCCGGACCGAATCAGACCTAGTCTTCGCCTGTGCCGGAGTTCAAGTGACAACATCTTTCCCGACTGTGGTTCAGGCTTCAAGGGATCCTTCCACTGTGGATTCCTGAGTGAGTACCTTTTTATCTTTGGAGTGTTTACTGCTTTCTCCCTGGGGATTTCCGAGTATAGTTTGCCTAGGTTGGGGTTATCCGGGGTCACCCAGTGGCTCCATTGCTAGGGACCACAACATCTGGCTTCACAGCCAGCACCTTTAGACGGCTCAGCTGCAGCACAGCCCTAGTCTTGGCAACCAACGCCCCCTAGCACCGCTCCCTAGCTTCTTGCTGAAGAATCCCTTGTTGGAGGAGTAGCTTGTTTTTTCTGGCTAGGTACTCTCGGTCTCCCAGTCTCCATCTTTCCATCTGGGATCTTACACAAACACGTTCAAATTCCATAAGATGACTATAATTCTTCTATAATGTCCCTCTTTCAAGTATCAATTTCCTTCACATATATTTGCCAACAATATTGATGTTATATCATAATGGTCATAATATTACCACAAGATGCTTAAGAGAAACTCACAATACCATAGTTATCAGTCGTGTGTGCATTAACCACTTCTCACCACACCTGTTCTGCTTACAGGTTTAACTTTTCAGATATCCTGCAGTCTCGATTACACCTGTACAGTAAGGACTAGTAGTCTTGCTGTTTCTTCTATGATCCGACACCCTTCTATTAGGTGTCTGCACTGCCCTGGCGTTCTGTCACCTCTCTGTGACTCCGGTGTCTCTCTCCTCCACTTCCACTTGTAGACACTAGTTGACACTCAAATGTACACCTGTTGCTTCATGGGGCATCCGTGCCGATCACCTATTCCGTCACTCTAGTACCTTTCTCTGTCTTTCACCTGTGGTGAAGTTCTTCCACGGCTGTGCACTATTAAACTATCACATCACACTCTGATCTTTAATGAAGCTCTGTTTGTTCTTATACCTCCATCCAACGGGCTTCAAAATTCCACTGGTTTCTTCTTCAGGGAAAATGTTAGAACACTCTTCCTTTCACTCTTCATATATGACCGGAAAGCGATCCTGCTCATCCTTTAACCCCTATATCAAAAATCCTTGTACATCCCTTAAAGTGAATGCAACAAAGATTTTTTTAAATATATTCTAATACATTCAATATGAACACAATAAGGAGCTTATACCTCACTCTATATCATATAGATATCTATATGTGAGGGGCCACATCCCAAATGTACAATCAATCATATTTCAAAGTCATCAATACATGCTCAAATGTTAAATTTAACAAAACTTGGTATGAATGGTCAACCCAGATATATTTAAAAAAAATAATAGCCATGATCCCACCAAAGGGGACCACCCAGGATCAAAATAATAGGTCATCCATACTCCCTAATACTATAGGAAGAATATATAATAACAAATCTTGATAATGGGTAAATCCCCTTTAAAAACCTTATAACAAGGTATCAGCACATGTGTAACCGTCTCTACATGGACCCACAATGTGACTTTACCTCATATCTCCCCAAAAACATAACTCCACATTAAATTTACTTTATCTATTGACAAATCATAAAATAATTAGACCAACAAATTTAATCCAGAAAACCAAATATTTTGATCTCTGAATTAAGTCCAAATGGTTGGACTGTCTTCATGTTGAAAATCCACTCTGATTCCCTTCTAGACATCTCTCTGATGTAGTCTCCTCCCATCCAGTTTCTAGTGACTATATCAATCCCCACAAAAGAGAGATCCTTAACATTAGAGCCATGTTGATCTGCAAAATGTGAAGATACACTACAATTACCTAATTTGATTTTAATGTTATAAATGTGTTCGTTAATTCTATCTCAATTCAATAAGGTCCGACAGCCAATAAAAAACACCCACCGGCATTTTTTCAAGCACTGTAAGCAATTCAGTTACCAGTGTATACCGGCAGAAAAAAAAAAAAAACACATTTTGGGTGCTAAAGTTAGCTTCCATTTAAACTCGTTAAAAGTTTTGATGCTAACAAACTTCAGTGCAAAAAATGATCTCTGACTCTTTAGGGCTTGTGACGCTAACAAGCCTGAGTGTAAAACATTATCACTGATTCCTCAGGACTTATAATGCTAACAAGCCAGAGTGCAAAAAAGTATCACTGATTCCTCAGGGTTGTGATGCTAACAATCCAGAGTGCAAAACATTATCTCTGATTTTTAGGGCTTGTGATGCTAACAAGCCAAAGTCCTACAAATCAATGTTTCCTCAGGGCTTGGGCCTATGTCTATGTCCTACAAATCAATGTTTCCTCAGGGCTTGAGCCCTTAACAACAATTGTGAGTCCTACAAATTAATGCAGGGGCCCCTGAGCCTGGGCCTAATAAAAGTATAAGTCCTACAACAAATCAATGTTTCCTCAGGGCTTGTGCCAAACAAGTATAAGTCCTACAAATCAATGTTTCCAAAGGGCTTGGGCCTAACACAAGTCTAAGACCTACAACAAATCAATGTTTCCTCAGGACTTGTGCCAAACATTTTGCTATGTACTGTGTGTATATTCAGTCTTCCCTTTCCTTAAAAAAAAAAAAAAAAAAAAAAAGCATAAAACCTACATTTGCCATTTTTCGCTGATTGTGGTTTGAGGTGATAATTATTGCCCAACCCTACGCTAACAAACCTGATTCCTACAAATCAATGTTTCTTCAGGGCTTGTGCCTAATAAGTCTAAGTCCTACAAATCAATGTTTCCTCAGGGCTTGTGCCTAACAAGTGTAAGACCTACAAATTAACCTTTTCAGTGGCAGAGTGCAATGTGCTGCGTACCCCCTGGCACTGAAAGGGATACTGTTTCCTCAGGGCTTGTGTCTGACAAGTCTAAGTCCTACAAATCAATCTCTTTTTAGGGCCCATCTTTGGCTAACCTGAGTCCTGCACAGTTTAAAGCACACAAATATCTTTCAGCTTTTTAAAGGGATAGTAATACTTAAAATGTAAAAAAAAAAAAAAAAAAAAAATGTTGTAGGGTTTATCCCCCTGAGTAAAACTCCCATTGCTGAAAGGTGTTTCATTCAAAAGTTATTAATTTTCAAAGTTGAATTTTTTAGGTGCAATATCACAGTGGCCTGACATTGTACAGTGGTGCTGTTGCTACACCATCCTATGGAGATTTATGGTCTCGGGACCAGAGCTGTCCATAGGATCGTGTAGCAACAGCGCCACTGTACAATGTCAGGGCACTGTGATATTGCATCTAAAAAAATTCAACTTTGAAAATTAATAACTTTTGAAGGAAACACCTTTCAGCAGTAGGAGTACTCTTGTTTTAATCAGGGGGATAAACCCTACAACATATATATATATATATATATATATATTTTTTTTTTTTACATTTTAAGTATTACTATCCCTTTAAGCCTGCTACTGTGCTGCCTACTAATCTTTGTTTATAAAGAGAAATAAAGAAATCATTACAAAAGGGTTTGGAGGAGGAAAGGCATCACTATCATTTATTGCACACGCTGCAGCAACCATGGCTGCATTCAGTTTTTGGACTACCAATTTACTTTCACATCCTTGCACTGCTCCTAATCCCTGGCTAGTCCTATACCTATCTGGTATGACCTGCGGCTCTGTTTCCGTATTGCCCCGTGGGGGTTCTATTTGTCTGACTACCCAACTTGGCGCTACCTGGGGTTGTCCACTGCGCACCCAGCATACCAACGCTCCAGTGGATAACTGGTTGGGTACTCCTGGTAGTCCTGGCAGATGTCTCCTTGTCCATGTCCATTTACTGCGGCGTTCAGGTGCGGACCTGTAGCGCAGTAGCCTTTTCTAGATCCTTGGCTGTTCAGGTGCAGACCTGTATGCAGCAGCCTTTCTCTTGTACCTTGTCTGTCCAGGTGTGAACCTGTGGCGCTGTAGCCTTTCTCAAGAACCTTGTCGGTACAGGTGTGGACCTGTGTGATCCTCAGGTGCGGACCTGAGGCAGCTAAACTCCACCCTGTCTTCTGGAGCTCAGCTCGTTACCTCCATAGCAGCTTTAGCCTTCCTTACAGCTGCTATATTGTATTGTGTTATTGCTGTTGCCATTCTTTCTGTACATGCATATCCTAATAAAAAGTGCGTTACCTACAGTACTGGTCCGCTTGTCGTTATTGAGTCCGTGATACTCAGGAAACTAGCTCGTAGAGCTGTCATCAATGACAGCAAGTGGTCAGACTATAAATGACAGGTAGCCGATAGGAAGCAAATAGGAACAGACCACGGGTTGGTTCATTGACCACTGACAGCAACAACTGACTGGTGGTGGTGTATATGGAAGACTGATTTCCCATGGGGCATGGCTCATTATCAAACAGATAAAATAATTCACATTCCTTGCGATGCATCATACATAATCTACAGGGTACACAGTTCCCTTATAACCTTCATTCTATTAGCCTCAAGTGAATTGCCATGTGTGGTCATGCAGCATAAAATGTGCAGTGTATAGAGACATATTGCCATAGTTTCACATAGTTCTGCAGAATCTGACCGCTGGTGGTATTGGTAATAGCAATGTCACTTCTGGGGATTACCCTGGGGGAGTTGGGGGGGATGTTACTTGAAATACTACTACTAGTCTGATATTAGCATAAGATGAGGCAGCTGATGATTTCCTCATTCTTATGGGATAATGGGGCATGGCCTGAACATGCATTTCAGCATGGGATTTTGAGGTATGCCATCATCCTTTTTGTTGGCGGCAGACAAGGGGTACAGCAACAGCACCTATTAGCTAACACAATGTCTGGTGTGATACCCATTTCCACATGAAGATCTCTCTCCCCTTCCACAGTTTTATTGTGCTAAGTAACCTCTTATATCACTGTCTTTATCACCATCAATACAATCAAAATCATCATTACCACTACCATCATCATCAGAAGGGGTGTGAAAGTGTGAACAATTTCCAACATGACTTTTTGCGAAAACATGCCGATTTTTTACTTTTACTGCGAAAAATTTTGTCTTTCTGCCTATGCAAAAATTTCCTCCTTTGCGCCTATTTTAACAAATTTTCTGCCTATGTTAACATATTTTTTGCCTATTTTAACACATTTTGTGCCTATATTTCCTATAGGTACTACATTTCCAACTGTAATATTACTTCTTCTGAGGGCTGTAGTTTAGAAATAAGTGTCTGAAAGTCAAAGTTGTGAGTCCTACAGCAACATATGCCTTGAAAAATGTGTTAGCATGCAGAATGCATTTGTCCTTTGCCCACAACACTATTTTCCTGCTTAAGTGACACTGGCACATAGAATATATCAAGTAACAAAAAAAATAAAGTACAACCTACAATGAGGCAGATGTGTATGGTAGTGGAGGTAGGGGACTGGCATGGTGTGATTTGTATGCATATTGTATGTATATTGTTTTTACCATTGTCATAAAGTATCCTCCTTCTCAGATTATTGACACACATTACTTATCTGTCATAGCAGTGGTCCTAAGTAGGCTAGATGGTGGAAACCATTCTTCACATCCCTCCTCCACCTCCTCATCTGTGCTACTGTTAATATATTTGTCCTGGTTTTGTCTGTCATACTCCTCTGCAGCAGGAGCCATATGTGTTATCTGGACTGAACTAACCGTTGGCACTGGCAGTAGCACACTCTCTAACTCATAAATAACTTCACTACTTCTTTTTTCTGCCCTAGAGCCCTGGTGACTTTTTAAAGAGCTCCTGCTGCTGCTAGTTGTGGCACCTTTGACCTGCTGATAGTGTGTCTCCCAGTCAGACCTGTGGTTGTGCTTCAGGTGGGATCTCATAGAGGAGGTGCCTAGCTGTGAGCCTGCTTTCTCCCTGCTCACAGGCTTTTTGCACAGACAACAGATAGCAACATGCTTAGCTTGAGGATCCTGTGTGAAGTATCTCCATACTGTGGATTTCATGGAATAAGGGGTTCCTGAGGTGGTACTGCTACTACTACTACTACTACTACTGGGGCTAGATGTTGATGTACTTCTACTGCCACTACTACTAGGTGTCACAGGTGCAGCACTTACAGCAGCAGAGGCACTCGTCATAGCTAACATTGTGGATGTTATCCTGTGTTTCTGTTGCTGGGTACTCAACACAGGTGTGTGTGACTGAGTGGGACTTGGACTTTGAAGAGGCGATGATGCTGATGATAACTGATAGGTTGACTGTCTGCTTTTTGACATCTGTGCTTTTCCAGGGTCAGACTTTCCAATGGCTTTCTCAAACAATTTATAGACAGGCACAGTGTTCCTTAAAAGTGGTGGAAGATTCAGCCTTTGACTTTCTGCTAACCTTATAACCATGTCATCATCCTCACTCTCAACTTCATCTGTATCTGAACAAGAGAAGGATGATTTAGAGATATATTCTAGATCTGCATCATCATCAGTCATCATTAGGTCATCAGCAGCAGCATCAGCATCACCTGGCAGTTCTTGCCCACTACTACCCTTATATTCCTCTAAGATTTTCGAGGCCTTGAACAATTTCTTTTTACTTTTACTGTAAAAGTTCCTTACTACTTTGAGGATGGATGTTTTGGTGCTTGCTTGTCTCACTCTCTGATGCAGCAGGTGGTTCAGCTGCTACACCTTCCTCTATTATGCTATTGCCAGCTTCATCAACACTTGACTGTGACTTGTCATCTTCAGTGTCCTTTTTATATGGTTCTTTATTTCTACTGGCACTGGTGGTGCTGGAACTAGTTTTGCTTGAATCTTAACAAACTGCATCCTCCCTTGGAGTAAAGGGATCATCATAATTGACTGCACACGCTGCAGCAACCATTGCTGCAGTCAGTTGTTGAACTTCTACTTTACTCTCACTTTTCTGCACTGCTCCACACCTCCCCTTTCCCCACCCCTTGTGTGTTTGTTAGTCATTACACAACCACACTGTGTTCTTTTACTGTGAGGTATACAACCAACTGATGGAGTTGTATGATGTCTTGCCTAAGCCCAGTCAGCTGTCTGTCACCTAATATATTTAGTTCTTTATTCCTTTTATTTATTTATTTATTTATTTATTTTTAAGTTGTCCACCCTGTTGTCTAATCACAGTCTGTCCAAAAAAATATTATAACAAAAACAAAATCAGCGTCTTCCCCCAGACTTCCCCACCAAGCACAGAGACAATACAAGCAAGATCAGCAAGCAAATAGGTCCCTAGATGCCTATGTCTTGCTAGTCAGTCACATGGAATTTTGGAGTATTTGGGGTCAACCTCCTTCCTCCCTTCTTCTCCCCAGAGTGGCCCACTAACTCTCGTAACAGAACAAATGCCCTATCTAAAAGATTCCCTAAACTAAACTTCAATTCCCCTCTCTGTCTTCTCTAGTTCAAAAAATGTACTGTTCTATCCTCTCACAAACACAAAATGGCATGCTGTGAGAGCTTGACAGCCTTTTATATGGCTGTAGAAAACTTTCGGGTGGTGGAGCAATATTTTTCTTCCCATTGATTTCAATGGGCAAAAAAGGTGTGAAAAAGTAGAAAAACTGCACTTTTCGCAGGAAAATATTCTCTAAGTGAACAGTGCCATTATTCGCCGATTTCAGTTTGAGGAAAAAATGTTCGCCCATCCCTAATCATCAGTACTACCATCAAGCTCTTTATCCTTTCTTGGTGGTGTCATACCCACTAGCATGCTCAGGCAACTGTACTTCTGTACTAATACTGCAAACAGCCACTAGAGAAAATGTTCCCCTATTTAGCACTATCTGCTTTTACTGGATAACCACTACTACTACAACTACTGCTTCTCTTACTTGTTTAAACACTTATCTCTTTCTTTTTTATTCTGTCTCTATGGCCTTGATTCAATTGAGGCTGATGCCCAAAAACCCCAGACAGAATTTTTTTCAATCATGGTAAGCCATTCAATTACCAGTGCTATGAAAAAATACCGCAGAAAGAAAAAAAAACACACACGTCAGGCTCCTATTTGAACCCATTAAAATACATTAAAACAATGTCCATTTTCCAATTAAATTCCACCCCTTTAGGCCTTAATATGCTTTAAGGTACCCACACTAACAGCTGAAAATCTGCAGCCATTTTTGGGGGGAATAGAGTACCTAAACACATGTTTAGTCCTGCCAACACAGGATTTGAAAGGGAAAAAAGACCCCCAAAACTATTCTCTTCTAGCGAGTTTTGTCTCCCCCCACCAAGAAGGTGATTGGCTGGGAGGTGCTTAAGCACACATCCCAGCCATTGGTAGGCTGAAAACCATTTTGAACAGAGATTGACCATAAAAAGAGCCAGTCTCTGTTCAAATTTCTCACAGGCAACTGCCTGGAAGGTAGAAAGGGGGGGACTGTTATCATGAAATCCGGTCGCCACTGCCAGCGGCAGAGGCGGAGGTGCAGCATCTTTGACAATATTACTGCCAGGGGGATATTTGTAATAATGGACTAGCTCAACTGCTTTATTCATTGGGGGTACAATATTATTCCATATGGATTTGCACGCAATTTGGCACATCAGTCATTATAGTGTTTATTAGGATTGTAATGCCGGCACAGTGTAACCCTTTGAGTGCCAGAGAGGTACACAAGGCATTGGTCTGCAATGCATTGCATACCCCTCCGGGCACTCAAAGCGTTAACACATCCGTTACTTTACTACATATGTGTAATGTGGAGTTTTATACTTTTTCAGGTACTTTTTTAAAGGGATAGTAATACCTAAAATGTAAAAAAAAATATGTTGTAGGGTTTATCCCCCTGAGTAAAACAAGAGTACTCCCACTGCTGAAAGATGTTTCATTCAAAAGTTATTCATTTTCAAAGTTGAATTTTTTAGGTGCAATATCACAGTGGCCTGAAATTTTACAGTGGCGCTGTTGCTACACCATCCTATGGAGATTTATGGTCCTGAGACCAGAGCTGTCCATAGGATGGTGTAGCAACAGCGCCACTGTAAAATTTCAGGCCATTGTGATATTGCACCTAAAAAATTCAACTTTGAAAATTAATAACTTTTGAATGAAACATCTTTCAGCAGTGGGAGTACTCTTGTTTTACTCAGGGGGATAAACCCTACAACATATTTTTTTTTACATTTTAGGTATTACTATCCCTTTAACAGAAGACCACAGAAGAGAAGACAGTGGATGAAGAGAAAGAAGAAGACGTAAGACAGAACATGACAGAAGGTGACAGACAGTGGATAACAGGAAGGTGTTACACAGATCTGGGTGTTAGGCAAGTGTTAGAGTTAGTTTTGTTGCCCTTTACTGTTAAAGGTAGCGTAAGGTTATTGTTTGGGAGGGTGATTGTGTGTTTAGCTGTCATTAGCCATTTTCCTTTCATGTTCCCATTACTCACACCAGGGCTTATAATTTTAAGCCCTTTGCTACTAGCCAGACCTGAAAAATTACTCATCACTGCAAGCCAAACCATACCCACCAGGGCTGAATTTCTACTTGCCAGGGCTAAATATCCACTTGCCATTGGCTAGTGACGAGTGCAAATTTTGAGCCCTGCTCACACTGTTTAGTGTGAGTTTTGGGAACTGATAACACACAATGGACATTGTGCCACAAGTCTGTTTCTGTGGCCCAACGTCCGTTGTGGTTTCAGTTTGTAGACAATTGAATATCTCCGTTAGCACCTTTTGCTAATGGGTCAGATCAAGACACATATCACTATAGTTCCACTTTCAACAACCACACTTTCACTACCAACTAAGGGTTTGATTTAAAATACCCCAATAAAACAGCCAGAAAACCAAACAGGTGGCAACCGTACCCTGAGGTAAAGAGGATGGGGTGAGATGCTGCCCACTGGGCAAGTAAATGTTCTCCTTTATGGATGCCACAATTTAGCAGGCAGGGAACCTGCATGCAGTCCATGGGCTGCATGGTTCACATGCCTGCTCTACATGTATTCCTTGTTAACCATGTTATGGGACTGGTGATATATAGTATTCCCAAAGGAGTATTGCAGCTTGGTCCAAAACACACCTGGTGGGAAAGAAGGTATGCACTGAAACTTGAAATGTAAACAAGGCTCTGTACAGAAAGCAGTAGTGGGACATGGGAGAGTGGGGAGGATATCCACAGGGGAAGGGGAAGGACCTGACACTAGATGAGTGCTGTATGGGAGATGGGGTAAACACTTAAGGAATATACATCAGGTGTTTACCCCAAACACCATACAGCATCCATCTAGTACCAGGTCCCTCCCAGCCCCCTGTGGGTATCCTCCTCATTCCCCCATGTCCTTTTACTGCTTTTGTTACAGAGACTTGTTTACATTACAAGCTTCAGTTGGTACCTGTTCTTATTCTTTCCCACCAATCACACATTGCAGGATGGCAGTCTTGCCCTAGTGCAATACCCATGTTAGGAACATGTCACTGATCTCATAACACAGTGGACAAGGAATCCAAGTAGATGATCAGTACCATTTCATCTGTGCATAGATATGAGAAATATTCTATTGCGTGAGCATTTTTGGAGTGCATTAAAGAACAGAGCTTTGTTGGCACCAACGGGAAGGGACCCCAGATATGCCTGTGAGTGCATTTATGTAGGGCAGATTATATTTTGTTCTGTCTTTTATTTATGTAAGTTTTAAAGCCCGTATACACGGGCCAACACTGACGGAGCTGCAGTCATGCCCAGTACTGACTGCCTGAAGCATAACGGCTGATACGGAGCGGGGCGCTCCAAATTCAGACCGTAGTCCTCTCTGCACACCGGAAGGACTCTGGTCTGAATTTGGAGAGCCCCTCTCCGTATGAGCCGCAGCGCAAACAGTCTGTACTGCACATGACTGCAGCACGCTCAGCCAATGCTACTGTGCATGATGGCTTCTGACAAACATACTTAGCAATTTATAATAAAGGATATTAAACTACTGCATTTGAAAGATGGGTATGTTTCATCTCAGTTTGCTCTGTATGTATTTACTGGATTCTCAGTGAAAATTTTTTGTTTTGTTTATATCTTTGTTTTCTCAAAAAATGACTAACACCAATTTTCCTTAAATCAAACAGCTGTACCACCCTCTGTCTCTCTCCCTGCCTCTAGATAGCGTCAGCAGTTCAGCAACTTTCTCCACTACAGAATAACAGTATGCAGTAACCTAACACCCCTTTTTTACTGGTGGGTTAGCCCAGCAGAAATACATAAGGGTAAACATCGTGTTTGGGGATGAGAGGAAATTGCATCATTGTCATTGTTAATGTAATGAAAAGTGGAAAAAAGTAGAGAAGCAGCAGTTTATGTGGGAATTCCTGCAGAAGGAGGGAAGTGACATTTTTTCATATGTTTCACTATTGTGGTGAAAATTTTCCTCATCCCTACTCAGAATTAAGTTTAACTTGGCAACTCAGATTTCAAAGTGCTAAGCAGTGCTACACATAGAAAACAAATATAGCTTATGCATAGATTTTTTTTGTGCATCATATTTGAAGTACATATCAGGACTACGTGCAAAACAATGAGAGGAAATGTATTAATCCACCAGTGTACTTAATTTTCTACACTGGTAGGCTGGCTCCCTTCTCCTGTATTTTAGGATATGAACTAGAGTTTTCCATTAAAAGAAAAGTGTTCAGTATAACTGGCTTAAAAAATTGGTGTTATGGAAGCACAGCACTAAGAACTTGGTTGCACCTCCTAATTTAGCATGAAATCCTAGCTTGATCATCAAGAAAAGTCTGGAGTAAAACACACTAATAAAGGCAGATTTCTATTGCAGGTGATAAAGTTAGCACTAGTTTTATCTGATAGATTCCAAAGGCCAGATTCTATTGCAGGAGATAAATGTTAACACCCGTTTTATCAAACATTTTTCTATTGAAGTCTATGGGGAAAACTGGAGATAAAAGCAGTGATAAAATTAGCACCTGTAATAGAATCTAGCCCCAATTGCAGAATAAAACTAGTTATCATTTGCAATGGAATCCAGGCCCAAATATATATAAAATCCACCATACATGTGCTAGCAATATTTAACTTAGCTATTGTATAATGTAACCTAACCTTCATATATTCTGGCTGCCAATGCAATATCAAATTCCTGATGCTGCTTTACAGCAATCTCCCTTTAGACTTTTCATTCATGCATTTACCAAACATATTAGGTAAAATTGAGGGTGTTGTCACTGTCAGTAACTTATAATAACATTAAACTGGTACACATCAAATATAGGTCAGTATGTATGCTTTATATATAGAAAATAATACTTTAGAAATTCAGATATTAAGGATTTCTTACGACATGTTAATTCAGAAAAAAGATGGAACCGTGTTAGCAAGTGGAGTAGATAGGATTCAGTGTAGCAAAAAACTCACAAAAGTGGTATAAAGGTGATACCTTTTAATGGCTTACTGAGGACATAACAAGTGCAGGCTTTCAGGACACTAAGGTCCCTTCTTCAGGTATAGGTTAACAAACAAAGCTACAATAACACTGCATTTATATTTACAGAGTATGATATAGATTTGAACCAAAATATATAAGTACACAGTGGAGGTCAATTAACTTAGTAAACATACAGTCTGTAAAGATATGAATTGATATGCACAGGGTTAGATCAAAGTCCTGGGACATGTTAAAATGTACAATGAAACTATTAAATCATTTAAATATTAACTTTAGCATTGTAGTAACTCTTGCTATCAAGAACTATTAAAAGGCAAAACTTTCAAAATATTTCTTGTTTAGCACAGGTGAATAAATCAGTTGCTCAGTAATTTTAATTGACCTACCTTTACTAAAGGAGGATATTCTGAAAATATGTTCTCTCATATTTTAGATCATTGCTTTCAAACATTTGTCAGGGTGCACCAACAGTGCAGATTTTTAGATTATTCATGCTAAACACAGGTGTGTAATTAGTGCCTCAGTCATTGAGATTAATCCACCTGTGCTTAGTTATTGATATCGTGAAAACATTACCTGTTGGTGCACCCCAGTGACTGGAGCTAAAATATTCAGACACACACACACACACACACACACACACACATATATATATGTATGTATTATCTTAACCCTTTGAATGCCCCACATGCATAGGTTTGTCAGGTTTTGGGGAAGCTATAGAGCCCAAATTGGAACATACGCGTCCTGGTCATTGTTTTAGAGAATATAGGGGTATCATATATGGGTTCTTACTCCAGTATGATCTAATACTTGTATTTTTACTATTCCCATTGTCATTGCTAGGGCCCAGAATTTCTTGAATTCTAAAAGGTCTGTGGGTTGCCATATTTTTTCCTTGGAAACAAACGCTGATGGGTTGGCGACAATATATTGGGCTGCATAGAAGTTTGAGACACGATTTCCCCCAAAATTTCTTCCCCAAAAAATAAATAAAAAAACTGAACCTAGGTAAATCCTGCCACATCCACTTGAATTCCTGGGTTGCCTGTGGATTCAGGAATTTGTTGGCATAAATTGGCTGGTGATACCCATTAATCAGCAGGAATGGCAGTATTGTGGCAGGTCTTGGGGAAGCTCTTGGGGCATTTCTTAGGGCAGCTCTTTGGGAAGTTGCTGGGGCAGCTCTTGGGGCAGTTGCTGGGGCACCTGTTGGAGCAGTGCATCTTTTTTCCATAGAAGGCCCTGCATCATCACTATTACAGCTGCTCTCACTCTACAAAAACTGACTGATGTCAAAATCTGATGCAGTGCCTGTGGCATCTGAGTCAGACGCCAAATAGGAATACGCCTCTTCTAAACTGTACCTCCGCTGCATTGTATACACCTACTGTAAACTAAATAAATTACTAACTTCTATACCTGACTATACTTAACTCTCACCCCAAACGGTCACTATTCCTATGATAAATGTTTTTTTTTGTATTTTGTATTTTTATTTTACCTATACTGCTCCTAAACCTAAATCTATCCCTAAGCCTTACCCTAACACACATCTTCCCTGAATCTGCCTAACCCAATTACATATCTAAACTAGCTTATAATATAAAATACATTTTTAAATAAAAGAAACTTTTTTTTTGTTTTTTATTGTTTTTTTCCTACGCAACTCCTAAACCTAAACCTTACCCTAACACACGTTTTCCCTGAACCTACCTAACCCAAGTCAACTACCTATCTAAACTATAGCTATTATTTTTTTTTCCCTACTCTACTCCTAAACCTAAATCTTACCCTAAACCTTTTCCTAACACACATAGACTAAACCTACCCAACTACCTACCTAAACTACCTAAAATACACTAAATAATTATATTTTATTAAAAAAATTAAAAAAAAATTTTAAAATGTAAAAAAATACAAGGGGGATGGGGGGAAGGTGATCTGCAGCAATTGATCACTGTTAAAGTGATCAGAGTAGGGGAATTTATTGATCACTGCAACACCAGTGATCAATGGGTTCATTTTGAATGACATTTTTTTTTTTTTACACAGAAACGCTGTACAAGGCTCTGTAACACTGGAACACGATCTCTGTCTGTCTCTCCACCTCAGAAGTATATAAGATGGAGGGAGGCAGAGAGATGTGACAAGGACAGTATCTGTAAATACTGTCCCTGTCATTCTGTTTCTGTAGCATGTGATTTGCTAATCTAGCAAATCACATGTTGCAGCAATGTCTCTACTGGTTGAAACTAAGTGCCCCGGTATCCCAATACCCTCAGTCCTTGTCCTCCGCAATACTCCCTACTTACATATGTTTAACTCTTTATTTGCATCTGCTACTTTATCTGATGTTTACACACACCTTGCTAACACTTATCCTTGAAAAAATACCCTTGACAACATCACTTTACCCCTCCTGCTATCTATTGCCTGTATCTATGTTATCAACATTTCTTGAACAACTAATTTACTCTGACCTGCTTGGTTTCTTTAACACACACACACACACACACACACACACACACACACACACACACACACACTGCAATATATTTTATGTACTGTTAACTACACAGACATATTCTGCATGATATGTCAGCTGCTTTTAGCACTGTGGATCAATCTCTTCTTTCATAAATTTTTCTTTTCATTGACATCCATAGCCCTGCTTATTAAAAGCTGGTCTATTATTTTTAAAGTTTAGTATAGAACAGAGAATTGATATATAAAAAAGATGCATTCTTTTTAAATGTAATGTGTTGTTACTAAGCATTAACTCACCTTTCCAATGGATCATCTGAATCAGGAGTGCAGCTCAAAGTAATAAAAAGGTGCTTTTCTCTCTTAAATATCTAAATGTATACACATTGTTTAAATAACGTTGAATAGACATTATTTACAACAAAGCACGGTAGACAGAACAATGATTACAATCCATTGTAATTTTACCCACCCAAAGCCTTTACTTTTCTATGAATGTGAACTTAATTGCAAATTTCTATAAACAAAACTTCTTTGCAGAGCCCTCATCCTGCTCTTTATTACATGAAGCTAATTACTAGTCCACCACAAATAAAGCAGAAGCATTGCAACATATTGTGTATCACGTGTACAAACCACATTTGCAAACTGATCTTATTTTATTTTTATGAATAGAAAGTAAAAAATAAAAGAAACTTTTATACAAATAACTGTCTAATGATTATTTATTTATTTACACAGTGTTTTACCAGGAAAAATACACTGACATTTCTCCCTTTTTCAAGTATGTATGCTCCTCCAGCAAAGTAGGAGTTAAAGAAACAACGGAAAAATGAATGATAAATGTAATATACAAATAAACTAATAAAGATGTTAGTTGTGAATAAAAATTCAAAACAAAAAACTACCAACATTCAGCTCCTTTTTATGGGTTTTGTTCCATATGTGTCTAATTCTAAAACACACTGATAATGCTGCCGTTGTTCTCTAATACAGAATGAGTTATATTTTTTTGCATGAAGCATATGCTGTTCAAGATGTCCTTGTGCTGCATATAAAACACATATTTAAATGACTAAACAGATAGACAAATGTGTTCCACCCCACGATATAGAGAAGAGACACAGAGTATTACTCGAAAACATGAGTTAATCAGGACATTTCACCAAGGTATACAGAAAGCAGAACATTCCACTGATACATGAGACCAGTTACAAGTGCTTTACAAAGTGAACACTGGAAGTGAGGTACCTGCCCAAAAGCTTACAATCTAATCAAACTTTTTATTAACTTTGGCAAATCAGTGTATAGGGTGTTGTCTCATTGCCAGCTTTGTCTGGGTGATTGTCTATCTGACTAAACAGATAGACAAATGTGTTCCACCCCACGATATAGAGAAGAGACACAGAGTATTACTCGAAAACATGAGTTAATCAGGACATTTCACCAAGGTATACAGAAAGCAGAACATTCCACTGATACATGAGACCAGTTACAAGTGCTTTACAAAGTGAACACTGGAAGTGAGGTACCTGCCTAAAAGCTTACAATCTAATCAAACTTTTTATTAACTTTGGCAAATCAGTGTATAGGGTGTTGTCTCATTGCCAGCTTTGTCTGGGTGATTTGATTCACATGGAGACAGAGTAACACTATTTTAACCATTATATTTTTACAATGCTCTGGTTTCCTGCCCACCCCACCATCCAGTTATGTTAAGATTGCACTGAATTCTAAAGATCATACTGTATTATACACAGTGGAGTATACATACTAAGTGAACTAGAGTATTTTATACACTATATGATACAAATACGTCTTCAAATTCCCAGTGATTTCAACTGGGCATTTTAACCCCATGAATGTCAGAGAGGTTACCAGTTAATTGCAAAGCAAAGAAAAGGGAGGTAAAAAGTAGGGGCTGACCACTATTTCTCATGAAAATCCACTTAAAAAAACCCTTAAAATCTTCCCTGTTTTCACCCATTGCCAAAAATGTTTTGCTATATTTTTCAATGGCTACAAAATATTTGTCCTTCCCATTTTTGCACCAAAAACAATGTTTCCAGGAAGTGAAACACAATACAAACAGCTCGAGTGAGTGTGAGAGAGAGTTACTAGGTAGGGATGGGCGAAAGGTCATGCCGTGTCCCCACGAAAAAATCAGTGAAAACCACGTTGTTGTCCAATTTTTCCCTGGAAAATCCGCTTTACAAATAGCGATTAAAATCTTTGAATTTTTTCCTCCATTGGCCAAAATTTTTCACCATTTTTTCAATGGCTAGAAAGTCTCTGCCCATTGAATTATGTGTTTTTCACCTTTTCGCTATAAAAATGTGTCGTATTCCAAGAAGTGAAACATAATAGAAGCAGCTACAGAGTGAGATAGATGTGCTGTGCTGTTCTGCTGTAATTTTTTAGCAAAATTGAGGTAGGAGACTCTCATAGTGACTGCTATCAGTACGAGAAAGCTTAAAAGTAATAAAAGGAGGAACTGGAAGGACCATTATGTGTCCACTGAGTGAGCACTACAGAACCAATGCTGGCCAGTCCCCCTGGGGTTCTTGGGGAAATTAATGTCAAGGGAGGAAGAAAAGGGTAGTAGTGAGAGCAGGACAGGTAATCTGCCTGTGCCTGTCACCATACATGTTGTGCCTGCTGCCAGATGCACTGCACCTGCTATAAAATGTGCTGTGCCTACTGTCAGATGTGCTGCCCCTGATGCCACCAGTGCTGCCCCTTCTGCCACCAGTGCTGTGCTTCTTCCAGTGCTGAACCTGCTGCCACCAGTGCTGTTCCTGCTGCTAGTGTGTTTTGTAATACTCAGGAGGGGGGAAGGAGAAGATGATGCCAAGAGTGACAGCAGGGGACCCTAAGTCACACTTGTCATCCCCAAGCAGTCCTGCTAGTGCTAGTACTACAAATAAGAAGGTCCAGCAGTTTGTTAGCATTAGGAGTGAAGGAGAGGATAATCATCATATTAATAGTGACTGTTAGGAGGAAGATTCAGGAGCTGAAATTGATGTGGTTGGTGTTAGTAGTCGTAGTAACAGTGATGGTGAAGCAACCTGTGGGACTAGTTTTAGGAGAGTGGTAAGGGAGGCAATTGAGAGGTCAAGGGAGCCAACACCATTCCCGTAACCCTGGGAGTCCCTTCCTCCCCACAACATTGTCCATGTGGAACGTGATCCTGAAGAAGGCAGAACTGACACCCTTACAATAATAGCATCACCACCAGGAGCACAGAACAGCGGCATGTGCCTTCTGCTACTGCTGCCAGTCTGACTCTTTATGTCACCAAGAAATGGCAAGGGTGACATTAGGGGACCCTCTGTCACATTGCTCATCACCTCCTCCAACCATCAGTGAGCATCTGGAATTTGAGGAATTTACAACTGCTCTAATTCCTGCTGCTTAGTTGCAAGGGCAGCAGGATGCTGAGGAGAAGACTAGTATGCCACAGACCACCATGGACACAGTGGGAGTGAGGTCAACAAGTGATCTGAGACTAGGAAAGGTTCCACTTTTCAGCAGCAGTAATACTCCTGTCCTAGTTGCACTGCTTGTTCTTAGGCAGTAACAGCAACAGCAGCAATACTATCCTTTGCCCCAGACAGTGAAAGAGAATGTGGAGGAGAAGAAGAAAGAGGCCATTCTTCTCCACCTTCAACTCCCCATCCCTGAAGTCATGGGTGTGGGACTATTTTTCTCTTGGGACAAGCACATTGCAGTCACCAAGGGTACTGTGCACAATTTGTGACATGTCAATGAAAAGGGAAAAGGAGGGAACGCGCCTTGGCACAACTTGGCACATGAAACACAGACACCATGACATTTATATCAAACCTGTTAAAGCCAAACACTCACCACAGAAATCAGGCACTGCTGTTGCTGTACCCTCTGACTCTCCAGAAAGGCAACAAGAGGCGAGGCAGAGATCAAAGAGGAGGAAGAATAAAGAAACCCAGGCAGAGACTGGAAGTTCCATTATGAGCAAAACAAATAGCTCTCCATCACCTTCTTTCTCTAGGGTAACTACATCTTCTGCCAATCCACCTCATTTATCGTTACTTCCCCTGCCAAATGATAGCCACTCTGTAGATGTTAGGATGCAGTAGTTTGTGTCTACCCATTGCACACTGTGTGGTGCACCGACCACAAATGCCATTGTGGTGGAGGAGAATTGCAAGTAGGGCATCAAGCGGATTCTGAGGAGATTCCATCCTGCAGAATATGCTAAGATGGTGGCAGGGAGGTTTCATCATTACTATAAAACTGTCATCAAGTTGTCATGTGTCCTTAGAGGGGTGTGGACAAAGGGTATAGTGACAGTGGCAGTACTTGGGTTCTGGTGTCATGGAGTATGGATACGGTTGTGCCCCCAGATATTATTTACCCACTATGCACATTGCAGTTGCTGATGAGAGGCACATTTCCTGCTCTCAAGGGAAGCATTCCTATTCTAATAATACATCCATGATTTTGGAAGAGGGGCAGGTGGCGAAGAATTACTGCCCAACTTTTCTCCACATATACTGGGGACCACTTATTGTGCTGCTACTGCCTCAGGCACATCACTGGAGCTAGTTGTGGAAAGTAGAACCTTCATCATCCATCTCCCATATTACTGCTATTGTTGATTTCATTCCCTTTCAGATGCCAAATCATCCTTTTGCTTAAACAACTCAGCAGCAGCAGCAGCAGCAAGAACAGAAGTTGCAAATTCCGAAATTATGGACTCAGGATGGAGGACATTTGTCAATGGCCAGTGGCCACTGGCCAACAAGACCTGCTGGCACTAGGCCAGTAGGGCATTTTTTTCTCAGGGCTTGTGCTTTGAAAAATAAATAAATTAAAAATAAAACATAGTGCTACAAAAAAAAAAAATCATCCTCTACAAAATACTCTATCAAGTCAAGTGTCAGTCCACCCCAGTGGCAGCTTATGTCAGGGGGTTCCTTTCTCTATCACTTTACATACAAATTTCTTATTTTATTTACTTTTTATTAACTCTCCCCTCAATATCAGTCAAGAAACCCCCCAAAACAAATTCCCTGTTCAACTGATTCATTCCCCAGTCTCCACCCACTAAAACAAGCACCCTCCTCAGACACCTTTTATACCTTGTCTTATGGGTTTTTTAATTGTATTTAGGATTTATTTTTATTAACTGCTCCCAATCCCAGTAAACAAACCCCCCCAAAAAACATCCCCTATTTAGTTGATTTTTCTTCACGCCCCACCAACAAAGGCATCCTCATGCCCCTTTTAAACTATGCCTTTTGGAAATAAAATAATATTAGTTATGTGGTGTGTATAAATTTAGTGTTCCCATTGATTTCAATGGAATGAGCTAGGCAAAAGAAATAGAAAAACTGCACTTTTTGTTGGAAATTATTCACCAAGCGGGAAATGTCATTTTTCACCAATTTCAGTTTGAGGTGAAAATTTTCACCCATCCCTAGAGCTAGGCTGTTGTTCTGTGATTTATTTAGCAAAATTGTGGCAGGAGAGGCTCATAGTGATTGCTATCACTATTAGCACCTGAATATGAATAAAAGGAGGAGCTGGAAAGACCGTTATGCGTCCAGTGAGTTTGAGGAGGAAGTGACCACTACCAGCTTTGAAGGATCTGGATGCCCTGATTCCCCAGACCTAAGGCCTGTTCCCCTACATGACCCCTAGGGATCTTGGGAAAAATAGTGTCACAAGCAGAGGAAGTAGAGGAAAGCAGTGTTAGCAGGACAGGTCAGCTACCTGTGCCTGCTGCTAATGCTGCCATTGTGCCTTGTGTTTCTCAGGAGAGGGAGAAGATTATGGCAAGTGTGATAGCAGAGAACCCTAAGTAATACTTGCCATCCTCAAGCAGTCCCACTACTACTAAAAGTTAGCAGATAGTGACTCAGAGTGTTGGGAGTGAGGGTATCACGGTGCCCATGTTATTACTGACGACATTTTGACAGTGCTTCTTCCTGATCCAGTTTTATTGGCTAACGTGGTGTTGCTCCGCCCAGTGATAACTCTTAAATACTGAGCCCTGTCAATTAAGCTTTGCCCTCTAGTGGTGTTCCCGTTAGTAAGGGCTGTCTCCAGTATTTGTGTGTTTCCTGTGTATGACCCGGACTGCCTGACTATTCTGCCTGTATTGTTCTTGCCCTGTGTACCGACCCGGATTTGAAGACGTTCCTGCTCTGTGTACCGACCCGGATTTGCTGACGTTCTTGCTCTGTGTACCAACTCGGATTGGCTGATGTTCCTGCTCTGTGTACTGACCCGGCCTGGCTGACATTCCTGCTCTGTGTACCGACCCAGCCTGGCTGTCGCTCTTGTTCTGGGTGTCAACCCAGGTCTGCTTACTGTTCCATCCAGTATCCAGTTAAGGGCCTGTCTCCGATTTTTCTGTCAACAGACAGATCCGTTGTTGCCTCCATTGCTGCTCCGGTAGCCTTGTATTGTTACCCGACCAGTATTGTGCCTCGTTATTCATCTGGTGCTTGTAGCACCATTCGGTAGCACCACGGTACGCTTGACCTATACTGCCCTCGCTGAGGTTGGGTTATCTTGGGCACCTCAGGTGTTATCCATTCTGGCAGTCAACTCTGGCAGGTCTGAGCGTTCATTAACCCCTTGAGGGTCGGTGCCTGGCACGTTGGGTACAGTTGTTACAGTTCCTGATTGGTGTTATTCTGTGGCACTCCTCCGTTGGCAGCTCCAGTAGTCTACCACTTGTCCAGGGCCTCCGTTGCTTTCATGGCCTTAGTCGCCATTGTGTCACTCTCTGCGCAGAGAGTGTACTAAGGGCCATTGCACTATTAGGGCCTATCTGTTCTCCCGGCCTAATAGTAACCACTATTATCTTTCTAAGTTTAGATACACACGAACTGTGCCTGACCTGTGTCAGTATTGTATTGTGTATTATATATACTGGACCTGTGTGGGTACTTATAACTATAACCTGACCTGTGTCAGTAGAGTTCTGTCTTCATACCTACTGGACCCGTGTGGGTTATTCTGTACTGTGATTCTTTAATAAAATTGCATTTTAACCTAAACCTGACATGTCTGGGTGTCCATAAAACCGTTACAGAGGGAAGGGGTGATAGTGATGAAAACTCAGTGAATGAGATTGATATGGTTACTGTTATTGATAGTGAAGCAGCTGGTTGGACTAGTGTGACTACAGTAGATCCTCCTAGTAGACAATGCCCTGTGATTCCCGCCGGCATTGTCCCCTGGGACATGATACTGAGGAAGACAGAATTGGGGGCTAGTAGCAATAATACCACCTGGAGAACAGATCAACTGCCTGTGCCTGCTGCTAGTGCTGCCATTCTGCCTCTTTCACCTCAAAAGATATCAAGTGTGATACTAGGGTACCTTCTGTCACATTTGTCATCACCTCTAACCGGTAATACTCTAACAGAGCAGCAGCAGAAGCAAGGAGGGACTGACTGTGGTGATGATGATGAGGTGATGGTGGAGCAGCTGGGGTGGCCTTTTTACCCCAAACCTAGAAGGAATGGGAGACCAAGATACAAATGAGGGATGGCATCACCACCACCACCAGCAG
The DNA here is from genome assembly GCA_037306005.1 of Rhinophrynus dorsalis. NCBI lineage: Eukaryota > Metazoa > Chordata > Amphibia > Anura > Rhinophrynidae > Rhinophrynus > Rhinophrynus dorsalis. The sequence continues at coordinate 151,217,045 of CM074724.1, forward strand.
TAAGGCCTTAGTGTGTGACTATTTTTCCTCTTGGAGCTGGAACAGTGCAGTCATCAGAGATGGCACTGTGCAAAATTTGTGATAAATCAGTGAAAAGGGTAAATGAGGAAAACGACCTTGGCATTACCGCCCTCATAACAAATATGAAGCACAGACACCATGATATTTATGTGAAGCATGTTAAAGCCAAACCCCTACCAAAGTAATTGGGAACCGCTGTTGCTGTACCCCCTGACTCTCCCAAAAGACAACAAGAGGAGAGGCGGAAATCAAAGAGGAGGAAGAATAATGAAAGTTAGATGGTGTGTCGAAACACCTGGCTTGCCATCACCTTCTTTCTCTGTGGTCTGATAGCGGAATGATGTACCTACATCTTCTGGCAATCCACCTTGTTCATTGTTACCTCTCCCACCAGCTGAGAGCCATTGTGCAGATGTCAGGATATGGCAGTTTGTGTTCTTTGTGTCCACCCATTGCACAATGTATGGTACACTGACCACACATGGCAATGTGATGGACGATAATCATAACCAGGGCATCAAGCAACATGTGTCTTTAGTGGGGACTGGACAAGGGGCATAATGACAGTAGCAGTACTTGGATTCTGGTGGGATGATTTCCCACTGGGGCCCCTAAGCATCAAGGTGTATGGTTAGAGTTGTGTCAGGTGTTTGATGTGAGTTCAGATGTGCCCATTGTTCCCAATATTTCCCTTATTTACTAAACCCACTGTGCACATTTAGTTGCTGATCCTTCATTCTCTCAAGGGAAAAATTTATTTTCCAACAACACACCCATGATTCTGGAGAAGGGGCAGAAGGAGAAGCATTAATGGCCATCTTCTTTTCTCCACATATACCTGAAGTGGTGGTGGCTAGTTATGGTGCTGCTACTGCCTCAAGTATATCACTAGAGCTAGTAGTGGTAAATCAAACCATGATAATCATCATCCATATTACCACTGATTTTTATCTCATTCCCTTGGGGCTGCCCAATAATCCTGTTACTTAAACAACTCAGCAGCAAGAACAGCAGTCTCAAATGCCTCAATGACACTGGGGCATTTGCCAAAAGCCAGTGGTACTGGCCACCTTAAGATGACCTCCTGGCCCTAAGCCAGTAGGGCATTTTTTTCTCAGGGCTTCTTGTTTGAACACAAACCAGAGGCCGACAAAATAAATATATTTTTAGGGGTTGTTTCTAACAACCCTAAGTCCTACAAATCACTGATTCCTCAGGGCCTGTGACGTTAACAAGCCTGAGTGATAACAATTGTCTATGATGTGATTCCTCAGGACTTGTAATGCTAACAAGCCTGAGTGATAAAAATTTTCTCTGATGTGATTTCTCAGGGCTTGTGACGCTAACAAGCCAAAGTCGTACAAATACATTTTTCCTCAGTGCTTGGGCCTACAAATCAATGTTTCCTCAGGGCTTGGCCCTCTTGCAAGTCTATGTCCTACAAATCAATGTTCCCTCAGGGTTGTCCCTAACAAGTCTATGTTCTACAGATCAATGCTTCCTCAGGGCTTGTCCCTAACAAGTCTAAGTCCTACAAATCAATGTTTCCTCTGGGTTTGTGCCTAACACAAGTCTAAGTACTATAAATCAACATTTCATCAGGGCTTGGGGCTCTAACAACAAGTCTAAATCCTACAATTCATCCACTACAAAATACTCCATCCTGTCAAGTATCACTCTTCCCCAGTCACAGCATACATCAAGGTATCCCTGTCTCTATCACGTTACATACCAATTTTTTAATTGAGCTAGGCGAAAAAGGTGGGAAAACTTCACTTTTCAAGGGAAATTATTTGTCAAGCGGGAAGTGCCATTATTTGCCCATTTTAGTTTGAGGTAAAATTTTTCACTCATCCCTAGTAAAAGGACCATTCAATGAGAATTTTCATATGTCTTTATGGAAGTGATACTCAAACCTATCCTCAGAGACTACTAACAGGCCAAGTCTTTATTATTTCCTTCCCTGGGCACTGGTGACAATGAGTTAAACAGAGGCTGAGTTATTTTAATTAACATGTGTGCTAAAGAAGGAACATTATAAAGACATGCAAAAACTAAGCTTTTTATATACTTTCACAAAGTTTAAAAATGCTAGATTATAAATATTTCCAATAGAATGGTGAAAAAAGGTTTGACAAGATGATCATAAATTTTAATCAGAGTGTCAGTCATTGATTAACTTACTTGTACTTGGGAAAATCTTAAAGACATGGTCTGTTGGAGTACTCTGAGGATAGGGTATGGAACTGTTGCCCTAAATACATGGAAGGATGTATGAATATGATTCGGCACAAAAACAGTTTTCCTAACCATATTCCTCTCTAACACCAATTTTCAAAATTACTGAGGCTGAATATTCTCCCCTTAACATTGACTGCTCTAAAGGAGCATAATAGAGTAATCTATGGGAGTATGCATCTTGTTTAATGTCATTTTTATACAAGGCACAGAGGAAATAATATGCCTCTACACCATTTTCATGAGCATGCTACAGAGGCATGTGTAAGGGGCTTCAGGTCACAAAAATCTTAATGGCTATGCAGTGTGTTCACTTGTATGCACTACAGTGATCATACAATTTAGTGCATATCTACAAGTGCAGCCACTGGCAGTGGAAAGGACCTAATTCCTTCCTGCTCAATGTATTGAGATGGACAATTAATATGTATACTTGTAAGTTGTACAAAAAAGAAGCATTACATATTTTAAATTTTTTTTCTAAAATGTCTGTTTTGTTTTGGAATAAATTGAAAAAGTATTTTCTTTTTTTTGTAAACAATTTTTATTGAATATAATAAAATACAAGAGAACAGGCATATGTACACTGTTACAATTCAGAATAGTTTCAATAGCCATATATAAGTCATGGAGTTACAGAATCAAACTGAGGTACATCAAAATATCATTAATCAAAGAGTAACATATGTATATGGATATTCTGAAAGAAGTTTGTTGAGGGTATCAGCAATATTGAAGACACTATATGATATGTAGACAGGAGAAGAAGTAGGTGAATATTGAAAGTAAAAGGGGGGAAAAAGATAAAAAAGGACAAGAAGATAAAAAAGAGGAGATAAAGAGAAGGAAAAGCAAAACTAAAAAAGAAAAATACAATGTTACGGTTACCCAGAGAAGTTCAGGAGTCAGTACGGTTTAGTTAATGCAATTTATTAACAAATGACATAAATAAGAGATATACAATATATACAATAGGAATAAGCACAGGGTAATAGCCATCAAGCCTGCTATCAGAAATAATAGGTTGCAATGCTAAACCATTGTGCTAGAGACTAGACCTTAGCCACTGGAGGTCTCAGCTGGAACCAGGAACAGGAACTGGAACAGGAACCCAGGATCTTGATCCGATGAGGAATGACGTCTGACTCAGCCTGCAGTCAGAAGGAAATATCACTGACTCACACCTGGAGCCAGTAAGGGTGAATACTGACTCACGCCTGCAGTCAGTAGGAGCGAATACTGACTCACGCCTGCAGTCAGTAGGAGCGAATACTGTCTTATGCCTGCAGTCAGTAGGAGCGAATACTGTCTTACGCCTGCAGTCAGTAGAATAAGGTGAAAACTGACTCACTCCTGCAGTCAGTAGGAGTGAATACTGACTCACGCCCACAGTCAGTAGAAGTAAGGTGAAAACTGATTCACGCCTGCAGTCAGCTATGCAAGTCTACCAGAGCCCCAGGCCCGCACTAGATTAGGTGTCTGATCACCAGGGGAAAAGACTAAAGAATAGTCAGACAGAGTCACAAGTCAGCACCAGAGGGGGTAGTCAGACAAGCCGGGTCATACGCAGTTCAGGTAGTCAGCCAGAGCCACAAGTCTGTACCAGATTGGATGTCCACTATTAGGGGTTAGGCAAAAGAATAGTCAGACAGAGCCACAGGTCACCACTAGAATGGATGGAAGACTAGCCAGGTCATACACTGAGCCCAAGGTAACAGAACTGCTATGAACAACAATGCAAGGGCAACTGAGTCAGGCCTCAGTCTGCCCTTTAAACTCCTCCACAGGAGGTAGGAGGAGCAGCTCAGAGGGAGGAAGTAGGAAGCTGGTAGGAGGAGACTACAGGAAGCAAACACATAAACCAGAGGTCTGCTGCATGCTTGAAGCCTCGTGCCTGTAGATGATGCTGAAACTAAGGTAAGCTGTAGCAGGCATCTAGTCAACAATTTATAGTTGGTTTCCCGATACCTAGTATTTTTGACATGAGTCCAACCCAACTTAAAGGCTTGGAGCCACTGATCTTCTGTGAGTGAAAGTCCCAGTTCAGATTCCCATGCCACTTTACTGTGGAAAAGAAAAGGTCTAGAGGTGGAGTCAACAGCATCAATCAGTAGATTGTAGAGCCTCGAGATCCCCCTAGGGATAGGGGAATCAAGGATAAGCAATTTTTCGAAGGGTGTGAGAACCCTAGAATGGAACAACCTGAGAGAGGGCGAGCACAAAAAATGTCTTACTTGTAAGTACCTCCATCTTTCCAAAGAAGGCAGGTGGTAGTTGGAACAGAGGAATTGGAAGGAAGGCAACTCAGAGTCTGGAATGAGATGGTCAAGGTCTGAGAGTCCAGACCGTATCCAAGCATCATATGCAAATCCATGTATACCAGGAGGAAAATCTGGATTGCCTATCAGGGAACAGAGGAGATGGAGATAGGCTGAGAGAATAGGATTTGGAGCAGCAGCGCCAGGTATGTAGCAGATGGCTCAGTATCAAATGGGAATGGATAGAAGGAGGGACATTAGATATTTTGGACCATAAGAGCTGTCTCGGAGTAATAGGAGATAAAAGAGAGCACAACAGTAGTGCCCAATCCTTAAGTGGAGGAGACCGCTCCAAGTCTAACAATGTGAGCAAAGAGATTGCATGATAATACCGGAAAAGATCAGGAAGGCTGAGACCCCCTAAAAGTGGAGGATGGGTTAAAATTGTCAGATGTATCTTAGGATGTTTATCTTTCCAGATAAACGAGGTAAGTAGTATTCGCAAATGGCGAATATAAGTCGTGAGGACGGAAAGAGGTATGGAACGAAGGAGAAAAAGGATTTTCGGAAGAAGGACCATTTTCACAAAATTGACACGTCCAATCCAGGATATGATGTCTTGTTTAATGGTAGATATAAGTAGGTCCAGATTATGGGGGATAAGATCTGACAGATGAGGCGACAAGTGAATCCCCAATGATTTAATTGAAACAGAAACCCACGGGAAAGTATGAGAAGCCTGTAAGTAAGTTTGAAGAGGGCCGATATTTAAAGGGGTAAAATCTCAGATTTTGAGTGATTTACTTTCATACCAGAAAGAACCGCATAATCCTCCAAAAGTTCAATCAGAGCTGGAAGGGAGATATCATGGGAGGAAAGTTAAAATGTCGTTCGCAAAACAAGTCAATTTAACCGACTTAGAACCCAAAGTGAAGCCATGTATATCAGGATGAGCAGGTATATAAGCTAAGAGGGGTTCCGGGGTTAGAATTAAAAGAATAGGGCAGAGAGGGCACCCCTGTCGGGTCCCGTTAGCCATTGTAAAGGGGGACGAGAGAAGACCACTGACCGAAATGCGTGCCTGTGGTGATGCATAAAGGGAGAAGATTGCCACAAGGAAACGAGGGCCCAGCCCTATCCACCAGAGAACCGTGTCCATGAACTCCCAATTTACATGGTCAAAGACCTTCTCTGCGTCTATGGAAAGCAGCAAAGAGGGAGAAAAAGAGGTTAGGGATGAGTGGATCAAAGAAATAGCTTTGATTATGTTATCTCGGGATTCACATCCAGGTACAAACCCCGATTGATCCGGGGCAATCAAGCCAGGTAAGTATAGGCGTAGCCACGTAGCTAGAACCTTGGCAAACAATTTGAGATCAGAATTTAGCAAAGATATAGGTGTGTAGCTACCACACAATGTTGAAAAAGTATTTTTAATGGCATCAACATTTCAGTAAATTTTACATCTCTCTTTGAAATATCTAGCGATATTTGTGGTATGATATCTGCCATCTCAGTTTCTTTTGTCAACATTCTTCTTTGTTTTTGCTAACTTGCCATTTGATATGAAGAAGATGTCTAGAGATACGTTTACAGAGAAGTAGTATTGTTAAACAAGTGGTTTAAATGTCACATTTCAACACTAAATACAGCAACTAGTCAGGTAACATCTCAAAATAAGGATGTCAGTTGGGAGAGGTATTGGTTGTAATACTTTCAATTAAACCTGTCATGTACACAACCACAAATACACACCTTGATTGAATTCACTCACGCACATACATATACATTACACCCCTTCCTCCTATATGGTTAATTTCAACCCCCTTTGCCACAGAAATGTATTCAACACACAAACACATGTCACTAGGCCAAATTTACATCTCAGGTTTCAGGAAAGAAATGCTTGGTGATATGCTAGAGACTAGTGTTGAGCGAGCACCCGGATGCTCGGGTGCTCGGGTGCTCTGACCGAGCACCCCCTGAGGCTCGAGTGCTCGGCCGAGCACCCGAGCCCCATTGGAATGAATGGGGCGACACCAGGCACCCCCTGCTCTGATGAGGGGAGGGTGCCTGGTCAATGCCCCCTTCATCTCCGCTATGCCCCCTTCATCTCCGAATGCCCCCTTCAGCTCCGCAATGTCCCCCTTCAGCTCCGCTATGCCCGTCTTCCACAATGTGCCCCTTCATCTCCGCTATGCCCCTCTTCCACAATGTGCCCCTTCATCTCCGCTATGCCCCTCTTCCACAATGTCCCCCTTCATCTCCTCTATGCCATAGAGGAGATGAAGGGGGACATTGTGGAAGAGGGGCATAGCGGAGACGAAGGGGCACATTGTGGAAGAGGGGCATAGCGGAGATGAAGGGGCACATTGTGGAAGACGGGCATAGCGGAGATGAAGGGGGACATTGTGGAAGAGGGGCATAGAGTCTATGCCCCTCTTCCACAATGTCCCCCTTCATCTCCGCAATGCCCCCTTCATCTCCGCAATGCCCCCGTACCTCAAGTCCCTGGTGGTCCAGCGGAGCGTCTTGTGATCTGTGCCTCTTCCGGCACAGATCCCCGCCACCCGAACATGGCGGGAGAGCACATGGCGGTACTCGACGAGTACCGCCATGTGCCGAGCAGAGCGATGCTCGAGCCGATCCGAGCATCGGCCGAGCACGCTCGCTCATCACTACTAGAGACTTATTTGGGGAGTTTTTTTGGCTGGCATTGTGGACGCATTTATGGAATTATTTGGGAGCATTAATGATTTTAACCTTTTTTATTGTTATAGTTGCAGTACTATCAGAAGATATGAAGACTGAAGATAAGAATACAGAAGATAGAAGATGACAGAGGAACAATGACAGTGGATGACCAGGGTGCTGAAGACCCCGGTGGATAACAGACTTACAGGTAAGTGTTTATTGTGGAGGGATGGTGTTAGCTTTAGGGGGATTAACATTATGCATTGCATACCCCTATGGCACTCATAGGGTTAATATTCTTTTCACTCATGTTTTTAGTTACTTTGATGTATTGATATGGGGTTTATTGCCCCATATCAATACATCCACATGTCACTAGTGTAGAGATCACACATGAGTGCGTTTGTGTTAGAAACCACTGTTCTACTACACATAAGTTGTTTTTAACTCAAGTTAGGGACTCAACACCTAGGTTTCTAGGTGCTATTTTTATGTAAAAAACAGTGAGTCCCTTAAAGTGTGTTAAAGACATTGCATGTGATTGTGTCCAATGGGCACAAATTCTGCGCCCATTGGGCATTTTTAAGTGTCAGTAGTTTGTCAGAGCACAGTTAGTAGAATATCAAACTGTGCCTTTAAAACTACATTTGCCACATTTTTTACCATTGAGAATAGTATCAAGCCCTGAGTGTCTACAGTTAACCAGTCTGTAGGCTGATGTTCATTAAAGAGAGGTGTCTTCACTGTATGGAGATTCTGGGAACTTTGGGGAATGTGAAGGGAGAAAATAGTTAAAAAGTATTTTTGACAAAGAAGTGAGACAGGCAGGTGATCCAAGTTCCTACCTGAGCTGGCTGAGCTTCTATGACTGACTGGCAGATATATTTTGCATGTGGAAAATAGAAAGAGGCAGAGCACTGGAGCCGCTAACTGTAGTATTATAAAACTATAGTGTATACAAATATTTGTATGATAGTGATGTAAAGAATAAGGTGACTTGCTTATTGTATTATGCTAAAAGTGCTCGTGAAGTAAATAAAACAGAGTGAGGTAATATGGAGTGATTATCCAAAGGAGATGAGCCTTATGGAAAAGGTGAGACAGGTGGGCATACTGTGTCTGGGGAGTGTGGCTATGAGAGAATGGGAGAGGAATAGATGGGACCACACACTAGTACATCAGTCTGAAATAAGAATTTGTGGCCAAGAGCTAATACCAGTATCTCTGATATTGATATGCACTTACTGGACCAACTCTTTTAATTTAATTTAAGCATTTACTGTGATGTAGAAAGTCCCTGTTGTGTGGATGGCTATGTTGGATTTGTTTATGTGTTTCTAACGTTGTGTTACAGCTTACCTTGGTTTCAGCATCATCTACAGGCGAGAGGCTTCAAGCATGCAGCAGGCCTCTGTTTTATGTGTTTGCTTCCTATAGTTTCCTCTTACCTACATCCTCCTATTTACTTCCTCCCTCTGAGCTGCTCCTCCTACCTACTTCCTGTGGAGGGGTTTAAAAGGCAGACTGAGTCCTTACTCAGTTGCCCTTGCGTTGTTGTTCATAGCAGTTCTATTACCTTGGGCTCTGTGTATGACCTGACTAGTCTTCCATCCAACCTGGTGCTGACCTGTGACTCTGTCTGACTATTCTTCTGATTATCCCTATAGTGGACACCCAACCTGGTGCAGACCTTTGGCTCTGGCTGACTACCTGAACTGTGTATGACCTGGCTTGTCTGACTACCACCTCTGATGCTGACTTGTGGCTCTGTCTGACTACTCATACATTTGTTCCTTGCACCTAGCAGACACCCAACCTAGTGCAGACCTGGGGCTCTGGTAGACCAGCTCTGATACTGACTGCAGGCGAGTCAGCTATCTATTTCCCATTCTGACTGCAGACATGAGTCAGAGTTAGCTCCAATCTGACTGTAGACGTGAGTCAGATATTGCTCCCTACTGACTGCAGGTTTGAGCTGGTACACCCGCTACGTTGGATCAAGACCATGTGTTCCTGTTCTTGCTCCTGTTCCTGGCTCCAGCACACACTACCAGTGGCTTAGGCCTAGTCTCCAGCAGATTGGTCAGGCTCAGCAGCCTACTATTCCTGATAGCAGAGCTCGCTGGCCTGTAACCATCTGCTTGTACCTGCTGTATATATTGTATATATTTTGCTTACCTTTCGTTTGTCAATAAATTGCATTTAACTATACCGTACTGACTCTTGAACTTCTCTGGGAACTGTGACACGTTGGTAGCAAGTGGCATTGCATGGCTTTTGTCCCATTCAATGCATGAACAGTGTCATTGGGAAGGTTTCTGCTTACTAACTTCTGTTTACTAACTTCTGTTTGAGGTTTCTAGATTGTTGAAATGTGAGGATTGGCTGTTTGGGGAATATTTATTTTGAATGTTGTATCATCGGTCATAATGAGTTTTAAATATTTCATTATTTTTTGCATACATTCTAGTACCTGGTTGTATGTGGCTACTAATGGTATGAGTGTGCTGAATTGATTGTTCTTTTCTCTGAATGATTTAGCCAGGGATTTAAGGTTCTTATTCTTGTCCTTGTTGACAGAACAAATTCTTTGGTATCTGGTTGCCTGGCTGAATATTATGATCTTTTTAGTATGTAGTGGGTGGAAGTTGGGATTGTGTTTTTTTTATAAAGACATGTAAAGTAGTGATGAGCGAGCATGCTCGGCTGAAGCTCGGTTCGGCTCGAGCATCGTTCTGCTCGGCTAATGGCGGTACTCGTACGAGTACCGCATGTGCTCGCCCGCCATGTTCGGGTCTCCTCCCCGCACGTTTCGCGGCTGCTGCGCAGCCAATAAACGTGCGGGCATGGCTCTGACATCAGTGTAATGCCAGCAGCCATGTTGGCTGCTGGCATTACACTGATTGGCTGGCCAGAACCCGTGATCGGGTGCTGTATAGCACCTGACCAGCGAGTTCGGCTCAGTCTTAGCCAGGGAGAGATGAGGATAGGAAGGGAAAGTCAGTGTAGGGAGAAGAAAAGTGCGTTTGAACAAAAACATAAAAAAACATAAAGACCCAAAAGTCCTTTTTAGGACTATTGTGTGTGGGGGCAGCAGTTATATTTTGTTTGGGGGGGCAGAGATTTAAAAAAAAAAGTCACATATTCCGTTCACTGTGCCTAGCCGCAGATTAGCAGCACATTCTGTTTAGTGTGCAAAGTTGCAGATTAGCAACACATTCTGGTTAGTGTGCAAAGTTGCAGATTAGCAGCACATTCTTTTTAGTGTGCAAAGTTGCAGATTAGCAGCACATTCTGTTTAGTGTGCAAAGTTGCAGATTAGCAGCACATTCTTTTTAGTGTGAAAAGTTGCAGATTAGCAGCACATTCTGTTTAGTGTGCAAAGTGTAAAAAATAAAAGTCACATATTCCGTTCACTGTGCCTAGCCGCAGATAAGCAGCACATTCTGTTTAGTGTGCAAAGTTGCAGATTAGCAGCACATTCTGTTTAGTCTGCAAAGTGTAAAAAATAAAAGTCACATATTCCGTTCACTGTGCCTAGCCGCAGATAAGCAGCACATTCTGTTTAGTGTGCAAAGTTGCAGATTAGCAGCACATTCTGTTTAGTGTGCAAAGTGTAAAAAATAAAAGTCACATATTCCGTTCACTGTGCCTAGCCGCAGATAAGCAGCACATTCTGTTTAGTGTGCAAAGTTGCAGATTAGCAGCACATTCTGTTTAGTGTGCAAAGTGTAAAAAATAAAAGTCACATATTCCGTTCACTGTGCCTAGCCGCAGATAAGCAGCACATTCTGTTTAGTGTGCAAAGTTGCAGATTAGCAGCACATTCTGTTTAGTGTGCAAAGTGTAAAAAATAAAAGTCACATATTCCGTTCACTGTGCCTAGCCGCAGATTAGCAGCACATTCTGTTTAGTGTGCAAAGTTGCAGATTAGTAGCACATTCTGTTTAGTGTGCAAAGTGTAAAAAATAAGTCACATATTCCGTTCACTGTGCCTAGCCGCAGATAAGCAGCACATTCTGTTTAGTGTGCAAAGTTGCAGATTAGCAGCACATTCTGTTTAGTGTGCAAAGTGTAAAAAATAAAAGTCACATATTCCGTTCACTGTGCCTAGCCGCAGATAAGCAGCACATTGTGTTTAGTGTGCAAAGTTGCAGATTAGCAGCACATATTCCGTGTAATATGAAGAAGGCGGGTAAAAAAGGATGGGGAAGTGGACGTGATCCTGATAGCTCAGGGCGCGGGTCAGGACGCGTAGAAACTGTGCCTGGTGCCAGAGCACAAGAAAGAAAGACATCCACCATACCTAGCTTCATGTCTCAGTTTACAGGGCGTCGCAGGACATCACTCTCGAGGTCAGACCACTGCGAACAGGTGGTCGGTTGGATTTCAGCTGATACTGCTTCCAGTCGGTTAAGCACCACCCTGTCTTCCACCAAGTCCACTCTCAGTAGCCAAGAGTCTGGTCAACATAATCCTCACCCTGATCATCCTTCCTCCCACCATAGAGGGTCTGGCCAAAGAAGTGATCCCACACTGGGATATAGTGAGGAGCTTGTCTCATCACCAATCCTTCATTTGAACCTCTCTCCAAGCACGCTTGCAGAGGAACATGACATCTTGTGCCATGATTCACAACCTCTAGAGGGTACCCAATCACAAGAAGATGACAGAGGGGAACGGCATTTAAGGTCAAAGGAAGTGGATGATGATGATGAGACACAGTTGCCATCAAATCAACCACTATTACTGTCTCAAGACCTTGATGAGGAGGATGATACACAGTTGTCAATGACTGAGTATGTGGTGGGATCAAGAAATGAGGAGGATGATCAGAGTGAGGAAGTGGAGGAGGACTTGGTGGACGATGAGGTCACTGACCCCACCTGGGAAGGTGGAGAGCCGAGCGATGACAGCAGTCCTGAGGGTGAGCCATCTGCAGCACCGCAACAGGCAGGAAGAGGCAGTGGTGTGGCTAAAGAAAGAAGGTGGACCGCACCAAACCGGCCCGCAAATGTTCCACGGAGCACCCCCTTGCGTAAATCTCCCTTGCCAAGGGCTAGGTGTTCCGCGGTATGGCGTTTTTTTAAGGAAAGTGCGGACGACAAAAAAATTGTAGTTTGCAACCTGTGCCACACCAGAATGAGCCGAGGCATGAACACTAGAAACCTCACCACCACCAGCATGATCCGACACATGGCATCCAAGCACCGTAATAAGTGGGAGGAATGCCCGGATCGCCAATCTGTGACTGCAGGCCACACCACTGCCTCTTCCCCTGTTTTCGGTGCCGGCCAATCGCCTGTCGAAGGCGCAGGCCCGCATACCTCCCGCCCTGCACCTGTACCATCTTAAGCACCATCAGCGACCACATCCACTTCCCTGTCCCAGCGCAACGTCCAAATGTCGTTACCCCAGGCATTTGAGCGCAAGCGAAAATACCCAGCCACCCACCCACAGGCCATAGCACTAACCTCACACCTTTCCAAATTACTGGCCATCGAAATGCTGCCATTTAGGCTTGTGGAGACTGAGTCCTTCCGCAGCCTGATGGCAGCAGCTGTCCCTCGGTACGCAGTCCCCAGCCGCCACTACTTTTCCCGGTGTGCCGTCCCCGCCTTACACCACCATGTGTCCCGTAACATCACCCGTGCCCTGACCAACGCAGTTACTGGGAAGGTCCACTTAACGACTGACACATGGACAAGTGCTTGTGGCCAGGGACGCTACATTTCCCTGACGGCACACTGGGTGAATGTCGTGGAGGCTGGGAGCAACTCGGACCCTGGGATGGCACAGGTGCTACCCACGCTGAGGATTGCGGGCCCTACCTCCATCAGGGTTTCCGCCAGCACCTACGTTATTGGCTCCTCCTCCTCCGTTTCCACCTCCGAATTCTCTGCGCGCAGCGCCACTCACCCATCAGCCGGTAGCTGGAAGCAGTGTAGCACTGCAGTGGGGAAGCGTCAACAGGCCGTGCTGAAGCTGATCTGCCTTGGGGACAAACAGCACACGGCCTCAGAGCTGTTGCAGGGGATTAGTCACCAGACCGAGCAGTGGCTCTCGCCACTCAACCTGCAACCAGGCATGGTTGTGTGTGATAATGGGCGTAACTTGGTGGCGGCTTTGGAGCTCGGCAAGCTCACACACGTACCATGCCTAGCGCATGTATTTAATTTAGTGGTTCAGCGATTTCTAAAAACCTACCCCAATTTGCATGATCTCTTGACCAAGGTGCGCCGCGTGTGTGCACATTTCCGTAAGTCATCAACAGCTTCAGCCGGCCTGTTGAAGCTGCAGCAGCGCTTACAATTGCCAGCTCACCGGCTGCTGTGTGACGTGAGCACGCGCTGGAACTCCACCTTCCACATGTTGGCCCGGCTTTGTGAGCAGCAGAGGGCAGTAGTGGAGTACCAGCTGTTACACGGTCGTCGCCTCTCCGTTCAACTTCCTGTAATCAGAAGTGAGGAGTGGGAATGGATGTCAGACCTCTGTGAGGTTTTACGCAATTTTGAGGAATCGACACAGATGGTGAGTGGCGATAACGCTATTATCAGTGTAACCATCCCACTTCTGTGTCTACTGAAACGCTCGCTGCTCACAATTAAAACCGACGCTTTGCATGTGGAAGAGGTGGAAATGCGGGAGGAAGAGCTTACACAAGGTGATAGCCAGAGCACCCTCACTTCGTCTTCTCAGCGACAATTGGAGGAGGAGGAGGAGGAGGAGGAGGAAGACACGGTTGCCTCCGCTACAGAGGGTAGCCATGGAACTTTAGTTCCATCTCTTCAGCGTGGGTGGGCAGAAGAGGAGGAAGAGGATGAGGAGATTGAGAGTCATCCTCCTGGTGAGGACAGCGAAATCTTGCCTGTTGGTACTCTGGCACACATGGCTGACTTTATGTTAGGCTGCCTTTCCCGTGACCCACGCGTTATACGCATTTTAGACAACACGGATTACTGGGTGTTCACCCTTCTGGACCCCCGCTACAAAGAGAATTTCTCATCTCTCATTCCTCCGGTGGAGAGGACAAGCAAAATGGTGCAATACCAGAAGGTTCTTGTCGAAAAATTGCTCCAAAATTTTCCATCTGATAACGCTGGCGGCAGAGTACGTGCTACCTTGGCCAACCGAGAAGGGGAGAAAAGGGGAGCACACAGCAGTTCCGACAAAGGCAGGGCAACACTCTCCAAGGCGTGGGACACCTTCATGACACCCCGCCAGCACCCTCACCCTGATGCGCAGCCTAGTGTCACAAGGAGGGAAAAGTTTTGGAAGATGGTGAAGGAGTACATAGCAGACCGTGTCAGCGTCCTCAATGATCCCTCTGTGCCTTACAACTACTGTGTGTCCAAGCTGGACACGTGGTATGAACTGGCACTCTATGCCTTGGAGGTGCTGGCCTGCCCTGCCGCCAGCGTTCTGTCTGAGCGGGTATTTAGTGCTGCTGGTGGCATCATAACAGATAAGCGTATCCGCCTTTCCACCGAAAATGCTGATAGGTTGACACTTATAAAAATGAACAAGGCCTGGATTTCCCCTGACTTCTCCACTCCACTGGAGGAAAGCCCCGGGGGAACATAAAGTCACTTTAGATATGTTATTTACAATGATGGGAATACTCTGTATTCCCATTCAGCCCTTCCACCCAAAAAACGGGTATATGGTTGACTCTCTTCCATATACCCTGTGATATAATTTTTATATAGGGCCAGCTCACCAGCGGGCCCTGTGATATAATTTTTATATAGGGCCAGCTCACCAGCGGGCCCTGTTTGACAACTTTTTGTATAGGTCAGCTCACCAGCGGGCCTTCTTATATAATGTTTTATTGGGTCAGCTCTCTAGCGGGTCCTCTCATATAATGTTTTATAGCGTCAGCTCACTAGCGGGCCTTCGCATATAATGTTTAGGATGGTCAGCTCCGCAGCAGACCCTCACCCATAATGTTTTAGATGGTCGGCTCAGCGCACGTTTCCCTCTTAATCATGGCCCCAGTTCGGAAAAATCGAGGAAATTTTTGCAGAATTTGCCTCTGCGCACGTTTCCCTCTTAATCATGGCCCCAGTTCAGAAAAATCGAGGAAATTTTTGCAGAATTTGCCTCTGCGCACGTTTCCCTCTTAATCATGGCCCCAGTTCAGAAAAATCGAGGAATTTTTTGCAGAATTTGCCTCTGTGCACGTTTCCCTCTTAATCATGGGTCCAGTTCTGAAAAATCGATGAAATTTTTTGCAGAATTTGCCTCTGCGCACGTTTCCCTCTTAATCATGGCCCCAGTTCCGAAAAATCGATGAAATTTTTTGCAGAATTTGCAGATGATATACAAGTAAATATACAGCAAATACTGTTTGGTAACAATTTTTCGCCTAAAGTCGTTTTTATCTTCCTTTTTGTGTGTTTTACGGTCAGTCTGTAAAAATGGCGTACTACGGGCGAAACATCGTTCCCAGCAGCGACGTTGGAGTCCAAGATGCATCCAGACATCCTCCCTATGCTGTCCCTGAACCATTTCTATGGTGTTTCCATCATTTTCTGCCCTTTTCCTATGGACCAGGCACCCTCCCCTCATCAGAGCAGGGGGTGCCTGGTGTAATGCTCGAGTCCTCCCATTGACTTCAATGGGGCTCGGGTGCTCGGCCGAGCACTCGAGCCTCCGGGGGTGCTCGGCCAGAGCACCCGAACACCCGAGCATTGGGGTGTTCGATCATCACTAATGTAAAGTTTACCCTTCTTCAATGTCACTGTATTTTCTAGAAAGTTTAGATTCTGCAGAATAATCCATTTTCAATTTGATTGGTGAATGAAATTAACTGAATTATCATTGAAACAGCTCAAAAAAGATTTGCATTTTTTATCTCATTAACAGAAATTTCTATAGACATTGCCTCCTCTGTAGATTTCCCATTTCTCTCATCTTCTCTGTGTTCTGCATCCAAACAACTTCTCAGATTTTTTTTTTTATTTAGTGCCCACTCCAGTTACATACATGTCACCTTTGGCACCCTCTCCAAACTTTCTCTATAAGCCTCCATAATTATTATCTAACTGTGTAATACATTGGATGTAGGCAGTATGCTTTAACTGGTTGACTCTCAGACTTCAATCAATCCAGAGTGACATAATCTTCAAAACAGTTGGGATAGTCCATGCAGATCCAATATGGATTGCCTAGAAGATTGGAACTAGAGTGCAGATCAAGTACAGTTCTGATGCCCAAGATATATGACACTCTACCAAAAGAAACACGAAAACAAACATAACTCAAAATGTAGAACAGTAGTTATGCATATTTAAATGAAATTAAAGTTAAACTTTTTAGTGACTGTTCTAAATAGTTATTACTATGATAGCCAAAGGTCATCACTATTGCCCCATAGCAGGTCCCTTGAGGTTTTATTTTCTAAGTCATGAATTGTCATATTTATAAAACGTCAGTACAAATAAGAAGTACAAATAAGAAGAAATTACTGATTTAAGGGGATAGTAATACTTAAAATATCACAAAAAAAATATATTTTTCCATGAGTAAATCAAGGACACTCTCATTGCTGTGAAGTGTTTTATTCAAAAGTTATTACAGCTCAAAGTTGATTTTTTTTAGGTTCAGTATCACAATGGCCTGAAATTGTGGAGTCGTGCTGTTGCTACTCCATCCTATGGAGATTTATGGTCAGCTGACCAGAGTTGTCCATAGGATGGTGTAGCAACAGCGCCATTGAGCTACTGCACTGAAAAATTTAGGTTTGAGGTATAATAACTTTTGAATAAAATACCTCTCAGCAGTGGGAGTACCCTTGCTTTACTCATGGGAATAAACACTACAACATATTTTTTTTACATTTTAAGTATTTCTATCCCTTTAAGATGATATTGACAGAGAGAAACAATTACTCCTCATGAATGCCTTTGATATTATAAATGTTAATCCCCTCCTGTGTTGTAGGAAGATGCCAGGAGATTAGAAATTGCTGTTTTTCTTACATGAACTAAACTAGTAAAGTGGAAGGTTAATGCAGAGGAAAAAAAAAAAATATATATATATTTTAGCCATTTAAGGATCAGTGGTGTGTTCAATACATTGCTTCAAGATGTGTTTCACACCCATCTTTATCCATAAGGGGTTACAGGTACAGTAGGAAAATAGGTTAAAGTCCATAAAATTGGAAATATATCCAGAGTCAGCAAAAGACATGGCATATGTGAATAAGTGCTTGGAAAGAATAATAGCCCTTTTTGGCTTTTCAAGTCTGTGACAGAATGTTTCTTGGCCAGAGGCACAATGCATCCAAAAGAAATAGGACATGTGTTGAAAACAGATGGAGTCATCTGGGCTGAGATTGTGAGGTTAGGTACATGTTTATAAATAAATGAAATTCAGTGTTGTACTGGAGAGTTCAGTTGAGCTGAGGATGTATGAACATTAACGAATAGTCATACACTTTGTTTTGTTTTATGCACATTGATTAGCTCATGGCTTGCTATTATACACCAGGGTGAGAAGCATTATGTTTTATTTATTCATTTAATCCCTATGTTGGCCCAGCTGTCTGTTACTTATCCAATTAAGACTTTCCAGAATACATTCCACATCCATCTATAGGTTTCACTACATAGAACATTTTATGGAACTGACTATTTTCCTTAATTGTAATCCAGATATATGGAACAACTTGACTGTGATGGCAAGGAAAAAGTATTCTCTATTATATGGAGATATATACTTTCCTCAATCATTGCTGCAAATTGATTTATATAGGATTTTGTGTATTGTGTAATTAAATTGTCTGGGAAGCCCTACACACCAATCCTACTAGCGCTAGTTTCTAATATAGACACAAGTTAAGCTTTTCACATTTATATTAAGTATAGGCCATGTAATTATTCCAAGGCTCGCATTAAGCCAGCATCCAGCTATGGTTCAATCTGATGGGGACCCCCCTCCATGGGCATCAATAAGGTTCTGGATTAGACTGTACATTTTTCATGCCGATTGTCCCCTTTGGAGGCAATTACTGTAAATAAATTACCCAAGGTGTGGGAATTTAATCCAATTGCCACAAGTGCATCTATTGAATCTCACTTTGATGGTCCCTCTGGCACTGAGAAGAATATAAATTGCTAAAGCAAACTTCCATTAAACCAGGTAAAGTAACATTAAGAAACAGTGGTACTGTACAAGACGTAGAAGCAACAAAACACTTTATCTGACTGCTTCCAGGTTTGTTTCTTATTGTTATCCTTTTTTTATACTCTGATGATACCATGGTCTTTCCATCTGAGAATGATGGCACTACTAAAACCCATTTAGCTTTAATATGCGTTCAAATGACTCAGCTGCATGAAACACATAACTCCATTAATATAGAAGTATATGAAGAGTGGTAGTATTTTTCAATCAGTTAGAAAAAGGCAAAATAGCACATACATAGGAGATATTCTCATATATAAGCTCACATTTTATTAGATATGCTTGAAAAGCTTACAATCTTACACTCTCATCAGAATTAGTTAACTTGCTTAAAGGGTTAACTAGCTCTGAGCATAGCATGCCTAACTGTTGTGTTAGGTCCATGCTTATCTTCACGTTGCCATGTTATTATTAACTAGCTAACTATACATTACATTTTGCAGTCTTGGGAAAACCTAGGTATGTCATTTATTCACCCAAGGGAGGTAGAAGTTCTTCCTGAAAACCAATGCCTGTGTTTAGACAATAAGGCTCAGAGATGTCTCTGTTTTTAAAAGTGAGTGAAAGTGTGAGAGTGAGTTTGTGAGTGTACTAGAGTTCAAGTTTGAATGAGTAGATAAGTGTGAGTGTTTAAGAGTGATTGTCAATTTTTGACCCAGTTACACCATAAGATCAATGGTAATTTCACCTGCAAATCATCCAATGTAATATACCTTATCATGTGTTGAAAATGCCCAACAGCTCTTTATGTGGGGGAAACGGGACAGAAATTACATAAGAGGTTTAATTCCCACAGATCCAGTATTAACAACAAAAAGACAGAGACACCAGTGGGAGAACATTTTTGCCAAAGTGGGCACAGTATCAGGGATATTAAATTGACTGTACTAATGGGACAATTTCGCAATCAGAGGGACAGAAAATTATGGGAGGTAAAATTAATGTTACAATTTGACTCTTTGACCTATGGCATGAACAGGGACAGGGAATTCCTGTCACAGTACTTAATGATGAATTCACTTTTACGACAGTCCCTCTGGAATCATAAATACCTGGACCCAAAGGAAGAATGCTATTTAAATCACATCCTCTACCATTGACTGATCAAGGAATTGGTATCTGGACTAACGTTGTTATCTGATTTCCATTATAAACAATGTAATGTGTACTTGTATTTAAGAGAGAAGTTTTCATATTTATCTGTATAACATGCCTGAGGAAGAGACCTAAGAAGTCTTGAAAGCTTGCATTTTAAATCTGTTTAGTTAGCCAATAAAGGTATCAACTTTACAAAAAAATTTTGCATCCTGTATTTCTACGGCTAACACGGTACCAACTCTCATGTGTGTGAGAGTGGCAGCATAGGTGTGTGGGAGCATGTGAATGTGTGTGAGGTGTAAGTGAGTGTGAGTATGAAAGCATATGAGTGAGAATTAGAATGGGTATTTGTGAGTGTGTAAGAGAATGAGTGTGAGAATGTGAGTGTGAGGGAGTATGTGAGTGTGAAAGAGTGAGTATGAAAGTATATGAGTGTAGGAGTGTGTGAGTATATGAGAATGTGGAAGAGTATGAGTTTGTGTGTGAATTTGTGAGAGTGTGTAAAAGTGTGTGTGTTAGTATTACTGATCTCTGTATTGTGTTTACCATGATTGGTCCTTTGAGACTGTGAAAGAGTCATTAGCCATCCAATTACTTGAAGAATGGGGAGTTTTGTATGACTCCTGCATTCTGCTGACAGAGAACCATATATATATATTATATATACAGAGCTCAAAATTTCCACTCGCCTCCTCGCATTTGGCGAGGAGAAATTGAGTGAGGGAGAGTGGAAATTAATTCCGCTGTCCTGCTGCATTAAGTAACTGACCTGCTTTCCAGGCTTGTGACCTGCTTACTACTCTCTCAGCAACAAAGGAGAGTAATGTTCACGCGCTTCATATATGCGCATGCACTGTGTTCACATCATACCCCTTGGCCTCCTACTAAGTTCTGCTTCACAGTGCTGGGTCAAAAAAAGAAGAAAGAGAGTGCAAGATATCTGAGAGCAACCACTTGAAAAGTTGATTTATCACATACAATGTTGCACTTACATTCAGGATTTTTGTGTATTTTTGCCTCAATAAAAATCGTTACACTGTCTCTGTCTCGCATCTCGCACTCAGACTCTCCTGTCAGTTTCTCCACAAGATGGCTGGACAGTAGTTTTCCTCTGAACCAGCGTGTGTAGTGATAACCCTCAGGGGTGCAAACAGACAGAAGAAGGGTACATCTAAGTGTAAACTGTTGCCAAACGATACCCACTTGTGGCCCCGTATTGTTGTCTCACATTACATCTCCGTGTCATTATATGCAAGATACAAGTGACACCCGATGAGTGCATTTATTTTGGGGCCACAAATGGGTATATTTTGGCAACAGTTTACCCTTAGATGTACCCTTCTTCTGTCTGTTTGAACCACTGAGGTTTATCATTTCACACGCCGGTTCAGAGGAAAGCAGCTGTCCAGCCACCTTGCGGAGAAACTGACCGGAAAGTCTGAGTGTGAGACAGAAACAGTGAGCTGAGCTCTGCCCCAGATATAAACAAAACTTCAAAGCAGATCACGTTATGTTTTGTTGATAGCCGGGGCAGCGCTCAGCAAGACTGATGGGAGTAGCAGTTACGGGTAAGCATTAAATATATGAGATTTCTTATCTACAATAAGTGCGAAACACATTCCCAGAGATGCTTTTTTTATCAGTCTCCAAAGTCTTTATTTCCTCATCTTTTACTATGGTAGGAATAGCTGTATGGGTTATTTAGGGATTGTAATGGGAGTTGTTATCAATATGCTAACTTTACAGTAGGTGACATGAGGATCTCGCTCTGTGACAGAACCAGATCCTCATGTCGCCATTTTTAGCATGGTGACATGGTAAATATTGCGACCTTTTAAACATGAACTGCTGTTGATTACCAAGGTGACGCTTTATATTGTTCGGTGTGATTTGTTTCCTATGTTTTCTGTAAATATGACCATGCTGTTATTTTGCTGATGTGAAACTGCCTCAGTCACAGTCTGTGCCTGGCTTAAGTGACATGAGGCGGCAGGTCAGTGAGTGAGTTAATTCACTAATATTTTATTTGCATTCCTAACTGAGCCAGCCTCAGCCGTCAGAGCTGCCAGTGGTTCTGGGTCTGGCTCAGCTGGCTAGAAAACGTGCTATTGGGGGCATTCAGGCATTGTGACATTGTATGGTATCTATGCAGCCAGTGCTCATTGCGTTGTTAATCCTCTAAGTGCCAGAAAGATATCCAGTACAATGCATTGGATAGCCCTCTGGCATGCAGATGTTTAATACAAGCAAGGGACAGAGATAACAGGGAGGACAACTGTTCCAGGCTCAGCCCTTTGGGGTGAGGGGGGGGGGTTGGAAGTCTGCAGCACAAAAGTTACACTATTGTTTATAATTATCCTAGTATTGCCTTTTCCCTTGTGTTATTCAGCCAAGTGCCTCCTTCTTCTCCCCAGTTTACCCCCCTTGTCCCTTAAATCTTTCTCCTTGTCTTTCTCCATTTTTCTCATTGGTCTCCTCTTTCTACCTCCTAGCGTCTCTTCCCATGTCTCCTTCACCCAATGTCCTTCAGTTTCTCCCCCTCTTGCCTTTCTTTCCCCTCTTTCTCACCCATTTGCCTCTTTCTTTCCCCCTCTTGCCTCTTTCTTTCCCCCTTTTGGCTCCTTCTCCCACCTCTTGCCATTCTCTTCCTTCTCTCTTTCTCACTCTTTATCTCTTTCTTCCCCCCCTTGCTTCACTTTTCTCCCCCTCACCCACTTCCTTCCTTCTCCCCTCTTGTTCTCTAAAGTATAAAATTTAAATTAATGTGAATTTGGAGAAATCTCAAGAAATGTTATTTGTCCCATTTGGTGTACTTGGTGTGCACCAGGACTTCACCACCCTTGTTTAATAGATCAGCCTCTGTGTAATAGACTGCCACATATCGATGTCACTCACACAATGCGACAGGGTGGTATTAAGGCATGGCTGGGCAGCTTCTGGCTTTCTGATCTTTTTTCCAACAAGGACCGGAGAGTATCATGTTAACAATCTGTATTGGGGGAAAAGTGTGGGAAGGAGGACAGTTTGTGGAGGAGGTGGACAGTGTGGGATATGTGGAGGTGGACAGGGTGTGGAGGAGGACAGGTTGGGCAGTGTAGAGGTGGGCAATGTGGGGGTGGACAGTGTGTTGAGGTGTGCAGTGTGGAGGTGGGCATAGTGGAGTTGAACAGTGTGGGAAATGTGGGGGTGGACAGTGTGTGGGCGGCAGTGTTGAGGTGGATAATGTGGGCTGTGTGGAGTTGGGCAAGGTGAATATTCTGAATAAAAAACATAACAGTGTCATTTCATCAAAGAGATCTTGAGATGGGTGGGGTTAAAGGCGGGGATATGGGTGGGGTTAAAAGCGGGATATAGGTGGGGCTAGGCATGAAAACTGGTGGCGAGTAACTTTTCAGGCCTGGCTAGTAGCTCAGGACTTGAAATTTTGAGCCCTGATATATATATATATATATATATATATATATATATATATATATATATATGTAGATAGCTAGATAGATAGATATGCCAAACAAATGAGTATTGCAGTGTGTAATAATACCTTTTTGATTGGACTAACATTCAATTATATAGTAATAAGTTATTGAGAGCAAAAAAGCACACATTGGTCATGAAAACTTGTCTCCATATAACTGAATGTTAGTCCAATCAAAAAGGTACTTATTATATACTGCAATACTCATTCATTTGGCCTCTACACCACTGGACTAACATGGCTAAACTAAATTGAATATATATACAGTAATGTGCAAAAGCTTTAGATGGGTGTGAAAAAATGCTGTAAAGTTAGAATTCTTTCAAAAATAGACATGTTAATAGTTTATTTTTATCAATTATCAAAATACGTAGTGAGTGAAGAGAAGAAAAATCTAAATCAAATCAATATTTGGAGTGACCAACCTTTGCCTTAAAAACAGTATCAATTCTTCTAGGTACACTTGCACAAATTCAAGGAATTTGTATTCATATTTTCAGGTGTATGATTAAACAATTATAACAAACAGGTGCTAATGATCATCAATTTAATATGCAGGTTGGACCACATTGAGGACCGTAGACACAGTGGTCGACCAAGAAAACTTAGTGCAGCAGATGAAAGACACATCATGCTTACTTCGCTTCACAATTGGAAGATGTACAGCAGTGACATCAGCACAGAACTGGCAGAAAACCATGGGACCCTGGTACACCCATCTATTGTCCTGAGGAGTCTGGTCAGAAGTGGTCTTTATAGAAGACTTGCAGCCAAAAAGCCATACCTCCAAGGTGAAAACGAGGCCAAGTGACTCAACTATGCATGAAAACACAGGAACTGTGGTGCAGAGAAATGGCATCAGGACCTCTGGACTGTTGAGTCAAAATTTGAAATATTTGGCTGTAGCAGAAGTCAGTTTGTTTGTCGAAAGGCTGGAGAATGGTACAAGAATGATTGTCTGCAGGCAACAGTGAAGCATGGTGGAAGTTCTTTGCATGTTTGGGGCTGCATTTCTGCAAATGGTGTTGGGGATTTGATCAGAATTCTCCTCAATGCTGAGAAGTACAGGCAGATACTTATCCATCATGCAATACCATCAGGATGCCCCAATACAAAATTACTTTTTGAAATCATTATATTAACTAGTGTGTACAAAGATTAGAATCTATACAATTCTTAATGATTGAATTGCATCATTTATTTCTGAAGGATTATTTAAATTAGTTATATGAAGTACTTTATTGTTAGTCCATAACTGCAATAAATACTTTGTTTGCCAAAAAGTCTATTATTATTATTGTAATTTTACATTATGTAATTTTCTCTAACTCAATACTGCAAAAACAAAAACTGTAGAAAAAAATCTAGCATCCTAAGAGCCACTTTAAAGGGATAGTAATACTTTTTATTACTATCCCCCATATTGTAGATATTAGCAAAATAATTTAATAGCCCCCAGGTTCATCTCTCAAACCTTTATGGTTTGAGAGATAACCGAAGGCAAAGTTCCACCCTCCCTCCCCCTTCCCTGAAGTTAGCATTGTACTGACTGCAGGGAAAGTCTGTCGTACGACAGGCTTGCGGCTCTGCAGCTGAGCTGAGATAGCGTTAGTGAAAATAATTATTTCACTGAAACGGTCTTCTACATGTGCTTGGTTTGCAAGTACACGTAGGAGACCATTTCAGTGAAATAATTCTTTTTCAATAATGCGATCGTGGCTCTGCTGCAGAGCCGCCTGATGAAAGTCAGACCGGATATCCCTGCAGTCAGTACAATGCTGAATTCAGGGAAGGAGGAGGGAGGGGGGAACTTTGCCTTCGGTTATCTCTCAAACCGTAAATGTTTGAAAGATGAACCTGGGGTCTATTAAATTATTTTGCAAATATCTACAATATGGGGGATAGTAATAATAAAGTATTATTATCCCTTTAAACTAGAAGTTAAATTGGTCGATTGTATTATGAAAATGTATTGCATACATAGCCTTGGTTGGAAAAAAGAATAGGTTAGACTGCTATTTCCAAATGTAGATTTCATGATAAGTTCATAGTGATTTCATTTAAATTATAGAAATGAATCTATCATACTTTTTGGGTGTACTTCCTATGACAAGGGTTAAAAATGTAAATGTACTTTAATATTCTGACATTGGATGTAGGAACATCCTTAACATACCATATCTGGACAGTTGAAGGGAGAGTTGATGTGATTTTTAGACAGTGACACTGACAGTAACAGGGACATTGTAAAAAAATTTAATTAATACTTTTGACTGATACATGACAGGTACAGGTAGAATATCTTACTCCTACACATGAGCAGAGACAAGAGTAACAGTGATAGAGACATACCTCATGCATCAGAGGTCACCAACCTTTTCTGAGAGATTCTTGTAATCAATTAAAATATGAGTTACTCTAAAACATGTTTTGGAAATATATGAATTTATAACTGTACATATTAAATCTCTAAATCTATTTTTACCTACTCTTTGTTTCTTAACAGTGTGATAAAATTCTGTTACAAAATGTATAATTATTAGCAGAAGAAATACATATTCAAATGCAAATTTAAAGAAGGAAATGGCAAGAAAAAAGCATTTAAACCTCTTGAGTCTGAAGGAACTGACCATTCTTTCTTAAAGGGATAGTAATAATTCATTTTATCTTTATTTTATTTTGTAGGCATTAAAAAAACATGAAGAACGATATAAGTCTTATTTCTCAAACCTTTATGGTTTAAGAGATATTCACAAGCAAAGTATCCCCCCCCCCCCCCCGTTCCGTCAGATCAGAAGGGAGGTGCCCAGGTAGACTGCAGAGAGGGACAATCTTCAATTAAGATAAGGGAAAAAGCTGAAAAACTTGTCAAGGGGGGAAGGGCTTTCATTGTTTTCATACAAAGAAGATTGTCCCCTGCTGTTATCTGTCTGGTCTTACAACCAGATTCACATCTGAGAAGAGATGGCTTACACTAGGTAAAAGGGGCGGGAGAGGGAAACTTTGCTTGTGAATATCTCTTAAACCATAAAGGTTTGAGACATAAGTCTTATATCAGTCATGTTTTTTAATGCCTACAAAATAAAATAAAGTTAAAACGAAGTATTACTATCCCTTTAAGATACAGGGAGTGCAACAAAGATTGCAAACAGTCAATTAGGTTAGCAAAAATAGATAATGAAACTCAAATTACAAGGGAAAGCAAGACTAACTAAAAAAATGTTTTCAAATATATAAATGGAAAAGCTTAAGAGGGGGTGCACTGGACCTTTCAAAAATGAGAGGGGTGAGTTCATTAGGGAGAATGAGGAAAAGGCTACTTGCTTCTACACTACAGCCCTCAGAAGAAGTAATATTGCAATGGGAAATATTGTACCCATAGGAAAGATTTGGTAAAATAGGCAAAACGGAGGTACATTTTGAATTGGCATAAGGAAGAAAACTTTCATGGTAAAATATAAAAGTCAGCCAGTTTTCCCATGAAAGTTCTCTTTTGCCAATTCAAAATTTACATCCTTTTTGCCTATTTTACCAAAGTTTTCCTATGGGTACAATATTTCCCACTGCAATATTACTTCTTCAGAGGGCTGTAGTGTAGAAATAAGTAGCTGAAAGTCAAAGGTATAAGTCCTACAGCACTATTTGCTTTGAAAAATGTGTTAGCATTTAGAGTGCCTTTGTCCACGACACTAACTTCCTGCTTAGGTGACACTGGCACATATTCAATATGATGTACGGTAGTGGTGGTGGGGGACTGGAGTGATGTGCTTGATGTGTATGTATATATATATATATATATATATATATATATATATATATATATATATACATATATACACACATAAACACATCAATCACACCATGCCAGTCCCCCGCCACCACTACCATTTTTTACCATTATCAAATTTGTGTCAATTGTAAGCTATCCTTCTTCTCATATTACTGATACACATTACTTATTGGTCATAGTGGTGGTCGCAAATGTTGTAGATGGTAGCATCCCTTCTTCACAGTCCTGTTCCTCCACATGTCATGTGTGGTTTCTGCTACCTGATACTCAGACGGTATGAGTTGTTGGTTCATTTTTAAGAATGTTAGTCTCCCAACATTGCTGCTTGATTGCAGCATGTGTGGGCAGTCTATGACTTGTTAACTCCTACAGCAAACCCAGAGTCATCATACCCCTCTGCAGCAGGAACCATAGTTGTTATGTGGAATGAACTAAATGTTGGCAGTAGCACACTCCCTGACATATAAATAGCTGAACTACTTCTTTTTTTCTGGGGACTTTTTGGAGTGCTTCTGCTGCTGCTACTAGTTGCAGCACCTTTAATCCGCTGGCAGTGTGTCTCCCAGTCAGACCTGTGGTTGTGCTTCAGGTGGAATCTCATAGAAGCGGTGCCTAAATGTGAGCCTACTTTTCCCTGCTCACCTGCTTCTTATACAGGCAACAGATAGCAACATGCTTAGCTTTAGGATCCTGAGTGAAAGATCTCCATACTGTGGGCTACATGGACTAAGGGGTTTCTGAGGCACTGCTGCTACTACTGGGGCTAGATGTTGATGCAATTCTATTGCTATTACTACTACTAGGTGTCAACAGTCCAGCACTTCCAGCAGCAGCAGAGGCACTCATCATATCTAATAGATGTTAATTACATGTTTTGCTGTTGTTGTTGCTGCTGGGTACTCAACACAGGTATGTGTGGCTGATTGGGACTTGGACTTGGAAGATGAGATGATGCTGATGATGATTGATAGGGTGACTGTGTACTTTTTGACATCTTTACTTATCCAGGGTCATACTTTCCAATGGTTTTCTCAAACAGTTTATAGACAGGCACAGTGCTTCTTTTCAGTGGTGGAAGATTCAGCCTTTGCCTTTCTGCTAACTTTATGGTCATGTCATCATCTTCTCGGTCACTGTCAACTTCATCTGTATCTGAACAAGAGACGGATGCTGTGGGGATATATTCTAGATCTGCATCATCATCATTATCATCATTAGGTCATCCTCAGCAGCATCAGCATCACCTGCCACTTCTTGCCCACTACCCTTATAGTCCTCTAAGCTTGTAGAATTCTCAAACAATGTCGTTTTACTTTTACTTTCACAAAGTTTGCTGCTACTTTCAGGATAGGTATTTTAGTGCTTGTTTGTCTCACTATCTGATGAAGCAGGCGGTTTAGCTGCTACACTGTCCTCTATTATGCTATTCCCATCATCAACACTAGAATCTGATTTGTTGTCATCTTCAGTGATCTTCTTATATGGTTCTTTTTTTTGTACTGGCACTTTCTTTTGTACTGGCACTGGCGGTGCTAGAAGTTTTGTTGGGACCTTGACAAACTGCATCCTCCTTTGGAGGAGAGGCAGCATCATTTATTGCACATGCTGCAGCAACCATTGCTGCAGTCAGTTTTTAACTACTACTTTACTCTTATGTTCCTGCAGTGCTCCACCTTTCCCCCTTCCCCTGCCTCTTATGCATTTGTTGTACATACTCAACTACTGTCTGTGTTTTTACTGTACAGTACACAACACAACTGATGGAGTGTAATGTCTTGCCTTAGCCCAATCAGATGTCTGTCACCTAACATATTGAATTTATTGTTTGTTTATATCTTTATTATTTTTATTATTATTATTATTTTTAAAGTTTTCCATCCTATCTTATTACAGTCTGTCCAAAAAATTATAACTGAAAATCAAAAGCAACAACTTCTTTCCCCAGACTTCGCCAGCACAGAGACAATAATAGCAAGATCAGCAAGCAAATTGGTCTCCAGCTGCCTAGGTCTTGCCAGTCAGTCACATGGAATTTTGGGGTATTTGGAGTCAACCTTCTTCCTCCTTTTTTCTCCTGTCTCCAGACTCTCCTAATACAGAGGACAAATGTCCAACCTAAAAGACTCCATAAACTAAACTTCAATTCCCCTATCTTCTCTAGCTCAAAAAACATGCTGCTTTCTCCTCTCACAAACACAGAATGGCATGCTGTGAGACCCTGACATAGTTGTACATGGCTGTAGAAAAGTAGAGGAAAGTTTTGTGTGGTTGGGAAAAAAATTCTTCCCATTGATTTCAATGCAATGAGCTAGGCGAGAAAAGCAGGCAATCTGCACTTTTCGCTGATTTTGGTTTGAGAAGAAAGTTTTCATCCATTCCTACTTATGAACTTAATGGAATCATTTTAGGGGACCAATTGCTAGAGAAATACCCAGGCATCCTTGTAAACTACAAACGTGGAAATAATGACCAGTGACAAATAGGAGTAGCTAAAGCAATGTCCTGTCTTGCATTAAAAGGGATATTGAAGTACGAGTAGGTAACATTGCCATTGTATAAATCATTGGTAAGAACTCACCTAGAATGTGCAGTGCAGTTATGGGCACCAGTTCTGAAAAAAGATATTCTAGAACTGGTTAGGGTACTGCGAAGAACAACAAAATTAATTAAGTGACTGGGAGTGCTCATTCCCCAGACCCAATGATGCCCATCCCCCCAAAATTGTAATTTGTCATCTGTGGGAAAACTGTGACTTAGGCAGAACTGGGTAGCAGTATGAGAAGCACAATTCAGCTCCTGTGCTTGTTGCTACTGCTGCCAGTGTGCCTTCTTCTTCTGAGGATGATGAAATGGCAAGTTCAAGGGACCCTAAGTTACATTTGTCATGGGATCAGGGAGCATCTGTGGACACTCCACCCCACAGGATTCTCTAAGCTGGTGGCAGAGTGAATTATAGAAACAGATGCTCATTTTCAAGAATGTCTGTCTCCCAACACTGCTGATGATAGCCTTGTCCTACAGTCATTTACAATGTAAGTTGCTGCACTGAAAACATGCTCAGACTCAATGCTTGCTGGGGGGGGGGGAATCTAAGGGTTTCCATGGCTGTTCCTGTCAGTGCTGGCCACACACGTTGTTATGTTTGCCAGTAGTTCATGGGATCATCGTTTCTGCCATCTCACATGCTGTTCGACCACTCCTAGGAGCTACACTGTTCTGGAAACAAGACCACCACAAATGTTGGGTTGCCACCCATGAGATCCCTGAATAACCCTGTTTTCAGAAATATTTTGGGAATGGGATGTTCTTCCTGATGTTGCTGCTCCTGCTGCTGTTGGTATAAACCTGCTGCATTCCTTTTCACTATGCTTTTTAGTAGTTTTTTGGCCCTAACTTCCTCCCATTCATCCTCCATAATGCAACCTTCCACTCAATCAATAAGTATATCTTTATATACCTTGACAGAGATGCTGCTGTATATCATGACTTCTTGCTGTGACAAACTGATCATACTTAGACAGAAATTCTGACATTTTTGTGTTTAAAGCAGGATTCCTGCAAAGTGCAAAAATATAATCCTCATTGATTTTTATGACAGTATAAGAGGATCTTGTTCAAAGCATGCTAACATGTCGCCGACTAGCTGGTGCATGTCTGTGTTGCCATTATGGTAAGATTCCTTAGCCATCCTCGTCCGTTATTCCTGCAATAAATACATCAGTGGAATTTTACTAATTCCTGCCAAACTCAACTAACCAGCATTGTTGCCTCCCCAAAAGATTTCAGCAGCTCACATACAATCCACATTAGTTGCCATTGCCCATGTGACATACAGGTACCCCCCAAAGCCTTCCAGTTTTATATTGTGTAGTTGCTAATAGCCTTATTCTTCTAGTAAAAAATGTTCTAGCATGTACAGTGTAGTGAATTCCACTTGGTAGGGACCTCCATTTTCAGTTGGTAATGGGGCAGATTGTTATGCTCTTGTATGGAATATAACACATTATATTCAGCATCTCTCTGAGAGTTTTGGACTCTGCCAAGAATCTAGTCACAACTAAATTTAGCACATGGGCAAAGTAGGAAACATGTGCCATATCACCTATTCTCAATGCAACTATTATGTTGAAGCCATTATCAGCAGACACAAAACCAGCTTTTAAGGAGTGGGATACAAGACATCCCTCTATTATCTGCTCTAGTTTAATTAAAGGGATAGTAATGTTTCAGATTACACATTTAGCTTGTGTAATAGTAGTGCTCTGTGATGTTCATATGCTGCAAAACTTGCTAGTTACTGAGTAATATAATGTTAAAGATGATCCCTCCCACCCTTTTCCCTGATGTAATGATTTTTGTCCCAGATCTGACAGCAGATCACAATGAGGAACAATCTTCACGCAGTCCTAGGAAAAACCTGCCCTCCTTCGTCAAGGAGGGCAGATTTTCCCTTATACTAAACGAGGGAAGATTGTCCCTCATTGTATCTGTCCGGTAAAGTGATCGGACTTCAGAACTGAAGGGAGGAGGCTTCTCGTCAGGGCACCGGGTGGGAGGGATCATCTTTAACAATATATTACACAGTAACAAGCAAGTTTTGCCGCATATGAATAGGGATGGGCAAAAATTTTCACCTAAAATAAAAATCGGCGAATAATGGCATTCCTGCGAAAAGCAGTTTTTATGCTTTTTTCACCTAGCTCATTACATTGAAATAAATGATAACACTGGTTTAACACACAGCACATGGAAAATTTTATTTTATTTCCCAAAGGCATAGTATAAAAGGCATATGAGGGTAACTGTGATGGTGGAGTGTGGGGAAAGAATCATTTGAACAGGGATTTTTTTTAGGGGGTTTGGGGCACTGGGACTGGGGGGGACAGGTAATAAAAAATAAAAATGAAATAAAATTTAAAAATACCCATAAGACATGGTATAAAAGGGGTCTGAGGAGGATGCCACATCAGTTGTTGACCCCATTCACTCTGTGTCTATAGTGGTCTGTGACACACTAATCTGCTCCTCAGCATCCTGCTACCCTGGGAACTCAGGAACAGCACAAATTAGAGAAGTAGTAAACTCTGTAAATTCCAAAAGCTCACTGCTGGTGGTGGTGGTGATGTCCATCCCCACCCCTGGCTCACATTCCTTCTCGGTTTGGGCTAAATGTGCTTCCAACGCAGCTTCTCCACCATCATCAATACAACCACCACCAGTCCCTCTGTGCTACTGCTGCTCTATTACAGAATCTCATTGGTTGGAGGGGGTGATGATAAATGTGACAGAGTGTACCCTAATGTCACACTTGTGATTTCTTGTTGATCTGAAGAAGGCAGACTAACAGGCACTAGCAGCAGGCATAGGTAGCTGATCTGTGCTTGTGGTGGTGGTGGTATTATTGCTGCCAAGCAACAATTCTGCCTTCTTCAGGATCATGTTAGACCTGGACAATGCCGCAGGGGGAAGGGTACTTCAAGGTCAGGGGGATGGTGTGGGATCGCTTGGCCACTAGTCTGGATGCTTTGTATCACGTCCCCTACCACTCCCCTAACGCTAATCCCACCAGCTGCTTCACGATAATTTTACTACTACTAACACCAACCACATCAATTTCAGTCCCTGAGTCTTCCTCCTCACTAGTAATATGATGATCGCCCTCCCCCCCTTCACTTCAATCCTACAGTCTATACAACCTGCTGCACCTTATTAGTGGTAGTACTAGTTGTGGGACTATTTCTGGATGTCAACTGTGACTTAGAGTCCCGTGCTGTCAAAACTGGCATAATCTACTCCTCACTAGTGATGAGCGAGCATGCTCGGCCGAAGCTCGGTTCGGCTCGAGCATCGCTCTGCTCGGCACATGGCGGTACTCGTACGAGTACCGCATGTGCTCGCCCGCCATGTTCGGGTCTCCTCCCCGCACGTTTCGCGGCTGCTGCACAGCCAATAAACGTGCGGGGAGGCTCTGACATCAGTGTAATGCCAGCAGCCATGTTGGCTGCTGGCATTACACTGATTGGCTGGCCAGAACCCGTGATCGGGTGCTGTATAGCACCCGACGCGCGAGTTCGGCTCATTCTTAGCCAGGGAGAGATGCGCTTAGGCAGGGAAAGTCAGTGTAGGGAGAATAAAATTGTTGAAACTCTTTCAAGACCCAAAAGTCCTTTTTAGGACTGTTGTGTGTGGGGGCAGCATTTACATTTTGTTTGGGGGGGCACAATTTCCTTTTTTTTGTGGGGGGGGATATTTTTAAGGTGACATATAATACTAGATGCACAGGAAGTCAGTGTAGGGAGAATAAAATTGTTGAAACTCTTTCAAGACCCAAAAGTCCTTTTTCGGACTGTTGTGTGTGGGGGCAGCATTTATATTTTGTTTGGGGGGGCACAATTTCCTGTTTTTTGTGGGGGGGATATTTTTAAGGTGACATATAATACTAGATGCACAGGAAGTCAGTGTAGGGAGAATAAAATTGTTGAAACTCTTTCAAGACCCAAAAGTCCTTTTTAGGACTGTTGTGTGTGGGGGCAGCATTTAATTTTTTTGGGGGGTGGCAGAATTTCATTTTTTTGTGGGGGGGGACATGTTCTAAGGTGACATTGTACTAGGTGCACAGGGACAAATATTTCACAGTGCAGTGACAAGCTGACATATTCTGTTAGGTGCACAGGGCCAATGATTTTACAACGCAGCGACAAAAAGGGCCATTTTAAACGTGTGCCTAGCCATAGATTATTGTCACATTCTGTTTAGTGTGCAAATTCACAAATTAACGTCACATATTCCGTTCACTGTGCCTAGCCGCAGATTAGCGTCACATTCTGTTTCGTGTGCCTAGCCGCAGATTACCGGCATATATTCCGTTTAATATGAAGAAGGCGGGTAAAAAGGGACGGGGAAGTGGACGTGATCCTGATAGTTCAAGGAAATATACAGCAAATACTGTTTGGTAACAATTTTTCGCCTAAAATCGTTTTTATCTTCCTTTTTGTGTGTTTTACGGTCAGTCTGTAAAAATGACGTACTACGGGCGAAACATCGTTCCCAGCAGCGACGTTGGAGTCCAAGATGCATCCAGACATCCTCCCTATGCTGTCCCTGAAGCATTTCTGTGGTGTTTCCATCATTTTCTGACCTTTTCCTATGAACCAGGCACCCTCCCCTCATCAGAGCAGGGGGTGCCTGGTGTAATGCTCGAGTCCTCCCATTGACTTCAATGGGGCTCGGGTGCTCGGCCGAGCACTCGAGCCTCCGGGGGCGCTCGGCCAGAGCACCCGAACACCCGAGCATCGGGGTGCTCGATCATCACTACTCCTCACCCCTCCTAAAAATTACAAGACATACTTGCAGCAAGTTCAGCACTAGCAGCAGGGTAAGTACTGGCAGCAAGGGCAGCACTGGCAGTAGACACAAGTAGCTGACCTGTCCTGCTCACTCTGCTACCCACTTCTTCCCTAGGGGTGATGCAGGTGGACTGCTCACCATTGGGTCTGGGGAACCAGGGCATCCAAACCCTTTCATGTTGGTGGTAGTGGTTACTTCCTCCTCCTCAGACTCACTGGACTCATAACAGTCCTTTCAGGTCCTCCTTTTATTGTTATTAAACATGCAGATAATGATAAAAGTCACTATGAGCCACTCCTGCCTCAATTTCCCTATTAATTCACAGCACAACAGCATGCCACCTCTCTCTCTCTGTGTGTTCCTGGAAAACAGCATGTTTTAATAGTGAAAAGGTGAAAAACATGCTAATAAAGGGACAATAACTTTCTAGCCTTTGAAAAAATACAAAGAATGTTTGCGAATGGGCAAAAATGGTGACGATTTTAATCACTTTGTAAAAAAAGTGGATTTTCCTGTGAAAAAGGCAGACAACCATGTGGTTTTCTTGAATTTTTTCATGGGAATACGACTGGACCTTTCACCCACCCCTACTCAAAAGGTTTCAGCAGTTCACATACAGCTTACATACAACTCACATTAGTTGCCATTGCCCAACTAACAAATCTGCACCCCCACAAAGCCTTATACAATATAACCAGCTGTACTATAGACACACTAAGACTCAACGCTTGATGGTTGACCACTATGGGTTTCCAGTGCAGTACATATCAATGTTTGCACACACATTATTTTGTTTGCCTGGAGTCAATGGGGCCATCATTTCTGTCCAGAGCGTAGCTATCCCGCAAGTATGATGAAACCATCTCACATGCAGTGAGACCACTCCTATGAGTTACACAGTGTTCCTCTGCATCAGTTACCACCCCATACTTTGGGAGCAAGTCTCATAGAGGTGTGCCGCAACCATTGATTCCACCACCACAAATGTTGGATTGCCACCCATGAGACCCCTGAATCGCCCTGTGTTCAGAAATATATTCGGCATTGGATGTTCCAGTTGATGCTCCTGCTGTTGCCTGTATAAACCCTTTGATGTATTCCTTTTCATTACACTTTCTAGCAGGTTTCTAGCAGGTTTTTGGCCTTAAGCTGCTGTTCATCTTGAGTCCTTTTTCTGACACACTGATCACACTTTGGCAGAAATTCAGAAATGTTCTGTTTCAAGCAGGAGTTCAGCAAAGTGGCAAGAATATATTCCTCATTGCTTTTAATGGACACTATGTGAGAATCTTGCTCAAAGCATGCTAACAGGACCTTCACCAGCTGGCACATGCCTATGTTGTCACTATTGAAGATTCCTTAGTCATGCTCCTCAGTTTTTCTGAAATAAACATATCAGTGAAAGCTTTTTTTCTAATTCCTGCCCCTACATGACTAACCAGCATAGTTTCCTCCTCAAAAGGTTTCAGAAACTTACATCCATCACACATTAGTTTTAATTGCCCATTCCAAAAGAAGCAAAGTCCCTCTTCACAGTCAAGATTGTGAATGTTGAGCTGCTACTAACTTTTCTTTCACTATATCATCAACACTAGAATGTGACTCAATGTTGTCTTCAGTATATTTAGATGGTTGATTAATAGTATTGGTGATGGCGGTTATGGAATTTTTGGTTGGACTTTGACAAATCGCATCCTCCTTGGGAGGAGAGGGGTCACCATCATTTATTGCACACTCTGCATCAACCATAGCTGCAGTCAGCGTTTATACTACCACTTTCCTCACACATCCCATCACTGCTCCTCCTAATCCTTCCAACCTCCCCCTATCCCTTGGGGTTTTGCTAGACATTACTTAACTACTGTGTGGTTGTTTTTACTGTATAGTACACAATAGATCTGGTTGTGATGTCATGACCCTCTACAAAATACTCTGTCTCATCAAGTATCAGTCTGCCTTAATCAGGGTACCTGCCTCTGTCAACTATTCATTTTTTTAAGTAATTTTTTTTTTAAATTATGTTATTAACTGTCCACCCCATCCCTGTAAAAAAGCAGAAAAAAAACATTCCCTGTTCAACTTCTTTCCCCAGGCTCCCCTAGCACAGAGATAATAACAGCCAGATCAGTGAGCAACTTGGATCACATCTGCCTGTGTCTTGCCAGTCAGTCATGCAGAATGTTGGGGTAATTCACCTTTGCCCCCTTCTCACACCCTCAAAGTCCCTGTCCCTAACACAGAGATAACAGCCTGATCAAGAAGGAACTTTATTTACAGCTGCCAGTGTTTCCCAGTCAAACAAAATTTGAGGTATTTAGGGAAATCTCATTTGCACCAGTTTTACTCCCCCAGACTCCCCTAGCACAGCCAGATGAGGAAGGAAGTTGGATCACGGCTGCCCATGTCTTGCCACTCAGTCAAAAATAATATAGGGTACTTGGGGTCACTGTCCTTTCTCCATATCTGTCCCCCAGAGTTCTCCCAGACTCCCCTAATTCAGAGAACAAATTTCCTACCTAAAAGACACTCTAAACTAAGCTTCGACTCCTTTTTATTAGCATGTCATCACTAGCAGACAATGTGCTGCTCTCTCTTCCTCTCACAAACACAGAATGGCATACTTTTTGACCCTGAGACCCCTTTTATACTATGCCTCTGGGAAAATAAGGGCAATTTGCCACGTGCTGAGTAGAAATTCAGCCTTCCCATTGACTTCATTGTAATGAGTTAGGTGAAAAAGAAATAAAATGACATTTTTCAAGGGGAATTTGCCGCTAGACTGATAGTGACATTTTTTCCTGTTTCACTTTTGAGTCAAAAACTTTCACACAGCCCTACTTAGGAATAACCCACATGTACCAAGAAGTGAAGCTTGTGTGTATGAATAAGAAAAATTAAATGACAGGGCTTTCAATGTACATTTTCCTGTTATTTTCCATACTCCACAATCAGAAGAAACCCCCTTGGTTTATCAAACAGAATTTTCCTCCAAGACTTAATAGACATTTAATTGAATGAGTACTGGAAATTCACAAAAATGAGTGACCTGCTATTGGATACTACTGGTCAATTATTTTACATATAAGATGAAAACAACTGATGATACCACCTTACTTTCTATGCCCTAATTGATTCTCTTGAATCTTAAGTGGGAAAATCTCTCTTCTAATCTCCTGTTATTGTGCTGTAGTTTTTCTTACTGAACTCTTAATAGATCTGTCTGCCTGTTAAGAGAACATAAGGGTGACTACTGTAAATTCCCCATCTCTAACAGTAACAAACAGATCAACACCACAATTCATTAGAATTTCTTTTTTGTGGTGAACTATGGTCTCCTCCTATCTGTCTGTCCATTCTTTCTGCCCCCCATTTGTCCATCTTTCTGCCCTTCTTCTTTGTCTCTCCTGCTTCATCCCTCTGTCCTTCCTTCCATCCTTCTGTCCTGCTGTTCTTCTGCTATTCCATTCCTCTATTTCTTCTTTTCTCTCTTTTAATCCCAGTTGCACTCTCTTCCATCTTTATCCATTACCTCATCAGAAATTTTACTAAAATAATTGTTGTGATACATTTACTTTAACTGATGTCTAGTTTTATGTTACTATTATAATTATCTGACTTCTATTCAACTGTAATGTAAACACTGCTGATTGTACTGTGTCACTATTGATTTTCTTATCATATATGCATTCAGGTCAGTGAAAGTCCCTGTTCCTCTATTTCTATGTAGCCCATATGTTTTGCAATAAACAAATAAATAAATTAAGATGGTGATCTCAAAAAATACAAAATAGTTTGTTTTTAATTAAAAAAGGCTGATGTATTAGTCACCAATACCCCAGTTGTTTAGACAAAAGATTGTTGTAAGTTTGGTAAAAAATTGTGGATATTCAGATACTGATAAAATCTTAACTGAGATCAAAAACAATTGATATCAGGTGAAAATTACATTGCATTGTAGTATTAGTGATTCATTCATACTTTAGCTGAAATTAAACAGCTAGACAAAATGATTGATATAATTGATATAATTAATCAACTTATATGGGGGAATATATATGGTTAGCAGTGGCTATTGAGATGCTGGAACAAGTCACACAGAATATCCATTATGCACTCCATTCTCATTGTGACACTACTCCTCTCCTCACATAGCCCTGCTCTAATATCTAAGAAGGAATAATTAAGCATTGTGACAACTGTATACAGGAACAACATTAGATATCTGCAGCTATCCCCTATGCCAAGCAGGAATCTAGTACAAATGGTACACATGCAATGCAGAGCAGCTATGTTATTTGCACCTGATGTCTGATCACAGCTTTTCCTGTAATCTGATAGCCCAAAGAGGGAAACAAAATGATAAAATACTGCTTGTCATGTTCCCCCAGATTCTGTTCCAGTTTCTTACCTGGTTTTCTAGTTTTCTTGTTGCCTTTCGGTATTCTCCACCCTGTTTGGTATACGCCCATGCCTTCTTGGCCTATATTTAGCACTGAATCCTTCACTGTGGTGTGCGATCTAAGCATTCTATATCTTGTAGTGTTCAGATCCTGTTCCAGAGTTCTCCTGTTATCGACCCGGCTAGTTCTTGACTCCCCTCCTGTCTACTGATTCGACTTCTGCGTTTGCTCGACTGGCTCTCGACCTCAGCTTGTTCCTCAACTCCTCTTCTGTCTTTTGTCTAGGTGCTGTGTTAGCTCGACTGGCTCTCGATCCTGGTTTGTGCGACTCTTCTTGTCTTCCTCCATCGACGCTGTGTCGAGTGTTCTCTGGTGTGCTTGACTTCTGGGACCCAGTGCTCACCACGACACCATCTATCCTGCGTTGAGCTTGCCATTGTGTAGTCATCTCTCGGGGCTCAGTGTTCCTCATAGAATCCGAGTCAAACCCTCCTCAGTACTGTTGACTGCCAGTCTGGACCTCTCACTCGAATACTAGCTGTGTACCACAGGTAGGTCTTGTTCAGTTACTTCCAGTCCTGTGAGTAGTTGTCTGGCTCCCAGGGGGTCATCCGACCATCAGGCTTTGCGGCCTGCTACCCCACCCGGACCCTGCCACAGCAAGGCTCCCTGGGATCAGCCACCGAAAGCCAGCACTGCTCCCTAAACAACGATCTCTAGCCTCTTGCTCACAGGGGCCTACCCAGTGAGTATACTGTATGTACTTTACATCTGCTATATATAAATCTGAATATTCTGAGTATATAGCAACTAGCTATTCTTTCTGGGGATCTCCCCTCTAGGATTCCACTTGCTGCTAACATTGGGCATTCCGGTCACAGTTCTGACACTGCTTTAACAAAATGTGCTTCAGGTCTTTTGGAATCGGCTGTTTAGGATAAATACGTCAATTACAAAATGGTTTCATTTAGCCCTAATCATGGACCAACTCCTTACTGGACTATTTAAAATTCCAACCAATTTATGGCTATAACTAATTCTTACTCATGAGCAGGGAAAGAACCTTTAAACTACAGAAACTAATCTTTCCAGATTTTCCTGCCTTTTATTTCAAAGACATATACTAAACTGCAATAAAAATGGAACACTAACTTCATTAGAGTAGAGGAATTAACCTATAACACATAAACAACATGAAATCTAGATATAAATATGGCAGGTACTAGAAATGGGCAAAATAATCTGATGTTGTTCTTGTAGAGAATTTCAGTTTACTGCTTTAACCATAAAATTTCCTAGACATTGAAAATCCATAAAATGTCTTCCTTTTCACAAACCCCAGTAAGATTCCCATTGACATTTTCTGCCCATTAACAATTATTCCCACATCCATACAGACTCAGTGTGTCTGTGTGGTCCTAGGTTACCATTGCATTGGGACAAAGCTGGGACTCCTGCTACTCCCAACATTTGTTGTTCTCTGACTACCAGTGCAGTCAGTGGTTCCACTGCTATCAGTGCAGTGGGATAAGGCAGGGTAGTCAGTATGTGGATAAAGTTGGGATTTGGGACAAGGCTGAAGAGGTCTGTATATGTTTCCATGACTACTGCAGTGGGACAAGGCTGTGGAGGGACATATATGGTTATATGGCTACCAGTGCAGTGGGACATGGCTGGGAGGATCAGCATTTGCTTTTCAATATCTACAGGAGGACAAATCAGGTGTTCAGTATGTGTGGTTCTAGGACTACCAGAGCTGTGGGGCGTTGCAGTGAAAAAACTGAAAGGCACTTTTCACAGAAATTCCTACAGAAGGTGAAAAGTGTCGTTATTTTGGCCTTTTCTCTTTTGGGGCAAAACATTTCACCCATCTCTAGTAGGTAATAGGTCATTGTAAACTATCTGGCTGTAGCAATGAGTGATAGTGAAACAACTTTGCCCTTCAGTATAATATTGCTGTGTTTCACGTCAAATGACTTGGTCAGTCTAATATTTTCAATATCTATTTTATGTGCGATTATAATTTTCAATAAAAAATTCCATTTAGTTTGTAATATATTAATGAGCTTACATTTATCCTCCTATTGTCTATACAGCTTTTTTCTTTATGTCTATCCTTTCCTTTTTCTGTATTTGCATGTTTGAATTTGTGAAACGTTTAGTAATTGTTGATTTTTATAAACAAATACACAATTTAAAATCATTAATATTAAAATCATTGATTCATTTAATTCAGCAGAAGGTCTTGGCACTGTCTTAAGAGAACAAGGAATGCAAATGCTTTCATTTTTGATCTTTACAACTATCTGAAGCCTTTGCACATTTTTTACTGTCAATTTTCCTGAATTAAATTCTGTATGATTATGATGTATGACCCTGGTTATGATCTTATTCAAATAAATGGCAAAGACTGTTGCCACGGTTTGCATTGAGATGACAGACAGGACAATATCATCTGGAGACCTGTCAGACTTGGTAATAGCTATTATAAACTAAATAAGTAAATCAGGTAATTTACTATTTGTAACAGCATCATTGAACATCTTCAGTACTAGAATTTCTCATAATTGATTGCACAGCTCTATCATTTGTGTACCACTTCAAACAGATTTTTTGTTTACTGGAGAAATGAAGGCCAAGTCTATGCAGTGTTATGTACAGTAGTTGGTTAAATATAACCTTGTCCACATTAAATAGTGTAAGTAAATTATTCATTCATATTCAGCAAATCAGATGGTTTATTTTGTCAGGATTCTCATCTAAAACAAAATTAGAGATAAAATATATGAGCAACCATCCCACTTTCAATCAATTCTCAAAAATATGAATATGTTAGAGTAGAATATATTAGATTTAGTGTTTTGTGTTAGCCAGAGTACATATGTTTTACTTTTAACCCTTTGAGTGCCAGAGGGGTACGCAACACATTGCAGAGCAATGTGTTGCTTGGCCCTCTGGCACTTAAAGGGTTAACATTATAAACATTGCTATATTCTAACTTCCCTCCCCAACCTGTAATTCTTCCCCACACCAACAAATTCCAGATAGAAGGAAACTATTTATCCTCTCAGAAGGTTCTTCTTTCTCTTTCTCTCTCTCTCTCTCTCTCTCTTTCAAGCTACCATATACCTCTTCAAGTATTTTGTAACCTCCTTTACACTGGCTGGGGTATATGATCCTGATCATTAGTGGAAAGTTCTGTCTAATCCCTGAAAGTTTTAAGGTCTTAGGCCTTTAAGGAGGCCAGCATGGTTCCTATGTAAAATATGAATTAGTGAAATCAATGTTAGTAGGACATTACTCATCATAAAATCCTCCTTGCAACATTGCTAAAACAAATTATCATACAAAATTAGCAGAAGTATTTTTGTTTCCAAATAAATACCTTTGACTTTGCCTGGTCATACTAGGCCAGGCATTTGCCACTAATGAGTGTTGTAACCTTATACCTTGACAAATTAAGTTTAAGAATAAAGCTGCTCATTGATACTTAAGCGAATGAAAATTGGAAACTTAAAGTATGCGAAAAAAATTATGTTTTTTTTTCTGCCATTGTTACCAAATCAGACGTCATTAAATAAACTTTCTTATCTGCTTTTCCATCACTGATGTATGACAACTATAAAATATTTTTAATAGATTACTTTAACCCTTTGCATTCCAGAGAGATATCCAACTCATTATGTTCCCTCCCTCTCGTACCAGCCCTACCCCAGACATTACCCTCACTCTCAACAACACCACCATCACACCAATCCCTACAGCACGCTTTCTGGGGGTCACATTTGACTCCGGCCTATCCTTTATCCCCCACTCAATTTCCAAATCATGCCACCTCCACCTCTGCAACATCTCTAGAATCCGACCCTTCCTCACCCAAGACACTACTAAAATACTAATCCAAACACTCATCATGTCCCGTCTTGACTACTCTAACTCACTAATAACTGGCCTTCCTCTCACCCAACTAACCCCACTACAGTCCATAATGAACCCTGTTGCACGACTAATCTACCACACCCACCGCTTATCTTATACCAGCCCCCTCTGCCAATCCCTACACTGGCTCCCACTAGCACATAGAATTAAATTCAACATTCTGGTGCTAACTTATAGAGCCCTTACTAACACCTCACCCCCCTACATCTCATCTCTCATTTCCAAATACACTCCCACTCACCATCTTCGTTCTGCACATGACCGTCTCCTCTCCACATCTCTCATTACTTCCTCCCACTCCCACTTACAGAACTTCTCCCGTGCTGCACCCGAGCTCTGGAATTCCCTCCCCCGCCCCATCAGACTCTCCTCTAGCCTCCAGATCTTCAGACGCTCCCTGAAAACTCACCTTTTCAGGGAACCTTATCAACTTTCTCCATAAACATTATCACCAAGAACCACCCCTTGCCTGGACCACTGCACTCAACAGCACTTCTCATTCCCACCCACTGACCGGCAGCTCAGTGGGTAGGAGACACTTACACCCAATAGCACTTACACCTTTTGTGTCCAACCTACCTTCCTCTAGACTGTAAGCTGTCATGAGCAGGGCCCTCTGATCCTTCTGTTCTTCACATATGATTTACTATTTATTATCCCTGTATGTCTATTCCCTATTGTACAGCGCTACGGATTAAGTTGGCACTATATAAATAAACAATAATAATAACAATATTCTCCGGAACACAAAGAGTTAAAGGCAAATTATAACTATAGAGAAAAGTGAGGTTTAGTTATATGTATCTGCTGATTGATCTGTTTTTAGATAAATCGCCACTTCCCTTAATTTGTGCAGATAATCCTAATGGCCACTATGAATAAATTCTGAGTGGACTGATTCCGCAAATGAATGTATTATTTTCTTAGGAAGCCTTAAGGGGAAGTATTGGGGTCCAGGAGTCCTGCAACATAATAATTTCTCCCAATGTGGGCATGGTATCCAGTACTATTTAAAGATTAATTTCTGAGAATGAATCCACTCAG
The DNA here is from genome assembly GCA_037306005.1 of Rhinophrynus dorsalis. Taxonomy (NCBI): domain Eukaryota; kingdom Metazoa; phylum Chordata; class Amphibia; order Anura; family Rhinophrynidae; genus Rhinophrynus; species Rhinophrynus dorsalis. The sequence goes on from CM074724.1 coordinate 151,260,539, forward strand.
AATTTATTCATAGGGGTCATTAGGAATTTCTGCACAGATTATAAGACTTTGGGGGATATTATTAGGAAGTGTTAATGATCTTTTAACCCCTTTTGACAGTCCCTCTGGCTCTTAAATGGATAACAAAGATGGATATCTTGAAGATAGGGATGGGTGGAACTTTTTGCCTCAAAAGAAACAAAGGAGAAATATACCATTTGCCGCCTATCGTGAAATTTCCCATGAAAAATGCAGCTTTCCCGCTCTTTTGGCCAAGCTCATTGCATTGAAATCAATAGGAAGACTGACTTTCTAGTCATCACCATATGGCAAGTTTCCTTTCATTTCCTGCAGGCAGCCTATAAAAGGGTGTCACTCTCCCACAGCATGCCATTCTGTGTTTGTGAGAGGAATATAAAGCAGTGCAGTACAGTACGGTAGTAAGCTCTATTGAACAGGAAGATATTTAGAATCTTAGTGACTATACTTTAAAGGAAGAGGAGTTGCAAGTATTATAGAAAAAGGTTTTAAAGATGCACCTAATGTACCTATTAATACATTTCAGGCATGTATAGTAGTGCATACATTTATATGCAAATTGTGCCTTAAAAATATCATATGAAAAATCCAATTGTAGTTAATGTGGAGGCATCCCATTTTTTGCACACAAGTCTTCCTTTTTATCACGATATTAGTCCTTTTCTGTGGCCTAGCAACCATTTTGGTTTCAACTGGTAGGGCAATTGAATAGCTCCACTAGCAGTTTTTGCCAACAGGCCATTAGCCAATATTGCCCTACCAGCTGTTTTACCGGCCTCAATTGAATCAAGGCCTAAGGCTTGTTAGGAACAAGTAGGGGTGGGCGAAAGGTCCCGTCATGTTCCCATGAAAAAATCTGCAAAAAACCACGTGGTTGTCTACTTTTTCGTGGGAAAATCTGCATTAAAGAAATTAAAATCTTCACTGTTTTCACCCACTGGCAAAACATTTTCACTATTTTTTTTCAATGGCTGGAAAGTTTTTGCCCCTTTAATCACGTTTTTCGCCTTTTCTCTATAAAAACGTGAAGTTTTCCAGGAAGTGAAACAAAATACAAGCAGCTACAGAGCAAAAGATAGGTGCTAGGCTGTTGTGCTGTGAGCTGGTTTACAAATTTGAGACAGGAGAGGCTCAGATTGACTGCTATCACTATGAGCAAGGAGGACCTGAAGGATCGTTATGCATCCAGTGAGCCTGAGGAGTAGGAAGTGACCACTACCACCAATATGAAAGGGTCTGGATGCCCTAGTTCCAAGCACCCAGTGATGGCCAGTGCCCCTAGATCACCCCTAGGGATTTGGGGGAAATTGTTGTCAAGGGCAAAGGAAGAAGAGGGTAGTAGAGTGAGCAGGACAGGTCAACAACCTGTGCCTGCTGCCAGTGCTGAACCTGCTACTAGTGTGTCTTTTAAATCTCAAGGGGGGTGGATGATGCCAAGTGTCACAGCAGGGGATGCGAAGTCTGACTTGCCATCCCCAAGCAGTCTGGGCACTAGTACTACTACTAAGAAGGTCCAGCATGGTAGAGGTGAAGGAGTGGGTAATCATATTACTAGTGAGGAGGAAGACTCAGGGACTGAAATTGATATGGTTGGTGTTAGTAATAGTAACAGAGAGGCTGAAGCAGCTGGTGGGACTACCATTAGGAGAGTGGTAGGGGAAGTAATTCAGAGCAGCCAGACTAGCAGTCAAGGAATCATGCAATATCCCCCTAACTCTGGGAGTCCCCTTACCCCACAGCATTGTCCAGGTGGAACATGATCCTGAAGAAGGCAAAATTGTTTCCTAGCACCAATAATACAACAACCACAAGGACCACAGATCAGCTACCTGTGCCTACTGATTGTGCTACCAGTCTGCCTCCTCTATCACATCTCTCATCACCTCCTCCAACTGGTGAAACATCTGTAATAGAGCAGCAGCAGCAAAGAGGGACGGTGGTGGTGATGATGATGATGATGGAAAAGCAGGGGTGGAAGAGAAATTAATTACCTGTTTAGCCCAAACTGAGAAGGAATGGGAGACAGGGATGGGGATGGGCTTCACCACCACCAACAGCAGTAAATTTTTGGAATTTGCTGAGTTTGTTACTGCTCTAATTTCTGCTGCTGCTGAGTTGCAAGGGCAGCAGGATGCTGAGGAGCAATTCATGCCATAAAATCTGCTTAATTTTCTGATATAGTAGACTTAGTTTAATTTTTTACTTTATATTTATAATACTACCATTGGTAGTACCGGATTAATTTGTTCATTATTTTATATGTTTTTGGGACTTTATAGCAGAGGTCCTTTCCAAGCAGCAACCATTAGGTAACATGAATGCTCTTCTCCACGTAGTGCCACTATTTGTGTATGTTTTTACAAATTACATCTGCAAAAGATGTTGAATAACTCATAGTGAATTTGAACCTTTAGTGTAGGTGGTGGAGGTCTGGGTATCTACATTCACAAATTAACTGAGGTAAAAACAAATTACTGAAAGAATTGATGATTTGGAAGAAGTTAGGTCTGCCAGTGAACCTATCAGTAATATTTTAGGGTAAGTTCAGATTGGGTGACCTAAACCTCTAAATAAGGGTGCAGCTACATAACAATAGGAATTTAAAAGGGAGAAAACACATTGTAGTATTAATCCAAGTAAGGCTCATAAAAAAGTATAAACCTTATAAGCAGGACATAACTGACTAAAGGTACACATAAAAACAACTCATGAGAGACAAGAGAAAACTTGAGTAAATGTGAGACGTGATGTGAGAGAAAGGCCATACAACATGCCTAACTTATTCAAATCAAATGTTCCGAGTTGCTGCAGAACACACCTGGGAGTTCATGGTGGAGCTGACTTAGGGAAATACCTGACTCAAATAAAGTTGGATGTTCAGGTCCAGGTGGACAAATGGGAGGACGTTTTCCCAGTAGAATATTCCAAACTCCGCTGTATCTTCTTGGAGGTGGGAGATCCTGGGGACCATTCCAACCTCCTCTGTGGTATGAGTGAGGCAGGAGGAGCAGGATGAATTCCTGAAGCTGGAGTGGATATCCCCAAGATGGAGCAGAATGAAGGGATATCCTCTGGATTACGTAAAATGGTGGATGCCCCACTGTACATGGCTGTACGTGGGAAAAAGGGAATCCGCAAGGATATTTTATTTGTAATGCTTGAAGGTGGTCAGTTAGGAATGTCACTGCTCTTCTTAGCTGGAGAGTAGGAAGTGAAATGTCATAATACAAAGCAATGTCGGCACCTGCACATTGTGGCATTGTTCCTTCTCTGCTTCTTATCATAATCTTTTCTTTTATTTCATACTGGTGGAAGAACTGACCTGAGGATCTGCGGAGGAATCACCTCAGGGAGATGATTAATGCCACGTGTACACTGCATCTGCATCCCATGTTGTCAAGATAGTCGAGATGCAGGGTTTAATGGTGATGGTGTCCCAGGGCTGTAAGATATCACCTCTATCTGATGGTATGTCAGCCTGTAAGGCTTGTTTTACTTCTTTCATCACGGCTTTCAACTCTTACTTAGTCGATAGACTAGAAATAAAGCATGAGAGATCTGATTTTGTAAATGGTGGATCCACTGCGTGCTGAACGCAGGATACTGATTGAAGTTTAGGAGTAGAGGGTTCAGATAGATGTGGTGAAGCAGGAGAATTATCTCTTCTCTGCAGCTTCTCCTGCCTCACAGTACCCTGTACGTCAGCTATGTGTGGCATTGTGAGTAGCTGAAAAGTCAAAGGCCGTGACTGAATGAAAGGAATAAGTAAATGATTCAATTAATCGGACTGTTTCTTTGTTCCTCTGATTTGGACCCTCAATGATATCGATTATTCGGCTTGATTATGGGAGTGTGTGAGAGCTCTATAGAAGCTATAAAACAAGAGTAGACTATGAGCTCAGCAACTACAAGTAGGACTTAATTGCAAGCTAGGTCACACTCCCTGAAGCTTACTTTTTGTTCTAAATAGATAGGTAGACAGATAGATAGGTAAATAGTGATTAAGGGTATACTAGACTACTGTATATAGTCACATAGTAGTTTAGGTTGAAAAAAGTCTTGAGTCCATCAAGTTCAACGCTTTTCCTATTCTTATTTACCACTGTTGATCCAAAAGAAGGAAAAAAAAAACAATTCTTCTTGCAATGGGGGAAAAATTCCTTCTTGACTCCAAATGGGTTTCAGATTTCTACTTGGATCAACAAGCCCTAAATAAATATTAATCCCAATACTAACATACATAGCCCTCTATGTTCTGCTCTTTTAAAAAGTATCCAGACCTCTTTTAAAGGCATCTAATATATTCAATAGCACCACCTCTTCAGGCAGTGAATTCCATACCTTTATTGTCCTTACCATAAAAAATCCCTTCCACTGTTGTAGACAAAATCTCCTTTTCTAAAGTCTCATCTGGAGACCCCTTGTCCTTTGTATCATTCTGTTAATGAACAGGTCTTTGGAGAGCCCTTTATATGAAGAAACAAAAGCAAAAACAGAAAAAGCCCACAGCGCTAGCTCACCATAAAATAACTGTTAAATAACTGGCATCTAGGTAGCAGCAAGGAATGAGAGGGTTCTCCAGTACCCCCAAAAACATTGGGCCGAAACCCAAAGTGCATACACAAAACAAATAACAAACCTGCGCTCCTCCATACCAATGTGGAAATGTGTGCACTGACTTAGGTATATATATATGATAACTGTATATGTGTGCCCTAACTTAGATATATATAATAACTGTTGAATATTTTGAGGATCTAGTCCATAATATGGACAAAGAATGTAAGCTTGCCAACCTCGACAAGGTACCTCAAGGTCTGGCAAGTACCTACTCTAATGTATCTTTAAATCCCTATCTTAAATTAAAATTATAAGGCTGATAAAGATGTTATAAGGAGATGCATACCTAGTTGTCAAGAACTTTAATAAACAATACTTGTGTGACACAGTGTGTGCAATTAAAAACAAGAGGACAAAACTATTTAAAAGGTGTAAGAGAGGACTATATATGGTGTGTGTGTGTTTGTGTGTGTGTGTGTTAAATTAATTTGGATAAAGACAAATAGTAGTATGTTTGTACCATCTGAAACCAAAATCTAAATGCTAGATTGGAAGATTGGTATTAAGTTATTGTGAGAAGAGCAACTCATTCATTTGCATTGCTTTTATCCAGTATTTGCAAATACCCTTTGTCATACAACATATATTTTAAGTAAAATGCATTCCTGCTGAATAAGAAAGATGGATCCATTTTTGTGAGTTCTGTATTCACAGCAAGAAATCTCTAGATTTGTTATAAATGTCACTGGTGACGTCTGAAATAGCAAAACCTAATCAACAGATAAGCCAAATCCATAAATGAGAAGCAAAGATTACCTTTATTTGATTTAGTTGAATAAACAACTACAGGATGCTCAGTCATATTTTATTATTGCAGTTAAAGAGTAAAATGCTATAACCATGTAAATCTATCTATCCATCTATAGTAATTTCATAAAACCTGTGAGTGCCCCTCTTACTAACATATATATATAAGAAAATGAAGGAAATGGGAATTGTTCTAATGATTTTGGTATATTGCTTGGAAACAGGTATTAAATGGATATTAGTATGCAGTATTGGTAAACTTGTTATCTGTTCAGTTAGGTCACCTGCTGTGTATAGACAGAGCCCAGTGGAGCTAAGGTTTTAGTTCACATTTTTCTTTATATTCATGAAAATGCAAACCCTGATCTATAAAGGCAAACAACCTAAACAACATATGGAATCCATGTGATACTGATTGACAGAATTTCAACATTATGATCCTAATTCATTTACATTTTAAATCTTAGAATGTGAGAAACCGATATGTAGAGGAGAAGATAAAATTAAAAAATGAAAAATATACTGGATGGAAAAAATGGAAGCAGTATGACCTAATGCAGGGTAATCAAACGTTGGACCTCCAACTGGTAGGAGATGATAGAAGTTGTAGTTCAACTAGTCCAACAGCTGGAGCTTCAGAAATTGACTATAGCTTTGTCTTAATATAAAGTAGCTCAGTGTGTGTGATTATTTCTATATATTTTAGTTTTGGTTCTTCACATACAGTTTATTCAAACCTAGTATACCATCAGTGATTCATGAGTAGTTGTTGTTACTTTGATTTTCATGTCTATTACAGATTAGGATGTTCAGAAAAATATTTTTCTACAATGATGGACATTTTAACCTATTACACTTTTGATGGCAGTAAAAACATATTCACACACCTGTGTCAGCATTATTGTACATGCCAATTGTGGGTAGGAAAATAGGTCAGCCCTTAAAGTTTGCCCTTTAACCTTGTTCTTTAGTTACTTTGTTTAGCATTTAGCAAGCTATGTGGGATGGAAATAACATGAGATGTGAAACAGCTTTGTTTTCTGAAGTCGATTGAAGTAGATTTCTGGATTTTTTTCCTCCACCAAAAGATAGAAAGTACAGATTACATTGACTCCTCTACACTATCTACATGCAAAGAGGGACAGAAGCAGTTGCACTTGAAGGGAGTGTTCCCTTTTTGTAGACCGTGACAGATATATATATATATATATATATATATATATATATATATATATATATATTTTTACATTTTAAGTATTACTATCACTTTAAAAAGTATAAAAAAATAAATATAAAGCTTGACATATATAAATAAATCAATATATATAAAATATGGGTATGACATTTTTACTAGATATCATGATCGATATATGATGCGAACAGTAATAACATTGCTTCAAAAGAGAGAAATACTCCAAGAAGACTCGCTAAATAGTATCTCAGAATATAAAAAACAATTAATAAATAGATAACAATTGCAAGGCTTCAAAGAAAATGGATATTTCAAAAAGTCTTGCAAAGTAATGTAAAAATGTAACAGGACTCTCCATTTACAACCCAAAAGCAAATAAATCTTGGTATTGCAACATATCAGTCCTGAAGGTTACTCTCATGTATATAGCAAAGTCAGGTATAGCAAACCTGACTTGCAAATGGAAGATATCAAACTACTAGTGATGAGCGAGCACCCCAATGCTCGGGTGTTCGGGTGCTCTGACCGAGCACCCCCTGAGGCTCGAGTGCTCGGCCGAGCACCCGAGCCCCATTGAAGTCAATGGGAGGACTCGAGCATTACACCAGGCACCCCCTGCTCTGATGAGGGGAGGGTGCCTGGTCCATAGGAAAAGGGCAGAAAAGGATGGAAACACCACAGAAATGGTTCAGGGACAGCATAGGGAGGATGTCTGGATGCATCTTGGACTCCAACATCGCTGCTGGGAACGATCTTTCGCCCGTAGTATGCCATTTTTACAGACTGACCATAAAACACACAAAAAGGAAAATAAAAACGACTTTAGGCGAAAAATTGTTACCAAACAATATTTGCTGTATATTTACTTGTATATCATCTGCAAATTCTCCCAAAAATTTCCTTGATTTTCTGAAGTGAGGCCATGATTAAGAGGGAAACGTGCGCAGAGGCAAATTCTCCCAAAAATTTCCTTGATTTTCAGAACTGAGGCCATGATTAAGAGGGAAACGTGCGCAGAGGCAAATTCTCCCAAAAATTTCCTTGATTTTCAGAACTGAGGCCATGATTAAGAGGGAAACGTGCGCAGAGGCAAATTCTCCCCAAAATTTCCTTGATTTTCAGAACTGAGGCCATGATTAAGAGGGAAACGTGCGCAGAGGCAAATTCTCCCAAAAATTTCCTTGATTTTCAGAACTGAGGCCATGATTAAGAGGGAAACGTGCGCAGAGGCAAATTATCCCAAAAATTTCCTTGATTTTCTGAACTGGGGCCATGATTAAGAGGGAAACGTGCGCAGAGGCAAATTATCCCAAAAAGTTCCTTGATTTTATTGAACTGAGGCCATGATTAAGAGGGAAACGTGCGCTGAGCTGACCATCTAAAACATTATGGGTGAGGGTCTGCTGCAGAGCTGACCATCCTAAACATTATATGCGAAGGCCCGCTAGTGAGCTGACGCTATAAAACATTATATGAGAGGGCCCGCTAGAGAGCTGACCCAATAAAACATTATATGAGAAGGCCCGCTGGTGAGCTGACCTATATAAAAATTGTCAAACAGGGCCCGCTGGTGAGCTGGCCCTATATAAAAATTATATCACAGGGCCCGCTGGTGAGCTGGCCCTATATAAAAATTATATCACAGGGCCCGCTGGTGAGCTGGCCCTATATAAAAATTATATCCCAGGGCATATGGAAGAGGAGGAGGAGGATGAGAAGATTAAGAGTCAACCATATACCCGTTTTTTGGGTGGAAGGGGTGAATGGGAATACAGAGTATTCCCATCATTGTAAATAACATATCTAATGTGACTTTATGTTCCCCCGGGGCTTTCCTCCAGTGGAGTGGAGAAGTCAGGGGAAATCCAGGCCTTGTTCATTTTTATAAGTGTCAACCTATCAGCATTGTCGGTGGAAAGGCGGATACGCTTATCTGTTATGATGCCACCAGCAGCACTAAATACCCGCTCAGACAGAACGCTGGCGGCAGGGCAGGCCAGCACCTCCAAGGCGTAGAGTGCCAGTTCATACCACGTGTCCAGCTTGGACACCCAGTAGTTGTAAGGCACAGAGGGATCATTGAGGACGCTGACACGGTCTGCTACGTACTCCTTCACCATCTTCCAAAACTTTTCCCTCCTTGTGACACTAGGCTGCGAATCAGGGTGAGGGTGCTGGCGGGGTGTCATGAAGGTGTCCCATGCCTTGGAGAGTGTTGCCCTGCCTTTCTCGGAACTGCTGTGTGCTCCCCTTTTCTCCCCTTCTCTGTTGGCCAAGGTAGCACGTACTCTGCCGCCAGCGTTGTCAGATGGAAAATTTTGGAGCAATTTTTCAACAAGAACCTTCTGGTATTGCACCATTTTGCTTGTCCTCTCCACCGGAGGAATGAGAGATGAGAAATTCTCTTTGTAGCGGGGGTCCAGAAGGGTGAACACCCAGTAATCCGTGTTGTTTAAAATGCGTATAACACGTGGGTCACGGGAAAGGCAGCCTAACATAAAGTCAGCCATGTGTGCCAGAGTACCAACAGTCAAGATTTCGCTGTCCTCACCAGGAGGATGACTCTCAATATCCTCATCCTCTTCCTCCTCTTCTGCCCACCCACGCTGAAGAGATGGAACTAAAGTTCCATGGCTACCCTCTGTAGCGGAGGCAACCGTGTCTTCCTCCTCCTCCTCCTCCTCCTCCTCCTCCGCCTCCTCCAATTGTCGCTGAGAAGACGAAGTGAGGGTGCTCTGGCTATCACCTTGTGTAAGATCTTCCTCCCCCATTTCCACCTCTTCCACATGCAAAGCGTCGGTTTTAATTGTGAGCAGCGAGCGTTTCAGTAGACACAGAAGTGGGATGGTTACACTGATAATAGCGTTATCGCCGCTCACCATCTGTGTTGATTCCTCAAAATTGCGTAAAACCTCGCAGAGGTCTGACATCCATTCCCACTCCTCACTTCTGATTACAGGAAGTTGAACGGAGAGGCGACGACCGTGTAACAGCTGGTACTCCACTACTGCCCTCTGCTGCTCACAAAGCCGGGCCAACATGTGGAAGGTGGAGTTCCAGCGTGTGCTCACGTCACACAGCAGTCGGTGAGCAGGCAATTGTAAGCGCTGCTGCAGCTTCAACAGGCCGGCCGAAGCTGTAGATGACTTACGGAAATGTGCACACACGCGGCGCACCTTGGTCAAGAGATCATGCACATTGGGGTAGGTTTTTAGAAATCGCTGCACCACTAAATTAAATACATGCGCTAGGCATGGTACGTGTGTGAGCCTGCCGAGCTCCAAAGCCGCCACCAAGTTACGCCCATTATCACACACAACCATGCCTGGTTGCAGGTTGAGTGGCGAGAGCCACTGCTCGGTCTGGTGACTAATCCCCTGCAACAGCTCTGAGGCCGTGTGCTGTTTGTCCCCAAGGCAGATCAGCTTCAGCACGGCCTGTTGACGCTTCCCCACTGCAGTGCTACACTGCTTCCAGCTACTGGCTGATGGGGGAGTGGCGCTGCGTGTAGAGAATTCGGAGGTGGAAACGGAGGAGGAGGAGCCAATAACGTAGGTGCTGGCGGAAACCCTGATGGAGGTAGGGCCCGCAATCCTCGGCGTGGGTAGCACCCGTGCCATCCCAGGGTCCGAGTCGCTCCCAGCCTCCACGACATTCACCCAGTGTGCCGTCAGGGAAATGTAGCGTCCCTGGCCACAAGCACTTGTCCATGTGTCAGTCGTTAAGTGGACCTTCCCAGTAACTGCGTTGGTCAGGGCACGGGTGATGTTACGGGACACATGGTGGTGTAATGCGGGGATGGCACACCGGGAAAAGTAGTGGCGGCTGGGGACCGCGTACCGAGGGACAGCTGCTGCCATCAGGCTGCGGAAGGACTCAGTGTCCACAAGCCTAAATGGCAGCATTTCGATGGCCAGTAATTTAGAAAGGTGTGAGGTTAGTGCTATGGCCTGTGGGTGGGTGGCTGGGTACTTTCTCTTGCGCTCAAATGCCTGGGGTAACGACATTTGGACGCTGTGCTGGGACAGGGAAGTGGATGTGGTCGCTGATGATGCTTCAGATGGTACAGGTGCAGGGCGGGAGGTATGCGGGCCTGCGCCTTCGACAGGCGATTGGCCGGCACCGAAAACTGGGGAAGAGGAGGCAGTGGTGTGGCCTGCAGACACAGATGGGCGATCCAGGCGTTCCTCCCACTTACTACGGTGCTTGGATGCCATGTGTCGGATCATGCTGGTGGTGGTGAGGTTTCTAGTGTTCATGCCTCGGCTCATTCTGGTGTGGCACAGGTTGCAAACTACAATTCTTTTGTCGTCCGCACTTTCCTTAAAAAAACGCCATACCGCGGAACACCTACCCTTTGGCAAGGTAGATTTACGCAAGGGGGTGCTCCGTGGAACATTTGCGGGCCGGTTTGGTGCGGTCCGCCTTCTTTCTGTAGCCACACCACTGCCTCTTCCAGCCTGTTGCGGTGCTGCAGATGGCTCACCCTCAGGACTGCTGTCATCGCTCGGCTCTACACCTTCCCAGGTGGGGTCAGTCACCTCATCGTCCACCAAGTCCTCCTCCACTTCCTCACTCTGATCATCCTCCTCATGTCTTGATCCCACCACATACTCAGTCATTGACAACTGTATAACATTCTCCTCAACAAGGTCTTGAGACGGAAATAGTGGTTGATTTAATGGCAACTGTGTCTCATCATCATCCACTACTTCCTTTGACCTTAAATGCCGTTCACATCTGTCATCTTCTTGTGATTGGGTAGCCTCTAGAGGTTGTGAATCAGGGCACAAGATGTCATGTTCCTCTGCAAGCGTGCTTGGAGAGAGGGTCAAATGAAGGATTGGTGATGAGACGAGCTCCTCACTATATCCCAGTGTGGGATCACTTCTTTGACCAGACCGTGTATGGTGGGAGGAAGGATGATCAGAGTGAGGATTATGTTGACCAGACTCTTGGCTACTGAGAGTGGACTTGGTGGAAGAAAGGGTGGTGCTTAACCGACTGGAAGCAGTATCAGCTGTCATCCAACCGACCACCTGTTCGCAGTGGTCGGACCTCGAGAGTGATGTCCTGCGACGCCCTGTAAAATTAGACATGAAGCTAGGTATGGTGGATGTCTTTCTTTCTTGTGCTCTGGCACCAGGCACAGTTTCTACGTGTCCTGACCCGCGCCCTGAACTATCAGGATCACGTCCACTTCCCCGTCCCTTTTTACCCGCCTTCTTCATCTTACACGGAATATGTGACTTTAATATTTGAGTTTGAAAACTTAACAGTATTTCTTACTATTCTGCAACTGTGCAGAGTACACAGAATAGGCTGCTAAAGTGCGGTGACACACACTGAATGGAATAAGTGACTTTAATATTTGAGTTTGAAAACTTAACAGTATTTCTTCCTATTCTGCAACTGTGCAGAGTACACAGAATAGGCTGCGGCGAAGCACACTGAATGGAATATGTGACTTTGATATTTTAGTTTGAAGACTTAACAGTATTTCTTCCTATTCTGCAACTCTGCACAGTACACAGAATGTGCTGCTACACTGCGGCGAAGCACACTGAATGGAATATGTGACTTTGATATTTTAGTTTGAAGACTTAACAGTATTTCTTCCTATTCTGCAACTCTGCACAGTACACAGAATGTGCTGCTAAACTGCGGTGACACACACTGAATGGAAAATGTGACTTTAATATTTGAGTTTGAAAACTTAACAGTATTTCTTCCTATTCTGCAACTGTGCAGAGTACACAGAATAGGCTGCTAAAGTGCGGTGACACACACTGAATGGAATAAGTGACTTTAATATTTGAGTTTGAAAACTTAACAGTATTTCTTCCTATTCTGCAACTGTGCAGAGTACACAGAATAGGCTGCTAAACTGCGGTGACACACACTGAATGGAATAAGTGACTTTAATATTTGAGTTTGAAAACTTAACAGTATTTCTTCCTATTCTGCAACTGTGCAGAGTACACAGAATAGGCTGCTAAACTGCGGTGACACACACTGAATGGAAAATGTGACTTTAATATTTGAGTTTGAAAACTTAACAGTATTTCTTCCTATTCTGCAACTGTGCAGAGTACACAGAATAGGCTGCTAAACTGCGGTGACACACACTGAATGGAAAATGTGACTTTAATATTTGAGTTTGAAAACTTAACAGTATTTCTTCCTATTCTGCAACTGTGCAGAGTACACAGAATAGGCTGCTAAACTGCGGTGACACACACTGAATGGAAAATGTGACTTTAATATTTGAGTTTGAAAACTTAACAGTATTTCTTCCTATTCTGCAACTGTGCAGAGTACACAGAATAGGCTGCTAAACTGCGGTGACACACACTGAATGGAAAATGTGACTTTAATATTTGAGTTTGAAAACTTAACAGTATTTCTTACTATTCTGCAACTGTGCAGAGTACACAGAATAGGCTGCTAAACTGCGGTGACACACACTGAATGGAAAATGTGACTTTAATATTTGAGTTTGAAAACTTAACAGTATTTCTTACTATTCTGCAACTGTGCAGAGTACACAGAATAGGCTGCTAAACTGCGGTGACACACACTGAATGGAATAAGTGACTTTAATATTTGAGTTTGAAAACTTAACAGTATTTCTTACTATTCTGCAACTGTGCAGAGTACACAGAATAGGCTGCTAAACTGCGGTGACACACACTGAATGGAAAATGTGACTTTAATATTTGAGTTTGAAAACTTAACAGTATTTCTTCCTATTCTGCAACTGTGCAGAGTACACAGAATAGGCTGCTAAACTGCGGTGACACACACTGAATGGAAAATGTGACTTTAATATTTGAGTTTGAAAACTTAACAGTATTTCTTACTATTCTACAACTGTGCAGAGTACACAGAATAGGCTGCTAAAGTGCGGTGACACACACTGAATGGAATAAGTGACTTTAATATTTGAGTTTGAAAACTTAACAGTATTTCTTCCTATTCTGCAACTGTGCAGAGTACACAGAATAGGCTGCTAAACTGCGGTGACACACACTGAATGTAATAAGTGACTTTAATATTTGAGTTTGAAAACTTAACAGTATTTCTTCCTATTCTGCAACTGTGCAGAGTACACAGAATAGGCTGCTAAACTGCGGTGACACACACTGAATGGAAAATGTGACTTTAATATTTGAGTTTGAAAACTGAACAGTATTTCTTACTATTCTGCAACTGTGCAGAGTACACAGAATAGGCTGCTAAACTGCGGTGACACACACTGAATGGAATAAGTGACTTTAATATTTGAGTTTGAAAACTTAACAGTATTTCTTACTATTCTGCAACTGTGCAGAGTACACAGAATAGGCTGCTAAACTGCGGTGACACACACTGAATGGAAAATGTGACTTTAATATTTGAGTTTGAAAACTTAACAGTATTTCTTCCTATTCTGCAACTGTGCAGAGTACACAGAATAGGCTGCTAAACTGCGGTGACACACACTGAATGGAAAATGTGACTTTAATATTTGAGTTTGAAAACTTAACAGTATTTCTTCCTATTCTGCAACTGTGCAGAGTACACAGAATAGGCTGCTAAAGTGCGGTGACACACACTGAATGGAATAAGTGACTTTAATATTTGAGTTTGAAAACTTAACAGTATTTCTTCCTATTCTGCAACTGTGCAGAGTACACAGAATAGGCTGCTAAACTGCGGTGACGCACACTGAATGGAATATGTGACTTTAATATTTGAGTTTGAAAACTTAACAGTATTTCTTCCTATTCTGCAACTCTGCACAGTACACAGAATGTGCTGCTACACTGCGGCGAAGCACACTGAATGGAATATGTGACTTTGATATTTTAGTTTGAAGACTTAACAGTATTTCTTCCTATTCTGCAACTCTGCACAGTACACAGAATGTGCTGCTACACTGCGGCGAAGCACACTGAATGGAATATGTGACTTTGATATTTTAGTTTGAAGACTTAACAGTATTTCTTCCTATTCTGCAACTCTGCACAGTACACAGAATGTGCTGCTAAACTGCGGCGAAGCACACTGAATGGAATATGTGACTTTGATATTTTAGTTTGAAGACTTAACAGTATTTCTTCCTATTCTGCAACTCTGCACAGTACACAGAATGTGCTGCTAAACTGCGGCGAAGCACACTGAATGGAATATGTGACTTTGATATTTTAGTTTGAAGACTTAACAGTATTTCTTCCTATTCTGCATCTCTGCACAGTACACAGAATGTGCTGCTAAACTGCGGCGACGCACACTGAATGGAATATGTGACTTTGATATTTTAGTTTGAAGACTTAACAGAATGTGCTCTAATCTGCAACTTTGCACACTAAACAGAATGTGCTCTAATCTGCAAGTTTGCACACTAAACAGAATGTGCTCTAATCTGCAACTTTGCACACTAAACAGAATGTGCTCTAATCTGCAACTGTGCACACTAAACAGAATGTGCTCTAATCTGCAACTTTGCACACTAAACAGAATATATATATTTTTTTTTATTTTTTTTTTCCCCCCACACAAAATAACCTGCTGCCCCCACACACAGTAGTCCTAAAAAGGACTTTTGGTTCTTTTTTTTCACAATTTTGCTTTTTTTCCTCCCTACACTGACTTTCCCTTCCTATCCTCAGCTCTCCCTGGCTAAGACTGAGCCGAACTCGATGGTCAGGTGCTATACAGCACCCGACCACGGGTTCTGGCCAGCCAATCAGTGTAATGCCAGCAGCCAACATGGCTGCTGGCATTACACCGATGTCAGAGCCTCCCTGCACGTTTATTGGCTGTGCAGCAGCCGCAAAACGTGCGGGGAGGAGACCCGAACATGGCGGGCAGGCACATGCGGTACTCGTACGAGTACCGCCATGTGCCGAGCAGAGCGATGCTCGAGCCGATCCGAGCATCGGCCGAGCATGCTCGCTCAACACTACAAACTACCCCTAATCATACCTATATGATATCTAGGTATGACTATCAAAAAAATAATAATATATAAAAATTGAAGAGTGAGGATTATGTTGACCAGACTCTTGGCTACTGAGAGTGGACTTGGTGGAAGAAAGGGTGGTGCTTAACCGACTGGAAGCAGTATCAGCTGTCATCCAACTGACCACCTGTTCGCAGTGGTCGGACCTCGAGAGTGATGTCCTGCGATGCCCTGTAAAATTAGACATGAAGCTAGGTATGGTGGATGTCTTTCTTTCTTGTGCTCTGGCACCAGGCACAGTTTCTACGCGTCCTGACCCGCGCCCTGAACTATCAGGATCACGTCCACTTCCCCGTCCCTTTTTACCCGCCTTCTTCATCTTACACGGAATATGTGACTTTAATATTTGAGTTTGAAAACTTAACAGTATTTCTTACTATTCTGCAACTGTGCAGAGTACACAGAATAGGCTGCTAAAGTGCGGTGACACACACTGAATGGAATAAGTGACTTTAATATTTGAGTTTGAAAACTTAACAGTATTTCTTCCTATTCTGCAACTGTGCAGAGTACACAGAATAGGCTGCGGCGAAGCACACTGAATGGAATATGTGACTTTGATATTTTAGTTTGAAGACTTAACAGTATTTCTTCCTATTCTGCAACTCTGCACAGTACACAGAATGTGCTGCTACACTGCGGCGAAGCACACTGAATGGAATATGTGACTTTGATATTTTAGTTTGAAGACTTAACAGTATTTCTTCCTATTCTGCAACTCTGCACAGTACACAGAATGTGCTGCTAAACTGCGGCGAAGCACACTGAATGGAATATGTGACTTTGATATTTTAGTTTGAAGACTTAACAGTATTTCTTCCTATTCTGCATCTCTGCACAGTACACAGAATGTGCTGCTAAACTGCGGCGACGCACACTGAATGGAATATGTGACTTTGATATTTTAGTTTGAAGACTTAACAGAATGTGCTCTAATCTGCAACTTTGCACACTAAACAGAATGTGCTCTAATCTGCAAGTTTGCACACTAAACAGAATGTGCTCTAATCTGCAACTTTGCACACTAAACAGAATGTGCTCTAATCTGCAACTGTGCACACTAAACAGAATGTGCTCTAATCTGCAACTTTGCACACTAAACAGAATATATATATTTTTTTTTATTTTTTTTTTCCCCCCACACAAAATAACCTGCTGCCCCCACACACAGTAGTCCTAAAAAGGACTTTTGGTTCTTTTTTTTCACAATTTTGCTTTTTTTCCTCCCTACACTGACTTTCCCTTCCTATCCTCAGCTCTCCCTGGCTAAGACTGAGCCGAACTCGATGGTCAGGTGCTATACAGCACCTGACCACGGGTTCTGGCCAGCCAATCAGTGTAATGCCAGCAGCCAACATGGCTGCTGGCATTACACCGATGTCAGAGCCTCCCTGCACGTTTATTGGCTGCGCAGCAGCCGCAAAACGTGCGGGGAGGAGACCCGAACATGGCGGGCGAGCACATGCGGTACTCGTACGAGTACCGCCATGTGCCGAGCAGAGCGATGCTCGAGCCGATCCGAGCATCGGCCGAGCATGCTCGCTCAACACTACAAACTACCCCTAATCATACCTATATGATATCTAGGTATGACTATCAAAAAAATAATAATATATAAAAATTGAAGAGTGAGGATTATGTTGACCAGACTCTTGGCTACTGAGAGTGGACTTGGTGGAAGAAAGGGTGGTGCTTAACCGACTGGAAGCAGTATCAGCTGTCATCCAACTGACCACCTGTTCGCAGTGGTCGGACCTCGAGAGTGATGTCCTGCGATGCCCTGTAAAATTAGACATGAAGCTAGGTATGGTGGATGTCTTTCTTTCTTGTGCTCTGGCACCAGGCACAGTTTCTACGCGTCCTGACCCGCGCCCTGAACTATCAGGATCACGTCCACTTCCCCGTCCCTTTTTACCCGCCTTCTTCATCTTACACGGAATATGTGACTTTAATATTTGAGTTTGAAAACTTAACAGTATTTCTTACTATTCTGCAACTGTGCAGAGTACACAGAATAGGCTGCTAAAGTGCGGTGACACACACTGAATGGAATAAGTGACTTTAATATTTGAGTTTGAAAACTTAACAGTATTTCTTCCTATTCTGCAACTGTGCAGAGTACACAGAATAGGCTGCGGCGAAGCACACTGAATGGAATATGTGACTTTGATATTTTAGTTTGAAGACTTAACAGTATTTCTTCCTATTCTGCAACTCTGCACAGTACACAGAATGTGCTGCTACACTGCGGCGAAGCACACTGAATGGAATATGTGACTTTGATATTTTAGTTTGAAGACTTAACAGTATTTCTTCCTATTCTGCAACTCTGCACAGTACACAGAATGTGCTGCTAAACTGCGGCGAAGCACACTGAATGGAATATGTGACTTTGATATTTTAGTTTGAAGACTTAACAGTATTTCTTCCTATTCTGCAACTCTGCACAGTACATAGAATGTGCTGCTAAACTGCGGCGACGCACACTGAATGGAATATGTGACTTTGATATTTTAGTTTGAAGACTTAACAGAATGTGCTCTAATCTGCAACTTTGCACACTAAACAGAATGTGCTCTAATCTGCAACTTTGCACACTAAACAGAATGTGCTCTAATCTGCAACTTTGCACACTAAACAGAATGTGCTCTAATCTGCAACTGTGCACACTAAACAGAATGTGCTCTAATCTGCAACTTTGCACACTAAACAGAATATATATATTTTTTTTTTTTTTTTCCCCCCCCACACAAAATAACCTGCTGCCCCCACACACAGTAGTCCTAAAAAGGACTTTTGGTTCTTTTTTTTCACAATTTTGCTTTTTTTCCTCCCTACACTGACTTTCCCTTCCTATCCTCAGCTCTCCCTGGCTAAGACTGAGCCGAACTCGATGGTCAGGTGCTATACAGCACCCGACCACGGGTTCTGGCCAGCCAATCAGTGTAATGCCAGCAGCCAACATGGCTGCTGGCATTACACCGATGTCAGAGCCTCCCTGCACGTTTATTGGCTGCGCAGCAGCCGCAAAACGTGCGGGGAGGAGACCCGAACATGGCGGGCGAGCACATGCGGTACTCGTACGAGTACCGCCATGTGCCGAGCAGAGCGATGCTCGAGCCGATCCGAGCATCGGCCGAGCATGCTCGCTCAACACTACAAACTACCCCTAATCATACCTATATGATATCTAGGTATGACTATCAATAAAATAATAATATATAAAAATTGAAAAGGGTATATTAATATAAAAATGACCGATGGACAGACAGCCGTTGGATATGTCTATCTTACACTAACAAGACTATAGCTAAACCATCTCCGGACCCTGTATACATCAATCTAAGACAGTCAAAAAATGGTCATAAATATATTTCACCCAGGACTAGGACTTTTCCAAGATTTCTTAATTGGTATAATACAATGATTTAGTAACCTCTTGTATGATACAGTTACAATGATCTGGATGAAAAAGGCAATTCTCTTGTATGTAAGCAACTTAATCTTAGTAGAGCAAAATGTGGCATTTGCCATTAATAAAAAACCTTTTAAATTATATATAGACAGTTTGATCATAATAATGCAAAATATTTTATCATACATCAATATATGTTATTCTTCTTACCAGACAAATATACAGGACTCCCAGTTACTCACAGGGATCCCTCTTTTGCCATATATTAGTTCCTCACCACACAAACAGTAAATTATTACTTGGTGTTTCAGATTACCTCTATCAGTATCTATTAGTACTACTCCTTTGTCCTTTATTCAGCGTCTTTCTTTGTTATTATACCGACATACTACCACACAGGAGGTAATTATTCCTTGGGGGCTTGGATTACCACCAATTATGTTATCAGAACTATCCCTTTGGATTTTGGATTACCACCAGTTGGATTACCACCAATTATGTTATCAGAACTATCCCTTTGATGTGTTCATCATCTTTCTTATACTGTTGTGCAGGCATGGATTAAGGGATGTCTTTCATATGTACTCTTTAAAGCTCAGTCAGTGGTGGAGTCCGTTGATTAAAAACTTGACTAGCTCACATGATGTTCAAACAGATCCATCCAACTCATTTCAATGTCTATCTGATTTCTTCCTCAAAGATAAACTTTTGAAAGATCGTTTATTGGAGATGATGACAAGAGTCATAAAGTGTCCACAGCTGTCACCACCATCACCTCCACTACCAAAACAAAGTAAGTTACCCTGTTGATCCACTATGTACTGCCATCTCCCTCTTGCAGAGTTCTTAGAAAAGCATCAAAAGATGCACTAAAATATTCCAAAATTAAACCTCTGAAATAGGAAACTTGTCAAAATATTGGCAGTTGTCATGCTGTCTTTTTCTTTTGTTGAAAACAGTGGGTTTTAAAAAACTGATGTCATGTGTTATACCATGCTGGCATATCTCTTTTTCCAAGGAATGGCTGCACCAGAGTTGTACAAGCAGATAGTTCATGTCATGGGAATGGAAAAAGGACATTCTGCTAAAACTTTTTTCAAGGCATAAGTTGCTGTAGGACTCTGCCTGTTCACAACTTTTACCTTCATTTATTGATTTCCTTTCTCCACTTCATCCCTCAGCAGCGCTAGTACTGAGGTGGGAAATAAATAATAAAGTTTCCTCGTTCCTGAAAATTGCAGAGAATTTTAGGGAATTCTACAAAAGTCTGTATAACATTTCCTCCCTTCCCTTCATGCTTCTCCAGAATGGAAAGATACCTTTCGAAAGCTTCTCTGCCCACTCTCTCTCCCTCTGACTGTCTCTTTTGCATATCATCACTCAGATCAATGCCTTGTAGTAAAATTCCTGGTTCAAATGTCTTAACCCTCCATTACTACATAAAAAATGTATGCCCTCCCTCTGTCCTCACTTGTGTAAGTCTTGCAATGCAGTTCTCCGAGGCACCAATTTTCTACTCAGGCTCTCCCGGCTCATATAGTGGTTATTCCAAAATACAGTAATGACCTTACCTCTTATGCCAATTATCACCCTATTTCCCTACTAAATATAGAAGTGAAAATATTTGCCAACATTTTGGTGAATAGCTTCAGGTACTTCCTTCCCTCCTTACTTCACCCAGACCAGAGTGGTTTTGTGCTTGGTATACAACCCAGCCAACACAAGCTTAGCTACATCCCTTCTCTATCTAGCAATGAAGGAGCGGATTCCTTCCATTCTCCGAATGACAGACTCTGAGAAGGCCTTTGACAGAGTGTAATGAAGATGCATTCATGAGATCCTCAGTCATATATGTTTAAGTCCACTCATGTTGTCAGGAATAATGAGTTTATACTCCTCTCCTTCAGCAAGGGTACTCATGACTGGCACTCTTTTGGAGGCCTTTTGGATATCTAATGGGACCAGACAAGGTTGCCCTTCATTCCCGATAATTTTTATCTTAATCCTTGAACCACTACTCAGTGTAATTAGGAGATTCAGAGAAATATCAAGATTACAATTGAGATCAGAGATGTTTAAAGTTGCAGCGTATCAGTGCATCAAGCACTCTTCCACCCTTAATCTGGATATTAGATGAATACTGCTTCCTCTCTGGGGCCTCTATCAACTACTCAGAATCAGAAAGTCTTAATCTTGATTATCACAAAAGCAGGTTGTCCCTCTCCAAAACAGCTTTACATTCAAATGGTCCAGCACTTTCATCAAGGTGTGTGTCTCTCCCCGTGTTTGTCTTTCTTGGGAGACCTCAACTTCTCGTGCCTTCTTCTTGAGATCAAAGGTGGTCAATGTCTTTAAGCTGGCTGAGAAGAATTAATGTTGTTATAATGCAGATTTTATCTAAAGTCCCATATTTATTTAACACTCTCCCCATTGCTTTGAGAGGCAAAAATTAGATTCCCTCCAACAAACTGTGGCTTTGTTTGTTTGGGCTCACAAAAAGTCATGCGTCAGGACCTCTATTCTCGCTCAAAGAATAAGTAGAGGTATCCTGGGCCTTCCAGAAAATATTTGGAAATATGAGAAATATTTTAATGCTTCAGCAAGGGTGAAACTAGATTCCTAGATGGATATCTTCGCTTTGGGAGTTTTGGGGTCCTCTAGACTCTCCTCAACTCTCCTGGACTACTCCATATTTACTTCTGCCATCTTTTGCTGATCATATAGTTCTCGACCATATTCTACAGGTGTGGTATAATCTTTACACGTTCCTTCAGTGATCCTCTTATCCCTCCCCCCTTAAGTCCATTATTGGCAATCCAGGATTCCCGGCCACCTTTACAACCCAGTACTTTTATCTCTAAAAGAGGATTCCCTGGGCACTGCAATCGCTTTTCCATTTTTATTTTAACAGTTAAGATGTAGGACTTACTGTATCACAGTGCCTGTGATCTTCCTGTCACTCTCATCTGTGGCAGACTCTGATTTGCTGAGTTGGTTTGGCCCGCCCCCTGGTGACCTTTTTATACCTGACTATCACATCTGTCAGATGCCCTTTCATGGTGTTTCTGAGCCTGTAGTGCTGTTGCTGTGTTCCTGTGTTCTGGATTCCTGTGTACCGAATCGGCTTGTCCTGACTATTCTCCAGTGTTCCTGTCTGTGTATGATCCGGCCCGACTGCGTACCACCCTTGGATCCTGACCCGGCTTGGCTGACGTTCCTGCTTGTATATGACCCGGCTTATATGACTACCTCCTACGTGCTCCGACTCGGCCCGGCTGACTTCCTGCTCCGAAGATCGACTTCCAGCTTGTTCCAGTCACCTGTGTTCCAGTTGTCGCCGCCGCGACATTATCATTTGCTGTTGCCAGTTTCTGTGTGACTGCCTTGCCTGGTGTTACCCACGATCAGTGCTGTGTATCGCTACCCATGCAGAGCTGTGTGTGTCTCAGTACGCCTTCCTCACATTGCAGAGCCTTGCTGGTTCGCTGAAGCCTGCAGTAAACGTGCTTATTAACCCTAGCAGTGCTGCCTCGGTCTCACTCTCTCTACCTCCAGTACGAGCCTCGTTATCAGTGATACTCCTGCTGAGTTGGCCGCTCACCATCGGCAACTCTATTCCTCCATTGCAGAGTAGTCACGTCTTTTGGGCCGGTTGGGCGCCTAAGGCTCTCTCCTAGTGTCGATTACTGGGCGATATCCGTTATACAGAGTGGTGGCAGTTAAAGGCTTCAGCGTTAGCGAATCCGGTAACTACGCCCATGGGGGCTATTGGCTCTAGCGCTTCATACTCCAGTATCCGGTGAAGTCTGAGGAGGCTTAAAGCTCTTGCACTGCAGGCCGGTTCCCCGAGGGGGCTAAGTGGATTCCTGTTCTGCTTAATATCCGAACACTTGGGCGAGGCAGTCCTGTCTCCAGTACATGGTGAACTTTGTTTATCAGCACAGCCATATAACACCCAGGGCGTGCCAAACATCCACATCTGAGACTGACTGTTATCAAGTTCTTAACCCTTTGGGGTTATATCCCACTCAATTGCTTAATATTTGTACATGTAATATTATTGTGCATTTACACTTGTAATCTATCAGTCTACACTGCCTGTGTATTACCTACCGCCACTAGAGGGCGAACCTTGGCATTATTTTACTCTAAAATAAAGTGTGTTTTATTTCACCTACTGGTCTGAGTGTCCTAAACAACCGTTACAGTACGAAAGGGCCATGACCTCAGACGGTAAGGGTGAAAGTAATACTCAGAACATCCACTGGAGAATGGATGTCCATGAGCAGCGCCTGGACCAATTGGCTCTGGCTCTACAGACGTTACTCGAACGTACAGTACATTTGGACAAGCCTAGTCCTAATCCGGTGGTCCCCCCAGTCTTGACACCGGAGAATCCGTCTGTAATCCCCTCTGCTAACTCAAGAGCGTTAACGGCAGCGGCGCCGTTACCCTTAAGGTATGATGGCGAACCCTCCCTATGCAGGGGATTCATTAATCAGATGGAGATATTTTTGGAATTGGCGCCCCAGGCATTTCCTAACGACCGTAGTAAGGTCGGTTTTATGATATCTCTGTTGACGGGCAAAGCTTTGGCTTGGGCGAATCCGTTGTGGGAGAATGCCAGACCCTGTACACTGAACTTTAGAGAATTTGTGATGAAGTTCAGAAGAGTGTTTGAGGTTCCTGGCAGGGCTGCCTCTGCTGCCAAAAGGCTGATGGAAATTCAGCAGGGCGAACGCACACTGGGCGATTATTCTATCGAGTTCCGGACCTTGGCAGCAGAGGTGGGCTGGAACAATGAGGCCTTACTTGCAGCCTTTACCCAGGGTCTCTCTGAACAGATTAAGGATGAGATAGCCACACGAGATGTACCCGGCGATCTAGATGAATACATTGACTATGTCATGTTAATAGACTCCCGCATCCGTGAGAGACGCTTGGCTAAAAGGGCTAAAGCAAAAAACTATGGCCAGAACAGTTTCCTTAACCCACCCACACCACCCGTTCTTCCTGAACGACAAGCCGATGGCACTGAACCTATGCAAGTAGGGTTCACTAAGCTCACTAAGGAGGAAAAATTGTATCGTAGGAGGCAAGGCTTATGCCTATATTGTGGCAAACCTGGGCACCTATTACGCAATTGTCCAGTAAGGCCGGGAAACGAACGCACCTAGGGTACCTTGAGGGACAGGCCCTAGGTGGTGTAGAACAGTCCCTAGATTCTAGCACCACTAAACCCACCATCCAGGTGATATTTGCTTGGGCGGACAAGGTAATCGAGGTCCTGGCATTGGTGGACTCCGGGGCAGCCGGCAACTTCATGGACCAGTCCTTTGCCGACTTGCAGGGTATTCCGTTATGCAAAAAGGACTCTCCTGTGGCAATAGAGGCCATTAATGGCAGACCCCTGGATCCTGCTTTCATTACGTTTGAGACAATCCCAGTGACAATGACTGTGGGGGCTTGTCACAGGGAGCAGATACGATTTCAGATCATTCGTTCCCCGCACCATTCAGTTATTTTGGGGTTCCCATGGTTACAGGCACACAATCCCCAATTTGACTGGCAGAGATGTGAGGTTAACTCCTGGTCTGAGTACTGTAATAAGAATTGTCTCTCTTTGCCTGTCAAAATTATGTGTACCTCTCCGGCTGTGCCAACAGAATATGGGCAATTCAGTGACGTATTTAGCAAAGGAGAGGCCAGAGCATTACCTGAGCATAGGCCATATGATTGCGCCATTGATTTGCCTCCAGGTGTGGTGCCCCCCAGGGGACGCACTTACCCACTGTCATGTGAGGAGAATAAGGCTATAGAGGATTATATTGCGGATGCCCTGGAGAGGGGAATCATTCGTAAATCCACGTCCCCAGCTGGTGCCGGATTTTTTTTTGTAAAAAAGAAAAGTGGGGAACTCAGGCCTTGCATTGACTACCGAGGGCTGAATAAGTTAATGCCTAAGAACGCCTATCCTATTCCACTTATTACAGAATTATTTGACAGATTAAAGCGCTCTTCGATCTTTACTAAACTTGACTTGCGAGCCGCCTATAATCTAGTCAGAATTAAAGAAGGTGACGAGTGGAAAACGGCGTTTAATACCAGAACAGGGCATTATGAATATCTGGTGATGCCATTCGGCTTATGCAATGCACCTGCAGTGTTTCAGGAATTTATTAATGATATTTTACGAGACCTGCTCCAGTCCTGTGTGGTCGTATATCTAGATGATATATTAATTCACTCTGCCAACCTCTCCCAACACATTAAGGATGTCTCAGAGGTCTTGCTCCGACTTCGTAAGCACAAGTTATACTGCAAACTAGAAAAGTGCGAATTCCATACATCTCAAGTACCATTCCTGGGGTTCATAATCTCCAAAAGTGGCATTGCCATGGATCAGGAAAAGTTGGCAGCAGTCCTGCAATGGCCTTGTCCTAAGAGGTTAAAGGCCATTCAATGATTCTTAGGTTTTGCTAACTATTATAGGAAGTTCATCCAGAACTTTTCCACGATTGTAAAACCGTTATCAGATTTGACTCATAAGGGCGCTTCTCCCTCTCAGTGGTCTGAGGCAGCTGAAGACGCATTTGTTACCCTAAAATCTGCCTTTGCATCTGCTCTAGTACTGTCCCACCCTAATCCCTCCCTGCCATTTACATTGGAGGTTGACGCTTCGGAGGTTGGGGTTTGGGCAGTGCTCTCCCAATGTCCTGTGGGAGGTGGCGCCTTGAGGCCTTGCAGGTTTTTTTCTAAGAAATTGTCTAGTGCTCAGAGCCATTACGAGATTGGTGACAGGGAACTGTTGGCCATTATCCTAGCATTGAAAGAGTGGCGCCACCTTTTGGAGGGTACTCAGACTCCAGTACTAATCCTTACTGACCATAAGAATTTAACCTATCTCTCCAAAGCCAAAAGACTGTCTTCTCGACAAGCTAGGTGGGCGCTTTTCTTGTCTCAATTCAATTTTCTAGTGTCTTATCTCCCTGGCTCTAAGAATATCAAGGCTGATGCGTTGTCACGTCAGTTCGCTTCTGACACTGAGAGGGAGGAAGAACCTGTACCTATCATTCAGCCAGATCGCATTCTGGCCACTATTCGTACCACCATAACCTCGCCTCTGGGGGAGGAGATATTGGCATCACAATCAAGGGCACCTCCTGATACCCCATTGGGGAAGTTCTTCGTGGATGAGCCATTCCGTGTCCGTCTGTTGGAAACTTATCACGCTTCTAAAGCGGCTGGGCATATTGGTAGGGGCCAACTCGTATGGTCCCTTTCGCAATTATTTTGGTGGCCCACCCTGAGAGCCGATTGCACCGTTTTTACAGCAGCTTGTACCACCTGTGCCCGTGCCAAGACCCCTAGGCATCTCCCCGAGGGCTTACTTCAACCGGTGCCCAACGGAGACCGTCCTTGGTCTCATATATCCATCGACTTCTTGCGAGAATTATACGTTCATTCTTATGGTGGTCGATAGATTCTCTAAGATGGCACATTTTGTGCCTCTGACTGGCCTTCCATCGGCCCAGGAATTGGCTGTAGTCTTTGCCAGAGAGGTGTTCCGCCTGCACGGAGTACCCACAGTGATTGTCTCCGATCGTGGGAGGCAGTTCGTTTCTAGGTTTTGGAGGGCATTTTGTGGCCAGATGGGCATTCAATTGTCATTTTCCTCCGCCTACCATCCCCAGACTAATGGGGCCGCTGAACGTGCCAATCAGGGACTGGAGCAGTTCCTGCGCTGCTTTGTCACCGATCATCATGATAATTGGGCTGACCTGTTGCCATGGGCAGAGTTTGCCAGAAACTGTGCGGTTAATTCATCGTCCGGGAGCTCTCCATTTCTCGTTAACTATGGGTTCCAGCCTTGTCTGCTCCCGGACTCATTTCAGGCGCAGCAGATTCCTGCTCTGGACGAGCACTTGGCACAGCTTTGTTCCACTTGGCATAGGTTCAGAGGTCCCTCAGTCAGTCATTTAGGCGCCATCAACGGCACGCTAATCGCAGATGTATTCCAGCGGTCTCATTTAAAGTTGGGGACAGGGTATGGCTGTCATCCAGAAACCTCAATTTACAAGTGCCTTCCAACAAACTGGCTCCCCGGTTTATTGGTCCGTTTAAGATTATCCGCAAGATTAATCCGGTTTCTTATGCACTGGAACTTCCACCCTCAATGCACATTCACAATGTGTTCCATGTGTCGCTTCTGAAACCCTTGGTGTGCAATCGTTATACTACTACGCCAGTGATTCCTGGGCCGGTGGACGTCCAAGGCCAAGAAGAGTATGAGGTCCAAAGTATTATTGATTCTAGGAGATTTAGAGGAAAGCTGCAATATTTGGTCCATTGGAAGGGCTATGGTCCTGAGGAACGTTCTTGGGATAATCAAGGGGACCTCCATGCGCCTAGATTAGTACGCAGCTTTCACTCTAAATATCCTTTGAAACCCAGACCTCCGGCAGGGAGATGGGGTCTTTGAGAGGGGGGTACTATCACAGTGCCTGTGATCTTCCTGTCACTCTCATCTGTGGCAGACTCTGATTTGCTGAGTTGGTTTGGCCCGCCCCCTGGTGACCTTTTTATACCTGACTATCACATCTGTCAGATGCCCTTTCATGGTGTTTCTGAGCCTGTAGTGCTGTTGCTGTGTTCCTGTGTTCTGGATTCCTGTGTACCGAATCGGCTTGTCCTGACTATTCTCCAGTGTTCCTGTCTGTGTATGATCCGGCCCGACTGCGTACCACCCTTGGATCCTGACCCGGCTTGGCTGACGTTCCTGCTTGTATATGACCCGGCTTATATGACTACCTCCTACGTGCTCCGACTCGGCCCGGCTGACTTCCTGCTCCGAAGATCGACTTCCAGCTTGTTCCAGTCACCTGTGTTCCAGTTGTCGCCGCCGCGACATTATCATTTGCTGTTGCCAGTTTCTGTGTGACTGCCTTGCCTGGTGTTACCCACGATCAGTGCTGTGTATCGCTACCCGTGCAGAGCTGTGTGTGTCTCAGTACGCCTTCCTCACATTGCAGAGCCTTGCTGGTTCGCTGAAGCCTGGAGTAAACGTGCTTATTAACCCTAGCAGTGCTGCCTCGGTCTCACTCTCTCTACCTCCAGTACGAGCCTCGTTATCAGTGATACTCCTGCTGAGTTGGCCGCTCACCGTCGGCAACTCTATTCCTCCATTGCAGAGTAGTCACGTCTTTTGGGCCGGTTGGGCGCCTAAGGCTCTCTCCTAGTGTCGATTACTGGGCGATAACCGTTATACAGAGTGGTGGCAGTTAAAGGCTTCAGCGTTAGCGAATCCGGTAACTACGCCCGTGGAGGCTATTGGCTCTAGCGCTTCATACTCCAGTATCCGGTAAAGTCTGAGGAGGCTTAAAGCTCTTGCACTGCAGGCCGGTTCCCGTTACGCCCGTGGGGGCTAATTTCACTTGCACTAACCAAAGCAGTTCCAGTAGTTACGCCCGAGGGGGCTAAGTGGATTCCTGTTCTGCTTAATATCTGAACACTTGGGCGAGGCAGTCCTGTCTCCAGTACATGGTGAACTTTGTTTATCAGCACAGCCTTATAACACCCAGGGCGTGCCAAACATCCACATCTGAGACTGACTGTTATCAAGTTCTTAACCCTTTGGGGTTATATCCCACTCAATTGCTTAATATTTGTACATGTAATATTATTGTGCATTTACACTTGTAATCTATCAGTCTACACTGCCTGTGTATTACCTACCGCCACTAGAGGGCGAACCTTGGCATTATTTTACTCTAAAATAAAGTGTGTTTTATTTCACCTGCTGGTCTGAGTGTCCTAAACAACCGTTACATTACTGTAAGGGACACATCTGTACACTCATCCTGGCTACCCCTTTTACAAGCTAAAAAGTGGTCTTGTAACACACTCAGGGGCTTTTACTCCCAGGGGATCTCAACTTTTGAAAAACCTCAAACCTCTGTCTACCTTCAAATCACAGTCCTGTTACAATCTTTTGGTAGACAAAAGCTCACTTGCCACTTTCTCTCCTTGTGGGAATGTGAACTAAGATAAGATACTCGAGCTGGATGAATGGTACCAAATCTTCAATACTTCATACAAGTCTGTTCTTGATCTCAACACAAAACTGATGAACTACAAATGTATTACTCACTGTTACTTGATGCTGCAAAGATTATGCTCTTTCTCCCCCCCCTCCTCCTCCCCATTATGCTGGAGATACCATCATGGCATACCTATGGTGATCTTGCCCCAAGTCAGTTTTGATGATCTATTATCTTACATATAAACTGGGCCTTTTGCATCTTAGTACTCTTGGATCCCTTTTTTTCCTCTCCCCCCATAAAACTAGGGTGGTTCTATTCGTCTCCTCAGCTCACCTTTCTTCCATTTTAATACTCTTAAATGCAGCTAAATCTCTCATACTCATACATTGGGGTTCTGAAGACACCTCTCCCTTGTCTTCTTGGTTCTCCAAGGTGAACCATTATCTAAAAATGGAGAAATGCCATGCCATATCTATAGGTTCAATGCCTAAGTATACTTCTGTCCACAAAGTCCACTGCCCTCTCTGACACCCCCTCTTCAACCTTTACGTAGACCCTTGTTGAGCATATTTTAGCACTTATCCTGTACTAGGTAAGGTATAACTTGCCTACATGATTGTCCATGAGCCTGTCGTCATCAATATGAGACACACCACAGCAGTATGTCAGCGATCTCGCCTTCTTCTTCTCACCCTCTTCACAGCCTGTCCCTACTTACTACTCTTCTGACTTTCCTTTCTGTTCTAGTATTATTTGAAAGAACTGCATTGAATAGATAGAAGTATTTTTTCTCTTTTCTTCTATCCCTTGCCTGCCCTACCCTTCCTCTCCTTCTTTGTCTACTTTTGATACATTGAACAGGAGATGATGATATTAATATGTATAAAAATAAACTTGCATTGCATGTCTTTGTTCTGGATGGTAAAATCCAATTTCCCATTCTCTATCTTTGCAGTTGTCAAATGATTTTCTTTGTTACAAGAATGTTTGTTTTGTAACTTTATTTCTGTAATGTGATTATGCTCAAATAAAGCTTTAAAAATTATAAAAAGAAAAGGAAAAAAAATCGCACAAATTGTAAATGTAAAAGTTTTAAAACAAATTGTGTTAAAGTGCCACTTTCACCACACCCTAAAGGTGGGAACTCATTGGGAATAGAGGCAATAACAGTCTCTCCTAGTAAGCATGAATATGGTATCCATCCCAAGAAGTCAAATAATGATGTCACTGATCTCACGAATAGTATGCAGACCATGAAATGCCATTCAAAGAGACTTTAAATGCAGTATTTCAGTAATGTAACCTCCACCAAAAAAACACCCAAGATAAATGGGATTCTCACATGTTATTGAGACAATGCACAGTCTCTGGTGTTATTCAGCAGTGCCTGGAATAAGCCCCAGGCCAGTGTAAATCCACTCTGCAAACACAGTCTCCCAATGATGACAGATTTCAGTGAAATATGTTATCAAAAGAGTAATTTAATACTAAAAAAGGATGGGGAGAGATAAAACAGTATACAGCAACAAAGAAAATTTTAATATAATTATATTAGCACATATGCCATAAAAATTATACAGATACCATAAAATAACCCTACTCATTTTGTAACAAACAACATTACTTCTTCAGGGGGTAAAAGATAAAAAAAGAACGAAGGTCCAAAAATCCTGGATAAAATAGTCCTCAGTAAAACATGCTATTGTCATTTCCATCTCACAAAGATGACTCTATACAAAGAGGACAACCATTCTATTGGTCCTGTGTTCCCACGTGACCAAATCACATAATAGAAAATATAAATCCCTCCCTGCTTTAGAGACGCCAGAGTCATTACTTCACTCACTGGACTCTCTTTAGTCTAAAGCAAGGAGACCTTGTTTAAAGGATCTAGTCCAAAAGGTAGGGAAGAAAAAAAATAGAACCTAAACCAGGGAGAAGGCAGGAAAGGGAGATGAGAAAAGAGAGTCGATAAGAAAGAGCTGATAGAAAGGAAAAAGAGGGAGGAGAAAAGGGAAGAGGAAAAGAAGTGAGGATGGAAAAGAAGAAGAAAAGAAGGAGAATAGAGATAGGGATTCACAGCTGAGAAAGCAAAAAGATGGAAGAAGAAGGGGGAGAGGAGGAAAAAAAGAGATCCTCAGTCAGCCTGCATGGAGTACTAAGATTGTGTAGCTCCTTGGAGTAAGTGTCCCATGCAGAAAGGAATGAGTTCAAGAGATTAGGGTCCCTGCAATCTCTGAGAAATCTCAGAATAAGTAGTAGAGTTTTCACTCATATCTAGAGGTGGGTGAAAAGTCTCTTTTTTTGTGAAAGTTTTCTCCTTTTCTCTGATGCAAAATTCTCCTTCTTTTTGCCCATTCCACCAAATTTTTTCACCTATTCCAACATATTTTTCACCTATTCTAACACATTTTTCTCCTATTCGACACATTTTTTCCTATGTTTGAAAAATAAGTAGCTAAACGTCAAAGCTGTGAGTCCTACAGCAACATATACCTTGAAAAATTTGTTAGCATGCAGAGTGCATTTGTCCTTTGCCCACAACACTAACTTCCTACTTATGTGACACTGGCACATATTCATGATGATGTCAAGTGATAAAAAAGTAAAGTACAACCTACAATGTGGCAGATGTGTATGGTAGTGGGGGGGGGGACTGTCATGGTGTCATTGGTGGGACTTCAGCATTTATTGCACATGTTGCAGCAGTCAGTTTTTGAACTACCACATTACTCTCATGTCCCTGCACTGCTCCACCTTTCCCCTTGTCCCTTGTGCATTTGTTGGACATTACTCAAGTACTATGTGTGTTTTTAATCTCTACAGTGTACAACTGATGGAGTGTGATGTCTTGTCTTATCCCTCAACAAAATTCTCAGTGTGGTCTGCTGCCTATCAAGTCCGCCTCAGTCACAGAGCTCACATCAGGCTCCAAGTCAGCTGTCTGTCACCTAGTATATTTACTTGTTTAATTATTTCTGTAATAATTTTTTAAATTTTATTTTACAGCTTTATTATTTGTTAATGTATTTTTTAAGTTGTCAAGCCTAACTTATCAGTTAGTTTAAAAAATGTTAACTAAAAAACAAAATCAACAACTTCTATCCCCAGAATTACCCAGCACAGAGAAAATAAAAGCAAGATCAGCAATCAAATTGGACCCCAGCTGCTTGAGTCTTACCAGTCAGTCACACTGAATTTTTGGGTTATTTGAGGTAAATCTCCTTTCTTCTATTTTCTCCCCCAGAGTGCCCCCAGATTCCCTCAGAGTGCCCCTAATAAAGAGAACAAATGTCCTACCTAAAAGACTACCTAAACTAAGCTTCACTTCCCCTTTATTTTCCTGTGTTCTCTAGCTCAAGAATGTGCTGCTTTCCCCTCTCACAAACACAAAATGGCATGCTGTGAGAGCCTGACACCCTTGTATATAGCTGTAGAAATGCAGAGAAAACGTTCATGAGTCAGGTAAAAAATTTTATTCCCATTGATTTCAAATGCTAGGTAAAAAAAGCGGGATAATGGCACTTTTCGTGGAAAATTATTTGCTATGGGAGAAGTGCCATTTTTTTTTATTTTGGTTTGAGGCTTAAGTTTTTGCCACCATCCCTACTTGTATCCTAATGAGCCACTATTGCAGAGAAGGGGAAAGAAAGATCTGCCAATGCATGGGGATCAAAGCTCTGGCCACATTCAGCATCGAGAATAATAGAAGTCGCTTGTCACGTGGAAGACTGGGGAGGCCTCTAAATAAGAGGATCTGCCAGGAATTCCATGACAATGTGATATCTAAGAAGCCTAAGAAGCAACAGGACCAGAATTGTTGAATGAGAGGGCAGAACTGTCAGATATAACTAAAGGAGCCTTCACTAAGTTTGCAACACCAACATAGGCTATCATTTGCCCATGATATGGTATGAAGGCATGAAGGGGTGCAATACCATTGAAAAAGTAATGTACAATTAATTTCAACAAAGGATGAGGAGATCAAGGATGTGTGTGTGTGGTTTTCCAAATGTGCAGCCAGTCGGCATCTGAGACCGTGGCCCCTAATTCTCTCTCCCAAGCACTTGCATAATCTAGTTTGAATGTGGAGATTCAAGATTAAATGATGTGGTATATTTTGCCCAGATAGCCAGAAGTGCATTCTTCATTTAAAAATAGATTCTCGAAAGGTCCTGGGGTGTTATGCAATAGCGGGGAGTGGGCATATATAGAAAATGTTTAATCTGGAGAAATCGTCACAATTCTGAGGGTGAAAGGTGGATGGTCTCACTATTGGTCGGAAATTAGGAGATTGTGCCTTGTTGTATAAAAGTGTTAATTCAGATACTGGGGATACCACCCAGGCTGGGAAATCCGACTGCGTGCACTAAAGTAAAGGGAATGGTAGAGTTATTTTATGGTGTCTTTACAGTTTTTGTGGCATATGTGCTAATATAATTATATTTTAATTTTCTTTGCTGTATACTCTTTTATCTCCTCCCCCCCTTTTGTATTAAATTACTTTTTTATAACATATGTCACTGAATTTGGACATCATTGGTAGACTATTTGCAGAGTGGTTTTCCACAGAGAGCTTGGCCTTGGGCTTATTCCAGACACTGCTGAATAACACCAGAGACTGTGTATAGTCTCCACAACATGTGGGTAGCCCATCTATCTTGGGTGTTTCTTGGTGAAGGTTGCATTACTGAAACACAGCATTTAAAATCTCTTTGAATGTTGTTTGGTGGTCTGCATACTATACGTGAGATTGAATACCAGTGAGATCGGTGATATCATTATTTGACTTCTTGAGGTGTATATCAGATTCATGCTTACTAGGAGAGGCCGTTATAGCCTCACTTCCCAGTGAACCAGTCACACAAGTATTCTGTGAAGGTGCAAAAGGCACAAGATCTGTCCCACACTGTATCGCAATTATAATGAGTCAATTCATTTTCAACTTGAACAGAACTCCCACTGGACTTTGGGCCTTGCAGCTTGAAATGATAAGGATCCAACCCATCCTTAGCAAACAGCCAATACATAATACACAAGGTTTCAGAGTTGATCCTTAACTCCAGACTGGGATACCTTAAACATAAAAAGATCTGGGCAATCTCTTGTATAAAAATGCAACTGCACACCCAAGAGTCTATATAAAAAAATCTAATATTTATTCAGACCAAATAATAAATAATACAAAAAAGGGGAAAAATAGCACAGAAATATACAATTAAAACTAAAATGAGAAACAGACTTCTAAGCAGACCTATACACGTTCGTGCCTGCTGAACTCTAAAAGAGAATATTTAAAGGAGAATAATTAAAAGTGAACTATTTATTAAAGGGGATGTTACATAACTTGATTTCTAGATCCAAATGGAAAGCTAAACTCACCCCACCCCAGAGTCAGTTGTATACTCTATCTCTCCTGGGACAAAATATACAAACCGGGTACAGAGAACCCCAAGAGGGAAAATGGTTGGTCTCTATTAATAACAAAATGCCATTCTAAACAGTAGTATAAAAACCACAGTGATATATACTCTAAAAAGTAAATACATCAAACTCTTACATGCAGCTCGATGATATATTGTACTGTAATGCATTTCACACCATATGGTGCTTTATCAAGCAGAAGAGTTTAAGAGTGAATGTGCATTGCTGTATTTACCTGCTTTTTAAAACACTGATCCCTTAATTATTTAACAAGCCACATTGTTGTTACATTCTACGGATCCTCCATACGGATATATCTTATCTTTAAACCCTCAATAACCCATAGCATTCACAAAATACAACCGTACTCAGCTTGAAAGAAATCTTATTCTATTTCAAATCCCTATATTGACATGACTCGAAGTTCACCACTTTTGTCCACGGAAAATTATTAACCCCAGGAGTGCCAGAGTGGCACGGAATGCACCGCTTAGCAATGCATTCCGTGCCACTCTGGCACCCAAAGGGCCAAAATGGTACCACTAGATCCCATACCCAACATACACTGAACAGCTCAATATACAAAATTCAACAAATTATAAAACAAATATAAAAAAGAAGAATTCGATGTTATCATTGAGACCACTTGGAACAAGGATCCCTAGAGTGTATGCACTTTTTTGTTTTTTCACTATAGGAATTTTGGAGGGGAAGAGTACCCACGGACAAGAGTGGCACCATTCTTCTTGAGAGATCATATTTGGGACTCATCACATTTGGATATTAATTGAGATGTAGCTGTATGAGATTGTTTGCAGGGCCGGATTTCCCAAAAGGCAGAGTAGGCACCTGCCTAGAGCTTTGTATTTTGAGGGAAGCCTCTGCTGTGCTGGTCACACCTACATTCCGAATTGTGTCTGTGGTCAGAGCAATCTTAATGTCTCTGAACCAGTTGCATAACCCCTTTACAGTCTGTTATTTAACCTCTTCAATACTAGAGCAATCTCCAACGAATATCATAGGACTTAGTGCATTGGCTCAATAGACTAAAGAGAATATTTCTATCTTATTCAAAGGAGCCAATGAATAACATAGGATTTAGAGATCTTTTCTTTATTCTGTGATGACAATGTATTAAGAGACATGGACCAGGATGAAAACTGAGAAAATAATGGAGCAAGAAGAAATATGGAGCAAATAACGGAGCAAGAAGAAAAATGGAACAAGAAAAAAACAGGAAAAACGGAGCAAGAAGCAAAAATGGAGCAAAACTGGAAAACTACCACACTACCTGAGCAGTATGCTCACTCCAGCTCTCCATACTAAGTATAACCTCCGCTCCACTACTAACAACTCACTGCGTATACCACAATACAAGTAAGAAGCAGGAAGATCTGCCTTCTCCTTCAGAGCTCCAAAAACCTGGAACAATCTGCCGGAAATAATCACATCTGCTCTCAATCTAAAATCCTTAAAAGCAAATGTTTCTTTATATCTAAAAACTGTGTGTAACTGTAAATAATACCATTATTTAATAAGTATGTATATTTATGTATGTTTGTATATAATGTCTCACAATTAGTGTAAATATGTAACCCTTTACTGAAAACTCTCCAGGACATACTTGAAAATGAGAGAAATCTCAATGTATTCTTCCTGGTAAAACATTTTCTAAATAGATAGATAAAGAAGAAAAATGGAGTAAAAAATGGAGCCAGTAGAAAAATGGAGCAAATAATGGAGCAAGAAGAAAAATGGAGCAAATAATGGAGCAAGAAGAAAACGGAGCAAAAAATGGAGCAAGAAGAAAATGGAGCAAGACGAAAATACAGCAAACAATGGAACATAGAGTAAAGGAAAGCTCTCCAAAGTTATTCTATGGAGCCAAAGCATTAAGGTTTCCCCAAAATGGAAAAAAATAGAGCATTTTCATCTACTTTTGGAAAATGTCAAATTATTGTGAAGTGTAAGTCTAAAAATGGGTTTGGCCACAAAATAGGGTGTGGTTAGTAGAGGGAGCAAGAAAGGACTAGGGACGCCAGAGGGTGCTGTGCCTAAGGGCACTTGAGATGTAAATCCAGCCATGATTGTGTCACCCTTCTCGCCGGTTTTCCGTCCGGGTTCCCCGCTCTGTTTCCCCCAGCCCTTGCGTGCGGCTTCGTCGGCTCTTGACGCCGCCTGTACGCACGTGAGACATCTTAGTGTAGCCTTTTGTTTCCTGCAGTTGGCATCGCATTCGGGTGACGTTGCACGCGACATCTATATCTGGCTGTTGGTCCCTGGCTTCAGTGCACTGTTATTGTATTCCTGAAGCCAGCTGGACCTGTTCTTGTGCTTCCCAGCCTCTTGTTCTGGTCCTGCTCTTCATTGTAGCTTGCCTTGATCCTAGTCACTCCTTGCCAAACTGTGTATGACCCTGCTAGCCAAGACCACTCTTCTGCCTGCTGACACTATACTAGTTGCCATACCGTGTATGACCCAGATAGCCTAGTCTTCAGTCTGTCTCTTCAGCCCTTAGTGTGTTTCTGGGCTGGTCAAGTCTTCTGTTTCTCCACTTAGCCTAGTTCCCAATTCAGTCTTCCTCTTTGGAGAATTTCAGCCACTATTGTGGCCTACGCTCCCCAGCAACGATCCCTACTCACCACCCCCCAGCCTTCACTCTCCCCTGCAGGAGAGATCGCACTGTCTATTGTCAGTCTATCCTGGGCTCACTTCCAGCTCCTCTGGGGTTTGTCATCCAGCCTTGCGGCTGGCAACTGTAGTCGGCCGTCGCCGCAGCAAAGCCTGACAATAGGCAGTCCACGCTTGACCAGCCATGCACTCTAGCGACGCTCCCCAGCACTCTCTCTCTTGCAGGATTTCTGCAATTGGGTGACAGATTGTTTGGGCTACAGTGATCATCAATCAGTGTTGTTTACTATAAGAAAAGAGTTGCACCACACTAAAACAAAGGTTTTAGATTGTAGAAAGGCTGATTTTTATAAAATTTTAAAATATTTAGGTCAGTTTTTAACAGCATGCAGATGATTGATGGAGTCCAGGAAAGTGGGATTATCTGAAATTGGTTTCATTAAAGGCAATAGAGTATTGCATTAGACTTGGTATTAAGGGCAAAAGAAAAAAGGAAATCACTGTGGTACTTTGCAAAAGTAGCAAATATTGTTAATGAAAAAGTAGCATTTAGGAAATATAAGCAGATGCAGAAGGAGGAAGATAGGTATCTATACAAAGCTAGCCTGAAGGAAGCTAAATGCATTATTAAATGTGTCAGAACACATGCAGTGGTGAGGATAGCCCAGTCAATAAAAATGGGGGACAAGTGTTTTTTATATATATATATATATAATAGAAAGGAGAAAAATAAAAAAAGGTTAGACGGAAGACAAAAGATGGAAGTTACATCACTGAGGATAATGGACTAGCTGTCAGCCTCTGTTCAGTTTTTAAAGATGAAGGTGATTGAATGGGACATCTGCTATAAAAAAGAAATAGCAAGACATGGGAATCATAAATCAATGGAACTGGATGTGATACACTCAATGTTATTAAAGGTTCTTAAGATTGCTTTGGCAAAACCTTTAACAGAATTATTCGGTTAGTCACAGTTAGACAGGAGTAATCCAGAAGACTGGAAGACAGCAAATTTAGTATTGCCTCACAAAAAGGTAGGAGAGAAGATTCTGGCAACTAAAGACCAGTAAGTCTTATGTCAGAAGTGGAAACCATGTTAATGGAAATAATTGTTTAATATCTGGCTTTAAATGGCCTGCAAAATCCTAATCAGCATGTGTTTACAGTAGGGAGATCTTATCAATCTAACTTCATAGATTTTTTTGACTGGGTACCTAAAATAATATACCTGGGGGGAGCAGTATATATATATATATATATATATATATATATAGAGAGAGAGAGAGAGAGAGAGCTTATCTCGATTTCAGTAATGCATTTGACATTGTCTTTCATAGAATACTACTTAACAAATTGCAACCTTTGGGTCTAGATGCAAAGACTGTTGAATGTATAAGACAATGGCAGAGTGAAAGGAGACAGAGGGCTCACGTTAATGGAGAATATTCTGAGGAAGGCCATGTTACTGCTTGGGGTACCACAGGAATCTGTACTTTTGATATTTCCATAAGTGATATTGCAACAGGACTAAATGTAAGGTATGCCTTTTTGTTGATGATATAAAAATCTTCAGTGGGTAGGAATTCCTGGGGGAATTAGTCAAATGATTTAGGTAGATTAGAAAAATGGATGAGAGTGTGGCAACTGCAGTTTAATGTTGATAAATGTAAAATAATGCCACTGGGAAGTAAAAATCTAAATTCAGAATATAGTGTTAAGGGTACTGTGCTTCTGGAGACTTAAAGGGATAGTAACACTTCGTTTTAACTTTATTTTATTTTGTAGGCATTAAAAAAACATGAAGAATGATATAAGTCTTATCTCTCAAACCTTTATGGTTTATGAGATATTCACAAGCAAAGTTCCCCTCCCCGCCCCTTTTTCCTAGTGTAAGCCATCTCTTCTCAGATGTGGATCAGGTTGTATGACAGTACAGATAACAGAAGGGGACAATTTTCTTTGTATGAAAACAATGAAAGCCCTTCCCCCCTTGAAAAGTTTTTCAGCTTTTTCCATTATCTTAATTGAAGATTGTCCCTCTCTGCAGTCTACCTGGGCATCTCCCTTCTTATCTGGTTGAACAGGGGGGGGATACTTTGTTTGTGAATATCTCTTAAACCATAAAGGTTTCAGAGATAAGACTTATATCATTCTTCATGTTTTTTTAATGCCTACAAAATAAAATAAAGTTAAAATGAAGTATTACTATCCCTTTAAATGAAGACTTAAAGGTAGGCAGGCAATGTGATAAAAAAAAGTAAGGAATGCAAGCTGGGTGTTGGATGTATAGCTAGAGGCATTAGTAGCAGAAACAGGGAAGTGGTCAAGCCACTCTACGGATCTCTGGTTGGACCTCACCTATAGTATTGTGTACAGTACTGGAGAGTGGAGACCCCCATCTCCAGAAGGATATAGATATTCTGGAGAAAATTCAGAGAAGGCCTATTAAAATGGCGAATGGTTTACAGGATAAAAATATACGATAAACTAAAAGATCTAAACATGTATAGTTTGGAGGAGAGAAGAGAGAGAGAGTGGAAATGACAGAAACATTGAAATACATGAAGGAATTTAATAAAGTACAGGAGAGAAGTACATTTCAAAGGAGTAGAAATGCTAGGACAAATGGTCATAGCCAGAGCCGGATTAACACTCCATGGGGCACTAGGCAAGGTATCAATTTAGGGCCCCCCATACCTCTCTAACTTTGGCTACCAACACATTGTTTAGTTTACACTACAATTTTGTGGGCACAGGCACTCAAAGGGTTATACTACAGTTTTGTGGGCAATGACACTCAAAGGATTATCCAATGACTGGATAACCCTTTGAGTGCCTGTGCCCACAAAACTGTAGTGTAAAGTAATCACTGTGTAGGTAGTCAGGGTTAGGGAAGAAACCCAGAATACATTAATTCATTCATTCCCTGCTCTGGAGATGTCTGTAAAACATAAAACTGTCCCTAACTGCTGAAACTGAAAATTAACTCTTTGAACGCCACTGAGAGGTACGCAATATAATATGAGATAGCAAAGTGATTTTGGTTTTATTCTAGTCTAATAAAAAGGTTAAGTATTAGTCTGACTGCCCATTTGACAGATAAGAGATTACAATGCTAGTCTTATTAGTAACTTTGAATGTTATATTACAATCAATATATTGCTTAATCGTTGGTTTACTGTATTTTTTGTAGTAGGCTTGTGCTTGCACTAAACATACATACTGTTTATTCACCCACAACTTTAATTTAGCAACATACTGTCAAATGGGCAGTCAGACTAATACTTAACCTTTCCTTTTTATTAAACAATAATAAAACTCAAATCGCTTTGTTATGTGATATTATATGAGATAAAGCGATTTGGGTTTTATTCTATTTTAATAAAAAGGACCTATTTGACAGATAAGAGATTACAATGAAATGCTAGCCTTAGTAACTTTAAATGTATTAATACAATCAGTATATCTCTTGTGGCAGCATTTGTGCGTGACCATATTCATTATGGGCCAGCATGCCTGGCCCTTACCGTGTGCGGCCAGCTTCCCCCAATCCCTGATGCCAGTGTGTACCTCTCAGAAGTCACCTACCAAAAAACCGAGTGAACGGGAGCTCTTCTATTTTATAGCCCCGCCGCATGACCAAGTTGCTTTTCCTAACTCTATGCGCATGTGCCAGGAGAACAGGAAGTCCTGACACATGTGCACACGCCACAGTGATGGTGTCATTTAGAGTAGACTGAGCCACAGCCACATATCTATTTAGATTAGGAGCAGGGGTCAAGTCCTAGGAAAAAAAAGTGGGAACTCACCCAAGATCCCCCCCCGCAATAAATATGTACGGCTCACGTCAAGTGTGTTTCTCTCTATACATGGGTGTGTGTATCGTTGCATGTATGAGTGTGTCTATCTCACTCTATGTATGTCAGTGCATGTGTGTTGGAGTTTCTGTGTCTATATGTGTGTATGTCTGTTGCATGTGTCTTTGTATCTATAACAGTTGCATGCATGCACACACATTGCCTCCCATCATCTCCACATTGCCCTCACATTACTCTCATCATCTCCACATTGCCCTCACATTGTCCCCCCAGCATCTCCTCATTGCCCCCATCATCTCCACATTGCCCTCACATTACCCCATCATCTCTACACTGCCCCCCATCATCTCCACATTGCCTTCCCATTGCCCCCAGCATCTCCACATTGCCTTCACATTACCCCCATCATCTCCACATTGCCCTCACATTGCCCCCCAGGATCTCCACATTGGCCTCACATTACCCCCATCATCTCCACATTGCCCTCACATTGTCCTCTATCATCTCCACATTGCCCTCACATTTCCCCCATCTGCTCCAACTTGCCCCCCATCACCTCCACATTGCCCTCACATCTCCCGCCATCAGCTCCAACTTGCCCACCATCATCTCCACATTGCCCTCACATTTTCCCCCATCAGCTCCAACTTGTCCCCCATCAGCTCCAACTTGCGCGCTCTGCATTACTGAAGAGCCAATGTGTCGAAGGAGAACAGTAGCTACACGGACCTGACTGTGTTGTGGTGCCCGGCGGGGGAGTCCTGCTAGCGGGAACGGCATTCTCACGTGTTCATCATAGCAAGCACTGTAGGAATGAGGTTTCCTCTGGGCCCCCTCATTGGACCGGGCCCTAGGCAGGTGCCTTGTTTGCCTTGCCTGTAATCCGGCTATGGTCATAGCCTAAAACCAGAGGGACAGAGGTTTAGGTGTAATGTACAATAGTTTTACTTCACTGAAAGGGTGGTAGAAAGGTGGAATAGCCTACCTGCAGAAGTGGTAGAAGTTAATACAGTGAGGGAATTTAAGCATGTATGGCATAGGCATAAGGGTATCCAGATCATAAGACAAGACCAAGGACCAAATAAGACCAAATGAGCAGACTAGATGGGCTGAATGGTTCTTATCTGCCATCAGATTCTATATTTCTATTTTATTGCATAGGTTCCATAAAATAACATAGGAGTTGGAAGTTTTTCTCAGTGGAGAGTGCATAACTCCACTGTAAAAGGAAATGTTTTTATAGTTATTCTGTGCTAGTACTACTAACAAAAAAATGTATATATGTTATATATATTAATAGCTCTGCGAAATCGAATTGAATCTATTAAATCTTTTTTAACCACTTCCATTTATTTTCCCATCAACATCATACATTTTGCTTTAACAAATTAGATAAAACATTTCTAAAGTAATCAGCTGAAGAGAGTGAAATATTAGCTAAAGACACCTGCTCTGGGAATGAATCATGCTTTACATGATGAGATCAGGTGTGCACACTTTATTTTTTTCTGTGTTTCAAAATGTGTATTGTGGAAGAGAGCTATCTTCGTTGTATGATTAGAGCTATCTTTGTTGTATGACTTGAGCTACAAAAAGCAATAGCAAAACAGTCAAACACATATATAGACTCATGTAAATAAATGCATTCAAAATATACAGACACTGATGTGCTTTTAAACAGATGCAGGCAAAGACACTCACACCAAAAAACACAGACTCAAAGAGCAAGACACATGAATAACATTACTTCAAAACAAATCACAAAGAAAAGGTTAGATTGAGGAAGACAATGAGGAGTAATATAACACTCACATTGTGCATTACCAATCAACCAGTTTAGTATGGGGGGAACATAAGGAAAACACCCCAGGAGATCTGCAAGGTCATTTTAATAAGGGCCATATACATAAAGTGATCAGACCAATCCTTAAAGGGATAGTAAGGTTTCACAATAGAAGCAACTCAGATTAATCTTCATAGTATTTGGGCCATGGAGAGTGTTATTTCAATACTGTCAGAGTTGTAGTTCAAGATTAATTCAATGATAAAGTATTCCCCTCCCACCCCTTTTACTGATGTAACACTGCTCACCTCGGAGCAGTAAGACTGTCCGGATGGATCGCAGAGAGTGACAATCTTCAGTGAGCATAAGGAAAAACCTGAAAAACCTGTCATGGGGGGCAGGGTTGTCTTTATGCTCACAGTAAGAAGATTGTCCCTTGCAGTGATCTGTCTGGGCCCAGGATCAGATTCCACATCTGAGGAGAGTTGGCTCACACTAGGTGTGCAGATTACTATTTACAAATACATTCAAGGTCAATGCAAAGAAATCCAATGAATTATTTACGCAAAGAGCTGAGCTAAGAACAAGAGGTCATCCATTAAGACTAGAGGAAAGACACTTTTGACTAAAACAAAGGCAGGGATTCTTTACAGTTAGGGCAGTAAGGTTATGGAATTCTTTGTCTCGGGATGCTGTGCTTGCAGATAATGCAACTGCATTCAAAAAAGCAATGGATGCCTATCTGGCACAGAACAATATTGAAAATTATGACAGATGGCTTCAAAGCAGATAGGATATTGATCCGGGGAACTATATTACTACCAAATGGAGTCAGGAAGGAATACATTATCCCCCCACTTGGGGATAGATTGGAAATGGCTCCAGAGGGCTTTTTTGCCTTCCTCATGGATCAACAGGGGTGTTTTTGGCATGGGCTGAACTTGATGGACGCATGTGTTTTGTCAGACTCATCTACTTTGTTACTATGTTACTATGTACTACAACTCTGAAAGTATTGAAATAACACTCTCCGTGGCCCAAATACTATAAAGATTAATTGGATGCTTATGAGCATTTTATTATGCCGGTAAATAGAAACAGGAACAAGTGCAATCCTTCTGTATGCATTTTATATTCATTCTGCTAAAGTGGACATATGTTTATGTTAGCTTTTTGGGCATGACCTTATTACCATTTTTGTCAGTCACAGTAATAGTTGCTAGTGTTACTTTATTGTTTAAATACTGCCAGAAGAAAATAAAGTGTAGAAAGAGAGATATTGTTGTCTATCTTTCACCCTTTAAGAAAGGGAAGCAGTTCAAGATCCTAAATAAGTATTGGCTGTAGAGAGCGCTCTAAAACTTAACTTTTATTTCACTATTAAAAATATACAGTATAAATTTATATCCCTATCGGGTGAACATAAAATACCTCATGCGGTCACTAGTTGACTCATGGGGTAATCTAAAAAACCTCAACCAGTGAACTGTATCAACTCATTTTCCCATTATATCACTATCTTAAAGGGATAGTATTACTTCAAAATTACTATCCATATCTCATTATGGAAGGAAAAATGATTCATTGAAACAGTCTTCTACGTGTGCTTGGTAACCAAGCACATGTATAAGACTGTTTCAATTAATCATTTTTCCTTCCATAATGAGATATCGGCTCTGTTTAAGAGCCT
This sequence comes from Rhinophrynus dorsalis, assembly GCA_037306005.1. Lineage (NCBI taxonomy): Eukaryota > Metazoa > Chordata > Amphibia > Anura > Rhinophrynidae > Rhinophrynus > Rhinophrynus dorsalis. The sequence continues at coordinate 151,304,927 of CM074724.1, forward strand.
CCGCCTGTCCCGGGACCGGATTCTCCTGCTGGCAGCAGAACGCTGACAGCAGGGGAGAGGAAACTTTAAAAGCGGCTATCTCTTAAACCATAAAGGTTTGAGAGATGCCGCTGGTGTCATTTAACTCAGTTTATTAAGGGCTACAATATGAGGGATAGTAATTTTGAAGTAATACTATCCCTTTAAATGTTGTGGTATTCTAGAATTTAATATAATTGCTGAAAAATACTAGAATAGCTCTCCTGTTCAACCAGGTTCTAAGTATCTGGTCTGATTATTGCTGTATTCTTACAGCTAGATTGTATTTTTAAACCAGTGGTTAGTTACGTAGCAAGATCTCTACTTTGTAACAATTCAGGGAGCAACTAAGTATCTCATTAAGCTCGTTGAGCTATCAGCTTGAACCATCTGTTCGAATAGCTTCCTAAGACTTGTTCTCCAATGTAAACACTGACTCACCGTCTTACCTATGCTAATGAACCCTTTCAATGCTAGGAAGTTCTAATACATAGGGAGTACGTCAGTGAACAAATTAGGATCAATCGTGTTGGTGAAACTTGTTACAAGTGTATCGTTTTTACACTTGTATTGCTGAAATAGCTTTATCGTTTATTTAAACCACTTATAATTCAAAACTATCAGCTAATGAGTTCGCACTAGTCTTAGTAGTTTATCACACTGGAATGTTATATAAAATAATACATAACATTTTTTAAAATTTTACATAACATCCCAGTTGGTTTGATAAAGCAGCCTTAGAGCTGGGAAACGTTACACTACTATTATATTTTTTTCAATTGGTCTGTTGTTTTATTTTATTTTATAATAAAAAGCTGATTGTTTTTAGAAACTTTAGCAGCCTACTACATTTTTCTTTTTAATCATCCTGCTCCTTTGGATACTGGTTTTCATCAGAACAATCTCTACAAACAGATCTGAGTGGAGACAGACTTTGAATTCTCCACAAGCTTAAAGTGCTGGTTCTGGGCATATGCCTTGTAATTAGCAACTACAAATTGTGAGTATAACCTTTATGCTTTTGGTTATCACTTAAATAATCACATTTACAGGCACTATTGGGCGCCCTCTGTCTTTGTTTGTTTTTCTTATATGAGCTTCCTGGATATGGATGTTGAAGAGGTGCAGCCATAGAGATACATACCCTGAAGTAGACCTTTGGGACGGTCCAAGTTCCCTAAAAGTTTGGAATTCAGTGGAAATATATGTTTCACACTGAACGCCTTTTTTCTGAGTAGAGTCTATCTGGTAATATTCCAATTGTGAACTATCTACATACCACACTAGGAGTGCCTCCTCTCTTTGTGTTTTTCACCTTGTTAGTAAGGTCAGACAATGGTTTAACAATCATGGAAAAGTTCTTAATAAACTTTCTGTAATAATTAGCGAAACCCAGAAATCGCTGAATTGCTTTTAGGCCCTTAGGCCGAGGCCATTGCAAAACTGCCACAAGTTTCTCCTGATCCATGGCAATGCCTTCTTTGGCAATCACGAACCCCAAGAAGGGCACACTGGATTTATGAAACTCGCATTTTTCCAATTTGCAATACAATTTGTTCTTATGTAGGCGGAGCAACACTTCTGACACATCTTTAATGTGTTGTGACACATTTTCAGAATGAATGAGTATATCGTCCAGGTAGACAACAACGCAGGACTTAAGCATATCATTGAGGATATCATTAATCAGTTCTTGAAATACTGCGGGTGCATTACAGAGACCAAACGGCATAACTAGATATTCATAGTGCCGTTTTCCAATCATCACCAGCTCTGACCCGAATCAGGTTATAAGCAGCACGTAGGTCCAGTTTAGTAAAGATTGAGGAACCTTTTAACCTGTCAAATAATTTGGTGATGAGTGGTATCGGATAAGCGTTTTTTGACATTAATTTGTTTAGGCCACGGTAATCAATGCACGGTCTCAGTTCGCCATTCTTTTTTTTTCACAAAAAAAGAATCCAGCTCCAGCTGGAGAGGTGGATTTCCTTATAATCCCTCTCTTGAGGGCATCTGAAATATATTCCTGCATAGCTTGGTTCTCATCGCAAGACAGTGGATATGTGCGTCCCCTAGGGGGCACCACCCCGGAGGCAAATCAATAGCATAATCATAGGATCTGTGCTGGGGTAGGGTGCCAGCCTCTCCCTTACTAAACACATCGCAGAATTGTTGATATTCATCAGGCAATGAAGGGGAGGTACACATAATCTTAACCGGGTGGGATACACAATGCTCCATACAATACTGAGACCAAGCAGAGATTTCACATTTTTGCCAATCAAACTGAGGATTATGAAACTGCAACCAGGGAAATCCCAGAATGACTGCGTAGTGTGGAGAATTGATAATCTGGAACTGCTGTTCCTCTTTAAGAAGCCCCCCAATGGTCATAGGTAATTGTATAGTTTCAAAGGTAACCTGTGCAGGTTCTAGAGGTCTGCCGTCAATAGCTTCAATAGCGAGAGGGGATTCTCTTTAGACCAACGGAATCTTATGCCGTTCAGCAAAGGCATTATCCATAAAATATCCAGCTGCGCCGGAGTCAACCAGGGCTAGAACCTCCACCGAGTGATCTGCCCAAGAGAGTACCACCTGTATGGTGGGTTTCTGTATGATCAAACCTGGGGACGGTTAAACACCACCTAGGGCCTGTCCCCCAAGGTACCTTAGGTCTGTTCGTTTCCCGGATGTACGGGACAAGATCTTAGAAGGTGCCCAGTTTAGCCACAGTATAAGCACAACCCCTGCCTTCTGCGGTGTGCTCTTTCCTCCTTGGTTAGTCTGGTGAAGCCTAATTGCATAGGTTCACCTGCGTCCCGTAACTGGTCATTAGGCTTAGGTGCCAAGGGAGGGATAGGTGGGCAAAATGAACTGCTAGATCCGTTAATTTTTTTACTGTAACCTACGGTCCTTAGCCATCAATCTCTCACGGATCCGAGTGTCAATTAGGATAACATAATCAATATATTCGTCTAGATCAGTAGGCAACTTTTTAGCTGTGGTTTCATCTTTGATCTGCTCGCTCAAACCTTGAGCAAAGGCTGCCAGCAACGCCTCATTATTCCAACCTACCTCTGCTGACAAGGTGCGGAATTCAATGACATAATCGCCAACGGTACGCCTACCCTGTTGTATCTCCATTAGGCATTTAGCAGCAGAGGCGGTTCTACCAGGGATCTCAAACACTCTCCGAAATGATTGCACAAATTCCCTGAAATTCTTTGTACAAGGTTTCGCACTCTCCCATAAGGGATTGGTCCATGCCATGGCTCTGCCAGTCAGTAGGGATATCATAAACCCAACTTTACTGCGATCATTAGGAAAGGCATGCAAGGTTAATTCCATAAATATCTCAGGTTGGTTGATAAACCCTCTTCACAGGCTGGGTTCACCATTATATCTGAGTGGCAAAGGAGTGGAAGCGGTTAACCCTTTGACTGCAGCCCTTGAGGGCATAGTATCATTTTCCGGTGTCGAACCTGGGGAGACCACCGGACTCGGGATAGGCTTGTCCGTGCGTACTGTACGTTCAAGAATGGTTTGAATTGCCAATGCTAGCTGATCCAGGCGCTGCTCATGTACATTCATCCTCCAATGGATGTTCTGTGCATTACCCTCACTCTTACTATCTGAGGTCATGGCCCTTTCGTACTGTCATGGTTTGTTTTGGCTCTCAGACACAGAGTTAAGATAAAAACACAACTTTATTGAAAGTTTAAAGAGAACCCTTGCGGGTTTTGGCATACACATATAACAACATGTAATTCGTATAATGCAATAGTGAATAGAGGTACAGTGAATAATAGAAAGGCTCTACCGGCCTTGCCAATACCGGGTAAGGCAACCTTAAGACTGGCACAATATGGAAAAAGTTTCTACCGGCCTTACCAATATACCGGGCAAGGCAGCCTGGAGGCTTGCATAACAAAAGAGGAGGCTCACCGGCCCTGCCAATATACCGGGCAAGACAGCCTTGAGACTGGCACAACGAGAGAGGAGGCTCTACCGGCCCTGCCAATATACTGGGCAAGGCAGCCTTGAGATTGACACCAAGAGAGAGGAGGCTCTACCGGCCCTGCCAATATACCGGGCAAGGCAGCCTTAGACTGGTACAACGAGAGAGGAGACTCTACCGGCCTTGCCAATATACCGCGCAAGGCAACCTCGCTAGACCCAGAGAACTGCAAGTACTGGTGCATAAGCGGAGAAGGCCTCAGCGACTAGAATATTGGTGGAGTAAACCAGTCGCCTATACTGAGCACACAGAGACTATCACGGTGCCCGTGATTTGCTGCAGTTACTTGTCTGTCACCAGTAGGGGGCTTCTATTGGCTGTCTGCAGATAGCCCGCCTCTTATTGACTATTTAAACCTGGATTGGGCACCCTTTGAGTGCCCTTTCGTGTTGTTTCTGACCTTCTTGCTATCACTATGCTAGTGATAGCTGGGCCTCTGTTCCAGTGTTCCTGAGTTCCTGATCTCATGTGTTCCTGAGTTCCTGATCTCTACGGTTCCAGTGTTTCCTGCATGCTGAAGTACTTCCAGTCCTGGTTCCGGCCTAGTCTCTGGTGTTGCAGTTCCTGCTGAACTTCTCTGCTGTTTTCTGACCTGACTGATCGTTGCTGGTTCCTGTCATCTCATCACCTGTCTTCAGTATCCTGGCGACCTTCTGCCTGGTCGCGTTGGTGACATTGCTACAATTCCGTGTTGGTCCCAGCGTGCGGACGCTGGTTTGCTCCCAAGCCTTGCGGCTCTACAAACTCACTTGTTACACCAGTGTGCGGTCACTGGTTTGCTCCAAAGCCTTTCAGCTATACAAATCTGTGTTGGTCCCAGCGTGCGGACGCTGGTTTGCTCCTAAGCCTTGCGGCTATACAAACTCACTTGTTACACCAGTGTGCGGTCACTGGTTTGCTCCAAAGCCTATCAGCTATACAAATCTGTGTTGGTCCCAGCGTGCGGACGCTGGTTTGCTCCTAGCCTTGCGGCTATACAAACTCGCTTGTTACACCAGTGTGCGGTCACTGGTTTGCTCCAAAGCCTATCAGCTATACAAATCTGTGTTGGTCCCAGCGTGCGGACGCTGGTTTGCTCCTAGCCTTGCGGCTATACAAACTCACTTGTTACACCAGTGTGCGGTCACTGGTTTGCTCCAAAGCCTTTCAGCTATACAAATCTGTGTTGGTCCCAGCGTGCGGACGCTGGTTTGCTCCTAAGCCTTGCGGCTATACAAACTCGCTTGTTACACCAGTGTGCGGTCACTGGTTTGCTCCAAAGCCTATCAGCTATACAAATCTGTGTTGGTCCCAGCGTGCGGACGCTGGTTTGCTCCTAAGCCTTGCGGCTATACTACTCGCTTGTTACTCCAGTGTGCGGTCACTGGTTTGCTCGCTAAGCCTAACGGCTATACTATTCAGTGTTGTTTCCAGCGTGCGGACGCTGGTTTGCTCCAAAGCCTTGCTGCTTAGCGATTCTGCTAATTTGCCAGTTCCATCTGACTGCTGCTATTATCTCTGGGCTGCCCTGCCCGGTATTGGTAAGGCCGGTAGAACCTTTTGCCACATTCCATCTGAGGTTGCCTTACCCGGTATTGGCAGGGCCGGTAGAGCCTACATTGTGTATCTATTGAGGCTGCCTTGCCCGGTAATTTGGTAAGGCCGGTAAAACCGTTATGCTATTCCATCTGCAGGTTGCCTTACCCGGTATTGGCAAGGCCGGTAGAGCCTAAAGACTGTCCTGTCCGGTATATTGACAGGACCGGTAGAGTCTGCCTTCTGTCTGTGCTATATTCTGTGTATATATATGTATGTTATTGCCATCCTAAGTTATCATTTATTATTTCAATAAAATTGATTTTTTTTACCTAAAACTTGTGTCTGAGAGTCATAATAAACCGTGACAGTACGAAAGGGCCATGACCTCAGACAGCAAGGGTGAAGGTAACGCACAGAATATCCATTGGAGGATGGATGTGCTCGAGCAACGTTTGGATCAGTTGGCAGTTGCAATTCAAACGATCCTTGAACGCACGGTACCTGCTGACCAATCTAGCTCTAGCCCGGTGGTCTCGCCAAGTCAGACACCGGAAAGTGATACCAGACCCCTAGGGGGTACTGTTAAAGGGTTAACGGCTTCTGCACCCTTGCCGCTAAGATATGATGGTGACCCTAGTCTCTGCAGAGGGTTCATCAATAAACTCGAAATCTTTATGGAATTGACGGCACACGCATTTCCCAATGATCGTAGTAAAGTGGGGTTCACGATATCACTGCTCACTGGCAGAGCATTGGCTTGGGCTAACCCCTTGTGGGAGAATGCTAAACCTTGTACTTAGAACTTTAGTGAATTTGTGCGTTCCTTTCGAAGAGTGTTTGAGCCTCCTGGTAGAACCACCTCTGCTGCCAAACGCCTTATGGAGATACAACAGGGCAGGCGTACAGTGGGCGACTATGCCATCGAATTCCGCACATTGGCAGCAGAGGTAGGTTGGAATAACGAGGCATTATTGGCAGCCTTCTCTCAAGGCCTGAATGACCACATTAAAGACGAAATCGCTGCTAAAGATCTACCTATTGATCTAGATGATTACATTGAGTATGTTATGATAATTGACTCCAGAATACGTGAGAGATCAATTGCCAGAGATCGTAAGTTACGGTCAAAAAATAATGAGCCTAGTAGCATGTTTTGCCCACCCATCCCTCCCTTGGCATTGAAGTCTAGTGAACCAGTACGGGAAACAAGTGAACCTATGGAAATAGGCTTCACTAGACTATCCAAGGCAGAGAGACTATATCGCAAAAAACAAGGGTTATGTTTATACTGCGGTAAAAAAGGGCACTTGCTAAATTCCTGTCCGGTACGTCCGGGAAACGCACACACCTAGGGTATCTTGGGGGACAGGCCCTAGGTGGTGTACAATCGTCCCCAGTGTCGGGCATAATGAAACCCACCATACAGGTGGTATTGTCTTGGGCACAACGCTCTGTGGAGGTTTTGGCCTTGGTTGACTCCGGTGCAGCAGGGTATTTTATGGATAATACCTTTGCTGAATTGCACGGAGTTCCACGCATTGAAAGAGAAAACCCCTTGACTATTGAAGCGATTGATGGTAGACCCTTAGAACCGCCTCAGGTTATATTTGAAACTATGCCATTGTCTATGACTATTGGGGTACTTCACAGAGAAGAGCAGCAGTTTCAACTGATTAATTCCCCGCACCATGCGGTGATATTGGGATTTCCGTGGTTACAGTTACATAACCCACAATTCGATTGGAAAAAGTGTGAAATTGCTGCTTGGTCCCAGTTTTGTATGGACAAGTGCGTCATCCAGCCTATTAAGGTCATGTGCACCTCCTCTGCTATGCCGGATGTGTACCAACAGTTTGGCGATGTTTTTAGCAAAGGAGAGGCTAGTATGCTACCCCAGCATAGACCTTATGATTGTTGCATTGAATTGCAGCCTGGTGCAGTACCTCCGAAAGGACGCACTTATCCATTATCTTGTGATGAAAATAAGGCTATGGAGGATTACATTTCTGATGCCCTTGCTAGAGGGATCATACGTAAATCTACCTCTCCAGCTGGGGCTGGGTTCTTTTTTGTAAAAAAGAAAAATGGCGAATTAAGACCATGCATTGACTACCGGGGCTTGAATAAACTAATGGCAAAAAACGCATACCCAATACCACTCATCACCGAGCTTTTTGACAGGCTTAAGGGCGCTTCGATATTTACCAAGTTGGACCTACGGGCCGCTTACAATCTGGTTCGCATTCGAGCAGGTGATGAGTGGAAAACTGCCTTTAATACTCGAGCTGGGCACTACGAGTATCTAGTAATGCCTTTTGGGCTGTGTAATGCACCCGCAGTTTTCCAGGAACTGATAAATGATGTTCTGAGAGATATGTTACAGATATGTGTTGTGGTGTACCTCGACGATATACTGATTTACTCCCAAAACATTGCACAGCACATCAAAGATGTATCCGCAGTATTGCTACGACTCCGTGAGAACAAATTATTTTGTAAAATGGAAAAATGTGAGTTTCATAGAACCAGTGTGCCATTCTTGGGGTTCATAATTGGCAATGATGGCATTGCCATGGACAAAGAAAAGTTGTCAGCTGTCCTACAATGGCCAAAACCCAAGGGTCTTAAAGCCATACAGCGTTTCCTGGGTTTCGCTAATTATTATAGGAGGTTTATTAAGAACTTTTCTTCCATTGTCAAACCTCTGTCCGATCTTACGCACAAGGGTGCTAATCCTTCTTGTTGGCCGGTATCTGCTGAGAAAGCCTTTGAGAATTTGAAGCTGGCATTTGCTGCGGCTCCTGTGTTATCCCACCCCAATCCTTTACTTCCATTTACGTTAGAGGTTGATGCCTCAGATATTGGGGTCGGGGCAGTACTTTCGCAGCGACACGAGAAAGGTGGAACTCTCAGACCTTGTGGGTTTTTCTCTAAAAAGTTGACTGTCACTCAAAGCCACTATGAGATAGGTGACAGAGAATTATTGGCCATTATCCTTGCTCTTAAGGAATGGCGTCATTTGCTTGAAGGTACTAAGAATCCTGTCTTAATCCTAACAGATCATAAGAATCTGACCTATCTCTCGGAGGCCAAGAGATTGTCCTCTCGTCAGGCCAGGTGGGCACTGTTCCTGTCTCGATTTAATTTCATTGTATCATATTTACCAGGGTCAAAAAATATCAGGGCTGATGCACTGTCAAGACAATTTGAGGCCGACAGTGACAGAGTGGAAGCACCAGCTCCTATCATCCAACCTGATAGAATACTGGCTACTATACGCACGAGTATCACTTCTCCTCTAGGGGAGGAGATCCTGGCCTCTCAGGGGTCCGCTCCCCATGAAACCCCAGTGGGCAAATGTTTTGTCGCTGAATCATTTCGTACTAGGCTGCTCGAAACCTACCATTCCTCTAAGGCTGCGGGACATATTGGTAGAGACCAATTGTTATGGTCCCTTTCTCAGTTATTTTGGTGGCCTTCCATGAGAAACGATTGTGCTGAATTTACGAATGCCTGTGCCACCTGCGCCCGCGCTAAGATCCCGAGACATCTCCCTGTGGGCTTGCTTCAACCGGTGCCTAATGGCGAACGCCCCTGGTCTCATGTTTCCATTGATTTTATGGGAGAGTTGCCTATGTCGAAGGGGTACTCCTTTATATTCATGGTGGTGGACAGGTTTTCTAAAATGGCTCATTTCGTGCCCCTCCGTGGTCTTCCTTCAGCGAAGGAATTGGCAATGGTGTTCGCCAGAGAAGTATTCCGGTTGCATGGAGTGCCTAGGGTACTGGTGTCTGACAGGGGGAGCCAGTTTGTGTCTAGATTTTGGAGGGCATTTTGCCAACAGATGGGCATACAGCTGTCCTTCTCCTCTGCCTACCATCCCCAGACCAATGGAGCCGCTGAACGAGCTAATCAGGGCTTGGAACAATTTCTCCGTTTTTTATTCGCAAAATTAACCCTGTCTCCTATGCACTAGACCTACCTGCATCCATGCGTATCCATAATGTGTTCCATGTGTCCCTTCTTAAGCCTCTGGTTTGCAATCGCTATACTACCACACCTGTGGTGCCAGGACCTGTTGAGGTCGAGGGCCAGGAGGAGTACGAGGTTCAGAGCATTATTGATTCCCGTAGGCTTAGAGGAAGGGTACAGTACCTGGTACATTGGAAAGGGTATGGTCCTGAGGATCGATCATGGGTGGATAGTACGGACCTTCATGCACCTAGGTTAACTAGGGCCTTTCATGCCAATTACCCACAGAAACCTAAACCCTATTCTAGGAGAGGGGGTCTTTGAAAGGGGGGTACTATCACGGTGCCCGTGATTTGCTGCAGTTACTTGTCTGTCACCAGTAGGGGGCTTCTATTGGCTGTCTGCAGATAGCCCGCCTCTTATTGACTATTTAAACCTGGATTGGGCACCCTTTGAGTGCCCTTTCATGTTGTTTCTGACCTTCTTGCTATCACTATGCTAGTGATAGCTGGGCCTCTGTTCCAGTGTTCCTGAGTTCCTGATCTCATGTGTTCCTGAGTTCCTGATCTCTACGGTTCCAGTGTTTCCTGCATGCTGAAGTACTTCCAGTCCTGGTTCCGGCCTAGTCTCTGGTGTTGCAGTTCCTGCTGAACTTCTCTGCTGTTTTCTGACCTGACTGATCGTTGCTGGTTCCTGTCATCTCATCACCTGTCTTCAGTATCCTGGCGACCTTCTGCCTGGTCGCGTTGGTGACATTGCTACAATTCCGTGTTGGTCCCAGCGTGCGGACGCTGGTTTGCTCCCAAGCCTTGCGGCTCTACAAACTCACTTGTTACACCAGTGTGCGGTCACTGGTTTGCTCCAAAGCCTTTCAGCTATACAAATCTGTGTTGGTCCCAGCGTGCGGACGCTGGTTTGCTCCTAAGCCTTGCGGCTATACAAACTCACTTGTTACACCAGTGTGCGGTCACTGGTTTGCTCCAAAGCCTATCAGCTATACAAATCTGTGTTGGTCCCAGCGTGCGGACGCTGGTTTGCTCCTAGCCTTGCGGCTATACAAACTCGCTTGTTACACCAGTGTGCGGTCACTGGTTTGCTCCAAAGCCTATCAGCTATACAAATCTGTGTTGGTCCCAGCGTGCGGACGCTGGTTTGCTCCTAGCCTTGCGGCTATACAAACTCACTTGTTACACCAGTGTGCGGTCACTGGTTTGCTCCAAAGCCTTTCAGCTATACAAATCTGTGTTGGTCCCAGCGTGCGGACGCTGGTTTGCTCCTTAGCCTTGCGGCTATACAAACTCGGTTGTTACACCAGTGTGCGGTCACTGGTTTGCTCCAAAGCCTATCAGCTATACAAATCTGTGTTGGTCCCAGCGTGCGGACGCTGGTTTGCTCCTAAGCCTTGCGGCTATACTACTCGCTTGTTACTCCAGTGTGCGGTCACTGGTTTGCTCGCTAAGCCTAACGGCTATACTATTCAGTGTTGTTTCCAGCGTGCGGACGCTGGTTTGCTCCAAAGCCTTGCTGCTTAGCGATTCTGCTAATTTGCCAGTTCCATCTGACTGCTGCTATTATCTCTGGGCTGCCCTGCCCGGTATTGGTAAGGCCGGTAGAACCTTTTGCCACATTCCATCTGAGGTTGCCTTACCCGGTATTGGCAGGGCCGGTAGAGCCTACATTGTGTATCTATTGAGGCTGCCTTGCCCGGTAATTTGGTAAGGCCGGTAAAACCGTTATGCTATTCCATCTGCAGGTTGCCTTACCCGGTATTGGCAAGGCCGGTAGAGCCTAAAGACTGTCCTGTCCGGTATATTGACAGGACCGGTAGAGTCTGCCTTCTGTCTGTGCTATATTCTGTGTATATATATGTATGTTATTGCCATCCTAAGTTATCATTTATTATTTCAATAAAATTGATTTTTTTTACCTAAAACTTGTGTCTGAGAGTCATAATAAACCGTGACAGAGGCCTTGCCAGGGCTGTATAGGTGTCAACAAGCACCCGGTAATGATGGAGCAAATCAGTACCCGCGTACTGGACCAACTATGACACTGCCAGTGCTAAAAGGATACTATGAGGAACCGGTATATATGGAGCAAACCAGTACCCGTGTACTGGACTACACAAGACTCTACCGGTGCTGTAGGGAACGCAGCAAGCAACCGGTATACATGGAGCGAACCAGTACTCGCGTACTGGATTACACAAAACTCTACCGGTGCTGTATGGAACGCAGCAAGCAACAGGTTATACATGGAGCGAACCAGTACCCGCATACTGGATTACACAAGACTCTACCGGTGCTGTATGGAACGCAGCTAGCAACCGGATGTATATGGAGCGAACCAGTACCCGCGTACTGGATACACAAGTCACTGAATGATAACAATGTCGCCCAAGGCGACATGAAGGAGGAGAAACTCTGCACGCGATCCAAGAGCAGGAACACAGCCAGGTCAGGACAGGAAACAGGAACAGTAACGGCAGCCAACCGGATCAGCAACAGCAGCAGGAACAACAGCCCAAACCGGATCAGGAACGGAGGCACGAACCAATAAACCGAGGAAGCTGTCAGGCAGGTACACAGGCGATCTCTGGAGCGTAGAATCAGTCACGGCCCAGGAAGCTCAGAAAAACAATGCAGGTGCTAGCGACATAGAGACACCACGAAAGGGCAACCAAAGGGTGCCCAAGCCCAGTCTAAATAGGCAATACAGGGTGGGCTGAAGACAGGCAGCCAATGGAGAGCCCAATCAGATAACTGACAGGAAAAGGCAGCAATCACGGGCACCGTGATAGTTGCCCCATAATGCTGCTGCTATGATCGGGTACATTTCCATAAGTGGAATGTAGAGGTGAAGAGGGGAGATCTGGTGCTTCCTGCTACCATGGCCCGGAAAACCAGTAATTATAATATATAGCAGCAAAACTGAAACAAGATGCTGTATCGGTATATACTGAGGGGTAGGAGGGGGATGGTGATGGGGGAAACAGGGAGCAGCCATTCCATTCTTGTAGGAAATTGGCCCACATGGTCAGATCCAATTTCACTGATGGGGTAATGTGTATGGGGGGCAATTGAGTGCAGAGAGGCTGAGAGGAGGGAGATTAAGTGTGATATTAAAGCACTGCTGGATGATATTCATAGCATAATTCATGTGACCCAGGAAAGACTGTAATTGGGTTAGAGTGAACAAACCTCGAGAGAAATATGAGTAAATGAGGGATTGGATGCGATGGAGTTTATCACCTGGAAGTCTTGCTTCGAGTTTCTCTGAATCGAGAACTATGCAGAGAAATGTGTCAGCTGCTACTGGAATTTATAGTTCTTAAAATAAGGACAAACGTTTCTAGAAGTTGGTGGTGGTGGGGGGGTTGTGAGGTTCTATGAGTAGGAAATCATCTAGTGTATGACAAAGGAACAGTTGCAGTTGTTCTGTAGTAGACAGCATAATGCATCTGCAAAAATATTGAAAAGCTTGGGGCTACTGTTGGACCCAAACGTAAGCCTGATGGTGAAATAGTATTGTCCTTGCCATTTAAACTCCTGCAGGTGCCATAGGGAAGGTTTGAACTGCAGGAGCTTGAAGGCGATGGATTTATCGGACTTGGATAGCCAATAGCTGGAGTGAGCTTGTCTTATGAGGGTAATGGTATCATTGATGCTAGAATATTGAAGGGAATAGGCTTCAGATGGGAGCAATGAGTTAATACTAGGAATGGGAGAGGAATTGGGGGGGTTGAAAATCTATGATTATTCTCTTTTTAAAAGAGAATTTCCTAGTGGCTATACCAGTGTGGTTCATTCTCCAGAAGGGAAATGGTGGGGTAGGAAACCTTTCTCGTATTCAAGGGCTAGGAGTGATGTGACTGCCTCTGGTTCATCCAATGCTGATCTTAAGTTCTGGCATTCCAAGGATGTGGATGGACAGGCTATGATGCCCATATGGAATCCTTCTATAAAGCCTGAAATAAGGAAGCTTGTTATGTATTAGGATGTTTAGTAAGTACAGACTGGAGAACTGGTATGTTAACCATGACTAGTCATTTATTGTAAGAAAAATGTAAACAGTGTGGGTGTATGCTTTGCTACAAAGTGAACATATGTGCAGGAGTCTGCAACCGCTGAAGAAGCAGCCCTTCATACTAAAGTTGGTGAAGATGAGTGATGACCATGCCTGCCTAGTTTGTCAAGAGGTGGAAGGGTCAGGGAACTAGGCACAGTACTAGCCAAATAAGTTGGCTGGGGGAAGGGGGTTGCTGAGATGTACTAGCACCTCTGAGTGGAGGAAATGGAGGGGCACAGGTTTGGAGAATGAAAAGCTACCTGACATATAGTGCAGACAGGAGCTTTTAATCTACAGAACAGCTCATTGTCTAGGTTACTCCAGCCTGTGGTGAAGTTAAACTTTGTAAGAGCTGCTGCTGCCTTGGCAGAAAATTAACGATGATAATTGATGAAATAGTGGCCACAATATTTGTATGCTACACAAAAAGTGGTCCGTTTCTTGTCATCTATGAGGAAAGGTTGAGCAGAGTATGTCCCTATAAATGCTTGCATGAATTTTTTAATTGAAAGGTGTTTGTATAACTGAGGGTCTTTCGTTTTTAAAGTGACAAAGATGTCTCTGTAGCTAACCATCTTCTTGTTCAGCCAGATCTTGGGAGGCTGTCAGAAGTGCAATCAGACTAACATCTTTCCCCTCGATGATGTCCCTTCGGATGTACTGAGGGACCATATGTGCGGGGTTATGCTAGGGGAGGACATGGCTGAAGTACCTGATGTAGCTGGAGAAACTTCACTTGGAGAATTAGAGGTAAGGTATATGAGTCAACCATTCAGCCTCTATGAAGAAGTAAGATACAGGAGGAAATCCCCCAGCCTCTATGAAGAGGAAAGCTGTAGAGGAAACCTTCGGCATCTATGAAGAGGTGATGTGTGTAAGAAACCTTTGGCCTCAATGAAGATGTAAGGTATGGAGGGAAAACTTTAGACCTCTATAAGGAGGTAAGGTATGTAGGGAAATTCCGTATCTATGGAGAGGTGATGAATGGAAAGAAAACCTTTGAACTCTATGAAGATGTAAGGTATGGAGGGAACCTTTGGCCTCTGCAAAGAGGTACAGTGTGAATGGACATATTCAGCCTCTATAAGAGGTATGTTTTGTGTGAACTTCAGCCTTAATAAAGAAGTGGAGAGAACCAAGTGCCTCTATGAAGTGGTAACGAAGCAAACCCTTCAGCCTCTATGAGGAGGTAAGGTTGGAAGGAACCTATGGCTTATGGATAGGTAACCTGCCGTGGAGCAGTAATAGGAGGGGAACCTTTGGCTTCTAAAGAGGTAAGGTTTAGATGCAAAAACAATGATTGCCACATAGTTCTGAATGCAAAGTAATGTGGGTGCTTTGGCCATTAATGGTGGTAAGTGGTAAGGTGATCGTGTGTGAAGAATAGTGGAGGAAAAGGGGAGAGGGAATGTGAAAAAACAAATAAATAACAGAGTAATGGCATAACCTGAGCAATGGAATGAACCCCTGTTCAAAGGAGAAAAAAATAAAAAAACAGGAAATGTTACATGTAAAAGCTGGATGAACCAACTCTTTTTTATATAACATATCTTAAAATGAAGAGGAATAAGGGTAAGTGAATGTATGAAGGCTAAAGAATGGCCTTTATGGAATGGAGGAAGGGCTAGATAAGGTCTCAAAGGGTAGACTCTGTATGGAAATGGTATGGAAAATTGGGTAGAATGGTAGAATGATTGAGGAGGCCACCTGGCTGGCTTGGAAGGCTGAGGGAAGCTTAATTGGCACAGGGACTGTAGTAGTAGCAGGATAGCCAAAATATGTGGCTGGAGAAAATATAATAATAATAAAATAAAATTGGCAGCACGGTAGGAATAAAATTAATCTATATAAACATACATTGGAGTGAAGGAATTATTGTAGTAGTGGACTTAAAGGAGGTATCACAGTGATTGGAAGGCTGTGACCACAAGGCGTGGTGATGAGCAGCTGTTGGCCGGAGGAATGTTTTGTCTGATAAGGCTGCTGTCTACTACTGAAGCAGATAATTAGTAACTGTGAATATGTAGTGTGGAAAACAGCATGCAATGTAGGGGAGAATAGAGTAGGGATAGGGAATTATGGTGTATGAATATGACAAAGACATGGCCTGATGACATGGATGAGATCTGATGCAGTTAGCTGACCATGGGGAAGGCCTCAGCCTGATTGAATACTTTGTGTCTGGGGCATGGATGAGAGAGATGAAAAAGAAAAGGGGGAGTGTGGGAAAAGAGAAAATTGTGACTAGTAAGGTAGAGGCTGAATGGGGAAGACTGAACTCAGAAAGGTAATGGAAATGCGTTGCTGAGATGAGGAACTGATTAGTATCAATGAGCTAGTACTGCTTGTAGATGAGAAAGAATGCCACTGAAGCCACAGCTACCTGTTACTAGGTAGCACCTCAGGCTCAGCCAGCTAATTCAGGTAAGAAGGATTGTTTTTTATCAGTGAAAAAAGGTTTTGTTTTTTCAATTAATTTATTATTTTTTACTCTCCTTTCTCCCTACACACCTACAACCAGATGACAACTGTAAAATGTACCACCACCAATGTTTCTATCAAGCAATGCCTGCTCTTCCCTTTGCATTTCTACCTTTACTAAGGAGAATCAAAAATTCTGTCACTTTCTCTCTCCTAAGCCTAAACAGAAACCCCTTTTATGCTGCTTCCTCTCTCTCTCTGCAAGCAAATCTGGCACCCCTGTTATAATTTAGCATGGTGGGAAGACACAGGAAAAACTCATTATCATTGATTTTAATATAGTGAAAAAGGAAAATGGCACTTCCCAGTGAAAGGTGGTGTTGTTTTTTTGTGAAAGTATTTTACCAGGAAGTATAATTTGAGATACCTCTAAAGGGTAAAAGGCTGAGTCGATTTTGCTGGGACTATAACCTGTGACCATGAGGTTTGAACAGATTTTACAGCAGGTATATTAGCCGACTGAGCTATCTCACTGGCTCAAATTATCTTTCTTGAAAGAAAAAGTTTAATTGTACCTTATATATAATTTCACTTTACTGTTTCCACAGTGAGATAGCTAGTTCGATTTGGAAATAGCAGAAATTGAGGCCTCAAGGAGCAAAGGGGGGTTAGTTCTTCCCTAATGCTTCATTGAACAATCTGAATAGGTGAGGGTCTAAACTATCTCAATGTTTATGTAATACAATTAGGGAACGCATCTAGCCCAGGTGCCTTGCTAGGACTTAGTGTTTTAATAGGAATTCTTGAAGGCAATCCATTCTTGAAGGTACCTTAGGGATTGAATGTCTCTACCAGAGGGGAGATTTTAGGGGAATGTTTGCTAGGAAATCTTTATTGTGGTCAAGGTGTGTTTCAAGGAGTATTTGGATCTGAGATAAGACTATAAAATAATTGTTTGTAAACACTTATGTTGTCTGCCTAGGGTTTATAATCTTTTGTTCTTGAGACGAGTTAATATACTGGATGTGCTTTGTGGTAAATTTACCATTGTAGCCAGAAGCTTTCCTTCTCTGTTGTTTTGGGTGTAGAAGGTATGTTTCATCTCAGATAAAATTCAGTTTTCTAACTCACATTGTCATTGATTTGTGTTCTAATACATTTCATTTTCTTCTAAATTATTTATACTGGGACTGGACAGAAAGTTGTTTCGGATATGAATGGATTAATATAATTCTTATTTTAATTGTGAAAGCTGGCAATTTTGATAATATGACCACAGAGTGCAGCTTTTTGGCTACATCATCTTATAGTTGCTGAAGTATATGATTATTTTTAAGTATAGTTTTAAGACATTTTCCAAATGTTCTATAATTTTGGTGAGCAGCAATTTGAGAAAGTAGTGAAGATGGGGGTATGGTCTTACCCTAATAAAACCAATCCTAATGTTTTGTACAGAACTGTGCAAAAGATCTAGGCAGGTGTGAAACAATGCTGTAAAGTAAGAATGCTTTAAAAAATATACATGTTAATAGTTTATTTTTATCAATTAACAAAATGCATAGTGAATGAATTGAGAGAGTTAATGACCATGCAATAACAGAGCATTCCATAAACAAACATTCAGACACCTGGTTCGAATGGATTGACTCTTTTCCTCTTCAGAAGCTTCTTGTTTTTTAAAACCTATTATAGATAGATGCAAATCTCTCTGCTCTGTATTTAATATGTCATTGAGTTAAGGCCCTCACCATAATTAACATGACATTTTGCAATATACGAGCTGCCCCTCACTCTCCCCTTTCCTTCTCTACTTACTACCCCCTTCTTCCTTTTTTTTCCCCTTACACTTATCAGTTCACTTTCCACATAATAATCCTTAGACTTCATCTAGTCAACAATACAAATGCACATGCTAGTTGAACTCCCCACTTCATCTCAGAAACTAATTATCACCTCAGCTCAAGTAGACTGTGTGATCTCATACTCTCTCCCATCGGATTTCATTCCTCTCCATTTCACTGGACAGAGGTTTATGTATTTGGCAACTAAATGTTTTTCCCTCACTGACCTTGTTCTGATTCTATTTCACGTATTTCTTACTGTTATTTGAACATGTAATAGATATGCATTCAAATGTTTTAAAGTAACGTTACTCTCTTTTTCTGAGAAATCAAATCAATATTTGGTGTGACCACCCTTTGCCTTCAAAACAGCATCAATTCTTCTAGGTACACTTGCACACAGTTTTATAAGGAACTCAGCAGGTAGGTTGTTCCGTACATCGTGGAGAACTAACCACAGTTCTTCTCTTGATTTAGGCAGCATCAGTCGCTTCTCTGTCTTCATGTAATCCCAAGATACAACATAAATGAGATCGCTACTTTAAACTCTTCAAATTATCTTATGATGAATCATATAACAAAGTTCTCTTTTACTCACCACGGCAAAAAGCTGTTGCGGATCCGGAGCAACCTCCACAGTCCTGGCCACAGACTTCGACATACGACACAACACCGGAGGAGGTGCTACAATGGATCCACCATCCATCCACAGGCCAAAAGTCTGTGGATGGATGGTGGATCTGTTGTAGCACCTCCTCCGGTGTCGTCTTTCATGTAATCCCAGACAGATTCAATGATGTTGAGATCAGGGCTCTGTGGGGGCCATACCATCACTTTCAGGACTCCTTGTTCTACTTTATGCTGAAGATAGTTCTTAATGACTTTGTATGTATGTGGTCATTGTAATGCTGCAGAATAAATTTGGGGCTAATCAGATGCCTACCTGATGTTATTGCATGATGGATAAGTATCTGCCTTTACTACTCAGCAAACTACCTTCTGCTACAGCCAGATATTTCAAATTTTGACTCATCAGTCCAGAGCACCTGCTGTCATTTTTCAGCACCCCAGTTCCAGTGTTTTGTGCATAGTTGAGTCACTTGTTCGTGTTTCCACTTGGGAGGAATAGCTTTTTGGCCACAAGTCTTCCACGAAGACCACTTTTGACCAGACTTCTCCTGACAGTAGATGAGTATACAAGGATCCCACTGTTTTCTAC
Source organism: Rhinophrynus dorsalis (assembly GCA_037306005.1). Taxonomy (NCBI): domain Eukaryota; kingdom Metazoa; phylum Chordata; class Amphibia; order Anura; family Rhinophrynidae; genus Rhinophrynus; species Rhinophrynus dorsalis. Next base: position 151,324,002 of record CM074724.1, read on the forward strand.
CAATTCTGAGCTGATGGCACTGCTTGACATCTTCTTATTACAAAGGGAAGTAAGCATGTGTTTCTCATCTGCTGCACTCGGACACTTGCTTCAAGTGTCACGTGAGACTTTTTTATTATTATTAAAGACAAATCTGGTTCACATAAAGCAATGGTGAGATCCTAATTCAGAAGGCATATTCCAGTACACACCTACAAAAATAAAGTATCAGTTAGTTCACTATACCAGTATTTGTCCACTTTATGCAAATAAGAAAATGTTCCTAACTATCCCTATACAACAACAACAAAATGTTCCAGCAGGTCAAGCCCCTCCCCATTCCCCCAGGGTATCTTGATATGTCCATTTATAGTAGGTGTACAATATTGTCTTCAATTAGGAAATCTAAGCAGTATATACTATTCTTTTTGTTTGTTTTTGCTTTTTACTCTGTGCACTGATCAGCCACACTGAACACTTGAAGCCATTTGTCCCAGGTCTTATACATTTTTTGTGGTGAAGCCATATGGATATATAATAGCTTGTCGTATGGAATGTTGTGATTAACAACATTAACCCAATTTTTGTAGTCTGAGGCTCTAGCAGAGAGTCAGTTTTGTTTCCCCTCCCTTCTCGCCATCTCCAACAGCTTCAGTGGAGCTTCTTGTCAGCTGGGTAGCCCAGTTCATCTGGTGTTATTGAAAGAATACAAAACTTTGGGGCAAGGGTATTGGATGCAGAAGTACTATGGCAATAATGCCAGTAATCTGATCCAAAATTCCAGCACTCCTGGGCATTCCCAGTAGAGGTGGAAGAAGGAGCTTTGCACATCTCCACACTAAGGAGAACTCTCATACAACCTCCATCCCATTTTATAGAATCTTTCTAGAGTATAATAGGTCCTATGAATATTTTTTAGTTGGATTAGTTAGTGTAGTTGTGATTGTCACTTATTTACGGCCAGCTTTAGCCATCCTCCTTTACCCATCCTCAAGGTTTCCTAGCTACCCTCCCATTTGATCTTAAGTGCTGGATCTTCCCAAAGAATCTACCCCTCCATCCATATATACATATATGAGAGAAGCTTTGCAGGCCAGTGTTTTCATGCCTTAGTTAGAAACTGGAAATCAGATATGGTAGCTGTTACCTACCCCATTGCATTTGCAATGCAAATACAGTAATTAAAATCATCACTGTTTTTGCCATTTTTTAATAGCTAGAAAGTTTTTGCCCTTTGAGTAATGTGTTTTTTTACTTTCCGCTGTAAAAACGTGCCATTTTCTAGGAAGCAGCTACAGAACAAGAGAGGTGCTGTGCTGTTTTGCTGTGAGTTAGTAACAAAATTGAGGCAGGAAAGGCTCATAGTGACGGCTATCACCATGAGCAACTTTAAGAATAATAAAAGGAGGGGCTTGAAGGACTTTATATGTCCAGGAAGTCTGAGGAGGAGGTGGAAGTGACCACTACAGATCCAATGTTGGTCAGTCCACCCAATGCTGGTCAGTCCCCCTAAATCACTCCTAGGGATCTTGGGGAAATTAATCTCACAGGAAGAAGAAGAGGGTAATAGTGAGAGAAGGACAGGTCAGCTGCCTGTGCCTGCTACCAGACATGCTGTGCCTGCTGAACCTGCTGCCAGTGCTGCCCAGCTGCCACCACTGCTGTGCCTGCTGCCAGTGCTAACCCTGCTGTCAGTGTGTCTTGTAATTCTCAGGGGGGGGAGATGATGCCAGGTGTGACAGCAAGGGACCCTATGTCACACTTGCCATCCCTAAGCAGTCCCACTAGAACTACTAAGAAGGTCCAACAGCTTGTTAGTGCTAGGAGTAAAGGAGTGGTTGATAATCATATTATTAGTGGTTGTGATGAGGAGGAGGAAGACTCAGGGACAGAAATTGATGTGGTTGGTATTAGTGGTAGTAACAGTGATAGTGAAGTAGCTGGTGGGACGAGTGTTAGGGGAGTGGTAGGTGAAGTAATTCAGAGCATCCATACTAGCAATCAAGGGAGCCCACACCATTTCCCTGTCCATGGGAGTCCCCTTCCCATCTCAGTATTGTCCAGGTGGAACATGATCCTGATTGAGGATGAATTGTTACCTAGCAGCAGTAATACCATCACCAGGAGCACAGATCATTTGCCTGTTCCTACTGCTAGTGCTGCCAGACTTCCTTCTTCAGGTCACCAAGAAATGGTAAGTGTGACATTAAAGGACCCTCTGTCACATTTCTCATCACTTCCTTCAACCGATGAGATGTCTGTAATAGAGCAGCAGCACAAAGGGACTGGTGGTGGTGGTGGTGATGATGGTGGAGAAGCTGTGGTGGAAGAGACACTGATGGCCTTTTTATATTTTTTTTATAAATCTCCCCCATGATCTGTTGATATGGTACTAGCTGAGACTTGCTTAAGTTGATTATCCAACCGTGATCCTTCATAGTTAACAGAGTAAGATGATGTTGTTGAATTAGCTCCTGAGATGGAGACTTTAGCAACAGATCGTCTAGGTCAAGGAGTCAGGTTTACTCCAATGGATCTGAACTGAGCCATTAGTGGAGCCATCAGCTTTGTAAAAACTCTTTGAGCAGTGGCTAATCCGAAAGGCAGAGCCACAAATTGAAAATGTATGTTTTGATTTGCCAGCTTGAGATATTCGCAGGGATGTGTAGGTGCGCATCTTTGATGCTCACTAATCAATACTCACAAATCTAACCCACAGCGCCTCTTCTGTATCTTCAGTTCTCTCCTTCGCCCCTCCCCTCCATCATTCTCCCACCCCTCCCTAACCCCTCTAGCCAAAGTTCTTCACACAATAGATTAACTAAAAAAATCAAACAATCCTGCCCTTTCAGTCTCCACAATTGTATCTTCCTGATCCTCCATATTTGATTACTTTGCTTCAGTCACAGAATAGAGGTCTCCCTTTTGCTGTCCACATCGCCATTCACCACCTGCTACTTTGATCCTGTACCATCTCACCTCCTCAATCCTCTTTCATCCACATTAGTTCCCATGCTAAGTCATGTATTCAACTCCTCCCTATCCTCTGGCATCTTCCCCTCCTCATTCAAACATTCAATAATATCTCCAATCCCCATGAAAAAGTTCTTTAGACCCCATCTCCCCATCCAACTACCACCCAGTATCCCTCTTTCCCTTTGCTTCTAAGCTCCTTGAGTGCCTAGCCTACTCTTGCCTTCCTCAACTCCCATAACGTTCTGGACCCGCTGCAGTCTGGCTTTCGTCCCACCTTCTCTACATAACCTGCCCTTATCAAAGTAACAAACAATCTCCACATTGCAAAAACCAATGGCCATTTCTCTGTTCTTATCCTCCTGGACCTATCAGCAGCATTCAAGACAGTCAACCATACCCTTCTCTCCAGGTTCTCCAATTACTTGGCATCTGCGGCCTGGCACATTCCTGGCTTCTATCCTATCTCTCTCAACAGTCTTTCTCTGTGACATACGCTAACACCTCCTTTCCTCTGATCCCCCTCTCAGTAGGTGTACCCCAAGGCTCTGTTCTGGGACCTCTTCTCTTTTCTCTGTATACACTCTACCTGGGGCAACTGATAAAATCCTTTGGCTTTAACTACCATCTCTATGCAGATGATATACAAATATATCTCTCCGCACCCTCAATATCACCTGAAATACAGCAGTGGGTCTCAGATTGCCTTACTGCTATCTCTTCCTGGATGGCTCATGCCTAAAAATGAACATGTCTAAGACTGAGCTCTTTATCTTCTCTCCTAAATCCTGCACAAAACCTCCATTATCTATAACTGTCAAGGGCTCCACAATTTACCCTGTAGACAAGGGCCGCTGCCTCGGGACTCTTCTCTTTCCTTCTCCACCCACATTAATGATGTAACCAAAACCTGTCGCTTCTTTCTCTATAACAGAAACCCTTGTGCATGCTCTTATCCTTTCTCACCTGGACTACTGCAACTCTTTACTTATTGGTCTTCCTACTAACCATATCTCTCCTCTCCAAACAATTCTTAATTCAGCCACCAGAATACTCTTCCTCTCCTCCAGAACAGTACTCACCCTACCACTTTTAAAATCACTGTCATGGCTTCCCATCACATTCAAAATCCTCCTCATTACCTTCAAGACTCTCCATCACTTGTCCCCACCTTATGTTTCACCTTTGATATCCTGACACATACCTGCACGGCCACTACCCACCACGCATGGTGGACGACTTTCTGCCCCTTTATCCATTATTGCTGTTTCAGGATTAGAATGCCCTACCAACCAGTATTCACCAAGTATCAACCCTTAAAAACTTTAAATCCAAGCTAAAAAAGCACCTTTTAAATATAGCAATATATATGTCAAAAACAGCACTTCCTCCTCTACCAGCTTGTATCTGTATGTCACCCATCCTATACTTAGAATGTAAGCTCTATGGGACAGGGACCTTTAATCCTAATATATACTCACCTGTTTTCCCTTTATGACTGTCTTTATAAGCACTTAATTACAACACTTATTGTACCCCTTCTATATCAAAGGTAAACTGTAAAGTACCAAGTACACTGGTTGGAGCCACATTAATAAAATATACAATACAATACAATAGTCTAAAGATGTGAGAAATTCCTCCGTGGCTGCTATCACTGACTTGATAGAGTCCATCTTGAACCTGAGAATTTTGAGAAACTGGTTTAGTTTTTTGGGAACCATAAAAAGATTGGAATAAAAACCTTTGAACTGTTGTTCTTTTGGTACTGGAACCTATTACTCTATACTCTAGGAAATGAAGGATAGCCTGATGAAAGGCTTCCTGTAACCTCTTTTCTTTTGCATCCTGGACATGAAGAAACAATGAAGAGGAAGGGTTGTGAAAGGCATTCTGTACTCACTCATCTGATACTGACATCCTCCAATGATGTGTAAAGTGATGGAGTCTCCCCCCCAGAGGAGGATTTGTTTCGAGACTCATTATTCTCAACTTCATGCTGTAGTGGGATTGGAGTATGAAGCCTTCGGCACATTTTTTTTTTGGTTCCCAAGAAGATTTTGTTTTATTGAAACAAAAGGAACCTCCAGATGAATGATTAGAAATTTGTCTGGAGGAATTTTTTGCATCTGAAAGTAAAACCCCTTTTAGGTACTTTTATCTCCAGTGGTGTGGCTGACAATTTTGTCTAACTCTGTCCAAAATAGGAGGGATCCTTTGAAAGGTAAGCACATTAGACCTTTTTTAGAAGCAGAATGTGCACTCCAAATTTTTAACTATAAATAATAGAGTGCTGTAACAGTTGCTTCTAAGCATTTAGATGCCAGTTTAGCTATCTCAAAGGCAGCTTCCCCAGTATAGGAGGTGGACTCTTGGAGATAGCCAATAAGAGGGAAAATATCATCATGAGGCACATTATCTTGCACAGCTTGAATAATTAGAGCTTGCCATGCCATAGCATCTCTGTATGCCCTGGCTGAAGCAAAGGAAGTTTGGATTATTGCTCCTAGTCCAGAAAACATGAGTCTGTTCAATGTGTCATCCTTTTTGCCAGCAGGATCTTTAAGTGCTGCTGCAGACCGAACATGAATAGTGATGTTTGGATAATCTGGAAACAGTATTGTCAACAGTTGGTGATTTGGACCATCCTTTAGAAAAAGGATATGCCTTATCAATTTTTTGGGAATCACTGCAGGTTTATCTGGGGTTTTTAACTCATCCATGCCTATTTTATCAAGATTTCCGTAGTCAGGGAAAATAATAGCAGATTTATTTTTATGTTTAAAAAGAGATTTGACAGATGATTTAGAGACTTGAACATCAGAAACCTCCAGGACATCCAGGTTAGCTTTAATTAAAGAGTCCATGGATTCTGAATCTGAGTCATCAAATGTGGAACTCTCTCCAATGGTTGAGGGGGACTCAGAACTGTCACTAGCAAATTCTCCATCATCAGAAGAAGAATCTGAGGATTAATAAAGAATATTTTGAGAAGGTTTTGGTTTGTGGTCTTTTAAATGGTGCACAAGGTGCTACTGCAAGCCATCTGACCAAAATCCTCTCTAATTTGGCAAGAGAACCTGGTAAGGACTTGGCCCACTGGTTTAAGCATAGGTAACACATCAATAGATGTGGAAGCCCTATTAGCCTCTAAATTAATAAATTTACAATACACAAAAATATTGTTTGTGACCTTTATATTGCATTTTTTTTTACATATATTAGAATTACTTTTATTGATCTTAGTTTTCTTCTCCTTGTCTGCCATATCAATATATGAAGGAAGAGACTACATTAAATCTCAATGTTAGCTGAGTGAGACCTGATTGAGAATAAGCACAACTTCCTCTGAATAATGATAACATTCAATAAAGATCAATGTCCCAAAGGCATTTAGCGTCATTTTATAGTATGTACTTAAAGTGATGATCACCTATGTATAAATAATGGACAGAGTTAATTCTTCACATCAAAAACCCCCAGTAGTAGGAGCAGACCTTGGCCCCAAGGGAGCTAGCAGTGAAGGGGTTAATTTTTTAGAAATATTTTATATAGCTCTGCTCCTCCGGAGTCAGCTCAAAACAGATGACCAAACAAAACTTATCAACAATACTGAGTGCCCTACTCTTACGGAGCGGTATCCTGGACGTGTCCTGTTTTTCACTCTTCAGTTGCTGAGAAGCTGCTATCAGAGAATCTCTGGAGCTGCTGGAAGCAATGGTCAATACTGTGTGAGGTAATGTATGTGGGTGCTTGTGCCCTCTAGTGTGTGCATGCTTAAGTAGCAAATTTAAGTAAGGAGAAGGAAACCAGCAATGCCTCAGAAAGGCATAGTCCTCTGTGTGGAAAACACTATAATTAAAACCAAATAAAATATAATATAAATTAAAACTGTATGTGTCCCACGAAGATCACCTAGTAACTACAAAGCCTCTCCTCCCTTAACAGCCAAAGGCTGAGTTCGGGCCTCTAGGATTCAAAAGATTAAGCTACTCAAAGACTTAAGTAGGAGAACTCGCCTCAAAAAGTGAGGGCCCTCAGAAGCTTTGAGGAGAAAGGTAAAATAATAAAGTTCTAACTAATGAAGATCTCTTCAGGAGAAAAGTTGCCCTGTACCTCCTTGAGGGACACTCTTTTAAACTGAAGACAGGTTAACAGGAAGTGGGAGGAGTGTTTTTGCTTAGAGTGCTTTGCCTCAAATAGGCATGTTGCTTAACCCCATGGTTCCTACATCACTCAATGACGCTAGAGAAAATACAATAAAATGTTCTGAACATAGCATATCAAGACACTGCAATATTTTTCCTGCTTATAAATCCATTAGTGATATAAGTATCATGAGTATAGAATATATTCTGCCAACAGTAAGAGGGGGTAACAGGTTCCAAAGACTGTCACACCAAGAAAGAGTTGGGATGTTTTAATTAAATATATTGGCCAAGGGATAATTAAACAAAGAGACTGAACTTTGTTGTCACTGAATTATTCTTTCCACATAAAAGCCCAAAGTCTCTGACTAAGATTTATTTTTATCAAATGTGCTTAAATAATTTTGAGCACAGACACTTTACTAGGTAGTTTCAAATATCAGGTGCTTTTATTCTTCAAATTAATTGTTCATTTCATAAATTTAATGTAGTATTTTAACTTATTTCTAATTATTTATTCTCTACATTTATTATTCATGTTTTATGGTAATATCTGATTGTTATTCTATCTAAACCCATTTGAATATTGTTTACCCAAGGGTAAGGTTTAATAGTGAGGTTTAATAGTAATCACAGAAGGGAATCACCTTTGTATGATAATAATATAATTTTAATCCATAAGAAACATTGCCCTTTCATTACTTTAATATATTATTTTATCAATATATCATTTTAATATTCTTTAATACACCAGGTTTTGTATAATTTAAATTATCTCCTCTTTTAATATTGGATGTCCAATTGATCTTTAACAGGGTGGATATACATCTAAAATAGATAACTTTTACATTTTTTTATAATTAAATGATGAGAAGTTATTTTTTACATGAGGTGTCTCCTACTTTATCGTAAATTACTACTGTTCTTATACTTTAGTTTTTTAATTGGGGATTTTATTCTATTCTTGTCTCCTCACATTTTATGTTGTATGTCTAAAATAGGAATTATTGAATTACATAAATGATAATTTATATGTAGCCATGATCTGGATTAAGACCATTACATGAAATCAGTCAGGAGAATACCTGTATTAATGTCAGAAAAATGTATAAAAATATGGTTGGGAGGCATAGGTAAACATTTTAGATTAAAATGTATGTCTGCATTAAATATAAAACTATAAATATCCATAATTTATGCATGATTTTTACCATGCTGTATAATGTGTTCCTAAACTACACACAGATAATTTCTTTTCTCTTTTTGATGTATATATTTAACATATTGTTAAAGCAAATAAGAGTAGCAGGCTTGCAAAAATGGCTAACCAATTGAAAACCCAAGTTTACCTACATTTACTCATCCTTTGGATTGATAGTTGTATTAATAATTAAAAAATACTGATATAGATTGATTAAATATGCAATTGGTGCCTATTGATTCTTAAGTTGTGCCAAATCTTTTGTAAATATACAAATATAAAATTACACTTTGTAAGCTGTTCTCTCGATCAATGTAAATATGATTGCTGATTGTCAAGAGAATAGGTAGATGCCCTGCCAAAATTGGTTTTCTATGACCTGGTAACACTATATCCTCGTGAAGGATTGCTGTAAGACCCCAAAATACATTGATTTCTACAGTTTTTTTTAATTTAGAATTTTTTATTTTAAAATATTTATCTATGACATGACAACCAATTAAACAACAGTACATGAATAAATAATACAATTGTGATTAACAGGGTACAGAAATTGTAAGTTAAAGCATGTGAGAATGATACACCAGGAACACATGGTATACAAGCCATACAATTTTGTAGGTCTGGTGCCTATTAGGGACATGGCAAGGGCGCCAGTGGGGATTAATCACAACGTTTTCAGAAGTGAGAAGTATCTGGGTGTGGTGGAAGGTGTTGTGAAGGATGTCATGTGATGAGGAATATGAAGGGTTAGTGGGGAGAGAGAGATAGGTAATAAAAAAAGATAGAGAGGAAAGGGTGAAGGGATGAAGGTTTTACATTGAGTCCAGAGAGAGCGCCCCATAAGAGATCTAAAGCTTGTTTGATGTGTAAAATGGGTGGAATCAACATGAAACCTACAGTATATAAATATCCAAGGGGGGAGCTGTGTCAGGGCTACTAGAGAGCGATGTAGGAAAAAGAGTGGGGAGAGGTATTTTGTCATCTAACCTATGGTTTTCAATGACCACCAATAAGTCCAAATAGTCAAGAAGGTGGAATAGGTATCTGTTGCGAGAGCATGATGTCTCCCCATCTCTACTAGCGAGTGGGGAATGGTAGTTTGTTTACAATGTAGTGGTATAAGGCCGCATTAAATGATATCAAGATTATTTTCCACTTAATACGAGGGATGGCTTGGGGAATGTGAGAATTGTAAAAGAAGAGTAGTGGATACAGTGGGAGGGAGATCTCTAGAGTTAATAGCAGTGATGATTTGTATCCAATAGGACTGTTTCAATGTGCAGCTCCACCAAATATGAGACAGAGAACCTTCTAGTCAAAGGCACCTCCAAGACAGAGTAGGTATCTCTAGTCCATTTGAAGTTCGCTCTAAGAATGCAGGACCAATGTGAAATATCTAAGGAAATGGATAGTTCTGTTTCTCATCATCTAAGAAAGAAGGGTTTAGGCTGGTTTTCAGAGTGGTATAGCAAGGCGTAGCAAATGGAGAAGGGATGGAAAGAGGGGGGGTGTTTTCGAGCTTCTCCTCTAAGGGAGTTAAATCTCTGTCAGGGGGAGTGTGTTTACAAATAGAGTAGTACTAGTGGCGGATTTAGAAAAGTAGCCACCATGGAGCTTTTCTGTGGCCCAGTTTTTTAGAGAGAATATTCTTGGGGAGAAATTTAGAGTCTAGGGTCAGGGAGCCAAAGATGTATAGATTACCGAGTTTCCATTTTTCATGTATGTGGTTGGGAAGTTCTGGAGAGAAAGAGGGGTTATGGAGAAAGGATTGGAGAGGTGAGGGGAAAGGGGCTAGACTGTATGTGTTCACTTCTACCTATGTCTATAGAATGTGCCCTAGTATGATGTAACATAGTAACATAGTAAGTTAGGTTGAATAAAGACACAAGTCCATCAGGTTCAACCTTTGCCTCATACCCCAGTGACATGAGAATTGTATAGCTTTCCTGCTACCAAATACGTTAGTCATTTATCAGACCGTCCTGATTTGCCTAATATACAATATAACCCTGTATGTTCCATTTTGGAAGAAATGTATCTAATCTTCTCTTAAATGTATACATTGTATCTGCCATAACCACATCCTTGGGCAAGGAATACCATAATTTAACAGACCTTACTGTAAAAAACCCTTCCCCTGCTGAAGTCTAAACCTCCTTTCCTCTAATCTCAAGGGGTGTCCCCTGGTCATTTGATCAAGCCTTGGAATGAATAGCTCACCACAGAGATCCTTGTATTGACTAGGGGTGGGAGAAAAGTGTGAAAAATTTCCTGCATTACTTTTTGCGAAATCATGCCGATTTTTCGCTTTTCCCGCAAATAATTTTGCTTTCCCCCCTATGCAAAAATGTCCTCCTTTTTGCCTATTTTAGTATATTTTCCGCCTATGTTAACACATTCTTTGCCTATTTTAACACATTTTTCGCCTATATTTCTTATAGGTACTAAAAAAAAAAAAGTGCAACCTACAATGTGGCAGATATGTATTGTAATGGTGGTGGTGGTGGGGGGTGTATGTATTTTTACCATTGTCATACTCTGTCCTCCTTCTCAGATTATTGACACACATTACTTAGCGGTCATAGTAGTGGTCTCAAGTGGGGTAGATGGTGGCAACCCTTCTTCACATCCATCCTCCACCTCCTCATCTGTGCTGCTGTTAATATATTTGTCCTGACTTTGTCTGTCATATGTGGTTTCTGCTACTGCTACTACTGGAGCTAGATGTTGATGTAATTCTACTACTAGTACTACTAGGTGTCAAAGGTGCAGCACTTATAGCAGCAGCACCAGAGGTACTTGTCATATCTAACACTGTGGATGTTAACCTGTGTTGTTGTTGCGGGGTACTCAAAGAGGGTGTGCTTGTGGTTGAGTGGGACTTGGACTTTGAAGAGGCGATGATGCTGATGATGACTGATAGAGTGACTGTGTGCTTTTTGACATCTGTGCTTGTACAGGGTCAGGCTTTCCAGTGGCTTTCTCAAACAGTTTATAGACAGGCACAGTGCTCCTTAAAAGTGGTAGAAGATTCAGCCTTTGACTTTCTGCTAACCTTATAGCCTTGTCACCATCCTCACTCTCAACTTCATCTGTATCTGAACAAGACAAGAATGCTGGAGGGATATATTCTAGATCTGCATCAGTCATCATTAGGTCATCCTCAGCAGTATCAGCATCACCTGACAATTCTTGCCCACTACCCTTATATTCCTCTAAGCTTTTGGAGGACTCAAACAATTTCTTTTTACTTTTACTGTAACAAAGTTCCCTACTGTGGGTGTTTTGGTGCTTGTTTGTCTCACTATTTGATGCAGCAGATGGTTCAGCTGCTACACCTTCCTCTATTATGCTATTGCCAGGATCATCAACACTTGAATGCTACTTGTTGTCCTCTTCAGTGTTCTTCTTATATGGTTCTTTATTTCTACTGGCACTGGGGGTGCTGGAACAAGTTTTGCTGGGACCTTAACAAACTGCATCCTCCCTTGTAGTAGAGGGATCATTATCATTGATTGCACACACTGCAGCAACCAATGCTGCAATGAGTTTTTGAACTACTACTTTATTCTCACATCCCTGCACTGCTCCACCCCTCCCTCTTCCCCTTGTGAGAGAAAGAATATGATATCATCTGCAAAGGCAGCTAATTTTAAATGTTCCGAGCCTACTGGAATACCTAGGATAGAAGGGTGAAGTCTGACTGTTTGTAAGAGAGGTTCTAGTGTTTGGACAAAAATTATTGGTGAAAGGGGGAAAACTTGTTGGGTGCCATTAGTTATGGGGAAAGAAGTAGATATGGTGCAGGTGATTAAGAATTTAGCTGAAGGAGAAGTATATAAGCTCATGATGGCCTGTAGCATGAACAGGGCCCAGACCAATATTATGAAGGGTTTCTCTAATGTAGAGCCAGTTTACTCAGTCAAATGCCTTTTTGGCGTCCAACGAGAAAAAGATAGATGGAGTTTTGGTTGTAGAGGCAATGTCTGTAAGAGATATGACAGTGGATATGTTATGTTGGGTCTCACTTCCCGGTACAAATCCACTCTCATCAGGGTATATGAGCTGGGGGAGGAAGGGTCGAAGACAGTTGGCAAGTGTCTTTGCAAATAATTTGATGTCAACATTGAGGAGCGAGAACGGACAGTAGTTTTCACATTTAGTGGGATCTTTTGAAGGTTTCGGGATGACCACTATGTTGGCTTCTAAAGATTGGGGAGGAAAGGGGTGTCCTTGCAGTACAGAACTGAAGGAGGCTAGTAAATGGGGAGTTAAGGAGGATTGAAATGCTCTATAGTAGGATACAGTGAAGCCGTCCGGGCCTGGGCTTTTTTCCCAGTGCCATGGAATTAAGTGCAGAGAGAAGCTCTAGTTCTGTGATTACCACTTCTAGAGAATCGATGTCTTGACTTGAGTGAGAAGGAACTTTGGCTTGTGAGAGAAAGGCATATATGGCCTTGTTTAAAATTGGAGGGTTTCAGATTATAAAGTCTTGGAAGGCTTCTGCTATCTGGGTGGGGATATTCGTGTAAGGGTTTTCCTTGTGGGGTTCGTCTCTTAATTTTTATGAGCCTAGCTAACATTTTACCACATTTTTCCCTTAAAAATATATCTTTTGTATCTGAGATGGATGAATGATTTGTGCACATCTATCTGTAGAAGTTTATTCAGCTTTGGCATTATGAAGATCTGAAAGTATTTGCAGTGATATTGATTTTTTGTGTGTTGCCTATAGGGTACGTGTTTTGTCTAGGGTTTTGTTGATTTGTTTCCTTTTGCTTCTTGTTGAGGGCACCTAGCTTAATTACATTTCCTCTCATGACACACTTGTGAGCTTCCCAAATTACTGGTGTGGGCACATTTGGGGAGGAGATAAACTGGAAATATTCATTAAGAGATGCGGTGAGAGGATGGATTAGTTATGGTCTGGTCATTGATTCTTCAGACTCTGGGGGTGGAAGGAAAGGCAAAGTTGGTGAGGGTCATCATTACCATGGAATGGTCGGACCAAGATGTGGCATCAATAGAGACATTTTAAGGTGTGGAAGAAGGAATTGGGGATGTAGAGGTAATCGATTCTGCTGTATGTTGAACAGGGGGGTGAAAAAAGGTATAATCTCTGTCATGGGGGTATAGCCGTCTTCAAGCATCTAAGATGTGGTTATCAGCAAATTGCTCCTGAAGGCTGTGGAGTTGCAGTTTAAAAGACGACTTTCCCAAGAAAAAAATGGTTGGGTGGTCGAACGCTACGTTGAAGTCCCCATCTAGGATAATTCGCCCTTGGGAGGAGGTGTCAAAGACTGATAGTGATGTTGTGATGTAGGAAATTTGAGAGGAGTTTGGGCAGTAAACATTCATGATAGTGACAGGTTTACTATATAACAGACCCGTAATCAGGAGACATGTGCCATCTGGGTCAGATGTCATGTCTAAAGGGGTCCAAGGTAAGGAAGCTAGAAGAAGAATACAGACCCCTTTATTTTTTTAAATCAAGGCATAATAAGTTATGGGGAAGAAACAATTAGAGAAGTGGGGTGTCGAAGCAAAAGAGAAGTGGGTTTCCTGCACCGATATGATATTTGCTGCTCTTTTGTTAAAATCATGAAGGATCATCGCTCTTTGTTTTCAGGAGAGTTAAGCCCCTTGGCATTTATAGTGAGAATTCTAACATCTGTCATGTTTTATAATGAGAGGGTCAGTGAAATTATGGTGAAATGATACATAATGTGGAGTAGGAAATAGAGAGGACACAAAGTGTGCCAAAGGGCATATGGGGGTTGGTGCTTTCGACTTGTGGTGAGATTGTGGGATAGGGCAGTGTTCCTCTCTGAGCGGAACAGAGTGTAGAGAATACCTGAGAAAAGCATATGTAGTGTTGGTTAAGAGAGCGAAGAGCGTAATGTAACCAGGAGGAAGGGATGAGTAGTAGCTTTTGGAGGAGTTGAACCAGGGAGAGGTGTCACAGTAAGGGTTAGGGAGAATGTTAGCAGGATGTGATGGATAATCTGGTATTGTGTTAGATCCCAAGAGGAGGGAAGATTTGGAGGCAGTTACAGTGTAGGGTTGTAAATTACAAAAGGTGTTGCATTATGATCTGGAATGACAATTAAGCACACCAATTATATATAGAATGGTGTGGCACTAGGTGTAGGCTTATTGGCGCATGGGTGTTAAAAATTGTTTAAGAAGGAAGAGTGTATTGTGATCATAATGAGGGCAATGAGCGTGAATATATAACGCTAATGTGTCAGGGTAGGGGTGAATACCAAAACCTTTAGTAAAATATAAAGTGCTGGATAAGAGGGAGAGGAAGTTGAGGGGATTTGGGTTATGTAGACTCACAGGAGTAAGTATTGGGTACCAGGGTCAGGGAGGTGTGTGGGTTCATGCGAACATACTGACCTTTGTGTGGGCACATTCTGAGTATATGCTGGAAATACAGGGAGCGTGGTGGAGGATGATGTGGGAGGGAGGAGAGTGGGGCGGAAGGGTTCTGTGGAGTAGAGGCTTTAGTGTGAGTTAGAGAGTAAGAGTCCTGAAATGGGATTTGGACAGGTGCTGGGTCATAGGTGGATACAAACGGACATCATTTAGAAAGAGTTTAGTGTGGTGACAGCTAATACATATACCTGGGTACATTGTAAGTGTGTATATTTCATAAGATGGCACCATCAGGAAAACAAACAGAGTTGAACAGGCAATTGCAGGTATACAAAGTAACAGCCATGTTATATAACTCTATTATTACTTCTTATCCATTTTTTTTTTCAAATAGAAAACTACTTTAAAAATAACAATACTGGGGCACAATCGGGGACACTCTGGGGAAGAACAGAGCCTGTAAAGAGCTCATATGCAGGATAAATAGAGCCTACTCTAGATGAGATGCAAGCATCCCCAAGTGTTAACCCCTAGCAGACTGTTCAAATCTATGGTAAACCCTAGTGGGTCCCCGAATGCAAGGTAAAACAAACTTTGTCCCTTCACGGAGAAAGAGATGCACCTGAGTGTCCATCCATTAGTTCTTCACCCTGCAGAAGTCTGCCACATACCAACTTCCAGTTCACTCATTATTTCATAAACAGAAGGTGCAGTACATTCAATCCACTGGGCCTTCCCATCTCATTCCCATCCAAGCATACCAGGCTTGCCTCCATTGTCTAGAACATGACACGTTCCATGCCTACATTTAATTTGTATTTACCATACTGATAACACATTTTTTTTCTCTCTCTCTTCCTCCTTTTCTCCCCACCCCTCCCCATCTAACAAGTGTTTTAATTCCTCAGGTACATTCAAATTCCTGGGAAGTACTCAATCCGTCCTTCTAGACCTTCACCCAGCAGTCTGTGCATCGCACTCAATATGCCTTAAATATTTTAGAAACCACTTCCTACCTATTTTTCCCTCTTTCTTCCCCCCTTTTCCCCTGTTTTTCTTTGTTAAGCACCTTTTAAGAGCCACTTCACAGAAGAAAAATATTTATACAGGCTACCAGGCCAAGGAATTTTCCATCCCTGTCTATGCACAGTATCTCTTGCACCACGTCAACGTATCACTTGTACCATTATTAGTACCAGAGCACACAGTCAATTCAAACTAAGACCACTCAAAGTCACATTTCAGAATAATCTGTTTAACTTAATTTTTTTTATTCATTTTTTTCTCTTGCTCACCTTTTCCCTCTCTGCTCCCCATTCTTCTTTTCTCTCCTCTTATGTTTCTTCCCTCAAACCAGGCAACTCAGTTCCATCTTCATGCAGAATATTGCCAGGCTTAATTTCAGCTGCTTACGTTCCCACCTAAACGATGTTTCCATAGGTACTATTTTTTTCTTCTCTCCCCTCCTCATTCCCCTCTCTCTCTCACGCTTAAAAAAAATCATATATATTTTACTGTTCCATCTGATTGCAGCTGTCCTCCACATTTCTGGTATTTCACTCTTTTTTTCCTCTCTTCCCCTTTTTACTTCATGCACGCTTTAGTTTTTTTTGCTTGTTCCACTTCCTACAACTTCGCTTGCAGTACTGATGTTTCATTCCTTGGCTGCCTACACTCCCCAACTTCTTACCTCTCTGTAGAGCCTTACCTTTCTCAGACGACTAGGTTTCCCCTTTTGCAGAGGCCAAAGGCTCACCTGCAAAACTTTCCAAAGATCTCCCCGCTAATTCTAAATCAAGATAAATATTTAAAAAAAACACCTTCTCCTACTGCCTCACCTCTTCATAGAGACAGAAGGTGCCACAGGAACCACCAGGCCCTTGGCTCCTGGAGGGGCCTGGGGTCCAGGCCCCTTCCTACAGACTCTGTAGACTGTAGTTACGACTATAGGAGTTAATATTGCTATGTAGAACTTTTGGACATTATATTGGCAGACAACTATTCCAAAAGGACTAAAAATAATACCCTGCTTTCAAGGAACTGGGCCATTAGGGGTTAATTATTTGAGTTTACCTAAAGTTACTTTCAATGTGTATTGTAGCCACTCAAGCCAGTGTATTGTGAACTGTACTGAGACCCCCTGCTGTGTGTTAATTCATTCAAGCCCCTCAAGTCTTTGTGTCCACTGTCTGAGTTCAGCAACCCTTTTGTGTGTGAAATGTAATCATGTCTAAGTCATTGTATTTGTTAGACCATCTGCTGTTGGCCTTTTGTTTACTGTATGGTGATTGGATTATGTCCCTATTTTATCTACTTTGTCCGGGTATTGGAATGTAAGGTTTGAGTATAAATATGTGTGGTTTGTTTCAATAAAGGGAGTTCTTGTTTTACCTACACTGGTGTTGTCTGGTGAGGTAAGCTTGCTGTATGCAGAGTTTGTGCTGGTTATCCTAATACTAGTTTTGCCTAGTATTGGGGTATATTGCGGTATGCTGTTGGATGTCCATCGGGCTCATAGCGGAAGAAGTGACCATTGACGGGGAAGCCAAGGCTGGGTTTCCGCTAGTACCGTCACAGAAGGTATTTCCCAAATGTCTTACATATGCATAGGTGCAGAAGGTCCTCCCTGCACACCTTACCTTAGAGGCCGAAGGTCTCTTCCTTACCTCTTTGTATAGGCCAAAGGTCTCCCCTACTTGCCTTACCTCTTCATAGATGCAGAAGGTTTCCCATACATGCCTTACCCCTTTATAGAGGCTGAAGGTCTTACCTACATGACTTAACTCTTCATAGAGGCCAAAGATCTTCCCTACATGACTTACCTCTTAGCAGAGGCTGAAGGTTTCCCCTCCATGCCTTTCCTCTTTGTAGAGGCTGAAGATTCTCCCCTACATATTTTACCTCTTTGAAGAGGTTGAAGTCTCACCTACATGCCTTCCCACTTTGTGGAGGCCGAAAGTCTCCCCTATGCCTTACATCTTCGTAGAGGGTGAAGGTCTCCCTTATTCACCTTACCTCTCCTTAGAGGCTGAGGGTCTCTCCTCCATGCCTTACCTCTTCGTAGAGACTGAAGGTTCTCCCCCACATACTTTACCTCTTCAAAAGGCTGAAAGTCTTGCCTACATGCCTTAACTCTTTGCGGAGGCTGAATGTCTCCCCTACATGCCTTACCTCTTTTTTGAGGTTGAAGATCTCCCTTTTTCACCTTAACTCTCCTTAGAGGCTGAAGGTCTCCCCTACATGACTTACCTCTTCATAGAGGCCAAAGGTCTCCCCTACACAACTTACAGCTTCAAAGTGGCCGACTGTCTCCGCTACATGCCTTACCTTGTCATGGAGGCTAAAGGTCTCCTTTACACACCTTACCTCTTAGCAGAGACTGAAGGTCTCCCCTCCATGCCTTACCTCTTCATAGAGGTCGAAGGTCTCCAATCCATGCCCTACAACTTCGTAAAAGCTGAAGGTCTCTGCTACATGCCTTACCTCTTCATGCAGGTTGAAGGTTTCCCCTCCATGCCTTACCTCTTTGTAGAGGCTGAAGGTTCTCCCCTACATACTTTACCTCTTCGAAGAGGCCAAGATCCTCACCTACATGCCTTAGCTCTTTGTGGAAGCCAAAAGTTTCCCATACATTCCTTACTTCTTCACAGAGGCTAAAGGTCTCCCCCATTCACCTTACCTCTCCGTAGAGGCTGAAGGTCTCCACTTCATGCCTTACCTCTTCATAGGGGCCGAAGGTTCTCTCTTACAAACTTTACCTCTTTGAAGAGGCTGAAAATATCACCTACATGCCTTAACTCTTTATGGAGGGTGAATGTCTTCCCCACATGCCTTACCTCTTTGTAGAGGCCAAAGGTCTCTTCTACATGCCTTACCTCTTCATTGAGGCTAAAGCTCTCCTTTACATACCTTACCACTTAGCAGAGGCTGAAGGTCGCCAAAACAAACAAAACATCCTATATTATAATTTGCTAGGATGTTTCTCAGAAGCCGTCATGCACAGTAGAGACAGCTGCGCACTCTGCAGTCATGCGCAGTACAGACTGCCCGTGCCATGGTTGATACGGAGCGGGGCGCTCTGAATTGAGACCAGAGTCCTCTCTGCGCACCTTCCTGAGACCGCTTGGTCCCAGGAAGGTGCGCAGAGAGGACTACGGTCTGAACTTGGATAGCCCCGCTCCATATCAGCGGTGGCACGAGCAGTCAGCACTGTGCATGGCTGCAGCGCCGCCATTGTTGGCCCATAACTAGTGTGTGTGTATATATATATATATATATATATATATATATATATATATATATATTGTCCTATTCTGGAAGAGTGTTTTCTAACGGATTTCCCAATTAACTTGAATTCAGTTAGCTGAAAAATAACTAGACAAAGAAGCTAGATACCCAACCAGTCAACCTAGATAGATTACCTAGGTTCATAATGATATTGTACATACCAAATTATTTGATTTCAGACACTGTAGTATGCTACCTTATACATCTCTCTTGCAGCTTCCAATCTTTCTTTCCAATAGCATCTTACTTCATCGTAATTACATATGACTGTGTATATTATAATTGTAAGCTGCATTCCCCTTTCCTTGCCTGACTGTATCCCGAGATCTGTTTAAAATCAGAACAATATTTAAGTACAATTTTTTTATAATGAAAAAAATAATATTTTCTTACTTAAAAATAAGGCACTGGTGATATAGTGGAATATTCATCAGAACATTCTCTTTGTTTAATAATGTGTTTCCTTATTTAGATTGCTTAATTGCTCTTTAATTTTAGAACTCAAAGCTAAAACGGAAACAATTCTGCAATTGTCAATTTTGCCTAATTGTGTAATCACTGATGCAGTAATTAGAAAGTTATTCCTGTATGCTAGTTCTTAGATGTATGTTTATTATAATATGTACATGTTGATGGCTAGAATTCAATGTGAAAGATTGAATGAGAATCAGCATTCCAGCAGCAACAATTTTCTGGTGGAAAAGATACATCCAATTAAAGCTATTTCTCAATTTTTGCATATTTTAATATCACAAAAATATTATGGAAAGAAAAGGAATTATACCATTACCATGTAATTAGAAGAGATCACCATAAGGTGCTGTTAGTACATTTGATTCTTCATGGCTGATGGACAAGGCATCACCTGGATCACCTGGAAAGGGAGCAGGAACAAAAACTCCTATACACTTTTGTGGCACATCAAAATGTTTCCTTTGAAGAAAAGACAAATGAGGTGTTGATGAGCGCATCCTTATTTAAAGGGATAGTAACACTTAGTTTTATCTTAATTTTATTTTGTAGGCATTAAAAAAACATGAAGAACAATATAAGTCTTATTTCTCAAACCTTTATGGTTTGAGAGATATTCACAAGCAAAGTTTCCCCTCCCGCCCCTTTTACCTAGTGTAAACCATCTCTTCTCAGAGCAGCTACAATTAATCTTCATATTATTTGAGCCATGGAGAGTGTTATATCAATACTGTCAGAGTTGTGGGTCAAGAGTAACTGAATCTCTCCCGCCCCTTTTACCTAGTGTAAGCCATCTCTTCTTAGATGTGGAATCTGGTTGTAAGACCAAACAGATAACAGCAGGGGACAATCTTCTTCCTATGAGAACAATGAAAGCCCTGCCCCCCTTGACAAGTTTTTCAGGTTTTTCCCTTATCTTAATTGAAGATTATCCCTCTCTGCAGTCTACCTGGGCACCTCCCTTCTGCTCTGGCTGAGCAGTGTTACATCAGTAAGGGGCGGGAGGGGGAGACTTTGTCATTGAATTACTCTTGAACTACAACTCTGACAGAATTGAAATAACACTCTCCAAAGTCCAAATACTATGATGATTAATTGGAGCTGCTTTTATTATGAAACATTACTATCCCTTTGAGCACTTAAAGCTGTATAGAGGCAGGTAAATAGGTTCAATTATTGAGAAAACTAACTACACAATAAGGAACAAATTAAAATTCCCCAAATTCCCATTTATTCAAACGCAGAGCAATGTATTAGAGACCTATCTAGTATTCAAAGGTTTAGAAATCCACAGTTAAAACAGCGAGAATTTGCATCTTTCTCCTATGATGCTGTTAATTGCCCTAGAATTGCATCACCTCAGTTTACTGAATACAGCCCTTAATGGCTGTATAACAATTGTTGTTAGTCTCATTATATGTGGAATAGGGATGACAGGGAACATTTACACTCATTTTGTATTTCACTCTACTTAATAAGTGCATTATGCATAAAACCTGATACATTTTTACAATATTTCACTGGCATCTTAGCTTCCAATATAATCCCATTTTATTCTATTGGATAATGTGTAAAGCAGATAATAATCAATGGAGGCAAATGCTGATACAAATACATACAAATTGCTCCAGTTATGCCAGATAAGTTTAATGCTTTGGGAATATTGGCCAATGTAAAACAGTGACATGCAGTTGTTTTTTGTGTGTGTTTGTGTATGTGTGTGTGTGTGTTGATTGTGCAATTTTAACAGTGGAGAGAGTAACAAAGTGTCTTTATACTATAGACTGGTCTCATTTAGAAATTCTGTCTGATGAATCTGGCAATATATGGATCAATGGTGATATCTGTGTTGGTCAAGTAGGTTTACATTGTAAGTTTTAAACCTTTGAGTGCCAGAGGGGTATGCAACAAATTGCTCTGCAATGCTTTGCATACACCTCTGGTACTCTAAGGATTAAGCCACTTGGTTCTCCTCTTTTTGGTGCATTAATTACCTGAAGAAAAGGCCTAAGTAGTCTTGTTGGCTTGCACTCTGAACCTGCTTAGAAAACAATGGTTCACTTTGGCTTCACTTATTTATTTATTTATTTATTAAAGTTTTTATTTAAAATCAATACATTAACAATAGTCTAAAAACATCAAAGAATTAACGACAACTACAGTATGACTGATAAGGGTAGCAGAACAAGTACATATCTTTTAAGAAGCAATTACAATGTGATAACAACAGTCTCATGTTGATATGGCATATAGATTCAATCATTTGGTTTCACATATTTTTCACTTTTAGACATGTAAAATATTCAGTTCAGCTGTATATACACTGAGTTTGTAGGTGCCTCTGATAAAATATCATAATTTCTGTGCACTAAATGCATACATTTTCCCTCCATCGTAGGGTATCTCAGCAGTGAAAAAGTTATACTGTATACTGCAAAAGGATTCAATAAGTATCCTCTTTTAAGTCTGGAGAGCACAACAAAAAACACAAGCGATACAAGATATCTCTCATAGTAAACTGTGTGACAATATGCATCATGCAGTCTACAGGAACATACTTTCTAGCTATTAACCAAATGGGTCTGCTTCAAAGGGAAGAAATGGAAGATGAAACAATGTTTGAAAAAATGCTGACGTTACATTCAATAAATGGAAATAATGTTTATTATATTCTCACAAAAAAATAATACTAGTCATTCTACTGATTTCATGACCCCCTAGTCACATCCAGAGTGGTAAAATTGATGTATACATGCACCTCTCTAGTTCTATACACTCAGGAAAACCATATTGGCAATGCAGTTGCTAAGTAAAATCGAATTAATTCTGCTTGCTGTTAAGGACACAGCCTACTTTGCTTTCACTTTGCTTCCATGTGTTGTCCAACCTCTGCTTTATTACAACATCACCTATGGAATGCTGACTCTGTATGAGGCAGATGACACTTGCATTCCAGATTTGCAGAGCTGAATTAGCAGCTGACCAATAGGCTTCTACTCTATCTTTAAGAAAGCTTCTGGATGTCACAACAAATTGGTTCCTCCTCTCTCAATATATCTGTAGCTTATACGCTGTATTACTCTATGCAGATGAATCGTATGCTAAATGAGTTGGAGATTGCATAAAATGAATTACATAAATGCAAATAAACTGTATATATAGGTCAGAGATGTTCAGTTAGCAACAAGGCAATTTCTCTTTGAGCAAGAGAAGCAGCTAACGCTTAATGTACTTTTCTTTCTCATCAGTGAGATGCAGGTGTATTCACATGGCAGCTAAAAGAAAGGATTCCACTAGTGATGATCGAGCACCCCAATGCTCGGGTGTTCGGGTGCTCTGGCCGAGCACCCCCTGAGGCTCGAGTGCTCGGCCGAGCACCCGAGCCCCATTGAAGTCAATGGGAGGACTCGAGCATTACACCAGGCACCCCCTGCTCTGATGAGGGGAGGGTGCCTGGTCCATAGGAAAAGGGCAGAAAAGGATGGAAACACCACAGAAATGGTTCAGGGACAGCATAGGGAGGATGTCTGGATGCATCTTGGACTCCAACATCGCTGCTGGGAACGATCTTTCGCCCGTAGTACGCCATTTTTACAGACTGACCATAAAACACACAAAAAGGAAAATAAAAACGACTTTAGGCGAAAAATTGTTACCAAACAATATTTGCTGTATATTTACTTGTATATCATCTGCAAATTCTCCCAAAAATTTCCTTGATTTTCTGAAGTGAGGCCATGATTAAGAGGGAAACGTGCGCAGAGGCAAATTCTCCCAAAAATTTCCTTGATTTTCAGAACTGAGGCCATGATTAAGAGGGAAACGTGCGCAGAGGCAAATTCTCCCAAAAATTTCCTTGATTTTCTGAACTGGGGCCATGATTAAGAGGGAAACGTGCGCAGAGGCAAATTCTCCCAAAAATTTCCTTGATTTTCAGAACTGAGGCCATGATTAAGAGGGAAACGTGCGCTGAGCTGACCATCTAAAACATTATGGGTGAGGGTCTGCTGCAGAGCTGACCATCCTAAACATTATATGCGAAGGCCCGCTAGTGAGCTGACGCTATAAAACATTATATGAGAGGGCCCGCTAGAGAGCTGACCCAATAAAACATTATATGAGAAGGCCCGCTGGTGAGCTGACCTATATAAAAATTGTCAAACAGGGCCCGCTGGTGAGCTGGCCCTATATAAAAATTATATCACAGGGCCCGCTGGTGAGCTGGCCCTATATAAAAATTATATCACAGGGCCCGCTGGTGAGCTGGCCCTATATAAAAATTATATCCCAGGGCATATGGAAGAGGAGGAGGAGGATGAGAAGATTAAGAGTCAACCATATACCCGTTTTTTGGGTGGAAGGGGTGAATGGGAATACAGAGTATTCCCATCATCGTAAATAACATATATAAAGTGAGTTTATGTTCCCCCGGGGCTTTCCTCCAGTGGAGTGGAGAAGTCAGGGGAAATCCAGGCCTTGTTCATTTTTATAAGTGTCAACCTATCAGCATTGTCGGTGGAAAGGCGGATACGCTTATCTGTTATGATGCCACCACCAGCACTAAATACCCGCTCAGACAGAACGCTGGCGGCAGGGCAGGCCAGCACCTCCAAGGCGTAGAGTGCCAGTTCATACCACGTGTCCAGCTTGGACACCCAGTAGTTGTAAGGCACAGAGGGATCATTGAGGACGCTGACACGGTCTGCTACGTACTCCTTCACCATCTTCCAAAACTTTTCCCTCCTTGTGACACTAGGCTGCGCATCAGGGTGAGGGTGCTGGCGGGGTGTCATGAAGGTGTCCCACGCCTTGGAGAGTGTTGCCCTGCCTTTGTCGGAACTGCTGTGTGCTCCCCTTTTCTCCCCTTCTCGGTTGGCCAAGGTAGCATGTACTCTGCCGCCAGCGTTGTCAGATGGAAAATTTTGGAGCAATTTTTCAACAAGAACCTTCTGGTATTGCACCATTTTGCTTGTCCTCTCCACCGGAGGAATGAGAGATGAGAAATTCTCTTTGTAGCGGGGGTCCAGAAGGGTGAACACCCAGTAATCCGTGTTGTTTAAAATGCGTATAACGCGTGGGTCACGGGAAAGGCAGCCTAACATAAAGTCAGCCATGTGTGCCAGAGTACCAACAGTCAAGATTTCGCTGTCCTCACCAGGAGGATGACTCTCAATATCCTCATCCTCTTCCTCCTCTTCTGCCCACCCACGCTGAAGAGATGGAACTAAAGTTCCATGGCTACCCTCTGTAGCGGAGGCAACCGTGTCTTCCTCCTCCTCCTCCTCCTCCTCCTCCGCCTCCTCCAATTGTCGCTGAGAAGACGAAGTGAGGGTGCTCTGGCTATCACCTTGTGTAAGCTCTTCCTCCCCCATTTCCACCTCTTCCACATGCAAAGCGTCGGTTTTAATTGTGAGCAGCGAGCGTTTCAGTAGACACAGAAGTGGGATGGTTACACTGATAATAGCGTTATCGCCGCTCACCATCTGTGTCGATTCCTCAAAATTGCGTAAAACCTCGCAGAGGTCTGACATCCATTCCCACTCCTCACTTCTGATTACAGGAAGTTGAACGGAGAGGCGACGACCGTGTAACAGCTGGTACTCCACTACTGCCCTCTGCTGCTCACAAAGCCGGGCCAACATGTGGAAGGTGGAGTTCCAGCGCGTGCTCACGTCACACAGCAGCCGGTGAGCTGGCAATTGTAAGCGCTGCTGCAGCTTCAACAGGCCGGCCGAAGCTGTAGATGACTTACGGAAATGTGCACACACGTGGCGCACCTTGGTCAAGAGATCATGCACATTGGGGTAGGTTTTTAGAAATCGCTGCACCACTAAATTAAATACATGCGCTAGGCATGGTACGTGTGTGAGCTTGCCGAGCTCCAAAGCCGCCACCAAGTTACGCCCATTATCACACACAACCATGCCTGGTTGCAGGTTGAGTGGCGACAGCCACTGCTCGGTCTGGTGACTAATCCCCTGCAACAGCTCTGAGGCCGTGTGCTGTTTGTCCCCAAGGCAGATCAGCTTCAGCACGGCCTGTTGACGCTTCCCCACTGCAGTGCTACACTGCTTCCAGCTACTGGCTGATGGGGGAGTGGCGCTGCGTGTAGAGAATTCGGAGGTGGAAACGGAGGAGGAGGAGCCAATAACGTAGGTGCTGGCGGAAACCCTGATGGAGGTAGGGCCCGCAATCCTCGGCGTGGGTAGCACCCGTGCCATCCCAGGGTCCGAGTCGCTCCCAGCCTCCACGACATTCACCCAGTGTGCCGTCAGGGAAATGTAGCGTCCCTGGCCACAAGCACTTGTCCATGTGTCAGTCGTTAAGTGGACCTTCCCAGTAACTGCGTTGGTCAGGGCACGGGTGATGTTACGGGACACATGGTGGTGTAATGCGGGGATGGCACACCGGGAAAAGTAGTGGCGGCTGGGGACCGCGTACCGAGGGACAGCTGCTGCCATCAGGCTGTGGAAGGACTCAGTGTCCACAAGCCTAAATGGCAGCATTTCGATGGCCAGTAATTTGGAAAGGTGTGAGGTTAGTGCTATGGCCTGTGGGTGGGTGGCTGGGTACTTTCTCTTGCGCTCAAATGCCTGGGGTAACGACATTTGGACGCTGTGCTGGGACAGGGAAGTGGATGTGGTCGCTGATGGTGCTTCAGATGCTACAGGTGCAGGGCGGGAGGTATGCGGGCCTGCGCCTTCGACAGGCGATTGGCCGGCACCGAAAACAGGGGAAGAGGAGGCAGTGGTGTGGCCTGCAGACACAGATGGGCGATCCAGGCGTTCCTCCCACTTACTACGGTGCTTGGATGCCATGTGTCGGATCATGCTGGTGGTGGTGAGGTTTCTAGTGTTCATGCCTCGGTTCATTCTGGTGTGGCACAGGTTGCAAACTACAATTCTTTTGTCGTCCACACTTTCCTTAAAAAAACGCCATACCGCGGAACACCTACCCTTTGGCAAGGTAGATTTACGCAAGGGGGTGCTCCGTGGAACATTTGTGGGCCGGTTTGGTGCGGTCCGCCTTCTTTCTGTAGCCACACCACTGCCTCTTCCAGCCTGTTGCGGTGCTGCAGATGGCTCACCCTCAGGACTGCTGTCATCGCTCGGCTCTACACCTTCCCAGGTGGGGTCAGTCACCTCATCGTCCACCAAGTCCTCCTCCACTTCCTCACTCTGATCATCCTCCTCATGTCTTGATCCCACCACATACTCAGTCATTGACAACTGTATAACATTCTCCTCAACAAGGTCTTGAGACGGAAATAGTGGTTGATTTAATGGCAACTGTGTCTCATCATCATCATCATCATCATCCACTACTTCCTTTGACCTTAAATGCCGTTCACATCTGTCATCTTCTTGTGATTGGGTAGCCTCTAGAGGTTGTGAATCAGGGCACAAGATGTCATGTTCCTCTGCAAGCGTGCTTGGAGAGAGGGTCAAATGAAGGATTGGTGATGAGACGAGCTCCTCACTATATCCCAGTGTGGGATCACTTCTTTGACCAGACCGTGTATGGTGGGAGGAAGGATGATCAGAGTGAGGATTATGTTGACCAGACTCTTGGCTACTGAGAGTGGACTTGGTGGAAGACAGGGTGGTGCTTAACCGACTGGAAGCAGTATCAGCTGTCATCCAACCGACCACCTGTTCGCAGTGGTCGGACCTCGAGAGTGATGTCCTGCGACGCCCTGTAAAATTAGACATGAAGCTAGGTATGGTGGATGTCTTTCTTTCTTGTGCTCTGGCACCAGGCACAGTTTCTACGCGTCCTGACCCGCGCCCTGAACTATCAGGATCACGTCCACTTCCCCGTCCCTTTTTACCCGCCTTCTTCATCTTACACGGAATATGTGACTTTAATATTTGAGTTTGAAAACTTAACAGTATTTCTTCCTATTCTGCAACTGTGCAGAGTACACAGAATAGGCTGCTAAACTGCGGTGACACACACTGAATGGAAAATGTGACTTTAATATTTGAGTTTGAAAACTTAACAGTATTTCTTCCTATTCTGCAACTGTGCAGAGTACACAGAATAGGCTGTTAAACTGCGGTGACACACACTGAATGGAAAATGTGACTTTAATATTTGAGTTTGAAAACTTAACAGTATTTCTTCCTATTCTGCAACTGTGCAGAGTACACAGAATAGGCTGCTAAACTGCGGTGACACACACTGAATGGAAAATGTGACTTTAATATTTGAGTTTGAAAACTTAACAGTATTTCTTCCTATTCTGCAACTGTGCAGAGTACACAGAATAGGCTGCTAAACTGCGGTGACACACACTGAATGGAATAAGTGACTTTAATATTTGAGTTTGAAAACTTAACAGTATTTCTTCCTATTCTGCAACTCTGCACAGTACACAGAATGTGCTGCTACACTGCGGCGAAGCACACTGAATGGAATATGTGACTTTGATATTTTAGTTTGAAGACTTAACAGTATTTCTTCCTATTCTGCAACTCTGCACAGTACACAGAATGTGCTGCTACACTGCGGCGAAGCACACTGAATGGAATATGTGACTTTGATATTTTAGTTTGAAGACTTAACAGTATTTCTTCCTATTCTGCAACTCTGCACAGTACACAGAATGTGCTGCTAAACTGTGGCGACGCACACTGAATGGAATATGTGACTTTGATATTTTAGTTTGAAGACTTAACAGAATGTGCTCTAATCTGCAACTTTGCACACTAAACAGAATGTGCTCTAATCTGCAACTTTGCACACTAAACAGAATGTGCTCTAATTTGCAACTTTGCACACTAAACAGAATGTGCTCTAATCTGCAACTGTGCACACTAAACAGAATGTGCTCTAATCTGCAACTTTGCACACTAAACAGAATATATATTTCCCCCCCCCCCAACACATAAAATAACCTGCTGCCCCCACACACAGTAGTCCTAAAAAGGACTTTTGGTTCTTTTTTTTCACAATTTTGCTTTTTTTCCTCCCTACACTGACTTTCCCTTCCTATCCTCAGCTCTCCCTGGCTAAGACTGAGCCGAACTCGATGGTCAGGTGTAGTGTTGAGCGAGCATGCTCGGCCGATGCTCGGATCGGCTCGAGCATCGCTCTGCTCGGCACATGGCGGTACTCGTACGAGTACCGCATGTGCTCGCCCGCCATGTTCGGGTCTCCTCCCCGCACGTTTTGCGTCTGCTGCGCAGCCAATAAACGTGCAGGGAGGCTCTGACATCGGTGTAATGCCAGCAGCCATGTTGGCTGCTGGCATTACACTGATTGGCTGGCCAGAACCCGTGGTCGGGTGCTGTATAGCACCTGACCATCGAGTTCGGCTCAGTCTTAGCCAGGGAGAGCTGAGGATAGGAAGGGAAAGTCAGTGTAGGGAGGAAAAAAAGCAAAATTGTGAAAAAAAAGAACCAAAAGTCCTTTTTAGGACTACTGTGTGTGGGGGCAGCAGGTTATTTTGTGTGGGGGGGAAAAAAAAAAAAAAAAAAAAAAAATATATTCTGTTTAGTGTGCAAAGTTGCAGATTAGAGCACATTCTGTTTAGTGTGCACAGTTGCAGATTAGAGCACATTCTGTTTAGTGTGCAAAGTTGCAGATTAGAGCACATTCTGTTTAGTGTGCAAAGTTGCAGATTAGAGCACATTCTGTTTAGTGTGCAAAGTTGCAGATTAGAGCACATTCTGTTAAGTCTTCAAACTAAAATATCAAAGTCACATATTCCATTCAGTGTGCGTCACCGCAGTTTAGCAGCCTATTCTGTGTACTGTGCAGAGTTGCAGAATAGGAAGAAATACTGTTAAGTCTTCAAACTAAAATATCAAAGTCAAATATTCCATTCAGTGTGCTTTGCCGCAGTTTAGCAGCACATTCTGTGTACTGTGCAGAGTTGCAGAATAGGAAGAAATACTGTTAAGTCTTCAAACTAAAATATCAAAGTCACATATTCCATTCAGTGTGCTTCGCCGCAGTTTAGCAGCACATTCTGTGTACTGTGCAGAGCTGCAGAATAGGAAGAAATACTGTTAAGTCTTCAAACTAAAATATCAAAGTCACATATTCCATTCAGTGTGCTTCGCCGCAGTTTAGCAGCACATTCTGTGTACTGTGCAGAGTTGCAGAATAGGAAGAAATACTGTTAAGTCTTCAAACTAAAATATCAAAGTCACATATTCCATTCAGTGTGCTTCGCCGCAGTGTAGCAGCACATTCTGTGTACTGTGCAGAGTTGCAGAATAGGAAGAAATACTGTTAAGTCTTCAAACTAAAATATCAAAGTCACATATTCCATTCAGTGTGCTTCGCCGCAGTGTAGCAGCACATTCTGTGTACTGTGCAGAGTTGCAGAATAGGAAGAAATACTGTTAAGTTTTCAAACTCAAATATTAAAGTCACTTATTCCATTCAGTGTGTGTCACCGCAGTTTAGCAGCCTATTCTGTGTACTCTGCACAGTTGCAGAATAGGAAGAAATACTGTTAAGTTTTCAAACTCAAATATTAAAGTCACATTTTCCATTCAGTGTGTGTCACCGCAGTTTAGCAGCCTATTCTGTGTACTCTGCACAGTTGCAGAATAGGAAGAAATACTGTTAAGTTTTCAAACTCAAATATTAAAGTCACATTTTCCATTCAGTGTGTGTCACCGCAGTTTAGCAGCCTATTCTGTGTACTCTGCACAGTTGCAGAATAGGAAGAAATACTGTTAAGTTTTCAAACTCAAATATTAAAGTCACATTTTCCATTCAGTGTGTGTCACCGCAGTTTAGCAGCCTATTCTGTGTACTCTGCACAGTTGCAGAATAGGAAGAAATACTGTTAAGTTTTCAAACTCAAATATTAAAGTCACATATTCCGTGTAAGATGAAGAAGGCGGGTAAAAAGGGACGGGGAAGTGGACGTGATCCTGATAGTTCAGGGCGCGGGTCAGGACGCGTAGAAACTGTGCCTGGTGCCAGAGCACAAGAAAGAAAGACATCCACCATACCTAGCTTCATGTCTAATTTTACAGGGCGTCGCAGGACATCACTCTCGAGGTCCGACCACTGCGAACAGGTGGTCGGTTGGATGACAGCTGATACTGCTTCCAGTCGGTTAAGCACCACCCTGTCTTCCACCAAGTCCACTCTCAGTAGCCAAGAGTCTGGTCAACATAATCCTCACTCTGATCATCCTTCCTCCCACCATACACGGTCTGGTCAAAGAAGTGATCCCACACTGGGATATAGTGAGGAGCTCGTCTCATCACCAATCCTTCATTTGACCCTCTCTCCAAGCACGCTTGCAGAGGAACATGACATCTTGTGCCCTGATTCACAACCTCTAGAGGCTACCCAATCACAAGAAGATGACAGATGTGAACGGCATTTAAGGTCAAAGGAAGTAGTGGATGATGATGATGATGATGAGACACAGTTGCCATTAAATCAACCACTATTTCCGTCTCAAGACCTTGTTGAGGAGAATGTTATACAGTTGTCAATGACTGAGTATGTGGTGGGATCAAGACATGAGGAGGATGATCAGAGTGAGGAAGTGGAGGAGGACTTGGTGGACGATGAGGTGACTGACCCCACCTGGGAAGGTGTAGAGCCGAGCGATGACAGCAGTCCTGAGGGTGAGCCATCTGCAGCACCGCAACAGGCTGGAAGAGGCAGTGGTGTGGCTACAGAAAGAAGGCGGACCGCACCAAACCGGCCCACAAATGTTCCACGGAGCACCCCCTTGCGTAAATCTACCTTGCCAAAGGGTAGGTGTTCCGCGGTATGGCGTTTTTTTAAGGAAAGTGCGGACGACAAAAGAATTGTAGTTTGCAACCTGTGCCACACCAGAATGAGCCGAGGCATGAACACTAGAAACCTCACCACCACCAGCATGATCCGACACATGGCATCCAAGCACCGTAGTAAGTGGGAGGAACGCCTGGATCGCCCATCTGTGTCTGCAGGCCACACCACTGCCTCCTCTTCCCCTGTTTTCGGTGCCGGCCAATCGCCTGTCGAAGGCGCAGGCCCGCATACCTCCCGCCCTGCACCTGTAGCATCTGAAGCACCATCAGCGACCACATCCACTTCCCTGTCCCAGCACAGCGTCCAAATGTCGTTACCCCAGGCATTTGAGCGCAAGAGAAAGTACCCAGCCACCCACCCACAGGCCATAGCACTAACCTCACACCTTTCCAAATTACTGGCCATCGAAATGCTGCCATTTAGGCTTGTGGACACTGAGTCCTTCCGCAGCCTGATGGCAGCAGCTGTCCCTCGGTACGCGGTCCCCAGCCGCCACTACTTTTCCCGGTGTGCCATCCCCGCATTACACCACCATGTGTCCCGTAACATCACCCGTGCCCTGACCAACGCAGTTACTGGGAAGGTCCACTTAACGACTGACACATGGACAAGTGCTTGTGGCCAGGGACGCTACATTTCCCTGACGGCACACTGGGTGAATGTCGTGGAGGCTGGGAGCGACTCGGACCCTGGGATGGCACGGGTGCTACCCACGCCGAGGATTGCGGGCCCTACCTCCATCAGGGTTTCCGCCAGCACCTACGTTATTGGCTCCTCCTCCTCCGTTTCCACCTCCGAATTCTCTACACGCAGCGCCACTCCCCCATCAGCCAGTAGCTGGAAGCAGTGTAGCACTGCAGTGGGGAAGCGTCAACAGGCCGTGCTGAAGCTGATCTGCCTTGGGGACAAACAGCACACGGCCTCAGAGCTGTTGCAGGGGATTAGTCACCAGACCGAGCAGTGGCTCTCGCCACTCAACCTGCAACCAGGCATGGTTGTGTGTGATAATGGGCGTAACTTGGTGGCGGCTTTGGAGCTCGGCAAGCTCACACACGTACCATGCCTAGCGCATGTATTTAATTTAGTGGTGCAGCGATTTCTAAAAACCTACCCCAATGTGCATGATCTCTTGACCAAGGTGCGCCACGTGTGTGCACATTTCCGTAAGTCATCTACAGCTTCGGCCGGCCTGTTGAAGCTGCAGCAGCGCTTACAATTGCCAGCTCACCGGCTGCTGTGTGACATGAGCACGCGCTGGAACTCCACCTTCCACATGTTGGCCCGGCTTTGTGAGCAGCAGAGGGCAGTAGTGGAGTACCAGCTGTTACACGGTCGTCGCCTCTCCGTTCAACTTCCTGTAATCAGAAGTGAGGAGTGGGAATGGATGTCAGACCTCTGCGAGGTTTTACGCAATTTTGAGGAATCGACACAGATGGTGAGCGGCGATAACGCTATTATCAGTGTAACCATCCCACTTCTGTGTCTACTGAAACGCTCGCTGCTCACAATTAAAACCGACGCTTTGCATGTGGAAGAGGTGGAAATGGGGGAGGAAGAGCTTACACAAGGTGATAGCCAGAGCACCCTCACTTCGTCTTCTCAGCGACAATTGGAGGAGGCGGAGGAGGAGGAGGAGGAGGAGGAGGAGGAAGACACGGTTGCCTCCGCTACAGAGGGTAGCCATGGAACTTTAGTTCCATCTCTTCAGCGTGGGTGGGCAGAAGAGGAGGAAGAGGATGAGGATATTGAGAGTCATCCTCCTGGTGAGGACAGCGAAATCTTGACTGTTGGTACTCTGGCACACATGGCTGACTTTATGTTAGGCTGCCTTTCCCGTGACCCACGCGTTATACGCATTTTAAACAACACGGATTACTGGGTGTTCACCCTTCTGGACCCCCGCTACAAAGAGAATTTCTCATCTCTCATTCCTCCGGTGGAGAGGACAAGCAAAATGGTGCAATACCAGAAGGTTCTTGTTGAAAAATTGCTCCAAAATTTTCCATCTGACAACGCTGGCGGCAGAGTACGTGCTACCTTGGCCAACCGAGAAGGGGAGAAAAGGGGAGCACACAGCAGTTCCGAGAAAGGCAGGGCAACACTCTCCAAGGCGTGGGACACCTTCATGACACCCCGCCAGCACCCTCACCCTGATGCGCAGCCTAGTGTCACAAGGAGGGAAAAGTTTTGGAAGATGGTGAAGGAGTACGTAGCAGACCGTGTCAGCGTCCTCAATGATCCCTCTGTGCCTTACAACTACTGGGTGTCCAAGCTGGACACGTGGTATGAACTGGCACTCTACGCCTTGGAGGTGCTGGCCTGCCCTGCCGCCAGCGTTCTGTCTGAGCGGGTATTTAGTGCTGCTGGTGGCATCATAACAGATAAGCGTATCCGCCTTTCCACCGACAATGCTGATAGGTTGACACTTATAAAAATGAACAAGGCCTGGATTTCCCCTGACTTCTCCACTCCACTGGAGGAAAGCCCCGGGGGAACATAAACTCACTTTATATATGTTATTTACAATGATGGGAATACTCTGTATTCCCATTCACCCCTTCCACCCAAAAAACGGGTATATGGTTGACTCTTAATCTTCTCATCCTCCTCCTCCTCTTCCATATGCCTTGGGATATAATTTTTATATAGGGCCAGCTCACCAGCGGGCCCTGTGATATAATTTTTATATAGGGCCAGCTCACCAGCGGGCCCTGTGATATAATTTTTATATAGGGCCAGCTCACCAGCGGGCCCTGTTTGACAATTTTTATATAGGTCAGCTCACCAGCGGGCCTTCTCATATAATGTTTTATTGGGTCAGCTCTCTAGCGGGCCCTCTCATATAATGTTTTATAGCGTCAGCTCACTAGCGGGCCTTCGCATATAATGTTTAGGATGGTCAGCTCTGCAGCAGACCCTCACCCATAATGTTTTAGATGGTCAGCTCAGCGCACGTTTCCCTCTTAATCATGGCCTCAGTTCTGAAAATCAAGGAAATTTTTGGGAGAATTTGCCTCTGCGCACGTTTCCCTCTTAATCATGGCCCCAGTTCAGAAAATCAAGGAAATTTTTGGGATAATTTGCCTCTGCGCACGTTTCCCTCTTAATCATGGCCTCAGTTCTGAAAATCAAGGAAATTTTTGGGAGAATTTGCCTCTGCGCACGTTTCCCTCTTAATCATGGCCTCACTTCAGAAAATCAAGGAAATTTTTGGGAGAATTTGCAGATGATATACAAGTAAATATACAGCAAATATTGTTTGGTAACAATTTTTCGCCTAAAGTCGTTTTTATTTTCCTTTTTGTGTGTTTTATGGTCAGTCTGTAAAAATGGCGTACTACGGGCGAAAGATCGTTCCCAGCAGCGATGTTGGAGTCCAAGATGCATCCAGACATCCTCCCTATGCTGTCCCTGAACCATTTCTGTGGTGTTTCCATCCTTTTCTGCCCTTTTCCTATGGACCAGGCACCCTCCCCTCATCAGAGCAGGGGGTGCCTGGTGTAGCACTCGAGCTCGAGCACTCGAGCCTCAGGGGGTGCTCGGTCAGAGCACCCGAACACCCGAGCATTGGGGTGCTCGCTCATCACTAGTCAGGTGCTATACAGCACCCGACCACGGGTTCTGGCCAGCCAATCAGTGTAATGCCAGCAGCCAACATGGCTGCTGGCATTACACCGATGTCAGAGCCTCCCTGCACGTTTATTGGCTGCGCAGCAGCCGCAAAACGTGCGGGGAGGAGACCCGAACATGGCGGGCGAGCACATGCGGTACTCGTACGAGTACCGCCATGTGCCGAGCAGAGCGATGCTCGAGCCGATCCGAGCATCGGCCGAGCATGCTCGCTCAACACTAGATTCCACCTCTTGATTCCCCATAAGGGAGACTTAATACAATAGTCCTATTTGTAGATAAAAGTCAGAGATGATCAACTAGGAAACAAGCCTGCCAGGGTATTTAGCAGGACCATAGGACTTTATTGTACCCAGGGTACAATCTCTTTTAGCTCATTGTAACGTTTTTTTTGACTCACAGACACAGAGTTAGGATAAAAACACAGTTTTATTAAATACAATAATACAACTTATAGTACAGACACACAACAGGTAAATTAGGCCCACACAGGTCCAGCACAAATATATGAGACAAACAGTTTATGCTGACACGGGTCAGGCAGATGATAAGGTTTCCAGGTTTCAGCAATGCAGGAGTTAACGTTCATCAAGATAGGAAAACAGTCTCATATGTGAAGGTATTGAGCTGATTCTTTAACACGCCAAAGACTGAATTCACAGCGAGTACCAGTCCACTGAAGTAAACAGGAGCGCTACCGGTGCTATCACGGAGGCAACACTTGCAACCAGTTTTGACAGAGTGGAGAGTAGCCAATGGCAATGTACCGGTGCTATCACGGAGGCAACACTTGCAACCGGTTTTGACAGAGTGGACCGTAGCCAATGGCAATGTACCGGTGCTATCACGGAGGCAACACTTGCAACCGGTTTTGACAGAGTGGAACGTAGCCAATGGCAATGTACCGGTGCTATCACGGAGGCAACACTTGCAACTAGTTTTGACAGAGTGGAGGACTAGGCCAGAGGTGCTCTGTAGAGCCAAAATGGGACAATACTAGGCAACCCTGCGGGTGCAGAGGTGCCAAACAAGGCAAGGCACCGGAAGTCAGAATGTCGCTGAGGACCAAAACAGAGATCTGCTGAGTCGGAGCCCAGGAGCAGGAACGTCAGCCAGGCAGGATAAGGACACAGGAGCAGGAACGTCAGCCAGTTCGGGTCTGTACACAGTAGCAGGAACGTCAGCCAGGCCGGTTCGATACACAGGAAGGAACACTGAAGAATAGTCAGGCAATCCGAGTCGGTACACAGGCGCAGGAACTGGAGAGTAGTCAGGCAAGCCAAGTCGGTACACTGGAAACTTCATAAGCAAACATAGCACTGTCACAGGAACACCACGAAAGTGCAATGTGTGGGTGCAGGAGCCCAGTATATAAAGGCTTAACACAGGGCAACCAATAAGGACCTCACATTGGATAACTGACAGAAAAAATATAAACAAGGAATCACAGGCACTGTGATACTCATCCTTTCTCTTAGGTGCCTACAGGAAACATCTGTCCCTCACTGATGAGGCCCAGGAATGCAGAGAAATATGTTGAGTCTCATCTGCTTCTCTTCTTCAGAGAGGAATTGCCTAGCATTGTGCTGTAGGCCAAGTCTCTAAAATATGTGGGTTAACATATATGTAGTATGTGAAATAATGTGACATAAATACCTTGTCACTCTTCAGGCCACAGTTCAGAGTGTTTAAAATACAAAATGACTACATAAATCTAGCAGATCTGAAGGCTGTTTCAAAATCACATATTTGTTACAAGGTGACAGTTCTGCTGTAAGGTCTAAAGCTTAAATATTTCATTTCAAAATACAGTTTAAAATCATTATGAAAATGAAAAGAACCATATTGTTTTTTTGAAGATTTTATAATGTTATTGTTCATTTATTCAAATAATTTTGACATCTAATAAGCAGCTTTATCAATGAAGGCTTGAAATTCTAAAGGTTATACAAGAAAAATAATGTCAGACATTAAACTCTAGTATTATGAATAAATCTTTTAGAAATAGAAATAGCAAAGGCAGACTCTGTGGGTGATATGGGGTCTTTTTTATGCACTCAAATACAATATATTATGTCAATTCAGATATTAGTTTGCCATAAAGTTTGGCAGTAATAACTGAATGCTTATACAGTATATTCTAGAGTCCCCGGAGTGAAGAATGATTTCTCATTTCAAATAATCTTGCAAATATATTTTGGGCAAGGTAATGTCAAAAAGTAGTTAGTTGCTAATCTGCACACTCCACTTTGTAAGGCTCCAAGTAAGAGCCAAATGTTAAGATGTATTTTTTTCAGCAGTAAAAAACCTTTGTATGTCAAGGTGGGTTGGTTAGGGCTGATGGAAGTTACAGTCCCCAACAGCTGAGCAACTAAGGATTGTCTATCACTTTTGCTGTCATTTATAAGCAAAATAGATAATGGATCATTAACTTTAAAGAGGGTTTTAGCCACCTCACCCCATGGAGCAGTTGATGTGCTCCAGAATTGCTTATCTTTTACTTTCTAAATAAGACACTAAGGGGCATTTTTAAGAAAAAAAAAAAAAAAAGAATTCTGGGGGAAACCATGGGGATTTTAACCCAGTGAAAGCTGGACAGATCTCCAGTACATTACTTCACAATGTATCAACCTCACCAAAGCAAAGTGCTAAACATCTCCTTTAAATCATTGTGAATTGTAATGTCTCCTCTATAGTGCATTTGATTTGTTCCAGACTGCATTATCTTACCGAATACGACCCCTTAATTTAAAACAGGGAACACCTTTAGAAATGACAAGAAAATATAAGTGTACCAGCCTGGAAATTTGAATCTCCAAGTGCACTGCAATGTTACTTACATTTTGATATATACTGTAAAAAGGAAAGAATGTCAACACAAGACCAACACAATTAAATTTTACCTCAGAAAGAAAAAAAAGTTGGCAAGTTTGCAGAAAAATTACATTCTAGTAGTAGTTACATTTATGGCTACTTTAGTAAATAATTTCCTTAGAGACAGAGATGGAGAGGTGAGAGTAGCCCAGAGGCAGCGGACATATCAATAAATTATGCTTCTGTTATGAATATTGTAATTTTTTTTACTATTAGCTTTCCATCTCATTTTATGTCATCTTTGACCTGAGGAAACTAATCTGTTTTTGCGTCAGTTATTCCTTCTATTGTAATTATATACATGCTACGAAACAGTTCCAGTCATTGCCTAGATGAAAATAATGCAGTGGAATGTATATGCACTGATGTTGTAGGTATGACCACATTTATCACACATAAAGTATACTGGGTCAAAATAAATAGTGGAACTATTATCAGAAAAAGTCCTGGCTCTGATTTAAGACAGGCTATTTAAAAAGGTTAAAAGTTTGTTAAACTCTTCTAGTTATATCACCCTAAATTTCAACACTCACTCTTTGTACTTCAGTTCTACTACTTCTGGACTTGATCAGGCTGGGGAAACCAGAAGCCCACCCAATTCTATGCCTAATCCCCAGTGCACCCTGGCAACCTCCATGTCCACTTCAAAGCAATGCAGAATAGGATATACCAGAGCAGTAATACAAGGAAGGGAGAAACCAGTGAGTGATAGACAGTGCAGAAATTTGGAAAACCAAAGGCAGCAGCAGAAATGAGTAGGTTATACTGCTGTCTAGACCAGAACCACAGCCTGCAAGACCTTTGTTCCAATTCTTAAATCTACATAGTAATGCTTATTAAAGACTGAGACTGATGACCAAGGCCTAGATCCACTAAATTTGAAGTGGGTTACGGATGCCGATGTTCTGTCTGAGCAGTGTCGTAGGCACATCCACAGATTCATCAAACTGTCTACAACATTACATCACCAGCACTCTGACAAAGAGATGCATACATCGACATCAATCCAACAGGTTTAAGAATTTTCATTAAACACATCGACAATGGCCTATTTCCATATGGTAATGAAGCATAATGACTCATTTCCATATGGAAATGCTGAATAATGAGACACATTCGTATGCAAGGGGGTGTGTTGATATGATAATGTGACACTTCGACTCATTCAGTAAACTCCGATAGCAGCTTCTGCTGTCAGAGTTCACAGTCTCCACTTCACCTGCCTCAGTCTGTCTTAGTTTTGATCTCCCCTGTACTTTCTTATGGAGTAATAGCAGGGAGAGCTACGAGAATTCTGTGCTTCCCTACTCAGCCAGTAGGGGAATACAGAGAAGGATTTCAGCACCATGGACAGCATTGAATACCATAGGGATGTGCATTGCTCACCCCTGTGGCATTCATTGGGTTAAAGTAAACTGAAACTGTACACCAAGCACTACACAATGGCCCCCCTTCGACATCCCCCCCCCTTAGTATGTCGACATATATTGCATATATTCAACATACTAACTCCATCCGACTTTACCTCCTCATTGGACAGAAACTGCCATTTATTCGACAGAACCTGCCCTTCATTCAACACTTAACCCTTTGAGTACCCGAGAGGTAGGAAATCATTGCTTAGCAACTGAGAAAACCACACTCTCCTTGGCCAGTAAGGGCATATTAGGTTCACCTCTGTTCTGTCTGAACAAATCTTGCTCAGCACTGTCGTCAGCATAAGGATGGGAGGGAATACCTAGGCTAGCAGAAAGTTCCAAGTCATGGTCATGGTATTCATTCCGGCAGCCTTGCTGTCCTTTAATCTTAAGAAGAACTTCTTGCATTTTCTGTTTTGATTTGATGCCTTTAGGTCCACCTCTGGCATTCCCCATCTTGCTGCCAGTTGGCGAAAGATGTCTTGGTTCAATGACCATTCTCCCTGATTTATTTTGTTCCAGCTTAAGAAGTCCACTTGTAGATTCATTACCCTGAAATGTGAGCATCTGAAATCCTGTTCAAATGCCTTTCTGCCCAGGTCAAAACCTACTGATCCTCTTTGTCTAAGGCTCTGCTCCTTGTGGGCCCCCGATTCCAGATGTGTATGACCAATATCATGCTGTTTGACCTGATCAGACCCCTTGGGCTCTCTGACTGCCCCAGGTTCTGTTTGAAACTGTTGGACTTGCTTCTGTAGTGACTATTTCCCAGTGGGGGTTCCTGCAACTGACAACTTTGCTGGAGGTTCCTCTTGCTTGTACACCAGGCAAGATCTTTCCTGTCCATCCTTAGAAGAGGGATCCTTAAGCATCTTCCAGGTCTCTGTTCCAGAAGGCCAGGAAATTGTTCTGGACACTCTTGAGATGGAGTTTTGCCCTGGGCAGAACTTGAATAGTGGATGTGAAGATCCAAATCAATTCCATGAAGTCTCGAGCCATATGACACCTCAGACTAGCAAATCTTCTTACTGCTTGCAGCAACCTGTTCACCCTGTCTTCTGACAGGAAGACGATACCTAACTGGGAGTTTATCCTTAGACCCAGAAAAATAATTTCCTCTGATGGAACCAGGATGATCTTCTCTTGAAATTACTAGCCACCCGAGGCTTGATAAGTGTTGTAGGGTCTTTTCTGAGGAGATGCTTGCTTGGAAGTCTTGAATATATTCCTTGCTGGGACAGAATTGAATACTAGCAGATATCCCCTTCTAGAAAAGGAGGGAATAGGAGAGTGCTCCCAACTATACAAACTAAATTAAAAATAATGAAATACTAGATATTGATATTATTTTTAATGAATGATAAAGGCTAAACTTATATACTGCAAAGAAAGCTGATGTTGTTGGAGTGAATTTCTGATGTGAAACTGAGACCCATATTGTTGTTGTTGCAACAACATCAACTTTCTAGATTTGAGTCTAAAAGGGGAAGTAAACTCACCTATTGACAGCTCCTTGTATAAAAAAGAGGTATACAGAAACCAATACCTTAGAGCTAACAGTTGCCACTATAGAAAATGAATAAGTAACATCCCATTTGGGAAATTCCATTGAATTCAAAGAAATTGCAGCAACAGCAATGATTTTATAAAAAAAAAGTGAAGATCTGAAACACCAGTTTCTTGAAAGCAGCTATAAACTCAGTATAGTGGAATCTGCATTCGATATGGCTCTCCATTTAGAAAGGAAATATATTCTGAAGGTTAAACAGCAGTAAACAAGAACAGGAAAAGGGTTGAACTTGATGGACGCAAGTCTTTTTTCAACCTACACTACTATGTAACTATGTAATGATATGTAAACTTAAAACTGTTACTAATAGAAGACTACAAGCGATCATTTCCCAATATAATGTTGCATCAAATCTTATTAAGAACACAGTAGACTAACATTGTAATATTCTAAAAGAAGATCCTTTGCTAAATTAAGTTATCACAGAAAAAACTAAAATTACATATAGAAGGGAAAAGAGCAGCAGAGACTCTCTGGCTCAAAGCAAACTAAAGACCATGGAAACCAGGTAAAAATCAGGTATTTTTGGTTCAACTGATGGGAAATTTTAATGGAATATGCCTGGGTGCACATCAAGAAAATCAAAGATACATACAAAGTTCAGGAGACAGACGGCACTCTCAGGATCTTGCTTGAAACAAATCTTGGTGGGTACATGGTAACACATAGGATTGTTAAGACTGCACATGCTGACTTTGACCGTCACAGTTCGGATGTGACTATTCGGATGATGTTAATTACCCTAACGGTATAGCAGGGCACTATATGTACAATGCCTTCTTGTTTGATCCAGATTAGCTGGGGGATCATATGTGGATATGAATCCTTATGATTCATTATAATATTTTAATTATTTCATCAGTGTCTGCTCTCATTATATTGTTGTTTATCTAACTGAGGTAATATTGGGCATCTCCATTTTTTTTCATTGCCCCAGTACCTGTCTCTACCGATATTTCATTCATGACATGTATTTATGCTTATTCCCATATAGCAACTCCTTCCTTGCTTGCATTCTCATTAGACTACTTCCCTGTATTAAGGACAGAGTAATTTAATCATAGATTGTTACTTTATTAGATTGAAGAAGTTGCCACTTGTTTTGGTGTTTCGCTCTCTTGATGTATGACGCAGAGAGATACATCTGAGAACTATAATATGCTGGAGACACAGGACCACTTCAATAACAGGTTTACTATGACTTATCTACAGCATGTTTTGTTTCTGTTAACATGACCCCGGACTACACAATATAC
Source organism: Rhinophrynus dorsalis (assembly GCA_037306005.1). Taxonomy (NCBI): domain Eukaryota; kingdom Metazoa; phylum Chordata; class Amphibia; order Anura; family Rhinophrynidae; genus Rhinophrynus; species Rhinophrynus dorsalis. Next base: position 151,365,971 of record CM074724.1, read on the forward strand.
ACAAACTCTCAATGATGAGTATTAGACTTGGGATTCAACACCTGTCAATGCTTGTGTGAGCTGTGAGATGTGATGGAGTACAGCGAGTCATGCAGACAAATTCTTGAGTGTATGAATACAGTCTAGTATCATGATATGTACTATTACTGTCTTCCTTTTATTTTTAACTTAGTTTCATGTGACCTGACCTATGTGAGTTTGATTTTAACTGTTATACATGTTTTCTCTCAAGAATACATTCTTTGAGAACACTAAGTGTGGTTATTGGTTGTTGCAAATGTCATTCATTCTACATCACCTTCCTTGCACCTCAGGTTGTAATTATTTTAATTAGTTTGTTTTGGTGCCTTTGTAGGCATTTTTTGAATGCTCATTTTGTATTTATAGGGGTTCACTGTGGATGTTGTGTAATCTTGATAAAGGCTATGTAATATAGCCAAAACATTGATTCTAATAAACACCTATTGATTTGTTTCAAGCAAGATCCTAAGAGTGCCGTCTAATTAGAACTGCTGTTTTTGTGAAACATTACTATCCCTTTAATGAACACACACTTAGATCTCCTGGGAGGTCGCATCCTGGTCCTATTGAGACGCTGGATCTCTGTTGAGCATAACGAGCAGACCTCCTTGCAGACGGAACCTCTTCCTCCAAGTGCTGTTTGGGGCAATATGACAAGAATACTTCTATGATATACCTAACAGAGGATTATTTGGGTCCATAGATTACTTTCAAATGTTGCTCTCCTCTTTCTCTCCTTCTTTTTGTTTGTATCAGACTGTTGAGGTGTTACCGCAGACACCTTTTGAAGAAGCTGCAAATCAAGATATTCTCTCTTTTGGACCATCAGGACACAAGCTTTTGGACTATGATTATTTTTCCCAGTGGACTTTGGTAGGATCGTTTTTGTATTTCCTTGCATTTTTTCTTTAACACAAGGCTAAGCAGGTATTTCTCATGGCCAGAGAACTTGGTAGGGTTTGCTATAACAGATAACAGCAGAACAACAAACAGCTAGAAGTACATTATTACAAAATAGCTCTGTCTTCTTTCAAAAATGGCACCTTCACTTTAAAACTTAGCGTGAATTCCACCAATGGAATTCATGCTGGCAAGCTATGTCCTGTTCCTAAACTAGGGAAGGAGATAAAGGGAAGCTCTCATATAGTCTCTGGACCAAACTGAAGGGTAAGAGGAGCCAGAGGATTATGAAAAGAGGCTGTAGAGGCTCCATTTACCCATATAGCGAGCAGGAAGGTGTAGGGTACCAAGACACAACTCATCTGATATACCAATGGGTTGCATTGACATGTAGCTGGTCCTCATTAGGGGTGGGCAAAAAGTGTGAAAAATTTGCTGCAAAAAATTTTGCCTATGCAAAAATTTCCTCCTTTTCACCTATTTTAACAAATTTTCTGCCTATGTTAACAAATTTTCCGCCTATTTTAACAAATTTTTTGCCTATATTTCCTATAGGTTCTACATTTCCCACTGTAATATTACTTTTTTGAGGCCTGAAGTTTAGAAATAAGTGGCTGAAAGTCAAAGTCGTGAGTCATACAGTAACATATGGCTTGAAAAATGTGTTAGCATGCAGAATGCTTTTGTCCTTTTCCCAAAACACTTTCTTGCTTAAGTGACAGTGGCACATATTCAGGATGATATCAAGTAATAAAAAAAAATAAAGTACAACCTACAATGTGGCAGATATGTGTTGTAAACAAAGATAGAAAACCCACAGCGCTAAACCACCATGATTAATGTACTGAATGTGAAGGATGTGAATGAATCTAGTGATTAAGGTATGGAACGCTGCAAGGAAAGAGGGGGCTTGTCCCCAAACCCCCAAACTTAGGAAAAACCTAGAAGAAACACAAAAGCAAAAATGAACCTGCGCTGATCCATACTGATAAAATACATTGTAAACCCCTAATAAGCCTTTATCATAATTGTGCTTTGCACATATTCAGGATGATATAAAGTAATACAAAAAAATAAAGTACAACCTACAATGTGGCAGATATGCATTGTATTGGTGGTGGTGGGGGACTGGAATGGTGTGATTTGCGTATGCATTTTTACAATTGTCATACTCTATCCTCCTTCTCAAATTATTGACACATATTACTTATCGGTCATAGCAGTGGACCCAAGTGGGGTAGGTACATGGTGTATATATATGGCTGTAGAAAACTTTTGTGTGGTGTAGAAATATTTCTTCCCATTGATTTCATTGGGTGGAAAAGGCGGAAACAAGTGAAAAAACAGCACTTTTCACAGGAAATTTTTCACCAAGCGGAAAGTGCTATTATTCGCCGAATTCAGTTTGAGGCGAAAATTTTCGCCCATCCCTACTCCTCACAAGGAATGTGTGAAAATGTTCACCTTAAACCAAAATGGGTGAAAAATGGTACTTCCCACCTAGTGGGAATTTTCCCTCAAAAACATTTGTTTTTCTGCTTTTTTTACCTAGCTCATTGCATTGAAACCAATGAGGAGACTGAATTTACCCACAACACATAGAAAATGTAATTTTATTCCCACAGACATGGTATAAAAGGGGTTTGAGGGTGCCTGTGTTGGTGGAGTCTTAGGAAAGAATCAGTTGAACCGGGCTTTTTTTTGGGGGGGGGGTTGTTGACTGGGATTGGGGAGACAGTTAATAAAAGAAAGAAAGAAATTTTAAAAAATAATAATATAAAGTTGGTATATAACGTGAGAGGGAGCCCCTGAAGTAAGCTATGACAATTAGTATTTGGAAGAAGATGATTTGTAGGACTTAGACTTGTTGTTAGAGGCCCACGCCTTGAGGAAACATTGATTGGTTAGACTGTCTTGTTAGAGGCACAAGCCCTGAGGAATCAGTGAATTTTTGTTGAGTCAGGATTGTTAGAGAAGAGGAGAGAGTAGGGGGATGGGCCTGTAACTGGCTGGTTGAGAGGGGTCTTTTCCTGATTTGTGTAGGACAGTGATGTGGGCTTCTGTGAAGTACAGGTGGGTATTGACTTGTTCTAGGAGGGAGTTGAATATTTGCGTTAGCAAGGGGGCAAGCAAATGCATGTATTGCTTATAAAAGGAGAGTGGAAAGCTGTTAGGGCATGGTGCATTGTTCTCCTTTGAGAATAATATATCTACCTTCATTATCCATCACACAGTCCAGCACCTGAAAAGGCAGTAACCAGTGTAGCAGAATACCTACACCTCTTTTTTTACCAGCTGCTGAGCTGAAGAATTGTTGAGGAAAAAAGGGAGTGGGCTATGCTAGGGGGTGAAATAGAGGAGAAGTGGGTCTCTTGTATGAAGTAGATGTGGGCACCCCATTTTTTGCAGTCATGTAGGAGCATGCTGCATTTATGTGGTGACTGGTGAGTTTAGTCCCCTGACTAAAGAGCATCTGCATCTGCAGCTCAAAGTCAACTACATTGTTAGACATGATAAGGTGGAGTATGCCTGTATGTCCAAGAGGCTGTCATCACTCTAACAAAGGATATATGGCCTGGTAAGGTGGGGGGATGGAATAGGAGGGTGGAGAGGTTAGTACTTAGGAGAGAGCAGGAGAGGGGTAGTAATTGTTGGTAAGAATAAAGTGAAAGCAAAGGGATATAATCAATAAGAAGTGGAAAAGAGGTCTCCGAAGAGACAGGACCATTATGGATAGGGGGACTTGTACTGATTGTCTGGAATGAAAAGCTTGACGTAGACTCCACCAGGTTTAGCTGAGTAGGTTTGGGGTATATTAAAACATAATGGGAAGGTACATGAGCCAGAATGCTAATATGGAGGTGAACAGTATACTAACATGAACAATTCTGTCCCCCATGTCGCTCCATATCCCCGCCACCCTCCCAGGTGAAAGGGCTAGGGGGCCACCTGGAGGACAGAAGCTGGATAACTTGCCCAAATTTGATCTGCCAGGTCCAACGAGGGGGATCAGCCCCCACCCCATCCCCCAGAAGAAATTCCAGCTGGGGAACCACCCTTGCGCCACCCAGCCCCATGCCAGAAAAAATGGGTTCTTTTTGGATAGTATTATGAGCGTGAAAAAGTCAACACAAAAGCAATTAACATCTATAACTATCAGAACCTAATGGTTGTAATGAAAACAACAGCTATGAAACATTAGTGAGACAGCAGTATGTCAATGTATGAGGCAGCAAATTGTCCCTGAAGAGTTCTCGCATCCAGTTTGACAAGAGTTCTGAAGCCCAGATGGACTGAAATACCTGGGTGTATATGAATATGATATTTCTAACAGGATGACTTGGAAACCTTACAATTTTCAGGTTAGGGATATGTATATGCTCATAGCATCAGTTTTCATATAAAAAAGCTCAAACAAAACCATTTTATTTATCATCAGAGAAACCCCTCTAGCATGAGTGGACAAATTTGAGTGGTAATGTTTGTCTATACATTGTTTTTTAAGGGCCAAGACCTTGCCTCCACAGAAATGAGTCTCTTGAAGCATGACTATTAATGTTTTTTTTTTAATGTAATTTGAGTATCATTATTTTCTATATTGAAAGAATCTCAGGACTAGGAATAGGTGAAAAATTTCTCCTCAACATAGAAATAGGATAATAAAGGCATTTACCATCTAGCGGGAAAATGATGGGAAGACTAAATTTACATACAACATATAGCACATTTTGGTTTATTTCCCACAGGCATAGTATAAAATGGGTCTCAGGATCCCTGTGTTGGTGGAATCTGGGGAAAGAATCAGTTGAACCGGAATTTATTTTTTGTTTGTTTTTAGTTGACTAGGATAGGGTGTGCAGTTAATGTGTGTGTGTGTGTGTATATATATATATATATATATATATATATATATATATATATATATATACATATATATATATATACTAGTTGAAGAGCCCGTGTGCACAGGCCACAGTGCCAGCCGGTCACAGAGCAGTCATGCACAGTAGAGACTGCTCGTGCTGTGGCTGATACAGTGCCAGCTGGTCGCGGGGCAGTCATGAATAGTAGAGACTGCATGCACCACGTCTGATACTTTGGAGCGCCCCACTCCATATCAGCCACGTTACAGCAGTCTCTACTGTGCATGACTGCAGCACGCACAGCAGTCTCTACTGTGCATGATTGCATCGTTACAAACTTTTTAGATAATTATTATATAGGATTTATAAAAATAAAAAATTGGTACAGAGACAGGGATTCCCCTCACGTAAGCTATAACTGGGGCAGATACTTGAGGAGATAGAGTATTTTTGTAGAGGACCAAGACAAGACATCACACACAATCAGTTCTATGGTGTACTTTACAATAAAAAAACACAAGTAGTTGAGTAATGTCCAGCACAAGGGGTAGGGGTAGGGTGAAAGAATTAAGGAGCAGTGCAGGAACATATGAGCAAAGTGGTAGTCTAAAAACTGCATCATTAGTTGTTGCAGTGTGTGCAATAAATGATGGTGATCCCTCTCCTCTTCCTGTTTTTTAAATGATTTCTTTATCTTAAAGGGATAGTAATACTTCATTTTAACTTTATTTTAGTTTGTAGGCATTAAAAAAACATGAAGAACGATATAAGTCTTATCTCTGAAACCTTTATGGTTTAAGAGATATTCACAAACAAAGTATCCCCCCCCCTGTTCAACCAGATAAGAAGGGAGATGCCCAGGTAGACTGCAGAGAGGGACAATCTTCAATTAAGATAATGGAAAAAGCTGAAAAACTTGTCAAGGGGGGAAGGGCTTTCATTGTTTTCATACAAAGAAAATTGTCCCCTTCTGTTATCTGTACTGTCATACAACCAGACTCACATCTGAGAAGAGATGGCTTACACTAGGTAAAAGGGGCGGGGAGGGGAACTTTGCTTGTGAATATCTCATAAACCATAAAGGTTTAAGAGATAAGACTTATATCATTCTTCATGTTTTTTTAATGCCTACAAAATAAAATAAAGTTAAAACGAAGTGTTACTATCCCTTTAATAAACAAAGGCTTGTAGGTGGCATAGCAGCAGGCTTAAAAAAGCTAAAAAATGGAGACGACAGGTGAAGATAGAGATGACAGATGAAGAAAACAGATGAAGAAGGAGAAAGAAAAAGAAAATAGAAGTTTAACAGAAGAAGAATTGAAGAAGAAGACCTGGGTGCAGAAGACCCCGCTGGACATCAGGAATACAGGTGAGTGTTGATTTTTTTTTTTTTTTTACTGATTAACACTTTGAGTGTCAGTGGGGTATGTCATGCTGTGCAATGCATTGCATATCCTTCTGACACTCAAAGGGTCAAGTATTCAGATCAGCTATTCCCAGTCACAATAATTCCCAGTCACAATAATTCTTCCCTCCTCCACTGTGGCAGAAGCTGGGCTCTGTGTGTCATAAGAACCTTTGCCTGGGCCTGTAAGCGTTAACAAATAAGCCAGTTCTGTATTTTCTTGTGACCACTGCATGCTGTGACAATTGTATATTATTTAACCCTTTAATGACCAGTGATCCTAGGGTTGGATTCCCTTTAAGCACTACATTGACAGCTTTCAGCACAGAGAGGAAGCAGAATAAAAGGAAACATCTACAGACTGCTCACACTGTAAAATGTGCACTGAATGGAGGGTCAGTTACTTTTATTAATTGGTTGGAAATAAGTCAAGAGTCAGACTCAAGACCCATGGGAAGCCAGTCTAAAAAAAGCTCTTGTTTCACTTTCATCATCATTATCAGCACCACCAGAATCTTCCTTCTCTCTTGTTGGTGTACCTGATGTCACACTCATAGACACAGCAGGTTCTGGCAGCTGCACATCTGCTCTGCCACTTCGCACAGCCACCTGCAAAAAAATAAAAATATCCCCTTTTAGAAACATACCCCAGATCCCTGACACATATAAAAATACCTGGTACATGGATACATGGGATCCATTACCCATTTGTACGCCAGATGGGTATGCGAAGCACTGTGGAGCAATAGTTGCATACTTTTCTGGCACCCAAAAGGTTATAGCCTAGTAATAATCACTGTAGCCCTGCAGCAGACATTTTTCCATGTATCTACAGTTTTAAAGGGTTGATCTGGCAACCCTAACTTGAGGATGTGGTGGTAGCAGTACTATCCCACTCGTATTAAAGCGGAAATTCTCATAACCATAGAAAGCATAGGAGGAAATTGCCAAATTCTTATATGAATTTCATTGGTTGTAGCAAAAGGCTGAAATTTCAATGGATTTTCTATCTGTGAAAAATTCCACAAAACAGAAAATCTGTGTTTTTTTAGTGAAAACTCCTACTAACTGAGATTTCATCCAACTCTATTAATATGATCAGTTTAATAGTCATTTTTCAACCTTGAGGTGATATTTATTGTCCAATGTGCATATTAATGTGCTCAATTTCTCCATTTATATATCCTTATTCTGGAGTGGAGTAGGGTGTGTGTGGTCATTGGAGATAAGATAAGCAAATGTTGAGCAAATGTTGTTAGGACTGCAACTCTAACCATCCACAACTAGCCAAAGGCTGGATGGTCATGATCATACCTGGGAACTTTTTATTGTTAATACGTTGATTCAAAAAGTGCACCACGCCATTCAATTTATCCAGAGTACAGCTTCAATTGCGGTATAAAAATGTCAATATTTATTAAACATTTGACATTAAAACATACATAAAATACCTTTAAATTCATCCCAATATTACAGTGGGCACCATTTCGCAGATATCTCACATAAACCTTGGATCAACATGTTTCGCGTGTGTGCACGCTTAATCATGACCAACTAAGGCCCAGAGTGCAAAAGTCAGTATATTTGAAAAAATCACATCCAATCATCATCAACCATCTCAGCTTCTAATCATCAGCTCTAATAGCCATAGGTCTTTAAACAAGACATGGATACTCTATACCACTAATCATTTAATTAACCTCTTCAAAGTTGTACAAAACCAAGTGTGCAACAGAGATATTCAAAGGTGTATATGTGCATTTCTGTTCAAAACACTAACTTTTTACTGTTGTCTCCCCGGAGGGGAGTCCTCTGCTGCTATGGGTGGTGTGAAGAATGATGAGTATTGTGTCAAAAAGGGGCGGGTCTTAATGTGAGTGCCAGGGGAGGGCTTAAAAGAAGGCTGGGGGGAAGGAGCTACACCAGGGAAAAAGTGGAAGTAGGTAGAGTTTCAGTAGGGACTCCCCACATCCAGAGGACTCAGCCACTGCCCCGGTGACCCTGTAAAGCAGTGCCAAAAACGGAGTCTCCAGGGCAAATCCGGAGAGTTCCCAAGTATGGTCATGATGATATATGAATTCTCCAACTGCTGGAGGTCCAACAATTAACTACTCCTGGGCTATGGGTGTAACGGATCCTACCCGTTACTTGAGCTCTTGTCTGGCCATAAGTTTGTTTAACCAAAAACTGTGGACATTTTTCCCTGGTTATGCACTAAAAATACTTTGTGTACGCTGTATGTGAATGAGGGCATGGACATTATTACACACATGGCTTGCCTCCAAGGGAATAGGCAGTGAGGGGTTAATTATTCCAATGTATATTGCAGTCCCTCAAGGCATTAACTATGTGTACTGTAGCAAGACCTCCTGCTGGGTGTTAACTAAGCCATTGTGAACTGCAGTCAAATCCCCTGCCGTGTGGTAATCAGTTCAAGCCCTCAAGTCTTTGTTCAATCAAACCATTTTGTATCTGAAATGTAATCATGTCTGAGTTATTGTGTTTGTTAGGCCATCTTCTGTTGGCCTTTTGTCTACTGTGATATGATTGGATTAAGCCCTATTGTACCTGGTTTCCCCATAAGAGGCAATGCAAGATTTGTGTATAAATATCTTTGGTCTTTGCCAATAAAGTGTGTTATGTTTGGAGTGAACCAGAGTCCTGGAGTCCTTTATGTTCTTATGGTTAAAGTGGTCACTCTGCCACCCATCTGAGCCCAGGTTCCTGTATTGTTCGTCCGTCTGCTGCCAGGATCCCGCTACCGAACTTCGTATCCTGTCAGGCGGCAACGTGGACTCTGCCTTGTGGTTTTCCTGTTCCAGCTAAAACCAGGTAAATTTTGTACAGTGTAGGAGAGCCTGAGACCTCAATTTGGGCCTGGTCAGTGCTCTACTTCCAGTACTACCCATGTTAACAGCTAACACTGACAGGATAAAAAATAAAGAAGGGGGCAGGGGTAATTTAGTGAAAACATAATTTTATACATTGAATAAAAATAGCATGAAGTCGCTCTGAGTGCCCAGTGCTGTCCTTTAACAGGCAATGGACACCTCTCCGGCACTCAAAGTGTGACAGATTACTTAGCAGGTAATGTCTACCTCTCAGAATAACAAACTGCATGAAGCCTCTCTGTGTAAGTCAGATTTTTTTTCTGTGAGCTATTTAATTAGGGCATTATTGTGTCTGCAGCATACTGCCCTTGTTCTGCATTAATTAGTAATGCTATGTAAAAGTAAAGTGATTAAACAGCAATTCCCAGAGCGTAACTTATTTTCAGTAACTGCTGCATGGCTGCTTTCCAGTACTAAAATACTTAATCCTATAAAAAGGGTGACATGGATTGTTTAAATGGAAGAATGAGCTTGTATAAGAACCACACTCAAGACAGGAAATGACATAGCATATGGTATGCTATTGTCCTAGGAATGAAAGAATCACAACAATACATCTCAAGGCAGAATTCTCAGATGATGGTTCACTCTTAACAATCTTTGGAGGACAGGCAAAATTTATATTTGTTCTTTGAAAAATTATAATACAGTTAACCACATATTGACCATTCCGCTTGCACATCTTCAGACATTGACATAAAATGCAAGTTTAGTGTTTACAAAAATGCCGTTTTAATAATTGAAGTATTAAAATGAAGCACTGCAAGGTTCCATTGGTTAAATGCTAGTTTCTCTCATAAGTTGCTTAAGGTTTCTATAGCGTCAATGTTATTGTTATGTTATATAGGACTGATGTATATTTCACTGTCATGGCAACCAAAGAACAAAGAGGCACATATTTGTAATCAGTTATCAAACACAAGATAGCTACCGCTTTGGTGTTAGGTTAACATCTACATACAGTACAATTATAAGTGTTTGTTTTATGAACAGTTTCTATGAGGTGAAACATAATGTCAGTGGTTTTAAGGAACACTGGTGGAAAAATGAAACTTGATATGCCATGAAAGAATACATTTTATCATAAAGGATATAAATAGTATGGACAAATGTCAACTAAAACGTATTCTTTATTTTCTGCCTTTGCAGAGGTCTACAGTTACCAACTCATACCTAAACACTTTTTGCTTGACATGGAGGTGAGAGAGCAGGTGGGAATTGACCAAACAGGAAGAAACAGCATTGACAGGGGGAGCTAAACTATTGGGTCTAAACTCCTAAATACCTCAAATCAGAAGACTAACATCTAAATACAGAGGTTATATGCAATGCTTTGTATACCCCTCTGGCACTCAAAGGTTTAATAAAACATAGATTGATTGCAGATGGGATACAATAGCAGTGATTATGTAACAAAGCACAGTTCATTGTCATGCGATTGCAGATGGGATACAATAGCAGTGATTATATAACAAAGAACAGTTCATTGTCAAGCAATAGACAGTTGCTGTGTATGTGTTTAAAGAAGCAATAAACTTCTTTTATGAAAAAATATATATTTTAGGGATTTTCCTACTTAGTAAAATAAGGGTACTCCCACTGCCAAGATATTCATATTTCCAGAATTATTACAGTTTAAACCCATGTTTTTTTATATTAGCAGTGCCCTCTAGTGGTCAAATTCTAATAAGTTTTTCCTGATACATTCTAATGGAAGTCAGTGATATACAGTTCTCCATATAATGTTATAGAAACTGCTGTCACTTCCTGTAAGTTAGAACAATCAGGAAGTAAACACAGTAAATTCGCTTCCTGATTATTTGAACTGTTACACATTTTGAATAGAACATCTGACAGCAGTGGGAGTACCCTTGTTTTATTCAACAGGAAAAAATCTATAAATATGTGTTTTCATAAAAAAAAGTTTACTGCTCCTTTAATGAGTCAAGGATAATTGGCAGGTGGTGGACAGTATCAGAGTAACAAGTCAATCACAGTTGGAAGGTGGCTGACAGTGGGGGTGGACATTTAACCCTTTAATGACCAGAAGGGTGAACAACACTTTGTGAAGCTGTACATTGCAAATCCCTCTGGTTTTTAAAGGAGCATTATACCCTAATTATAAAAAAATGATAGGGATTTTCCTATAGAGTACAATAAAGACACCCTCAATGCTTGGAGGTGTCTTTCAAAGTTAATTTCAAGATGTTTTCCTGCCAGGTGGTATAAGTAGCTATTACAGATTGTGCAAAATGAGAGGTGTAGACAAAAGTTTTCCATAGATGTAGTAATAGTTCAGTCTGGCTGTAAACATCTTTAACCCCTTAACGACCCTTGACGGTCATACTACGTCATGGGTCGATCTGAGTTAACGACCCATGATGTACTATGACCGTCATGGAATTCCGGATTCCCCCCACAGCTGCACACCTTTCGGGGAGTCCGGAATCAAAAAAAAAAAAAAAAAAAAGCTCTGTGGTCCACTAGTGACCGCCGCATGCCTGCACGGCTGGTCGTTAAGGGGTTAAATCAAGTGGTTTGAAAGCTACCAAGTTAGCTCATTAAGTTAATGCACTAGCTGCCAAATCTGTTCAAACCTCTGTCCTGAAGGTTCTAGTCCTGATGGAATCATCTCAGCTTTTCTTCCTTCTGTGGTTGGTAAAATGAGTACCCATGATATAGTTGAAAACAAGAGACAATCTCATTGTATCCTTCATAAATTTATTTCAGAAAAATAAACAAAAAAAAAAGACATCTACAAGTATTGGGAAATGTCCACAATATTTTTTTTTTCATTACTAGAGCATACTACACCTTGGAAGGGCTAAAAAGTCAAAGGTTTTTGGAAGGTTTCAGAAAGTTGCAGTCATTTAACAAGCAAGGTTCATACACATGATAAACAGGATACAGGTTTCAGGAACATTAGTCATTAATAAAACTTTGCATGCACACAGGAGTGCATCTGTAGCAGTTTGTTAAATGCCATATGAGTCATTTACTAAGTAAGTGCACAGATCACCTTGGGAACAAGGGGAACATTGAATTACACACAACACATAGCAAATGTTATTTTATTTCCAAAAGGCATAGTATAAAAGGGGTATGAGGATGCCTGTTTTGGTGGAGTGTGGGGAAACAATAAGTTGAAAAGGGATTTTTGGGGGGGTTGTTGAATGGGATTGGGGGCAGTTAAAAAAAAATAAGACATGGTATAAAAGTGGTCTGAGGAGGGTGCCTGTTTTGGTGGGTGGAGTCTGGGGAAAGAATTAGTTGAACAGGGAATTTTTTTGGGGGGGATTGTTGACTGGCATTGGGGGGACAGTTAATAAAATAAATAAAATAAAAAATAAACTAAAATAAGAACTCGGTACATAACGTGACAGAGACAGGGACACCCTGACACAAACTGTGACTGGGGCAGGCTGAGTATTTTATAGAGGATGAGTTGTAGGACTTAGACTTGTTATTAGAGGCCCAAGCCCTGAGGACACATTGATTTGTAGAACTTAGACTTCTTAGAGACAAAAGCCCTAAAAAACTAATTTGTAGGACTTACATTTGTGTTAGGCCCAAGTCCTCAGGAAACATTGATTAGTAGAACTTAGACTTGTTATGCCCAAAGCCCAGAGGAAACATTGATTTGTAGGACTTATGTTTGTTAGTGTCAGGAGCCCTGAGGAATCACAGATCATTTTTAATCAATTCAGCTTGTTAGCATTACAAGCCATGAGGAATCAAGATACTTTTTATCAATTTGGCTTGTTATCGTCACATTCCTTAGGAATCACAGATTATTTTTATCAATTCAGCTTGTTAGCATCACAAGTCCTGAGGAATCACAGAAAATGTTCATCAATTTAGCTTGTTAGCTTCAGAAGCCCTGAGAAATCACAGAAATTGTTTATCAATTCAGCTTGTTAGCATCTCAAGTCCTGAGTAATAACAGATAATTTTTCTCAATTCTTCTTGTTAGCGTCACAAGCCCTAAGGAATCACAGAAAATGTGTATTAATTCAACTTCTTAGTGTCACAAGCCTATAGGAATCAGTGATTTGCTGGACTTAGGCTTGCTAGAGACAAGCCTTCCCAATTTTCTTTCATAGGCCTCTGGTTTTTGTTGAAAGAACAAGCCCTGAGGAAAAAAAGATGTCCTGCTGGCCTAGTGCCAGCAGGCCATATTATGGTGGCCAGTGTCAAATGCCCTGGTGTCATTGCAGCACTTGAGACTGCTGTTCTTGCTGCTGCTGAGTTGTTTAAACAGCAGGATGATTAGGCAGCTCAAAGGGAATGGGATCAACATCAGCAGTGATATGGGTGATGGATACTCATGGTTCCACTTCCCACTTCTAGCTCCAGTGATACCCCTGAGGCAGTAGCAGCAGCACAACTAGCCCCCACCACTTCAGGTATATATGTGGAGAAAAGAAGTTTGGCAATAATGAGTCTCCACCTGCCCCTTCTCTAAAATAATGGGTGTGTTGTTATAAATATATAAATTTTTCCATGAGGGCAGCAACTGCAATGTGCACAATGTTTGTGCTAAATAAGGGAAGGACTGGGAAAAATGGCCACATCTGTATTCACATCAAACACCTGAAACAACTCTATCCAAACACCATGATGCTTAGGGTACCCAATGTGAAATCTCTCCACCAGAAACCAAGTACTACTGCTATCACTATGCCCCTTGTCCACTCCACGCTAAAGACACATGACGACTTTCAGACAGTTTAATAATAATGATGAACCCTCCCTGCCACCAGCTTAGCATGTTCTGCAGGATGGAATCTCCTCAGATCCACCACGCGGTCATCTGTAGTGAGTGGTCAGCGCACCACACAGTGTGCAATGGGTGGACACGAACTGCCACATCCTGACATCTACTGAATGGCTATCAGCTGGTGGGGGAGGTAAAGATGAATGAGGTGGATCCTCAGAAGATGTAGTTACATCTTCCCAAGGCCGGTCCCTAGAGCAAGAAAGTGTAGGCGAGCCAGGTGTTTCACTCACCATCGAACTTTTAGGATCTGGCTGGATTTCTCTGTTCTTCCTGCTCTTTGATTTCTGCCTCACATCTTATTATCTTTGGGGAGAGTCAGGGGGTACAGCAACAGTGGTGCCCAATTTCTTTGGTGGGAGTTTGGCTTTAACATGTTTCACATAAATGTCATGGTGTTTGTGTTTAATATGTGTTAGCAGAGCAGATGCATTCCCTCCTTTCCCCTTTTCACAGACTTTCACAAATTGTGCACTTTGCCGTTGCTGATGACTGCATTGTGCCTGACCCAAGAGAAAAAGACTCCCACACCCAGGACTTCAGGGGGAGGGGAAAGGTGGAGAAGAACTGCCTCTTTCTTCTTCTCCTCCATATTCCCCTTCACTGGCTGGGGCAGAGGATGATGGACCCCATTCCCAATGTGTCCACTGTGGTCTGTGGTACGCTAGCCTGCTCTTCATCATTCTGCTTCTCTTGCAACTCAGCAGCAGCAGCAATAGGAAATACAGCTGCAGCAAAGTCAGCAAATTCACAATCACTGCTGGTGGTGGTGTAAATGATCATCCCCACCCCCATATCTGTCTCCCATTCCTTCTTAATTTGGACTAAAAAGGCTAATAATTAGTGATGAGCGAGCACCCCAATGCTCGGATGTTCGGGTGCTCTGACCGAGCACCCCCTGAGGCTCGAGTGCTCGGCCGAGCACCCGAGCCCCATTGAAGTCAATGGGAGGACTCGAGCATTACACCAGGCACCCCCTGCTCTGATGAGGGGAGGGTGCCTGGTCCATAGGAAAAGGGCAGAAAAAGATGGAAACACTACAGAAATGGTTCAGGGACAGCATAGGGAGGATGTCTGGATGCACCTTGGACTCCAACATCGCTGCTGGGAACGATCTTTCGCCCGTAGTACGCCATTTTTACAGACTGACCGTAAAACACACAAAAAGGAAAATAAAAACGACTTTAGGCGAAAAATTGTTACCAAACAGTATTTGCTGTATATTTACTTGTATATCATCTGCAAATTCTCCCAAAAATTTCATCGATTTTCTGAAGTGAGGCCATGATTAAGAGGGAAACGTGCGCAGAGGCAAATTATCCCAAAAATTTCCTTGATTTCCAGAACTGAGGCCATGATTAAGAGGGAAACGTGCGCAGAGGCAAATTCTCCCAAAAATTTCCTTGATTTTCAGAACTGAGGCCATGATTAAGAGGGAAACGTGCGCTGAGCTGACCATCTAAAACATTATGGGTGAGGGTCTGCTGCAGAGCTGACCATCCTAAACATTATATGCGAAGGCCCGCTAGTGAGCTGACGCTATAAAACATTATATGAGAGGGCCCGCTAGAGAGCTGACCCAATAAAACATTATATGAGAAGGCCCGCTGGTGAGCTGACCTATATAAAAATTGGCAAACAGGGCCCGCTGGTGAGCTGGCCCTATATAAAAATTATATCACAGGGCCCGCTGGTGAGCGGGCCCTATATAAAAATTATATCCCAGGGCACGCTGGTGAGCTGGCCCTATATAAAAATTATATCCCAGGGCATATGGAAGAGGAGGAGGAGGATGAGAACATTAAGAGTCAACCATATACCCGTTTTTGGGGTGGAAGGGGTGAATGGGAATACAGAGTATTCCCATCATTGTAAATAACATATATAAAGTGAGTTTATGTTCCCCCGGGGCTTTCCTCCAGTGGAGTGGAGAAGTCAGGGGAAATCCAGGCCTTGTTCATTTTTATAAGTGTCAACCTATCAGCATTGTCGGTGGAAAGGCGGATACGCTTATCTGTTATGATGCCACCAGCAGCACTAAATACCCGCTCAGACAGAACGCTGGCGGCAGGGCAGGCCAGCACCTCCAAGGCGTAGAGTGCCAGTTCATACCACGTGTCCAGCTTGGACACCCAGTAGTTGTAAGGCACAGAGGGATCATTGAGGACGCTGACACGGTCTGCTACGTACTCCTTCACCATCTTCCAAAACTTTTCCCTCCTTGTGACACTAGGCTGCGCATCAGGGTGAGGGTGCTGGCGGGGTGTCATGAAGGTGTCCCACGCCTTGGAGAGTGTTGCCCTGCCTTTCTCGGAACTGCTGTGTGCTCCCCTTTTCTCCCCTTCTCGGTTGGCCAAGGTAGCACGTACTCTGCCGCCAGCGTTGTCAGATGGAAAATTTTGGAGCAATTTTTCAACAAGAACCTTCTGGTATTGCACCATTTTGCTTGTCCTCTCCACCGGAGGAATGAGAGATGAGAAATTCTCTTTGTAGCGGGGGTCCAGAAGGGTGAACACCCAGTAATCCGTGTTGTCTAAAATGCGTACAACGCGTGGGTCACGGGAAAGGCAGCCTAACATAAAGTCAGCCATGTGTGCCAGAGTACCAACAGTCAAGATTTCGCTGTCCTCACCAGGAGGCTGACTCTCAATATCCTCATCCTCTTCCTCCTCTTCTGCCCACCCACGCTGAAGAGATGGAACTAAAGTTCCATGGCTACCCTCTGTAGCGGAGGCAACCGTGTCTTCCTCCTCCTCCTCCTCCTCCTCCTCCTCCTCCGCCTCCTCCAATTGTCGCTGAGAAGACGAAGTGAGGGTGCTCTGGCTATCACCTTGTGTAAGCTCTTCCTCCCCCATTTCCACCTCTTCCACATGCAAAGCGTCGGTTTTAATTGTGAGCAGCGAGCGTTTCAGTAGACACAGAAGTGGGATGGTTACACTGATAATAGCGTTATCGCCGCTCACCATCTGTGTCGATTCCTCAAAATTGCGTAAAACCTCGCAGAGGTCTGACATCCATTCCCACTCCTCACTTCTGATTACAGGAAGTTGAACGGAGAGGCGACGACCGTGTAACAGCTGGTACTCCACTACTGCCCTCTGCT
This sequence comes from Rhinophrynus dorsalis, assembly GCA_037306005.1. NCBI lineage: Eukaryota > Metazoa > Chordata > Amphibia > Anura > Rhinophrynidae > Rhinophrynus > Rhinophrynus dorsalis. The sequence continues at coordinate 151,382,931 of CM074724.1, forward strand.
GCTCACAAAGCCGGGCCAACATGTGGAAGGTGGAGTTTCAGCGCGTGCTCACGTCACACAGCAGCCGGTGAGCTGGCAATTGTAAGCGCTGCTGCAGCTTCAACAGGCCGGCCGAAGCTGTAGATGACTTACGGAAATGTGCACACACGCGGCGCACCTTGGTCAAGAGATCATGCACATTGGGGTAGGTTTTTAGAAATCGCTGCACCACTAAATTAAATACATGCGCTAGGCATGGTACGTGTGTGAGCTTGCCGAGCTCCAAAGCCGCCACCAAGTTACGCCCATTATCACACACAACCATGCCTGCTTGCAGGTTGAGTGGCGAGAGCCACTGCTCGGTCTGGTGACTAATCCCCTGCAACAGCTCTGAGGCCGTGTGCTGTTTGTCCCCAAGGCAGATCAGCTTCAGCACGGCCTGTTGACGCTTCCCCACTGCAGTGCTACACTGCTTCCAGCTACTGGCTGATGGGGGAGTGGCGGTGTGTGTAGAGAATTCGGAGGTGGAAACGGAGGAGGAGGAGCCAATAACGTAGGTGCTGGTGGAAACCCTGATGGAGGTAGGGCCCGCAATCCTCGGCGTGGGTAGCACCCGTGCCATCCCAGGGTCCGAGTCGCTCCCAGCCTCCACGACATTCACCCAGTGTGCCGTCAGGGAAATGTAGCGTCCCTGGCCACAAGCACTTGTCCATGTGTCAGTCGTTAAGTGGACCTTCCCAGTAACTGCGTTGGTCAGGGCACGGGTGATGTTACGGGACACATGGTGGTGTAATGCGGGGATGGCACACCGGGAAAAGTAGTGGCGGCTGGGGACCGCGTACCGAGGGACAGCTGCTGCCATCAGGCTGCGGAAGGACCCAGTGTCCACAAGCCTAAATGGCAGCATTTCGATGGCCAGTAATTTTGAAAGGTGTGAGGTTAGTGCTATGGCCTGTGGGTGGGTGGCTGGGTATTTTCTCTTGCGCTCAAATGCCTGGGGTAACGACATTTGGACGCTGTGCTGGGACAGGGAAGTGGATGTGGTCGCTGATGGTGCTTCAGATGCTACAGGTGCAGGGCGGGAGGTATGCGGGCCTGCGCCTTCGACAGGCGATTGGCCGGCACCGAAAACAGGGGAAGAGGAGGCAGTGGTGTGGCCTGCAGACACAGATGGGCGATCCAGGCGTTCCTCCCACTTACTACGGTGCTTGGATGCCATGTGTCGGATCATGCTGGTGGTGGTGAGGTTTCTAGTGTTCATGCCTCGGCTCATTCTGGTGTGGCACAGGTTGCAAACTACAAATCTTTTGTCGTCCGCACTTTCCTTAAAAAAACGCCATACCGCGGAACACCTACCCCTTGGCAAGGTAGATTTACGCAAGGGGGTGCTCCGTGGAACATTTGCGGGCCGGTTTGGTGCGGTCCGCCTTCTTTCTGTAGCCACACCACTGCCTCTTCCAGCCTGTTGCGGTGCTGCAGATGGCTCACCCTCAGGACTGCTGTCATCGCTCGGCTCTACACCTTCCCAGGTGGGGTCAGTCACCTCATCGTCCACCAAGTCCTCCTCCACTTCCTCACTCTGATCATCCTCCTCAAGTCTTGATCCCACCACATACTCGGTCATTGACAACTGTATAACATTCTCCTCAACAAGGTCTTGAGAAGGAAATAGTGGTTGATTTAATGGCAACTGTGTCTCATCATCATCATCATCATCCACTACTTCCTTTGACCTTAAATGCCGTTCACATCTGTCATCTTCTTGTGATTGGGTAGCCTCTAGAGGTTGTGAATCAGGGCACAAGATGTCATGTTCCTCTGCAAGCGTGCTTGGAGAGAGGGTCAAATGAAGGATTGGTGATCAGACGAGCTCATCACTATATCCCAGTGTGGGATCACTTCTTTGACCAGACCGTGTATGGTGGGAGGAAGGATGATCAGAGTGAGGATTATGTTGACCAGACTCTTGGCTACTGAGAGTGGACTTGGTGGAAGACAGGGTGGTGCTTAACCGACTGGAAGCAGTATCAGCTGTCATCCAACCGACCACCTGTTCGCACTGGTCGGACCTCGAGAGTGATGTCCTGCGACGCCCTGTGAAATCAGACATGAAGCTAGGTATGGTGGATGTCTTTCTTTCTTGTGCTCTGGCACCAGGCACAGTTTCTCCGCGTCCTGACCCGCGCCCTGAACTTTCAGGATCACGTCCACTTCCCCGTCCCTTTTTACCCGCCTTCTTCATCTTACACGATATATATGACTTTAATATATATGAGTTTGAAAACTTAACAGTATTTCTTACTATTCTGCAACTCTGCAGAGTACACAGAATAGGCTGCTAAACGGCGGTGAAACACACTGAATGGAATATGTGACTTTAATATTTGAGTTTGAAAACTTAACAGTATTTCTTACTATTCTGCAACTCTGCAGAGTACACAGAATAGGCTGTTAAACGGCGTTGAAACACACTGAATGGAATATGTGACTTTAATATTTGAGTTTGAAAACTTAACAGTATTTCTTATAATTCTGGAACTGTACAGAGTACACAGAATAGGCTGTTAAACGGCGGTGAAAGACACTGAATGGAATATGTGACTTTAATATTTGAGTTTGAAAACTTAACAGTATTTCTTCCTATTCTGCAACTGTGCAGAGTACACAGAATAGGCTGCTAAACGGCGGTGACACACACTGAATGGAATAAGTGACTTTAATATTTGAGTTTGAAAACTTAACAGTATTTCTTACTATTCTGCAACTCTGCAGAGTACACAGAATAGGCTGCTAAACGGCGGTGACACACACTGAATGGAATAAGTGACTTTAATATTTGAGTTTGAAAAATTAACAGTATTTCTTACTATTCTGCAACTCTGCAGAGTACACAGAATAGGCTGTTAAACGGCGTTGAAACACACTGAATGGAATATGTGACTTTAATATTTGAGTTTGAAAACTTAACAGTATTTCTTATAATTCTGGAACTGTACAGAGTACACAGAATAGGCTGTTAAACGGCGGTGAAAGACACTGAATGGAATATGTGACTTTAATATTTGAGTTTGAAAACTTAACAGTATTTCTTATAATTCTGGAACTGTACAGAGTACACAGAATAGGCTGTTAAACGGCGGTGAAAGACACTGAATGGAATATGTGACTTTAATATTTGAGTTTGAAAAATTAACAGTATTTCTTACTATTCTGCAACTCTGCAGAGTACACAGAATAGGCTGTTAAACGGCGTTGAAACACACTGAATGGAATATGTGACTTTAATATTTGAGTTTGAAAACTTAACAGTATTTCTTATAATTCTGGAACTGTACAGAGTACACAGAATAGGCTGTTAAACGGCGGTGAAAGACACTGAATGGAATATGTGACTTTAATATTTGAGTTTGAAAACTTAACAGTATTTCTTATAATTCTGCAACTGTACAGAGTACACAGAATAGGCTGTTAAACGGCGGTGAAAGACACTGAATGGAATATGTGACTTTGATATTTGAGTTTGAAAAATTAACAGTATTTCTTACTATTCTGCAACTCTGTAGAGTACACAGAATAGGCTGTTAAACGGCGTTGAAACACACTGAATGGAATATGTGACTTTAATATTTGAGTTTGAAAACTTAACAGTATTTCTTCCTATTCTGCAACTCTGCACAGTACACAGAATGTGCTGCTAAACTGCGGCGAAGCACACTGAATGGAATATGTGACTTTGATATTTGAGTTTGAAGACTTAACAGTATTTCTTCCTATTCTGCAACTCTGCACAGTACACAGAATGTGCTGCTACACTGCGGCGAAGCACACTGAATGGAATATGTGACTTTGATATTTTAGTTTGAAGACTTAACAGTATTTCTTCCTATTCTGCAACTCTGCACAGTACACAGAATGTGCTGCTAAACTGCGGCGAAGCACACTGAATGGAATATGTGACTTTGATATTTGAGTTTGAAGACTTAACAGTATTTCTTCCTATTCTGCAACTCTGCACAGTACACAGAATGTGCTGCTACACTGCGGCGAAGCACACTGAATGGAATATGTGACTTTGATATTTGAGTTTGAAGACTTAACAGTATTTCTTCCTATTCTGCAACTCTGCACAGTACACAGAATGTGCTGCTAAACTGCGGCGAAGCACACTGAATGGAATATGTGACTTTGATATTTTAGTTTGAAGACTTAACAGTATTTCTTCCTATTCTGCAACTCTGCACAGTACTCAGAATGTGCTGCTAAACTGCGGCGACGCACACTGAATGGAATACGTGACTTTGATATTTTAGTTTGAAGACTTAACAGAATGTGCTCTAATCTGCAACTTTGCACACTAAACAGAATGTGCTCTAATCTGCAACTTTGCACACTAAACAGAATGTGCTCTAATCTGCAACTTTGCACACTAAACAGAATGTGCTCTAATCTGCAACTGTGCACACTAAACAGAATGTGCTCTAATCTGCAACTTTGCACACTAAACAGAATATATATATATTTTTTTTTTTTTTTTTTTTTTTTTCCCCCCACACCAAATAACCTGCTGCCCCCACACACAGTAGTCCTAAAAAGGACTTTTGGTTCTTTTTTTTTCACAATTTTTGTTTTTTTCCTCCCTACACTGCCTTTCCCTTCCTATCCTCAGCTCTCCCTGGCTCAGACTGAGCCGAACTCGCTGGTCAGGTGCTATACAGCACCTGACCACGGGTTCTGGCCAGCCAATCAGTGTAATGCCAGCAACCAACATGGCTGCTGGCATTACACCGATGTCAGAGCCTCCCTGCACGTTTATTGGCTGCGCAGCAGCCGCAAAACGTGCGGGGAGGAGACCCGAACATGGCGGGCGAGCACATGCGGTACTCGTACGAGTACCGCCATGTGCCGAGCAGAGCGATGCTCGAGCCGATCCGAGCATCGGCCGAGCATGCTCGCTCAACACTACTAATAATGTCTCTTCCACCCCAGCTTTTCCACCATAATGGTCCTTCCAGCTCCTCTTTTTATTCACATCCCGTGTAGTCATAGTGATAGCACACACTAGGACTCTCTGCTACCTCAATTTTCCACAATTTTTCAAGGCACAACAGCTTGCACACACTCTCACTATGTAGCTGCTTGTATTGTGTTTCACTTCCTGGAAACATCACCTTTTTATAGTGAAAATGCAAAAAATGTAAGTAAAGGGCCGAAAAGTTTGTAGCCATTGGAAAAAGAGAACTTTTTTGTTAATGGGCGAAAACAGCAAAGATTTTTATAGTTTTATTTAGAATTAAAAACAGACAACCAAGTGGTTTTTGCAGATATTTTTTTTTTGTGGGAACACAATGGTACCTTTTGCCCACCCTATTGGCAATGGACACACACCACATATGCGTAAGAATTACATATGCAAGGAGGGGGGGTGATTTGGCTGGGAGATTAGTAGCTGGGGGCATCAGAAGGGGTCCTGATGCCCCACCACAAGGTCTGAAATAAAAAAAATAGAATTAACCCTTTGGATGTCATACAGGTATCCAATGCTTTGCAACAGTGTAGGAGGAATAAAGCTGGGTAACAGTGAAGCACAGTGGAAGTTTCTTGCAAGTTTGGGGCTGCATTTCTGCAAAAGGAGTTGGGAATTTGGTCAGAATTAGTGGTCTCCTCAATGCTGAGAAGTACAGGCAGATACTTATCCATCATGCAGTAACATCAGAGAGGCATATGATTGGCCCCAAATTTATTCTGCAGCATGTCAACAACACCAAACATACATTCAAAGTAATTAAGAACTATCTTCAATGTAAAGAAGAAAAAGGAGCCCTGGAAGTGATGGCATGGCCCCCACAGAGCCCTGATCTCAACATTATCAAATCTTTCTGGGATTACATGAAGAAAGGGGAAGCAACCGAGGCTTCCTAAATCCATAGAAGAACTGTGGTTAGTTCTCCAAGATGTTGGGAAAAACCTACACAATATTGCCATGCTAAACCAATATCAAACCTTAGAGCATCTCCCATGAGATAAGCTGAGAGCAGGTCTAAAAGGATTGGATATGCAGAATAACAATTCATAATGAAGAGTTTTTGCTCACAGGAAAATTTTATCACCACATTAGTCTATTAAAGAAGTCTCCAAAACAATAATTCCTATTAGTCAGATTGTACTATTGCATTTATCATATCAGTTCATTCTTATATTGCCAAAAGTTATTTTTTTCATAATAAAATTAAAAGGAAATTATATTGTAAACCAATAAATCTGAACTCTAAATCTGAAAATAGTTTTATTACATTTTTATATTTTCAAGATTAAATGTTTTTACTACTACAAAAATAATGGAAATTCCAACTCCTGTAAATATATTTCTATATCATGATTTTCACAGAGAATTATGAAAAAAGAATGAGAATTTTTAAAGAACTTTGAAATGTGTTTAATACATCTCTGGGACTCAAAGGGTTAATATTCTGAGTTCTGCACCTGTCCCTATTACTGGTCAGACCAAATAATATTGCTTATCATACATGATTAAAAATGTTACATTTATTTGTGAATCATCACTTTGTAGTATTTTCATTATTTATATTTATTTATATTTCTGACTTCTTTTGCTCCCTTCTCACACCCTCATACTTCCCTCACACAACGATAACAGCCAGATCAGGAAGAAACTTGCACATTGGCCACGTGTGTTGTCCAATCAGTCACACCAAATTTTGAGGTATTTGGGTCCAACCTCCTTTCTCCCTTCCTGTCCCCCAGATTTCTCTAATACTAGCGAAGGAAGCATGGCATTGCCAGTGTATGAAAGATCAGTGAATTCGCTGACCCAACTGCCCTTTGCATTGTGAACTCACCAAGTGCTGCTTTGCTGTCCTCTGGGGCTATTGTGCTGTGCAGTCATAGTCAGGGGTGAACTGACCATACGGGCATTCGGTCACGGACCGAGGGCCCGTGACCAAAGGGGGCCCGCTGCCGCTTCCAGTGCTGCTCAGCAGCTCTCCAACAACGCCCGCCAGCGCGCCGTTCTAGTAATACAGAGCGCTGGGAGATGACATCATCTCCCAGCCTCTGCATTACTAGAGGGCGCGGGACTTTGCACAATATTAAGCCATGCCGCTAGACCACCAGGGACTGGAGGTAGGGGCAGTGTGGAGATGAAGGGGCATGGTGGAAGGGGCGATGTGGAGATGGGGGCATTGTGGAGATGAAGGGGGCATTGTGGAAGGGGCATTGTTGAGATGAAGGGGGCATTGTGGAGATGGGGCATTGTGGAGATGAAGGGGGCATTGTGGAAGGGGCATTGTGGAGATGAAGGGGCATTGTGGAGATGAAGGGGGTAATGTGGAGATAGGGGCATTGTGGAGATGAAGGGGGCATTGTGGAAGGGGCATTGTGGAGGTGAAGGGGGCATTGTGGAGATGAAGGGGGCATTGTGGAAGGGGCATTGTGGAGATGAAGGGGACATTGTGGAAGGGGCAAAGTGGAGATGGGGGCATTGTGGAAGGGGCATTGTGGAGATGAAGGGGGCAATGTGGAGATAGGGGCATTGTGGAGATGAAGGGGGCATTGTGGAGATGAAGGGGGCATTGTGGAGATGAAGGGGGCATTATGGAAGGGGCATTGTGGAGATGAAGGGGGCATTGTGAAAGGGGCATTGTGGAGATGAAAGGGCAATGTGGAGATAGGGGCATTGTGGAAGGGGCATTGTGGAGATGAAGGGGGCATTGTGGAAGGGGCATTGTGGAGATGAAGGGGGCTTTGTGGAGATGAAGGGGGCATTGTGGAAGGGGCATTGTGGAGATGAAGGGACATTGTGGAGATGAAGGGGCAATGTGGAGATTTCTGCAGGGGGCCCAGACCTCTTTTTGGACCAGGGGAACTGGGTCCTGTCAGTCCGCCCCTGGTTATAGTAACTTCCGGTCAGGGATGCCTTAGTGGCATCTAAGGATGGGCTAAAAGTTTTTGCCTTAAAAGAGAAACAGGAGATAAATGACACTTCTTTTGAGCAGTATATTTTACTCAAAATGTGCTGGGGTGTTTTTTGCTTTTTTGCCTAGCTCATTGCCTTGAAATCAATGGAAAGACAGAATTTCTTCCCACCACATGGCACCATTCTATTCTTTTCCTGCACACATTTAAAAGGGTGTCAGGTTCTCACAGCTTGCCATTCTGTATTTGAGAGCTGAAGAGAAAACAGCACATTTTGATTTGAAGCTTGGTTTTGGGAGCCTTGTGGTCAGGAAATCTGTTCTCTGTATTAGAGAAGTCTGGGGGACAGGAAGGGAAAAAGGAGGTTGAACCAAATACCTCAAAATTTGGTGTGATTGATTGGAAAACACACGCTGCCAATGTGCAAGTTTCTTCCTGATCTGGCTGTTATCATTGTGTGAGGAAAGTATGGGGGTGTGAGAAGGAAGCAAAAGAAGTTTCCCCCAAATACGAAAACATTTTGTGTGACCTTGTAGAAACAGGCAAATGTGAACCAAGTTCCTGTTTCAAGGGAGTTTGAGGTTGCTAAAAGGGTACAATGGAGAATTACCCCCAAATACCCCAAAATGCTGAGTGACTGACTGCGAACACACAGACAGAGGTGATCCAAGTTTCTTCCTGATCTGGCTGTTATCCCTGTGTGAGGGAAATCTGGGGGTGTGAGAAGGGAGCAAAAGAAGTTTACCCCAAATACCCCAAAAACTTTGTGTGACTGAGTAAACACATATACAGAAGTCAGAGATACTCAGCAAAGCTCATGAACTTGCAAGGGTATGCAAAGAGCTCACTATGACTGTGTTCTGTGACAAGGGTGCAAACTATTTTAGCTCACAAGAGAAGAAATATTCTGAAGCATATCATATTGGGCCTGCCAAAAGGACAATCCAGCCATGAAATTCTCCTTTGAACAAGGAAAGCAAGTAACCCCAAATGTATATTTTGACCTTATTGGGCCTTGTCTATGATGTGCAACTGATCCTCTAGGCACTTTTGAGCAAGGGGTCCACATCTGGATTCTCCCATCACTCTTAGGGTGACAAACCCCAGGAAGTCAGAGATGCTCAGCTAGGCTCATGAGCTTGCAAAGTATGAGAGGAACTCACTAGGGATCATCTGCACCTCAAAGATGAGGCCCAACAAGGCCAAAAGAACAATGACTAGCTGCTTCCTTGTTCAGAGGAGAATTGTCTTTCATTTTGTGGCTGGACTGTAATTTTGGCATGACCAATATAATGTGCCTCAGAATATTTCTTATCTGTGTATGGCACTTGTGAGCTAAAAGAGATGCACCCTGGGCGCAGGACACAGTCCTAGTGAGCTGTTTTGCATACCTTGCAAGCTCATGATCCTAGTTGAGCATCTCTGACTTCTTCTTCTACATATGCAAATCTCTCAATCTCGGGGTTGATCACCCTAAGAGTGATGGGTGAATCTGGATGTGGACTACTTGGTCACAAGTGCTTACAGGGATAAGCTGAAACTCACAATGAGGCCCAACAAGGCCAAGCTGTATGTCTTGGGTTACCTGCTTCCCTTTTCAGTGGAGAATTGTCTGGCTTTTCATGGCTGGTCTATCATTTTACCACAAGCCAAGAGATGTGAGAGGCTCTGAGAATAAACAAAAACAATATTGCCTGTTCTGCAGTTAATCACCACCCAGAGCATCACATTTTCACTCTCTAGTGCCATTATAGAAATTTCCACTTATTTATTAGCCTAATCTCACCCAAAAAAGGAAGTCTAGTTCTAAAATGGCAGGCAAGTCCCCTCTGCACTGGAAATACCAGCTAACCCCAGACATATGTTTCAACCTTGTTTGGGCCTCATCAGTGAGATGCAGCTGGTTTCAGAACAGGCAACATTGCTTTTGTTCATACTCAGAGCCTCTCGCATACTCTGGGTTGTATTTCAAACACTCTTAGAGTCTCTCCCTAAGAATAAAGGGGAATCCAGACATGGACCCCTTGCTTTCAGTGCCTAGGGAAACCAGATTGACCTCAATGACAAGGCCCAAACAAATGTCTGGGGTTAGCTGGTATTTCCTGTGGAGAGCAGACTTGGTCATCATTTTGGAACTAGACTGCCCTTATGGGCGGGATTAGTTTAATAAGTATGTGGAGATTTCTTCTCTGTAATGGCACTAGAGAGCTAAAATGTGACACTTTTGAGCGATAACTAGCTGTAGAAGAAGCAACATTGCTTTTGTTCGTACTCAGAGCCTCTCACATCCATCTCACTTGTATGGACTATCATTTTGGCAGGACCAATATAATATGCTTCAGTATATTTCCTATCTGTGTATGGAACTTGTGAGCTAAAAGTGATTGCACCCTGCACACAGGATATAGTCCTAGTTAACTTTTTTTTGCCTACCTTGTAAGCTCAAGTGTCATTAGTGCAAAAATGGCAACCTCATCATGTAGACATGTAGATTGTCACGGATGAAGACTGGGAGCTTCTGGTTCACACCGGTGGCACCATTTCAATAGGCCTGAAAGGAATTGTGGGATAGGTTTTTTACACCTCCAATTCATTTTAACTGAGTTTTTAACCCTTTGCTTAAGAGGCCTCTCTTGCCTCTAGATTGTAACCCCAATATGCTTGAGGCTTTTCTAGGATTCCCATTTAAGACAAAGTGAGTGTTCCCTAAGGTGAAGCTCATTGCATAGACCATTAGTGTATTTTCGTACTTTCACATTGATATAACTGAATATAAATCAATTTATAAAAATGGAAATGGAAACATACAGGAAAAGCTACAGCATTTCCAATGTATTTGCTATATACATTTTAATACATTAACCCACAAATCATTAAAGAAATTAGACAGTTAAATGGAAAAAAAAATACTAATAATAAAAAAATATATATATATAAATATATATATATATATATATATATATATATATATATATATCAGGGCTTATAATTTTAAGTCCTTTGCTACTAGCCAGACCTGAAAAGTTACTCACCACTGCAAGCCAAAACATACCCACCAGGGCTGAATTTCTACTCACCAGGGCTAAATTTTCACTCGCCACATCCATATCAGAAGCCATCTCCCTTGTTTGATGGGATTTTGTACTCCACATCCATATGATGGGCTTGTAAGTGAATGATTCATCTGTATAGAAATGCTCCTGGAAGTAACTGTAGCACATATTCCCCCCAAACATTTATATATATTGTTATTGCCCCTGTAAACTGTAACACAAATCACTATAACTTTTTTGGTGTCAAAAACACGTCATGGGAGACTTAGAGAAATAACAACTCTGACAGGTACAAGTAAAATCAACAACACTTTATTAAGATAAAATACGAACGGTAATAGGCACTTCCCCACCGTCTTAGGGGTCAGGCTTGAGGACAGTGCTGCAGTCCACTACCAGGAGCTGACACTGAACTTGGCCAGACTCTGTGAGCAGACAGGAAGCGAACCAGTAAGGTCAGCAGAACCACTAGAGATGGCATGCAGTGGTAAGCATACACAGTACTGAGTTGCAGAATACTGGAGGCCAATACCCTGGAACGAAGGGTCACAGATATACACCCTAGAACACTAGGGTCACTGGAACTACCACACACCCTAGACCGCTAGGGTTCGTGAGCAACGGTAGTACCAGGCGCTGCTGGATTACGAACTGAACCTACCCAGACCCTAGGGAGAGCCAGAGAAGACAGACAGAGTCAAGGTCATACACAGATCGGGTAGTCAGACAAAGCCAAAGTACTTAGCATGAAGCGGGTAGTCAGACAAGCCACTGTACTTAGCATGGAGCTGGTAGTCAGCCAAGCCAAAGATCATACACGGAGCTGGGTAGTCATCCAAGCCAAAGGTCATACACGGAGTGGGTAATCGGATGTAGCCAGGAATCAAGCATGGAGCAAATAGTCAGGCAAGGCCAGAGGTTCAGGCACAAATCAGGTAGTCAGACGGAGCCAAGGGTCATACACAAATTGGAATTAGCAGCCAGAAACGGATCACAATCTAAGACTAAAAGCGCTCAGGTACACTACAAAAGGGCACTGATCCTTGGACAGGAAGCAGCATATAAGGCCTACCGGAGAGGCGGGGTCAAGCTAGGTCAATCAAGTACAAGCTATAATAATAGCGAGCACACAGAATGATGCACGAGTAACCAGGAAGTCACTGACCCATTATGCTGCCGCCGAGCACACACAAAGGAATGGACAGGTAAAGCCATAGACCTGAGTCACGGGCACCGTGATAAAACAGGAGTTTTCCCAGAATTAAACTGTGCCCGCTAGGTTGTTTGGAGGCATGTGATTGTATACATAAGGTGATGATGACATTAGCCACATCATCTGTCCTTTAAAAATGTCTCTATGGCGTGACTGGCTATCACAGTAATTTCTGCTAAAATTGTAATTGTAATTGTTTGTATATGTGATGACCTGACATCCCTAGTACTGTGCTGTATGCATGTAGCTAACCTATTTTCTGCAGCAATAACAGAGGCCATGTTATATGAAGAAACCCATCATGTATGTAGCTACAATATACAGGTAAATTAATAGGCAGTCTGATATGGCAACGAGGGTAACATTTTTAAACATGGACAGCATTTTGATATCTCCCTTTTGGTGTGAGACATTTGCCGGTTGCCATATAGGTGGCAACATTCCAATAGAATAGCCCAGCAAATACAAAAGGGGTAGGGTGAAATGATTAGGAGCAATGCAGGGATGTATGAGTAAAGTGGTAGTCCAAAATCTGACTGCAGCCATGGTTGCTGCAGTGTGTACAATACATGATGGTGATCCCTGACCTCTTGAGGAGGATGCAGTTTGTCAAAGTTCCAACAAAAGTCCCACAAGCACCAGCACCATTACTACTGATAACCCATATAAAAACACTGAAGGCAGCAATGAGTCACATTCCAGTGTTGAAGGTATTGTGCAAGAAGGTGTAGCAGTTCAACTATCTGCTGCTTCTAACAGTGAGACAAACAAGCAGAAAAATACCCTGTCCGTAAAGTAGTAGTGAATGTGTTGAAAATCCCTCAAAAGGGAAAAGTAAAAAGAAATTGTTTGAGACCTCTACTTGTCCAGAATAATATAAAAGTAGGGGGGAAGAAGTGGTGGGCGATGCTGAAGATGACTTAATTACTGAATGATGACGATGTAGATCTAGAATATAGCTCTCCAGCATTCTCCTCTTCTTCAGCTATAGATAAAGCTGACAGTGAGAGAGATGATGACATGTTCAGAAATAGGGATGGGAGAAAATGTTCGCCTCAAACAGAAATCGGCAAATAATGGCACTTTCCGTTTAGCGAATAATTTCCCATGAAAAAAGCCGATTTTCTACTTTTTCCCGCCTTTTCCACCCATTGAAATCAATGGGAAGAAAAGTTTTCTACAGCCACATAAAAGGCTGTCAGGCTCTCACAGCTTGCCATTTTGTGTTTGTGAGAGGAGAGAGCAGCACCTTGTTTGAGCTAGAAAAGTCAAAGAGGGGAATTGAAGTTTAGTTTAGGGAATCTTTTAGTAGGACATTTATTCTGTGTAAGTGTTTATTAGGAGAGTCAGTGAGGCATTCTGGGGAGACGAAGGGAGGAAGGAGGTTGACCCCAAATACTCCAAAATTCCATGTGACTGATTGGCAAGACACAGGCAGCTAGGGATCTATTTGCTTGCTGATCTTGCTGTAATTGTCTCTGTGCTGGGTGGGGAAGTCTGGGGAAAGACTTTGTTGATTTTGTTTTTCAGTTAGATTTTTTTTTTTTGACAGACTGTGATAAGACAACAGGGTGGACAACTTAAAAAAAAAAATAAATAAATAAATAAAAAAAGAATAAAGAACTAAATATATTAGGTGACAGTGACAGACAGCTGACTAGGCTTAGGCAAGGCATCATACAGCTCCATCAGTTGTGTTGTGTACTGTACAGTAAAAACACATGTAATGTCCAGCAATCGCACAAGGGGAAGGGGGAGGGGTGCAGCAATGCAGGGATGTGAAAGTAAAGTAGTAGTTCAAAAACTGACTGCAGCAATAGTTGCTGAAGCATGTGCAATCAGTGATGATAATAATCCCTCTACTCCAAGGGAGGATGCAGTTTGTCAAGGTCTCAGCAAAACTAGTTCCAGCACCCCCAGTGCCAGTGGAAATAAAGAAGCAAATAAGAAGAACACTGAAGATGACAACAAGTCGCATTCAATTGTTGATGATGCTGGCAATAGCATAATAGAGGAAGGTGTAGCAGCTGAACCGCCTGCTGCATCAGATAATGAGACAAACAAGCACCGAAACACCCATAGTAGGGAACTTTGTTACAGTAAAAGTAAAAAGAAATTGTTTGAGATCTCCAAAAGCTTGCATGCACGCTAATCACTATTGCTATTCTCTTCCCCACAACCATGATATCAGATCTTATAACAACCAGTGTTTAAGAAATAAAGAACTGTAGCCTCTATATACAAATTCACGATCTGATATCATGGTTGTGGGGAAGAGAACAGCAATAGTGATTAGCGTGCATGCAAGTCATTAGCTATGAGGGTGAGAAAAGGGAGCAACCATTGATACCGCTCGTGATGAAATACAAAGTCTACCACAATAGCTGTGAATTGAGGGATTGAACTGCTCGAAGTTTGTGATTAGCTACTAAGACTAGTGCGAATTTATAAGCTTATAGTCTTTCATTATAAGTGGTTTAAATAAACGATAAAGCTATTTCAGCAATACAAGTGTAAAAACGATACAATTGTAACAAGTTTCGCCAACACGATTGATCCTAATTTGTTCACTGACATACTCCCTATGTGTTAGAACTTCCTAGCATTGAAAGGGTTCATTAGCATAGGTAAGATGGTGAGTCAGTGTTTACATTGGAGAACAAGTCTTAGGAAGCTATTCGAACAGATTGTTCCAGCTGATAGCTCAACGAGCTTAATGAGATACTTAGTTGCTCCCTAGAATTGTTACAAAGTAGAGATCTTGCTACGTAACTAACCACTGGTTTAAAAATACAATCTAGCTGTAAGAATACAGCAATAATCGGACCAGATACTTAGAACCTGGTTGAACAGGAGAGCTATTCCAGTATTTTTCAGCAACTATATTAAATGCTAGAATTCCACAACATTTAAGATAGTGATATAATTGGAAAATGAGTTGATATAGTTCACTGGTTGAGGTTTTTTAGATTACCCCATGAGTCAACTAGTGACTGCATGAGGTATTTTATGTTCACCCAATAGGGATATAAATTTATACTGTATACTTTTAGTAGTGAAATAAAAGTTAAGTATTAGAGCGCTCTCTACAGCCAATACTTATTTAGGATCTTGAACTGGTTTCCTTTCTTAAAGGGTGAAAGATAGATAACAATATCTCTCTTTCTACACTTTATTTTCTTCTGGTAGTATTTATTGTATTATTTGAAATCTGCAAGTTCACTTACAAATGAGTAATAGCCCTTAGCCACTATTAGAACGTTAGTGCCATATACTTTTGTAGAAAACCGAGGTTTCAGAGAACTGATGTCATGTGTAGCTCCACACTGGAATATCCCATGCCGCAGTTATTTTTCCAGGACAGCTGTGCCTGAATTGTACAAGCAGGTAGTTAGTCTGGTGGGCAAATGACTTAAAAGTGCGTATGGCAAGAAAATCCACCTGACAACAGATATGTGGACAAGTGGGCAGAGCACAGACTATATATCTGTGACTGCTCACTGGGTTTCCTCCCAGCACCAACAGTGGACAACACTAGCTTAGAGCATCAGGTGAAAGCCAGTAATCATGCTTCTGGTTGTGGCACTGTGATTAAAAGGTGGCGGCAGCAGCAGCAGGATAGCCCATACCATCGTCATGCCACCTTGTGTATGCAGAGTTTTGAGAGACAATCCCACAAAGCTGTAGATATTCTGAGTAAGCTAGAGCAGTTGATAGAGGAATGGCTTGTTTCAAGTTCCTTAAAAACTGGTTTTGTGTATGCTGATAATGACTCCAAAATAATCGCTGCTTTGAGAAATGGTGGTATGGTGCATGTGCCCTGCTTTGCCCATGTGCTAAATTTAGTTGTGACCAGATTCCTGGCAGAATCCAAGACCCTCAAAGAGATGCTTAATATTGCCCACAAAATCTGTGCCCATTTTAGTCTCTCCTACAGTACACGCAACGCTCTATATTCCATACAAGAGCGTAACAACCTGCCCCATCACCAGCTGAAAATGGAGGTCCCTACCAGGTGGAATTCCACCATGTACATGCTAGAGTGTTTGTACGAGCAGAATAAGGCCATTAGCGAGTATACCATGCAAAACTGGAAGGCTTTGGAGGGAGCCTCTTTGTCACCTGGCCAATGGCAACTAATGTGCAATGTATGTGAGCTGCTGAAACCGTTTGAGGAGGCAACCATGCTGGTGAGTCGCATTGGGGCAGGAATTAGTGAAATTCTACCACTGATATTTTTATTGCAGAAAAAAATGAGGAACATGGCTGAGGATTCTTACCAGAATGACAACACAGACATGCACCAGCTGATAAAGGGCATGTTAGAGTGCTTTGAACAAGATCCTCGTATAGTGTCCATTAAAAGCAATGAGGAATACATTCTTGCCATTTTGCTGGACCCCTGCTTTAAACACAAAATTTCAGAATTTCTGCCAAAGGGCCATCAGTGGTTTGTCACAACAAGGAGTCACGGCCATCAGCAGCAAGTCTCTGAGGAATAGAATTCTGTCAATAAATATAGTGACATGCTTATTGATCGAGTGGAGGGTTGCATTGTGGAGGATGAGAGGGAGAAAGTAGGGGCACAACAAACTAGGCAGTATAGTGAAAAGGAAGGCAGCAAAGCATTTGAACCAGAAGAAGCGGCTACATCATCAACCAGAATATCCCATTCGGAGCACAGGGCAATTCATGGGTCTCAGCAGAGACAGCAAAAACCCAGCATTGGTAGTGGTGGTGGTGGTAGTGGCGGCACGTCTCTTTGGGACTTGCTCCCTGAGTATGGGTTGGTAACTGACACACAGGAACACCGTGTAGCTCCTAGAAGTGGTCCCAGTGCTTGCGAGATGGTTTCTGAATACTTGCAGGATAGCTATGTTTTAGTCAGAAACAATGACTCCACAGATTACTGGCAAACAAAGCAAAGCAGTGTGTGTGGCCAGCATTGACACTTACTGCAGTGGAAAGCCTCAGTTGTCCTCCAGCAAGCATTGAGTCTGAGAAGGTTTTCAGTGTGGCTGGTTATATTATCAATGACCGCAGGACACGGCTATCGTGCAGCAATGTTGAGAGACTAACATTCTTAAAAATGAACCAACATCTCATACCATCTGAGTATCAGGTAGCAGAAACAACATATGATGACAGACAAAGCCAGGACAAATATATTAACATCAGCACAGATGAGGAATGTGAAGAAGGGATGTGAAGAAGGGTTGCCACTATTTTCCACACTTGGGATCAGTCCACTGCCAGTGCTGAACCTGCTGCCACCAATACTTTGCCTGCTACTAGTGTTTCTTGTAGTACTCAGGGGGAAGCAGAAAATTATGCCATGTGTGACAGCAGGGGACCCTCTGTCACATTGCTCGTCACCTCCTCCAAGCAGCAGTGAGATGTCTGGAATAGAGCAGCAGCACACTAGTGGTGTTGGTGGTGTTGGAGGAGCTGGGGTGGAAGAGATATTGATGGCCTTTTTATCAGAAACTGAGAAGGAATGGGAGATAGGGATGAGGATGGGCACCACCACCACCACTAGCAGTCAGCTTTTGAAATTAGTGGAAATTGCAACTGCTCTAACGTCTGCATCTGCAGAGATGAAAGGGCAGCAGGGTGCTGAGGTGCAGGCTAGTGTGCCACAGACCACCGTGGACACAGTGGGAATGGGGTCAACAAGTAATGCGGGACTAGGACTCCTCCTGATCCTAGTTGCAGTGCTAAATCTGAGACAGTAGCAGCAACAGCAGCAACATTATCCGCTGCCACAGAAAGCGAAGGGGAATGTGGAGGACAAGAAGAAAGAGGCCACTTTTCTCCACCTGTTCCATAACCCCCTCCAGGAGTCAAGGGTGTGGGACTATTATTCTCTTCCGGCAGGCACAGTGCAATCATCATCAACAATGGTACAGTGCAAAATTTGTGACAAGTTAGTAAGAAGGGGAAAGGAGGGAACATACCTTGACACAACCGCACTGATAATACACATGAAACACAGACACCATGACATTTACTCCAAACATGTTAAAGCCAAACACCCGTTACAGAATCTAGCACTGCTGTTACTGTACCCTCTGACTCTCCAGAAAGGTGGAAAACAAAGAGGAGGAAGAATAAAGAAACCAAGACAGACATTGGAAGTTCCATGACAAGTGAAACAACTAGCTCGCCATCAACATCACCTTCTTCCTCTAGGATAACAAGTACATCTCCTGCCAATCCACCTCATTCATCGTTACCTCCCCCACCAAATGATAGCCACTCTGTTAATGTTAGGATATGTCAATTCATCCCTACCCATTGCACACTGTGTGGTGCACTGACCACACATGCCAGTGTGGTGGAGGAGAATCGATACCAGGTCATCAGGTGCCATCTGAGGAGAATCCATCCCGCAGAATATTCTAGGATTCTGGCAGGGAGGGTTCATCATTACTATTAAACTGTCAGCAAGTTGTCATGTGTCCTTAGCGGGGTCTGGACAAGGGGTAGAGTGACAGCGGCAGTACTTGGTTTCGGGTGTCATGGTGTTTGGATACAGTTGTGCCCCCAGATGTTATTTACCACATACACACTGTACACATTGCAGTTGCTGATGGAAACCACAGTTCCTGTTCTCAAGGGAAAAATATATATTCTAATAACAACACACCCATGATGATTTTGGAGGAGGGGCAGGTGGAGAAGATTTAATGGTCAACTTGTTCTTTTCTCCACATATACTAGGGGCTACTTATTCTTCTGCTACTGCCTCAGGCTCATCACTGGAGCCAGTCGTGGCAAGTGGAACCGTCATCATCCATCTTCCATGTTACTGCTATTGTTGATCCCATTCCCTTTCAGCTGCCTAATCATCCTGCTGCTTAAACAACTCAGCAGCAGCAGTATGAACAGCAGTTGCAACTCAGGAGGATATCTGACAGTGGCCACTGGCCAACATGACCTGCTGGCATTAGGCCAGTAGGGCATTTTTATTTTTTTCTCAGGGCTTGTGTTTTGAAAAAAAAAAAAAAAAATAGCCCTAGAAAAAATTAAACAATTTTTTGTGGGGTTTGTTTCTAACCAGCCTAAGTCCTACAAATCAATGTTTCCTTAGGGCTTGTGCCAAACAAGCTTAAGTCCTTCAAATCAATGTTTCTTCAGGGCTTGGGCCTCTAATAGGTCTAAGTCCTACAAAGGCCTCTAACAATAAATCAAACAAATCATCCTCTACAAAATAATCTATCAAGTCAAGTGTCAGTCCACCCCAGTGGCAGCTTATGTCAGAAGGTTCCTGTCTCTGTCACTATAAATACAAATGTCTTATTTTATTATATTGATTTATTTCTTAATTAACTGTCCACCCAATAGCAGTCATGAAAGCCCCCAAAACAAATTCCCTTTTCAAGTGATTCATTCATTCACCAACACAGGCACCCTCCTCAGACCCCTTTATACCATGTCTTATGGTTTTTATTTTATTTTATTTAGGATTTCTTTTTTATTAAGTGCCCTCCAATCCCAGTACACAACTCCCCCAAAACATTCCCTGTTCAACTGATTCTTTCCTCACACCCCACAGGCACCCTCATGCCCCTTTTATACAATGCCTTTGGGAAATAAAATATTATTTGTAATGTGTTGTGTGTAACTTCTATGTTCCCATTGATTTCAATGGGTGAAAAAAGCAGAAAAAAAGTGGAAAATCTGCACTTTTTGCAGGAAATTTTACTCCAAGCGGAAAGTGCCATTTTTCGTCGATTTCATTTTGAGTTGGAAAGTTTCACCCATCCCTACTAGTGTTGAGTAACAAGCAGCTACGTCACAGGCTATCAGCATCAACAACCTTAGCTACGATGCTTGCCTCTGCTCATGTTGGAAGTGCAGCACCTGTAACAACTAGTAGCAACATCTAGTCTCAGTAGTAGTAACAGCCCCTCAGGAAGTCCACAGTATGGAGATACTAAGAATGTTGCTATTTGTTGTCTGTGTAAGAAGCAGGTGAGTAGGGGAAAGTAGGCTCACATCTAGAAATCTCCTCAATGAGATCCCACCTGAAGCACAACCACAGGTCTGAATGGTGGACACACCATTATCAGGTCAGGGGGCTACAACTAGCACCAGCAGAACTGTAATTGTAAACTTGACAAAATAATGGTGGTTGACATGCTGCCCTTTTCTTTTCTTTTATTGAAAAAAGAGGCTTTAAAGAACTGATGTCCTGAGTTGAAGCCTGTTGGGATATCCAAAGTTGCAGTAATTTTTCAAGGATTGTTGTGCCAGTGTTACTAAAGCAGGAAGTCAAAGGACAAAGGCACTCAGGCCTTGATTCAAATGACCCCGCTAAAACAGCAGGTTTGTCAAAAATGACTACTGACCCGTACACAAACTGTGTCACAGTCAGTATTCAATTGCCCTACCAACTGAAACCACAATAAAAAAATGGCCCACAGAACCTGACTAAATAGCGTGAGTAATAGGAATATCAAAGGAAAAGAGCTAACGATTGGTGCTTGATACAATGTCAAGCACTGAGCAGGAGCTCAACACACAGTCACCTCCCAAACTTTAAACCTACACTACTCTTAACAGTGAAGTGCAACATACTAGCCCTAACACAAGCCTAACACCCACAGCTGTATAACACTTACCTGTGATCCACTGTCTGTCTTTGTCACTCTTCGAACCTATGCGGCCAGGTGTAAGCGGCCAGAGAACCCCGAGCGGGGAGATAACCCCAATAGAAGTGGAAAGCTGCTAGTTTGATGTAAATGTGATAATAACAGGCAGTAAGCTATATGTAATCCTCACTGTGTAGGCCCCAGTGAGCCAGGAGCTGGGGTGCAAGAAGTGGGGAGTGTTGCTGGAGGTCGGTGGCTGTCCCCAGGTGATCTTGCTGCAGCTGGAGCCGGGTGGAGTAGTAGGCCAAGAAGCCTGATGGCTGGATAACCACCTAGGAAACAGACAGCTACTCACTGGGTCAGGAAACAGCTTAAAAAACTAGTATGGATAGCTTCTGTCAAATAGAGCAGCTGCAGGGGTCGCAGGAATACCGTACGACTGAGGGTCACAAGAAACCATCATACGACTGTGGGTCGAAGGTTCCCGAGGTACGACTGAGGGTGGCAGGAGGTCTTTGTATGACTGACCGTCGAGGAGATGGGGAAATGAACCCGACAATAAAGAACCATGACAGACTCGACACTGTGGCATGGAGGAGGAATGGTCGACAAATCCGGGTCGGCAACAAGCAGGTGACGTCAAAATCTAAGGAGAAGACAGGAGGGATAGTTGAACAAGCCAAGGTCAAAACCAGTCAAGCAGTACGGCACCAGAACAGGAAGCAAGAGTATAGTCGGGAACAGGCCGGGGTTGGATCAGAGCAGGACAGGAGTCAAAGCCAAATCAGAAGAAGGAACGATGTTGAGGAAAGCCGGATCATAAACAGGAAATGCTGTAACTGAATCAGGAACTCACAAAACTCAAACGCTTTGATCGCGCACTGACACAAGAGGTGCTAGATATAGGCCCAAAAACAAAGGGCATAACAAAAAGGTGGAGACAAAGAAATCCAAGAAGGAGAGCAGAAAATCCCAGAGAGGACGAAAAAAACCAAAAAACCATGACAGTCTTCTTCTGTCATCTTCCATATTCTTTCTTCCTCTTTCTCTTCATCTTCTGTCTTCTTTTCTTCATCCTTGTATCAAAGATGTACCTGAAAAGTAAAAAAAAATCCATGAAATATGGTACAAAAACATAATTTTCAAATATATACACTGGTTAACCCCTTGACTGCCAGAGAGGTACACAACGCATTGCAGAGCAATGTGCATACCTCTCTAGTAGTGTTGAGCGAGCATGCTCGGCCGATGCTCGGATCGGCTCGAGCATCGCTCTGCTCGGCACATGGCGGTACTCGTACGAGTACCGCATGTGCTCGCCCGCCATGTTCGGGTCTCCTCCCCGCACGTTTCGCGGCTGCTGCGCAGCCAATAAACGTGCAGTGAGGCTCTGACATCAGTGTAATGCCAGCAGCCATGTTGGCTGCTGGCATTACACTGATTGGCTGGCCAGAACCCGTGGTCGGGTGCTGTATAGCACCTGACCAGCGAGTTCGGCTCAGTCTTAGCCAGGGAGAGCTGAGGATAGGAAGGGAAAGTCAGTGTAGGGAGAAAAAAGCAAAATTGTGAAAAAAAAAGAACCAAAACTCCTTTTTAGGACTACTGTGTGTGGGGGCAGCAGTTTATTTTGTGTGGGGGGAAAAAAAAACAAAAAAAAAAAAACATATATTCTGTTTAGTGTGCAAAGTTGCAGATTAGAGCACATTCTGTTTAGTGTGCACAGTTGCAGATTAGAGCACATTCTGTTTAGTGTGCAAAGTTGCAGATTAGAGCACATTCTGTTTAGTGTGCAAAGTTGCAGATTAGAGCACATTCTGTTTAGTGTGCAAAGTTGCAGATTAGAGGACATTCTGTTAAGTCTTCAAACTAAAATATCAAAGTCCCATATTCCATTCAGTGTGCGTCGCCGCAGTTTAGCAGCACATTCTGTGTACTGTGCACAGTTGCAGAATAGGAAGAAATACTGTTAAGTTTTCAAACTAAAATATCAAAGTCACATATTCCATTCAGTGTGCTTCGCCGCAGTTTAGCAGCCTATTCTGTGTACTCTGCACAGTTGCAGAATAGGAAGAAATACTGTTAAGTTTTCAAACTAAAATATCAAAGTCACATATTATATTCAGTGTGCGTCACCGCAGTTTAGCAGCCTATTCTGTGTACTCTGCACAGTTGCAGAATAGGAAGAAATACTGTTAAGTTTTCAAACTAAAATATCAAAGTCACATATTATATTCAGTGTGCGTCACCGCAGTTTAGCAGCCTATTCTGTCTACTCTGCACAGTTGCAGAATAGGAAGAAATACTGTTAAGTTTTCAAACTAAAATATCAAAGTCACATATTATATTCAGTGTGCGTCACCGCAGTTTAGCAGCCTATTCTGTGTACTCTGCACAGTTGCAGAATAGGAAGAAATACTGTTAAGTTTTCAAACTAAAATATCAAAGTCACATATTCCATTCAGTGTGCGTCACCGCAGTTTAGCAGCCTATTCTGTGTACTCTGCAAAGTTGCAGAATAGGAAGAAATACTGTTAAGTTTTCAAACTAAAATATCAAAGTCACATATTCCATTCAGTGTGCGTCACCGCAGTTTAGCAGCCTATTCTGTGTACTCTGCACAGTTGCAGAATAGGAAGAAATACTGTTAAGTTTTCAAACTAAAATATCAAAGTCACATATTATATTCAGTGTGCGTCACCACAGTTTAGCAGCCTATTCTGTGTACTCTGCACAGTTGCAGAATAGGAAGAAATACTGTTAAGTTTTCAAACTAAAATATCAAAGTCACATATTATATTCAGTGTGCGTCACCGCAGTTTAGCAGCCTATTCTGTGTACTCTGCACAGTTGCAGAATAGGAAGAAATACTGTTAAGTTTTCAAACTAAAATATCAAAGTCACATATTATATTCAGTGTGCGTCACCGCAGTTTAGCAGCCTATTCTGTGTACTCTGCACAGTTGCAGAATAGGAAGAAATACTGTAAAGTCTTCAAACTAAAATATCAAAGTCACATATTCCATTCAGTGTGCGTCACCGCAGTTTAGCAGCCTATTCTGTGTACTCTGCACAGTTGCAGAATAGGAAGAAATACTGTTAAGTTTTCAAACTAAAATATCAAAGTCACATATTCCATTCAGTGTGCGTCACCGCAGTTTAGCAGCCTATTCTGTGTACTCTGCACAGTTGCAGAATAGGAAGAAATACTGTTAAGTTTTCAAACTAAAATATCAAAGTCACATATTATATTCAGTGTGCGTCACCGCAGTTTAGCAGCCTATTCTGTGTACTCTGCACAGTTGCAGAATAGGAAGAAATACTGTTAAGTTTTCAAACTAAAATATCAAAGTCACATATTATATTCAGTGTGCGTCACCGCAGTTTAGCAGCCTATTCTGTGTACTCTGCACAGTTGCAGAATAGGAAGAAATACTGTAAAGTCTTCAAACTAAAATATCAAAGTCACATATTCCATTCAGTGTGCGTCACCGCAGTTTAGCAGCCTATTCTGTGTACTCTGCACAGTTGCAGAATAGGAAGAAATACTGTTAAGTTTTCAAACTAAAATATCAAAGTCACATATTCCATTCAGTGTGCGTCACCGCAGTTTAGCAGCCTATTCTGTGTACTCTGCACAGTTGCAGAATAGGAAGAAATACTGTTAAGTTTTCAAACTAAAATATCAAAGTCACATATTATATTCAGTGTGCGTCACCGCAGTTTAGCAGCCTATTCTGTGTACTCTGCACAGTTGCAGAATAGGAAGAAATACAGTTAAGTTTTCAAACTAAAATATCAAAGTCACATATTATATTCAGTGTGCGTCACCGCAGTTTAGCAGCCTATTCTGTGTACTCTGCACAGTTGCAGAATAGGAAGAAATACTGTTACGTTTTCAAACTAAAATATCAAAGTCACATATTATATTCAGTGTGCGTCACCGCAGTTTAGCAGCCTATTCTGTGTACTTTGCACAGTTGCAGAATAGGAAGAAATACTGTTAAGTTTTCAAACTAAAATATCAAAGTTACATATTATATTCAGTGTGCGTCACCGCAGTTTAGCAGCCTATTCTGTGTACTCTGCACAGTTGCAGAATAGGAAGAAATACTGTTAAGTTTTCAAACTAAAATATCAAAGTCACATATTATATTCAGTGTGCGTCACCGCAGTTTAGCAGCCTATTCTGTGTACTCTGCACAGTTGCAGAATAGGAAGAAATACTGTTAAGTTTTCAAACTAAAATATCAAAGTCACATATTATATTCAGTGTGCGTCACCGCAGTTTAGCAGCCTATTCTGTGTACTCTGCACAGTTGCAGAATAGGAAGAAATACTGTTAAGTTTTCAAACTAAAATATCAAAGTCACATATTCCATTCAGTGTGCGTCACCGCAGTTTAGCAGCCTATTCTGTGTACTCTGCACAGTTGCAGAATAGGAAGAAATACTGTTAAGTTTTCAAACTAAAATATCAAAGTCACATATTCCATTCAGTGTGCGTCACCGCAGTTTAGCAGCCTATTCTGTGTACTCTGCACAGTTGCAGAATAGGAAGAAATACTGTTAAGTTTTCAAACTAAAATATCAAAGTCACATATTCCATTCATTGTGCGTCACCGCAGTTTAGCAACCTATTCTGTGTACTGTGCACAGTTGCAGAATAGGAAGAAATACTGTTAAGTTTTCAAACTAAAATATCAAAGTCACATATTATATTCAGTGTGCGTCACCGCAGTTTAGCAGCCTATTCTGTGTACTGTGCACAGTTGCAGAATAGGAAGAAATACTGTTAAGTTTTCAAACTAAAATATCAAAGTCACATATTCCGTGTAAGATGAAGAAGGCGGGTAAAAAGGGACGGGGAAGTGGACATGATCCTGATAGTTCAGGGCGCGGGTCAGGACGCGGAGAAACTGTGCATGGTGCCAGAGCACAAGAAAGAAAGACATCCACCACACCTAGCTTCATGTCTCATTTTACAGGGCGTCGCAGGACATCACTCTCGAGGTCCGACCACTGTGAACAGGTGGTCGGTTGGATGTCAGCTGATACTGCTTCCAGTCGGTTAAGCACCACCCTGTCTTCCACCAAGTCCACTCTCAGTAGCCAAGAGTCTGGCCAATATAATCCTCACTCTGATCATCCTTCCTCCCACCATACACGGTCTGGTCAAAGAAGTGATCCCACACTGGGATATAGTGAGGAGCTCGTCTCATCACCAATCCTTCATTTGACCCTCTCTCCAAGCACGCTTGCAGAGGAACATGACATCTTGTGCCCTGATTCACAACCTCTAGAGGGTATCCAATCACAAGAAGATGACAGATGTGAACGGCATTTAAGGTCAAAGGAAGTAGTGGATGATGATGATGATGATGAGACACAGTTGCCATTAAATCAACCACTATTACTGTCTCAAGACCTTGTTGAGGAGAATGTTATACAGTTGTCAATGACTGAGTATGTGGTGGGATCAAGACATGAGGAGGATGATCAGAGTGAGGAAGTGGAGGAGGACTTGGTGGACGATGAGGTGACTGACCCCACCTGGGAAGGTGTAGAGCCGAGCGATGACAGCAGTCCTGAGGGTGAGCCATCTGCAGCACCGCAACAGGCTGGAAGAGGCAGTGGTGTGGCTACAGAAAGAAGGCGGACCGCACCAAACCGGCCCGCAAATGTTCCACGGAGCACCCCCTTGCGTAAATCTCCCTTGCCAAGGGGTAGGTGTTCCGCGGTATGGCGTTTTTTTAAGGAAAGTGCGGACGACAAAAGAATTGTAGTTTGCAATCTGTGCCACACCAGAATGAGCCGAGGCATGAACACTAGAAACCTCACCACCACCAGCATGATCCGACACATGGCATCCAAGCACCGTAATAAGTGGGAGGAACGCCTGGATCGCCCATCTGTGTCTGCAGGCCACACCACTGCCTCCTCTTCCCCTGTTTTCGGTGCCGGCCAATCGCCTGTCGAAGGCGCAGGCCCGCATACCTCCCGCCCCGCACCTGTACCATCTGAAGCACCATCAGCGACCACATCCACTTCCCTGTCCCAGCACAGCGTCCAAATGTTGTTAGCCCAGGCATTTGAGCGCAAGAGAAAATACCCAGCCACCCACCCACAGGCCATAGCACTAACCTCACACCTTTCCAAATTACTGGCCATCGAAATGCTGCCATTTAGGCTTGTGGACACTGAGTCCTTCCGCAGCCTGATGGCAGCAGCTGTCCCTCGGTACGCGGTCCCCAGCCGCCACTACTTTTCCCGGTGTGCCATCCCCGCATTACACCACCATGTGTCCCGTAACATCACCCGTGCCCTGACCAACGCAGTTACTGGGAAGGTCCACTTAACGACTGACACATGGACAAGTGCTTGTGGCCAGGAACGCTACATTTCCCTGACGGCACACTGGGTGAATGTCGTGGAGGCTGGGAGCGACTCGGACCCTGGGATGGCACGGGTGCTACCCACGCCGAGGATTGCGGGCCCTACCTCCATCAGGGTTTCCGCCAGCACCTACGTTATTGGCTCCTCCTCCTCCGTTTCCACCTCCGAATTCTCTACACGCAGCGCCACTCCCCCATCAGCCAGTAGCTGGAAGCAGTGTAGCACTGCAGTGGGGAAGCGTCAACAGGCCGTGCTGAAGCTGATCTGCCTTGGGGACAAACAGCACACGGCCTCAGAGCTGTTGCAGGGGATTAGTCACCAGACCGAGCAGTGGCTCTCGCCACTCAACCTGCAACCAGGCATGGTTGTGTGTGATAATGGGCGTAACTTGGTGGCGGCGTTGGAGCTCGGCAAGCTCACACACGTACCATGCCTAGCGCATGTATTTAATTTAGTGGTGCAGCGATTTCTAAAAACCTGCCCCAATGTGCATGATCTCTTGACCAAGGTGCGCCGCGTGTGTGCACATTTCCGTAAGTCATCTACAGCTTCGTCCGGCCTGTTGAAGCTGCAGCAGCGCTTACAATTGCCAGCTCACCGGCTGCTGTGTGACGTGAGCACGCGCTGGAACTCCACCTTCCACATGTTGGCCCGGCTTTGTGAGCAGCAGAGGGCAGTAGTGGAGTACCAGCTGTTACACGGTCTTCGCCTCTCCGTTCAACTTCCTGTAATCAGAAGTGAGGAGTGGGAATGGATGTCAGACCTCTGCGAGGTTTTACGCAATTTTGAGGAATCGACACAGATGGTGAGCGGCGATAACGCTATTATCAGTGTAACCATCCCACTTCTGTGTCTACTGAAACGCTCGCTGCTCACAATTAAAACCGACGCTTTGCATGTGGAAGAGGTGGAAATGGGGGAGGAAGAGCTTACACAAGGTGATAGCCAGAGCACCCTCACTTCGTCTTCTCAGCGACAATTGGAGGAGGCGGAGGAGGAGGAGGAGGAGGAGGAGGAAGACACGGTTGCCTCCGCTACAGAGGGTAGCCATGGAACTTTAGTTCCATCTCTTCAGCGTGGGTGGGCAGAAGAGGAGGAAGAGGATGAGGAGATTGAGAGTCAGCCTCCTGGTGAGGACAGCGAAATCTTGACTGTTCGTACTCTGGCACACATGGCTGACTTTATGTTAGGCTGCCTTTCCCGTGACCCACGCGTTGTACGCATTTTAGACAACACGGATTACTGGGTGTTCACCCTTCTGGACCCCCGCTACAAAGAGAATTTCTCATCTCTCATTCCTCCGGTGGAGAGGACAAGCAAAATGGTGCAATACCAGAAGGTTCTTGTTGAAAAATTGCTCCAAAATTTTCCATCTGACAACGCTGGCGGCAGAGTACGTGCTACCTTGGCCAACCGAGAAGGGGAGAAAAGGGGAGCACACAGCAGTTCCGACAAAGGCAGGGCAACACTCTCCAAGGCGTGGGACACCTTCATGACACCCCGCCAGCACCCTCACCCTGATGCGCAGCCTAGTGTCACAAGGAGGGAAAAGTTTTGGAAGATGGTGAAGGAGTACGTAGCAGACCGTGTCAGCGTCCTCAATGATCCCTCTGTGCCTTACAACTACTGGGTGTCCAAGCTGGACACGTGGTATGAACTGGCACTCTACGCCTTGGAGGTGCTGGCCTGCCCTGCCGCCAGCGTTCTGTCTGAGCGGGTATTTAGTGCTGCTGGTGGCATCATAACAGATAAGCGTATCCGCCTTTCCACCGACAATGCTGATAGGTTGACACTTATAAAAATGAACAAGGCCTGGATTTCCCCTGACTTCTCCACTCCACTGGAGGAAAGCCCCGGGGGAACATAAACTCACTTGATATATGTTATTTACAATGATGGGAATACTCTGTATTCCCATTCACCCCTTCCACCCAAAAAACGGGTATATGGTTGACTCTTAATCTTCTCATCCTCCTCCTCCTCTTCCATATGCCCTGTTCTATAATTTTTATATAGGGCCAGCTCACCACCGGGTCCTGTGATATAATTTTTATATAGGGCCAGCTCACCAGCGGGCCCTGTTTGACAATTTTTATATAGGTCAGCTCACCAGCGGGCCTTCTCATATAATGTTTTATTGGGTCAGCTCTCTAGCGGGCCCTCCCATATAATGTTTTATAGCGTCAGCTCACTAGCGAGCCTTCGCATATAATGTTTAGGATGGTCAGCTCTGCAGCAGACCCTCACCCATAATGTTTTAGATGGTCAGCTCAGCGCACGTTTCCCTCTTAATCATGGCCTCAGTTCAATAAAATCAAGGAAATTTTTGGGAGAATTTGCCTCTGCGCACGTTTCCCTCTTAATCATGGCCTCACTTCAGAAAATCAAGGAAATTTTTGGGAGAATTTGCCTCTGCGCACGTTTCCCTCTTAATCATGGCCTCACTTCAGAAAATCAAGGAAATTTTTGGGAGAATTTGCCTCTGCGCACGTTTCCCTCTTAATCATGGCCTCACTTCAGAAAATCAAGGAAATTTTTGGGAGAATTTGCAGATGATATACAAGTAAATATACAGCAAATATTGTTTGGTAACAATTTTTCGCCTAAAGTCGTTTTTATTTTCCTTTTTGTGTGTTTTATGGTCAGTCTGTAAAAATGGCGTACTACGGGCGAAAGATCGTTCCCAGCAGCGATGTTGGAGTCCAAGATGCATCCAGACATCCTCCCTATGCTGTCCCTGAACCATTTCTGTGGTGTTTCCATCCTTTTCTTCCCTTTTCCTATGGACCAGGCACCCTCCCCTCATCAGAGCAGGGGGTGCCTGGTGTAATGCTCGAGTCCTCCCATTGACTTCAATGGGGCTCGGGTGCTCGGCCGAGCACTCGAGCCTCCGGGGGCGCTCGGTCAGAGCACCCGAACACCCGAGCATTGGGGTGCTCGCTCATCACTACTCTCTAGCACTCAAAGAGTTAAAGTAATGCATCCATTCCAAGTCGCAACACGACAGCATTCCCCCCAAATCAAAATATTTGTGTCAAATTCTATTTTGCTCCAAAATATTTTTTCATTCAAAATTTCATTCGCTGTCACTGGCGGTGGTGGCAGGAAGTCAGGCCGGTTATTTTTTTTTACTTTTCAGGCACATATTTGATACAAGGATGAAGATAAGAAGACAGAAGAAGGAAGATAGTGTAACAGTTTGTTATGACTCTCAGACACAGAGTTAGGTAAAAACACAACTTTATTGAAAAGTTAAAGAAAACCCTATTGGGTAGCATACACATACAAGATATATAGAGCAAATTACATAGTAGCATAGTACTGATACATGGAAAGGGATATAGGCTCTACTGGCCCTGCCAATACCGGGTCAGGCAACCTTAGTTGGCACAAGATGGTCATAGGTTCTACCGGCCTTGCCAATATACCGGGCAGGGCAGCCTGGAGACTAGTGCAATGAAGAAGAGGCTCTACCGGCCTTGCCAATATACCGGCAAAGCAGCCTGGAGACAGGTACCATGAATAATGAAGGCTCTACCGGCCTTGCCAATATACCGGGCAAGGCAGCCAAGAACTGAGACTGAGTGTAATGAGGCTTTACCGGCCTTGCCAATACTGGGTAAGGCAACCCAAGGAAGAATAGAAACAATCAGGTTCTACCGGCCTTACCAAAACTGGGCAAGGCAGCCTAGACCGCTGATAATGGTGGTAGCACAGGCGGCCGAGGTGACCAGCTAGGTGGAGACACCAGTCACCTAAGATGACAAGCAAGGCCACAGGACACACAGAGTGGAGCAGACTACCAGCCAAAATGAATGGAACAAATACCAGCAGCGCACCACAGCCACAACCGGTGCCGCAGACAGCGCAATAGCTTCCTGTTAAACAGGGAGCGAACCAGTACCCGCGTACTGGTGTAAACCTACAGGTAGTCGGGCTGTCTAGGACTGAACAGCCTCCGTTAAGTGGAGCATACCCGTACCCGCGTACCGGGATAACCAGCATCCCTAACGGTGCACAGCAGCTGGTTACAGTAGAGCGAACCAGTACCCGCGTACTAGAGTAACCAGTGACTCTACCGGTGCAACAGCAGCCGGTGACAGTGGAGCGAATCAGTACCCATGTACCGGAATAACCAATGACTCTACCGGTGCAACAGCAGCCAGTTACAATGGAGCGAACCAGTACCCATGTACCGGAACAACCAATGACCACCGGCGCAACAGCAGCCGGCCACAGTGGAGCGAACCAGTACCCGTGTACTGGAGTAACCAAAGACTCGACCGGTGCAACAGCAGCCGGTTGCTGTGGAGTGAACCAGTACCCACGTACTGGATAAAGCAGTAACTCTACCGGTCTATCAGCAGCCGGCTACAGTGGAGCAAACCAGCAGCCGCGTACTGGAGTAACCAAAGACTCTACCAGTGCAACAGCAGCCCGTTACTGTGGAGCGAACCAGTACCAGCGTACTGGAGTAAGCAGTGACTCTACCGGTGCATCAGCAGCTGGTTACAGTGGAGCGAACCAGTACCTGCGTACTGGATAACCAACAAGAGAATGAAAATGTCGCCCATTCCACAGGATAAGACAGGCGCCCGGTAGAAGATAAAAGCAGGAACCCAGCCGAGGATGAAGAGGTACAGCTCTGCAGACGGTCAACCGGATCTGGAACGGCAGCAGGAAACAGCAACAGGTACAGCAACTCCAACCGGATCAGGAACGGATGCAGGAACCAGGCGACAAGGAAGCAGGAACTGGATGACCACAGGCAAGCAGGAACAGCGACAAGGCCCAGGAAGCTCAGGAACGCAATGCAGGTGCAAACAGCATAGAGACAACACGAAAGGGCAACCAAAGGGTGCCCAAGCTCAGTCTAAATAGGCAATGCAGGGCGGGCTGAAGGGAAGCGGCCAATGAGAGCCCCCTACAGGTAACTGACAAGTAAAGACAGCAATCACGGGCACCGGGATAGATAGAGGATTGAAGAAGATGAATATTAGTTGACCACTTGCTGAAGACTCCTCTGGATATCAAGATTACAGGTAAGTGTTTTTGTCAGGCAATTTTTTTTTTAGCTTAATTGGATTCATCCTGTGAGTTCCGGTGGGGTATGCATACTCCAATGGCACTCATAGGGTTAATTCTACTAACATTTGATGCATTTTTTTCATTCATTGGATATATTGATATGGGGCTTTTGTGTTTCTTTTCCTCTTTGATTCCTGCATCAGCAGGATTAACATGTGTTAGGGGACTCTGTGCCCACAAAAAATCATTAGAGTGGGTCCCTTAAAGCACCTTAATGCCTAATGCATTGAACTTAATTGGAAAAGGAGACTGGTTTTCATAGGTTCCAGTGGGCGCAACAAGCTTGTTTTTTAGCCGGTATTTCTTCATAGCACAGGTAATTGAATTGCTTACTGTGCTTGAAAAAACTGCTAGAGGGGTTTGGTTTTTTTTGGTGACTGGGGGAATTGAATCAAGGCATATGTTGCTGTACGACTCACAACTTTTACTTTCAACTATTTATTTTTCCTCTTCGGCTCTCAGAAGAAGTAATATTGAAGTAGTAAATTAAAGTTCTTGTGGCAAATTTATTGGCATTGGTGAAAAGGCAGACATTTTCTGTATTTTCTATAGGTGGGAATTTTTTTGCGAAAAAAACAGGCTGTATTTTCACTATGAATGGTTAAACCTAAAGCATGGTATAAAACTCTCTACGTGGTGCTTCTGTCTGCACAGTGAGCTGTGAGCTTATTTGTGTATTTAGCTGCAGCTTGAGAGCAGAAGGCAGTTTCTCTATGGCCAAGCACTAGTGTTGAGCGAGCATGCTCGGCCGATGCTCGGATCGGCTCGAGCATCGCTCTGCTCGGCACATGGCGGTACTCGTACGAGTACCGCATGTGCTCGCCCGCCATGTTCGGGTCTCCTCCCCGCACGTTTTGCGGCTGCTGCGCAGCCAATAAACGTGCAGGGAGGCTCTGACATCGGTGTAATGCCAGCAGCCATGTTGGCTGCTGGCATTACACTGATTGGCTGGCCAGAACCCGTGGTCGGGTGCTGTATAGCACCTGACCATCGAGTTCGGCTCAGTCTGAGCCAGGGAGAGCTGAGGATAGGAAGGGAAAGGCAGTGTAGGGAGGAAAAAAACAAAAATTGTGAAAAAAAAGAACCAAAAGTCCTTTTTAGGACTACTGTGTGTGGGGGCAGCAGGTTATTTTGTGTGGGGGGAAAAAAACAAAAAAAAAAAAAAAAAAATATTCTGTTTAGTGTGAAAAGTTGCAGATTAGAGCACATTCTGTTTAGTGTGCACAGTTGCAGATTAGAGCACATTCTGTTTAGTGTGCAAAGTTGCAGATTAGAGCACATTCTGTTTAGTGTGCAAAGTTGCAGATTAGAGCACATTCTGTTTAGTGTGCAAAGTTGCAGATTAGAGCACATTCTGTTAAGTCTTCAAACTAAAATATCAAAGTCACATATTCCATTCAGTGTGCGTCGCCGCAGTTTAGCAGCACATTCTGTGTACTGTGCAGAGTTGCAGAATAGGAAGAAATACTGTTAAGTCTTCAAACTAAAATATCAAAGTCACATATTCCATTCAGTGTGCTTCGCCGCAGTTTAGCAGCACATTCTGTGTACTGTGCAGAGTTGCAGAATAGGAAGAAATACTGTTAAGTCTTCTAACTCAAATATCAAAGTCACATATTCCATTCAGTGTGTTTCACCGCCGTTTAGCAGCCTATTCTGTGTACTCTGCAGAGTTGCAGAATAGTAAGAAATAGTGTTAAGTTTTCAAACTCAAATATCAAAGTCACATATTCCATTCAGTGTGTATCACCGCCGTTTAGCAGCCTATTCTGTGTACTCTGCAGAGTTGCAGAATAGTAAGAAATAGTGTTAAGTTTTCAAACTCAAATATTAAAGTCACATATTCCATTCAGTGTGTATCACCGCCGTTTAGCAGCCTATTCTGTGTACTCTGCACAGTTGCAGAATAGGAAGAAATACTGTTAAGTTTTCAAACTCAAATATTAAAGTCACTTATTCCATTCAGTGTGTATCACCGCCGTTTAGCAGCCTATTCTGTGTACTCTGCAGAGTTGCAGAATAGTAAGAAATAGTGTTAAGTTTTCAAACTCAAATATCAAAGTCACATATTCCATTCAGTGTGTATCACCGCCGTTTAGCAGCCTATTCTGTGTACTCTGCAGAGTTGCAGAATAGTAAGAAATAGTGTTAAGTTTTCAAACTCAAATATTAAAGTCACATATTCCATTCAGTGTGTATCACCGCCGTTTAGCAGCCTATTCTGTGTACTCTGCACAGTTGCAGAATAGGAAGAAATACTGTTAAGTTTTCAAACTCAAATATTAAAGTCACATATTCCATTCAGTGTGTTTCACCGCCGTTTAGCAGCCTATTCTGTGTACTCTGCACAGTTGCAGAATAGGAAGAAATACTGTTAAGTTTTCAAACTAAAATATCAAAGTCACATATTATATTCAGTGTGCGTCACCGCAGTTTAGCAGCCTATTCTGTGTACTCTGCACAGTTGCAGAATAGGAAGAAATACTGTTAAGTTTTCAAACTAAAATATCAAAGTCACATATTCCATTCAGTGTGCGTCACCGCAGTTTAGCAGCCTATTCTGTGTACTCTGCAAAGTTGCAGAATAGGAAGAAATACTGTTAAGTTTTCAAACTAAAATATCAAAGTCACATATTCCATTCAGTGTGCGTCACCGCAGTTTAGCAGCCTATTCTGTGTACTCTGCACAGTTGCAGAATAGGAAGAAATACTGTTAAGTTTTCAAACTAAAATATCAAAGTCACATATTATATTCAGTGTGCGTCACCACAGTTTAGCAGCCTATTCTGTGTACTCTGCACAGTTGCAGAATAGGAAGAAATACTGTTAAGTTTTCAAACTAAAATATCAAAGTCACATATTATATTCAGTGTGCGTCACCGCAGTTTAGCAGCCTATTCTGTGTACTCTGCACAGTTGCAGAATAGGAAGAAATACTGTTAAGTTTTCAAACTAAAATATCAAAGTCACATATTATATTCAGTGTGCGTCACCGCAGTTTAGCAGCCTATTCTGTGTACTCTGCACAGTTGCAGAATAGGAAGAAATACTGTAAAGTCTTCAAACTAAAATATCAAAGTCACATATTCCATTCAGTGTGCGTCACCGCAGTTTAGCAGCCTATTCTGTGTACTCTGCACAGTTGCAGAATAGGAAGAAATACTGTTAAGTTTTCAAACTAAAATATCAAAGTCACATATTCCATTCAGTGTGCGTCACCGCAGTTTAGCAGCCTATTCTGTGTACTCTGCACAGTTGCAGAATAGGAAGAAATACTGTTAAGTTTTCAAACTAAAATATCAAAGTCACATATTATATTCAGTGTGCGTCACCGCAGTTTAGCAGCCTATTCTGTGTACTCTGCACAGTTGCAGAATAGGAAGAAATACTGTTAAGTTTTCAAACTAAAATATCAAAGTCACATATTATATTCAGTGTGCGTCACCGCAGTTTAGCAGCCTATTCTGTGTACTCTGCACAGTTGCAGAATAGGAAGAAATACTGTAAAGTCTTCAAACTAAAATATCAAAGTCACATATTCCATTCAGTGTGCGTCACCGCAGTTTAGCAGCCTATTCTGTGTACTCTGCACAGTTGCAGAATAGGAAGAAATACTGTTAAGTTTTCAAACTAAAATATCAAAGTCACATATTCCATTCAGTGTGCGTCACCGCAGTTTAGCAGCCTATTCTGTGTACTCTGCACAGTTGCAGAATAGGAAGAAATACTGTTAAGTTTTCAAACTAAAATATCAAAGTCACATATTATATTCAGTGTGCGTCACCGCAGTTTAGCAGCCTATTCTGTGTACTCTGCACAGTTGCAGAATAGGAAGAAATACTGTTAAGTTTTCAAACTAAAATATCAAAGTCACATATTATATTCAGTGTGCGTCACCGCAGTTTAGCAGCCTATTCTGTGTACTCTGCACAGTTGCAGAATAGGAAGAAATACTGTTAAGTTTTCAAACTAAAATATCAAAGTCACATATTATATTCAGTGTGCGTCACCGCAGTTTAGCAGCCTATTCTGTGTACTTTGCACAGTTGCAGAATAGGAAGAAATACTGTTAAGTTTTCAAACTAAAATATCAAAGTTACATATTATATTCAGTGTGCGTCACCGCAGTTTAGCAGCCTATTCTGTGTACTCTGCACAGTTGCAGAATAGGAAGAAATACTGTTAAGTTTTCAAACTAAAATATCAAAGTCACATATTATATTCAGTGTGCGTCACCGCAGTTTAGCAGCCTATTCTGTGTACTCTGCACAGTTGCAGAATAGGAAGAAATACTGTTAAGTTTTCAAACTAAAATATCAAAGTCACATATTATATTCAGTGTGCGTCACCGCAGTTTAGCAGCCTATTCTGTGTACTCTGCACAGTTGCAGAATAGGAAGAAATACTGTTAAGTTTTCAAACTAAAATATCAAAGTCACATATTCCATTCAGTGTGCGTCACCGCAGTTTAGCAGCCTATTCTGTGTACTCTGCACAGTTGCAGAATAGGAAGAAATACTGTTAAGTTTTCAAACTAAAATATCAAAGTCACATATTCCATTCAGTGTGCGTCACCGCAGTTTAGCAACCTATTCTGTGTACTGTGCACAGTTGCAGAATAGGAAGAAATACTGTTAAGTTTTCAAACTAAAATATCAAAGTCACATATTATATTCAGTGTGCGTCACCGCAGTTTAGCAGCCTATTCTGTGTACTGTGCACAGTTGCAGAATAGGAAGAAATACTGTTAAGTTTTCAAACTAAAATATCAAAGTCACATATTCCGTGTAAGATGAAGAAGGCGGGTAAAAAGGGACGGGGAAGTGGACATGATCCTGATAGTTCAGGGCGCGGG
This sequence comes from Rhinophrynus dorsalis, assembly GCA_037306005.1. NCBI lineage: Eukaryota > Metazoa > Chordata > Amphibia > Anura > Rhinophrynidae > Rhinophrynus > Rhinophrynus dorsalis. Next base: position 151,420,040 of record CM074724.1, read on the forward strand.
TCAGGACGCGGAGAAACTGTGCATGGTGCCAGAGCACAAGAAAGAAAGACATCCACCACACCTAGCTTCATGTCTCATTTTACAGGGCGTCGCAGGACATCACTCTCGAGGTCCGACCACTGTGAACAGGTGGTCGGTTGGATGTCAGCTGATACTGCTTCCAGTCGGTTAAGCACCACCCTGTCTTCCACCAAGTCCACTCTCAGTAGCCAAGAGTCTGGCCAATATAATCCTCACTCTGATCATCCTTCCTCCCACCATACACGGTCTGGTCAAAGAAGTGATCCCACACTGGGATATAGTGAGGAGCTCGTCTCATCACCAATCCTTCATTTGACCCTCTCTCCAAGCACGCTTGCAGAGGAACATGACATCTTGTGCCCTGATTCACAACCTCTAGAGGGTATCCAATCACAAGAAGATGACAGATGTGAACGGCATTTAAGGTCAAAGGAAGTAGTGGATGATGATGATGATGATGAGACACAGTTGCCATTAAATCAACCACTATTACTGTCTCAAGACCTTGTTGAGGAGAATGTTATACAGTTGTCAATGACTGAGTATGTGGTGGGATCAAGACATGAGGAGGATGATCAGAGTGAGGAAGTGGAGGAGGACTTGGTGGACGATGAGGTGACTGACCCCACCTGGGAAGGTGTAGAGCCGAGCGATGACAGCAGTCCTGAGGGTGAGCCATCTGCAGCACCGCAACAGGCTGGAAGAGGCAGTGGTGTGGCTACAGAAAGAAGGCGGACCGCACCAAACCGGCCCGCAAATGTTCCACGGAGCACCCCCTTGCGTAAATCTCCCTTGCCAAGGGGTAGGTGTTCCGCGGTATGGCGTTTTTTTAAGGAAAGTGCGGACGACAAAAGAATTGTAGTTTGCAATCTGTGCCACACCAGAATGAGCCGAGGCATGAACACTAGAAACCTCACCACCACCAGCATGATCCGACACATGGCATCCAAGCACCGTAATAAGTGGGAGGAACGCCTGGATCGCCCATCTGTGTCTGCAGGCCACACCACTGCCTCCTCTTCCCCTGTTTTCGGTGCCGGCCAATCGCCTGTCGAAGGCGCAGGCCCGCATACCTCCCGCCCTGCACCTGTACCATCTGAAGCACCATCAGCGACCACATCCACTTCCCTGTCCCAGCACAGCGTCCAAATGTCGTTAGCCCAGGCATTTGAGCGCAAGAGAAAATACCCAGCCACCCACCCACAGGCCATAGCACTAACCTCACACCTTTCCAAATTACTGGCCATCGAAATGCTGCCATTTAGGCTTGTGGACACTGAGTCCTTCCGCAGCCTGATGGCAGCAGCTGTCCCTCGGTACGCGGTCCCCAGCCGCCACTACTTTTCCCGGTGTGCCATCCCCGCATTACACCACCATGTGTCCCGTAACATCACCCGTGCCCTGACCAACGCAGTTACTGGGAAGGTCCACTTAACGACTGACACATGGACAAGTGCTTGTGGCCAGGGACGCTACATTTCCCTGACGGCACACTGGGTGAATGTCGTGGAGGCTGGGAGCGACTCGGACCCTGGGATGGCACGGGTGCTACCCACGCCGAGGATTGCGGGCCCTACCTCCATCAGGGTTTCCGCCAGCACCTACGTTATTGGCTCCTCCTCCTCCGTTTCCACCTCCGAATTCTCTACACGCAGCGCCACTCCCCCATCAGCCAGTAGCTGGAAGCAGTGTAGCACTGCAGTGGGGAAGCGTCAACAGGCCGTGCTGAAGCTGATCTGCCTTGGGGACAAACAGCACACGGCCTCAGAGCTGTTGCAGGGGATTAGTCACCAGACCGAGCAGTGGCTCTCGCCACTCAACCTGCAACCAGGCATGGTTGTGTGTGATAATGGGCGTAACTTGGTGGCGGCGTTGGAGCTCGGCAAGCTCACACACGTACCATGCCTAGCGCATGTATTTAATTTAGTGGTGCAGCGATTTCTAAAAACCTACCCCAATGTGCATGATCTCTTGACCAAGGTGCGCCGCGTGTGTGCACATTTCCGTAAGTCATCTACAGCTTCGTCCGGCCTGTTGAAGCTGCAGCAGCGCTTACAATTGCCAGCTCACCGGCTGCTGTGTGACGTGAGCACGCGCTGGAACTCCACCTTCCACATGTTGGCCCGGCTTTGTGAGCAGCAGAGGGCAGTAGTGGAGTACCAGCTGTTACACGGTCTTCGCCTCTCCGTTCAACTTCCTGTAATCAGAAGTGAGGAGTGGGAATGGATGTCAGACCTCTGCGAGGTTTTACGCAATTTTGAGGAATCGACACAGATGGTGAGCGGCGATAACGCTATTATCAGTGTAACCATCCCACTTCTGTGTCTACTGAAACGCTCGCTGCTCACAATTAAAACCGACGCTTTGCATGTGGAAGAGGTGGAAATGGGGGAGGAAGAGCTTACACAAGGTGATAGCCAGAGCACCCTCACTTCGTCTTCTCAGCGACAATTGGAGGAGGCGGAGGAGGAGGAGGAGGAGGAGGAGGAAGACACGGTTGCCTCCGCTACAGAGGGTAGCCATGGAACTTTAGTTCCATCTCTTCAGCGTGGGTGGGCAGAAGAGGAGGAAGAGGATGAGGAGATTGAGAGTCATCCTCCTGGTGAGGACAGCGAAATCTTGACTGTTCGTACTCTGGCACACATGGCTGACTTTATGTTAGGCTGCCTTTCCCGTGACCCACGCGTTGTACGCATTTTAGACAACACGGATTACTGGGTGTTCACCCTTCTGGACCCCCGCTACAAAGAGAATTTCTCATCTCTCATTCCTCCGGTGGAGAGGACAAGCAAAATGGTGCAATACCAGAAGGTTCTTGTTGAAAAATTGCTCCAAAATTTTCCATCTGACAACGCTGGCGGCAGAGTACGTGCTACCTTGGCCAACCGAGAAGAGGAGAAAAGGGGAGCACACAGCAGTTCCGACAAAGGCAGGGCAACACTCTCCAAGGCGTGGGACACCTTCATGACACCCCGCCAGCACCCTCACCCTGATGCGCAGCCTAGTGTCACAAGGAGGGAAAAGTTTTGGAAGATGGTGAAGGAGTACGTAGCAGACCGTGTCAGCGTCCTCAATGATCCCTCTGTGCCTTACAACTACTGGGTGTCCAAGCTGGACACGTGGTATGAACTGGCACTCTACGCCTTGGAGGTGCTGGCCTGCCCTGCCGCCAGCGTTCTGTCTGAGCGGGTATTTAGTGCTGCTGGTGGCATCATAACAGATAAGCGTATCCGCCTTTCCACCGACAATGCTGATAGGTTGACACTTATAAAAATGAACAAGGCCTGGATTTCCCCTGACTTCTCCACTCCACTGGAGGAAAGCCCCGGGGGAACATAAACTCACTTGATATATGTTATTTACAATGATGGGAATACTCTGTATTCCCATTCACCCCTTCCACCCAAAAAACGGGTATATGGTTGACTCTTAATCTTCTCATCCTCCTCCTCCTCTTCCATATGCCCTGTGCTATAATTTTTATATAGGGCCAGCTCACCACCGGGTCCTGTGATATAATTTTTATATAGGGCCAGCTCACCAGCGGGCCCTGTTTGACAATTTTTATATAGGTCAGCTCACCAGCGGGCCTTCTCATATAATGTTTTATTGGGTCAGCTCTCTAGCGGGCCCTCCCATATAATGTTTTATAGCGTCAGCTCACTAGCGAGCCTTCGCATATAATGTTTAGGATGGTCAGCTCTGCAGCAGACCCTCACCCATAATGTTTTAGATGGTCAGCTCAGCGCACGTTTCCCTCTTAATCATGGCCTCAGTTCAATAAAATCAAGGAAATTTTTGGGAGAATTTGCCTCTGCGCACGTTTCCCTCTTAATCATGGCCTCACTTCAGAAAATCAAGGAAATTTTTGGGAGAATTTGCCTCTGCGCACGTTTCCCTCTTAATCATGGCCTCACTTCAGAAAATCAAGGAAATTTTTGGGAGAATTTGCCTCTGCGCACGTTTCCCTCTTAATCATGGCCTCACTTCAGAAAATCAAGGAAATTTTTGGGAGAATTTGCAGATGATATACAAGTAAATATACAGCAAATATTGTTTGGTAACAATTTTTCGCCTAAAGTCGTTTTTATTTTCCTTTCTGTGTGTTTTATGGTCAGTCTGTAAAAATGGCGTACTACGGGCGAAAGATCGTTCCCAGCAGCGATGTTGGAGTCCAAGATGCATCCAGACATCCTCCCTATGCTGTCCCTGAACCATTTCTGTGGTGTTTCCATCCTTTTCTTCCCTTTTCCTATGGACCAGGCACCCTCCCCTCATCAGAGCAGGGGGTGCCTGGTGTAATGCTCGAGTCCTCCCATTGACTTCAATGGGGCTCGGGTGCTCGGCCGAGCACTCGAGCCTCCGGGGGTGCTCGGTCAGAGCACCCGAACACCCGAGCATTGGGGTGCTCGCTCATCACTACTCTCTAGCACTCAAAGAGTTAAAGTAATGCATCCATTCCAAGTCGCAACACGACAGCATTCCCCCCAAATCAAAATATTTGTGTCAAATTCTATTTTGCTCCAAAATATTTTTTCATTCAAAATTTCATTCGCTGTCACTGGCGGTGGTGGCAGGAAGTCAGGCCGGTTATTTTTTTTTACTTTTCAGGTACATATTTGATACAAGGATGAAGATAAGAAGACAGAAGAAGGAAGATAGTGTAACAGTTTGTTATGACTCTCAGACACAGAGTTAGGTAAAAACACAACTTTATTGAAAAGTTAAAGAAAACCCTATTGGGTAGCATACACATACAAGATATATAGAGCAAATTACATAGTAGCATAGTACTGATACATGGAAAGGGATATAGGCTCTACTGGCCCTGCCAATACCGGGTCAGGCAACCTTAGTTGGCACAAGATGGTCATAGGTTCTACCGGCCTTGCCAATATACCGGGCAGGGCAGCCTGGAGACTAGTGCAATGAAGAAGAGGCTCTACCGGCCTTGCCAATATACCGGCAAAGCAGCCTGGAGACAGGTACCATGAATAATGAAGGCTCTACCGGCCTTGCCAATATACCGGGCAAGGCAGCCAAGAACTGAGACTGAGTGTAATGAGGCTTTACCGGCCTTGCCAATACTGGGTAAGGCAACCCAAGGAAGAATAGAAACAATCAGGTTCTACCGGCCTTACCAAAACTGGGCAAGGCAGCCTAGACCGCTGATAATGGTGGTAGCACAGGCGGCCGAGGTGACCAGCTAGGTGGAGACACCAGTCACCTAAGATGACAAGCAAGGCCACAGGACACACAGAGTGGAGCAGACTACCAGCCAAAATGAATGGAACAAATACCAGCAGCGCACCACAGCCACAACCGGTGCCGCAGACAGCGCAATAGCTTCCTGTTAAACAGGGAGCGAACCAGTACCCGCGTACTGGTGTAAACCTACAGGTAGTCGGGCTGTCTAGGACTGAACAGCCTCCGTTAAGTGGAGCATACCCGTACCCGCGTACCGGGATAACCAGCATCCCTAACGGTGCACAGCAGCTGGTTACAGTAGAGCGAACCAGTACCCGCGTACTAGAGTAACCAGTGACTCTACCGGTGCAACAGCAGCCGGTGACAGTGGAGCGAATCAGTACCCATGTACCGGAATAACCAATGACTCTACCGGTGCAACAGCAGCCAGTTACAATGGAGCGAACCAGTACCCATGTACCGGAACAACCAATGACCACCGGCGCAACAGCAGCCGGCCACAGTGGAGCGAACCAGTACCCGTGTACTGGAGTAACCAAAGACTCGACCGGTGCAACAGCAGCCGGTTGCTGTGGAGTGAACCAGTACCCACGTACTGGATAAAGCAGTAACTCTACCGGTCTATCAGCAGCCGGCTACAGTGGAGCAAACCAGCAGCCGCGTACTGGAGTAACCAAAGACTCTACCAGTGCAACAGCAGCCCGTTACTGTGGAGCGAACCAGTACCAGCGTACTGGAGTAAGCAGTGACTCTACCGGTGCATCAGCAGCTGGTTACAGTGGAGCGAACCAGTACCTGCGTACTGGATAACCAACAAGAGAATGAAAATGTCGCCCATTTCACAGGATAAGACAGGCGCCCGGTAGAAGATAAAAGCAGGAACCCAGCCGAGGATGAAGAGGTACAGCTCTGCAGACGGTCAACCGGATCTGGAACGGCAGCAGGAAACAGCAACAGGTACAGCAACTCCAACCGGATCAGGAACGGATGCAGGAACCAGGCGACAAGGAAGCAGGAACTGGATGACCACAGGCAAGCAGGAACAGCGACAAGGCCCAGGAAGCTCAGGAACGCAATGCAGGTGCAAACAGCATAGAGACAACACGAAAGGGCAACCAAAGGGTGCCCAAGCTCAGTCTAAATAGGCAATGCAGGGCGGGCTGAAGGGAAGCGGCCAATGAGAGCCCCCTACAGGTAACTGACAAGTAAAGACAGCAATCACGGGCACCGGGATAGATAGAGGATTGAAGAAGATGAATATTAGTTGACCACTTGCTGAAGACTCCTCTGGATATCAAGATTACAGGTAAGTGTTTTTGTCAGGCAATTTTTTTTTTAGCTTAATTGGATTCATCCTGTGAGTTCCGGTGGGGTATGCATACTCCAATGGCACTCATAGGGTTAATTCTACTAACATTTGATGCATTTTTTTCATTCATTGGATATATTGATATGGGGCTTTTGTGTTTCTTTTCCTCTTTGATTCCTGCATCAGCAGGATTAACATGTGTTAGGGGACTCTGTGCCCACAAAAAATCATTAGAGTGGGTCCCTTAAAGCACCTTAATGCCTAATGCATTGAACTTAATTGGAAAAGGAGACTGGTTTTCATAGGTTCCAGTGGGCGCAACAAGCTTGTTTTTTAGCCGGTATTTCTTCATAGCACAGGTAATTGAATTGCTTACTGTGCTTGAAAAAACTGCTAGAGGGGTTTGGTTTTTTTTGGTGACTGGGGGAATTGAATCAAGGCATATGTTGCTGTACGACTCACAACTTTTACTTTCAACTATTTATTTTTCCTCTTCGGCTCTCAGAAGAAGTAATATTGAAGTAGTAAATTAAAGTTCTTGTGGCAAATTTATTGGCATTGGTGAAAAGGCAGACATTTTCTGTATTTTCTATAGGTGGGAATTTTTTTGCGAAAAAAACAGGCTGTATTTTCACTATGAATGGTTAAACCTAAAGCATGGTATAAAACTCTCTACGTGGTGCTTCTGTCTGCACAGTGAGCTGTGAGCTTATTTGTGTATTTAGCTGCAGCTTGAGAGCAGAAGGCAGTTTCTCTATGGCCAAGCACTAGTGTTGAGCGAGCATGCTCGGCCGATGCTCGGATCGGCTCGAGCATCGCTCTGCTCGGCACATGGCGGTACTCGTACGAGTACCGCATGTGCTCGCCCGCCATGTTCGGGTCTCCTCCCCGCACGTTTTGCGGCTGCTGCGCAGCCAATAAACGTGCAGGGAGGCTCTGACATCGGTGTAATGCCAGCAGCCATGTTGGCTGCTGGCATTACACTGATTGGCTGGCCAGAACCCGTGGTCGGGTGCTGTATAGCACCTGACCATCGAGTTCGGCTCAGTCTGAGCCAGGGAGAGCTGAGGATAGGAAGGGAAAGGCAGTGTAGGGAGGAAAAAAACAAAAATTGTGAAAAAAAAGAACCAAAAGTCCTTTTTAGGACTACTGTGTGTGGGGGCAGCAGGTTATTTTGTGTGGGGGGAAAAAAACAAACAAAAAAAAAAAAAAAATATTCTGTTTAGTGTGAAAAGTTGCAGATTAGAGCACATTCTGTTTAGTGTGCACAGTTGCAGATTAGAGCACATTCTGTTTAGTGTGCAAAGTTGCAGATTAGAGCACATTCTGTTTAGTGTGCAAAGTTGCAGATTAGAGCACATTCTGTTTAGTGTGCAAAGTTGCAGATTAGAGCACATTCTGTTAAGTCTTCAAACTAAAATATCAAAGTCACATATTCCATTCAGTGTGCGTCGCCGCAGTTTAGCAGCACATTCTGTGTACTGTGCAGAGTTGCAGAATAGGAAGAAATACTGTTAAGTCTTCAAACTAAAATATCAAAGTCACATATTCCATTCAGTGTGCTTCGCCGCAGTTTAGCAGCACATTCTGTGTACTGTGCAGAGTTGCAGAATAGGAAGAAATACTGTTAAGTCTTCTAACTCAAATATCAAAGTCACATATTCCATTCAGTGTGTTTCACCGCCGTTTAGCAGCCTATTCTGTGTACTCTGCAGAGTTGCAGAATAGTAAGAAATAGTGTTAAGTTTTCAAACTCAAATATCAAAGTCACATATTCCATTCAGTGTGTATCACCGCCGTTTAGCAGCCTATTCTGTGTACTCTGCAGAGTTGCAGAATAGTAAGAAATAGTGTTAAGTTTTCAAACTCAAATATTAAAGTCACATATTCCATTCAGTGTGTATCACCGCCGTTTAGCAGCCTATTCTGTGTACTCTGCACAGTTGCAGAATAGGAAGAAATACTGTTAAGTTTTCAAACTCAAATATTAAAGTCACTTATTCCATTCAGTGTGTATCACCGCCGTTTAGCAGCCTATTCTGTGTACTCTGCAGAGTTGCAGAATAGTAAGAAATAGTGTTAAGTTTTCAAACTCAAATATCAAAGTCACATATTCCATTCAGTGTGTATCACCGCCGTTTAGCAGCCTATTCTGTGTACTCTGCAGAGTTGCAGAATAGTAAGAAATAGTGTTAAGTTTTCAAACTCAAATATTAAAGTCACATATTCCATTCAGTGTGTATCACCGCCGTTTAGCAGCCTATTCTGTGTACTCTGCACAGTTGCAGAATAGGAAGAAATACTGTTAAGTTTTCAAACTCAAATATTAAAGTCACTTATTCCATTCAGTGTGTGTCACCGCCGTTTAGCAGCCTATTCTGTGTACTCTGCAGAGTTGCAGAATAGTAAGAAATAGTGTTAAGTTTTCAAACTCAAATATCAAAGTCACATATTCCATTCAGTGTGTATCACCGCCGTTTAGCAGCCTATTCTGTGTACTCTGCACAGTTGCAGAATAGGAAGAAATACTGTTAAGTTTTCAAACTCAAATATTAAAGTCACATATTCCATTCAGTGTGTATCACCGCCGTTTAGCAGCCTATTCTGTGTACTCTGCACAGTTGCAGAATAGGAAGAAATACTGTTAAGTTTTCAAACTCAAATATTAAAGTCACATATTCCATTCAGTGTGTTTCACCGCCGTTTAGCAGCCTATTCTGTGTACTCTGCACAGTTGCAGAATAGGAAGAAATACTGTTAAGTTTTCAAACTCAAATATTAAAGTCACATATTCCATTCAGTGTTTATCACCGCCGTTTAGCAGCCTATTCTGTGTACTCTGCACAGTTGCAGAATAGGAAGAAATACTGTTAAGTTTTCAAACTCAAATATTAAAGTCACTTATTCCATTCAGTGTGTGTCACCGCAGTTTAGCAGCCTATTCTGTGTACTCTGCAGAGTTGCAGAATAGTAAGAAATAGTGTTAAGTTTTCAAACTCAAATATCAAAGTCACATATTCCATTCAGTGTGTATCACCGCCGTTTAGCAGCCTATTCTGTGTACTCTGCACAGTTGCAGAATAGTAAGAAATAGTGTTAAGTTTTCAAACTCAAATATCAAAGTCACATATTCCATTCAGTGTGTATCACCGCCGTTTAGCAGCCTATTCTGTGTACTCTGCACAGTTGCAGAATAGGAAGAAATACTGTTAAGTTTTCAAACTCAAATATTAAAGTCACTTATTCCATTCAGTGTGTGTCACCGCCGTTTAGCAGCCTATTCTGTGTACTCTGCAGAGTTGCAGAATAGTAAGAAATAGTGTTAAGTTTTCAAACTCAAATATCAAAGTCACATATTCCATTCAGTGTGTATCACCGCCGTTTAGCAGCCTATTCTGTGTACTCTGCACAGTTGCAGAATAGGAAGAAATACTGTTAAGTTTTCAAACTCAAATATTAAAGTCACATATTCTGTGTAAGATGAAGAAGGCGGGTAAAAAGGGACGGGGAAGTGGACGTGATCCTGAAAGTTCAGGGCGCGGGTCAGGACACGGAGAAACTGTGCCTGGTGCCAGAGCACAAGAAAGAAAGACATCCACCATACCTAGCTTCATGTGTAATTTTACAGGGCGTCGCAGGACATCACTCTCGAGGTCCGACCACTGCGAACAGGTGGTCGGTTGGATGACAGCTGATACTGCTTCCAGTCGGTTAAGCACCACCCTGTCTTCCACCAAGTCCACTCTCAGTAGCCAAGAGTCTGGTCAAAATAATCCTCACTCTGATCATCCTTCCTCCCACCATACACGGTCTGGTCAAAGAAGTGATCCCATACTGGGATATAGTGAGGAGCTCGTCTCATCACCAATCCTTCATTTGACCCTCTCTCCAAGCACGCTTGCAGAGGAACATGACATCTTGTGCCCTGATTCACAACCTCTAGAGGCTACCCAATCACAAGAAGATGACAGATGTGAACGGCATTTAAGGTCAAAGGAAGTAGTGGATGATGATGATGATGATGAGACACAGTTGCCATTAAATCAACCACTATTTCCGTCTCAAGACCTTGTTGAGGAGAATGTTATACAGTTGTCAATGACTGAGTATGTGGTGGGATCAAGACTTGAGGAGGATGATCAGAGTGAGGAAGTGGAGGAGGACTTGGTGGACAATGAGGTGACTGACCCCACCTGGGAAGGTGTAGAGCCGAGCGATGTCAGCAGTCCTGAGGGTGAGCCATCTGCAGCACCGCAACAGACTGGAAGAGGCAGTGGTGTGGCTACAGAAAGAAGGCGGACCGCACCAAACCGGCCCGCAAATGTTCCACGGAGCACCCCCTTGCGTAAATCTACCTTGCCAAAGGGTAGGTGTTCCGCGGTATGGCGTTTTTTTAAGGAAAGTGCGGACGACAAAAGAATTGTAGTTTGCAACCTGTGCCACACCAGAATGAGCCGAGGCATGAACACTAGAAACCTCACCACCACCAGCATGATCCGACACATGGCATCCAAGCACCGTAGTAAGTGGGAGGAACGCCTGGATCGCCCATCTGTGTCTGCAGGCCACACCACTGCCTCTTCTTCCCCTGTTTTCGGTGCCGGCCAATCGCCTGTCGAAGGCGCAGGCCCGCATACCTCCCGCCCTGCACCTGTACCATCTGAAGCACCATCAGCGACCACATCCACTTCCCTGTCCCAGCGCAGCGTCCAAATGTCGTTACCCCAGGCATTTGAGCGCAAGCGAAAATACCCAGCCACCCACCCACAGGCCATAGCACTAACCTCACACCTTTCCAAATTACTGGCCATCGAAATGCTGCCATTTAGGCTTGTGGACACTGAGTCCTTCCGCAGCCTGATGGCAGCAGCTGTCCCTCGGTACGCGGTCCCCAGCCGCCACTACTTTTCCCGGTGTGCCATCCCCGCATTACACCACCATGTGTCCCGTAACATCACCCGTGCCCTGACCAACGCAGTTACTGGGAAGGTCCACTTAACGACTGACACATGGACAAGTGCTTGTGGCCAGGGACGCTACATTTCCCTGACGGCACACTGGGTGAATGTCGTGGAGGCTGGGAGCGACTCGGACCCTGGGATGGCACGGGTGCTACCCACGCCGAGGATTGCGGGCCCTACCTCCATCAGGGTTTCCACCAGCACCTACGTTATTGGCTCCTCCTCCTCCGTTTCCACCTCCGAATTCTCTACACGCAGCGCCACTCCCCCATCAGCCAGTAGCTGGAAGCAGTGTAGCACTGCAGTGGGGAAGCGTCAACAGGCCGTGCTGAAGCTGATCTGCCTTGGGGACAAACAGCACACGGCCTCAGAGCTGTTGCAGGGGATTAGTCACCAGACCGAGCAGTGGCTCTCGCCACTCAACCTGCAACCAGGCATGGTTGTGTGTGATAATGGGCGTAACTTGGTGGCGGCTTTGGAGCTCGGCAAGCTCACACACGTACCATGTCTAGCGCATGTATTTAATTTAGTGGTGCAGCGATTTCTAAAAACCTACCCCAATGTGCATGATCTCTTGACCAAGGTGCGCCGCGTGTGTGCACATTTCCATAAGTCATCAACAGCTTCAGCCGGCCTGTTGAAGCTGCAGCAGCGCTTACAATTGCCAGCTCACCGGCTGCTGTGTGACGTGAGCACGCGCTGGAACTCCACCTTCCACATGTTGGCCCGGCTTTGTGAGCAGCAGAGGGCAGTAGTGGAGTACCAGCTGTTACACGGTCGTCGCCTCTCCGTTCAACTTCCTGTAATCAGAAGTGAGGAGTGGGAATGGATGTCAGACCTCTGCGAGGTTTTACGCAATTTTGAGGAATCGACACAGATGGTGAGCGGCGATAACGCTATTATCAGTGTAACCATCCCACTTCTGTGTCTACTGAAACGCTCGCTGCTCACAATTAAAACCGACGCTTTGCATGTGGAAGAGGTGGAAATGGGGGAGGAAGAGCTTACACAAGGTGATAGCCAGAGCACCCTCACTTCGTCTTCTCAGCGACAATTGGAGGAGGCGGAGGAGGAGGAGGAGGAGGAGGAGGAAGACACGGTTGCCTCCGCTACAGAGGGTAGCCATGGAACTTTAGTTCCATCTCTTCAGCGTGGGTGGGCAGAAGAGGAGGAAGAGGATGAGGATATTGAGAGTCATCCTCCTGGTGAGGACAGCGAAATCTTGACTGTTGGTACTCTGGCACACATGGCTGACTTTATGTTAGGCTGCCTTTCCCGTGACCCACGCGTTATACGCATTTTAAACAACACGGATTACTGGGTGTTCACCCTTCTGGACCCCCGCTACAAAGAGAATTTCTCATCTCTCATTCCTCCGGTGGAGAGGACAAGCAAAATGGTGCAATACCAGAAGGTTCTTGTTGAAAAATTGCTCCAAAATTTTCCATCTGACAACGCTGGCGGCAGAGTACGTGCTACCTTGGCCAACCGAGAAGGGGAGAAAAGGGGAGCACACAGCAGTTCCGAGAAAGGCAGGGCAACACTCTCCAAGGCGTGGGACACCTTCATGACACCCCGCCAGCACCCTCACCCTGATGCGCAGCCTAGTGTCACAAGGAGGGAAAAGTTTTGGAAGATGGTGAAGGAGTACGTAGCAGACCGTGTCAGCGTCCTCAATGATCCCTCTGTGCCTTACAACTACTGGGTGTCCAAGCTGGACACGTGGTATGAACTGGCACTCTACGCCTTGGAGGTGCTGGCCTGCCCTGCCGCCAGCGTTCTGTCTGAGCGGGTATTTAGTGCTGCTGGTGGCATCATAACAGATAAGCGTATCCGCCTTTCCACCGAAAATGCTGATAGGTTGACACTTATAAAAATGAACAAGGCCTGGATTTCCCCTGACTTCTCCACTCCACTAGAGGAAAGCCCCGGGGGAACATAAACTCACTTTATATATGTTATTTACAATGATGGGAATACTCTGTATTCCCATTCACCCCTTCCACCCAAAAAACGGGTATATGGTTGACTCTTAATCTTCTCATCCTCCTCCTCCTCTTCCATATGCCCTGTGCTATAATTTTTATATAGGGCCAGCTCACCAGCGGGCCCTGTGATATAATTTTTATATAGGGCCAGCTCACCAGCGGGCCCTGTGATATAATTTTTATATAGGGTCAGCTCACCAGCGGGCCCTGTTTGCCAATTTTTATATAGGTCAGCTCACCAGCGGGCCTTCTCATATAATGTTTTATTGGGTCAGCTCTCTAGCGGGCCCTCTCATATAATGTTTTATAGCGTCAGCTCACTAGCGGGCCTTCGCATATAATGTTTAGGATGGTCAGCTCCGCAGCAGACCCTCACCCATAATGTTTTAGATGGTCGGCTCAGCGCACGTTTCCATCTTAATCATGGCCTCAGTTCTGAAAATCAAGGAAATTTTTGGGAGAATTTGCCTCTGCGCACGTTTCCCTCTTAATCATGGCCTCAGTTCTGAAAATCAAGGAAATTTTTGGGAGAATTTGCCTCTGCGCACGTTTCCCTCTTAATCATGGCCTCAGTTCTGAAAATCAAGGAAATTTTTGGGAGAATTTGCCTCTGCGCACGTTTCCCTCTTAATCATGGCCTCACTTCCGAAAATCAAGGAAATTTTTGGGAGAATTTGCAGATGATATACAAGTAAATATACAGCAAATATTGTTTGGTAACAATTTTTCGCCTAAAGTCGTTTTTATTTTCCTTTTTGTGTGTTTTATGGTCAGTCTGTAAAAATGGCGTACTACGGGCGAAAGATCGTTCCCAGCAGCGATGTTGGAGTCCAAGATGCATCCAGACATCCTCCCTATGCTGTCCCTGAACCATTTCTGTAGTGTTTCCATCTTTTTCTGCCCTTTTCCTATGGACCAGGCACCCTCCCCTCATCAGAGCAGGGGGTGCCTGGTGTAATGCTCGAGTCCTCCCATTGACTTCAATGGGGCTCGGGTGCTCGGCCGAGCACTCGAGCCTCAGGGGGTGCTCGGTCAGAGCACCCGAACACCCGAGCATTGGGGTGCTCGCTCATCACTACCAAGCACACAAAAAACCTTCCAGCGCAGTGCAGAGGCTGAAACACCATGCTACAACTGTAGACAATGGTTCTGGGCACATGGCCTGCAGTTGCTTTGTCATATCAACCTCAAAGGCACACTGTGCTTGTGTTGATGATACAGGGAGGTGAATGAAGAAGTGACCATTGTGAGGACAAATGGAAAAGTGGGCACTGTGACTAATGAAAGTACCCTGGATGAATGCAGTAAACTCCCCCCAATACATCTGATTGGCTATGCAGCCACACTTATCCCACCCAGGGATGGGGCTGCCACTGATGCAGAAACCAGCTAGCAAAAAGAAAAAGCAGGGCTAGCCTTTTATATGTACAAATAATTATCAGTATCTCAATGCAAGCAGAGCCAGCTTTAACTTTCTATAAGCTATACAATGTGTTAATCTCTGTTTATTATATTTCACTCAGCTTTTGCTTATCGTCTTTTTAAATGTCATGTTTATTTAATCCCTACACTGTATGCTACACAATCCATATCATATTCATATAGTTCTCTTCCAGTCTTTATCTAAATTAATCAGTGTTTCCTAGAGCGCAGCATGCCTCTTAGTTGTTTGCTGTTCTGTCCAAATAACACTGTGCGTTTTATCATTTACATCCAATGCTTGCAATATAACTAAATATGTTCAGTCAAGGGCAAATAGATAAACACACTCTAGATAGAATTCATAAATCAAGAATGTAGCCCCAGGATTGCTGATGATGAAAGTCGTGGTGGTTTCTTTATATAAAGACAGGACCTCCCAAAATACAAACAGAACAAGAAAAGATTGACTGAGTAGTAGTACATTACCCAAAATAATAATATAGAAAACATAACAGTAACTGAAAATATCTTAGGCATTCCCAAAAATGCAATGTTAATGAAGATGAAGCAGTCCCAATTTATTATAATATATGAAAATGACAACTGCATTCTTATTATATGAAAGACACAGAAGCTTATCACAAAATGAAGCCCCCACCTGCAGATGCTAATGAGTGGCCCCCATGCCCCACCCTCAATTATGCCTGACCCATAAAAACAAATTAATAATAAGACTAGTAAGAATGCTTTTAGACTTGTGTCTCTTACAATATGAAGACATTCATAGCATTCAAGACAACAGACAACAACATCTAAAATGAACAAGCCTGGGGTAATATACACTAAAATATTATGGACATCATGCTACTATCAAACATTTCTCCATTTGTTCTGTGTGGCATTAAAAGCCATTACCGCCCTTTCCATTACTCCAAATGATTGTCAATTGGTCCTCAAGAGGTAAACCAAATACCAATCTAATTACATTCTCTCTGTTATCCCTTTGTATTCTAGAGCTGTTTTTAGGAGACAACTCTAACCTCAAATGGGGCTTACATAGAAAATTGTAATTTTAAACATTAACACCTTCCTGTAGTCTGATGTATCAAACAAGTTGAATTCAAGGAGTTAAAGGAACTACAGCATCTAAACATGAACAAGAGGTGATATACACTTATTCTATTGCATGCTAGAGGATTTAAAAATATTTGTACTTAAAGGGATAGTAATGTTTCAAAATAAAAGCAGCTTCAATTAATCATCATAGAATTTGGGCCATGAAGAGTTTTATTTCAATACTGTCAGAGTTGTAGTTCAGGAGTAATTGAATGATAAAGTATCCCCTCCCGCCCCTTGTACCTAGTGTAAGACACCTCCCCTCAGATGTGGAATGTGGTATCTTGGCCAGACAGCTCACAGCAAGGAACAATCTTCTTACTGTGCATACAAGGCAAACCCTGCCCCCTTCTCAGGTTTCTCCTTATGATAACTGAAGATTGTCCCTCTCTGCGATCCATTCAGACAGTCTTGCTGCTCTGAGGTGAACAGTGTTACATCAGTAAAAAGGGGTGGGAGGGGCACACTTTATCATTCAATTACTCTTGAACTACAACTCTGACAGTATTGAAATAACACTCTCCATGGCCCAAATGCTATGAAGATGAATTGAAGCTACTTTTATTTTGAAACGTTACTATCCCTTTAAATGATGTTTTCATATATGATTGCCTATCCCTGCCCAGCTTTAAACACAGTAGTCAATGTAACCTTTTGTCTTAAATTCACCCCTTCAAGGCCAAATGGATGTACAACGTTAATTGCTTTTCAAGGTGTTGTGCTCCAAGCAGATCCTCGAGGTTAAGCAAAGCAATGCACATTGTACACCCCTTTGGTCTTCAAGGTGTTCATTTATGACAAAAGATGAGTGACTACTGGGTGGCTTTAAGGTTTACTTTTGAAATGTTGCACGTTTGATCACCCATCTTAAAATGTTGCATTTGTTTGGTCGCGTCAGTACGAATGATGCAATAACAATGTCGCATGTTAAACAGTCGCAAGTTGAACATGTCACTTTGTACAACATGTTGCCTTCTGTATGTCACCTGAGTCAAAAGGTCAAAGCTATCCACCACAAAGGACGCAGTAAGGATGCAATAAGGGAAGCATTAAGGATGCAGCAAGGGAAACATTAATGATGAAATAAGGGTGCAAGAGGTACAAGTAACCAAAAGTAGTTAAGTTATGTAGCAATCTTTATTGTTAACAAAAAGCAGTTACAATAAAATACAAAAAGCTGCACAATATAGTACAAACATTATTAATCTTAATTGGAAAGAACATTTTTCATACAACATAACAAATAACAGTGGATATGCATACCAAATTAACCACACATTTTATGTAGCACCCAAATTAACCACACATTTTTTATAACAATCTTTATTTAAAACCAAACAATTTTTATAAAGCAGAACAGAACAAATATAGCATAACAGTTCAATTTAGGAATAACCACACATTTTTGTAGCAATCTTTATTTAAAACCACATTTTTTATAAAGCATAACATAATACAACAAATATAGCATAACATTTCAGTTTAGGAATAACCAAACATTTTTGTAGCAATCTTTATTTAAAACCAAATAATTTTTTGTACAGCATACCATAACCTTATGAAACATATCTAAGTTATGCAGTCTATCTACTAAAATGCAAATTTTTTGACACAGCTTTCAGGTAGTCAGACATCAGTGTGGTAGCATAGTTTGTAACAATTATTTTCAATCTTCGTGCATTTTCCCTATACACTTTTTTAGCTTGTAGTGGCTCATTTCCTGCAGCATATTGTGCCAATTTTAATTCTGTCAAACTGTATTCCTTTTTTAATCCACTAATAAAGTTCCAAATACTTGGGTGGCATGCCCTTAGAAGAAAGCTGAACCCTGTATGCTACCCTTCTACAGAGTTATTTGTTTTTGGCAGGTCATTCCAAAATGAATAGAAACAGTTCCAGAGTTCAATGTCAGACAGTGATTTGCTTCTATTATTTCTTCTTACAGGTCTACCGATCCAAGTGTCACCAAAATAATTCAGAAGCAATTGAAGTTCATCAACATTTTCAATAAAAATGTAGAGTCCGTTAGGGTTTCAAAAGTCTCTACCACATCCAGTACATACTCTGAGTATTTTTTGCCCACATCCGGTAATTGTTGCATTTTGCGCCAAACACACTGGCTGAAATGGAACAGACATCCTTCTTGTGTGCAATACAGAAAAACCATTTTAAATGCCGCTATGCTTGCAGTTTCAAAGTCTGTCATGACGGTCCGAGGGTTCAACAAAGGGCAAAGCTTCTTCAACTCAGTTAGCACACGCGTGTACATGTTTGTGGTCCTCTCACTCATGAGGACAAACACAAGAGGGATAACAGTCCCAAACTGTAGAGCATGTATGGTGTAAATTTGCTGAAATAGCATTGGACAGCTTTTGAAAGTTCCATCAGCATACCAGTTCTGGCTGTTTGACAACACTGGCCAGGGTTGAAAAAATTATAAATCGTAGTAATCCAGGTCCACTGTCATAAAGTATAAAGTGCTCAGCCTTTCCTGTCTTTACATATTCCACACCAATCAATAGCTCTTCCAAATTGTTTGGCTTTGGAAGTGGAGCACCTCTCCTCACTCTTCTGATGACCTGCTTTAAATTTGTAATTGAAGGTAACTGTGCAGCAACAGCTGGCGTGGCTGTTTGTGAAGTCACAGCCACCAGTTCATGTGTGCTTTACTGTGTATTAGCTGCCATTTCTTTTAGATCTCCAGCTAATCTCTTTGCCTGGTAATGTCAGGTACGTGGTTGTGTTCGCCTGGGCCTTTGCAAATTATGCCATCCTTGGTATGGCATCTCAAACCACAATGTCCACTGCAATACACAGTTCATTTCCAGATCCGCTTTCCGTTGATTCTTTCTTGACCTTCCACCACCAGCAGTTCAGCTACCTTATTGCTTTTAATAAATTCCAAAGGCATTGTGAGGTTTCAGGATTGATGCTTTCAGTGCAGCCAAGTAGACTTCCAAGTTCCAAATAGGTAATAGAGCTTCACTCAGTAGCAGGAGTATTTATACATAGTGACACGGCTGCAATATGAAACACCGCCCATTTGATACCCTCATTTGACGCCCATGTGATGTCCGGCACAGGCAACATTGTTATGTAGATTTTGACGCTGCTGCAACACTTTCTTCTTTTAATCCTTTCTTCTTTTGATCCAACATGTACATTGTTACTTGATAAAATTAAAATACAAGGAAAGGTATCCCAAAGCTGCTGTTGTAGTATAATGTTAGTATATTTTTACCCACTTTTTACAAAAGTAAATCTCACATTTCTGTGTTTTGAAATGTCAATAGATGTATGTCTACATTATTATGTGAAAATATAATACTTTGCTGTTGTTGTACATTGTTACTGGATACAATTAAAAACAAGGAAAGGTATCCCAAAGCTGCTGTTGTAGTGTAAGGTTAATATATTTTACCCAATTTTTACAACAGTAAATCTCACATTTCTGTGTTTTGAAACTTCACTAGATATATCTCTACATTATTGTGTAAAAATATAATACTTTGTTGTTGTTGTACATTGTTAATGGATAAAATAATGAGTAACACATAACGGTTAACAATATACAAAAAAATGTATTTGGGAAAAATGAGGGCACAGAGCTTTCTCATCTCCCTATTTAGGGAGATAACATTTTTCCAGATTGAAGAATGCCCTCTGTAGTACTTCCTGCGGAGGACACTGGGGAGGTTGAGGGGAAGAGGTGATGGGTTATTCGGGCAAATCTAGAATGCAAAATGGAAATAGCAGAATATTAATCCATGTAAACATAACAATAATACACATAGACTAAAAACATACATTCACAAACCAAACATTCATAAGCACTCTTAACACCTTAAGGACCATTGTCGTGCCAGGACTGTCACGGCGGTCCAGCACTTAAGACCTGGTACGTCATGGAGTTCAGGGCTCCAGGCGCAGCTGCACGCTGCTCTGGAAACCATGAACCGGAAGTGAGAAAAAAAAGCCCCGTGGTCCTCAAGTGCTGGTCGCGCGTGCGTGTGATGGTCCTTAAGGGGTTTAACACAATATACACATAGACTAGACACATACATTCACAAACCAAACAAATATACACATACACTATGAAATATATCAATACACATTTGGGAAAGATGTAAAACAATTGTCTTAAAGTTTTATCAACTCTCCTTTTTAGTGCACGTTTTTAGAAACAGTCAAATACTATTTTTTAAAATTTTCGTCTAGTTTTTTTAAGCATCCTTTTAGCACATTTTTATAAGTACTCAAAAACTACTTTTTAACAGCTCTCCCATTGTGAAAGTGTGTATTTAGTGAAATATGAAGGTGTGACTACAAGCAAGAAACAAAATGTGCATACTAATTACAGGATGGGTGTGTCGACTAGTAATTGCATTTTGTACATTTGTCAAATGTAGTCCTTTTGAAGAACAGACTCCTAGTACATAAACACAATATGCAAAGTAATGCCAGCTACCAATGAAATGTGTTAGATGTATTCCTCTTGAAGATGGGATCTTTTAAAAAGAATGTTAAGGTGTGACTTGTACAGAAAGTATATGACACAATACCCAATATGCAAAATAAGTACATATAGTAATTACATTTGCTACATAATAATAATAATAAAAAATATGTAGTAGTGAAAAATATGAGCAAGTTATGTGTTTGGTAGTGCGCACAGTAGTGTGCTTTATTTTTATATTTATACTCATTGGATACTTAAGTGGAGGAGAGGGTGAAGATGCTGCAGAGCGCCTTCCATATCCTGTTGTATGTGTTAAAAATTAATTGATAGAAAAAGGTTAAAAATACCTAGTAGTTATTAGTTAGTGATTTGTGACCTACATTTTAAAGGGATAGTAATACTTTGTTTTAACTTTATTTTATTTTGTAGGCATTAAAAAAACATGAAGAATGATATAAGTCTTATCTCGCAAACCTTTGTGGTTTAAGAGATATTCACAAGCAAAGTTTCCCCTCCCTGCCCCTTTTGCCTAGTGTAAGCCATCTCTTCTCAGATGTGGAATGCAGTCCATAGACTGGACAGATAACAGCAGGGGACACTCTTTTTCCTATTAGAACAATGAAAGCCCTGCCCCCCTTGACAAGCTTTTCAGGTTTTTCCCTTATCTTAATTGAAGATTGTCCCTCTCTGCAATCTACCTGGGCACCTCCCTTCTGTTTGGCTGAGGAGTGTTACATCAGTAAAAGGGGCGGGAGGGGGACACTTTGTCATTGAATTACTCTTGAACTGCAACTCTGACAGAACTGAAATAACACTCTCCAAAGTCCAAATACTATGATGATTAATTAGAGCTGCTTTTATTATGAAACATTACTATCCCTTTAAAGGCTTACAATGGTACTTACAAGGAGGAGGTGGAGCAGGCCTAAAGAGCCTTCGGGATGCTGTGCATCCTATACATACATTGATAAAAATATGTCAGTATGTGTACTATAATTGAAAATTCAAATATTTCCAAGGGAGAGCACTAATAATTATATATATATATATATATATATATATATATATATATATATATATAAACAAACAAACAGATGGAAAGCACTCGCTCTTAAGTATGCTAATTGCCCAGGTGCACAATCCCAATAGATTACAATAGAAAATAGAAAGATAGGGCAGCACCCGTGGGTCTTCTTAATCAAAGTTAGATTTATTAGTGAATAGTAAATTGACAGGTTAGGTCAACATTTCGGTCATTAACAGACCTTTATCAAGACAACCTCTGTGGAGACTCACCTCCTTCTTTATGCTCCGGTGTACCCTGGCGTTGCTCGTGAAGATGGTGATGTCATCACTCCGAATCCTCCCATTGGATATAGTTCAGAGTGGACGTCTCCCATTGGTCACACAAACACGTCTGAGGGTAACAGAGTTAAAGTGATATGCATCCACATAATATAAAATACAATGTAACATACAATGTAACATAAGCGATAAACACTGGGAACAAGCAACATAACAGAACTCACTTGTTGCTTGTTCCCAGTGTTTATCGCCGATACCTAATAAGCTATAAGCACACAATAGCACAATAGCACAGATTCTAAAGTACAAATATTTAATAAAAAACAATACAAATAGTATCTGAATATAAAATATCAATGAACCTGCATATTTAAAAAATATTCATGAATATTAAAAATATATATTTAAGTGCTACCACTCAGATTAAAGAAGAGTAAGTAGACATTGAGGCATAAACACCCAGGCTATGTAGTGCAATAGTCTGTGAGGCTGTCCAGTTTGTTACCTCTCCCGTTATAAAATAGCTGTATCCTTTGGCAATACGCTCTCCCGACTCCAGAAACAATTCCTCTGCACAGAAGGTACTCTAGATGTTTATTCCTCTGCCTAGGGGTGCCCCTCTGGTGGCAGCCGCTGGATGAATAGATTAACGGTTATCCAGCACTCACTGATTGTGTATGTTCTAGGGTTTCCTATCACAGTGCCTGTGATTCCTGTCACTCTCAGTTGTGGCTGGCACTGATTTGCTAACTGAGTTTGACCCGCCTCCTGATGACCTTTTTATACCTGGCTATCACATCTGTCAGTTGCCCTTTCGTGGTGTTCCTGAGCCAGTAGTGCTGTTGCTGTGTTCCTGTATTCTGAGTTCCTGTGTACCGATTCGGCTTGTCCTGACCATTCTCCAGTGTACCTGCTTGTGTATGACCCGGCTCGTCTGCGTACCACCCTTGGATCCTGACCCGGCTAGACTGACGTTCCTGCTCGTGTATGACCCGGCTTGTATGACTGCCTCCTACGTGCTCCGACCCGGCCCGGCTGACTTCCTGCTCCGAAGAT
Source organism: Rhinophrynus dorsalis (assembly GCA_037306005.1). NCBI lineage: Eukaryota > Metazoa > Chordata > Amphibia > Anura > Rhinophrynidae > Rhinophrynus > Rhinophrynus dorsalis. The sequence goes on from CM074724.1 coordinate 151,442,885, forward strand.
CGACTTCCAGCTTGTTCCAGTGACCTGCGTTTCAGTTGTCGCCGCCGCGACATTTCCAGTCTCTGCTGCCCTCGTCAGAGTGACTGCCTTGCCTGGTGCCACCCTCGATTTAGTGCTGTGCCCCGTTCTTTGTGCAGAGTTGTGTGTATGCTGTGGGCCTTCCTCTCTGTGCAGAGCCTTGCAGTAACACTGAAGCCTCGAGTAAACGTGCATTTTAACTCTTGCAGTGCTGCCTCGAATTCACTCACGCTATCTCCTGTACGAGCCTCGTTACCCGTGATACTGCTGCTGAGTTGGCCGCTCTCCATCGGCAACTCTAGTCCACCATTGCAGTGTTCACATAGTTGGGCCATTTGGGCGCTTAAGGCTCTCCGGTATTGGCTACCGACGATATCATTTGACACAGAGTGTTGGCAGAAAGGCTTCAGTGTTGGCTTATCCGGTACTACGCCCGAGGGGGCTAGTGGCTCTTGCTCTCTTATTCCAGCATTCGATTACACTTAAGGAGGCTGTTAGCTCTTGCACCGCCGGCCGGTTTCCGTTACGCCCGTAGAGGCTATTGGCACTTGCACAAACGAAAGCAGTTCCTGTAACTACGCCCGTGGGGGCTAAGTTGATTCCCTTTCTGCTTACTATCCAACACCTTGACAAGGCAGCTCTATCCTCGGCACTTGATGAACTTTGTCTATACAGCACAGCTCTTTTAACATCCAGGGCGTGCCAAACCTCCACATCTGAGACAGACTGTTATATGGACATTAACCCCTTGGGGGTCAATATCATCCTAGTGCATACTGTTTTGCATTTATGTCTTTTGTGCTATTACCATTGTAAATATCTCAGTTTACTTATCGGTGTATTACCTACCGCCTCTAGAGGGCGTACTTGTGCCTTATTCACTTTAATAAAGTGTATTTTATTTTCACTTATTTGGTCTGAGAGTCCTAAAAAACCGTGACACTTCCCCTTCCAGAGCGAGTGCAGGTATAAGCAGGCAAAACATAAGAAGATGTTAATCGGAAGTTGTTAGCAACATTCAGCTATTCAATGTATCTTTATGGTCAGAGGGTTTGCCTGCCTCTCAGAAGCTCCCTGGGCTCTCTGACTAAAGCAGCAATAAAACACCACAGGAACTCAGTTAAATTAACTGTGTAAAAGTTCTCACCCAAATCGTTTCCTGCCTCCTGGGCACTTTCTCAGGGATATTAGGTCCACACCAAACTCCTTGTTTAAATAGTCCTCACAAGTTTCTGTTTGATCAGTCCATAAGGTTCAGCTGGAATTCTCCTCTGGGTTAACCCTTATACCCAAATGCTATAAAGTATAGATATAATATATTGTAGACCAGAGGTTCTCAACACGTGCTGTCAGTGTCCACTAACAGGCCAGGACTTAGGAATTTCACTGCTAGAACACAAGTGTGTTGATCAGAATCTCATTCACATTGATTAACTCACCTGTGGAAAGGAAATTCTCAAATCCTGGCCTGCTAGTAGCCACTGAGGACACGAGTTGAGAACCACTGTTGTAGACCCTTAATATAATACAAGAAACTGTGCCTGTGTGCTCCCTAACTACACTGTAAGAATATTTTTTCAGCATATACTCATATCAATGCAATAAAATGTATAATACATATATCTAATATATATGAATGTATATAATGCCAATAAAATAAATACTTAAAATAAAACTAAAAATAATTCTAATGAGAATAAATATATAAATAAAATAAAAATCATAATGCAAGTAAAAATAAAGATACCAATAATAATGAAATAAATATAAAGTATAAATAAATATAATCATGAATATATAGGTATATACACATATGCACACATGAATACATACATACACATACATGTATATACATATATATATATGCACGAGCATACATGCACACACCCCCACCTCTACATAAAAATAAAATAAAAAATAAATGTAGCAATAAAAATGAAAATTAACATAAAATAAATATAAGCTGAATATTAACAATAATAAATATAAATAATGGATATTTAAATAATAAAGAATAGTAGAGCTCTGAATCTAAAACTCAATTGCCATTACAGCAGAGATAAGTTGGCTATAAGAAACACACAAAGTGTGTGTCCTAATACAAGGAACTTGTCTCTTAAAGGGATAGTAATACTTCGTTTTAACTTTATTTTATTTTGTAGGCATTAAAAAAACATGAAGAACGATATAAGTCTTATCTCTCAAACCTTTATGGTTTAAGAGATATTCACAAGCAAAGTTTCCCCCTCCCGCCCCTTTTTTCTAGTGTAAGCCATCTCTTCTCAGATGTGAATCTGGTTGTAAGACCAGACAGATAACAGCAGGGGACACTCTTCTTTGTATGAAAACAATGAAAGCCCTTCCCCCCTTGACAAGTTTTTCAGCTTTTTCCCTTATCTTAATTGAAGATTGTCCCTCTCTGCAGTCTACCTGGGCACCTCCCTTCTGATCTAGCTGAACAGTGGGGGGATACTTTGCTTGTGAATATCTCTTAAACCATTGAGAGATAAGACTTATATCATTCTTCATGTTTTTTTTAATGCCTACAAAATAAAATAAAGTTAAAACGAAGTATTACTATCCCTTTAAAACTGAAAAAAGAAACCAAGAAAACTGGAAGGAGAAGAAAAGGTGCACTGACTCCCCTAACTAATCCCCTACCACCCCCCATGCTATCAAAAGTGGGACCTATCTACAAGGAAACAGCACTATATGGCCCACCCACCTGCAGTAATTACATAGGACATCACAACCAACATCAGATAAATGTATGTGTGTCCAACTTATCTTTATGTCCATTGGGTTTCAAAGTGTGACATGTGTATATCCAAAAAGACTCCCTATTACACAGTACTCTAAATCTATCTCCTTCTAAGATGTGTGGGGATATATGTTCCAAAGGCATGATAGAGGTAGATCCTAATTGCCTATCATGTTTATCCCTATAGTGCTTACTCAGGGGATATTTCTCATCTGATCATCGGAGGAATATACTGAAGGGAGATGAGAAATATCTCCTGAGTAAGCACTCTAGGAATTTTTTTGTATGGCTGTATGGCTGGCTGTGCTGTATGGCAGCATCTCGTTGTGGTGCAATGGGTTTGTACTTCCTGTTTTGTTTTTCTACTTCCTGTTCGTGGAGTGTGCAGATGACGCGGTTTTGACGCTCATTATTGAGCCCTTCATGCATCATATTTGCCCTTTTCCTTTACTGCGTCCATTAATATACTTAATGCAGCCTTTTTCCTTGTGAGTATTTGGCTCTTCTTATTGCGCCCTTATAGCGTTCTTATTGAGCCCTTTTCAGCAGCATACTTGTTGCATTTGCAACACTTTAAATTGCGACATTCTGAATGTGTCATTCGCATTACGTGACCAAACAAATGCAACATTTTAAGACGCGTGATGCGGCAGGCGACATTTCAAAATACCTAGGTTTAAAGCTGGCCAGGAATGGGTAGTCATATGATTGTTCATCCTTGGCCAGCTTTAACCCTTTGAATGCCAGAGGGACATCCAACCCATCATGAGGCGATGGGTCAGATGTCCCTTTGGCACGCAAAGGTTATAAACCTTTACACAGTAGTCAATGTAAATGTCACCCTTTTGTCACAAGTTAACCCCTTGAAGACTAAATGGGTGTATAATGTGTATTGCTCTGTAAGGCACTGTGCACCTATCTGATTGTCAAGAGGTGAATCAAGTATGTGCAAGACAAGAGAGGAGCACAACAATGAGACTCAGCCCCCTACCCAGTACTAGAAAGTACATTACCACAAACCCCCAGTAACACCCTTCCAAGAGGTAAATTAAGCACCATGAGGCTAATGTACTAAGATGGTCTGGAGCAATCATGGGGAAAACAGCTGTATAACAGGGAGCAAATAAAATTGACCATTGATTTAAATGGTACATTTAACCCACTGAATGTTACAGAGACTTCCCATGCATTGCAAATCAATGCTTTAGAGACCTCTTCAGCACTCAAGGGGTTGAAAACCCCATTTAAAGCAATGGGAATTATGAGGATTTATATGTGACCTCTATGGTGTAGGTGGTCTAACCAGAGTTACTCCTGTTCTTCTTAGTACTTCAGCCTCCCTGTCTGTATACCAAATAACAGGGGTTGGCAACAGGTAGCATTGCAACTCTTGTTGGACTACAATTTCCATCAGTTTCATACAGTCATGGTTGATTGGAGTTGTAGCCCAAAACAGCTGGCAACCAGTTGGCAACCAATTACCTCTAATCACTGCAATGATTACCAAATAACCACTATGCCATAGTCTCTGGGGTATTTGTTGATATGCATGTGTATTCATATGCACATAAACCTACTCCTTTTTAACCAATGAAGGACCACAAGAGTGTGCCCAGCAATACGTTGTGCATCATCTGATCCTAAAGGGATTAAATTAATCTGTTTCAAGCATTTCTCTCCTCCATTCATCTCCTGTTTTTGGTTAGTGTCAAGTGGACTGACACACACACACACACACACACACACGCACATGCACTCACATATGCACCACCCAAAACAAACTGCCACACATACACACACACCACCAAAAATAGACTGCCACACACACCACCCAAAATACACCTCTACACACATACACCACCCAAAATACACTACCACACAAAGACACACACATGCACCACCCAAAATAGACTGCCACACACATACACACACACACCACCCAAAATAGACTGCCATGCACGGAGCCTGTTATATGATGGACTCCTACCTAGGTAAGTCCTTCTGTTACACACAGAAATTATACAGGTATACATGACTGCTATATCATAGACTCCTACCTAGTGAAAGGGATAGTAATATTTCACAAAAACAGCAGCTACAATTAATCTTCATATTATTTGGGCCATGGAGACTGTCATATCAATACTGTCAGAGTTGTGGTTCAAGAGTAATTGAACCCCTCCCGCCCCTTTTACTTAGTGTAAGCCATCTCTTCTCAGATGTGGAATCTGGTTGTAAGACCAGACAGATAACAGCAGGGGACAATCTTCTTCCTATGAGAACAATGAAAGCACTGCCCCCCTTGACAAGTTTTTCAGGTTTTTCCCTTATCTTACTTGAAGATTATCCCTCTCTGCAATATACCTGGGCAGTGTTACATCAGTAAAAGGGCGGGAGGGGGATACTTTGTCATTGAATTACTCTTGAACTACAACTCTGACATAACTGAAATAACACTCTCCAAGTTCCAAATACTATGATGATTAATTAGAGCTGCTTTAATTATGAAACATTACTATCCCTTTAAGTGCTTCTGCCACACACACTCATTTTATAGATACACCTGAGTTCTGTATGATGTTCTTCTACCTACGTAAGTGCTTCTGTTATTTACAGTAATTCTATAGATACACCAGACTGCTGTATGATTAACTCCTACCTAGGTAAGTCCTTCTGTTACACACAGTAATTATACATATATACCTGACTGCTATATCATATACTTCTGCCTAGTTAAGTGTTTCTGCCACACACAGTAATTTTACAGATACACCTGAGTTCTGTATGATGTTCTTCTACCTACGTAAGTGCTTCTTTTATACACAGTAATTATATAGATACACCTGGCTGCTGTATGATTGACTCCTACCTAGGCAAGTCCTTATGTTACACACTGTAATTATACAGATATACCTGACTGTTATATAATGGACTCATAGCTATGTAAGCATTTCTGCTACACACAGTTATTTTATAGATACACCATACTGCTGTATGCTGTTCTTCTACCTACGTAAGTCCTTCTGTTACACACAGTAATTATGTAGATCCACCTGACTGCGGAATGGGGAGAAATAAACATACCCATTGATTTAAATGGGGCTTTTAACCTCTGGAATGCTAGTATTAATGGAGGCAAAAAAAACCCTTTTATATCAATGGGAATTTCTTTGTCCCCTGTTTTGTGCAGTTGTTTCGCCCCAGATTTTCTCCACTTTTGTTTAATGTATAACTCCCTAAAACTTTTCCTGCAGGATAACAGAAGTATTCAAAAATGTACTATAGTCTAAAGTTTGTATTTTATATATATTTAAGTTCCCGCATCTTTCTGCCCCCTCCTACTTCTTCAGGAAACACTAAGTGTGAGAATTAACCCTTTGAGTGCCAGAAGGGTACACAACTCATTGCTTTGCATTGCATTACGTAACCCCCTGGCACTCAAAGGGAAAAGACAAAACTCTAAAGGCAAAATTGTCATCAAGACTAAATCTGAAGTTGGCTTCGATGTTCAATCTGCTTAAAACGTCTAGGTAGGAGGTTTAACCCTTTGAGTGCTAGAGGGGTATTCAACACATTGCTTTGTAATATGCTGCGTACCCTTCTTGCATTCAAGGGGGTTAACCCTCACTTTGGGTATCACATTGGTTTAATATCATCCAGTTTGAATTTCAAGTTAGGAAAATATTACAGAAATAAATTTAAGTCCATTGGTAAGAAAATGTGTGTCAGAAGGGCCCCTGTGTGACATTTCTCCCCAACTGAAGAAGAGGAAGAGACCTGGTAGTTATGTGGTGGTGGTTATGACTCAGAGGGTGGTGGTATAGAAGACAGTATGAGAGCTTTGTTGGCCATAAGCAGTGAAGGATGGGAACAAGAATTGCATCTGGGAATGGGCATAACCACCACCATCATGGATATTATGACTTTTGTTGCCTGTATATCTCCTGCTTTACAATTGTCCATGACAAACGTACATCATATGTTCCAGCAGCATGGTGATGATCATCAGACTATTGTGTTACTGTCTACCATGCCCATGGATATACGGGGAAGTTGCAGTGACACAGGACAGGTAATTGTAAATGTTGTTCCAATTGCTTCCAGTACATTCCCTCCTAGTATTATTGTGGCTGCAGAAGCAACAGCAGCACCACCAGCTATTACAGGTGCATCTGGTAAAGAATAACATTGTACTCCACCCCCCTTCCCTAAATTTATGGGTGATGGCAATTTTGTGAAGTGCGAATACCAGCTGGGCTAAACTTTTATCTGCTACAGCATCCCACACAGTGCTTCTGCTCAGCTCATCTGTATTGCCTTTATTTCATTTGATCACAATGTCTGACACTGTGCTTATGCCGTGGACCTATTGTACTACGATCAGCTCATCTGATCACAGCATCCAGCACCATGTTGCTTGAGACTAGATGCTTACCAATAATTATTTGATTAAAGGGATAGTAATACTTCGTTTTAACTTTATTTTATTTTGTAGGCATTAAAAAAACATGAAGAATGATATAAGTCTTATCTCTCAAACCTTTATGGTTTATGAGATATTCACAAGCAAAGTTCCCCTCCCCGCCCCTTTTACCTAGTGTAAGCCATCTCTTCTCAGATGTGAGTCTGGTTGTATGACATGACAGATAACAGAAGGGGACAATTTTCTTTGTATGAAAACAATGAAAGCCCTTCCCCCCTTGACAAGTTTTTCAGCTTTTTCCATTATCTTAATTGAAGATTGTCCTTCTCTGCAGTCTACCTGGGCACCTCCCTTCTGATCTGGTTGAACAGGGGGGGGATACTTTGTTTGTGAATATCTCTTAAACCATAAAGGTTTGAGAGATAAGACTTATATCATTCTTCATGTTTTTTTAATGCCTACAAAATAAAATAAAGTTAAAATGAAGTATTACTATCCCTTTAAAGTATCTTCACTGTGTTTCAGCCTCAAGCCACCCATTGCTTATCATCAATCTGATCATGTCTTCTTCACAGTGCTTCTGTCTGAAAATCTCTGTGCTCCATCCAAACTCTGCTGAATACTTACCCTATTAGCAGAAGAGAAGAGTAGCAGCCTAGAGTACTCCTGAATTTCTACCATCCCTCTCTGCTGCTACCTCTTCACTGTTCAGCTAAGTACAGTGTTTCAGCTCCTATATCTTTATTACAGAGCCACTCAGCTTGCTTCAAGCTTTGTCTTTCCCTGCTCTTAAAGTATGAGCACATTATTTGGATTTTCCCATAAAGCTTAGTTCTGAATGCTGTAACCAACATCCTGTCTGTTGAATCAGTATACTCCCTATCTCTCTCAACATTGTGTTTCAGCTTATTTACCAGTCCAGTGGCCAAACTGCACTGGGGTCCTCATTGCACAAATACTTTTCTGTCCTCTCATCAGTCAGGTTGAGGTGTGTTCATCCTGATCTGGTCCTGGCTCAACTGGGAACAGCACCTTTGCCCTGGTATACAGCCACTGCAAAAACACACCTGAGCAACCATCACTCTGAAGCATATGGGAGAAGGAAGCCCCAGCTGCATGACAAAACTGATAATAACACTTGTGCGGTAAGTGCACCACACAGTCTGTAATGGGTCGATATAAACTGCCACATCATAACATCTACAGAGTGGCTGTCGCTTGGCAGGGGAGGTAACGATGAACTAGGAGGATTTGCAGTAGACCTGAATAAGGCAGACTGGCAGCACTAGCAACAGGCAGCATATCTGTGCTCCTGGTGGTGGTGGTATTATTGCTGCTAGGCAACAATTCCATCTTCTTCAGGATCATGTTCCACCTGGACAATGCCGAGAGGGGAAGGGGACTCCCAGGGTCAGGGGAATGGTGTGGGCTCCCTTGACCGCTAGTCTGGACACTCTCAATTGCTTCACCTACCACTGCCCAAATGCTAATTCCACCAGCTACTTCAGCATCACTGTTACTAGTACTACCACTAACACCAACCACATCAATTTCAGCCCCTGAGTCTTCCTCCTCATAGTCACTAGTAATATGATGATCACCCCCTCCTTCACTTCTAACACTAACAAGCTGCTGGACCTTGTTAATAATAGAACTTGTGGTGGGACTGCTTGGGGATGGCAAATGTGACTTAGGGACCCCTTCTGTCATACTTGGCATCATCTCCCCCCCACACACACATGGATTACAAGACATACTGGTAGCAGATTCCCACTGACAGCAGGCTCAGCACTGGCAGCAGGTTCAGCTGACCTGTCCTGCTCTCACTACTATCCTATTCTTCTTCCCTTAAGATTAATTTCCCCAAGATCCCTAGGGGTGATTTAGGGGGACTGGCCAGCATTGGGTCTGTAATGGTCATTAGCTCCTCCTCCTCAGAGTCAGTAGACACATAAGGGTCCTTCCAGCTCCTCCTTTTATTATTTTTAAACTTGCTCATAGTGATAACAGTCACTATGAGCCTCTCCTGCCTCGATTTTGCAAAAAGATCACAGCAGAACAGCACAGCATGTCTCTCTATCGCTCTGTAGCTGCTTCTATTGCGTTTTACTTCCTGGAAAATGGCACATTTTTATAGAGAAAAGGTGAAAAACATGTTAATCAGTGGGTGAAAACTTTCTAGCCATTGAAAAAATTGAGAAGAATTTTTGCCAATGGGCAAAAAAAGTGAATATATTAATCTATGTATTTAAAATGGAACATGACAGGACCTTTTGCCCACCCCTACTGCTGACATCCCCTACCACCTCTGCATTAGCAGCATCAGCAGCATCATAGTCTATTCAGTTTCTCTTGATGGCCATTGTGCTATCCAGTACTCCAAATAACATCTTTATTTTAACCTTTATTTTTATTTTTTTTCTCTCTCCCTCTGACTGTTTTCACTCTATTTGTTTCCTAATCTATACCACGCTGCATGACAGGAAGTTCTGGGTTTTTATAATATGGAGGCTGGAAATTTTGCTACTCTTGGAAAACATTGGTGGGAAATTGAACCATTCTCATAGGTGGTGTTAGCGAAACAACAGAAATGTATGGTTTTCTTATTGGAGGGTTTTCCAAAGGAAAAGAGGAAAATCCTGACAAACAAGATAACACATTGTATTCCCATCTCCAACTAACCATTACCAGCATATACCTAATATTAATATTTCTAGGTCATTTTGAAGGCCATGGACACCTTTTACATCATTTGCTAGAGAAAGTAGTAAAATTCATAAAAAAATTAGATAACTGATTGTGTTATGCATATAGTGAGTGTGTGCCTTGGTTGCCCTTATTACTGGGCCTGGGTGAGTTTGTCTTTAGCAGTCTCCACCACACCAGTATTCAGAGGATAGTGAATATTTATATAGAAGCCCATGGTGATTTACTATATTATGGTATAAGTGAGAAGTATGTTTGTGGGAATATAGGAGAAACAATGTTAAAAGTAGAAGGGATAACATATAAAGAATTAGAATGCTGGTTTTGATATGTATATCCAAAGGATAGGAGGGGAAGAAACAAGAATTCAGAATATTGGTGAGAATAACCATTTACTTGAAATACTTCTGCTTTCCTCTACCACCATCCCTTTCTTCTCATCTGTTTTCGTTTAATCCCCTTTTTTAATTGGCCTGTTTGCATTTAGGGGGCCGGGCTGCAGCTGTCCACTCTCTTGTCTAGCTGTCTAATACTTAAAAAAGTAATACTTTCAAAATGGATGCCAGATAATTCCAAACCCCATCTAAAGCTACCCCTAACTTAGGATAAATTTAAAGAAAATGGAATTCAGTTCCAGTTAAATTAACTGTGTTAGGCTAGGGAATGCACTGATCATAAATGGGTGTGACACCATAAAACATCTAATAAAACAGACACAATAAATAGACAAATGAAACATGTGGAAGAAGCAGGGAAGAGCTCCAGAAACAGTGACATTATTAAAACAAAAAAGTTATTTCATGGCTATACAAGTAAGGTTAAATTGCAAAGTCCAGGCATGCAGTGAATCAGGAGGGATATAAACCTAAAAACAGGAGGTTTTCTTAGATTTCATCTATTAGATTTAGATTATATAATAGTGAAAGGTCAGTTTTAGCAATTTCTCTACATTTTCCCCATTTTTTACAGAATTCAGGGAAAGACAAATTTGTTAAGCTAGTCAGTGTGCTTAGCATGTTGTACAGTGCATAGTATGCTCTTTTTTTTTTTTTTTTTGCAACAATGGACCACATGTAGAACAGCAACAGTGGAACAATTCTTGAGCATACCAATTGCATTACAGGGAACAAATAAAATTACCCTTTGAGTGAAATCGGGGCCAGTGGGTTAAATCTGGAACATATCAATGTCAAAGAATAAGTGAAAATTCTCCTTCAGTAAAATGAAGGTTTAACAATCTGAATACAAAGCAATATCCCCAACATTCAAGGAGATAAAACCTCCATTTAAATCAAGATTAATTTTTAGACATTGCTTTTGCTAATGGTTGTTTTCCCCAGCTTTTTTTTATATGTCCCAGTATATTAGAACTATGTTTTTCCTTAGATTATATTTAAACCCAAGGGTGCCAGAGTGTTCTCCATCACATTGAACTGATGTGAGCTGAAGATCTATCTGGTACATAAGTGGCTAAACCCGTACTACTCAGAATTCAGTTTGGCTTGTACACATCAAATTCTACAGAGCTGAGAAATTATATTTACCAATTGCTTAGTAATCACTTACTAGTGTCTCTTGTAATTTATAGCCTAGCACTTTAACAAGTTGAACCTCATCTTCCATCACTTTAATTCTATTTTTGTCATCCTTTATCAAACACAGAAATGATAGGAATTAAATTTACTATATTTCAAATATGTTTCTCATCTTCATTCTCATTTTTAATAAATGTTCAAATAAAGGACAGCAGTAGTGCATTAAAAGAAGTAAAAAGGATCATGTTACCAAAAAATGTATATTTACATAATTCTGTATTCAAGTGATCTTTTCTACTGTATGCCATCCAACAATTTACACTGTCAAGCTGTCTAAGGGAATCTTTAGATCTGTTACTGCCAGTTGGATAAAGTATTGATGTTTGGGTAGTTGCAGGATCATGCCTTGGAGGTTAATGCAGTATGTATGTTTAGGTTTCATATATTCCCCCAAATATATTTTCATGTCTGCTTTATTATTTTCTTTATGGAAAGCAGTTAGTTTTTTTGTATTATTATTATTACATTTTTATTAAGGTTTGACAATATAGGTACAGAGCTACTGAGAAATATAAAAATAAAATAATATAGTTTCCATTGAATCATACAGTGAATGAAACTTACACTTGCACGTGTGTTTAAATCAAGATATGCCCTTCAAAAATTATGGTCCGAATGATCCTATAGGCTGGCAGGTAACCAAAAGAGCACAGTCATATGACAGAAGATTAATGAGTCCACCCAACTACTCAGCAATGCGACTGAAAATAGTAGAAGAAAGAAAAGGAAGCGGGGACAGAAAGAAGAGAATAGTACAGAGAGAAGGAAGTGATATGGAGGGAATGGAGGGGAAAAAGGGGCAAGGATGGAGGGGAAGAGGGTATGATGTAGGACTGGGTATGATAGGTAAAAAGGTCAGCTAATAGAAGCCCTAATAGAATGCCATCTGGCCACCAGGGGATGCAGCTCCGAGACGCCTTTGTTCGAATGTCACCATGTAAGACGTATAAATAACATCTGTTCCTCAACTTTGTTACACCAATCTGAAATGCTTGGGGAGGAAGCATTTTTCCAATTCAGAGGGATGAGGGCTTTCCCAGCATTAAGCATGAAGAATAAAAATGTTTATTTAACCAGGGTAGTAGAGGGGAGGTTCCTAAACAAAAGGATCTGCCAAGGGTCTCTGGATAGCAAAATGTCTAATATCTTCTCTATAAGAAAGACATGTTGACTAAAAAGGGGATATCAAGGAACACTCCTACCACAGGTGAGAGAAAGAGTGTCTGTGCCTGATTTGCATCTTCAGCAACTCTGAGGGATCTTTTTGTCAAACGATTGGAGTCCAGAGGGTGTGTAATACCATCTAAACAATAATTTACAATTCATTTACACATATCGATTGGCAATGGAGGATGCACATGTGTTTTTCCAAATCCCTTTCCAATCGGATGGAGTTAGTTCAGCCTTAAGCTCCTTTTCCTAAGCTTGGGCATATCCGGGTTGTAAAGTAGAGCTAGAATCAGAGATAAGTCTATACAACTTGACCAAAAAGCTCCGGATAGGCATGTAAGAGAAATCTAATATTTGTTCAAAACATGATAATGGTTTGAGCAGTGACCTGCTAAAGTAGGGTTGGGAGAGGAAATGCTTAATTCGGACGTATCTCCACAACTCCGCAGATGGCAGATTATATTTGGATTGTAGGGAGCAAAAATCCTTCAACCTATTGCCATCCCAAAAATCCTTCAGTTCTAAGGAAGGGAAAGAATACCATTCCAGAAATTGTCCCGAAGGCAATAGATGAGGGTACTTCACAGGTAAGAAAATCCTAGATAATGGAAAGGGGTAGTGAAGGAGATGATGGGACTTATTCAGAATGGACCAGCAGGATAAAATGGTTTGTACAATGGGGTTAAATGAGAACAAAGTGGATTTAGGGATGGTTTCAGTTAATACAAGAGGAAATGGATCTATTGAAGTTGAGACTCTTTCAAGTCGGACCCAGAATTTATCGTTCTCACTGTGTCTCCAATCTGGAATACTGACTAAAATCTCAGCTTTATAGTTCCTCTCAGTGTTAGGAAGACCCAGGCTACCCTTTAATTATTGCTTATACAATGTGAAGTGATTAACTATTGGTTTCGATTTTCCCCATATAAAACCAGATAGGATAAGGGAGGCTTTAGTAAAGAAGGAGCGGGGAATGTGCACAGGTAATTTCTGAAAGAGACGCAGAAATTGAGGTAAAATCATCATTATAAATGCATGAATTTGGCCTGTCCAGGAAATGTATAACTTGGCCCAATTAGACATATTTTTGCTGATATATGACAGAAGGTGGGAGGAAGTTAATGTTGAATACTGCATTGAGTGTGGTTAGGAAGGATATCCCTAAATAAGAGATAGATTTGGTAGACCATTTGAAGAACTAAAAGGATGATAGAGATGTAAGAGTCAGACATTAGATTAAAACATAGAGCTTCTGATTTATGTACATTGATCTTGAAGTCTGAAAAACAAGCAAATTGAACGAATTCAGAGAGGAAAGCCAGAATTGCCATGGGAAAGCAGTTAGTTTCAATTAGATAAAGTCTAAATCTAAGGTTACCCAACACTGAACCTTTGGAGCCCCAACTGGCATAAAAGAGAAACCGTCACCTGTCCATAACCACTGCCTCTATTTTGAAAGGATTTGTATGAATAGTCATCCCAATTAATTTATTCCATCCCCTGGTGGAGATTATTCTACCTGCCTAAAGAAGTTGAGAGTGGTGATTTTCTAGACATGTTCATAATTAATTATGCAGATTTTATCCAACAAGTCAGAGAACAAAGGTCTGCTGAGATTAAATTCCCCATTTTATGTAGAAACTGTCTGAAACTATTAAATTGATTGGAAAACAAAAAGCAAAATGTATAGGCAGTTTTAATAGATACCTTTAATGAGAATGTAACTTGTAGGCCACAGGTTCACTTTAGGGATATATTCATGAGAAGATAAGTGTTAGAAAAAAAACACTGATTAACATATCTGAGCTTTGGTAGAGCTATTTAATTATGGCCTCTAAAGAAGCGTTTCTCAAACCGTGTCCTCAGAGGCCAGTAACAGGCCAGGATTTGAGGATTTCCTTATTAGAGCACAGGGGCTCAATTCTATCACCCAGGTTATTTTTTTAAAAAACTGGCAATGGTGGTTTTGACAGCACAGTTTGTTTCTCCATTAACTGTTCTGCCAAAACCACCACCGTGCAAAATTTGCACACATTGGACACCACGTAAAACTAGTTGAATTTGGTATTCTAGTACTCTTGCTGGCTTCAGATCACATTAAAGGATGCATGTTTTATCGCAAAAAAACTACACCATGAAATGTAGGTGCAGAGTCCCTAATGTGAGGTGAAAACTGGTGTGTGTTAGAACACTGCTTTCCAATACATAGTTGTACAGCATTTCATACCTCACTGGCACTCACAGGGTTAATCTCACTACAGTTAACACATCTCCTGCAAAATAAAAACTGACCTGTAATCCTGATGTTCAGCTGGGTCTTCAGCACCCTGGCCAGCTACTGTCCGTCTTCTGCTTAAATCTTCTCTCTTCTGTGTTCTTGTTTCCTTCTTCTTTCTTCTGTAAAACCTGCCACAATCAGCTCACTGAAGTGCTGGAGGTGTACCCCTCTGCTGCTCAAAGGGTTAAATAAAGTGTGTTATATTTCTTCAAAGTAATATTTTGTGATACCTTTTTTTTAAAAAAATAGTAATTCTTATGCGGTCAAAATAAAAGGCTTCCAAAGTGTGAAGAAATGTCTGCTGCCAATGCCGCTGGCTCCGCTGGTGGTGGCAGGCATGAATATGTACCTCCATATGTATGGGGCCATTGCCCGAGTCCCAATGAGGGAATTTTGAACAGAGACTGGAGTTTTATATGCCAGTCTCTGTTCAAAATGGATGCCAGCCTCCAATTGCTTGGGATGTGTTATTACGCACCTTCCAGCCAATCAGCTTCTAGCGGAGGAGGATGACGAAACCTGCTAGAATCTGATGGGCATATAAAAAGCCAGTCTCTGCTCAAAATTCCCTCATTGGGATCCGGGCAATGCCGCCGGTGTCAGGCAAGTGTTACAGTTAAGGTAAGTGTCGCAGTTCTGGGTGTTAGGATAGTGTTAGGGGTAGTATTATTTAAGTGTCATGTTAGGGATAGTGTAGTGTTAGGGAGATGGGGGGAGGGAGACTGTGTTTTGAGCTCACTTTCGTTGTTTGACACTGTGTTGTCTTTTTTACTATGATGTTTCCAAAATTAATGCTATTTAGGTCATGTTGTGGGAACAAAAATCAACAACGGACATTTGGATTTTGGCCACTAATGCTTGTTGGTCCATGTACAGGTCCAGCTATAGAATAGCTGCGGTACACAAGTGGATTTCTTGCTCTGTGTTTTTTTTTCCTTATCGGCTGTTTTATTAGAGGGGATAGAATTGAGCCCCTGGTGAGTTAATCAGTTTGAATGAGCTTCTAATCAACACATCTGTGCTCTAGCAGTGAAATTCCTACTTCCTAGCCTATATGTTAGCCCCGAGTAATTGGATGAGAACCACTGCTCTAAAGTGTTCTAGAAGAACAAATTTAGTTGTGGTTTGTCTATATTTTAGTGTACCATTGTTATAAACACGGGTTGTGCTGGAGACTAATAAATAAGCTAGAGTATTGCAGTGGGAACTGGTAGTGTATAAGGTGCTGTAGCCACTGAAGAGCATCCAAGTGGTTCACATTGGGTTAAGAGTTGGATTCAACAGCCAGTTGGTGACTCTGATAAACAAGGTAGATGAATCTAACTCAAAAAGCCCATACATTTGTGTGTGGAAGTATGTGCTAATGCTCTTCTCTTTAAATGGAAGTAGATCCACATGGTTCAGATAGGATTTAATTTATCAACCAAAGGCCTTGGTACAGAGTACAGAATGTATAGTAGTCTGATGAAGCCAAGGACAGGCACAGAAGGGTACGTTTATCAACAGTATAACAAGCCAGTTTGCTAGGGTGTATATTTGGTGTCACAAGCCATTGGTTAAACGTTACAAAAAATGTTTAAAGGAGCAGTAAACTTTTTTATGAAAAAATATATAATAGGGATTTTCCTATTGAGTAAAATAAGGGTACTCCCACTGCCAAGAGATTTATATTTACAGAGTTATTACAGTTTAAACCCATATTTTTTTTACATTAGCAGTGCACTCTAGTGGTCAAATTCTAATTAGATTTCCTGTTTGATTCTAATGGAGAGGAAAGTCAGAAAAGTCAGAGACATACAGTTCTCCATAGAATATGATAGAAACTGCCTGTCACTACCTGTCAGAACTATCAGGACATAAACACAGTAAATTCACTTCCTGATTATTTAAACTGCTATACATTTTGAATAAAACATCTGACAGTGATGGGGTGACCTTGTTTTATTCAGCAGGAAATGCTCTGTAAAATATGTGTTTTCATAAAAAATGTTTACTGCTCCTTTAAGGTCAAGTTCATAAGCAAGTGTCAAGACATGCAGAAGACATAAAAAATCTGATATACATGCAGGTCGAGTACAAGTCAAATAACAGAGATTCAAGCACACTCATATTTATTATGAACCCTGCTGCTCAATTGAGACTATTTAAAGACTGGAGAATCTGCAGTTAATTGAGTGATATAGTAAAATAGGCCCAAACAAGACCGAAACGTATGTTTGGGGGTAGCTGTTTTTTCCGTGCAGAGGGGACTTGCCCATCATTTTGGAACTGGACCACCCTTATAGGAGGGATTAGTCCAATATGTATGTGGAGATTTCTCCTGTGTAATGGCACTAGACAGCTAAAATGTGATGTTCTTGAGCACTGACTAGCTGGAGAACAGGCAACTTTGCTTTTGTTCGTGCTCGGAGCCTCTCACATCTTTTAGCTTGTTTCTAAGAAACACTTAGGCCTAGATTTAAAGGCAACCGTTAAACCAGCCGCTAAGTGAAAAAGGCACATCGCTCGCAAATAATACAGGAGTTACGCAGATTCAATAGCTACTCTACAAGAATAGCTATCGAGCGTAGGCACACAAAAAACACGTAACACAAAACCCGTTGTCGCTCATGTTAATGCACAACGGGCGGCCAAATCACACGATAACTGAGCTCCAAACAACATGTAATATAACGGCTGCCGTTGTCAAGCAACCATGATTGATACCAAAACAAATTCAAACACACAGCCAATCCCAAAGCCCCAATGTATCAAATAACTTCAAATACACCTATATATACCCAAAAATAACCGCCACACACTGTCTGTTATCGAGTTCTTCAGAGCCAGATATCAGGACCCAGGAGCGGAGGATAGTGATCAGAGAGAGGGAGACAGGAGCGTTCATTGGAGGTAGAGGAGTTTTGGAGTTTGGAGAGAGGAGAGCATTGCACAGAATACGACACATAGCACACCTTTGCACATATTACATACACACATACAAACACATACACATACATACACATAGTCCTTTTATTTTATAACACCTCACACATTTTACTTTTATTTTTGACAGTGTGAATCTGGGAGTGAAAGTGTGTGACAGAGAGTGACTGGATCGAGTGTGTCTGTGAGGGCCTGTGGGAGTGCCTGGGTGTGACTGGGTGAATGATGGCGAGGAGAGGAGGACAGGAGAGAGGGATGGGGAGAGTAGAGGAGGAGGAGGAAGCTCAGGAGGGGATCCCTCAGCAGAGCAGGGGTGGGAGAGGGAGATCCGCAGGGCGGAGGGGGACCCGGCCCACAAGAGCAGGAACACGCAGGACAGGGACAGAACCTGCAGTGGGACGAGGGGTAGTTGCTGGGGAGCACCCCACACAGTCAGGGTCAGACCAGGCAGGGCACTCCGGCTCTGAGTCATCCCATGCCGGAGCTGATGAGGCCAGGATCAGAGACCCAAAGTATACAGAGGAGGAGAACACGGCTCTTGTGGAAGCTGTCCTGGAGAGGCAGAGTGTTCTCCACCCGACAGCGAAGGTCCCTGGCCTGTCAGCGAGGAGGAAGGCAGCCTGGAACCAGATCTGCAGCCGGGTCAACGCGGTGGCTCCATGCAGACGGGACGTGGAGTCCATCAAAAAGCGATGGGGCGACTGCCGGAGGGTGGTCAAGAACAAGCTCTCCGAACTCGCCAAGCACGCCCGAGGCACTGGAGGTGGCCCACCTGTCCCTATCACCTTCTGCGGCTGGGAGGAGATGGTGCGCCAGAATATGTCCCCAACCCTGATCGAGGGGGTTGTTGGAGGAGCTGACACTGGGGATGAGAGGAGCCTCCACACTACCGGTAAGTGCAACACTACAGAACAACACACTACAGCAACCAACACAAGCTGCACACACAGTCACACCTCAACACATGCCCATCATTCATGCACACAACTGCACCAACACAGCACCCTGAGGGTTAAAAACAGGACACAACACAAGGACAAATATCAAGGTCCAACTTGGAACAAACCTGTCCAAGTCCTACTTCAACCCTCCTGTCGCTGTGCTCATCACACACAATACACAAACCATGCAGTTCCAAATGTCGACTGTCATCACTGTTCACACACAATGTCACCCATGTCCCCACTGGGATGTCAGCACTTAACCCCTCGAGTGCTAGAGGGATCATCAATGCATCGATCAACAATGCTTTGGCAACCCCTCTGGGGCTCAAAGGGTTAACCAGACAACAGTCAAGTCAATAGGCCAACGATCACATGCTACACAGGGGACATTCACTAAGCGGTGACAAACACATGGTGGAGAGAAATTCACCCTCACACATCCTCATTTCACCAATACCAGTGTTAGCCTATGGAGAATATGCAATAACATGAATCAAGTTGCTAAGGTCCCATCGTATACACTCCATAGAAAACACTGGAAATGGGGAAATGAGATCACTGGAGAAGTCAGCATTATGTACACTCCATCATGTCAACAACACCGCTTACTGAATCACAAAAAGGATGGAGCAGGTCACACATCACAGTGGCACTGAGAATAACTGCTTGTATGTGCAACACACAGGCCTCAAACAATACCCCAGAATTAAAGGGGGAAAAAGTAGGCCTTGGTGTTGTGTCTGCAATCATTTACCCTAACTTCAAATGACATATCTCACATCTGATTCCCACATGGATCCTCAGGGGTGCTGATGCCATGGATGGATGGTACACCAGACACTGTTTGCAGGATACACATGGGAACCAAATATCATCCATTGTACCTTGGTCACCAACAGGCCATGAATGATAGATATCTCGGATTGAGTACGGTTGCCTCACTCAGAAGGATGGATGGGCTCATACTCAAAGAAAAACAGGCCTCAATCAGAGATATCCCTCACTACTGGCGTGATTGTTGCCCTTCAGGATTCAACTGGAACACACGACATGGACAGGATCCTGTCCAGTTCATCAATCTCTGATTGCCAGGGTGGTATCCCATGCCCTACAATGAAATGCATAGGATATGATCCTGACAACCAGAGAGTCACCTGTCAAGTAATGAAAAATTGTGAATTGGACGGGATCAGCTAAGAAGATAGGGTTGAATAACACTTGATTCCCACTGCACATCTGTTCAAACAAAGATATGCACACAAAGGAAAATGGTCAGATATGTACCTTTCAAATGGCTCAAAATATGTCCCAACACGATGTGAACCCAGAGATCATCTCACTGCCTGTGATTGCCCTACTGGCCAGATATGTGCATCCATCAGAAACTAACTTACATTGATACCATCCAAATACACATACCTAGTATATCCCACTCTACGTAGATGGGATATACGAGGTATGTTCATATCCATCATATCAATCCAATGTATATTTTGATGGGTGCACATATATAGCCAGTAAGGCAATCACACCAACTGAAATGATCTCTGGCTTCATATCTGGAAAGGATATATTCATATCCATATGAAAGGTACACATCCACATGCATATATGACCATTTCTCCTTGTATGTAACTGTAATGGCATAGCAATTGTTAATTTCACCAACATGTGGATCCATGTTAGTCCTATCCCGCCAACCCTCATGCTTAGACAGATATCGCTCTATTTGACAGCTGGAGATTTCAGTCATTAGAACACACGGAGGCTCTTCAGCAGAGCCTAAATTGCCCCATTCAGAGATGGAGACATCTTTGAGATGGTCAACAAAGTGTGCCAGGTTTGCAAGCACACTCTGTTCACCATTCCAATGAGGTTTACATCTCTGAATGGGGCAATTTAGGTTCTGCTGAAGAGCCTCCGTGTGGTGAAATGACTGTCAAACATGTCAAAATGACTGTCAAATAGAGCAATATCTGTCTAACCATGTGGGTTGGAGGGATAGGACTAACATCGATCCACATCTATCTCTTACAATGCCTACAATATTACATCATGGTGAAATTAACCATTGCTATTCCGTTAAAGGGATAGTAATACCTAACATGTGAAAAGAAAAATATATTGCAGGGTTCATCCCCCGAGCAAAACAAGGGTATTCCCACTGCTGAAAGGTGTTTCATTCAAAATGTAGCACAGCTCATAGTTGACTACTCCAGCGGCAATATCACAGTGGCCTGGAACTCTAAAATGGCGATGTTGCTAGACCATCCTATGGACAGCTTACGTCCAGACGCAATAAATTCTCATATGATAATATAGCAACAGTGCCAATGTACAACTTCAGGCCACTGGGATATAGCACCAAAGCAATTCTACTCTGAGCTGGGAGACTTTTTGAACAAAAACCTCCTCCAGCAGTGGGAGTACCCTGGTTTCACTCAGGGTGATAAACCACAAAACATATATTTCCCTTTCTGCATTTCATGTATTAGTATCCCATTAATCCCATCATGGCTACGTTTACTAATCACACAATCTCAATTCTCCACACAGCTTATGGGCCTCCATCGCAGCAGGAGCCCGTGGAGGAGCCGACCACACCACCCAGTGAGGAGGATACAGAGGAGGGGACTAGCCACTGGGAAGCATCTACAACCACCACACCTCCTCCCCAACTGGCTGCATCACCACTGCCTGCCTCTCAACTGCCTGCCTCTCAACTGGCTGCATCACCACTGCCTGCCTCTCAACTGCCTGCCTCTCAACTGCCTGCCTCTCAACTGGCTGCCTCTCAACTGCCTGCTTCTCAACTGCCTGCCCCACCACAGGATGCTCGACAAATGTACAGCGGATGGATTCAGGGGGAGAGATGGATGCATCCCACTAGCACCGGGAGCTATTACCCTCCAGCAGCAGCACCACCACCACCAGGGAGGCAATGGCTGCCCGGGAATGTGGCCACCAGCCAATATGGGCCATATTCCACCGAGATGGATCTACCCTCCTGGATGGCTCCCCAGCATGGCCCCAGGTATGATCCCAGGTGGGGGCCAAGCACCTACCACTGGCCAAGGTATGACCCTTGGCCACTTGACTACCAACACCTGGGCCTGATTGGGGAGCCCCAGCGCCCTCAGCCAAGGGACTTGTTCACCCCACCACCTCAACCAGCACAGACATCAGTGGGCAGCAGTGGGTCCCTTGATGTGGTGGGCACCCACACACCGTCTGTGCAAGCCACTCCACCAACACAAACAGCAGTAGCAGCCACAGCACACCCAGTACCAGCAGAGGAGACAGCAGAGGCTGGGGAGATAGAGGCTGAGGAGACAGCTGAAGCTGGGGAAACAGAGGCTGAGGAGACAGCTGAAGCTGGGGAAACAGAGGCTGAGGAGACAGCTGAAGCTGGGGAAACAGCACATGTGTCACAGGCCACTCCCATCTCCAGCAGTCAATGCACCCCAGATCTGGAGGCTGAGTGCATGGCCCTTCAAAGAGGACAGCTCCGGGCAACCCACGCCACCAACGACAACCTCACGAGGAACCGGAGGGAGTCCCGGAGGAACACGAACAGGTTGGAGACCAGAATCCAAGCTCTGGAGTCAGAGGTTGCCAGGGGGAACACACAACTCCACCAGATACATACGGGGATGATGGACATGTTTGCACAGGTGCTCGTGGAGTTGCGAGAGATTAACCGCAGGGAGAACCTGAGGATGGAGAGGGAGAACCTGCGTTCCACAGAGGGGTCCACTGCACCCACCACCCCTTCCAGTGTTACCCCAGAAGCCACACCTAGGGGACAGAGGGTGACAAGGCAATCAGCCAGGGCATCCACCTCTGGCACCAAGTCTAAGGCCCCCCCCCAAAAAAAAAAGAAATGAAAGGCCCAACCTGTCATCTGCCCCCTCAATAAATGAAAATTGTGCTTTTGAATCCTGTCTGATCTGCTGTGTATTCACTTATAGATTGGGTGGCAGGGTTGACTCCAATGCATTGCCAAACAATGCAGTGAACTCAACTCCTGCCTGGGGGAAATGTTTGTGTGCTGTTACAACATGGGTTCACACACACCCACACCGTTGTCTAAATTCACCTGGCAACCCATCCCTGTAGCCATATAACACAACAGTGTTACATGGCCATGATGTGTGTCAGATTTGATCAGAACATACCCCTTAGCACAACAACTGGTGCAACACTGAACATTCGTCTGCATCAATTGTTGTGTTTGAGGGGAAAACCAAACTAACAGCTATGCGACTTAGCAGGGAAATAACAAGCAGGACAGATTGAACATGCATCAATATGGTCTTTAAATCAAAATTCTATTGTGCAGCTGACATACTGGGGAACACAATGTACACCCTAGGATCTCAATGTGTGTGTTACACATTGTGATCCTAGGGTGAGCATTGTGTTCTCCAGCAAGTCAGTTGCACAACAGGAGTTTGAATCACAGCCTAACTTACTGCATAACCCAATGATCTTCCTAAGATTTCATTGTGTAGCACGCACATTGGAACCTTAGGCTGAGCATTGGCTTATGTATTAAAGGGATAGTAAACCTTGAAAATAAGTTCATTCTATATTGTAGCCCTTAAAAAAACATGTAAAATGATATAAGTCTTATATCCCAAATCATATATGTTTGGTAGATAAGACTGATATCATTTTTCATGGTTTTTAAAGGGCTACAATGTGAAATAAACTTATTTTCAGGGTTTACTATCCCTTTAAGTTGTGTTGTTGTTTAACTAAGGTTATAACACACTTCACCAGTAATAACACTTGTCCACATGGTTGTTTTTGTTGATGTAGCCCATGTACTGAGATATGACAACCTACAGCAATCTCAGGACATTGATTATATTGAGCAACACACAAACCATGGACATCACATCACAGTGGAAGTGTGTCCCCTGTATCACCAGCTAATCACTCACAACACACATCAGTGTATCACTGCCATCATGTCATTGCATGTATACATCACAAAGTCCACTCATGGTCAGGCAACTAGTGGACTCCTGTGATGTAAATCATGCCTTCCTTTGTATGAGGGATACTCTAGCCTTGGGTACGGTTCCACATTGACAGGTGTTTGATCCAACATTCATTCATACAGACACGGATTGAGTAGTGATGTTTCTTGTGTATTTAGCCAATATGCATTAAACACTTGTATGAGCACAAAAAGGTACATCTGAACTAAATAGGAATACATTAGAAATGCTAGTGAACTGCTCATGTGTTGTCTACATCGTTTGGCATCTGTGTATGAGCAGTCTTACTGTACATGTCTGATACCTGGATGTTAGTACACACATAAATTTGTGTCCATATGTGAATGTTCCAGTAGAGGTTGCTGTGAACATCAGGTCAAACATTGCATCACCAACACAATCACTTGGAACGCCAAGGGGTGAGCTTCATGGAAGTGTTGTCCAGACTTCAGTCCAGTCATATGGAAACTCCTCTGTTCAAGGATGGATCGTGCTATGGATGCCTGTGGGACAAGAGGACAGGATTTGGAACATCACCCTCGAAGTGATCGTCATGCAACAGCTACAACATCATGATCCTCTTAATCTTTCCCGTTACATAAGTCTACACAAACCACTGCTTTGTAATGTGTTGTGTACTGGTCTATGAACCATCAGGGGGGGAACTAAGGGGATGTTAACCATCCTTAGGGATACTTGCCCCTGACATGGTTACACACATCAACAAATATGTCCTAATAGCTTCCTGACAACAATATATTTGGGCTGCCACTGTCAGAGACAGGCCAAATATGTTTGGTTCATGGAGCTAGTAGGACATATTTGTTAATGTGTGTATTTCTTTCTGGGGCACATATCACTGCACACACACACACACAGGGCAGCATGGTGTCCATGGAGATGTGATCCACATTTCATGAGCTCCATGTTGTGTAACACACTATTACTGTCGATCCACCCCTCTGCTGCTTTCTTCAACTGTAGCAACCTACTGGTCCCATGTCCCCACGAATGCCCCCTGAACCCCTTATATGACAGAGTTCTATCCGATGCATTGGCTTGGATGAGACTCCCTTGCTACAGGGGTACCATGGTTGCTATGGGTCTGATCCTAGCAGAACACTTTAGTTGGTGCCTAGGGAGATGTGGGATATGCTGAACAAGGTTAAAGTGTTGTACCTTGGTTTCCAAGGGGGGCATGCATGATATCCTTGAGGTAGCAGTATCAACATGGACGACAGGTTGTCAGGTGTATTCGGAATCTCTAGGCCCAATCTGACTGGTCCACGGAATAGTTGATGCTGGTGGTCCATACTGCAGCCAGTGACAGGGCTGTGTCACTGATCCTGTGGGGTGAAACAGAACATGTGTGTTGTGGTGGGTGTGTATGCATGGATTGTGTGCATACATGTATTATACTCACAGCAGAAGTGATCCCTGATAGTGATGAGCGAGCATGCTCGGCCGAAGCTCGGTTCGGCTCGAGCATCGCTCTGCTCGGCACATGACGGTACTCGTACGAGTACCGCATGTGCTCGCCCGCCATGTTCGGGTCTCCTCCCCGCACGTTTCGCGGCTGCTGCGCAGCCAATAAACGTGCAGGGAGGCTCTGACATCAGTGTAATGCCAGCAGCCATGTTGGCTGCTGGCATTACACTGATTGGCTGGCCAGAACCCGTGATCGGGTGCTGTATAGCACCTGACCAGCGAGTTCGGCTCAGTCTTAGCCAGGGAGAGATGAGGATAGGAAGGGAAAGTCAGTGTAGGGAGAAGAAAAGCGAGTTTGTTAAAAAAAAAGACCCAAAAGTCCTTTTTAGGACTACTGTGTGTGGGGGCAGCAGTTTATTTTGTTTGGGGGGGCAGAGATTAAAAAAAAAAAAACTTCACATATTCTGTTCACTGTGCCTAGCCGCAGATTAGCAGCACATTCTGTTTAGTGTGCAAAGTTGCAGATTACAGCACATTCTGTTCAGTGTGCAAAGTTGCAGATTAGCAGCACATTCTTTTTAGTGTGCAAAGTTGCAGATTAGAGCACATTCTGTTCAGTGTGCAAAGTTGCATATTAGGAGAACATTCTGTTAACTGTTCAAACTGTAAAATATCAAAGTCACATATTCCATTCACTGTGCGTAGCCGCAGTTAAGAAGCACATTCTGTTTAGTGTGCAAAGTTGCATATTAGGAGAACATTCTGTTAACTGTGCAAACTGTAAAATATCAAAGTCACATATTCCATTCACTGTGCGTAGCCGCAGTTAAGAAGCACATTCTGTGTAGTGTGCAAAGTTGCATATTAGGAGAACATTCTGTTAACTGTGCAAACTGTAAAATATCAAAGTCACATATTCCATTCACTGTGCGTAGCCGCAGTTAAGAAGCACGTTCTGTGTAGTGTGCAAAGTTGCATATTAGGAGAACATTCTGTTAACTGTGCAAACTGTAAAATATCAAAGTCACATATTCCATTCACTGTGCGTAGCCGCAGTTAAGAAGCACATTCTGTTTAGTGTGCAAAGTTGCATATTAGGAGAACATTCTGTTAACTGTGCAAACTGTAAAATATCAAAGTCACATATTCCATTCACTGTGCGTAGCCGCAGTTAAGAAGCACATTCTGTTTAGTGTGCAAAGTTGCATATTAGGAGAACATTCTGTTAACTGTTCAAACTGTAAAATATCAAAGTCACATATTCCATTCACTGTGCGTAGCCGCAGTTAAGAAGCACATTCTGTGTAGTGTGCAAAGTTGCATATTAGGAGAACATTCTGTTAACTGTGCAAACTGTAAAATATCAAAGTCACATATTCCATTCACTGTGCGTAGCCGCAGTTAAGAAGCACATTCTGTGTAGTGTGCAAAGTTGCATATTAGGAGAACATTCTGTTAACTGTGCAAACTGTAAAATATCAAAGTCACATATTCCATTCACTGTGCGTAGCCGCAGTTAAGAAGCACATTCTGTTTAGTGTGCAAAGTTGCATATTAGGAGAACATTCTGTTAACTGTGCAAACTGTAAAATATCAAAGTCACATATTCCATTCACTGTGCGTAGCCGCAGTTAAGAAGCACATTCTGTGTAGTGTGCAAAGTTGCCTATTAGGAGAACATTCTGTTAAGTGTTCAAACTGTAAAATATCAAAGTCACATATTCCATTCACTGTGCGTAGCCGCAGTTAAGAAGCACATTCTGTTTAGTGTGCAAAGTTGCATATTAGGAGAACATTCTGTTTACTGTGCAAAGTTGCAGATTTGCAGCACATATTCCGTGTAATATGAAGAAGGCGGGTAAAAAGGGACGGGGAAGTGGACGTGATCCTGATAGTTCAGGGCGCGGGTCAGGACGCGTAGAAACTGTGCCTGGTGCCAGAGCACAAGACAGAAAGACATCCACCATACCTAGCTTCATGTCTCAGTTTACAGGGCGTCGCAGGATATCACTCTCGAGGTCCGACCACTGCGAACAGGTGGTCGGTTGGATGTCAGCTGATACTGCTTCCAGTCGGTTAAGCACCACCCTGTCTTCCACCAAGTCCACTCTCAGTAGCCAAGAGTCTGGTCAACATAATCCTCACCCTGATCATCCTTCCTCCCACCATAGAGGATCTGGTCAAAGAAGTGATCCCACACTGGGATATAGTGAGGAGCTCGTGTCATCACCAATCCTTAATTTGAACCTCTCTCCAAGCACGCTTGCAGAGGAACATGACATCTTGTGCCCTGATTCACAACCTCTAGAGGGTACCCAATCACAAGAAGATGACAGAGGTGAACGGCATTTAAGGTCAAAGGAAGTGGATGATGATGATGATGAGACACAGTTGCCATTAAATCAACCACTATTACTGTCTCAAGACCTTGATGAGGAGGATGATATACAGTTGTCAATGACTGAGTATGTGGTGGGATCAAGACATGAGGAGGATGATCAGAGTGAGGAAGTGGAGGAGGACTTGGTGGACGATGAGGTGACTGACCCCACCTGGGAAGGTGTAGAGCCGAGCGATGACAGCAGTCCTGAGGGTGAGCCATCTGCAGCACCGCAACAGGCTGGAAGAGGCAGTGGTGTGGCTACAGAAAGAAGGCGGACCGCACCAAACCGGCCCGCAAATGTTCCACGGAGCACCCCCTTGCGTAAATCTCCCTTGCCAAGGGGTAGGTGTTCCGCGGTATGGCGTTTTTTTAAGGAAAGTGCGGACGACAAAAGAATTGTAGTTTGCAACCTGTGCCACACCAGAATGAGCCGAGGCATGAACACTAGAAACCTCACCACCACCAGCATGATCCGACACATGGCATCCAAGCACCGTAATAAGTGGGAGGAACGCCTGGATCGCCCATCTGTGTCTGCAGGCCACACCACTGCCTCCTCTTCCCCTGTTTTCGGTGCCGGCCAATCGCCTGTCGAAGGCGCAGGCCCGCATACCTCCCGCCCTGCACCTGTACCATCTGAAGCACCATCAGCGACCACATCCACTTCCCTGTCCCAGCACAGCGTCCAAATGTCGTTACCCCAGGCATTTGAGCGCAAGCGAAAATACCCAGCCACCCACCCACAGGCCATAGCACTAACCTCACACCTTTCCAAATTACTGGCCATCGAAATGCTGCCATTTAGGCTTGTGGAGACTGAGTCCTTCCGCAGCCTGATGGCAGCAGCTGTCCCTCGGTACGCAGTCCCCAGCCGCCACTACTTTTCCCGGTGTGCCGTCCCCGCCTTACACCACCATGTGTCCCGTAACATCACCCGTGCCCTGACCAACGCAGTTACTGGGAAGGTCCACTTAACGACTGACACATGGACAAGTGCTTGTGGCCAGGGACGCTACATTTCCCTGACGGCACACTGGGTGAATGTCGTGGAGGCTGGGAGCGACTCGGACCCTGGGATGGCACAGGTGCTACCCACGCCGAGGATTGCGGGCCCTACCTCCATCAGGGTTTCCGCCAGCACCTACGTTATTGGCTCCTCCTCCTCCGTTTCCACCTCCGAATTCTATGCGCGCAGCGCCACTCACCCATCAGCCGGTAGCTGGAAGCAGTGTAGCACTGCAGTGGGGAAGCGTCAACAGGCCGTGCTGAAGCTGATCTGCCTTGGGGACAAACAGCACACGGCCTCAGAGCTGTTGCAGGGGATTAGGCACCAGACCGAGCAGTGGCTCTCGCCACTCAACCTGCAACCAGGCATGGTTGTGTGTGATAATGGGCGTAACTTGGTGGCGGCTTTGGAGCTCGGCAAGCTCACACACGTACCATGCCTAGCGCATGTATTTAATTTAGTGGTTCAGCGATTTCTAAAAACCTACCCCAATTTGCATGATCTCTTGACCAAGGTGCGCCGCGTGTGTGCACATTTCCGTAAGTCATCTACAGCTTCAGCCGGCCTGTTGAAGCTGCAGCAGCGCTTACAATTGCCAGCTCACCGGCTGCTGTGTGACGTGAGCATGCGCTGGAACTCCACCTTCCACATGTTGGCCCGGCTTTGTGAGCAGCAGAGGGCAGTAGTGGAGTACCAGCTGTTACACGGTCGTCGCCTCTCCGTTCAACTTCCTGTAATCAGAAGTGAGGAGTGGGAATGGATGTCAGACCTCTGTGAGGTTTTACGCAATTTTGAGGAATCAACACAGATGGTGAGCGGCGATAACGCTATTATCAGTGTAACCATCCCACTTCTGTGTCTACTGAAACGCTCGCTGCTCACAATTAAAACCGACGCTTTGCATGTGGAAGAGGTGGAAATGGGGGAGGAAGAGCTTACACAAGGTGATAGCCAGAGCACCCTCACTTCGTCTTCTCAGCGACAATTGGAAGAGGCGGAGGAGGAGGAGGAGGAAGACACGGTTGCCTCCGCTACAGAGGGTAGCCATGGAACTTTAGTTCCATCTCTTCAGCGTGGGTGGGCAGAAGAGGAGGAAGAGGATGAGGAGATTGAGAGTCATCCTCCTGGTGAGGACAGCGAAATCTTGCCTGTTGGTACTCTGGCACACATGGCTGACTTTATGTTAGGCTGCCTTTCCCGTGACCCACGCGTTACATGCATTTTAGACAACACGGATTACTGGGTGTTCACCCTTCTGGACCCCCGCTACAAAGAGAATTTCTCATCTCTCATTCCTCCGGTGGAGAGGACAAGCAAAATGGTGCAATACCAGAAGGTTCTTGTTGAAAAATTGCTCCAAAATTTTCCATCTGACAACGCTGGCGGCAGAGTACGTGCTACCTTGGCCAACCGAGAAGGGGAGAAAAGGGGAGCACACAGCAGTTCCGACAAAGGCAGGGCAACACTCTCCAAGGCGTGGGACACCTTCATGACACCCCGCCAGCACCCTCACCCTGATGCGCAGCCTAGTGTCACAAGGAGGGAAAAGTTTTGGAAGATGGTGAAGGAGTACGTAGCAGACCGTGTCAGCGTCCTCAATGATCCCTCTGTGCCTTACAACTACTGGGTGTTAGTGTTGAGCGAGCATGCTCGGCCGATGCTCGGATCGGCACGAGCATCGCTCTGCTCGGCACATGGCGGTACTCGTACGAGTACCGCATGTGCTCGCCCGCCATGTTCGTGTCTCCTCCCCGCACGTTTTGCGCCTGCTGCGCAGCCAATAAACGTGCAGGGAGGCTCTGACATCGGTGTAATGCCAGCAGCCATGTTGGCTGCTGGCATTACACTGATTGGCTGGCCAGAACCCGTGGTCAGGTGCTGTATAGCACCTGACCATCGAGTTCGGCTCAGTCTGAGCCAGGGAGAGCTGAGGATAGGAAGGGAAAGGCAGTGTAGGGAGGAAAAAAACAAAAATTGTGAAAAAAAAAGAACCAAAAGTCCTTTTTAGGACTACTGTGTGTGGGGGCAGCAGGTTATTTGGTGTGGGGGGAAAAAAACAAAAAAAAAAAAAAAAATATATATATTCTGTGTAGTGTGCAAAGTTGCAGATTAGAGCACATTCTGTTTAGTGTGCACAGTTGCAGATTAGAGCACATTCTGTTTAGTGTGCAAAGTTGCAGATTAGAGCACATTCTGTTTAGTGTGCAAAGTTGCAGATTAGAGCACATTCTGTTTAGTGTGCAAAGTTGCAGATTAGAGCACATTCTGTTAAGTCTTCAAACTAAAATATCAAAGTCACGTATTCCATTCAGTGTGCGTCGCCGCAGTTTAGCAGCACATTCTGAGTACTGTGCAGAGTTGCAGAATAGGAAGAAATACTGTTAAGTCTTCAAACTAAAATATCAAAGTCACATATTCCATTCAGTGTGCTTCGCCGCAGTTTAGCAGCACATTCTGTGTACTGTGCAGAGTTGCAGAATAGGAAGAAATACTGTTAAGTCTTCAAACTAAAATATCAAAGTCACATATTCCATTCAGTGTGCTTCGCCGCAGTGTAGCAGCACATTCTGTGTACTGTGCAGAGTTGCAGAATAGGAAGAAATACTGTTAAGTCTTCAAACTAAAATTTAAAAGTCACATATTCCATTCAGTGTGCTTCGCCGCAGTGTAGCAGCACATTCTGTGTACTGTGCACAGTTGCAGAATAGGAAGAAATACTGTTAAGTCTTCAAACTAAAATATCAAAGTCACATATTCCATTCAGTGTGCTTCGCCGCAGTTTAGCAGCACATTCTGTGTACTGTGCAGAGTTGCAGAATAGGAAGAAATACTGTTAAGTCTTCAAACTAAAATATCAAAGTCACATATTCCATTCAGTGTGCTTCGCCGCAGTTTAGCAGCACATTCTGTGTACTGTGCAGAGTTGCAGAATAGGAAGAAATACTGTTAAGTCTTCAAACTAAAATTTAAAAGTCACATATTCCATTCAGTGTGCTTCGCCGCAGTGTAGCAGCACATTCTGTGTACTGTGCAGAGTTGCAGAATAGGAAGAAATACTGTTAAGTCTTCAAACTAAAATATCAAAGTCACATATTCCATTCAGTGTGCTTCGCCGCAGTGTAGCAGCACATTCTGTGTACTGTGCACAGTTGCAGAATAGGAAGAAATACTGTTAAGTTTTTAAAACTAAAATTTAAAAGTCACATATTCCATTCAGTGTGCTTCGCCGCAGTGTAGCAGCACATTCTGTGTACTGTGCAGAGTTGCAGAATAGGAAGAAATACTGTTAAGTCTTCAAACTAAAATTTAAAAGTCACATATTCCATTCAGTGTGCTTCGCCGCAGTGTAGCAGCACATTCTGTGTACTGTGCACAGTTGCAGAATAGGAAGAAATACTGTTAAGTCTTCAAACTAAAATATCAAAGTCACATATTCCATTCAGTGTGCTTCGCCGCAGTTTAGCAGCACATTCTGTGTACTGTGCAGAGTTGCAGAATAGGAAGAAATACTGTTAAGTCTTCAAACTAAAATTTAAAAGTCACATATTCCATTCAGTGTGCTTCGCCGCAGTGTAGCAGCACATTCTGTGTACTGTGCACAGTTGCAGAATAGGAAGAAATACTGTTAAGTCTTCAAACTAAAATATCAAAGTCACATATTCCATTCAGTGTGCTTCGCCGCAGTGTAGCAGCACATTCTGTGTACTGTGCACAGTTGCAGAATAGGAAGAAATACTGTTAAGTTTTTAAAACTAAAATTTAAAAGTCACATATTCCATTCAGTGTGCTTCGCCGCAGTGTAGCAGCACATTCTGTGTACTGTGCAGAGTTGCAGAATAGGAAGAAATACTGTTAAGTCTTCAAACTAAAATTTAAAAGTCACATATTCCATTCAGTGTGCTTCGCCGCAGTGTAGCAGCACATTC
Organism: Rhinophrynus dorsalis; assembly: GCA_037306005.1. Classification (NCBI taxonomy): domain Eukaryota; kingdom Metazoa; phylum Chordata; class Amphibia; order Anura; family Rhinophrynidae; genus Rhinophrynus; species Rhinophrynus dorsalis. Next base: position 151,475,457 of record CM074724.1, read on the forward strand.
TGTGTACTGTGCACAGTTGCAGAATAGGAAGAAATACTGTTAAGTCTTCAAACTAAAATATCAAAGTCACATATTCCATTCAGTGTGCTTCGCCGCAGTTTAGCAGCACATTCTGTGTACTGTGCAGAGTTGCAGAATAGGAAGAAATACTGTTAAGTCTTCAAACTAAAATATCAAAGTCACATATTCCATTCAGTGTGCTTCGCCGCAGTTTAGCAGCACATTCTGTGTACTGTGCAGAGTTGCAGAATAGGAAGAAATACTGTTAAGTCTTCAAACTAAAATTTAAAAGTCACATATTCCATTCAGTGTGCTTCGCCGCAGTGTAGCAGCACATTCTGTGTACTGTGCAGAGTTGCAGAATAGGAAGAAATACTGTTAAGTCTTCAAACTAAAATATCAAAGTCACATATTCCATTCAGTGTGCTTCGCCGCAGTGTAGCAGCACATTCTGTGTACTGTGCACAGTTGCAGAATAGGAAGAAATACTGTTAAGTTTTTAAAACTAAAATTTAAAAGTCACATATTCCATTCAGTGTGCTTCGCCGCAGTGTAGCAGCACATTCTGTGTACTGTGCAGAGTTGCAGAATAGGAAGAAATACTGTTAAGTCTTCAAACTAAAATTTAAAAGTCACATATTCCATTCAGTGTGCTTCGCCGCAGTGTAGCAGCACATTCTGTGTACTGTGCACAGTTGCAGAATAGGAAGAAATACTGTTAAGTCTTCAAACTAAAATATCAAAGTCACATATTCCATTCAGTGTGCTTCGCCGCAGTTTAGCAGCACATTCTGTGTACTGTGCAGAGTTGCAGAATAGGAAGAAATACTGTTAAGTCTTCAAACTAAAATTTAAAAGTCACATATTCCATTCAGTGTGCTTCGCCGCAGTGTAGCAGCACATTCTGTGTACTGTGCACAGTTGCAGAATAGGAAGAAATACTGTTAAGTCTTCAAACTAAAATATCAAAGTCACATATTCCATTCAGTGTGTTTCAACGCCGTTTAACAGCCTATTCTGTGTACTCTGTACAGTTCCAGAATTATAAGAAATACTGTTAAGTTTTCAAACTCAAATATTAAAGTCACTTATTCCATTCAGTGTGTTTCAACGCCGTTTAACAGCCTATTCTGTGTACTCTGCACAGTTGCAGAATAGGAAGAAATACTGTTAAGTTTTCAAACTCAAATATTAAAGTCACATATTCCATTCAGTGTCTTTCACCGCCGTTTAACAGCCTATTCTGTGTACTCTGTACAGTTCCAGAATTATAAGAAATACTGTTAAGTTTTCAAACTCAAATATTAAAGTCACATATTCCATTCAGTGTCTTTCACCACCGTTTAACAGCCTATTCTGTGTACTCTGCAGAGTTGCAGAATAGTAAGAAATACTGTTAAGTTTTCAAACTCAAATATTAAAGTCACATATTCCATTCAGTGTGTTTCAACGCCGTTTAACAGCCTATTCTGTGTACTCTGCACAGTTGCAGAATAGGAAGAAATACTGTTAAGTTTTCAAACTCAAATATTAAAGTCACATATTCCATTCAGTGTCTTTCACCGCCGTTTAACAGCCTATTCTGTGTACTCTGTACAGTTCCAGAATTATAAGAAATACTGTTAAGTTTTCAAACTCAAATATTAAAGTCACATATTCCATTCAGTGTCTTTCACCGCCGTTTAACAGCCTATTCTGTGTACTCTGCAGAGTTGCAGAATAGTAAGAAATACTGTTAAGTTTTCAAACTCAAATATTAAAGTCACATATTCCATTCAGTGTCTTTCACCGCCGTTTAACAGCCTATTCTGTGTACTCTGCAGAGTTGCAGAATAGTAAGAAATACTGTTAAGTTTTCAAACTCAAATATTAAAGTCACTTATTCCATTCAGTGTGTGTCACCGCAGTTTAGCAGCCTATTCTGTGTACTCTGCACAGTTGCAGAATAGGAAGAAATACTGTTAAGTTTTCAAACTCAAATATTAAAGTCACTTATTCCATTCAGTGTGTGTCACCGCAGTTTAGCAGCCTATTCTGTGTACTCTGCACAGTTGCAGAATAGGAAGAAATACTGTTAAGTTTTCAAACTCAAATATTAAAGTCACTTATTCCATTCAGTGTGTGTCACCGCAGTTTAGCAGCCTATTCTGTGTACTCTGTACAGTTCCAGAATTATAAGAAATACTGTTAAGTTTTCAAACTCAAATATTAAAGTCACATATTCCATTCAGTGTGTTTCAACGCCGTTTAACAGCCTATTCTGTGTACTCTGCACAGTTGCAGAATAGGAAGAAATACTGTTAAGTTTTCAAACTCATATATATTAAAGTCATATATATCGTGTAAGATGAAGAAGGCGGGTAAAAAGGGACGGGGAAGTGGACGTGATCCTGAAAGTTCAGGGCGCGGGTCAGGACGCGGAGAAACTGTGCCTGGTGCCAGAGCACAAGAAAGAAAGACATCCACCATACCTAGCTTCATGTCTGATTTCACAGGGCGTCGCAGGACATCACTCTCGAGGTCCGACCAGTGCGAACAGGTGGTCGGTTGGATGACAGCTGATACTGCTTCCAGTCGGTTAAGCACCACCCTGTCTTCCACCAAGTCCACTCTCAGTAGCCAAGAGTCTGGTCAACATAATCCTCACTCTGATCATCCTTCCTCCCACCATACACGGTCTGGTCAAAGAAGTGATCCCACACTGGGATATAGTGATGAGCTCGTCTCATCACCAATCCTTCATTTGACCCTCTCTCCAAGCACGCTTGCAGAGGAACATGACATCTTGTGCCCTGATTCACAACCTCTAGAGGCTACCCAATCACAAGAAGATGACAGATGTGAACGGCATTTAAGGTCAAAGGAAGTAGTGGATGATGATGATGATGATGAGACACAGTTGCCATTAAATCAACCACTATTTCCGTCTCAAGACCTTGTTGAGGAGAATGTTATACAGTTGTCAATGACTGAGTATGTGGTGGGATCAAGACTTGAGGAGGATGATCAGAGTGAGGAAGTGGAGGAGGACTTGGTGGACGATGAGGTGACTGACCCCACCTGGGAAGGTGTAGAGCCGAGCGATGACAGCAGTCCTGAGGGTGAGCCATCTGCAGCACCGCAACAGGCTGGAAGAGGCAGTGGTGTGGCAACAGAAAGAAGGCGGACCGCACCAAACCGGCCCGCAAATGTTCCACGGAGCACCCCCTTGCGTAAATCTACCTTGCCAAGGGGTAGGTGTTCCGCGGTATGGCGTTTTTTTAAGGAAAGTGCGGACGACAAAAGATTTGTAGTTTGCAACCTGTGCCACACCAGAATGAGCCGAGGCATGAACACTAGAAACCTCACCACCACCAGCATGATCCGACACATGGCATCCAAGCACCGTAGTAAGTGGGAGGAACGCCTGGATCGCCCATCTGTGTCTGCAGGCCACACCACTGCCTCCTCTTCCCCTGTTTTCGGTGCCGGCCAATCGCCTGTCGAAGGCGCAGGCCCGCATACCTCCCGCCCTGCACCTGTAGCATCTGAAGCACCATCAGCGACCACATCCACTTCCCTGTCCCAGCACAGCGTCCAAATGTCGTTACCCCAGGCATTTGAGCGCAAGAGAAAGTACCCAGCCACCCACCCACAGGCCATAGCACTAACCTCACACCTTTCAAAATTACTGGCCATCGAAATGCTGCCATTTAGGCTTGTGGACACTGAGTCCTTCCGCAGCCTGATGGCAGCAGCTGTCCCTCGGTACGCGGTCCCCAGCCGCCACTACTTTTCCCGGTGTGCCATCCCCGCATTACACCACCATGTGTCCCGTAACATCACCCGTGCCCTGACCAACGCAGTTACTGGGAAGGTCCACTTAACGACTGACACATGGACAAGTGCTTGTGGCCAGGGACGCTACATTTCCCTGACGGCACACTGGGTGAATGTCGTGGAGGCTGGGAGCGACTCGGACCCTGGGATGGCACGGGTGCTACCCACGCCGAGGATTGCGGGCCCTACCTCCATCAGGGTTTCCACCAGCACCTATGTTATTGGCTCCTCCTCCTCCGTTTCCACCTCCGAATTCTCTACACACACCGCCACTCCCCCATCAGCCAGTAGCTGGAAGCAGTGTAGCACTGCAGTGGGGAAGCGTCAACAGGCCGTGCTGAAGCTGATCTGCCTTGGGGACAAACAGCACACGGCCTCAGAGCTGTTGCAGGGGATTAGTCACCAGACCGAGCAGTGGCTCTCGCCACTCAACCTGCAACCAGGCATGGTTGTGTGTGATAATGGGCGTAACTTGGTGGCGGCTTTGGAGCTCGGCAAGCTCACACACGTACCATGCCTAGCGCATGTATTTAATTTAGTGGTGCAGCGATTTCTAAAAACCTACCCCAATGTGCATGATCTCTTGACCAAGGTGCGCCGCGTGTGTGCACATTTCCGTAAGTCATCTACAGCTTCGGCCGGCCTGTTGAAGCTGCAGCAGCGCTTACAATTGCCAGCTCACCGGCTGCTGTGTGACGTGAGCACGCGCTGGAACTCCACCTTCCACATGTTGGCCCGGCTTTGTGAGCAGCAGAGGGCAGTAGTGGAGTACCAGCTGTTACACGGTCGTCGCCTCTCCATTCAACTTCCTGTAATCAGAAGTGAGGAGTGGGAATGGATGTCAGACCTCTGCGAGGTTTTACGCAATTTTGAGGAATCGACACAGATGGTGAGCGGCGATAACGCTATTATCAGTGTAACCATCCCACTTCTGTGTCTACTGAAACGCTCGCTGCTCACAATTAAAACCGACGCTTTGCATGTGGAAGAGGTGGAAATGGGGGAGGAAGAGCTTACACAAGGTGATAGCCAGAGCACGCTCACTTCGTCTTCTCAGCGACAATTGGAGGAGGCGGAGGAGGAGGAGGAGGAGGAGGAGGAGGAGGAAGACACGGTTGCCTCCGCTACAGAGGGTAGCCATGGAACTTTAGTTCCATCTCTTCAGCGTGGGTGGGCAGAAGAGGAGGAAGAGGATGAGGATATTGAGAGTCAGCCTCCTGGTGAGGACAGCGAAATCTTGACTGTTGGTACTCTGGCACACATGGCTGACTTTATGTTAGGCTGCCTTTCCCGTGACCCACGCGTTGTACGCATTTTAGACAACACGGATTACTGGGTGTTCACCCTTCTGGACCCCCGCTACAAAGAGAATTTCTCATCTCTCATTCCTCCGGTGGAGAGGACAAGCAAAATGGTGCAATACCAGAAGGTTCTTGTTGAAAAATTGCTCCAAAATTTTCCATCTGACAACGCTGGCGGCAGAGTACGTGCTACCTTGGCCAACCGAGAAGGGGAGAAAAGGGGAGCACACAGCAGTTCCGAGAAAGGCAGGGCAACACTCTCCAAGGCGTGGGACACCTTCATGACACCCCGCCAGCACCCTCACCCTGATGCGCAGCCTAGTGTCACAAGGAGGGAAAAGTTTTGGAAGATGGTGAAGGAGTACGTAGCAGACCGTGTCAGCGTCCTCAATGATCCCTCTGTGCCTTACAACTACTGGGTGTCCAAGCTGGACACGTGGTATGAACTGTCACTCTACGCCTTGGAGGTGCTGGCCTGCCCTGCCGCCAGCGTTCTGTCTGAGCGGGTATTTAGTGCTGCTGGTGGCATCATAACAGATAAGCGTATCCGCCTTTCCACCGACAATGCTGATAGGTTGACACTTATAAAAATGAACAAGGCCTGGATTTCCCCTGACTTCTCCACTCCACTGGAGGAAAGCCCCGGGGGAACATAAACTCACTTTATATATGTTATTTACAATGATGGGAATACTCTGTATTCCCATTCACCCCTTCCACCCAAAAAACGGGTATATGGTTGACTCTTAATCTTCTCATCCTCCTCCTCCTCTTCCATATGCCCTGTGCTATAATTTTTATATAGGGCCAGCTCACCAGCGGGCCCTGTGATATAATTTTTATATAGGGCCAGCTCACCAGCGGGCCCTGTTTGCCAATTTTTATATAGGTCAGCTCACCAGCGGGCCTTCTCATATAATGTTTTATAGCGTCAGCTCACTAGCGGGCCTTCGCATATAATGTTTAGGATGGTCAGCTCTGCAGCAGACCCTCACCCATAATGTTTTAGATGGTCAGCTCAGCGCACGTTTCCATCTTAATCATGGCCTCAGTTCTGAAAATCAAGGAAATTTTTGGGAGAATTTGCCTCTGCGCACGTTTCCCTCTTAATCATGGCCTCAGTTCTGAAAATCAAGGAAATTTTTGGGAGAATTTGCAGATGATATACAAGTAAATATACAGCAAATACTGTTTGGTAACAATTTTTCGCCTAAAGTCGTTTTTATTTTCCTTTTTGTGTGTTTTATGGTCAGTCTGTAAAAATGGCGTACTACGGGCGAAAGATCGTTCCCAGCAGCGATGTTGGAGTCCAAGGTGCATCCAGACATCCTCCCTATGCTGTCCCTGAACCATTTCTGTAGTGTTTCCATCTTTTTCTGCCCTTTTCCTATGGACCAGGCACCCTCCCCTCATCAGAGCAGGGGGTGCCTGGTGTAATGCTCGAGTCCTCCCATTGACTTCAATGGGGCTCGGATGCTCGGCCGAGCACTCGAGCCTCAGGGGGTGCTCGGTCAGAGCACCCGAACATCCGAGCATTGGGGTGCTCGCTCATCACTACTGGGTGTCCAAGCTGGACACGTGGTATGAACTGGCACTCTACGCCTTGGAGGTGCTGGCCTGCCCTGCCGCCAGCGTTCTGTCTGAGCGGGTATTTAGTGCTGCTGGTGGCATCATAACAGATAAGCGTATCCGCCTTTCCACCGACAATGCTGATAGGTTGACACTTATAAAAATGAACAAGGCCTGGATTTCCCCTGACTTCTCCACTCCACTGGAGGAAAGCCCCGGGGGAACATAAACTCACTTTATATATGTTATTTACAATGATGGGAATACTCTGTATTCCCATTCACCCCTTCCACCCAAAAAACGGGTATATGGTTGACTCTTAATCTTCTCATCCTCCTCCTCCTCTTCCATATGCCCTGTGCTATAATTTTTATATAGGGCCAGCTCACCAGCGGGCCCTGTGATATAATTTTTATATAGGGCCAGCTCACCAGCGGGCCCTGTTTGCCAATTTTTATATAGGTCAGCTCACCAGCGGGCCTTCTCATATAATGTTTTATAGCGTCAGCTCACTAGCGGGCCTTCGCATATAATGTTTAGGATGGTCAGCTCTGCAGCAGACCCTCACCCATAATGTTTTAGATGGTCAGCTCAGCGCACGTTTCCATCTTAATCATGGCCTCAGTTCTGAAAATCAAGGAAATTTTTGGGAGAATTTGCCTCTGCGCACGTTTCCCTCTTAATCATGGCCTCAGTTCTGAAAATCAAGGAAATTTTTGGGAGAATTTGCAGATGATATACAAGTAAATATACAGCAAATACTGTTTGGTAACAATTTTTCGCCTAAAGTCGTTTTTATTTTCCTTTTTGTGTGTTTTATGGTCAGTCTGTAAAAATGGCGTACTACGGGCGAAAGATCGTTCCCAGCAGCGATGTTGGAGTCCAAGGTGCATCCAGACATCCTCCCTATGCTGTCCCTGAACCATTTCTGTAGTGTTTCCATCTTTTTCTGCCCTTTTCCTATGGACCAGGCACCCTCCCCTCATCAGAGCAGGGGGTGCCTGGTGTAATGCTCGAGTCCTCCCATTGACTTCAATGGGGCTCGGATGCTCGGCCGAGCACTCGAGCCTCAGGGGGTGCTCGGTCAGAGCACCCGAACATCCGAGCATTGGGGTGCTCGCTCATCACTACTGGGTGTCCAAGCTGGACACGTGGTATGAACTGGCACTCTACGCCTTGGAGGTGCTGGCCTGCCCTGCCGCCAGCGTTCTGTCTGAGCGGGTATTTAGTGCTGCTGGTGGCATCATAACAGATAAGCGTATCCGCCTTTCCACCGACAATGCTGATAGGTTGACACTTATAAAAATGAACAAGGCCTGGATTTCCCCTGACTTCTCCACTCCACTGGAGGAAAGCCCCGGGGGAACATAAAGTCACTTTATATATTTTATTTACAATGATGGGAATACTCTGTATTCCCATTCACCCCTTCAACCCAAAAAACGGGTATATGGTTGACTCTCTTCCATATGCCCAGTGATATAATTTTTATATAGGGCCAGCTCACCAGCGGGCCCAGTGATATAATTTTTATATAGGGCCAGCTCACCAGCGGGCCCAGTGATATAATTTTTATATAGGGCCAGCTCACCAGCGGGCCCTGTGATATAATTTTTATATAGGGCCAGCTCACCAGCGGGCGCAGTTTGACAATTTTTGTATAGGTCAGCTCACCAGCGGGCCTTCTCATATAATGTTTTATTGGGTCAGCTCTCTAGCGGGCCCTCTCATATAATGTTTTATAGCGTCAGCTCACTAGCGGGCCTTCGCATATAATGTTTAGGATGGTCAGCTCCGCAGCAGACCCTCACCCATAATGTTTTAGATGGTCGGCTCAGCGCACGTTTCCCTCTTAATCATGGCCCCAGTTCAGAAAAATCGAGGACATTTTTGGGAGAATTTGCCTCTGCGCACGTTTCCCTCTTAATCATGGCCTCAGTTCAGAAAAATCGAGGAAATTTTTGGGAGAATTTGACTCTGCGCACGTTTCCCTCTTAATCATGGCCTCAGTTCAGAAAAATCGAGGAAATTTTTGGGAGAATTTGCCTCTGCGCACGTTTCCCTCTTAATCATGGCCCCAGTTCCGAAAAATCGATGACATTTTTTGCAGAATTTGCAGATGATATACAAGTAAATATACAGCAAATACTGTTTGGTAACAATTTTTCGCCTAAAGTCGTTTTTATCTTCCTTTTTGTGTGTTTTACGGTCAGTCTGTAAAAATGGCGTACTACGGGCGAAACATCGTTCCCAGCAGCGACGTTGGAGCCCAAGATGCATCCAGACATCCTCCCTATGCTGTCCCTGAACCATTTCTGTGGTGTTTCCATCATTTTCTGCCCTTTTCCTATGGACCAGGCGCCCTCCCCTCATCAGAGCAGGGGGTGCCTGGTGTAATGCTCGAGTCCTCCCATTGACTTCAATGGGGCTCGGGTGCTCGGCCGAGCACTCGAGCCTCCGGGGGCGCTCGGTCAGAGCACCCGAACACCCGAGCATTGGGGTGCTCGATCATCACTAATCCCTGATCAATCTGTCCCTTGTCTGCATCCCTGTTGGGGTTTCCTCACACTCAACGATATCCACAGGGTCTTCAGGTCTGGGTGGGGGATGGACATCGTCGATGAGTCTGGTGTCCACCGCGATATTATGTAGGATGGCACATGCCACGATGATGTCGCAGACCTTGCCTGGTGCATACTGCAATGCTCCCCCCGAGTGGTCCAGACATCGGAATCGGGACTTGAGGAGGCCGAAGGTCCGCTCAATGGCATTCCGTGTTCTGGCATGAGCCTGGTTATATCGTTCCTGGGCATCGTTTTGGGGATTGGCGACCGGGGTGAGGAGCCATGGCTTGCATCCATAGCCAGCATCACCTGTGGAAAGTGAGTGACATAGTGTGACAAGGAGCACATATTGTGTAAATGTTGTTTTCTGTGGTGAACGTACTAGCACATGTGTATGTGGTGTCATTTGGTGCTGTTAACTCACCCAGAAGCCATCCGCCTGTATAGGTCCCATTTTCGAAATCCCTCTGCACAGATGAATTTCTGAGTATATGTGAATCGTGACAGCTCCCGGGAAATTTCGCCCAGACATTCATTATGGCCAGGTTGCTGTCACACACCATCTGCACATTCATGGAGTGGAAGTTTTTGCGGTTCAGGAACATATGTCCCTGACGTGCTGGTGCTTTGATACGGACATGGGTGCAATCTATTGCACCCATGACCCTGGGCATGCCTCCCCTTGCATAGAAGCCCTGCTTCAGATGTGTCCACTCCATATCGGTGATGGGGAAATGTATGTAGGTACTGGCCTTGGCTTTGAGGGCTGGCAAGACCTGGGCCAGCACCCTGGAGAATGTGGCCTGGGACATGCCAGATGCGTAACCCTCTGTCGACTGAAAGGCGCCACTTGCCATGAAGTGTATGGCACACAGGAGTTTTTGAAGGCCAGTTAGAGCATGGTTATGGGTGCATATGGGATCCACCTGCTCCTTGATGACCTCATACAGGGCTATGATGCTGTGTGGCCTCAACCTGTAGCGATCAATAACCTCGTCATCGGTCATTCCAAAGAGAGTGACCCTTGGGCGGTATACCCTGGGCCTTGGTGGTCGTCTATGCATCCTGGGCTGCTGCAGGGGTCCCTGTGGCAGCTGGGGAGCATCCTGTTGATGGTGAGCATCCTGTTGCTGCAGCTGTGCATCTGCAGGCAGGTGTCCTCCGGGTGGGGATGGGCTCCTGTGTGGCTGCTGAGCCAGAGCCTCCTCACTTGCAACAGGTGGAGGCTGTTGATGAGGCGTGCTTGGAGGTTGCTGATGTTCCCCAGCTCTCTCCCTTGCACGCCTTCTCCGCAGCCTTCGCAACAATATGTAACCCAACATACTGTTTGCTCTCTCTATCTGTTTCTCTCTATCTCTCTCTCTCTCTCTCTATCTATCTTTATCTCTCTCTATCTCTCTCTCTCTCCCTCCCTGAGTGGAAAACAAGCCACAAGTGAGTGTGTTGAGTTGTCCCTTTAAGTACTTGCTAGGGCGTTGTGTAGGTGTGTTGATGAGGTGAGTGCTGACCTTGGTGAGTTGTTTGTGTCCAGGTAAGTGTTAGCAGGTGTGTGTGTTATAAGATGTGGTGTGTTGTGCTTGTTCTGTGTGTGCCATTTGCGGACGTGCAGTTGTGGGGTGCAGGTGGCGTGTTGATGTTGCCCAGGTGAGCTTGTATTTGCAGGTGTCCGCTTTGTGTGATGACCCCCATTGTTCCGTGCCATGTTGTGTTGTTGTTTTTGTGTGTCGTTGTCCCTGTGGTGTTGGTTGTTGTTGTTTGTGTAGTGATTTGTGTTGTGTGTGCATGTTTTTGTGTTGTTTTGGCATTGCACGAGTTAATTTTCCCATTTACATGGTTGTGCGGTAAGCATTTGGTGTGTTTTCCTCTGTAACGGGTGTTTTGTTTTGGCCGTTAAGTGTCTAACGTGTGTGAGAAGTGGGTCTTAACTTTTAGCCGTTAGGTGTGTCTTTTTTTCAGCCGTTATCAGTACCGCAAGCCTTTGAATAGCTCTGGGGTATGTTGTTCCATGCGTCTGAATGCACGTAGGTGTATCGGCCATTAGGATTGTGCAACTGCCGTTAGCTGTTGTTTAGACGGATCTTTGAATTGCAACATGACACTTAACGCACCCGTTAGTGATTTTTTTTGCTAACGGCTGCCTTTAAATCGAGCCCTTAGGGTCTCTCCCTAAGTGTAAAGGGTAATCCAGACATGGACCCCTTGCTCTCAGTGCCTAGGGAAGCCAGCTGCACCTCATTGATGCGGCCCAAACAAGGCCGAAACGTATGTTTGGGGTTAGCTGTTTTTTCTGTGCAGACGGGACTTGCCCATCATTTTGGAAGTGGAGTGCTCTTATGCGTGGAATTAGTCTAATATTTATACAGAGATTTCTCCTATGTAATGGCACTAAAGAGCTAACATGTGATGCACTTGAGCTGTGCCTAGCCGGAGAACAGGCAACGTTGCTTTTGTTTGTGCTCAGAGCCTCTCACATCCTTTGGCTTGTTTCTAAGAAACACTTAGGGTCTCTCCCTAAGTGTAAAGGGTAATCCAGACATGGACCCCTTGCTCTCAATGCCTAAGGAAGCCAGCTGTACCTCACTGATGAGGCCCAAACAAGGCCGAAACGTATGTCTGGGGTTAGCTGGGTTTTCCATGCAAAGGGGATTTGCCCATCATTTTGGTGACTAGCCAGAGAACAGGCATCTTTGCTTTTGTTCGTGCTCAGAGCCTCTCACATCTTTTGGTTTGTACATAGTAAAATAGTAACACAGTTGATGAGGCTGAAAAAATAGGGGGATTTCCAACTAACTGAAATGTTTTAACCTTTAAAGACAAGATGGCTGTGCAATTGGTCCTTAAAGGGATAGTAATCTTTCAAAATAAAATCAGCTCCAATTAATCTTCATAGTATTTGAGCCATACACAGTGTTATTTCAATGCTGTCAGGTTGTAGTTCAAGAGTAATTGAATGATAAAGTATCTCCCTTCTGTCTCTTTTACCTTGTGTAAACCACCTCCCCTCAGATGTGGAATCTGGTCTTAAGACCAGACAGATCACAGCAAGGGACTTCTTACTGTGAGAACAATGAAAACTCTGCCCCTTGACAGGTTTTTCAGGTTTTCCCCTTATGCTAATTGAAGATTGTCCCTCTCTGCGATCCATCCGGACAGTCTTGCTGCTCTGAGGTGAGCAGTGCTACATCAGTAAAAGGTGTGGGAGGGGGATACTTTATCATTCAATAACTCTTGAGCTACAACTCTTACAGTACTGAAATAATATTCTCCATGGCCAAACACTATGAAGATTAATTGGAGCAGTTTTTATTTTATAGCATTACTATCCCTTTAAAGGGTTATATAACAATATCATCTTTTTAAATAATACTGCATCCAAAACCTAATGCAGTTGCTTTTGCATTGGCCAAGTTTAGACAACCTGAATCCCCTCATCTGTTGTTGGGCTACAACATCAATTTACTTTCAACAGATAATAGGAATTAAATTCCAACTACATCTAGAGGGACACAGGTTTTACATCTTTGTTATTCTCATATGCACAAGAGAAACCAGCCTCTTTCAATGTTGGGGTAATAAATCATTATGTGTGTCTGAATAATCAGGAGCAGTAGGGTGCAAGAGAAGTATCTGGGAAATTGGAAGCCCCCCCTCTCAGAAATATTATAACAATACTTTTTAAACGTTTGAAATATTTGTAATTTAAGCAGATCAATTTTGTATGCATTTTATTATAATAATTTTGGATGGAATTTGTGCTACTTTATGAAAGAATTTGAAGGTGTTAATGAGTTTGATGTATATCATATGCCTCTGCACCCTAGTTCAATGTTGTGTGGCATCCCTGCAGCGAGGATTAGCAGGTTCTCACCAGGTCTTTGTAGCTGTGAATTTAGGTTAACAGCAGAATGAAAAAGAAATGCCCTCACTTCTCAAACGATATGCACTGAGCAGTAATTAGAGAAAAACCCTAATTTAAATGCAAATGAGCCTGCAATTTTGATAGCAACTTGGGCAGTTGGTTATTTTTCTGGCCAGTGCAGAATCCAGCAGGCAGCTCTTTTGCATACTGCAGCTGTGTTTGTGATGTTACACAAGAGCAAGAAAAACATCTAATTTCTAAATTTTAACACCTTCCTCCTTGAAGTCTATCTATAAGCTAACCACTAACTAAAGTAGCCTAGCTATATACAAATTGTCTTCCTTCCCTCTATAGGCAAAGTGTTATATAAAGAAGTCACCCCCCATTTCCATGAGGAGATCTGTCAGCATTGCACATAATTCCCTTGTATATAACTTAATCATTATTGAATTGTCTTAGGAAAGTTTTATAATGGATGTGTGGCTGTATCTCTGCAATTGTGTGCAGGAGAATTTGTATGTAATGTGCACACATGTGCTGAATGCACACCAATGTGTATGTACAAGCAAATGTGTGCACTGTCAAATGTATATGTGTGCCAGTATATATGTATGTGAATGTGAATACATGTGAATGTGTATGTGCACAAATATGTGCTCATTCAAGTGTGCCAAGTATGTGTGCATGAGTGTGCATGTGAAAATGTGTCTGCACATGTGTATGCAGGCAGGTGTATGTGCATGCCCCATGAATATATATGCAAATGCATTTATGTGCAAATCTGTACATGAGCAAAAGTGTGAGTGAATATGAGGTTGTGAACCTGAGAAACTGTGCATGCAAATGAGTTCTCGTGCAGGAATGTATCCAAATATGTGAATGTTTGAATGTGTGTGCATAATGCCCTTCATGATTAAGTGTAAATGTGCATTCACACCCATTTAAATATAAGTGCAAATGTATGAGTGAATGCATGCACATGTACATGTGCATATGGATGTGTGTACACATTCAAGTGTGTGTTTTTATGCTAATGTGGTCCCATATGATTGCATGCATGTGCAACTGCATCTGTATGCTAGTGTGTGGAAGTGTAAATAAGTGTTAAAATGTGTACATATATGTGTGATTGTGTGTGTGATGTGTTATGACACTAAGCTATGTAGGGAAATAAATACAGAGCAGGATGTTTTTTCTCTGCTGAGGGATTTAGATGAACAGAGTGAAATGGTAGAAAAGTGGCAGATGACATTTAATGTAGATAAATGTAAGGTTATGTATCTGGGCTGTAGAAGCAAACATGTTACATATATACTAAATGGTTAACAACTTGGGGAATCCTCATTAGAGAAAGACTTAGGAGTACTGAAAGATGATAGACTTCACAGCAGTGTCACTCAGCTGCTGCAAGAGCAAATAGGGCACTATTCTACATAAAAAGAGTTATAGATGGAAGGGATGCAAATATAATTCTACCTCTATATATAAATTCTTGGTAAGGGCTCATCTAGAATTTGAAGTAGAGTGGGACCAGTTCTTAAAAAAGACATTATTGAATTGGAAAAATTGCAGAGATGTGCAACAAAGCTGATAAAAGAATTGCCCCTAAAGAATTACCCATCTGGCAACTAGCTGCTCAATATTGCTAGAATTATTATCTCCTTTTAGAGAATTCCTACTGCTCCCGGGACTGACAGCCAGTTAACAGCGCACATGTCTTTGCATAGTGACGTCTGTGTGCCTGCACTGTCAGTCCTTTCTGGTGCTGTGCAGCTCCTAGCAACGCCTCCTAGAGGAGACTGGGACTGACAGCGCAGGCACGCAGACGTCACTATGCAAAGATGTCTGTGCTGTTTCCTGGCTGTTAGTCCTGGAAGCAGTAGAAATTCTCTAAAAGGAGGTAATAATCCTGGCGACCAGCCCTATTGAGCAGAATGTCACCAGATGGGTAATTCTCTAGAGGCAAGTTTAGATGGGGTTTTAGTTCCGCTTTAAATCAAAGTGAATTTGGGTCATTTTTTTTGTCCCATATGGTGTAGTTGCTCCAGAACAGCTCCATTTTTGCTTAACACATTATTCTCAGCATGTTTAGGCTGGGTTCAAGCTTGTGATTATATCACAAGGATGAAAATAGTGCATGTGGCTGGTATATTTTCCTATGTACCTTTTAACATGGACAATTTTTTTTTATCGCATGGAGTAGGAGAACACAGCATGCTGCAACTTTAATATATTGATGCAATATCACCCATAAAACAAAGCATAGGTGTCAATTAGTGATGATCGAGCACCCCAATGCTCGGGTGTTCGGGTGCTCTGAAAGGAGCGCCCCCAGAGGCTCGAGTGCTCGGCCGAGCACCCGAGCCCCATTGAAGTCAATGGGAGGACTCGAGCATTACACCAGGCACCCCCTGCTCTGATGAGGGGAGGGTGCCTGGTCCATAGGAAAAGGGCAGAAAATGATGGAAACACCACAGAAATGGTTCAGGGACAGCATAGGGAGGATGTCTGGATGCATCTTGGACTCCAACGTCGCTGCTGGGAACGATGTTTCGCCCGTAGTACGCCATTTTTACAGACTGACCGTAAAACACACAAAAAGGAAGATAAAAACGATTTTAGGCGAAAAATTGTTACCAAACAGTAATTGCTGTATATTTATTTGTATATCATCTGCAAATTCTGCAAAAAATTTCATCGATTTTTCAGAACTGGGGCCATGATTAAGAGGGAAACGTGCGCAGAGTAAAGCAGGTGTTCAACGTGGTTATGGCCCGGGTAAGGTACAGCATTCAGGAACGGAGGCCGCAGCTACCACAGGTTTTACAACATGTCCGTTTGCCCTTGTTAAGTCCAAAATTTATAGTCGGAACAGTGGGGTCTGATCCATTCAGTAAAAGTGACGAAGTGACTTAGTGGATGAAGCCAAGAACTACCTTCTGCTCTGTCGAACACCCCAGCCCTATTTAATTCAATGGGAGGACCTGAGGCACTCCGATACAACCTGTATATCACAAAATGGAGGGCCTCATTCACATTGTGGTACAATAGTTCAGGTAGTGGTTCAACACTCATAAAGCCTATGCACTAAGTGAAAAGGCTGCCAAAAATTAGACTGCAATGTCACTTCAATACACCCTTTATTGCACATAAAGGAGGGCATCATACACACCCTTGAAAAATTAGGATTAACGGCCTGCTGGTGACCCTCTAAAACATTATGGGTGAGGGTCTGCTGCAGAGCTGACCATCCTAAACATTATATGCGAAGGCCCGCTAGTGAGCTGACGCTATAAAACATTATATGAGAGGGCCCACTAGAGAGCTGACCCAATAAAACATTATATAAGAAGGCCCGCTGGTGAGCTGACCTATACAAAAATTGTCAAACAGGGCCCGCTGGTGAGCTGGCCCTATATAAAAATTGTATCACAGGGCCCGCTGGTGAGCTGGCCCTATATAAAAATTATATCACAGGGCCCGCTGGTGAGCTGGCCCTATATAAAAATTATATCACAGGGCCCGCTGGTGAGCTGGCCCTATATAAAAATTATATCACAGGGCCCGCTGGTGAGCTGGCCCTATATAAAAATTATATCACCGGGTATATGGAAGAGGAGGAGGAGGATGAGAAGATTAAGAGTCAACCATATACCCGTTTTTTGGGTGGAAGGGGTGAATGGGAATACAGAGTATTCCCATCATTGTAAATAACATATCTAAAGTGACTTTATGTTCCCCCGGGGCTTTCCTCCAGTGGAGTGGAAAAGTCAGGGGAAATCCAGGCCTTGTTCATTTTTATAAGTGTCAACCTATCAGCATTTTCGGTGGAAAGGCAGATACGCTTATCTGTTATGATGCCACCAGCAGCACTAAATACCCGCTCAGACAGAACGCTGGCGGCAGGGCAGGCCAGCACCTCCAAGGCGTAGAGTGCCAGTTCATACCACGTGTCCAGCTTGGACACCCAGTAGTTGTAAGGCACAGAGGGATCATTGAGGACGCTGACACAGTCTGCTACGTACTCCTTCACCATCTTCCAAAACTTTTCCCTCCTTGTGACACTAGGCTGCGCATCAGGGTGAGGGTGCTGGCGGGGTGTCATGAAGGTGTCCCACGCCTTGGAGAGTGTTGCCCTGCCTTTGTCGGAACTGCTGTGTGCTCCCCTTTTCTCCCCTTCTCGGTTGGCCAAGGTAGCACGTACTCTGCCGCCAGCATTGTCAGATGGAAAATTTTGGAGCAATTTTTCGACAAGAACCTTCTGGTATTGCACCATTTTGCTTGTCCTCTCCACCGGAGGAATGAGAGATGAGAAATTCTCTTTGTAGCGGGGGTCCAGAAGGGTGAACACCCCGTAATCCGTGTTGTCTAAAATGCGTATAACGCGTGGGTCACGGGAAAGGCAGCCTAACATAAAGTCAGCCATGTGTGCCAGAGTACCAACAGGCAAGATTTCGCTGTCCTCACCAGGAGGATGACTCTCAATCTCCTCATCCTCTTCCTCCTCTTCTGCCCACCCACGCTGAAGAGATGGAACTAAAGTTCCATGGCTACCCTCTGTAGCAGAGGCAACCGTGTCTTCCTCCTCCTCCGCCTCCTCCAATTGTCGCTGAGAAGACGAAGTGAGGGTGCTCTGGCTATCACCTTGTGTAAGCTCTTCCTCCCGCATTTCCACCTCTTCCACATGCAAAGCGTCGGTTTTAATTGTGAGCAGCGAGCGTTTCAGTAGACACAGAAGTGGGATGGTTACACTGATAATAGCGTTATCGCCGCTCACCATCTGTGTCGATTCCTCAAAATTGCGTAAAACCTCACAGAGGTCTGACATCCATTCCCACTCCTCACTTCTGATTAGAGGAAGTTGAACGGAGAGGCGACGACCGTGTAACAGCTGGTACTCCACTACTGCCCTCTGCTGCTCACAAAGCCGGGCCAACATGTGGAAGGTGGAGTTCCAGCGCGTGCTCACGTCACACAGCAGCCGGTGAGCTGGCAATTGTAAGCACTGCTGCAGCTTCAACAGGCCGGCTGAAGCTGTTGATGACTTACGGAAATGTGCACACACGCGGCGCACCTTGGTCAAGAGATCATGCAAATTGGGGAAGGTTTTTAGAAATCGCTGAACCACTAAATTAAATACATGCGCTAGGCATGGTACGTGTGTGAGCTTGCCGAGCTCCAAAGCCGCCACCAAGATACGCCCATTATCACACACAACCATGCCTGGTTGCAGGTTGAGTGGCGAGAGCCACTGCTCGGTCTGGTGACTAATCCCCTGCAACAGCTCTGAGGCCGTGTGCTGTTTGTCCCCAAGGCAGATCAGCTTCAGCACGGCCTGTTGACGCTTCCCCACTGCAGTGCTACACTGCTTCCAGCTACCGGCTGATGGGTGAGTGGCGCTGCGCGCAGAGAATTCGGAGGTGGAAACGGAGGAGGAGGAGCCAATAACGTAGGTGCTGGCGGAAACCCTGATGGAGGTAGGGCCCGCAATCCTCGGCGTGGGTAGCACCTGTGCCATCCCAGGGTCCGAGTCGCTCCCAGCCTCCACGACATTCACCCAGTGTGCCGTCAGGGAAATGTAGAGTCCCTGGCCACAAGCACTTGTCCATGTGTCAGTCGTTAAGTGGACCTTCCCAGTAACTGCGTTGGTCAGGGCACGGGTGATGTTACGGGACACATGGTGGTGTAAGGCGGGGACGGCACACCGGGAAAAGTAGTGGCGGCTGGGGACTGCGTACCGAGGGACAGCTGCTGCCATCAGGCTGCGGAAGGACTCAGTCTCCACAAGCCTAAATGGCAGCATTTCGATGGCCAGTAATTTGGGAAGGTGTGAGGTTAGTGCTATGGCCTGTGGGTGGGTGGCTGGGTATTTTCGCTTGCGCTCAAATGCCTGGGGTAACGACATTTGGACGCTGCGCTGGGACAGGGAAGTGGATGTGGTCGCTGATGGTGCTTCAGATGGTACAGGTGCAGGGCGGGAGGTATGCGGGCCTGTGCCTTCGACAGGCGATTGGCCGGCACCAAAAACAGGGGAAGAGGAGGCAGTGGTGTGGCCTGCAGACACAGATTGGCGATCCGGGCGTTCCTCCCACTTATTACGGTGCTTGGATGCCATGTGTCGGATCATGCTGGTGGTGGTGAGGTTGCTAGTGTTCATGCCTCGGCTCATTCTGGTGTGGCACAGGTTGCAAACTACAATTCTTTTGTCGTCCGCACTTTCCTTAAAAAAACGCCATACCGCGGAACACCTAGCCCTTGGCAAGGGAGATTTACGCAAGGGGGTGCTCCGTGGAACAATTGCGGGCTGGTTTGGTGCGGTCCGCTTTCTTTCTTTAGCCACACCACTGCCTCTTCCAGCCTGTTGCGGTGCTGCAGATGGCTCACCCTCAGGACTGCTGTCATCGCTCGGCTCTACACCTTCCCAGGTGGGGTCAGTGACCTCATCGTCCACCAAGTCCTCCTCCACTTCCTCACTCTGATCATCCTCCTCATTTCTTGATCCCACCACATACTCAGTCATTGACAACTGTGTATCATCCTCCTCATCAAGGTCTTGAGACAGTAATAGTGGTTGATTTGATGGCAACTGTGTCTCATCATCATCATCATCCACTTCCTTTGACCTTAAATGCCGTTCCCCTCTTTGTCATCTTCTTGTGATTGGGTACCCTCTAGAGGTTAGATAGCTCAGTGGTAAATTCCCTGACTATGAAGCCTATTCAACCTCAGGGTTGCAGGTTCAAATCCCGGCAGGGCCAACTCAGCCCTTCATCCTTCCGAGGTCGATAAATGAGTACCATTGATTGGGTAATAATAACACCTATTATTTCAGCTGCCGATTTGGTTAATTCCGAGAGCGTGCGCTGACAGCGCTTTGAGTCCCACTGGGAGAAAGGCGCTATATAAATACTAGTTATTATTATTATTATAGAGGTTGTGAATCAGGGCACAAGATCTCATGTTCCTCTGCAAGCGTGCTTGGAGAGAGGTTCAAATGAAGGATTGGTGATGAGACGAGCTCCTCACTATATCCCAGTGTGGGATCACTTCTTTGGCCAGACCCTCTATGGTGGGAGGAAGGATGATCAGGGTGAGGATTGTGTTGACCAGACTCTTGGCTACTGAGAGTGGACTTGGTGGAAGACAGGGTGGTGCTTAACCGACTGGAAGCAGTATCAGCTGAAATCCAACCGACCACCTGTTCGCAGTGGTCTGACCTCGAGAGTGATGTCCTGCGACGCCCTGTAAACTGAGACATGAAGCTAGGTATGGTGGATGTCTTTCTTTCTTGTGCTCTGGCACCAGGCACAGTTTCTACGCGTCCTGACCCGCGCCCTGAACTATCAGGATCACGTCCACTTCCCCGTCCCTTTTTACCCGCCTTCTTCATATTACACGGAATATGTGCTGCTAATCTGCGGCTAGGCACAGTGAACGGAATATGTGACGTTTATTTTTTAAACTTTGCACACTAAACAGAATGTGCTGCTAATCTGCAACTTTGCACACTAAACAGAATGTGCTGCTAATCTGCGGCTAGGTACAGTGAACGGAATATGTGACATTTATTTTTTAAACTTTGCACACTAAACAGAATGTGCTGCTAATCTGCAACTTTGCACACTAAACAGAATGTGCTGCTAATCTGCGGCTAGGCACAGTGAACGGAATATGTGACGTTTATTTTTTAAACTTTGCACACTAAACAGAATGTGCTGCTAATCTGCAACTTCGCACACTAAACAGAATGTGCTGCTAATCTGCGGCTAGGCACAGTGAACGGAATATGTGACGTTTATTTTTAAACTTTGCACACTAAACAGAATGTGCTGCTAATCTGCAACTTCGCACACTAAACAGAATGTGCTGCTAATCTGCGGCTAGGCACAGTGAACGGAATATGTGACGTTTATTTTTTAAACTTTGCACACTAAACAGAATGTGCTGCTAATCTGCAACTTTGCACACTAAACAGAATGTGCTGCTAATCTGCGGCTAGGCACAGTGAACGGAATATGTGACGTTTTTTTTTTAAATTTGTGCCCCCCCAAACAAAATATAACTGCTGCCCCCACACACAACAGTCCTAAAAAGGACTTTTGGGTCTTTATATGGTGTTCCAACACTTTTCTTCTCCCTACACTGACTTTCCCTTCCTATCCTCATCTCTCCCTGGCTAAGACTGAGCCGAACTCGCTGGTCAGGTGCTATACAGCACCCGATCACGGGTTCTGGCCAGCCAATCAGTGTAATGCCAGCAGCCAACATGGCTGCTGGCATTACACTGATGTCAGAGCCTTCCCGCACGTTTATTGGCTGCGCAGCAGCCGCGAAACGTGCGGGGAGGAGACCCGAACATGGCGGGCGAGCACATGCGGTACTCGTACGAGTACCGCCATGTGCCGAGCAGAGCGATGCTCGAGCCGAACCGAGCTTCGGACGAGCATGCTCGCTCATCACTAGTGTCAATGAAAGTGCAGGAATTTCACATGAATATTTCAAATACCTGCTTTATATGAGATAAATAGTAGCAGTTATTTGTCATCACTTCTATGCACATAACGGGAAGAAAACAGGTGACTTTAGATAACAGCAAAATAAAATTTGCATTTGGTTCAGACATGATCAGAACACTTGTGCATATTATGACAGATGCTGATCATCTCATTAAGGAGAAGAACATTTACATATTTATTATCAAAGATACAAGAAAAAACAATCCTGGGGTGATATTGCCAAAGTAATGAGTGAAGGATGGGATAAAATGAATGATGAAGTGAAGGCAGACAGAAGTTTTGTATTAAATAAATGTGCATTTTGAGTGCAGAACTCATGGTATATATGAGGTATGCTCATGATTTTAGTTAAGAGTTGTGAATAGGTGGACTTTTGGAAGTAAATCTATCACTCATTTCTAAACAACTAAAGGATTCTTGGGAGATGTTGACAGTTGTAGTCTCCATGCTGCTACAGGTGCATGTACTGGTTATTCACTGCTTTGTGTACAGCATGGGACTTATGGAGCGATGCAAGAAACGTTCCCATTGGATAAAAGCATTTTTGTGCGCAGATAGATTTTGCGAATGTTCTAATCCAGAAAGCTAAATACTGAACGCTTCTTGAATTGCGCATGAAAAATTCCATTTTACGTCAACAGTACACAGATGTATAAATTCATTCACAATAGCAGTTCTTGCATTAGGCGCATTCGCTATTCCACTCACACAGATTTGTTAATCTTAGCCACGCCCACAAAAGAAATAAATATACGCAACCGTTCGCTAATCTTGATTTTTTAATGCACAATTCAACAAAATCATGCTCAAACCTATTCCCTAGTGGTTTTCACATGGGAAATAGCGATTACGCACGTTTCCTGCATCGCGCCATTAGTTCTCTATGGTTTCTAACTATATCTATTCACAAAAACCTACAAAGGTTTGACATACTGCCTTGAAATTTCACTTAATGGATATATATATATATTTTATATATATATATATATATATATATATATATATATATATTTTTTTTTTTTTTTTTTTTTTTTTTTTTTTTTAAATGTATGATTGTCCACCAGCCACGTAGAAAAAAACAAAACATTTTTCTATTTTTTTTCACAGTGAAAAACTACCAAACAAGATAGAGATCCTTAAAGAACTACTGGAGAAGGGAATTACAGGAACAAAACACTATCCAAAAGCACGCTTCAGCTGTACCAAGAGAGTAAAAGATGACTTACTTGACCAGCTCTTTTTTTTTCTTGTATATAAATAAAACATGGAGCCAAGGAAGAAAGTACAATTGCTGTTGGCTTCTTAGTTCACATTCCATCAATCCAGATATAAAAGATAAACATTTCAATTTTATTTGCAGAACTGCAAGTAATGCCTCTTCTCTGGGTGAAACATTCAGTCAGCTTGAGGAGGATTTGAAATAGAGTTGGGAAGCTGAAACGGATGTTACACAAAGATCATCTGAAACTCAAAGACCTTTCGGTACAACAGACATGAGAAGCAATTCTGAGACAAACCAAGTACAACACAGTGGAGAACTGGAAATCTACGTTGATTTAAATTATGTTTTAACTCCTGGAAAACTAGAAAGATTCCAGTGCATTACTTCAGAGTGAGTAAAAGACCTCAGTCATTTAATGGATTAAAAATCCATTTAAATCAGTTGCAATTTGAGATTTTTTATCAGATCCCCGAGGTGTATGTGGTATACTCCAGAACAGAAATCTTGGGAGCAGTGTAAAACAATGCTTAAGGAATGGATGAGGGAGACCATTGTTTTGACATTTCGTGAGTGCCTTTTATAAGAAAAAGTATACCAAGAGGCTACATTAGATGTGATGATGAAAATAATGAAGGTCATTAAAACACACACAAGAACTTCATTAGAACCTGAAGTTTCAACATCAGTCCATCTCTCTTCCCATCTGTTATTTTACAGCTCCTACTTTCAACAGCTATACAAGCGGCTCTGAACACAGTCCACAACTATCAACATTTCCAATATACATATACATATACTATTTATCCAAAAGCAGAACACACAATATTTTCAAAACTAAATGACCTACTTCACATCGTCCCTATCTACCAACTCACAAATAGCATTCCATACACAAGTACAAAGTTAGACACAGTCTCATGGACCAACATACCTGAAGTCAGTTCACTATTCACTATCACACAGCCCAAAAGAAATACAATCTGATCAACCAGTCAATCCTCCATTCTGCAACAAGATCAGATTCAGTTCAATAGGAAAACCCTCCTCTTGGGCGACCACCCTTACTCCCTGTGTCTCAAACACCTTAAAGGGATAGTAATGTTTCATAATAAAAGCAGCTCTAATTAATCATCATAGTATTTGGACTTTGGAGAGTGTTATATCAATACTGTCAAAGTTGTAGTTCAAGAGTATTTCAATGACAAAGTGTCCCCCTCCCGCCCCTTTTACTGATGTAACACTGTTCAGCCAGATCAGAAAGGAGGTACCCAGGTAGACTGCAGAGAGGGACAATCTTCAATTAAGATAAGGGAAAAAACCTGAAAAACTTGTCAAGGGAGGCCGGACTTTCATTGTTCTTATAGGAAGAAGATTGTCCCCTGCTGTTATCTGTCTGGTCTTACAACCAGATTCCACATCTGAGAAGAGATGGCTTACACTAGGTAAAAGGGGCGGGAGGGGAAACTTTGCTTGTGAATATCTTTCAAACCATAAAGGTTTGAGAGATAAGACTTATATCATTCTTCATGTTTTTTTAATGCCTACAAAATAAAAAAAAAGATAAAATGAAGTATTACTATCCCTTTAAAGCAAAACTGAAAACCTTGAAAGCACTTCAAATCTAATTCATAGTTAAATATGCCAGTTTTGCTGTTAATATGTTATATTTCATTGCCTGGAATATATTACAGAGGATGAAATCTCTCTTATTCACATAATGCTCATGCCATTAAATGTAGTATCATTCATATGAAAAAAGGAAAATATTTTGTTACATTCTCATGTACAGTATATATCCTTTGACTCTCAAGCTGTACATGTCACATTCTGTTTTGAGGATGATGGGATTTTTAGTCATCTTCTCGAGATGGTTGCTTCCCACTGTTGTATGGTATATTTTTTGATAAACTATGTTTGGTTTTACATTTTCACAAACTGTTTTAGGATTATGCATGAGCATGAGGAAAATGCATAATGTGCCTTAACCCTTTCAGTTCCAGAGGGGTATTCAATGCATTCTTCTGCACTGTGTTGGATGCCCCTCTGGCATTCAAAGGTTTCAACTGTATTTTAAACTTTGCTTTTAGCTCAAGGTGATTACATGAGTTAATAAAGCACTAGTTACTAATTATTTTATTTCAGAGGAATAAAATGTACATTTACAAGTGTGTCTTTATGGAGTAAATGTACTATGTTCATTCTGTGCTAAATCATGTACTGGAATCTGTTTTATTCTCTACTCCTAGAGGTGGATAAAGAGGCGATATTTGGAAGTTGAAGGACATTCCTTCACTCAACACATTTTCTAAAATTATTTTTTGAACAAGCTGTGCATGAATTGGCATGATTTAACCCCATTTCCCTGTACATGTTACACGACAAATTATTGGGCTTGCTGGCACCTAACAATGGTGCAGATTGTCCTCCAATATACACTACAGTACATACTCCTTAAACCTTTCAGTGTCAGAGGGGTATGCAACTCATTGCTTTGCACTGAAAGTGTTAATTTAGCTACTAATGTTAAAGGCTAATGACAAATGAGCTGTACTGAAAAATTTGTACATTCAACCCTATGTCTCTGTCCCTTTTTTACTCATTCAAATTTAGTATCAGACAGGATATAGAATTATGGGAAAACTGTATATGATATGGAAAAAATCTGACCACCATAGAAATGCAAACTGAGATTATTGAAAGCTATATTTAAAAAAAGGGGTGATTTTTTTTTTCAGTAGGGGTAAAAAAACATTTTATCGCACGTGATTTTCATACAAGAAACATGATGATAGATCAACCCATTCCACCCTATCTCCAATATGATTTGAGGTTCTGGTTACATTTCTTTTATTCTTTTTTAAAACATTTTTTAACAATCAATGCCTTATGACATGGTGCATTGCCCTGCTATAAATAACTGTTACAGGATGGATAAACTGGGAGCATGCAAGAATTATGTTTAGCAACAATGCTCAGACAGGCTTTGACATTCAGACTTGGCACCAGGAGCCCTAGTGTACACCACATAAACACACCTCACATTATTCACATCACCTCCTCCACCAGCCTGCAGTATTGACACATGGCTTGATGGGCAATTGGTGCATGCTGCTATCGCCATTATCTGGCCTATACGTCATTGGGGCACAGCTGGTATGGAAATTCACCCAACCAGGCATCTTCTCAATTGTCAAGTGTTCTTGTTCTTTTGCCTACTGCTTTCTGTTAGGTTAGAGACTTCTAGCAGCAAAGGGAACTACATATTGTATGTGAAAGCAATTCATGATTTCAGACAAAATATGATGACAATTATATATCTAATGATGCCCCAAATCTAAGGAGAAGAGGTATTAAGTTTAGAAAATTCTCTTATTGTGTAATATCTTTCCAGTCCCTATATTATTTCATGGAACCGCTTCTTCTTTTTGAAAAAATTCAGATAACATAGTACATAGGCTCCATAGAACTATTTAAGTTGAGAAATTTCTTTAATAAAATGACTTTGAATGTCTTGATGCAACATTGACACTGTTTTAGGATTTGGCCACAAAAAACAATTTGACTTGTTTTTTTTTTGTTTTTTTTTAACTAGGAAAGGGGATTTAAAAAAACTTGAGAAAGAAGAGACCTGTGTGAAAGCCATATCCAAATACTGATCAGCTATGTGCTGGATGCAGTTCATCAATGAAGGCTGGTGCAGATGAGAGATAAAACTGAATACCAAGTGGTAGCTGAACTAAGTACTGATTAAAGGGAAAGTAATACTTAAAATGTAAAAAAATATATGTTGTAGGGTTTATCCCCCTGAGTAAAACAAGGGTACTCCCACTGCTGACAGTTTATTAAAAAACTATAACAGCCCAAACTTGAATTTTTTAGGTGCAATATCACAGTGGCCTGAAAAGTTACAGAGGCGCTGTTGCTACACCATCCTATGGAGATTTATGGTCTACAGACCAGAGCAGTCCATAGGATGGTGTAGCAACAGCATCACTATAAATTTTCCAGCCACTGTGATATTGCACTTAAACTATTCAAGTTTGTGGTGTTATAATTTTTAATTTTTTAATTTTTTATTTTTTATTTTTTAATACAGTTAAAAAAGGATCCAAGTTGCTTGCAAATGTCCGCTACTGCCACCACTGGCTGCGCTGGAGGTGGCAGGCATGCTTATGGTCACAGATTCCCTCTCAAGCACAAATCCCAGACAACTGGAGGCTGCTAATCATTTAAAAGCCAAAAGTCTCTGTTCAAAATTCCTTCGTGCAGCAGCCCAGTATATATTGAGGAGGGTGTCTATGACCATAAACATGCTTGCCGCTGCCACCATTGGAGCCAGCAGTGGCAGCAGTGCACATTTGCCAGCAATTTTGATCCTTTTTTTAACTTTAAAAGATAAGAATTACTTTTTTTTATAAGTTAATGACAACCTGTTATTTTGAAGAAAGATGCCACACTTCTTTTAACCCTTTTTGAGTGCCGGAGGGGTACTTCCGGCACTCAAAGGGTTAACTGTGCCATCTCTTGGGTATTATTTTATTTATGAAATCTAATTGTATTTTTTTTTTAAAGTTTTTAATGAAGAAAGAAGACAGAAGAGCGAAGATTAAAGAAGAAGATGGCCAGCAGCTGCCCAAGGTGCTGAGTACCCCGCTGAACATCAGGATTACAGGTCCGTTTTTATTTCTCATGACGTGTTAAGTCTAGGGAGATTAACTCATTGAGTGCCAGTGGGGTATGCAACACTGCACAAATGTGTTGAATACACCACTGGCACTCATAGGGTTAAACTTATTTTGCTTTTAAGCATCAGCGTGTGTTGAAAACCACTTTTCTAACAAACACCGGTGGTTTTCACTGTATGTTAGGGACTCTGCATTTCTTTTTCATGGTGCAGTGCAGTTTTTGCACCATAAAAACTGTGGTTTTTAATTTCAATTGTTTTTTATTGGTTTTAGAAAAAGTGTTCAAAAAAGGGGGAAAGGAGGAAAGGGGATACAGAAAGAAGAAAAGGGAGAAAGGGTGGGGGGGTACAGACGGCATGAACCATAAATATTAACATCAGCAATGACAAAATCACTAAAAATGGACATAACATCAGAAAAATGCACAGGCAAGGTGGGGAGAACAAGAGGGAGCCATCTCCCCGCACACAGCAACCCACCCAATAGAGGGAGTGATGCACGGGGAGAGCCCCCCCAGCACCCCTGATGCCCCGGACCCATGAGTGTTCAATGACCTAAGCCCCAACTCCTATCAAGGACAAGAAAAAACAGAGTAGTAGAAAGAAGAGAAGAAAAATTAAGATACAAATGACACAAAGTCAGCACTTTCCAGAAATAACAACCATTTCAGCCATACCTCTGTGTATTTAGTAAACTCTTCCGGTGAAGAGGAGGCCAGCTCCACCATCACCCGAAGCTCTTCAACCTTCTCCACCCAGGCAGAAAGTCCGGGAGGAGATGGCTTTCTCCAATACAGAGAAATCAGACTATTAGCCGCCACCAACAACTGAGGAACCAACGTCATCTTATATCGGGATGGACTCAGGGGTGTGTGGTGAAGGAGAAGATGCTCTGGCTTGAAGGAGTGGGGAGAGGGTGACCCCCAGGTCTGTCTCCCACCTCCCAACAAAAGAAGGGGTCGTACACTGGGCACTAGTCAACAGAAGGGAATACATGCGGGACAGTCCATGTCTTGGGAGGGTCAGTCGAGCACACTCTGTCTCAAATTATGTAAATGGTCGGTGAAGTCTATGTTGCGGTATCAGAGACAAAATATAATGTCTCAATTGATGGTATTGAAATTAGTCCAGAAAAGTTGGATGTGTTTCCCCAAATACCTGTTGCATTGGGAGCAAACCTCCTGCATCCAGAACCTGGAACACATGTTTATGAGGGAAACGTGTCTGCAGGAACACATGGCTCCCCGGAATACCATCCGAGAAGTCAGGGTTATGAACCAGAGGTGTCATGGGCGAGGGAAAGGTTGACAGAGAGTGCTTAGTTACCGTCGAGTTCCAAACAGTCAAAGTCGCTGATATAAAGGGGCACTGCCGTAGAATCGGGTCTCACTTATCAGAGAGCAACCACATAGCAGTCTTGACCTTCCCTCGTCCGATATGAATCAATATTGACCCACTGCTTGCCTTCACCAAGCACCGTCCATTCCACTCTCCTAAGGAGGTGACTCGCCTGGTAATAAAGCTTAAAGTCGGGGAGGGCCAAGCCTTGCTTGGGCAGGGACAGTTGCGTCAATCTCTGTCTTGGCCTCCCAGCCTGCCAAACATATCTCAGAATAGCCGATTTAAGGGACGAAAAAAATCTACGTGGCAGCAAGATTGGCAAGGTTTGGAACAGATACAGGAGGTGAGGCAGTAGGTTCATCTTAATGACACTGATGCATCCCGACCAAGTAACGTGCGGAAAGGCCCAGGCATTCAAATCAGAACACACTTTAGACAACAAAGGTAGAAAATTGGCCTGATATAGGTCACATGGATCTGAAGTAAGCCACACACCCAAATACTTCAGGCAATGCACACACCATTTGTAGGGAAAAGAAGCTTGCAGAGAATCCCAGACCCATTGTGGAATGGCGACATTTAGCACTTCAGACTTAGACATATTTATCTTTAGGTTAGACAAAGAGCCATAAGTTGCAAATTCGCGCTGTAAGGGCGGCAGGGACAGAAGAGGACGGGTAACTAGGAATAGCATATCGTCCACAAACAATGCCACTTTATAATGCAAGGATCCCATACAAACACCCCTGATATTAGGATTGTTGCGGATCACAGTCAAGAATGGTTCAAGAGACAACACGAACAGAATAGGCGGTAGAGGGCAGCCCTGGCGAGTACTGTTACCAATAAAGAATGGCCATGAAAGCAAACCATTGACCCTCACACAAGCCGATGGTCCCATGTATAAGGCTGAGATCCATGCACGCATGTTAGGACCCAGACCGACATGTGACATTGTGGCCATTAAAAGAGGCCAGTCTACCCTGTCTAAAGCCTTTTTGGCGTCAGTAGACAAAAGCAAAAGATCTGATCCTGGAGCCCGTGCAAACCCCATGAGGCCAAGCACTTTTACAGTATTGTCCCGTGCCTCTCAGCCCGGGACAAAGCCCGACTGGTCGGGGTAGATGAGTCCAGGTAAGTGTGGTGCTAACCGAAGCGCTAGTAACTTCGACAGAAGTTTTATATCAGTGTTGAGAAGTGAAATGGGGAGATAGCTGGAACGAAAATCCCCATCCCTACCGTCTTTGTGAAAGTGTGGTTTTTAATGTACGGTGATGCCACCACATGGAATAGATTCACAAATTCTACTTGTTTTACAAGGTGTCCAATGGGTGCAAATTTTGTGTCTCTTGGACATTTTTGAGTGGTGGTGGTTTTTGACAGCGCAGTTAATAGAATAGCAAACTGTGCCATCAAAACCACAGTTGCCAGTTTTTAAAAATACCAAGGGTAATAGAATCGAGCCGTAAGTGTTGAGAAAATTCTCCAGTAGATAAAACTTCTTAAAATGTTGGTGTTGTTAGTTTAAGGACCTGAATTATCAATCAGAGCATTGTTAAGATCTTTATAGAAACATGAATATTTGAAAGGTTTTACATAATAGGTTTTTTTTTTAATAAAGCTTTATATAAATATGTAAAGTACAAAAGAAGAACAGCCTTAAACAATCTCAAATGATATACAGTATTGTGAAATACAATGTTGGAAATTAAGGACAGAGTGATAAAGAAGAATGTATTTAGAACATACCTAAAGCTATCTTAGACTGGTGGTTGTTTTTTTAACACTTTGTGAGCCAATTAGTGACTACACAAAGTATTTTTATCATATGTTCAAATCATAGACAAATAATTTTTTGTATTTTAATGGCATAAATAAAAGTGAAGTATTAATGCAATCTCTTTAGGCTATACAGTTTAGGACTTAGAACTGGTTTCCTTTTTTGTAGGCTCAAGTGAATTGAGATAAAAGTACACTTCTTTTGTCACTATTTTTTCTTTTTCTAGTCTATACCAGTGTGATTGGGTCAGAAGGTGTTGGCATGGAGAAAAGAGGGGGGTGGATTGGGTTTACCAGTCATCTGCCAATATCCATGCTGTGCATCAACTTCACTCTGCCTCATCCAGATGCTGGGTGATGCCGCTAGCTGCTCTCTTACACCCTGTTCTTCTGGACAGTACTCCATGGGGGGCTCCTGGGACCAGACCAGATTTTTCAATGTGCCCGTTTCTGGTCTCAGTGTTTCTTTACATCCGGGATGTGGAACTGTGAAAATCTAGACTGTCTTCATACTACTCTTCCTTAACTTTACTCGTGGCAAATCCTGACTTTCCAGCAGGGTAAAAGGGCACTGACTTTATCCATTAGCTGGTGGGTGGGACACTACAGGTGGCTCATGTCAAACACCAAAACATGATCGCACCCTTTGACACCCTTAAGGATAAATTTGGTCTTTCCTCTGGGGAACATTGTAGATCCAGGCAGATTGGCCACTTTGTCACCTTGTATCTGCATAGGAAGGACCTCTTACGAACCCTTGAAGGAATTAGCATTCCTTCAAGGTATGAGAAAATTGTGCTCAGTATCAGCTCATTAACGACTTCTACAGGGACAAGGACTTCTCTTTCCATTTCCTCAAAAGGAGGTGGGAGGCAGAACTCAATATAAACCTCATAGATCTACAGTGGCAGGAAGTTGTATTTAATACTATCACCAGCTCCGGGAGTTTTTCAATTGTGGAAGCTGATTATAAATTGCTTTACTGCTGGTACAGGATGCCAGATGTCCTACATGCCTACTATCTTTCTGTTTCAGATGGTGCTGGAGATGTGGACAAGACAAGAAGGTATATCCATGTTTGGGGTACGTTCCCCCTCATCTCACCTTTCTGGGAGGCAATCTTTCAGATCATATCTTACATTCAAAAATGCAGTTTGTCACCATCTCCAGAGCTCATCTGTTTAAATACATGGCCTTTAGCAGTAGGCAGCTTTAGACTAAAGAAAATACTTTATAGGCATCTACTCAATGCAGCAAAAATGTGCATTACTGTGGAACGGAAATCAACAAACCCTCCTACCGTAGTGGAATGGGGGATTTGGATGACCAATGTCATGACGCTTGAGAAACTGACAATGTACTTACAAGGGAAAATGGGTGTCCTGTGAGGACATATGGATATCCTGAACATCTTGCTGCAACTCACTCACAGCCCCAGTTCCCACCACGAGATGTTGACAATGGCAGACTCTGACTGTTGGGGGCAGGTAGGGGCCTGGTGACAGGGGTGTTTGGCTTATTGGGGGACACAAGCTGCCTAGACTTAGTTGCCTAGACTCATTGTGTCTGTCTGATCCCACTCTGCAAGCTCCTCCTTAGCCATTTTCTGCCTCTTTTTCCCCTCACCTCCCTTCTCCCTTTCCAATGCCCTCTTTCAACTCTTCCCTTCTTCACTGTGCTCCTTCCCTTAACTGCCTTCCCTTACTAACGTTTCTCTCCTTTCCCTCCCTTTGCTTCCGTAGCCTATATTAGGCTTATTGGTCTCTCTCTGCTAGTCTTATCCCATGCATTCATAGCCCTGTGGGGCTTGGGATGTTCGATGGCACTACTGGAGTGGTACATCTGACTGTAGCTAGTTGAGCTTGACTCTGGTGAACTTCATCATAGTGGGTGACTCCAGTTCACTCAATCACATATTTTATATATAACCTATATGCTTTCCAAGAGATACCGCTGTTATTTGCAGATCCAGTTCTTATATATTTGTACTAATGTAAAAGCCCGTGTACACGGGCCAAGGTCTGGGTAATGTTAACCCTTTGAGTGGCAGAGGGGTACTGCTTTGCAATGCGTTGCATACCCCTCTTGCACTCAAAGGATTGAGGCCGCTACCTCACTGCTCCACGTGATGCTGCGTCACCTCACTCACATGATGCAATCAAGCGCATTAGAGAATGCCCGAATACGGGCAGTCTCTACTGTGCATACCTGCATCGTGACAAACATCCTAGCGAATTATTATATAGGATGTGTTTTATGACATGATGAGCAGTGTTGGTTCTGTTTATTAAGAAACTGTAAAAGTAGGAAATGAGAAGAATGTGATGCTCTTACATGTGCTGATATTTTCTAATGTGTAACAGCGTGTGTTGAGGGAAGAGTGTATTCCAAGTTTCTGTAGACAACTAATTAGTAAAGTTGCTTTTGTTACACTTGCGGGAACAACTTAGTTCTCTCTGGGTTAACTGTCTCAGATCCTTAGATCTTACAGTATATCATCAACTATTTAAGTTTTTTAAAACCAATATTACTCTCACCAGATATCACCTGGTTGCACGCTAGATGTAGGGTTACTGCTTAGATTTTATCCCCATCACAGCATTGCTATGCCTTAATTGTAGCACTAGCGAACAAGCCGATATGAATGTTTCAAGTCACGACACCTCTGGCTATTTATATTTCTTTTGCTAGTTAGTATAGTGAATATTAGGGTTAATGATTTGATCATTCCATTAACTGCTACTAACTCAGACAGATTTATCTCGGCACACCCTTTGTGTGCCGTTCCTTTCAAGCTAGTTCAGTAAATGCCTGCATTAGCAAGTTTCTATCGGATTTCACTTTGAATTCTAGAGATTCTAGTAGTTGATTAAGTAATAGTAATGAATCCCAGAGCTCACAAACAATACAGTCTTATATAAAATATGGAGAGCTATACAACTCTAATGTGAATTCTTTTTTTTTTTTTTTTTTTTTTTTCCTTTATTTAAGACACCATACAATGCAAAGACAATTATTACAATCTCATTATAAAATCTTTACATAGCGTTTGCATATCACAAGCACATACTTATACACAACACAAATTAAGTATAGAGTTCCAATTTAAAATCTCCTCCTATCTCTACGACTCAACTAGTTTCTGGATCAAATTGTCCCATAATTCCAAAACCTCCAAACCTTTAATACCATTCCGCAACAATTCCCTTTCCATCTTACATTGCCAAACCGTATGTTGCTTTACTTCTTCCCAAATTGGGACTTGCGATGTTTTCCAGCGTTTCGCAACAGACAGTTTGGCTGCTGTCAAAATATGCAACATCATTTTCCTTTTCCATTTATTCATCTTAGGAATATCCAGGTGTAGTAGAGCTACCTCAGGAGTTGGCATTAAAATAACTCCATTTATATCTGATATTTTCCGAAAGATCATTGCTAGTGTTGAGCGAGCATGCTCGGCCGATGCTCGGATCGGCTCGAGCATCGCTCTGCTCGGCACATGGCGGTACTCATACGAGTACCGCATGTGCTCGCCCGCCATGTTCGGGTCTCCTCCCTGCACGTTTTGCGGCTGCTGCGCAGCCAATAAACGTGCAGGGAGGCTCTGACATCGGTGTAATGCCAGCAGCCATGTTGGCTGCTGGCATTACACTGATTGGCTGGCCAGAACCCGTGGTCGGGTGCTGTATAGCACCTGACCATCGAGTTCGGCTCAGTCTTAGCCAGGGAGAGCTGAGGATAGGAAGGGAAAGGCAGTGTAGGGAGGACAAAAACCAAAATTGTGAAAAAAAAGAACCAAAAGTCCTTTTTAGGACTACTGTGTGTGGGGGCAGCAGGTTATTTTGTGTGGGGGGAAAAAAACAAACAAAAAAAAAAAATATATATTCTGTTTAGTGTGCAAAGTTGCAGATTAGAGCACATTCTGTTTAGTGTGCACAGTTGCAGATTAGAGCACATTCTGTTTAGTGTGCAAAGTTGCAGATTAGAGCACATTCTGTTTAGTGTGCAAAGTTGCAGATTAGAGCACATTCTGTTAAGTCTTCAAACTAAAATATCAAAGTCACATATTCCATTCAGTGTGCGTCGCCGCAGTTTAGCAGCACATTCTGTGTACTGTGCAGAGTTGCAGAATAGGAAGAAATACTGTTAAGTCTTCAAACTAAAATATCAAAGTCACATATTCCATTCAGTGTGCTTCGCCGCAGTTTAGCAGCACATTCTGTGTACTGTGCAGAGTTGCAGAATAGGAAGAAATACTGTTAAGTCTTCAAACTAAAATATCAAAGTCACATATTCCATTCAGTGTGCTTCGCCGCAGTTTAGCAGCACATTCTGTGTACTGTGCAGAGTTGCAGAATAGGAAGAAATACTGTTAAGTCTTCAAACTAAAATATCAAAGTCACATATTCCATTCAGTGTGCTTCGCCGCAGTTTAGCAGCACATTCTGTGTAGTGTGCAGAGTTGCAGAATAGGAAGAAATACTGTTAAGTCTTCAAACTAAAATATCAAAGTCACATATTCCATTCAGTGTGCTTCGCCGCAGTTTAGCAGCACATTTTGTGTACTGTGCAGAGTTGCAGACTAGGAAGAAATACTGTTAAGTTTTCAAACTCAAATATTAAAGTCACATATTCCATTCAGTGTGTGTCACCGCCGTTTAGCAGCCTATTCTGTGTACTCTGCACAGTTGCAGACTAGGAAGAAATACTGTTAAGTTTTCAAACTCAAATATTAAAGTCACATATTCCATTCAGTGTGTGTCACCGCCGTTTAGCAGCCTATTCTGTGTACTCTGCACAGTTGCAGACTAGGAAGAAATACTGTTAAGTTTTCAAACTCAAATATTAAAGTCACATATTCCATTCAGTGTGTGTCACCGCCGTTTAGCAGCCTATTCTGTGTACTCTGCACAGTTGCAGACTAGGAAGAAATACTGTTAAGTTTTCAAACTCAAATATTAAAGTCACATATTCCATTCAGTGTGTGTCACCGCCGTTTAGCAGCCTATTCTGTGTACTCTGCACAGTTGCAGACTAGGAAGAAATACTGTTAAGTTTTCAAACTCAAATATTAAAGTCACATATTCCATTCAGTGTGTGTCACCGCCGTTTAGCAGCCTATTCTGTGTACTCTGCACAGTTGCAGACTAGGAAGAAATACTGTTAAGTTTTCAAACTCAAATATTAAAGTCACATATTCCATTCAGTGTGTGTCACCGCCGTTTAGCAGCCTATTCTGTGTACTCTGCACAGTTGCAGACTAGGAAGAAATACTGTTAAGTTTTCAAACTCAAATATTAAAGTCACATATTCCATTCAGTGTGTGTCACCGCCGTTTAGCAGCCTATTCTGTGTACTCTGCACAGTTGCAGACTAGGAAGAAATACTGTTAAGTTTTCAAACTCAAATATTAAAGTCACATATTCCATTCAGTGTGTGTCACCGCCGTTTAGCAGCCTATTCTGTGTACTCTGCACAGTTGCAGACTAGGAAGAAATACTGTTAAGTTTTCAAACTCAAATATTAAAGTCACATATTCCATTCAGTGTGTGTCACCGCCGTTTAGCAGCCTATTCTGTGTACTCTGCACAGTTGCAGACTAGGAAGAAATACTGTTAAGTTTTCAAACTCAAATATTAAAGTCACATATTCCATTCAGTGTGTGTCACCGCCGTTTAGCAGCCTATTCTGTGTACTCTGCACAGTTGCAGACTAGGAAGAAATACTGTTAAGTTTTCAAACTCAAATATTAAAGTCACATATTCCGTGTAAGATGAAGAAGGCGGGCAAAAAGGGACGGGGAAGTGGACGTGATCCTGATAGTTCAGGGCGCGGGTCAGGACGCGGAGAAACTGTGCCTGGTGCCAGAGCACAAGAAAGAAAGACATCCACCATACCTAGCTTCATGTCTAATTTTACAGGGCGTCGCAGGACATCACTCTCGAGGTCCGACCACTGCGAACAGGTGGTCGGTTGGATGACAGCTGATACTGCTTCCAGTCGGTTAAGCACCACCCTGTCTTCCACCAAGTCCACTCTCAGTAGCCAAGAGTCTGGTCAACATAATCCTCACTCTGATCATCCTTCCTCCCACCATACACGGTCTGGTCAAAGAAGTGATCCCACACTGGGATATAGTGAGGAGCTCGTCTCATCACCAATCCTTCATTTGACCCTCTCTCCAAGCACGCTTGCAGAGGAACATGACATCTTGTGCCCTGATTCACAACCTCTAGAGGGTACCCAATCACAAGAAGATGACAGATGTGAACGGCATTTAAGGTCAAAGGAAGTAGTGGATGATGATGATGATGAGACACAGTTGCCATTAAATCAACCACTATTTCCGTCTCAAGACCTTGTTGAGGAGAATGTTATACAGTTGTCAATGACTGAGTATGTGGTGGGATCAAGACTTGAGGAGGATGATCAGAGTGAGGAAGTGGAGGAGGACTTGGTGGACGATGAGGTGACTGACCCCACCTGGGAAGGTGTAGAGCCGAGCGATGACAGCAGTCCTGAGGGTGAGCCATCTGCAGCACCGCAACAGGCTGGAAGAGGCAGTGGTGTGGCTACAGAAAGAAGGCGGACCGCACCAAACCGGCCCGCAAATGTTCCACGGAGCACCCCCTTGCGTAAATCTACCTTGCCAAAGGGTAGGTGTTCCGCGGTATGGCGTTTTTTTAAGGAAAGTGCGGACGACAAAAGAATTGTAGTTTGCAACCTGTGCCACACCAGAATGAGCCGAGGCATGAACACTAGAAACCTCACCACCACCAGCATGATCCGACACATGGCATCCAAGCACCGTAGTAAGTGGGAGGAACGCCTGGATCGCCCATCTGTGTCTGCAGGCCACACCACTGCCTCCTCTTCCCCTGTTTTCGGTGCCGGCCAATCGCCTGTCGAAGGCGCAGGCCCGCATACCTCCCGCCCTGCACCTGTACCATCTGAAGCACCATCAGCGACCACATCCACTTCCCTGTCCCAGCGCAGCGTCCAAATGTCGTTACCCCAGGCATTTGAGCGCAAGAGAAAGTACCCAGCCACCCACCCACAGGCCATACCACTAACCTCACACCTTTCCAAATTACTGGCCATCGAAATGCTGCCATTTAGGCTTGTGGACACTGAGTCCTTCCGCAGCCTGATGGCAGCAGCTGTCCCTCGGTACGCGGTCCCCAGCCGCCACTACTTTTCCCGGTGTGCCATCCCCGCATTACACCACCATGTGTCCCGTAACATCACCCGTGCCCTGACCAACGCAGTTACTGGGAAGGTCCACTTAACGACTGACACATGGACAAGTGCTTGTGGCCAGGGACGCTACATTTCCCTGACGGCACACTGGGTGAATGTCGTGGAGGCTGGGAGCGACTCGGACCCTGGGATGGCACGGGTGCTACCCACGCCGAGGATTGCGGGCCCTACCTCCATCAGGGTTTCCGCCAGCACCTACGTTATTGGCTCCTCCTCCTCCGTTTCCACCTCCGAATTCTCTACACGCAGCGCCACTCCCCCATCAGCCAGTAGCTGGAAGCAGTGTAGCACTGCAGTGGGGAAGCGTCAACAGGCCGTGCTGAAGCTGATCTGCCTTGGGGACAAACAGCACACGGCCTCAGAGCTGTTGCAGGGGATTAGTCACCAGACCGAGCAGTGGCTCTCGCCACTCAACCTGCAACCAGGCATGGTTGTGTGTGATAATGGGCGTAACTTGGTGGCGGCTTTGGAGCTCGGCAAGCTCACACACGTACCGTGCCTAGCGCATGTATTTAATTTAGTGGTGCAGCGATTTCTAAAAACCTACCCCAATGTGCATGATCTCTTGACCAAGGTGCGCCGCGTGTGTGCACATTTCCGTAAGTCATCTACAGCTTCGGCCGGCCTGTTGAAGCTGCAGCAGCGCTTACAATTGCCAGCTCACCGGCTGCTGTGTGACGTGAGCACGCACTGGAACTCCACCTTCCACATGTTGGCCCGGCTTTGTGAGCAGCAGAGGGCAGTAGTGGAGTACCAGCTGTTACACGGTCGTCGCCTCTCCGTTCAACTTCCCGTAATCAGAAGTGAGGAGTGGGAATGGATGTCAGACCTCTGCGAGGTTTTACGCAATTTTGAGGAATCGACACAGATTTTAAGCGGCGATAACGCTATTATCAGTGTAACCATCCCACTTCTGTGTCTACTGAAACGCTCGCTGCTCACAATTAAAACCGACGCTTTGCATGTGGAAGAGGTGGAAATGGGGGAGGAAGAGCTTACACAAGGTGATAGCCAGAGCACCCTCACTTCGTCTTCTCAGCGACAATTGGAGGAGGCGGAGGAGGAGGAGGAGGAGGAGGAGGAGGAAGACACGGTTGCCTCCGCTACAGAGGGTAGCCATGGAACTTTAGTTCCATCTCTTCAGCGTGGGTGGGCAGAAGAGGAGGAAGAGGATGAGGATATTGAGAGTCATCCTCCTGGTGAGGACAGCGAAATCTTGACTGTTGGTACTCTGGCACACATGGCTGACATTATGTTAGGCTGCCTTTCCCGTGACCCACGCGTTATACGCATTTTAAACAACACGGATTACTGGGTGTTCACCCTTCTGGACCCCCGCTACAAAGAGAATTTCTCATCTCTCATTCCTCCGGTGGAGAGGACAAGCAAAATGGTGCAATACCAGAAGGTTCTTGTTGAAAAATTGCTCCAAAATTTTCCATCTGACAACGCTGGCGGCAGAGTACGTGCTACCTTGGCCAACAGAGAAGGGGAGAAAAGGGGAGCACACAGCAGTTCCGAGAAAGGCAGGGCAACACTCTCCAAGGCGTGGGACACCTTCATGACACCCCGCCAGCACCCTCACCCTGATGCGCAGCCTAGTGTCACAAGGAGGGAAAAGTTTTGGAAGATGGTGAAGGAGTACGTAGCAGACCGTGTCAGCGTCCTCAATGATCCCTCTGTGCCTTACAACTACTGGGTGTCCAAGCTGGACACGTGGTATGAACTGGCACTCTACGCCTTGGAGGTGCTGGCCTGCCCTGCCGCCAGCGTTCTGTCTGAGCGGGTATTTAGTGCTGCTGGTGGCATCATAACAGATAAGCGTATCCGCCTTTCCACCGACAATGCTGATAGGTTGACACTTATAAAAATGAACAAGGCCTGGATTTCCCCTGACTTCTCCACTCCACTGGAGGAAAGCCCCGGGGGAACATAAAGTCACTTTATATATGTTATTTACAATGATGGGAATACTCTGTATTCCCATTCACCCCTTCCACCCAAAAAACGGGTATATGGTTGACTCTTAATCTTCTCATCCTCCTCCTCCTCTTCCATATGCCCTGTGCTATAATTTTTATATAGGGCCAGCTCACCAGCGGGCCCTGTGATATAATTTTTATATAGGGCCAGCTCACCAGCGGGCCCTGTGATATAATTTTTATATAGGGCCAGCTCACCAGCGGGCCCTGTTTGACAATTTTTATATAGGTCAGCTCACCAGCGGGCCTTCTCATATAATGTTTTATTGGGTCAGCTCTCTAGCGGGCCCTCTCATATAATGTTTTATAGCGTCAGCTCACTAGCGGGCCTTCGCATATAATGTTTAGGATGGTCAGCTCTGCAGCAGACCCTCACCCATAATGTTTTAGATGGTCAGCTCAGCGCACGTTTCCCTCTTAATCATGGCCTCAGTTCAATAAAATCAAGGAAATTTTTGGGAGAATTTGCCTCTGCGCACGTTTCCCTCTTAATCATGGCCTCAGTTCTGAAAATCAAGGAAATTTTTGGGAGAATTTGCCTCTGCGCACGTTTCCCTCTTAATCATGGCCTCAGTTCTGAAAATCAAGGAAATTTTTGGGAGAATTTGCCTCTGCGCACGTTTCCCTCTTAATCATGGCCTCACTTCAGAAAATCAAGGAAATTTTTGGGAGAATTTGCAGATGATATACAAGTAAATATACAGCAAATACTGTTTGGTAACAATTTTTCGCCTAAAGTCGTTTTTATTTTCCTTTTTGTGTGTTTTATGGTCAGTCTGTAAAAATGGCGTACTACGGGCGAAAGATCGTTCCCAGCAGCGATGTTGGAGTCCAAGATGCATCCAGACATCCTCCCTATGCTGTCCCTGAACCATTTCTGTGGTGTTTCCATCCTTTTCTGCCCTTTTCCTATGGACCAGGCACCCTCCCCTCATCAGAGCAGGGGGTGCCTGGTGTAATGCTCGAGTCCTCCCATTGACTTCAATGGGGCTCGGGTGCTCGGCCGAGCACTCGAGCCTCAGGGGGTGCTCGGTCAGAGCACCCGAACACCCGAGCATTGGGGTGCTCGCTCATCACTAATCATTGCCCAAAAATCTTTTAAACCCGGGCAGCTCCACCACACATGAATATAATTCCCCTGAGAGTGTTCACATCTCCAACACAATTTAGATGTCCCCACATACATTTTCCCCAACTTAGCTGGCACCAGATACCACCGATTACTGACCTTGTAGCATACTTCTATCAAATTAACACAGTGAATATTCTTATTTACTAACCTTAAAGCCAAATTCCATTCTTCATTTGTGATTAATCGCCCTAAATCCCGTTCCCATCTCTTAACTGCCGGAAACTCAACACTACTCAAACTATCCCAATATTTAGAGCACCTCCTTAATAAATTTCTCTCTAAATCACCCTGCATCAATTCCATCAATCTCATAATCTTACTAGATTTTTCTCTTTTACATAAATATTGGTGTATAAAATTTGATACCCTAATGAAATTAAATATCTCTTTACCACCCAAATTAAAATTTAAAAAGGGTTTTACTTTGTCTCCTGCTACAAGGTCAGCAATGGTATCCAGTCCTGCATCTCCCAATGGATTTAAATTTATATCTATTAAATACCTAGATAATGACAATATTGGGGTAATCTCTAATATCTTAGATTTTATTCCTAACCCTTTCCTCATTTCTGTCCAATCTCGGGATAAATCTTTTAAAA
Source organism: Rhinophrynus dorsalis (assembly GCA_037306005.1). Classification (NCBI taxonomy): domain Eukaryota; kingdom Metazoa; phylum Chordata; class Amphibia; order Anura; family Rhinophrynidae; genus Rhinophrynus; species Rhinophrynus dorsalis. The sequence goes on from CM074724.1 coordinate 151,517,084, forward strand.
TTTTCGATGTTGTTTCTAACCTCTTATTCAAACTCCTAGGATCCCAAAAAAATGCAAATAGGTCCCCAGCTTCTACACTTCCCTTTTCAATCAAATACCATTTTTCTAGCTTAGATGACGGATGTACTGTCACAAAAACATGTAGTAATCTACTTACTTTATAGCTTTTCCCTATATCAGGGTATGACATACCGCCATCTCCTGTTCTTAATGATAAATATTTCCGTGCCATACGTGGATGTTTACCTTGCCATATAAATCTGTCAATAGCAGACTGAATCATCACTAACCAACTTCCCGGCATTGCTACTGGTAACATTCTCAATATATAGAGCCATTTAGGCATGATATAACTCCTAATACAATTCACCCTTCCCCACCAGGACAAAAACATGCCTTTCCATTCCTTCAAATTTTTTTGCATCCATTTATATGTATTCATAAAATTTATTTCCATACATTCCTTATACTTCCCCGTTATATATATACCCAGGTATTTCAAATGATTTGTTACCCACGTAAAATTATACTGTTCTTGCAACATTAATTCTAATTCTTGTTCTATATTCATCATTAAACATACTGTCTTCTCTATATTCAGCTTATAACCTGAGAACTTAGAATATTCCTCAATTTCCAACATCAGATTTCTCAAAGAGCTTACTGGATCTTTTATAGTTACCAAGATGTCGTCCGCATACATTGATAATTTAAAATCATTTGAAGCTATATTATAACCCTTAATTGCTATATTCCCCCTTATCCTATTCGCTAAGGGTTCCAAACTTAGAATATATAATAACGGGGAAAGAGGACAACCCTGACGCGTTCCATTACAAATTGAAAACCAACCAGTACAAAACCCTGGGCTCCTCACCCTAGCCTGCGGACAAGAGTATAATGCCTTTATAGCTCCCAAAAATTGTCCATGAAACCCATAACCAACCAAAACTTCAAAGAGGAAATCCCACCTGACCCTGTCAAACGCCTTCTCTCCATCTAATGACAGGGTCAGGAGGGGTCTACCACTTCTCTCCGTCATTTTTATAATATCTAAAACTCTTCTTATACTACTTCTAGATGTTCTCCCACTTACAAAACCCACCTGATCCTGTTCAACCAAATCTGGAATGACCATCTTCAATCTATTGGCAATTATTGATGAGTATAATTTAATATCCGCATTTAAAATTGAAATAGGCGATAGTTCTTTACTGCCCATGGGTCCTTATCTTGTTTCAATATTGGTGAAATATTAGCTCTCAATAATTCCTCTGGTATTATCCCTTGACTCATTATCTCATTAAAAGCTTCCAACAAGTCTTGTATCACATATTTCCCCATAATCTTATAAAAAATTTCACTGAAACCATCCGGTCCTGGTGCTTTATATAATTTTGAATTATCTATTACCTTCTTCAAATCATCTATATCTATTGGTTGATTCAGTCTCTCACACTGTTCAGTAAATACTTTTGTTAATCCCAATGAGGCAATATTCGTCCCAATTGATCTTTTTGCTCAACCATTGGGAGATTATACAACTCCTCAAAAAAGTTTTTTAGATTCGCTCCTATTTCCTCAGGATCAAGCAGTATTTTATTATTTACTATTAACTTAGTAGTCCTTTTATACGCCTTCTCATGTTTTAATCGTTTAGTCAGCTCTTTACTTGCTCTGTTACCAGAGCTATACCATTTACTTTTAAGAAACTCTAATTTCTTCGATGCTTCTTCTATCAAAAGATGATTTATTCGGTCTTGCAACATCTTTATCTGATTTTTATATAGCATTGAAGGAGTAATTTTATTTAAATTTGATTTTTCTGCTAGCTCTATATATAATGCTGAAATACCCGACTGTCTCTTTTTAACACTTTCAATCTCCAATTTAATTAGATGGCCACGGATAACACTCTTATAAGCACACCAAGTCCATGCCGCGGAGACTTCATTATGCCTGTTTTCCTCAAAATATTTCTCTGTCACATCAACTATATATGATAGATACTTCTTACTTCTTAAGACTCCCCTCTTAAATTTCCAATCTGCTCTTACACTCTTATTGTTAACTCTTAAGTCCATAATCACCATATTATGGTCTGACCATGTCATTTCTTTAATATAAATACTCTTGATCTCTTGTATTATTCCCCTATCTCCAAGGATATAATCTATCCTTGAATAGGTATTAAAATTATATGAAAAACAGGTATAATCCCTCTCCGCGGGATGGCGAATACGCCAACAATCATACAACTCATTATCCTGCATAATTTTGAAAAATTTCCTTGAATCCTGCTGGATTATGCCACATTTACTCCGTCCTAAACCACTAGATCTATCCATTATTGGGTCTGCCACCACATTGAAATCCCCTAACCATATAATCCTACCCATTTTCACTCTATTTATCTTATCCAACATTCTATTAAGATATGAAATTGTCCTTTTATTTGGGGCATACACATTAATTATCGTGAATAACATATTATTAATCTTAAAAACAACTATAATATATCTACCTTGATCATCCAATTCTTTAAACTTTATTTCCACTGTCAATGTATTGGCAAATAATATAGCTACCCCCTTTTCTTTTTTATATAGGATGCTTCTATCAGCGTAGGGAAAAACCTGGAGTTAAAACTCCCCTTAAATCCAACCTTCCAATGTGTTTCTTGCAATCCACAAACATGTATCCCTTCTTTCCTTAAACTCTCCAAAACCATACTTTTTTTTGGGGGAGTATTTATTCCCCTAGTATTTATCGTTGCAAACTTAATACTGAACAATTTGATCCAGACCAACTTATGGATACTCTATACTCACATTTATAAACAAATACAGGACAAACTACACATAAAACACGTAATATCCCCCATATATTCCCAACGCACATCTTCCCCCCTCACAGGAGGAAATACTAGCTCTCCTTCTCCTCCTAGCAAAATGCCTTTCAGGCTATCTAGGATAATCTATGCGTTTTTACGCAATAACTTGCGACCCTTTTCCATCTCAAATACCCCAACTAAACCTCCTGGGGCATAAAAAGCCTATGGGCATAAAATAAAAAGGAAGGAAGGGAAGGGAGAGAAAAAACAGGAGAGGAAGAGAAAAAAAAAAAAAAAAAAACCCACCCAGTGAAGTTACTATTCTACTACCTTAACTTCTATATATAGTAAGGTATCCCCAATATTGCTCCATACTACTACCACATCTATATAGCTACACAAAAGGGAGAAAGAAAAAAAATAAAAAAAAAAAATCCTCATTTAATCACTACCCTATAGATAGTCTCCACCCGTACTAGTGATTCACAATATACTCCATCATATCCAGATAACTACTTTAACTTATTTATAAAGTGTCACCCCATATACCCCTTCAGTAACCTCTACTATATATCCTTACACCTCTCCTCTATCTTCTAAGCACGCCTCATATTCTCAAACCTCCCCAATCCTCTCCGCTCCCATCCATCCCCTCAACTCCTGAACAGTCTCAAATGCCAGTCTCTTCTCTTTATAAATAAGAGATATTTTCTCCGGGAAACCCCAGACATATAGAATTCCTTGTTTCCTCAGGATCCTCGTGCAGTCACTACAGGATTTCCTCCATGATCTCGTCTTAAACGATAAATCTTGAAACAGCCGCAGATGACTATACTTTGAATCGTTTACTCCATTCCTTAGAAATGCCTTCATAATATCCTTCTTATTTTTGTATGACTGCAGACATATCATAACATCTCTAGGAACCTCTTTATCCAGATGTTGCGGTTTCATAGTTCTATAACACCTTTCCAGGTCCTGCAGCTTATCCACTCCTAATGCCCGAAAAAATTCTGTTACATAGTGTTCCAGTTCTCCTGAATTCACCGATTCTGGAATCCCCCTAATTCTAATATTATTCTGTCGTTGTCTCTCTTCCAATTCCAACATCTTTTGTTCCAGGTTTCCTATGTTCTTCATTATCCGATCTCCACTATCTTTCTGAATCAACAGTTGATGGTCAAAATCTTCCATTTTATCTTCCACTTCTTTAATTTTACTGCCCAAGGAGGTTATCTCTTGTACAATTCCGTCCACATTATGTTTAAATCCGGCCATAATCTTTTCATAATACTGCTCTAAAAGGTGCTCCACCATTTCTCTAGTTAATATTGAGTCATACCTTCCTGTATCTGACTCTCTCCTTTGATTATCTACAACCTCCACAGGATCTTGACCCTTGTAAGGAGTATTACCATCTCCTAGCCTCGTTGCAGCCTTTTGGATTTGACTCTGGGGGGAAAAAAAAGTCGATAAGCGTTTCTCCGCTTTATCAGCCTTAATATCTTGTTTATTCTCTACTTTGCCCTCCTTCCTTGCCCCTTGTTTCTTCTCTGGAGATTTCTTAGGGGATTTCCTAGGCGGCATCTTTAATATTGGAACAGCTTCTTTACAACTGTTATAATTATTACTTCTCCTGTGGGTTTCCTCACAACATTCAATAATCAATATAGTTCGATATAATCTCAATGCGTATATATTTATTTTCCCCACCAGATTATATAGCAATCACCAGCCTCTATCGCCGGATTATATTCTCCATCCCATGCAGCGTAGCCAAACCCACCACCTCTTCATAAATATTGCGTGGACTAATTGGACTAATAAATCCAAATTGACTGTCCCATTTGGTATAGAGGCCTTGGCAAAGTTCCTTCATAGTTAAACCATGTCATTCCAATATACATTGAGTTACTCACTGTTTCATCTAGGAAATACCTTCGCCTCCTTCCCACCACACTTCTGCTGGACTACTTGGCGTCCTTTCCTCAACAGCCAACCAGCCTCTATCCGTCCATCAGGCAGGGACTCTAATCTGTGTTCAGATCGCTCTTCTACTTGCAATCCTCCTTCACGTCCACGCAATCTCATCCCCAGGGCTCACAGCCTTGTGTTCTTGGCGGTGGGTAGGCTGCACGCATACTCCCTCGGAACTAACCGAACATCGTACGGAGGTCGGGCCGCAAACACCGCGATGACGTGACGTGCGTAATCACGTCATTGCTCCACACCCCCCCCTAATGTGAATTCTTATCTCTGTCAGATACAATGGTTGAAAAATAATGTAGTATTAGAATGTGGAACCAATTAGTGACTACACAACGTATTTTTATTATATGTCCAATTAATAGAGGAATAATGTTTTGTATTTTAAAGGAGGCAAAAATAGTTGTTGATACCTATATTGGCTAACTAAGCAGATTTAAAATGCAAGCTTTCCAGACCTTCGGTCTCTTCCTCAGACATGTTATACAGATAAATATGAAAACATCTCCTGTATACAAGTACACATTGCATTGTTTAGAATGGAAATCCGATAAGAGAATGCAGCCCAGATCCAGATACTTTGATCAGTCAATGGTAAATTGCAGTCTTCCTCTGAGGCTTTAGAGGTAGTTACGATGCCAGTAGGTCTGTTGGAATGGTTAATCCACTAAGTGATAATGTGACAAGAATTCTCTGTCTTTATTCAAACCATTATGAATATTATTAAACTTTAACATTAATTTAACCTCCCATACTTTTCTGTCCCTCTGAGTGCGTAACAGTCCCATCAATACAGTTAAGTTAATGTCCCTGACACTGTGTCCATTTTGGCAAAAATGTTCTCCCACTGGTGTCTCTGTCTTTTTGTTGTTAATACTGGATCTGTGGGAATTAAACCTTTTATGTAATGGCTGTCCAGTTTCACCCACATATAGAGCTGTTTGGCATTTTGCACACATGATAAGGTATATTACATTGGATGATTTGCAGTTGAAGGTACCATTGATTTTATAGTGTAACTGGGTGTTTGGAATTGGTATCTTGTCCATGGTGTAAATGCATGCACACGTTTCACACCTCTTTTGTAGGCAGGGAGATGTGCCATTTTTTTGTATTTTTATTCAGAGCACTCCTTAAAATCAGTTGTTTTAAATTGGAAGGCTGTCTGAAGGAGAGTAAGGGAGGCTGTAGGAATATGTTCTTAAATCTTTCATTCGTATGAAATTTTGTTTGAAGTTCTCTTGATATTTTGTGTAGAACTTCAACCTGGGGGTGGTAAGTGACCACCAGTGGCACCCGGTTTCCCTTATGTTGTTCTTTGTAGCTCAACAGATTTTTTTCTTGGTATTTGGGTAGCCTTCTGTACCTGACTGTCAATAATCCTTGCACTGTAACCATGTTTTATAAAGTTTCTGGAGGCGCTTTTCACGGTCCGTCATGTCAGAACAGATGAGGTGGTATCTGATGGCCTGGCTGTATATGATGAAGTTTATTGTGTGTTTTGGGTGGAAGCTATTGATTTTCAAGTAGGTTGGTGTGTCCGTTGGTTTGTGGTACAGGGATGTGTAGATGGAGTTGTTCTGAATACTGATAGTTGTGTCAAGGAATTTAATGTGAGTGAGTGACTTAGTGTTAGGTTGATATTGGGGTGGAATGTATTGTAGTTTTCATGGAATTTGAGACGTTTCTCTTCACTGGTCCAAATAATAAGAATATCATCTATGTAATGGAGATAGACCAGGAGTTTTATCTGGCAGGTGGACAGGAAGTCCTCTTCCAAATTTGCCATAAACAGGTTGGCATATTGTCGTGCCATTCGGGTACTAATTACAGTCCCCATTTTCTGAAGGTAGAGGTCCTGTCCAAACTTGAAGTAATTATGGGTGAGTATAAACTGTATGAGTTTTGTTACCGGTTCCAGTGGGTGTGTTATTTTGTTCCAGATATCCTTCTCATGCTGCTATGCCATCTGTGTCTGTTATGTTGGTGTAAAGGGATTCTACATCCAAAGTGGTCAGGATGGTACTCTCTGGAATGGGGCCAAAGTCAGCTAATTTGTTTAATAGATCCATGGTGTCCTGAAGGAAGCTGGGTGTTCGTTTTATCTGGTGTTTCAGGGTATGTTCTACCCAGCCAGAGATATTCTCTGTGAGTGTACCAAGTCCTTAAATTATGGATCTTTCTGGGTTTCCTTCTTTGTGACTTTTTGGTAGCATGTAGAAGGAGCCTATTTTTGGAACTGCTGGTATTAGGGGCCTTATCTGCTCTCCAATGTAGGAGGGCAGTTCTTTTATGATCCTATTAAGTTGTTTTGGATAGTTTTTTGTGGCATCATCTTGTAATTTCATATAGTATCTTTCATCAGAGAGTTGCCTATTTGCTTCTTGAATGTACTCCACAATGTTCATAATAACAACAGCTCCCCCTTTATCTGCAGGCTTAATAATAACGTCCTGGTTATTCTTTAGTCACTGTATGGCTTTCTGTTCCTTGTGGGTTAGGTTGGGTGTTGGTTCACATTGTTTCTCCAGTATTTCTGTAGTGACACTGTTCCTAAAGTTCTCTATTTATCTGTCCAGTGTAGGGTTGCTTCCTGGTTTTGGAGTCCAGGTGGATATTTTTGTGGGTGCATTGACATTATGATTTTGCTCTGTGGTGTTGATATCATCATTATCCATTTTGTCATGGAAGAATTCCTTGAGTCTGAGTTTTCTGAAAAACTCATCCATGTCACTGCAGAGTGTTACCTTGTCCATAGGTTTAATGGGACAGAATGACAGGCCTTTTGAAACAGTACAGATATTTCCTCTCTGTTTGGCTTGTGTGTGGAAAGATTCACAATGCAGTTCTGTTCTGGCTGATTTACAGATTCTGCCAGGAAACCTGCTTTGTATCTCAGTGTCTGTAGTTTATTCCTCTTGGTGTTGATGAGGAGTGTTTGTAGTTTCTTGTAGTATTGTTTAAGGGCATGTTGTATGTCCTCAGTGCCTGGTCAAAACTGTTTCTTGAGAGTTGATATTTGTATTTTAAAGGCATAAATAAAATTGAGGTATTAACGCAATCTTTTTAGGCTATACAGTTTAGGACTTAGAACTGGTTTCCTTTTTTGTAGGCTCAAGAGATTTGAGATAAAAGTATTCTTCTTTTGTTCCTATTTTTTCTTTTTCTAGTCTATACTAGTGTATTCTGAAACATGCTAGTCCAGTTTTCACTTGAATAATCATGGTCAGCCCCAGACCACAAATATATAAGATTACCAATCACACTGGGCCACCCCTTCAGACAAATGCTGTAATTAAGTGTTGCAAGTGTTTGAGGTATGAATTGGGAAGGTGTATGGATACAGTTTGTATGACACAATATTTCAGGAAGCACCACCATCTTTACCAAATTCACCCTCCCTATCCATGAATTCAAAAGATAGATTAGTCTGTAGCTAAACAGTTGGTTGGTTCTTTGCCTTCTTTCAAGAGAAGAGTGATTTGTGCTTCTGCAAATAGTGTGAATTCATTAAAGATCTGTACCAGGAGCAGGGACAATACTGTCTGAAATTTTTTATTGAAGATGAGCAGAAAATCATCCAGGCCTGGTAACATGCCCATAGGCATTTGTTTGATGTTAGCTATCAGCACATCCTCTGTGCTACTGATTATAAATCATGGACCTGTGAAGGTGATAGTTTGGGCATATTGGAAGGGCGGATATAGTCTCGGGTGGCATCTGGGGGCTGGGGACAATAGTCTGCAGTAGGGAGATTATGCAGCCGAGTATAAAATTCTGGAAGGTGTCCATGACAGATGGAAAATCTTGAACTATATGGCCCTGAGGTGATTCAACCTGGGCTATAGTGGTCAAAGTAATCCTGCATCTGAAGAGACATCAACCTTCCACTTTAGTTGTCAAACTCATAATGGTTTCTAGTAGACCGATCAAAAGTGGAGCTCACTGCTGAACGTAAGAGATCATTCAAGCAAGTCTGTTGTGAATGAAGGGCAGCCAGAGTGTCTTTATCCCCCGGCCTCAAATTCCCATCTTCTAGAGAGCTTATCACATTTGTCATCTCAGTGACATCCTCTCCCTCTGGGCCTTTTTCCTAGAGGCTATGGCAATGAGATGGCCTCAGAGATAACATCTGAGAGATTCCCATACGCTAAGGGAGGATGAAACTGAGGAGAGATTGAACCCTAGGAACTCCTTGATGGAGCATTGTAGAGTCAGCCAACAAGGAAGGGTCCAATCTCCACACGGTACAGTGAGGATATTGCGTGGGAACAGACTCATTGGAACATGGTTTAACCACATCCTTGACAAGATCTCTGCATCACAGAGATAGGGAATGTGAAACTGACTAATCAGGAAAAAAATCTATGCAGGAGTAGGAATGGGAAGGAGAAGAGTTAAAGGTGTATTGCCTAGTTGAGGCATGACGTGATCTCCACGTGTCAGTGATGCCCAAGGATCACAGTGAAGTATTCATTTTATGTAAGGTGATGTAGGATAAAATAAAGCATCCAGAGGAGCAGTCCAGGGAGGGTTTCAGGGGAACATTTAGGTTACCCCCCAAGATCCCCAGCCCTTTCTGGAAATCGAGTAGTTTAGCCAAAACATTGTCTAAAAAAGGACCCTGGCCTGTGTTAGGCAGGTAAATGGAAGCCGAAGTAAGAGGCATGTTGCCTATCCTCTCCGTAATGAATAGGTAGCAGCCATTAGCATCTGTCATGAAATCAGAAACTATCATATGGAAGGACCTGTGTTTCATGATGCCTACTCCTCTCTTCTTGTCATCCGCTGATGCAAAAAACTGACTGGGTTAGGCAGCATTAAAGGTTGAGGGTTTGGCCGAATTCTCAAAGTGGGTTTCCTGGATAAAAATCATTTGGACTTTGAGTAGTTTTCAATTACCACATATACATCCAGTCCTAATTCAGTTATATTTTGGATTTATAAATTACATCTTTGTCTAATGGAGAGATTATAACCAACACACATCAGAAATCAGTTGATGTAAATGGTTATATAGAAGTATCAAGCGGCCACCATAAGAAATGGCTCCACGGCGTACCCTATAGCGAGTTCATAAGACTAAGAAGAAACTGCATGAAAAACGAAACATTCATGGAAGACGATTCCAGGAAAAAGGTTATGAAGAAGCAAGAATCCAACAGGCATTAGATAAAGCTGCAAACAAATCAAGAGAACAATTATTAAAAAACAAGAAACCGGATGAAATAAAAAACACCTCAGACAAAGTCAAGGACTTCGAAAAGAAAAAAACAAAAATCACATTCATCACTAGATACAACACCAAGTCACAAAAATAATTTGCTCACATTGGGATATTTTGGAGGGAGATAGAAAACTTAAAGAAGATGCTACCACAAAACCATCCTTCATTTACAGAAAATCAGCAGACATTAAATACAAACTAGCTCCATCGATGATTAAGGATAAAAAATCAGAAACTACTATACAGTTGAGCATATCTGGAGAACCTGTGAATGGCACCTATAAATGTGGACATACCCGCAGTATAACCTCTGCACACATCAAACATAAGAACAAATCATTCAAATCAAATGTGACAGGGGAATCATTTGAGATTGGTTAACTAATCAACTGTACCACTACTTTTGTCATTTACCTATTAGAATATAAATATGGTCACCAATGTGTGGGTTGAACCACAAGACCCTTTAAAGGGATAGTAATACTTAAAATGTAAAAAAAAATATGTTGTAGGGTTTATCCCCCTGAGTAAAACAAGAGTACTCCCACCGCTGAAAGGTGTTTCATTCAAAAGTTATTAATTTTCAAAGTTGATTTTTTTAGGTGCAATATCACAGTGGCCTGAAATTGTACAGTGGCGCTGTTGCTACACCATCCTATGGAGATTTATGGTCCCGGGACCAGCGCTGTCCATAGGATCGTGTAGCAACAGCGCCACTGTACAATTTCAGGCCAATGTGATATTGCACCTAAAAATTTCAACTTTGAAAATTAATAACTTTTTAATGAAACACCTTTCAGCAGTGGGAGTACTCTTGTTTTACTCAGGGGGATAAACCCTACAACATATTTGTTTTTACATTTTAAGTATTACTATCCCTTTAAAAGAAGATTCCTCAAACACATAAATAATATTCTCAAGAAAAGCAATAAACATCCAGCAGTTAATACTGCACTAGGTGCCCCCTGTTTAAAAACATCACAGACATCACAGTCTCCAGAACTGAACACATTGTTCCAACAGCTAAAGGTGAAAATTGTTTTAAACAACTGGCAATACAGGAGAGCTGCTGGATTTTCAAGCTACAAACAATGTAAACAGGAGACATAAACAATGCACCGGATCTATGGTGTCTATTACTGTAACTCCATTATTCATACAATAAGCCAATCACCTCACTTGTCTGATTGAAAAGAATACATATTCTACCCCAAAATATTACCAACACAATTACTAAGATCTAGTTATTTTTACACCTCTCCAAGTATTGAACTATTAATTCAATATATTACCATAAGTGTGGATAGTATTAACATCACCAAGAAAGGACAATACCCCAGGAGTTTGAGTCTATTAGTAGGTCCCCACTTTAAAGATTTAAGAATAGATCTCTATGTGTACAATATACCAGCCAAGCTTATAAGGATGACTAAAGACTAATACACCCTAAATACCCCTCTACGTATATATCCATCTTAGCTAGTTTGCTTAATATACTGAGTGCAGTTGGATTTGTCCAGTCTGGTGTTAATCTCACTATCATACTTTTAGCACTTCCGAGTCTCCTGGACATTGCAAAGCATATCAGAAGAAACCAATGGGAACATTGAAATCAATGAGAACATTGAAGTTACACACAACACACAACAAACATTATTTTATTTCCCAAAGGCATAGTATAAAAGGGGCATGAGGGTGTCTGAGTTGGTGGAGTGTGGGGAAAGAATCAGTAGAACAGGGAGTGTTTTTTTAGGGGGGTTGTTTATTGGGATTGGGGGGCAGTTAATAAAAAATAAATCCTAAATACAATTCAAAAAATCCCATAAGACATGGTATAAAAGGGGTCTGAGGAGGGTGCCTGTATTGGTGAATGAATTAATCAGTTGAACAGGGAATTTGTTTTGGGGGGTTTATTGAATGTTATTGCTGTTAGAGGCCCAAGCCCTGAGGAAACATTGGTTTGTAGGACTTAAACTTGCTTGGCACAAGCCCTAAGGAAACATTGATTTGTAGGACTTAGGCTTGTTTGTATCACAGTGCCTGTGATTTCTGTCAGTCTTATCTGTGGCAGACACTGATTTGCTGTGTTGGTTTGGCCCGCCCCCTGGTGACCTTTTTATACCTGGCTATCACATCTGTCAGATGCCCTTTCGTGGTGTTTCTGAGCCAGTTATACTGTTGCTGTGTTCCTGTGTTCCGGATTCCTGTGTACCGAATCGGCTTGTCCTGACTATTCTCCAGTGTTCCTGCTCGTGTATGATCCGGCCCGGCTGACTACCACCCTTGGATCCTGACCCGGTTTGGCTGACGTTCCTGCTTGTGTATGACCCGGCTTGTATGACTACCTCCTACGTGCTCCGACCCGGCCTGGCTGACTTCCTGCTCCGAAGATCGACTCCTGCTTGTTCCAGTGACCTGCGTTCCAGTTGTCGCCGCCGCGACATTTTCATCTGCTGTTCCAGCCTTTGGTGTGACTGCCTTGCCTGGTGTCCTCCGATCAGTGCAGTGTTTCTACCTGTGCAGAGCTGTGCGTTTGTACGCCTCCCTCATACTGCAGAGCCTTGCTATACCGCTGAAAAGCCTCGAGTAAACGTGCCTTTTAACCCTAGCAGTGCTGCCTTGTTTCCACTCTCTCTGCTCCCGTAAGAGTCTCGTTCTCGGTGATACTCCTGCTGAGTTGGCCGCTCTCCGTCGGCAGCTCTGTACATCCTTGCAGAGTATTCACATCCGTTGGGCCGGTTGGGCGCCTAAGACTCTCTCTCTTTGCAATACTGGGCGATTCCGTTATACAGAGTGGTGGCAGGCAAAGGCGTCAGCGTTAGCAAATCCGGTAACTACGCCCGTGGGGCTATTGGCTCTTGCACGTCATATCCCGGTGTCCAGTTAAGTCTGAGGAGGCTTGGCAGCTCCAATTACGCCCGTGGGGGCTATTTGCACTTGCACTAGCTGAAGCAGTTCCAGTAGGTACGCCTGAGGGGGCTAAGTGGATTCCTGTGCTTCTTCTTACTGAACACCGTGGCGAGGCAGTCCTGTATCCAGCCTATGATGAACTTTGTCTCCAGCACAGCCTTATAACACCCAGGGCGTTCCAAACATCCACATCTGAGACTGACTGTTATCAATGACTTAACCCTCTGTGGTTATATTCCATTCTACTGCTGTGTATTTGTACATGTAATACGTTTGTGCATTTACAATTGTATCTATCAGTCCCTACTGCTGGTGTATATCAACCGCCACTAGAGGGCGTACCTTTGCCTGAACTTACTCTAAATAAATTGTGTTTTTATTTCACACACTGGTCTGAGAGTCTTTAAAAACCGTTACAGTTTGTCACAAGACATAAGGAAACATTGATTTGTAGGCCATAGGCTTATTAGAAACAAACCCCCAAAATGTGTTTTTTTATAGGACTATGGTTATTATTTTTTTTTTCAAAGCACAAGCCCTGAGGAAAAAAAAATATGCCCTACTGGCCATTGTCAAAAATATCCTCCTCATGAATCCATATTGTGGAATTTGCAGCTGCTGTTCTTGCTGCTGCAGCTGAGATGTTCAAGCAGCAGGATGATTAGGCAGCTGAAAGGGAATGGGATCAACAATAGTGGTAAAATGGGTGATGGATGATGAAGGTTCTACTTGCCACTACTATCCCCAGTGATGTGCCTGAGGTAGTAGCAGCACAATTAGTAGCCCCCAGGCTATGTGGAGCAAAGAAGAAGTTGGTCAATAATTCTTCTCCATCTGCTCCTCCTCCAAAATCATGGGTGTGTTGTTATTAGAATATACATTTTTCCCTTGAGAGCAAGAACTATGGCTCTCATCAGCAACTGCAATGTGCACAGTGTCTGTGTGTGTGTGGTAAATAACATCTGGGGGTACAGCTGTATTCAAACACCATGACACCAGAACTCAAACACTGCAGCTGTCACAATGCCCCTTGTCCAGACCCTGCTAAGGATACATGACAACTTGCTGGCAGTTTAATAGTAATGATGCACCCTCTCTGCCACCATGTTAGCGTATTCTGTGGAGTGGAATCTTTTCAGATGCCACTTCAAGCCCTGCTTGCAATTCTCCTCCACAACACTACCATGTGTAGTCAGTGCACCACACAATGCACAATGGGTAGAGATGAACTGCTTATCCTAACATCAATAGAGTGGCTATCACTGTCTTTCCCACGTTTGGACAGATAGGTTGTAATTTTTGCAGATCATTTCTTTTCACTGGACATGACCACAGAAAGTTTTAACTCTGTGCAGGTGCTAATTCTGGGCCAGATGGGGCTGCTTATGGCACCATTAAATTAGTTTTGGGCTGGGAGCTTGTTCAAAAAGAGTTGAAGCCACACCCCATACTAGAGGTTTTTATGTAATTATTTCTTTATTTTACATTTATTTATTTGGCTATGAATTTGTTGTTATATGTTTTCTTTTTCCATATATGTAACATTATAACATCCAAGGCAAAATATTATTCTAAAAAAAAAAATTTGGTTTAATGGCTATTACTTGTGTCCAAGTAAGACAATAACATTATTAACATATTTACATTTTTTGTGTGATCCAAATGCCTTTTAAAAATAAGACATTTTTTATTGTGCTCATTAATTGTTCATGTGTTGCAGCTTTTGTTTAGCTATCTGTGAAGGGATATCATTTTTTAAGTTTTATATAATGGAATTAATGAGCAATGGAACCTTGTCTCATTCTGACAGAACTAGCAAGGAAGTGAGCAATAAAGAAACATTTTCATTCAATATAAATGTCCTAATTTAAAGCCACATTAGGGGAACAAAAGTTCCTTATAGGTCAGGAGTTTCCATGACAACTCATATAGAGTAATTAGAAAAAAAGGCACACAAAGGGGGATGGAAAATGAAGGATCAAAATGATCGAATTGTGAATGAAAGAGGGTAAATTAAAAGAGACAAAAAGGCAAAAATATGTGTCAATGTTCAACCACCATTAGATTAACCTACGAAATTCATTTAGAGAACAGCAAGGCTTAATTATTTGAGGATGAGAGGGATGCATAACACATTGTCACTCTGCATGGCCCACTGGTATTTCACCCTTTGAATGTAGGAAAGGTATCCAATGCATTGTGATGCAATACTTTGGATAGCTCTCTGTCGCTCAAAGGGTTAAAAGTTTAAAAAGCAGCTTTAACTGTATCAAAATACCATATAAAGTAGCATATTATGTCAAGATTGCTTATGGGGTCAGAAGACACTAGGCTTACAGAAGATGAGATTTTATGTCACAGGTACCAAAACAGTTGCTAGTCTGTAGTACAGGAAATTGAAGTGTATGTAACTCAATTTAATGTTTAGTCTCTTTAAACAAGTAATTTTACCTTCAGAGGCACCAAGAAACAAAGAAACTGAGCTCTTTAGAGGAACAGTGTTTTGTCATTGCCAAAAGTGTACAGTATGTGCCAGACACTGTCCACTGCCACTGCCATCAATATAAATAAAATATTAGACTACAATTCTCCTTGTCATGTTACTCTGAGTTTTTGATAATATCACAAACAAGTAACAAATCTCAGTTACAATGGGATTCTTATATGTCAAATGAAAGAAATTTGACTTTGCATGTATCTAGATATTTTTAAGCTTTTGAGTGCCAAGGAGATATCCAACGCATTGCATCATTGCTGTATGTGTCTTTCCAGATTGGTCTAATACTGGGGCTCATGGTACTACAATGCCAGCTCTTGTCTCTACTATCACCTTCTTTCTTTTTCTTTTTTTTGTTCAGAACTGTTTATTTACTCTTAGTCAAATGTACATAGAAAATTCTAGTCAGCCCAGATCCTAAGACTGTTCATTTCCAGCAGGCACATCTCCTTCCTTTGTATTCCTAGTATAGATGATCTGTGTTTTGACACGAGTTTTATCAGACTTTTGTTAAGAAGCTCCTGATTGGCAGCTCTGGCCAATGAGCCCCTAATCTTCAGTCTCTCAGACAACACAGCAGGGGTGATGAGTTTCTAGTTGGGGACCTTTTTGCACAGCTTGTCATATGTGGCCTTGTCAAACAGCACCAAGTTGTTCAACTTGTCCCTCACTTTTCCATTGGATCACTTCTTCTTCTTGGCCTTGCCTCCAGAATTGTTGACTAGATCTTTGTCCTTCTTGGAAGACTTGCCTGCATCATTTTTTTTCTTATAGTCTTCAGGTGGCTTGCTGCTGTTCCTTCAAAGATGTTGGACTGAAAAGCCTCCTCTATCACAGCCACCTGTACTTCCTCATTCTATAGACTTTTCTAGCACATACTGCCACTGTATGTGTTATTCTAGATTGGTCTAATGCTGTTGTTGGTGGTTGTGATACTGCAATGTCAACTCTCAGCTGCTCTATCACCTTCTAATGCTCATATTTTACTTCTAAAAAGTAAAATATTCTGCTGCTTCTTTTCTTATTCTCAGAGATCACAGTGTATGTTATTTTGGTGTGGGGGGCTTTCTGTTTTTGGATACAGCTACCGGTACTTCTTCAGATTTTTCTATCCTATACAAGTTTGCCATTCCACAGCATTATTTTTTGATTGATTTTGTTAAATATTTGATTTTTTTATAAGAAATCAGTAATTAAAGGATGGCAGCACACAGAAGAAGTACTGTATAACTTAACTGATTTAACAACGGAAGACTGAGAGTGGATGTTGGCTAAGGCTGGCCCCCTGACCGTTGTCATATACACCACATGCAAACTATCTCAAGTCAAGATGCTACATATGCCCCTTTATGACTGAGACTCAAGGATGTGGGATGGGCTGATACATGTCCCAAATGTGAAGTGCTGGTTTCCTCCACATAATCTGGGACTGCCTAGGAGTTCTTCAATACTAGACGGCTGTCTTTGACACTTTGATGACGGTCGTGGGTAGACTGGTTCCATAAACTGAGTAACATAGTAATAGTTAATTAGGTTGAAAAAAGACACAAGTCAATCAAGTTTATACTTTGCCTCGTAACTGAGAGACATGCGCATTATATAACTTTCTTCCTGCCAAATAAGTAAGTGTTTATCAGACCTTCCTGGTTTCCCTACCAATACACAGTATAACCCTGTATGTTCCCTTTTGAAAGAAATGTATCTAATCTTCTCTTAAAAGTATCCATCGTATCTGCCATAACCACATCCTTGGGCAATGAATTCTATAATTTAATAAACCTTACTGTAAAATCCCTCTCCTGTTCTGAAGTTGAAACCTCCTAGTTAAATGGATAAGGCAATGGCTGAGTGACAGGAGACAGGGGGCGATAGTTAATGCAGAATATTCGGATGAAAGAAGTGTTACTAGTGGGGTACCTCAGGGATCTGTACTGGGGCACATTCTTTTTAATATTTTATTATGATGTTGCAAAAGGTCTTCAAGGTAAGGTATGCCTTTTTGCAGATGATACAAAGATCTGCAATAGGGTAGACAATCCAGGGGGAATAAGCCAAATGACAAATGATTTAGGTAATTTATAAGAATGGACAAGAATGTTGCAGCTGCAGTTTAATGTTGATAAAATAATACATATGGGACATAAAAATCCAAAGGAAAAACATATTATTATGGGTACTGTGCTGTCAGAGACAACAGAGGAAAGGGATTTGGGAGTAATTATTTCTAATGAATTAAAGGTAGGCAGGCAATGTAATAAAGCAGCGAGGAATGCAAACAGGGTGCTGGGTTGTGTAGCTAGGGGCATTAGTAACAGAAAAATGGTCATGCCACTCTATAGAGCTCTAGTTAGACCTCACCTAGAGTGTTGTGTACAGTACTAGAGACCCCATCTCCAGAAGGATATAGATACTTTGGAGAAAATTCAGAAAAGGTCTACTAAAATGGTGACTAGTTTACAGGAAAATAAATATCAGGATAAACTAAAGGATCTGAATTGTATAGCTTGGAGGACAGAAGAGAGAGGGAATATGATAGAAACATTCAAATACATGAAGGAATTCAACAAAGGGCAGGAGGGAAGTACATTTCAAAGAAGTAAAAATGTTAGGACAAGGAGAGAGGCCATAGTCTAAAGGAACACAGGTTTAGATGTAATGTAAGAAAGTTTTATTTCACTAAGAGGGTAGTAGATAAGTGGAATAGCCTACCAGCAGAAGTGGTAGAAGTTAATACAGTGACAGAATTTAAGCATGCATCGGATAGGCATAAGGCTGTCCTGAACATAAGAAAAGACCAAGGACCAAATAAGGTTTGAGGTTTTTACAGTAAGAAAATGGGCAGACTAGATGGGCTGAATGGTTCTTATCTGCCATCAAATTCTATGTTTCCTTTCCTTTAATCTCAAGGGGTGTCCCATGGTTACTTGATTAAGCCTTGGAATGAACAGCTCAGCAGAGATATTCTGGTAATGAGTCCCCTAAAATGATTCCATTAAGTTCATAAGTAGCATTTGGATTTTTCTTCCCTAATGCAAAACTTTACACTTTCCCACATTAATCATATTCCATTTAGTTGCCCAATCTGCCATTTTATGTAAATCCCTCTGTAGAGAACAAATATCCTGTTCTGAATATTTAGTGTTTTCTGCAAATATTGATATTTTGCTGTCTATATCTATTTCCAGGTCATGTATAAACATGTTAAAAAGCAGTGGACCAAGCACTAAACCCTGAAGTACTACAATCTCAACTTTAACTATATTGGAGAATTGTCCATTTACAACCACACACTGTTCCCTATCCTTAACCAGTTTTCTGTCCAATTGCAAAGGTTATCCCCTAGCCTTAATTTCCTTATTTTATAGCCCAGCCTCCTGTGTGGCAATGTATCAAGTGCCTTTGCAAAATCCAGATATACTACATCAATTACCATACCATTATCCAGGTTGCTACTTACTTCTTCGTATAAGCTGAAAAGATTAGTTTGGCATGACCTATTCTTCATAAAACCATGTTGATTCCCGCTAATAATCTTATTTTTTGTCGCGCAATCCTGAATATAATACATTATTATCCATTCTAGCAGTTTTCCCAGTACAAAGATCAAACTCACAGGTCTATAATTCCCAGGTTCTGTTTTAGTCCCCTTATTAAACAGAGGCACTACATTGCCTTTATGCCAATCTTATGGCACTGGCCTGTGGGGATAAAATCTTTAAAGATATAAAAAAGGGGTCTTGCTAACACTGCATTGAGTTCCTGAAGAACCCTTTAATGTATACCATAAGGATCCAGTGCTTTGCTAGTCCTAGTTTTGTTCAGTCATCCCATTACCCTTTCTTGTGTTAACCCAACATCTGATAATGGTATAGTTTTATTTGTTACTTGTTGAGGCTCTTCTACCATTCCTCGCTCCCTTGTATATGTGTATTCAAAGAAAGTGTTTAGAACATTGGCCTTTCCCCTATCCTCTCTAATCAACTCACCCATCTCATTTTTGAAAGGTTCAATGTACTCCCTCTTAAGTTTTTAGCCATTTATGTATTTGAAAAACCTTTTTGGATTAGTCTTGCTCTCCCTTGCAATTTGAGTTTCATTATCTATTCATTATCTATTTTGGATTGCCTATTCTCTTATTTTTATGATTTGACAATAGTACGGTATTATCTATACAAATAATTATTGTTAGCTGCCTATTATTCTTTTTGAAGAAGAATTTGTTAACTTCGAAACGCATCTAATTGGGTGAAGTTGATGTTGTTCAAAATTTGGCAATTTTTAATAATAAATATTATTTTTTAGTACTTTGGATTTTTATCTTTTACATTTGCAACTGCATATATGACTGTATCGGGGCGGTATCATAACCCCGTTGGATCAGAGCTGGTTGTCCTTACAACCGGCTACTGAAGCGTCAAAGTGTGAGTACTATCCTGTGGACCACTGCTATATTGTTAATAGTGTTTATACAATTGTATATACCCCATCTTGGTGGATTGCGCTCCCGTTCTGGTTTTGTGTTTGTATTATCTATTTTTGCTAACCTAATTGCCTTTTTGCAATCTTTGTTGCACTCCCTGTATTTTTAGAAAGAATGTTTTGTTCCTTTAGAATTAAATAGTTTAAACGCTTTTTTTTCTTTGTCATTTCCTGCTTTACATTTGCAATTAACCACGCTGGCTGTGATTCACTTCTTTTTGCATTTGTTCCCACTGGTATATACTATTGAATACATTCCTGCAACCTAAATCCTGACCATTTTTCCTCAGTATTTTTATCTTAAAATAATTTATCACAGTCTATGTATTACATTGATGCACTTAACATTTTAAAGTTAGATTTTTAAAAATTTAGAGTTTTGGTTCAACCTATACAGTTTTGCTTTGCCAAACTGATCTCAAATGTGACCATGTTTTGATCACTGTTTCCCAAATGTTCATCTACCTTAATATTGGATACCATGCCTATGTTATACGTTATTACTCGGTCCAATATATTGTTATTTCTTGCTGGCATAATTTGTGACATGTAGCTTTCCCTAAGCATGCACACAAACCTTCTTCCCTTAACACTGTGACAGGTCTCATTTTTCAAATTGTTATCTGGATAGTTAAAATCTCCCCTAATTATAGTATGCCAAACTGTGGAGCTTTCTTCATTTGCAATAGCAGCTGGGCCTCAACATTCTCATCAATATTGGGTGGTTTGTAACATATACCTACCAACACCTTTTTTTTTTTTACCTTTAACACCTCAATTAGTCTCAATTTCTACTCAAAAGTAATCCAAATTATGGCCAGTTTCCTCACTAATATCATTCCTTAAAATTGGTTTTAGCTCTGATTTCAAATATAAACACACATTCCCCATTTCTATTAATCCTGTTTCTCCTAAACAGGGAATAGCCCTCTGTATTTACAGCCCAATCATGTGTATAATCCCACCATGTTTCAGTTATACCAATCACGTCCAAATGCTCACTAACCCCCAACAATCCTAGTTCTCCCGTTTCATCTATCATACTTCTTGCATTTGCCAACATACAATTAATTTTGAAGTCTTTACAAATTTTAGCCCCTACTTTGCTTTTTTCTAAATCTTCATTTAATAGGTGTTCCTCCCTATTGGCTACACCCCTTCTCCATCCCCACTTGAGCCCAGTTCCTATCTACTTTATCTACCTCATTTTTGCTATGTATTCCATAACCCTCCCCTTTCCTAGTTTAAAAGCTTAGCATTCTATCTCCATCCATCACTTTCATATAGATTGCACCCAAGAGCAAAGTCAGCCCACAATACTTGAGCCACGCATTAAGCTCCCTGAGCTCCCTCTGCCTACATGCACTGGCACAAGGCAGAGGTAGTTTTTCAGAAAAGACTATCCTAGAGGTCCTAGCCTTGAGTTTGCTCCCTTAAATCTTTCTTTAGGGATCTCTATATTCCTCCTACTTTGTTATTGCTTCCAGTATGTACCAAGACAGCTGGATCATTTCCAGCCCCTCCTAATTATCTGTCTGCCCTTTCCGCAATATGCTAAACCCCTGGACACAACATACTGTTTGGCATTCATGTTCCTGGCGCTAGATTACCCTATCTACCCTCCTCTATTACCACCACCTACCTTTGTTTCTGGCTACTCTGCATCCCATCTAAACTGGAAGGATGACTGCTACCCTGGCTGCTAGAGGAATCAGCCTTCTCCAGTATTACCAGTACTGAGCTATTCTCATCAACATCTTCACACAATATCGCAAATCTGTTGGACTGAGTCAACTCAGAACTGGCTTTTCTCTTCCCCTCCTTACTGTTACACAGTTGCCTAGCTGCTGCTTGTCATCTATAACTCTACTCTCTTCACCACTAATCCCACATACTACTTGCTCTGTAAGTTCTAAACTACTTGCCAGGTGTCCAATATAAAGCAATGTTGCAATACTTATTTCCAGATCCAATATCTTACATTCTAAACAAAAAATATGCTCACACCTGGCACAGCAGTATGACCCTTGGCATGATTGCTCCAACTCTTCAAACATGTGACAAGATGTGCACTACTTCAGATTGTCTACTCTGCTATCACTCATGCTTAATTTTACAACTGAACTAGTATTACACTGTCCTCAGATGCTCACTCTAAGGTAAAGTAAACCAAATTTAAATGTGGTATAGTAAATCTCTTGAAATTACCTTCACCACAGACCTCTGCTTATTTCCAACACCTGCTTCTGTTCTAACTTCACTTTTCTGCAATCCACTTGAATGCAAGCCACAAAGAGCAAGCTCAAAATTAGCCTAGGGTCTTATTTAATGTAGGCCTGCACCCAAGTGGCTCCTATTTGAATTCAACCCTTAATCACTCAGGAGAGAAGAAAGAAAACAGTAACAACAATAATTAGCTTTTTAACCCTTGAAATACCCACATACAATGAATAAAAAGAATATGCCTTTTTAACTCTTATTAAACATACAATACACTCACATGTACTTTTTACCAGATTCTTTCCAGGTCCACTTGTCTACATTCCACTTTAATGCAAGCCACAATTATGCACAAAGACCTGAATTCAACACACATACAACACCTCCTACACAAAATATTGGTCATGGATCGAAAAAATGTTGGCCCTGGCATGGATGTTTCCCCTGTCCCCCTCGCAGTAACATTGGGTAAACCTTATTAAATAGGATCTATTACATTACAAACTAATTTACATACATTGGGGCTGCTTGTAAAAATTTGACAAGATATGGTGAGGTTGGATTGATCACTTTGCCGGCTCATAGCCTCCCTACTTTACCACTTAACCAAGTCGTGCTTCATTGCCTGCTTCAGGAGATCCAACCCACTTCTTCTGCTTCTTCTCCTTCGACCCCTGCATCTTCATCCTCTAGTCCTGCAGAACTAGGGGCCTCAGTTTCTGAACCTAGAGTACCATTGCCTGACAAATTCCACAGCAATATACATCTTTATAGATCTTTTATGACCTCTTGTGAGCTACTGTTCAGTATCAACCCAAGAACATATGCCCCTGACTTTTTAAAGGTCCCTACCGTTATTTCTCTGATGTCTTGAGAACCCCAAGCATGGGCATATCACTTACTACAGGATGACAGTCCCATACTCCTTTCATGGTCTTCATTTCATCATGCCATGATTAACCTTTATGAGTACCCCATGAGTTCAGCTGCAGCACAATCCCCCATTCGATCGCTGTCACACGGCCGTCGTCCTGTTGAGGATTATGTGGCAGAGTTCTGATGACTCTCCATTGAGACTCAATTGAATGAACCAGCCCTTCTGAATCAGTTCCGCCTAGGGTTCACCGAACAACTAAAAGATGAGCTAGCTCGGGTTGGGATCCCCTCATCCTAGGAAGACATCATCTTGTTGGTTGTCCAAATAGACCGTCGTCTGAGAGGGAGATGGAGGGAACGACTCTCCATTGTCCACCCGCCATCAGCAGCACAAAATACATTATTCTCTGACCCTCTTTTGCCATCTCCTGTACATCATGAAGAACCTATTCAGAGTGGACTAGTACATGGGCCATAATCTGAAGCTGATGAGGCTTGCCAAAGACACCTTAATCTTTGTCTCTTCTGTGGGGGAAGCGGTCATCTCCTGTGATCCTGTCCTAAGAGGCCCCAAAACCCATGAGGTAAAGTATTGTCCTTGAATGATAGGTGGGGTATCTGTATGGCTACCCAGTCTCAACTGTCGCTTTTGATTTGCCTACAGTGGGATAAAGTGAAGCACACTATCTCGGCTGTTATAGATTCGGGAGCCAGCAGCTGCTTCATGGATGAAAACATGGCATCCACCCTAGGAACTTCTATCAAGCCAAAGGTTCCTCCTCTGTACCTCCAGATGGCTGACTGAAGAAACTACCAACATGGACCTGTGTCCTGGGAATTTCAGACTCTCCACCTTTCTGTGGGAACCCAGCATCAAGGAATCCTGAGTTTTGACGTCATCTACTCTCCGTGATTCCCACTGATTCTCTGTCTACCTTGGCTGAAAAAGCAAAACCCACATATTAACTGGTCTGTTGCGGCACATTCTCCTTCCGTTCACATCCATCCACAGACCTACATAGCTTATTGTTTACTCAATCCGCTCCTCCGGCAGGGCTGCCTGAAATATATCATGAATTCTATGATGTCTTTGACAAGAAAGGAGTGGAACATCTTCCTCCTCATAGACAATATGACTGTCCCATTGAATTACTACCAGGGGCTCCCATACCTTACGGACGCATATTCCCTCTCTTTTCCTGAACTACAACATCTGAAGGCCTACCTCACAGAGAATTTACGTAAGGGATTTATCCATCCTTCCACCTCAGCCTCTGGAGTAGGGATATTCTTCACTGAGAAAAAGGATGGCGGCCTTAGACCATGTGAGGACTACAGAAAATTGAATAATATTACGGTTAAAAAATGCTATCCACTACTGCTCATTTCCGAATTATTAGAATGATTTTCTTCTTCTACAGTCTTCTATCACAATCTTCCTTGGGCTATCCTGTGCTTCCTTACCTCTGTATGACCTCCGGCCAGCATGGCCTTCGGCCACTTCCTCATTGCTACATCAGGTAACAGGCACAAGCACTGATGCCTGTTTATGGGCCTATTCTGGGTGGCCTAATTGGGTCCCGCCTCCTTCTGCTCCTTTATAAACCTCCCTGGGCCTGGGAATCATTGCCCTTACATGGTGTTCCTGTTAGTTACTCTGGTGCTCAGTTGTGACCTGTGCTTATCTGAGAATCTGCTCTGTGCATGTCCCTGTCTTGTCTGACTACCCACATCAGTTCTGACCTGTGGCTCTGGCTGACTTACTCGCTCCAGGTATGACCCCGGATTGTCTGACTACCCACATCGGTTCTGACCTGTGGCTCTGGCTGACTTACTTGCTCCGTGTATGACCCCGGCTTGTCTGACTATCCACATCGGTTCTGACCTGTGGCTCTGGCTGACTAACTCGATCCTTGTTAACCCCGGCTTGTCTGACTACCCACATCGGTTCTGACCTGTGGCTCTGGCTAACTCACTCGCTCCGTGTAGTCCCCGGTTTGTCTGTACTCCGTCTCCGTCTCCTATCTCGCTCAGTGTATCCCCGGCTTGTCTGACCTGTGGCTCTGGCTGACTACTTGCTCCATATGCTCCTAGCCTATCTGACTGTTAGCCTCTGTGTCCCATGGCTCTGCCTGATTCTTGCTCCCTGTTGCCTTTGGTCTCCGGTACCTTGCAGCAGTGCAGTGCTTAGCACAGTGTGCAGCTCCGAGTAGGAGCTTGGGCCCTATCATCCGGTAGTCTGGGGGTTGTGTGGGATATTATCATCGCTATATCTCATATATTATTATCACTGTATATTCCAATAAAGGTGATTATATTTTATTACTGTGTCTGTCCTTCTTTGCCTGATTACCGTGACATCTTCCCCAAGATTGACCTCAGAGGAGCACATAATCTGGTCCGAATGAAGAAGTGAGATGAGTGGAAGACCGCTTTTCGTATGAGATATGGCCACTATGAATATTTGGTCATGCCTTTTGGCCTTTGCAATGCTCTAGCCACTTTTCAGTGTTTCGTTAATGACATTTTTTCAGACCAACTAGACCAGTATGTAGTAATTTATCTGGATGACATTTTGATTTTTTCAGATACTCTACTAGATCACCATCATCATGTTCACATGGTGCTCCAAAGGCTATGCAAACATTCTCTCTACACTATGCTAGAGAAATGCGACTTTGAGGCCAAGAAAATAGAGTTCCTCGGCTTTCTCATCTCCCCTGGTCATATTGAAATGGATCCACGCAAGATCAAATCAATTCTACATTGGCCTACTCCCAACAAAAAAGCAGTGCAGAGTATCATTGGATTTGCAAACTTCTACAGAACATTCATCAGGAACTTTTCTAAAGTCATTGCACCCATTACCTTGCTCGACAAGCAATCCCTTTCCGGTGGTCTGACAAGCTCAACAGGCATTTGATATATTGAAAAGACTGTTCACTCAGGCACCCATTCTAGCTCAACCCAATATTGCCAAGCCATTCATCCTAGAAGTGGATGCATCAGACATGGCCACAGGAGCTGTGCTGTCTCAGCGCTCAGGTTTGAATGAACAACCACATCCAGTAGCCTACTTTACTATGAGACTATCACCTGCAGAGCTCAATTACACAATAGGAGACAAAGAACTGTTAGAAAAAAAAAAAAAAAAAAAAAAAAAACGCCTTGGAAGAAAGACATCACCTGATAGAACGTTTATGGCCCTGAAGAAAGATCTTGGGAACCTGCTCAGCATATCCATGCTCCTGATTGTCTCAAGCTCTTTCATTGTTGACATCTTTCAAAACCAGGCCCTAACTCTGTCCCGAGGCCGTCGTTGAGGAGGGTGCTCTGTCAGTACCTTCCAACATCTGGGGGCTGCATTGGGCGACTCGAGATGCCAGTGTCACGGTATTTGAAGACTCTCAGACTTAAGGTTTGGTAAAAACATAACTTTATTGAAAAGTTAAGGCAATCCCATAGGGTATCATACATATATATAACAATACAACAAGTAGTGACAATATGAATAGGTTCTACCGGCCTTGCCAATAATACCAGGCAAGGCAACCCAAGTGACAGGTGCAAATATAGCAGTAGGCTCTACCGACCTTGCCAATACCGGGTAAGGCAACCGTGAGGTGAAACATACCGGTTCTACCGGCCTTACCAATACCGGGCAAGGCAGCCTGAAGGAGTACTGAGTGTAGGCTCAACCGGCCCTGCCAATACCGGGTAAGGCAACCTAGGATGGCCACGAGAACAGGTTCTACCGGCCTTACCAATACCGGGCAGGGCAGCCTGAGGGAACACTGATAGTAGGCTCTACCGGCCCTGCCTATACCAGGTAAGGCAACCTTAGAGATATAACGTAAATCGGTTCTACCGGCCTTACCAATACCGGGCAGGGAAGCCCAAAAGAGGAGACCAGGCTGTCAGATGACATATGACAGTAGAATGGAACAGGAATCAATGGTCTCACTCAAGCAGAAGTCTCTAGTCAGAGAATACCAGACAACTGCAATAATAAGTTGGACAGCAACCGGTCCCCAGTGTCTGAATTAGTCAAGGAGCAAACCAGCGTCCGCACGCTGGGACCAACTGTAACATAAACCACCAGGTTTAGTGGAGTAACCCAGCGTCCGCACGCAGGGACCAACAGTAGATAAGGCCACCAGGTTTAATGGAATAAACCAGCGTCCGCACGATGGAACCAACAGTAATCTGAGCCACCAGGTGTAATGGAGTAAACCAGCGTCCGCACGCTGGGACCAACAGTAAAATGAGCCCCAAGGTTAAATGGAGTAAACCAGCGTCCGCACGCTGGAACCAACAGTAACATGAGCTACTAGGTTAAATGGAGTAAACTAGCGTCTGCACGCTGGAACCAACAGTAACATGAGCTACTAGGTTAAATGGAGTAAACCAGCGTCCGCACGCTGGAACCAACAGTAACATGAGCCACCAGGTTAAATGGAGTAAACCAGCGTCCGCACGCTGGGACCAACAGTAACATGAGCCACCAGGTTAAATGGAGTAAACCAGCGTCCGCACGCTGGGACCAACAGTAATTGAGCCACCAGGTTAAATGGAGTAAACCAGCGTCCGCACGCTGGGACCAACAGAGATATATCACCGGAGCGAAACAAGCACAATGTCGCCTCAGCGACAGGGAGTAGAGCGAGAGCCCTGAGACCAAGCGGAGGCTAACTGGAATGAGCACCGCTACACTGACAGATGACCGGAACTGTAGGGGCCACGGAAAGCTGGAGAGACAAGCAGGCAGGAGACTCAGGAACTCAGGAACGATCGAGACTGGAACACTGGAACACTGGAACACCGGAACACCGGAACGCAGGATCCTCTGGCCCAAGCGCCTGACAAGCAGGTCAGAACAAGTAATGTCAGAGACACCACGAAAGGGCAACCTGAGAGTGCCCGGACTGGGTTTAAAAAGGCTGTGTAAGGTGGGCTAACAGCAGGCAGCCAATGAGGAACTTCCAGCAAGTGATAGACACAGGATAGCAAGAATCACGGGCACCGTGATAGCCAGTCTGGGCTTCCTCCTCTTCAGAGTGGATGCACCGACGTCAGGGCATTACGTTGGAGTGGATTCATCGACTTTGGAGCTCTGATGTCACCCAGACTTCATAAGGAGCGCTCTGACCGGATCTAGCGCTCAGTTGTTGTTTGGAGTTTTTCTGTGCATTGTGTAGCTGATATCTGATTTCCTGGACTTTGACTCTGCTTGACCTGACTCCTGCATCTGCTCCGCCTGCCCCTGACCCTCTTGGCTATGTCTGACCATCGTTTGTGCTCTACCTGCCCATGACCTTTGGCCTACCTTGTTGACTCCTGCTTATCAGCCACTGACCTCTGGCTGGAATATTGAATCCCACTATGCTGGCGATTTCTCTCTGTTGGCCTGCTATGTATCCCAGCTCCACTACCAGATACTCCCTGTATTACTTACTATGCTCCCTAGCACGTTGCCCTAGTTTTGGGGATCTATTTTTGTTGTATATATTTTTACCTTCTAGGCTACGAACCCTACATACCCTACCAGATACTCAATGTATTATCTGCTATGCTCCCCAGCACATGTTCCCTAGCTCTGTGATTCTATTTTTCATGCTTATATCTCCAAGTCTTATGTTTAGTGTATAACCTTGTCTTTAATATCTATTTGATTTATTGGTAATATACACTGCTTATGTTTAGTTCGGCTGGTCACCTGGGACTCGCCTGTAACTCTTCCCTTGGGATACTGCTCTTAGGTTTCATTCACCTATTCTCTTTCCCCCAACAGCATTTTCCTGGGGAGTGACACACTATCACAGGGGATAGATGTTACATTCGTAATAGTAGTAGTAGGCAGCAGTGGCACTACACCTTGAACAGCAGCAGAAGCACTAATTTCTAGGGTTGTACATGTTCACCTGTGTTGCTGCTTAGACAATAATTGTTAGTGAGACCGAGTGTAGGTTGGACTTGAAAGCAATAAAGCTGATGATGGTGACCGAGATGGCTGTCATTTTGTACATGTAATCTGTCCAGACATTTCATTTGATCTCTCAAATACTTTAAAAACAGGCATATTTCTCCTTTTCAAGTGGTAGGAAATTGAGCCTTTTCCTTTCAGAAATGCTATGTTTTTGTCATATCATCATTGTTCTTAGTTTCTAGTTGATCTGTATCTGAAGATGGAGAAATGAGTGGAGAGACAAATTCTAAATAACCATCATCTTCAATATCTTCCAAATTCTCTTCCTACCTCTTACTTTCAAATTGTTGTTAGTTTTTTAAAGCTTGAAAAACTTTATTTTTACTCTCCTCATAGGAGGATTTATAGAGCATTGACAACTAGTTTCAGCGTTGGTGCAGTAGTTGGTCATACTTCTAAACCCTTCTCTACTATGGCATAAAAACTAGAATGTGACCATTTTCATCTTTAAAGGGATAGTAAGACTTATATCGTTCTTCATGTTTTTTTTAATGCCTACAAAATAAAATAAAGATACAATGAAGTATTACTATCCCTTTAAGAATGTGTATATGATTCCAAACAGCAATATGTAAGACTTTCTTTTTGTGGATATTTATTTATTTATTTAGAAAATGTTTTTAATAGAAAAGAATACATTGAGATTTCTCTCATTTTCAAGTATATACTGGATATCCTCTTTTAGACTGATAAACACTAAAGCTTAATGCGAAGAGGAATTTATTAAATATGCACCTAAAATGGAGATCAGGAAAATAAGCAATTGCAAACACTATTTATTTGACCAATGAGGAGAAAGCCACCTTATTTGGTGAGACTAGTTCCAACAGAGACGTTCCTTCTAAAACACAGAAAGCCAAAGAAGATAACTTCTGGAGAAAACCAACTGAAAACTGTGATTAAAATAATTGGGGGTTTTAATCCTTTGAATGCTGGAAAGACCTTCAACACATTGCTGTAATATGTGTTTGAGACCTCTCTGGCATTCAAGTGGTTAAAATCTTAATTTAAATCAATTATAATTTTAATAAGGTTTATGTGACCCCTTTGGCGCAATTGGTTTTCTACAAAATTGCACATTTGTAGCTTCCTGCATAAGGACCATTTTGCTCTTGAGCCTGAGCAATAAAGTTTTATCAAGTGTATTGAAAATTGTACATATATATATATATATATATATATATATATATATATATATATATATATCTGTACACAACATGCTCCTTCGTATTTATCTTTAGCTTTAGTGTTACTTTGTTTCCAAACTGCCAAAAAATGTTATCTAATACCTTATTACTTTGTGACATTTGTGGACATAAGAACCTTAGCTGATAAAACAAAGGCATTTTTGTTTGATAAGATATTTTATTTAGATAGAAGACTGCAAAGAACAGTGTCTGACTAGCTGAAGAAAACAAGTCAGAACACAGGTAGGTTCATGCAATTGTGTAGGAAATCAACTGCATTATAGGGAACAAATAAACAGTCTCCATGTACTAAGAAAAGCAGTGTAGTTCTGGGGCAAACCAACTTCAATACAATACACAATCTCAATACAATACACAATCTCAAAATATCCATTGAATTAAATGGGTCTTTTATCCCCTGGCAATGCATTGCTGTCTACTGCAGCATTCAATGTGTTGAGTCCCTTTGAAATCAATGATTAATTGTATTTGTTGCCTATAGTGCTTATGGTTTGCCCCAGAATTACCCTTCCCTTTCCAAGTACATTAGCCTCATTAATTTAAAGGAATAGTAACACTTTATTTTGAGTGTGCATAACCTGACTCTAAAAGGCAATCAGATATCTCACTGGATCAATATCCTATCTGCATTGAAACCAACTGTTATAATTCCCAATATTGGTGTGAGCTAGAAATGTATATGTCTTTTTTCATTTCCATCTATATTTAGCCACATTTATTTCTTTGACAGTAAGCTTACTGAATTTCTGTTTCCACAGATTTTTCTGGTCTACAGACCATCAAAGCAGTATGTAATACAATGTTACACTCTCACAGCAGCACCGAATGTTCTGTATGCTTTCTTCATTAAAGCAGCAGTAAACTTTTTTATGAAAACACATATTTTATAGACATTTTCCTGCTGAATAAAACAAGGTCACTCCCACTGCTGTCAGATGTTCTATTCAAAATTTATAACAGTTCAAATAACCAGGAAGTGAATTTACTGCGATTACTTCCTGATAGTTCTAACTGACAGGAAGTGACAGGCAATTTCTATCACATTCTATGGAGAACTGTATGTCTCTGACTTTCTTGACTTCCCTCTCCATTAGAATGTAACAGGAAAAACTAATTAGAATTTGACCACTAGAGGGCGCTGCTAATGTAAAAAAAAAAAAAAAAAAAAAACATGAGTTTAAACTGTAATAACTTTGGAATTATAAATCTCTTGAGAGTGGGAGTACCCTTATGTTACTCAGAAGGAAAATCCCTACAATACATATGTTTTCATAAGAAAAAAGTTTACTGCTCCTTTAATATTTTTTTAATATATATATTATATCTCTTCATCTGATTTCATTGTTCCCCAACAAAAAGCTCTCTACAAACAGGGACATAAAAGTGTAAAAAAAATTGGTGAAGATGAAAAAAATGAATGGACAATGACATTCCATGTTAACCAATTGTACAATATGCCGAGTCAAAATAGAGGTGATAAAGTAGAGATGACGTCTCCAGTGATATCACTTCTCCAATTTCTGTAATACTATGGACCTTATGCATTATGATCTCCAAAGTTGGAGACATTTTAGTCTGTAGGCTTCAAAGAATAACATGGGAACTGGAGAAGCAATATCACTGGAGAAGTTATCTCTGAATTATTACCTCTTTATCATGCCTGAGTGCATCTCCCCCATTATGTCTGTAATGTTTTGTAAAGCAACACATTGGAGACATCTCTAAAATTACAGAGGCATACCTCCCAACATTTCACATGGCCAAAGAGGGACACTTGTGTTTTAGATGGTGTTTCTGGGGGCGCGGTTGGTGGGCGGGGCATTGCTGAGAATTTTTAGGTTACTTTGTGACCTGTCGACACCTCTTTGTGTAACTGAATATAGGATATAGAGCAAGACCAAAGTAATTTATTTACACAGATTAATTTACAACCGCATATACTAAAGATTAACTAAACATTAATGGGAGTTGTATTGCTGCGGAGCAATGTGATAGACTTATATACACACCACACAGTCTCATCTCCTAAAAAGAGGGACACCAGGATAGAAAAGAGGGACAGGGGGATTTGGGTCTCAAAGAGGAACTGTCCCTCCTAAAGAGGGACACTTGGGAGGTATGCAAAGGTTAAGTACATAGCTGGTAAAAGTTGTATGGCAATCTGATTTATAAGTTTCCTTTACAGAGGGGTACAACACAAGAATTTCAGACTACCTTAGCGAGTACTGATTATGTGATTATATGGTGGTGGCAGATTTATCAAACTTTGTAAACAGGTTAGCCAACGTAAAGGTAGATAAAACATCAGCACATTCACTGAATATCATAAGAACCTTTAGTGTCCTAGATTTCATGAGGCTCAGAGAACATCATTAAAGTAATCACCCAATTAAAATGCATTACATAGAGTGTACATATAAAATAGGTTTCATTAGGAGATACTGCAGTTTCAAAATATTTTTTTTTCAAAATCTATGTGTTGAGAATAAAAATGGAATACAGCTAATGATACTACAGGGCAAGGCTGCAGTTCATACAGTAACCACTGGGTGTCACTGTCCCCTTATGTCCTGATTCAGTGGCTCTCAAGCTTTTTTGTTCAAGGCACACCTAACATGCAGTCTGGCATTTTCGGGGCACCCTTATCATTTTATATCATTTGTCAAGGGTGTAATGAAGGCTACATATACATAAATATAGAGTTATTGTTAGACCTCACAACTAAAATAAACATATTGTGCATAGTAATATCCTTAAATGTACATTTGGAAGTCTACATTCACATTTTTGTCAAAGCGTTATAGACACAATGGGCACCCTAAGTGGATATCCGTGGCACACCAAAGTGCCACGGCACCCTGGTTGAGAACCACTGTCCTGATTGATCATGGCCTAGAACTAGGTTTTCATCACTACCTGAGGGGGTTATAGCTTTTAACCGTTTGAGAGCCAGAGGGGTATGCAGAACATAGCAAAAGCAATGCTTTGGATACCTTTCGGACACTCAGAGGGTTAAACTATGTAAACTCTGCATAGGAGAGATATTACACAATAGGTTTTTTGAGATATCCCTAACTCAGTGATGGCAACGTTTTTAGGCCCGAGTGCCAAATTTTCTGCAGGGAGACTATGTTGGAGATATCAAAGTGCCAGTACTGAAAATTTATCATGGGAAGGAGGTTTCTTTGGTGAATACATGTATGAAAGATAGATATATGCAATGTAGTATGGCAATAAAATTATTAACTTTTAATTATTTTTTAGAAATCACAAAAATTACCAATGAAATGGAGCTTACAACTGAAGTGGACCTACAATAGTGATACCACAGACGTTGCAACTGGAGCTGCACTATTAATAACAGAGCTTACATTTGAAAATGAGCAACTTTATTGATACCAGAGAGCTTATAATTGAAAAGGATTTACCATACTGATACCAGAGCTTACAACTGAAATGGAGCTACTTTAGTCATTCCACAGAGCTTACAATTGAAGTAGAACTACATTCATTATATAACAGAGCTTACAGTTGAAATGGAGATACACTAGCAATACCACCCCTATTAACCCACTGTGTTCCAAAGGCATGTTAAAAGCTTTGCACACCCCTCTGGCACATAAAACTAATATGCTTATTTTTAGACATGTCTGCAGCCCTCGTCCCCTAATCACTTTTCAACCTGCCATCACAGCTCTCAGCTGCCCACCACAACAGACCCTACTTCCAACATAACTTTTATCCCATTTCCACCCCCCAGTCCTAGTTTTCCAGTACCATTAGTTCACAAAGCTGTTATGCCCCATTCTTTATCACAACTGTCAGTCCCCTATCATCAAAGTTCCCAGGCCTCAGCCCCCACATCACCATAGACCTAAGCCCCATCAGATCTCCACTTCACCACAGTCCTTAGCCCCATATGGCCTTTTGATCCCCATCACCACAACCCTCATCCCGTCCAATAAAGCCCACCAATTTGATTTTTTTTATTTTGGGCTAGCGAGCAGAATCTCCAGTAATCGGAGTCTGTGTCACTTTGGAGGCAAAACAGGAAGACGTTGGTGGCACAACAGGAAAAGAAGGAATGATGCTGGACACACACATTTTTAACACCCCCATCCCTCAAGACGGGTCATGCTGGGGCAATGTTGCAAGAAACCTGTGAGAGAGAATCTTCAGCTACAAGCAGGGGTGGATTGTAGTGGAATACCAGCCTAGGGTAATTATTTCTAAACTGGCCCACTAGCAGGAATTAGTGTGTGTTCTACACAGCTGCTTCACAGGGTTAGAGTACAGATACAAACTGAATCACATTTAATTCTGTAGAGCTGTACCTCAGTAGCTCCAGACTGAACCTCAGTACTCAAATTCTGTGGAAGTTCGGGGCAAGCTTAACCATTTGAGTGCCAGAAGGATATCCAGAGTGTTGGATACCCCTCTGGCACTCAATTGGTTACATTTATAGTTCTCCTCAGTATGAAGCCTTCTATAAATAATAACAGAAGTAGGCAAGCAGTTGCTGTCAGATCCAAATTGTTATAGTACTATGGACCACTGTTATCTAGTGTTCCTCGCACTGCACCACAGCAAAGAGCCACATAGTACAAATAGCCTTGTTTTATAGTAGAGGTATAATAAAAACAAAATTAATATATAGATGCCACAACCAAAAAGATATATATGTGATCATTCTCACAGTCTCTGTATAGCAATAACTGGGAAGTCAATTCTCATATGCTTGGTCTTCGCGGCTATTGATTTGGGTAGGGACCCCCCAGGTTTACACTATGGTAGAAAAGACAAAAATAACAAAAATGCAGAAGTCCTTCTAAGCACAGTATCCTTTTGATTAGTTGAAGCTTCACTGACACTCTGTGCTCTGTATGAGAGATTTATGGAAGGCCTCTCAATTAAATCAGCTCCCCTGGTATAAACCCCAGGATGATTTTCTTTAGGTGGTCCTCCTTGGTGTGCCATTGCATCTCTCTGGTCCTCTCTGTGCCGATCCTTTCTCCATCTCAGAAATGTGGGATTACACTGGGGGTTGGTCACCTCTCCCAGTTTAGCCTACTGATAGACTAAAGGGTCTCAAAATAGATGAGGTTACTTATGGGAAGTCTACACTCCACCATATAATTGTATATGAGCCAGGGTATATGGTAGGGACGTGCACAGACATTTTGGGGGGCAGGGGCTCAAATGAAAAAAAGGACACTTCTCATAATTATTTATTCAAAATATATATTTAAAAAAAGAAAATAATTTACATCTCTGGAGCCTGTAGGCACAGAAATCTGAAGCTCCCCCCCCCCATTGGCCATCTCCACTGGACACCTCCACAATGCTCCTAATCTCCACATTGCCCCCCATCGTCTCCATATTGCCCTTACATTGTCCCCTGTCAGCTCCATATTGCTCCCATCAACTCCACATTGCCCCCATCATCTCCATATTGCCCCCATTATCTCCAACTTACCCTCACATTGCCCCCATCATCTCCATATTGCCCCCATCAGCTCCAACTTACACTCACATTGCCCCCATCATCTCCATATTGCCCCATCATCTCCATATTGCCCCATCAGCTCCAACTTACCCTTACATTGCCCCCTTCATCTCCATATTGCTCCCCATCAGCTCCATATTGCCATCAGCTCCAACTTACCCTCACATACATTGCCCCATCATCTCTACATTGCCATCATCTCCATCTTGCCCCCCATCAGATCCATATTGCCCCATCATTTCCACATTGCCCCCCAGTGTCTGTTTCCTACCTCTTCCCTGGTGGTCCAGCGGCAGGAGAGGTCTGTATGTGCCTCCTTTGGCACAGACCTGTAGCTGCTGGAGCTCCCACGTGGTCTTCTCTTCATGCAGAGCACTGGGAGACGATGTCATCTCCCAGCTCTCTGTAATACTATAGAGCTGAAGAGGGAGCGCAGCATCTACAGGTCTGTCCTGAAGGAGGCACAGACCTGACTCAGCGGTGGGGGGGTTAATGTGGACGGAGAGGCAACTTTTTTTTTTTTTTTAAAAGGGCACGAGGGCAATTTGGACAAGAAGGGCAGGTGCTCAAGCCCCCGTTGGTGTCTATGTGTGCACGTGCCTGTTGTATGGTATTCAATCAATTTATTAAAATAAAGTAAATAAAACTAGCAATTGCTAAATACAGCAATACAATATGTTTAAAATTCTAATAGTAACAGTTGCTGTCAGTGTATCAAAGAGGACAATGCATGCATGAGCTTATCCCTTTGAGGAACAGGGTTTGTGTAAAGCATTGCAAAGCAATGGTTTGCACAACCATATGGTCCCTTTAGGGTTAATGTTAAATTTGCTTGCTGTACTGTAAATTGCTGTGTATATGAACCTGGTGCTCTGCAGGATGTCAAACACAGTTAAGATTTTTCATACACCGCCCGCTGAGAGTCTCAGACAACAAGGTTTTTTCTCTTTGCTGTCAGCAAATATAGCAGGCAGATCCTATATCATAATTTGCTAATGTATGTTTGTCAGAAGCTGTCATGCGCAGTACAGACGGCTGTGCGCTGCATTCATACTCAGTACAGACTGCCCGCGCTGCTGCTGATAACGGGGCGGGGCTCTCCGAATTCAGACCGTAGTCTTCTCTGCGCACCTAAGGTCTACTGTCTGAATTCAGAGCACCCCGCTCCGTTATCAGCCATGGCGCGGGCAGTATCTACTGTGCATGATTGCACTGTGGCCATTGCTTCTTGGCACTGTGGCCCGTGTACACAGGCTGTTCAACTAGTATTTTTATAGTAGGGATACATATCCTTGTATACTGCCACCAAGTTTTTTGTTCTTTTTTTGTAGCTGCTGATTGGTTTTAACTACTTAACCCTTTGAGTGCCAAAGGACTTTCCTCTGGCACACAATGGGTTAATATACAGTTCAGACAGGTCAAGAACAACAAATGTCCACTTGTTCTGCTTCTATTTAAAAAGACCGCTCCCAAAAAATAAGTTTTGTAGGCAACATGCTTTCTCTTCCTGAATAACTTTTATACCTTGCTTTCAGAGCTCCTCTAGCTGATATTCTAGTAGCAGCCTAGTGCTGTAGATGCCCCTTGTCTCCTCCTATCCTGTTAGATGTGTCTGCTGTGTATGTGTAACCTCCAACACACGTTTCCATACAAACACTCCCATGCAGTCACTGTGAGATATGGGAGTGCAGGGCACAACAATATGATGTCATATCCCAGTGCAGTACAGGACTGCAACTGAGAGGAAGTATTGACGCGATGCAGGAAACGTGCGCAATCGCTATTTCCCGTGTGAAAACCACTAGGGAATAGGTTTGCGCATTATTTTGTTGAATTGCGCATGAAAATTCAAGATTAGCGAACGGCTGCATATATTTATTTTTTTTGTGGGCGGGGCTAAGATTACCGAATCTGTGTGAGTGGAATAGTGAATGCGCCTAATGCAAGAACTGCTATTGCGAATTAATTTTTTTATTGTTGTCGTAAAATGGATTTTTTCATGCACAATTCAAGAAGCGTTCAGTATTTAGCATCCTGGATTAGAACATTTGCAAAATCTATCTGCGCACAAAAATGCCTTTATCCAATGCGAACGTTTCTTGCATGACGCCACATGTGACTACGGGGGAGTGGCCTGCTCCTCTAACCAGTCCCAATGCTGCCCTGGCTGCTTGCCACCATAAAGGCCTCTGCATGCCAGTGGTGACAAGTGTGCCATAGGTTTCCCATCACTGTCCTAACTGATCACAGGTATTTCAGTCAAAAAGACAAATTCACTGATTAATCCACCTCATGCAAATATATTAAATTTTAACCTGTGGCACTACTGATCAAAGGAAGAGAATATAAAGGAGCAGGCAGAGATGCTTCAGCCACAGCACTTGTATAAGACATTGCCTATATATATTTACTATCTTACAAATCCTGATGATGTCTTTCTGCCAATATGCAGATACAATTCTAACACAAGTTTCCCAAATACACAAACGCTTTAATTGCTATCCACATATGACTCTGGGCTCTGTCGCATTACTGGTATCCAAGCTCTAAGGCAACCTTTTACACTCCAGCTGTTAGAGACAGCAACAGCTCTAGTCCTCAACAGACTATGTCTGCTTTAGTTCAAGGCTTGCACCTGGCACCCCATGCACATGCAACTCCCCATAACTATGTCAGCTGTACTAACTCAATGCTTTCTCTTTGGACCTTTTTATGACATCCCAAATTATTAGGATATCAGGGATGTTCTTTAAAAGCCCCATCTTAATTCAAATATTAAACACCTTTGCAAATAATGATGAATCTCTGTAACAAAATAGAATACACCCAAGATAGGACACTAAGGTGTATATGTGTGTAAATTGGGGCAAACCAGTGCTTTGGTCACTTATTTAGAATTCAATACAGATTTAAATTAATATTTATTATATATACTGTATGTCCTGTTATTGCAAGCAAACCAAGCCGGATCATCCATTATTTCAACCTAGGCTACTGCCTAGGCCCATGGCAATATGAGGGCCCTGGATGGAAATGATTGGTCACAGACAAAGGACCTGCTGTTTCTGGCGCTTACATTTTGTGTTGGACACCCAAATTGTTGAAAGAGACCAACATCATGCAGTTTTTCAAACTTCCATTAGAGCCAAAATGCCAGTACCCTCTAGCAGCACTCTGTATCAGAAGCACCAGATCAAGAGATGAAGCCATAATCCATCTCTGTAAGCAAACAACTATAAAGCAGCCACTCATACAATGAGATAAACACATACTGAAGCTGATTTACTAAGAGGAACTGGAACAATCTTGGGTCAAACAATCTGCACCATAAGGAGCAAACAAAAATGGCTTTTACATCCTTGAATGCTACAGAGGTCTCTAAAGCATTGCAGATGGTGAGTAATGCATTAAGATCGCTTTTGTAGTCAAACGTTTAACCCTTTGTGTGCCAGAGGCATATCCAATGCTTGGCATACACACATTCACTTCCATTCTCATAAATTAGAGGCATGCATTTTTAGTGCTGCAGTTCATGCACATAGACTGTTGTTTGGTAATGTATGTGGTGAAGCTATTTCATTTTAATTCAAATAGTAGGAAGGACTATGAGGAGAGGCATCAAACTGACCTCACAAACCGAAAGACTAACAAACTATAGTAGTGCATGTAGGCCTCATTAAGGAATTGAGCACATACCATCTCATGTATTAAGTCGAGTTTTCTTATAGGGGCAATAAACATCTATAATAGTATAGATTATTTTTCATAAAACATAATATTTAACCCAATATATTTAGATATGAACAGTGCTGAGTCTGGAAATCAGATGGTTTAAAATGTCGTAATCATGCAGAAACAAAATAACATACCATAATGTATAAAATATTACATCATAAACACAGTAAAATTAGAATAAACAGGATAGCACAGATAAAATCAATCTATAAAATATATGATAAGCTAAAATATGGGGGAGACTAACAATAGTAGATGTACACATTAATGGTTCAGATAAAGAGAGTTCTACTGTTTGTTTCTTACAGTTCCACATACAGCTGTTATTGTCACAGTCTCTCCAGGCACATGGAACGCACACTGGCTGACTACAATCTGACGTTCTATGTGTGCCCGACAATGCTGACTTCTCTCGACTTCTCTCAACCAATCCAGTGCTTTTCCTTAATAGAAGTTCACCAGAGATGAAGTACAGTTAGTGTACAAAATACTTCTTACCCCTGTTCCCCTATAAAATTGATTTTATGTGGACATTATATGGTACATTTTATGTGTTATGGGTATGATTGTTCTTTTATAGACTGTGTTCATTTGTAATCTCCTATTTAGTCTAAATCATATTGTTTATATGGTGTAATCCTTACATGCTGAGTCATCAATTAGCATTGGAGGCTTACTGATTTATTTATTTATTTATAAGGGTATTGCTATTAAGTACAGTGGTTTCTTTTTCTATTGTGAGCAATACATGGTTAGTCTAAGAAAGCTAATTTATACAAATATATGCTTATCAATATTTAAATGTTTGTGTCTCAGCGCGTTATAGCTCTATACTGTGGGTACTGATATACAGCCTCCCTTTTTTTTCATACATGGTTCTAGAGGTCCAGTTCCTTGTTTAGGATATGACACATTATGTTTTTTTATCTTTAAACTCAAGGAGGTTGATGTACCAGCAAGAGCTAATTCAGTGCAAAGCAGAATACACCACGGAGCAAAAATACAAATTCCTAAAATTCCCACTGATTTAACCCACTGAGTGCCAGAGAGGTGTGCAACTCCAAAGACCAAAGCTGTCCATAGAATGGTGTAGAAACAGATCTACTGTACAATTTCAGGCCACTGTGATATTGCACCTAAATTCAACTTTGAGCTGTAATAACTTTTGAATAAAACACCTTTCAGCAGTGGGAGTACCCTTGTTTTACTCAGGGGGATAAACCCTACAACATATTTTTTTTTTACATTTTAAGTATTACTATCCCTTGAAAGGGTTACAAGAGGGTTGCTGTTTGTGGTGCTGAAGTCTGACAGGATCTTCTGTGTTCCCCCAGTGGAGAAGTGGGGAAGCAGAGAGAATGTTTATGTACATCAATTTTATCGAACTGCTGGTGACACGTAAGGGAGGGCATCCTTTCCACATCACCAGCAGTTCAACAACCCTGTATGCTAATGGGGAGCTTCTCCTCTTCTCCCTTTGCATCCCTAAACCTTAGTGCATATGACAATGTGTGTCTACATTAACAAGGTGACGTGCTCTCAGCGAATCACCAGACACACACCGCTACAGCATCGAACTTTAGTGCATTTTCCCTCGAATTCTAGAAAGAAGTAGTGTAGTGAAGACATAGCTAGTGTTCAAGAGATTAAAAGTAACATTTAAAAAAATGGAAACGTTCTTTTGGCCCTATAGTGCAGTTGTTTTGCATTGAATTGTTTCTTTTTTTTTAGTACGAACTTTAAATATAAAAGATATAGTATGTCTCTCTTGTTTCATCATTGGGGGTAATGGTTTATTTACAATTTTTACTTACCATATTTGTATTATTTACCATGGTGTGGTAGCAATTTTCTCATATTATGGCTAGACTCAGGACTGGATTTACACTAGGACGAGTAAGCAACTGTCTTCAACTCCAAATCTTGTGAGGCTTCTCAGCTGCACTAGTCACATCCACATTCAGAATTCAGAGTTTAGCCAAAGCAATCTCAGTGTCCCTCCACTAATTTACATGATCCTTGGATGCTAGAGAGATCTCCAATCAAATTAATGTGTTGAAGATGTCTCTAGCAATTAAGCAGTTTAAGAGTTTTTTTTTTCCATGTTTTTTATTGGATAAGGGTATTTTCTGTTTCACGGAACAGAGAATAGGAATGGAGGTGGGGTCATGTGTGAAATGGGGATGTGTACCCCTTTGGCACTCAAATGTGACATAGTGTTCACATGTTCAAATTGTGGACACATTTAATTGTTGAGTTCATATTTACAATGTTGATATATTTCTGTGTTTCAGCTCATATTTATTGTGTTGCTTTATTTATGCATATGTATAGCTAAGAGCCAAATAGGACACCTTGCCTACGGGTGCCTCAGATTTTGGCCAATGCTAGATTTTTTAGCTAAAAACTCAGGCTTAATTAAAAATTAGCAGAAGTACATCAAGATTGTTAAAAACTAAAAAGTGGTAATATTTTGTATCTTCTGCTTAGTGTTTCAGGGTAGTCAGTCACTGTACCTCCAACTGTTGGGCACTTCAACTTTCTTCATCCCTGCCAGCTATTTGCTACCCCTGGTTTGTTGTATGGTTATCATTTTGTAACTAACCACGCTGTTAATTGAGTTGTACCTGTTCAGCAGTTATTTTTAATTCATGTATAGTGCAGGTTTCAGTTTTTATGACTAGGATTGTCACTCGGCTCATACAGTATCTTACTGGGAGGGTGGTATAAAGTTTTCAAAAGTAAATCCATACCAGCAAAAGGATAGCCAACTTTCGTCCTTAGAAAGTTGGCAACCCAATTTATAAGTATGCTAGTGTACATACTTTCTGTATTTACTGGTGTTTTTTGGTTTAATTTACTTTTGTCACACTGATAATTCATACTCAGATCTGCAAAGGGTTAATCTGACATTGATGTATAAAATAGACAGGCATCGGCTGCAACATATAGGATGTCTTCCATGTAGGCAAGCCCTGTATGTATGTATCTTTATTTACCTAGCGCCATACATGTACACAGCGCTTAAAATGATAGTAATGTTTCATAATAAAAGCAGCTCAAATTAATCATCATAGTTTTTGGACTTTGGAGAGTGTTATTTCAATTCTGTCAGAGTTGTAGTTCAAGAGTAATTCAATGACAAAGTATCCCCCTCCCGCCCCTTTTACTGATGTAACACTGTTCAGCTAGATCAGAAGGGAGGTACCCAGGTAGATTGCAGAAAGGGACAATCTTCAATTAAGATAAGGGATAAACCTGAAAAGCTTGTCAAGGGGGACAAGGCCTTCATTGTTCTCATAGGAAGAAGATTGTCCCCTTCTGTTATCTGTCTGGTCTATGGACTGCATTCCACATCTGAGAAGAGATGGTTTACACTAGGTAAAAGGGGCAGGAGGGAGAAATTTGCTTGTGAATATCTCTTAAACCATAAAGGTTTGAGAGATAAGACTTATATCGTTTTTCATGTTTTTTTAATGCCTACACAATAAAATAAAGATAAAACAAAGTATTACTATCCCTTTAACAGAAGTTGAAATAATACAATACAAAAATACAGAACTGGGTTAAGAGCATAAAGTGCGATAATTGCATTATTTGTGGGGGAAGTTCTGCAAGGGAATCATTCACTGGAAAAGGTACCCTGCCCCAAGGAGCTTACAATTGAATTACCCTAATATAATAACTGTATACAAAATTCTTGATGGAAATACATGATATTTACAAGGATGTGATTATATTCTTTTTTTAGAAGATAAGGAGACTTATGTACTAAGAAAAGAATGTCTTCCTGAACCAATCAACTGCACAATAGGGGAAAATAAACATTTTCAGTATTCCCATCAATTAAATGGTGCTTTTAACCCAGATCATAACTCGGAGGTCTCCAAAATATTGTGAAGCAATGCATGGGAGAACTTTCCCTTTTAAGCACTGCTTTTACTTAAAGTACACCATTCATCTTATGGTGCTAGAGGTCTTTTTGCAACTAAAATCATTTTTAAGAAATTAACCTTTATTGGTGGCACAGTGAGACACATTATGTTAATTAATTTATGTGTTGCACCAGTATTACCACACACTGAGCTATGAAGAACTTATATCCCACACACTAGGGACATTTCTAATAGTGATCAGTGAGTCTGGCCTCAGTCAGAACTAATGAACATACTTTGTTGAACATTGGCATAAAATGCCACCTAAACAAAGGCCAATTTTTCAAAAAACATTTATATCAGAGTGTAATTCTTTGTAAAACAACCAAAACGTATCTTATCGTGACAGTTTTACTTTAATAAGATAGCATACCTCCCAAGTGTCCCTCTTTAGGAGGGACAGTCCCTATTTGAGACCCAAATCCCTCTGTC
The DNA here is from genome assembly GCA_037306005.1 of Rhinophrynus dorsalis. Lineage (NCBI taxonomy): Eukaryota > Metazoa > Chordata > Amphibia > Anura > Rhinophrynidae > Rhinophrynus > Rhinophrynus dorsalis. The sequence continues at coordinate 151,560,914 of CM074724.1, forward strand.
CCTTTTCCCTTCCCTGGTGTCCCTCTTTTCAGGAGATCAGATTGTGTGATGTGTATATAACTGTATCACATTGCTCCACAGTTATAAAACTCATATTAATGTTTGTATAAACATTATATAGGTTTATAAATTAGTCTGTGTAAATAAAATAATTTGATGTTGCTTTAGATCATTTATTGAGTTACACAAAGAAGTGTCAATAGGTCATGAAATGACCTATAAATTCTTGATAATGCCTTGCCTACCGCCTACCAACCACTACCCCAGTAACACCCCCTAAAACAAAAGTGTCCCTCTTTGACCATTTGAAATGTTGGGAGGTATGAGATAGTAATAGTTCAGATTTTCTTTCTTTTTAACCCTTTGGGTGCCAGAGGGGTAAGTAACACATTGCAAAGCAATGTGTTGCGTACCCCTTTGGCACTCAAATGGGTTAATGTATACTGTATAGGGCTATATGTTCAAAACAAAAGTTGAAGAGTTCTGGAGCATTTTTATTCTTAATGATTTAAAGGTGGATTTTATCCCCTTGTATGCTAGAGAGATTTTTGTAGCATTTGAATCAAAATGGGAACTTTTGCAATTTTTAGTTCCCCCTTACAGTGCAAATCTTGTGCCAAAACACCTCTACTTTTCTTTTGAACATATGGCCCATTATGTTTTTAAAGTGTGTATGTTACTAGTAGTGACTCCCTATTAAATCCTTCCGTTTGTGATTAACCTTAAAGGGATAGTAATGTTTTGTAATAAAAGCAGCTCCAACCAATCTTCATAGTATTTGGGCCATGAAAAATGTTATTTCAATACTGTCAGAGTTGTAGTTCAAGTGCAATTGAATGGTAAAGTATCCCCCTCCCACCTCTTTTACTGATGTAACACTGCTCACCTCAGAGCAACAGAGTGGTGTCCAGGTGGATCACAGAGAGGGACAATCTTGAATTAGCTTAAGGAAAAAAGCTGAATAACCTGTCAGTGAGGACAGAGCTTTCATTGTTCTCACAGTAAGAAGATTGTCCCTTACTGTGAGCTGTCTGGTCTGTGGACCAGATTCCACATCTGAGGGAAGGTGGCTTACACTAGGTAAAAGGGGCGGGAGGGGGAAACTTTATCATTCAATTACTCTTGAACTACAACTCTGAAAGTATTGAAATAACACTCTCTATTGCTCAAATACTATAAAGATTAATTGGAGCTGCTGTTTTTCTGAAACATAACTATCACTTTACTTTAAAATTCCCCATCCAGCTCCTTTCAGTGACTTTAGCTCCTTAATTCAGAAGCAAGTGACTCTGGTTGCTCAACCAACCACAGAGCTGTGGTAGCAATACTAACACTCTTAGACATTCAGACTGAGAGATGTTTTCCCTCATCTGAACAGTTTAACCCGTTAAGGACTATTGACATGGCAGGACCGTCATGCTGGTCTGGCACTTAAGAACCAGTGACGGTCCTGGCACGTCACGTACTTTTACTCACCGAGCTCCTGTAGGAGTGCGATGAGTAACACCGGGGACTGAAGTTGATCGCTCCAAGACCGGAGCGATCTCTTTCAGTCCCCCCGTTTGGCATGCCGCCCCACGTGATCAGTCACATGGGACAGCACGTCAAAGTTTCCTATGTGGTCCTTAAAGGACCATACACATTGGGACCGCTGGTCCTTAAGGGGTTAATTGAATCCTGAATACTAAGTACAACAAAATGAAGGTAGGAACTGGCATTACTGAAAGGGGTGGGGAGGATTTTTAGATAAAAGTTTTATTAGGAATGGAGGTGTTTTATAGACGGAGACTGGTATTAGTCACTCCATACAATGACATACCATCAGTTAAAGGGATAGTAACCCCCGAACAATCTTACGCCAAAAGACAGCAATCATACAAACATACTGAACTCCCTTAGTCCCATCTCTCAAACCATAAAGGCAAGACAGACCTCAGCTCCCTCCCCCTTCTCATACGTCCGCTGTATAGCAGACGTCATGAGATCCTGCTTCCAGCATCAGATGGTGGTTCTGCAGGAGCACTGTCATCTAGATATCTCCGTATTATTACTTCATGGGTATGGTCTAAAACGTGTGCCTGGTTTGCAAGCACATGTTGTAGACCATTCCAATGAAGTAATTATACTGATATATCTAGATGACAGCGCTCCTACAGAACCACCGAAAGTCGGCCCACCGGATTCTGCCTCTGACAGCTTTACAGCTCGTCAGGCAGAAGGGGGAGGGACCGGAGGTCTGTCTTGCCTTACATCTCTCAAACCATAAAGGTTTGAGAGATGGGACTAAGGGAGTTCAGTATGTTTTTATGATTGCTGTCTTTTGGCATCACGTTGTTCGGGGGGGGGTTACTATCCCTTTAATCAAAAGAAAGTCTGATCTATTGCTATCTTTTTAGTAATATAGTTCATTTGCCTGAGCAAGTAGTAATAGTTTTAATGACAATTTACCTTTAAATGCCTGATTTTGCCCAAACTCCTGCAATGCGTCAGAATTAAAAAAAAAATGTGTTTCTTAGACTTCTTGTAAGATCACCTTATTGAGATATTAGGCTAGGGATATTCAAGATAAAGAGGTTAAAACTTAATTCTTTATTGATCCGTTGTTAAAACTTCAGCCACATATCTTTAGCTTTTTACACTTACATTATCTCACCAGGAAGGTGTTTTATGGACCAAATGGTGAGTAACACTGATGAAATTTTAAGTATAGATCAATAAGGTATTGCTGGTTTTATAGCTCTGAATTTCACTATATGAATTCCTCCTGTAGTATAATGCAAAACTTACCACTGAGGAAAAATTAATATTACCAAAATGCTCATTGTTTTAAATGAGTTTTTAACCCTTGAATGCTAGAGAGATTTCCAACACGTTGTTTCTCAATTCGTATTGGATCATTGGTTGGTGGTAAAAGGAGGACCGGCTTTTCAGAAGTAAATTAGACACTTTGAAATGTGTCACAGAGAACAGAGATAAATTAAATTAATGAATAGTAACCTTACAATTATGTCTTTAAAACGTCTTTACATTTTTTAAAGACATTTAAAAAGAAATGTTTTAATTTTACCTTTTTCATTTGACCAGTTAATGTCATGTTGCTGTTCCCACTACTGTCTATTCATAGTACCTTGAACTGTCTTCTAAAAGTTTAGACCATTTTTATTTTTTCAGTAAACAATTAGAAAAAACATGATGGATTGAAGAAGATTTTTTTAAAATCCCTTACAATATGACTGCAGGTTAAACCACTACCATTTTTTAACACTCTTTTCTTTATATGTATGGAGTTAAAGGGATAGTAATGTTTCATAATAAAAGCAGCTCTAATTAATCATCATAGTATTTGGACTTTGGAGAGTATTATTTCAATTCTGTCACAGTTGTAGTTCAAGAGTAATTCAATTACAAAGTATCCCCCTCCCGCCCCTCTTACTGATGTAACACTGTTCAGCCAGATCAGAAGGGAGGTGCCCAGGTAGACTGCAGAGAGGGACAATCTTCAATTAAGATAAGGGAAAAACCTGAAAAACTTGTCAAGGGGGGCAGGGCTTTCATTGTTCTCATACGAAGAAGATTGTCCCCTTCTGTTATCTGTCTGGTCTTACAACCAGATTCCACCTCTGTGAAGAGATGGCTTACACTAGGTAAAAGTGGCGGTAGGGGAAACTTTGCGTATGAATATCTCTCAAACTATAAAGGTTTGAGAGATAAGACTTACATCGTTCTATATGTTTTTTTAATGCCTACAAAATAAAATGAAGATAAAACAAAGTATTACTATCTCTTTAATGCAAAAAAATACAGTTTCAGTTACCACAACATTTTGAACATCAAGCCCTTAGCATACCAGTCTCAAAGTATGTTGTTCAAAAATCATCTAGATACAAAAGTATTCTAGTGACTATATTAAGGAGGACTGTGAGAGCTTTCTCTGGAGAACATTCATACATTATACCAGCAAAGACACTGAGAACCTGAATGTAGTACTCTTTCTAAGGGGTCAGGGTAGGAAGTGGGTCACTCTAACCTCTCTCACTCTAGAAAGTACATTTATCATAGAATGCTAGGTATCTCATAATATTTCTTATTCTCCTCATCCCAAAAGTATGAGAGTGATGGGTTGAAGGGGGTTGAAATAACCCCTATAGTACATTATTTGTTGACAATATACTAATTATATTCCAAAGTTAGTCCCCACCACCTAAGGCAGCAGAGGAAGGCTAGTGGTTCCATGGAACCTATACTTTATTTAACATCTAAACAGGTAGTGGGGGGAAGATGGGATCAATAGACCCTTTGCAGCTATGTTTTTTATTTTATTTTAATCATATTATATTTATATGGTGGTACTCTGATTCCGACATATATATATTTTTTTTACTTTTAACATCAGAAAACCATTGCATTGATCATCTCTCTAGTATCCAAAAAGTTAGCATATAATGGCTGTATCAGAACATTAAGAAGATACTGCTTTCTAAAAATCTGGAATCTCCAGAAACATTTGGAGATATTGGTGTAAGAGTGCAGTTAAACAGGAAGAAACTTTTTTTTACTAATTTTAAGAGAGTGAAGAATATTTTGCAACAGTGTAATGCATAGTATCATAGGCAGCAGAAATATGGAGCAAAATAAGAAGTGTATCCTTGAGATTTTTCAAATTGAAGTTCATTGTCTATCTGACATTTTTCTGTAGAATGGGCTGTGTGAAAAATCAGATTACAAATAGTTCAAGGAGCTCTGCAAAACCGTGTGCAACTTGAAAGGTAGTCTTGGACAATACAACAGCATGAGTCACCAGATCCTGCTGACAGCAGTGTAGTAATTCACCCACTGGTTTGCCCCCCACTTCCAAAATAAACTGATTTACAATATTAACAGAAATGATACTCAGGTATGAGAATTTGCATGAGAACCGCTTTATTTTCTTCAGTGGTGGTTATATGGACACACTACATTTCAGGCCTAGCACTTTATCAAGAGGAATATTTCAATGCAAATGACCACTAACTGTGCTCATAGCACCCTAAGACCAAAACTTACATTGCCATCTAGTACCTCGCATGAAAACTTTGCTAACGTAAAAATAGATTTACAGTTACAAGACATTTACAGTTAAAACAAATTATAAGTGTTGTTACCAGTAGGAATGAGTGAACATTTTCAATTAAAACTGAAAAAGGCAAAAAACTGCACTTGCTCCCAAATGGGACATGTTTTGCCTATTTTATGCTTTTACCATCTTGCTCGCTGCACTGAAATCAATGATTTTATGCCCTGTTCTTTGTGCCTTGTTGGGGGGAACAAGTGCCACAGTGACAGTGGTACTTAATTTCCTTTTTGGTTTTCACATTCACATAAACATCATTGTGTTTATGTTGCATGTGCTTTATGAAGACAGATGTGCCAAAGTGTGTCCCTTCATTTCCCCTTTTCGCTGCCTTATCACACATAGTGCACTGTGCCTGCCCCAAGGGAAACATATCCCACACCCATAAAATCAGTGAGGGGAGAGTTATAAAAAGAAGAATGATTTTTTTTATTATTCTTATCCAGAAGCAATTAGACTGGCTGTGGCAGGTGCTGCTGCTACCTCAGCATCAGAACTAGACCTAGGGTAAGGAGTAAGGATGGCAAGTGGAAACTGTTCTATTCACATATCATTGCTGGTTGAATTCTGTCCCATGGTGGCCACAGTGGTCTTTAGCATACTTGCTTGTTCATCATCATCCTGCTGCTGTGACAGATGAACCTATGCCTTTAATGACTCAACAATAGGAATTACAGCAGCTGCAAAGGCCAGAATATCACTGCTGGTGGTGGTGATGCTCATCCTGAATTGCATCTTTCCAAAAAACATAAACAAAACCAGAAAAGGAATATCATAGACAGCACCAGACCATGACCTCGGGGAAATATTCTTTTTCTGGTTTTATTTACATTTTATATTATCTTAGCACATTCCTCTTGCCTAGCTACTCAGGGAAACCCCTATACTAAATGGTGGTGCACCATCATCTCTGGTATATCTAGTTATTAGACTTGTGCACGGGCAAAATTTTCGATTAAATTCGAATTCGGACTAATTTTTTTTTTCTAATTCAGATGATCCTAATTTCGGACCGGGCCTATTCGATTCAACGAAATTCTGATCCATTCCGAAATATTCGGCCAAATTTAACATGGGTTAAATTATAGCAGTGCGCCTCCGTGCACGCTGCTATCATTCTTTGCAGACAGGGAGTGCATTTAGAAAAAGATCCATCCCAAAAACGGACATTGTCGTACATTGCCAGTCTGTGCATGTCACCTCTACTCCAGCATGGGATGCCAGTCACAATGCAAATGTCGAACATTGAGAACCCATGCCTGTCATTCAAATTAGCATATGCTCGAACATCGAAACCCCATGCCTGTCATTCAATATAGCATATGCTCGAACATCGAAAACTCATGCCTGTCATTCAATTTAGCATATGCTCGAACATCGAAAACCCATGCCTGTCAAATCCTACTCAACATAAGTGGTCGACTCGAACATGGACAAACTACATGTCACATTCTATGTTAGTACATGGGTAAAGGTTAAGGTTTCATTTTCTGGTACCAGCCTCCTACCCTACTGTCCCTCTTTAGTACCCAAATTCCTCTCTCTCGTTTTCCTATCCTGATTTCCCCTCATATCAGATAAGTCTATGTGTATATACATTGTAGTGTTTCATACTACATCAAGAATAAACATCAATGATTGTTTAAACTGCAGTATGTGTGTCTAAACTAATTTGTGTATTGAAAATACATTAATCCCATAGCGACAAGTGACTTACCAGGTACGTCCCGCAAAAACTGTCACTTAGTGACAGAGGACGTACCTGGTAAGTCCCGGAAGTCATTCGCTAGAATGAAGAAGAAAAATCCGTCGTTAAGTGCCGGGCGCGTGCACCGCGGGCAGTCATTAAGGGGTTAATCTTGTGCTAAATCATCACCTCACTTAACCCTTCTCAGAGACTGACAGAATTGGAACAAAGTGCCAACTTGCCTTTGATTCGAGGATCGCAAATTGTGGCAAGCATTAACTCGGGACAATTGTCCATGCGCTCTTCCATGCGCCGAGTAAGTTCCTTCTTCAACCTCGTTAGAAGGGCAGCAACATCTGGAAGTATATTACCCTCAGCACCAGGCAAGCGTTCCCTATGGGAAAGGAAATCATCCAATTTTAAGGAGAGATGCATGAAGAGGGGAATGACTTCTGCCAGACTAGCGTTCTCTTTGCTCAAAAGTTCCATCAAAGCACGGAAAGGCGTAAGGACTGTCACTACCTGTTCTATCAGGGCCCAGTCAGCCCTGCCCAGTGTTCTGTTACTGCCAATGAAATGGTGACATGACATTGCATGAATTGCCTTTTTCTGTTCCAGGATACGCTCTAGCATATCTAAGGTGGAGTTCCACCTGGTCCCAACATCTTGTTTTAGGCGGTGCTCTGGGAGGTCTGCCTTTTTCTGTTCCTCCCTGAGTAGCTGGCTATCTTTGACGCTCCGATGGAAGTGGCCAGAAATTTGTCGGCACGACTCCAGTGCTGACAACCTTCCAGTGTTACTGCCATCCTCAAGAGCAGCCTTCACTACTAGATGCAGAACATGCGCTGAGCAGCGCACACCCACAAATCTGCCATCCCGGAGAGCCTTGATTATGTTAGCTGCACCATCAGTAACCACAAACCCCATTTGCGCCTGTGTGCCTGCCTGCTCCCCTAGCCATTGCGCCACCATGTTCTGCAGTGCTTTGCGAATGTTATCTGAGGTGTGCTGCTGATCCATTACCTCAGCATGGAGGAGGAAAGAGAGGCACCCTGCCTGCCTATACAGCTGTGACACTGGCAGTGTGACGCTGAAGATTATTCAAACAAATAACTTGTATTATGTATAATTTTAATAAAACCAACACATGTGGGTCTCCCTTGCGGTGGCGAAAAGGCACGCTGCCTGCCTATACAACTGTGACACTGGCAGTGTGACACTGAAGATTATTCAAACAAATCACTTGTATTTTTTGTATTTTTACTAAAACCAACACATGTGGGTCTCCCTTGCGGTGGCGAAAAGGCACCCTGCCTGCCTACACAACTGTGACACTGGCAGTGTGACTCTGAAGATTATTCAAACAAATAACTTGTATTAGGAATAAATTTAATAAAACCAACACATGTGGGTCTCCCTTGCGGTGGCGAAAAGGCACGCTGCCTGCCTATACAACTGTGACACTGGCAGTTTGACACTGAAGATTATTCAAACAAATAACTTGTATTATGAATAATTTTAATAAAACCAACACATGTGGGTCTCCCTTGCGGTGGCGAAAAGGCACGCTGCCTGCCTATACAACTGTGACACTGGCAGTGTGACACTGAAGATTATTCAAACAAATCACTTGTATTTTTTATATTTTTACTAAAACCAACACAAGTGGGTCTCCCTTGTGGTGGCGAAAAGGCACCCTGCCTGCCTATACAACTGTGACACTGGCAGTGTGACGCTGAAGATTATTCAAACAAATAACTTGTATTAGGAATAATTTTAATAAAACCAACACATGTGGGTCTCCCTTGCGGTGGCGAAAAGGCACGCTGCCTGCCTATACAACTGTGACACTGGCAGTTTGACACTGAAGATTATTCAAACAAATAACTTGTATTAGGCAAAATTTTAATAAAACCAACACATGTGGGTCTCCCTTGTGGTGGCGAAAAGGCACCCTGCCTGCCTATACAACTGTGACACTGGCAGTGTGACGCTGAAGATTATTCAAACAAATAACTTGTATTAGGAATAATTTTAATAAAACCAACACATGTGGGTCTCCCTTGCGGTGGCGAAAAGGCACGCTGCCTGCCTATACAACTGTGACACTGGCAGTTTGACACTGAAGATTATTCAAACAAATAACTTGTATTAGGCAAAATTTTAATAAAACCAACACATGTGGGTTTCCCTTGTGGTGGCGAAAAGGCACCCTGCCTGCCTATACAACTGTGACACTGGCAGTGTGACGCTGAAGATTATTCAAATAATTTGCATTAGGAATAATTTTAATATAACCAACACATGCGGGTCTCCCTTGCGGTGGAGAAAAGGCACGCTGCACGCAACTGTGACACTGGCAGTGTGACTGAAGAGTATTCAAACAAATGACTTGTACTTTTTATATTTTTTTTTAAGAAACACAGATGACCCCCTTGCGGTGGTGAAAAGGCACTCTGCCTGCCTATAGGACTGTCAGACTGGTTGATGTGACATTAAAAATTATTCTAACAAATGCCTAATATTTTTTTATATTTTGCACAGGAACAAATATTACTCGCTCTTGCAGTGGCAATAACTGGAACTAATGCTGGCTGCCTACCTATGCCTAGCCTAATGCTACCTGCCTGCCTACACAACAACTGGACACTCTCTAATCTCTTCTTCTCTCTCTGAGCTCCAACAACGCAATGAGGAAATGCAGGCTGGCTGTCTGTGTAACTGTGTCATTAGTCCAACCCCCATCATGAAACAAAGAAGGCTATTGGAATACAGACAAAAGAGGGAAGTAGTACATGAAACGGAGAATGGAATTGGACTAGAGACATTGAGGGAAAATTATGGAGGGAAAGTAATTGAGCACGCACAGGAAGTACAAAAAAAGTCCTGGTCGAAAGTAGTCAAAACTTTTGGAAATTTGTCGAATGCCGAAAGTTCCGAAAGTTTCGACGAATTTCGGTCCTGGGCTGTTCGGAGTCGGATCATTTTTCTCGAATGACCCTTGAGTTTCGGATTGGCCGAATGTCTCCGAATGACCCCATTTTCGACGAAATCCGAATGTCTCCGAATCAATTCACACAAGTCTACTAGTTATAATTTTTCTCTCCAAAAACCACCCTCATATTCTCCTCCACCCCAGCTACCACCACCCTCAGTCTTATCACCACTTCCACCAATTGCTTGCTGCTTTATGGGACTGTTTTGGTGATGACAACTGATAAATGTGACAGTGGGTCTCCTGCTGTCATGCTTGCCATCACCTCAGAAGGTGGCATCCTGACAGCAGCAGCTGCAGGAGAAGGCAACTGACATGTGCTGCTTATACTGCTGTCCATTGACCCCTTCTTTATTATGTTTCACCAGATCAATAAGGAATAGGTTGGGGACTTTACTTCTGGTGCTGCTGATTCCTTCATGTGTAACCCAGCATCATCAGCAGTGTACTATCAACTTCTCCTACCACTCATTATGCTAGCCAGCACTCAATAAAACTGTATTTTTTATGTTTTTTTCTCTCTCTGTCTGCTTTTCTCTCTTTACTGATTTGCTTATGGTATGCTTCATGGCAGAAAATGATGGGTCTTTATAATATGTAGGTGGGATGTTTTACCTTTATTAAAAACATGGTCAAGAAATGGAACTATTCTCACAGGAAAATCCCATGGTGTCAACTAAATGGAGGTAAATCTATGGATGTCATGTGGATGGGAACTCGCACAGAAAAATCATAACATCTTGTTTTTTTCATGAAAATTCTGATGGGTACAAAACAGGATTTCCACTCCATCCGTAGTTATCAGTCCTCAATGTATTAGTCCCTGTAGAGCAGGGCTCAAAATTTCCACTCGCCACTAGCCAATGGCGAGTAAAAATTCAGCCCTGGCCAGTAGAAATTCAGCCCTGGTTGGTGTTTTTGGCTTGCAGTGGCGAGTAACTTTTCAGGTCTGGATAGTAGCAGCAAAGTATTTAAGATTATAAGCCCTGCTATAAAGGATAAGCTAGGTACATGATATAACACTAACGCCTAGTTTTCCAGGAACTCTGTTATATCATGTAGGAGAGAGAGGTATTAGATTAGTAGGCACAGAAAAATTAAATGCAGAGGTAATTCCTCATAAATGCCATTTGGGGTTAGAGTTCTAGTTCAATGAAATACCCATTAAATCTTACTTTACTACTGCACTTTAAAAGATAACGCCCAGGGCGCTAACCTATCCTGGATTTGGTGAGCATGATATTGTAGGGGGGCTTATTACAAACCTAATATACAGATTTGCTCTTAGAGGGACCTGCACCCTTTCACCCTTTTCTTTTTGTATTAGAAACTTTACACCTCCCATCAGTGGTTTAAAAGGGCTGCAATTTCCTCTGAGTGTCTGAAGGCAGAATTAAGAAGGGAACAACTTATATTCTATTACCCCTGAATAACTCTAATTCCATTTCCAAGACTTTAGAAGAAAGTGAAGGAAAAACTCCTAAAAGGGGACATTTGATTTGTTGACTGCTCCAAACCTTAAAAGTTTGGAAAGTGTGTTAAGAAAGTGAAAGGATAGTGAGAACAATAGTAGTACCATAGCACTACTTGATATTTTGTTTGGAAAGATTCACAACGCAGTTCTGTTCTGGTTGATTTACAGATTCTGCTGGTAAACCTGCTTTGCACCTCAGTCTCTGTAGTTTCTTCCTCTTGGTGTTGATGAGGAGTGTTTGTAGTTTCCTGTAGTACTGTTTAAGGGCCTGTTGTATGTCCTCAGTGTCTGGTCCAAGCTGTTCCTTTAGAGTTGATATTTCTGCTTGTATCTTTGATTTCCTGTTGTAGCAGATCCCAATAAGGTTGTTGCATAGCCTCTGGGAAGTCCTGGTACATAGTTGCTGTGCAAACCTGCTGTTGTATGTGTCCAGTGTAGGATTTTTCAACATGAGGCCTTTAGGTATTCAATTTTCCTTTTTGCATGTAGTCAGGAAGAAGATGTCACTATCCATTTGTGCAAGTTTCTTTAGGAAGTTTCTCATATTCATTTGTATACCCCAATATATAGCACTACTTGTGTATAGTATAAAATTGTATTCTTTGTGACTAATAACACCTTTTTCCCCTATGGGAATCAAAGGGATTCCTTGAATACTATGATTTAGTGCTATATTTGTGCCTGCCATATCTTTTATAGGGAATGGTACACTAAGGGTTGGTAATTCTAATAATGTGTTTTAAGATTTCATTGTTTTTTTGTTCTGTTTAAATTAGTGCAGTTTTGCCGACAGGCACTAGATGGCTGTGTCACTTTTTGTTTTATTCATCAGGGTGCCTTGAACAAAATGCTCATTTGCATATATAATTTGATAGGCTATTTGATGTATTTAACCCTGTAAATAATTCATTGTAATATTCCACTTGATAAAGGCTAGGCCCACAATGTTGCGTTTCAGGATAACATCACTAGATTAAACAAGCAGCTAGCATTTAAAAGCTCATATCTGCATATACATACTATTCTTCCGTTTATATTGATAATGAATCAATGTAGGAAAAAAGTAGATAAGTGAGTAGAAATGTTTTGATGCCAAGAGAAGGAAGCATACTGGAAATCTGTGAAGAAAGAGTGATTAATGTTGCTGATTTTGAGGGTTGGTGTTACTACAATATGCCGGAAGGCTTATGGAGCTCTTCTTGGAGACTCTGGTCTATTCAGCTGGTGTCGAGGTAGGCCCCATCTTCAAGCAGGAATCATCCAATTTAGAGAGCATTTGATGTAATGCCTCTGGAACCTCAAGTTGGTGTTGAGGAATGCTTTGTACTCACGTTTTGCTGTGCCATGGCACAATAAGCATAAGAGGGTAGCCCCAGAGGCAACGTGTGTTCTTCCAGCGTAGCAGATCGGTGATGGTTTTAAATCTCTGCACCAGTAGCAGTAGCAAATATTTCTTCCTTTTCAGTGAAGTTACAACATTTCACCAACACATCTCTTGGTCGATCTGATTCAGGAGGTCTAGCTCACAAAACCCTGTGGGCTCTATATAGCTGGTAGACAGTAGAGACTGCCGTTTTTAAAATAAAATGGAGTAAACATTGTAGATTTTCATTTTAGGTCTTTGTATCCACAGTTTCAGGTATGCCACAGCATTGGAGATTACTTCTATGTTGCCTGTTATCCAGGTCATTCAATTTAAGCACCAGTGCAATTGTTGCCTACAACGGAAGATCTCAGTTCTTGCAGTGCCGTTCTCTGCCATGGCCACTTCTAAGGTCTCCCTATTGTGGGTGGTGTCTTGTTTGATCTCAGTCAGTTCCTCTTTTAGGAACAATTTGAGCTCTTGCTTTGTATATTAATTAAGTGCTCAATGTGTTGTAATATTGCCCACAGATCTATGAGATCAGCAATTCAGGCTGTAGATTTTTGAGATTTCTCTCCTTTCTATTCAAGCACATTATCAGAACATTTGCCTATAGGTGGCTTCATTTAAGAGCATAAAGATGTTCCTTCCTCTCCCAGAAGCATCAAGTGAATAGTTATCATAACTCAGTCCTGCAGATATTGTAGAACTATAGGGCTGAGATGGAAAAGCAGAGTTTTAAGCAATGGGAACTCAGTTCACATATATGTCAGGTAAGTGCCTATAGTTAGAAAGCTCATATCGTCAGCCTTTACTACCCCTTTAAAGTGACATATTGCAATGAGTTGGATACCACTCTGGCACTCAAGTAGTTAAAATGGTAAATACAGAATGAAACTGTATAAAGCATTTTCTTGAAGAATCCTTAGTTTAAAGAACACTTTAAAAAGTCATTTTGGTCCTTCTACCTCGTGAAGGCATTTGTACAACTTTTGTTGTCATTTTTCCTTTTCATATACAATGCAGAGTATATCCCTCTTCCATTAGCTATTTCATACAGTACTTTCTTGTTTCTAGGATTATTATGTTCCTCTTATAACATCAGATAATGATTGTCCTTACAGTTAGGAGAAGCTATTTGTGACTATTAGGGGCTTTCATTATTATTATTGATTTTTTTAAGCACCAACATATTCTGCAGTGCTGTTTAGAGGACATCTCTCTTTTTCTGCAGATTTAATATGGCTTCAGTTCATAAAGGGTATACTAGGGCTAACCAAAGGAAAGTAATCTGTTTCATTAACCATTTGAGTTCCAGGTGCAGTACATTGTGCACCCCTCTGACACACAAAATATTAACTTATTTCATCTTTATAATAATATATACTACAGCATTTGAGATCTTCTGACATAGATACATGGCTAATAGAAATATTAAAAATGCCTGAGATGTTTGAATAGACAAGACAGGCCAGTTGGTTTTTCTCTGCAGTCAAATTCTACGTTTCTATTGAACATTTGATTTGTTCTCTTTTCCACTGCTTACACTGTGGCTTCATTACATTATGTGAATCTTATCGAAATTAACAGCACAAGGCATTTGTATTTGCCTCCATAACATAATTTTTCTTATAATGGGGTCTAAAATAAAATATGTTCTATAATTTTCTTTTTATGTGCATTATAGTTTTCACAAATGTCTATGGGCCTTATCCATAAAAGAATAGATAAGCAATTCTAAAGCATACCAACTACACTAGAGTGGAAAAATAAAAATTCTCTAAACTCCCATTACTCATAATTAGGATTTTGCTCCATGAATGCAAGAGAGGTCTCCAATATCGGTATAGTAACTAAAAATAATTGTGCTCTGTACAGTTTTGCCAGGGCATAAAAGTAAGCATGAATCTTTAAAGCTTTGTTAGTAATATGGTGATACACAAAGTTTCATTCAAACAGTCTTATCAACTGTTACTACACGGTCTATTTTTCTGGAAAAATATGAGCTGGTGCCATAAAACACATTGTTTTTTATTTTTGAAAAAGTATCCTATATTAAAAAAGTTCATATTTGTGTCTATGCATATTTATACCCTGCACTATGTCTTCGCCCATTATATCCCTGTGAATATAGCACAAATACAACAACAATACCATAAATTCGCCATGACTTTGACAGGGTTATATTTTTTCACTGAAAGTAAATCAACAATGTCTCATTTGCATATTGAAATGCAGTTTAATTAATCATTGTAAAGTTCATGTGGGTGTGTTTATATGTTAATGTGACACATTATTGCATGCACTAAGCAATGCTTTTGAAATTCACAGTCCAGGAAGAAACTTAGGTTACGGCTGACCCTGTCTTACCAGTCAGTTACACAACATTTTTTGAGTAATTCTCCTTTGCTACCTTCTCATACCACCACACTACCAGAGATAATATCCAGATGAGGAAGGAACATGGATCACAGCTGTCTATCTCAGTTAATCAAGATTCTGGGGTATTTTGAATCCACCTCCTTTCTCCCTTCACAGTACCCCAGAGTCTCCCAGACTGCCCTTAGATAGAAAACAAATGTCCTGCCTACAAGACTCCCTAAACTACACTCACTCCAATATTACTTTATTTGTGTATCCTAACTAGATGCTGCTTTCTGTCTTGATAACAAATTCAGAAATTATATAGTAACATAGTATATTAGGTTGAAAAAAAAAAAAGACTGGTCCATCAAGTTTAAACTTTGCCTCATAACCCAGTAACATGAGAATTATATAACTTTCCTGCTACCAAATAAGTTAGTCTTTTTCAGACCTTCCTAATATGCCTACAAATATACAGTATAACCTGAAAAAATGTATCTAATCTTCTTTTAAATGTATCCATTGTATCTGCCATAACCAGAACCTTGGTTAAGGAATTCCATAATTTATCACACCTCATTGTAAAAAAAAGTAATCTACTGAAGTCTAAACCTCCTTTCTTCTAATCTCAAGGGGCGTCCCCTGGTCACCTGATCAGGCCTTGGAATGAATAGCTCACCACAGAGATCTTTGTATTAGCCTCTCATATACTTGTGAAAGTGATAAGATCTCCTCTTAGTCATCTTTTCCTAGAGTAAATAAATCAAGTTTGTCTAGTCATTTCTCATACATAAGTCCTTCATTCCCTTAATTCATTTTGTTGCTGTTTGCTGTACCCTCTCCAGTTCTAGTGTATCCTTTTTCAGGTACCCAAAACTATACTGCATATTCGAGGTGAGGTTTTACTAATGATTTGTACAATGCCAAAATGATGTTATCCACTCTTGCTTCAATACCCCTTTTTATGCTTTTGCTACTGCTATTTGACACTGGTCATTGTTTCCAAGTTTGTAATTTACAAGGACTGCTGGTCAGGAAGGGGTGCTGACCAACAGCAGCAAAAGTAATAGATAAAGTGAACCCAGAGAGCAAGAAAACCAGCACACACACAATTAAAGGGGAAACCAATATATGGTATATACAGAGCTACAAGGAACAAATAATAGTAATGCACAACAAAACCTTCAATGAAACAGAGCAAGGCCTCTGGGCTTTGTGGAACAGCTAGCTCTGGGGAAAGGGGAACAGCTATCTCTGGGCAATTGGGGGCAGGACCTCTGTGAACAGGCAGCAGGGCTACTGAGAACAGGGACAAAGTCAGCTCTGGAACTCAACGGGTGCAGCTGGGCTCTGGAACTCAAGGGGTATGTCCGGGCTCTGGAACCCAAGGGGTACAGCTGGGCTCTGGAACTCAAGTGGTACAGCTGCTCTGGACTGGAACACAAGGGGTGAAGCTGCTCTGGAACTCAAGGGGTGCAACCGGGCTCTGGAAAATGAGGGGGGCAGCAGCCTGCACTGGAACACAAGGGGTGAAGCTGCTCTGGACTGGCACACAAGGGGTGCAGCTGCTCTGGACTGGAACACAAGGGGTGCAGCTGCTCTGGAACTCAGGACCCAGGGTCAATAGGAAAGGAAACTAAACAGGGACTGATCAGTATAAACTGTATAATCTGACCCAGAACAAGGGGAGAGACTGAGCTAAATAGGGAGGAGGTAATTGCAAGGTAGGGACAGCTGGGAACAGAATCAGGCCTCTGTAATTAGATTGCAGCAACCTACAACAGCACCAAGGGAAGGTAGTGGCACTGTGAGGTACTGCACCAGACTGAGGAGAGGACAGTATCATGACAGATACCCAGGTCTTTCTCTAGCAATGAGTCCCCTAATTTGATTCCATTCAATTCATAAGTAGCCTTGGGATTTTTGTTTTCCCAAATGCATGACTTTACACTTTCCCACATTAAACTTCATATTCCATTTGTTTGCCTAATCTGTCATTTTATGTAAATCCCTCTGTAGAGAGCAAATATCCTGTACTGAATTACTTACCCTGCATAATTTAATGTCATCTGCAAATATTGATATTTTGCTTTCTCTATCTATTTCCAGGTCATTTATAAACATGTTAAAAAGCAGTGGACCTAGTACTAAACCCTGAGGTATTCTACTCTCCACTTTAACTGTATTGGAGAATTATCCATTTACAACCACACGCTGTTCCCTATCCTTCAACCAGTTTTCTATCAAATTGCAAAGGTTATCCCCTAGTCCCAATTTCCTTATTTTCTACCCCAGCCTTCTGTGTGGCACTGTATCAAATGTCTTTGCAAAATCTAGATATACTAGATTTGATGTGTACCATCAGGACCCGGTTCTTTGTCAGTCCTAATTTTGTTCAGTCGGCCCATGACCTTTTCTTGTGTTAACCCAGTATCTGATAATTGTATTGATTTAATTGTTACTTGTTGAGGCTCTTCTACTGTTACATGTAACCTTGTACATACTGATACTACTTGAATGTAACACCCCTTTTGTACTATGCTATGAAGGCAACTGTAGTAGGTGAAAGAGATCCTCTTGTGAGTGGGCGACAGGAGTATATAGTGGGGGTTCCTGTGAGGGTTCAGGTTCTGCTGTAAGTGGGCAAGACAATTCCCCAGAGTACCCCAGACTAAGCTAACACTTAGAACAAATGTCCTGCCTAAAAACTCCCTAAACTACACTCCAACATTAATTTATTTGTGTATCCTAACTTTCTGTAATATTGTGATGCATTCTGTCTTGCTAACAAATACAGAAATGACATGCTGCTGGAACATGACACCCCTTTTGTATTATGAATAAGGGAAAAAGGAGGTTGGAGGGAATTCTGCACTTTTCACAAAAATTTTCCCTCTCAGCTGGAAGCGCCATTTTTCAACTATTTTGCTGTTGAGGCAAAACATTTTGCCCATCTCTGCTTTGAAGCTCTGATTTGGTCTAAGTAAAAATCCACTGAAACCTGACTTTGGGGTCATCCAAAGCAGATTCACAACCACAGTCCTTAAGTATTTCTTGGTGCAGTGCTTTTCATTTATGATCTCAAGTGTTTAATAGTGGATCATTCATACTGATTAGTTCACCTATGCATAGTTAGGGAAGTCCCACAATCCTGCACTGCTAGGGGTAATGGATGGCGGTATAGGAACTCTGCTCTAAAGTATTGCAGTGATGGCCAATTCTACAAGTATGAAGCTGACTCACATGTACACAGGTATCAGAACAGTTAGATTTATGTAACTTACTTCTTGATCACCTGGGCCGGTCTGGTGCGTAACATGCAGAAATCAATATTAAGTGGAATGGGCACTAAACCAAACTGAATACAGGCTCTCATGCCTGAAATGTACACAAGAATCACCACAGTTTTTTATTAACAGATTCTTAATGTTTTGTATGTGTGTAGCTGGCAAAATCTGTTCTTAATTGAAACTGGTGCAAAACACTAAAAAAATAAATTACTTATAAACTAAGAACAGATACACTATTTTTCAAAGAGTTTTGGAATAACATAACATGCCCACAGTATTGTTTATTTACCTCTTATATACTAGAAGATGCCTCCAACAAATTGCTTTGTAATTCTTAGATTTTTTATATATTTCTTTTTCTTGCATCCAGTAATTAATAATATGAGGAAACAGTCCATTTAAATTGTAACTGTGACTTGCCCGCATTCTCACTTCAGTGGAGCATCCATCCTGACAGGATCTGCATGATTATCATTTTATTGAAATCAACCAGTACTGACCAGATGGGTGTCACTAGTGAGAAGTAGAGCTATGTAGAATCTTACATTTCCTGAATCTGACAAATAAATAAAGCTTAATATGTCAAAATATTTTTTTTAAATAAAAAAGCAGTGAGAATAAAAAAAAAATGATTTAAAAGCTCTTTCAAAATTGCCTATTTATTACAGTCACAATTCCACTTTCAGCCCATTATCATTACAACAGGGAAACTGGGGTCATTTTCCAGATTATTCCTTTATTGACAACTGAATCTTCCTAGGGTTTTTCTTGGCAACAATTCACTGTACAAGTTACAATAAAATAATAACTTTATTTCTGAAACAGGTTGAAACTTGTTTAAACCATTACATCCTCCTCAAAAATATATCCACTACAAAATATGTATCAGCTAGTATATACTAGTATAACTTGCATTTATCTATATAACTCATACATAAGAAATGTGTACCTCTCTACGTGAGGTGGGACTGCATTTTCTATCAAACAATGGTCAAATTAAAGGGATAGTAATGTTTCAAAAAAACAGCAGCTCCAATTAATCTTCATAGTATTTGGGCCATGGAGAGTGTTATTTCAATACTGTCAGAGTTGTAGTCCAAGAGTAGTTGAATGATAAAGTATCCCCCTCCCCACGCCAATCTTGCTGCTCTGAGGTGAGCAGCGTTACATCAGTAAAAGGGGTGGAAGGAGGATACTTTATCATTCAATTACTCTTGAATTACAACTCTGACAGTATTGAAATAACACTCTCCGTGGCCCAAATACTATGAAGATTAATTGGAGCTGCTGTTTTTGAGAAACATTACTATCCATTTAAGGTTACCACATATGTCTTTAAATCTTGGACGCTTATTCCATTCTGCAGGACTGCACAGAAATCAGTGCATCCCTGCAATTTGTGTTTTGATCAGCATCCTGAATTTAAAGGCATATATGCTTGCCTTAGGCCAAATGAGTGGTTATAGTTAATTCATCAGCATGTAATTGTTACAAATTGTCAGAATTTTACATCACTAAAACCAATCCACTGTGGGACGGATATGCTAAGAATAAAAAGAGCAATGTTGGGACAAGCTAACTGCAGGATGGGGTTAAATAAAAATCCACATTAATTTCAATGGGACTTTTAACCCTTAAATGTTAGAAAGGTCACCAATGCATTGCTTCTCAATACACTGGAAATGTTTGTAGCATTTCAGGGTTTAAAATCACAATGTAAATTAATAGCAATTTGAGGACTATTTCTTTGTTCTGTATAGGACAATTGATTTGTACCAGAATTGAACCATATCAGAAACAGTGTATGCTCCATATTAGGTTTAAGGATGAACCTCAGTGTATGTCTTCCTAGATAGTACAGGGATAACCTGCACAGCAAGAAGCATAATAAACAATTTAAGGGTAGAGGATGTAGAAATATATGAAATTGCCTTTATTAGGAACAAAATGACAAGATGTGCACAGGGTATCTGTGATCTAAGGGGTGGCCCAGTTGCTCAGCACTATCCTGCTGTGATACCTTATTATCAGACCAGTCTCGTACCATGGCTGGTAACTGCTGACATCATCACACACAAAGTGGAGAGACTCATAGTGTAGTATTCCAAAAGTGATTAGCAATAAATTGGTACAGAAAGGTACTCACAATGAGTGTTAGGTACTTGATATATCAGTAGCCAGTAGCGCTTGTGGGGGATATTATAGCTGCCCCCTCACAGATGGCTGTAAATTGACCACTCAATCTGTCATATACTGACGTCACAGGAACAGCTACAAAACATAAAACCCAAAGCAACCACAAGGAGAGTGGTCCAATCTCACTATACACATAACAATGATCAAACACAATATTGATTTTGGTACTCATAGAAAGATTATAGGACCAGTCCCTGATGATGTGTACCAGTCTAATAGCCACAACGGAACCTTGCTTGTGAGTATCAACCAAAGGAACAGATCCAACTTCATAATGTAGGGAAATCAGCATACCAGGAAATGTACAAACATTTATTAAAATCAATAACAAAAAATCTCAACATGTTTTGATGTACCTGACTACTTCTTCAGGAGAAAACTGTAATGAACAAAACATCTGATCAATCTGAACGCACTCACATATAAAAGCCAACATGGTTAATTATTGTGAGACTTCAATTGATTGCAACAAAATTTCAATTGCCCAATCGCCTAGTTCTCTACTGGGGGAAGAAAACTCAACAACAAAACCAGACCTGCATAATATATAATATAGCACTGCAAATAAATTGTTCTTTCCATCTGTTCTTTCCCACCATACAAAGAACTTCTGTGCTCCTCCTGAGGTTAATTGCACCTTTGGTCTGAGCCAGTGTGTCAGGCCCATGCTCACCATGCCTCTGACCCCCCCCATTGGTCGCTGCCTTCTCTGTGCTGGCTGGGCAGCTGGAGTCCTGCCACCTCCTTCCTCTGACGTGGATTTAGGCATGTGTGCCTACTTATGACGTTGCTATACTCTGTATCCTCATTGTTATGAAGGGGAGGGGGGACCCTGTCTCCTAGGTTTGGTTATTTCCTGATATTGTGGAGAGGTCCAGTCAACCGGGCACATGAGTGACCTGGTGACGTCACATGCCTCAGTGCCTTTAAATACCTGCAGCGTCCTCACATCATGACTTACTTGTTTTGAGCCTTCCTGTGTGTTAGGTGTGTTACTTGAGTCTTCTGCCACAGCATCCTTACCCTGCTTATCTGGACTTCTGACCTCTGGCACTGCAGCCATTCCATTCTTATACTTGGACTTCTGACCTCTGGCACAGCATCACTGACCCTGCTGATTTCTGGACTCCTGACCTCAGACACAGTATATTAAACTTGCTGATCGCCTTACTCCCGACCTCTGGCTATCCAACTGACCTTGCTGATCTCCGTATTCCTCTTGACCTCTGGATATCCAGCTGACCTTATTGATGTCTGTACTCCTGACTTCTGGCTATCTATCTCTGTACTCCTGACCTCTAACTATCCAACTGACCTTGTTGTTCTCTGTGTTCATGACCTCTGGCTGTCCAACTTAACCCTGCAGATATTTGGTGTCTTTGACCTCTGGCTGCACGGTTATGCTAGTTCCCCTGGTCTTTGCTTCTCCTGCCTGTCAGCTTCGCAGCAGGAATCTGAACTGCACTATCTGCCCAAGTGTTGTGCTCTACATCTTGGAGGTCTATCATCCATCCAGCCTCCTCATATAAGGTCTGCCTGTGTTTGCACAAATTATACAGACTTGCTGTAGACCATGGGACACAGCTTCAGACTTTGCCACAGGTCCCAGTGGGTTCTAGCTTTGCCTCTGCCAATGCAATCAGAGCAGAGAGCCTGCAATGCAGGATGACATGCCTAAACATCATCCAGAACATGATTCACATTTTAAAATATCCAAAGCATCAATACAGACATTTTGTTTTATGTTAGCTTGGAAGTCTCTAAATTGATTTTAGTCATCACACCCCGTAGCAATTATGCTTGCAGCAATTTACAGTTCAACTGCAACAATTGTATCTTTGCTGAACCTCTGTCACATATTTATAAGGGTATCTAATCTTGGCTCTGCTGAAGTTTTGACTGTTATTTCTTCTTTTACTTAATTTGTTTAAACAATGAGGCACTGTCACTGCTCTACACAGATTACAATGTACGCTGATCTGCTGTACACCTTGCCTTGTACTAGTCCCTTTATGGTAAAATAAAAACCTGTGATGGCAACACTGATGGGCAGAGGAGTGAAGCTGGCAGCGCAGGGCTATCAAAGACAGTTAACAAAGCCATCAAACTCCTTTCTGCTTTACAGTCAATTTCTGTACCTGGCGGCTTATTATAAACCCAGATCTGCTTACAACATAACTTGTAATTAAAACTGAGATGCTTTAGGTTCATGCATTTCCCCATGATGAGGGAGATACTTGCAATGATAATGTTTACTATTGATCAGGAGTTTAATCCCTGAATCTCAGTCCTTTCCTCGACGCCATAATCTTAAGGTACCTGACACCCCAATTACATTGTTTTGTGCTTAATCTTTGAGGTACAGTTTCAGCAATGAGAATATAATGCTATTTTCAAAGTGTTAAAAAAAGATGTCTTCCACTCTTCATCCCTGTAGCTTCTGCAGCAAGAATGTAGCATGGTACAACATAAGAGAGCATTTTACATTGTCAGTACCTAAAAAGTAGGATGGATGTATTAATTTGATTCTATGCTAACACAGGCCCTGGATTTGATTTACTGGCACTGTGCTTTCCTTTTACCCAAGTGTTAAGCTATCTATACCAACAATTCTCTTGTTTACTCTACTTGTACCAAGGGTGTGATGTGTAAGCAGATAATGTCATTTACCCAAGGTCACTGAAGGGGGGACACATCCATCTCAGAAGCAGAGAAATACTATATATATATCTATATATATAAAAGAATAAGCCTCATTGCATAATTTATGGTACCTCACACACAGAACATAATTTATGTTTCCGCCCCTTCCAGCCCTCCCACCACTATCCAACTGACAAAAAAAATATAGCTGCCACTCGCTCCTGAAATAGGGGATAACAGTAACTTCTCCTGGTCCACACACACTCTCACTCAGGATCATGACCCCACAAACACACTGTTTCACCTCCCACAGATAATTGTAACCCTCCATACACTCTTTTTCAGTACGAGGGTGTAATGTTTCCATAAAATACAAACTCAGGGATAAACTTAATAGCAACTGTTTAATTTAACGCTTTTCATCTCTTCAGTCAACCTCACTAACTCTCTGTTTTCAACTGTCACTCCTCCACTTCTTGCTTCTCCTTAAAGGGAAAGAGATGCTTTCCTGTATGTTACAGAGGGCAAGCCTCAAACACCATTATGTGTTCCCTCAGCATATTGCTACACTGCCTCAACTGAAGAGCCACCGTGTGTTATATTGTTATGTTACCATAACTTAACCCTTTGAGTGCCAGAGGGGTACGCAACGCATTGCTTTGCAATGCGTTGCGTACCCCTCTGGCACTCAAAGGGTTAAGTAAGGAGGAGTTACTGCTCCCATTGGGTGATTCAATGGGGGAGTGATTTAAATCATGCAGGGAGCTGGCCTGCCCCCACTATCCAGCCCGCCCACCACTATCCAAGTAACTGAAAAAACAAAATGGTTGCCACTCACTTCTACACCACAGACACAAACACATCAGCCACACTCACACACACTCAATCACACACACTCAATCACACAATCACACTCACACACTCAATCATACACACTCAAACATACACACTTAATCATACACACTCAATCACACACACTCAAACACACACACACACACTCAAACACACACACTCTCACACACTGTCACTCACACACTCAATATCACACACACTCACACTCACTAACACACTCACACAATCACTCACATGCAATCACTCACACGCAATCACTCACACCCCGGGAGCCAGCACGCTGCACCTTCCACCATAGTCTCACTCACACTCACTCGCACCCCGGGAGCCAGCACGATCCACCTTCTACCATAGTATGTGCAATTACCACATGCATTTCAACTATATGAATGAATGCCACATTGGAGGCATAAGTACAAACACAAACTCATTATAATGACACATAAGTCACCCCCTTATGACTCACTTCTGTGTGTGTGTGTGTGTGTCTCTGTGTGTGCCTGTGTGTTCCTCACTGTGTGTGTTGCATGTCTGTATCACACTCTGTGTGTCTGCATGTTGTACATTGCATGTATGTATGTGTGTATGACTGTGTCGCTCTTTATGCATCTCAGTGCATGCGTGTGCATTTGTGTGTGTGTGTGTTTGTCTTGCATCCATGTGTGTGCATTAATTCCCTATATATCCTGACAGGCAGCACAGTCCCACATTGCTAGTATATATGTATATATTTATATATAGATATAGATATATTCATTTGTTACTTGTATGCTGCTCTAGTTCCTAGAAAGTATCTCAATCATGTATCTCTGTCTGCCATACCAGCACTCTTTCCCTTGTACATCATCTTGTTTTTCAGCAATTTATGTTATTCTGCCCTTCATAAAACTGTTCAGCCCCCCTGCAGTCCATGCCTTCTTTTGCATGTGCTGCTTTTATGTGCTTTGAATCCTCTGGTATGGCGAGAGCTGTAGAATAAGAATTCAAAGAGCAGAGGAGGACATTTCT
The DNA here is from genome assembly GCA_037306005.1 of Rhinophrynus dorsalis. NCBI lineage: Eukaryota > Metazoa > Chordata > Amphibia > Anura > Rhinophrynidae > Rhinophrynus > Rhinophrynus dorsalis. The sequence goes on from CM074724.1 coordinate 151,585,896, forward strand.
GAGAGCAAAGCGACAGGCTGTTTTGTTAAGAGGCTCTCAGGAGAGAGATAGATGTACGGAGATATAGCAAGAGTGAAAGATACAGAAAGGAGGTACATACACTAGATGAGAGACATAATATATATGACAGTATAGCAAACATTATTTGTGTTTTTAAAAAAGATGAGCATTACCCATTCCTACTAAAGCTTTTAGGAGCATTGTAAGATATAATACTGGGGTCTGGGCCTTTAAATTTTGGGGTAATTGATAGCATTGACTGAAGCTGATGTATGAAGTATGAACTTGATTAATTCTGGAGCAATCCAACTACACCACAGGATACAAATAATTTAAATGGGTCTTTGACCTTGATAAATGCTGGAGGGGTCTCCAGCGCATTGCATAGCTTTGCATCGGAGATCTCTCTAGCATTTGAGGTGTTAAAAGACTAAATTAAATCAATTTTATATTTTTCTGTGCCGTGCGATGTTATTTTACTCAAATATTACTTCAGTTCTACATAATTAACCCTTTGAGTGCCAGAGGGGATAGCCATCCAATGCATTGCTTTGCAAAGCATTGACTACCTGTCTGGCACTTGAAGGGTTAAATAACTTTTTATGAGAACAACTTAGTCATAAATATACCTGGTTCCTACAAGACTCTCATGACCTTTCCTGCACTGTGTATAGTGCTTTTTTTTTGTCAGTTTTTTCTTTTTATCACTAATGCAACTTAATTGTACTTGATATGCAGCCACTACCAGCCTCACAGACAGATTCAGCAACTCAACTCAAACTAATGATTCCAAGAGGATGGAACATCTGGCTCTGTGTAGGTCCACTGATTTTTATCTAACTTGTGTAAGACATGTAAGCTGTTTAATGCAGCACGTAAAAACTGCAAACTCGATATTCAGGAATGGGATGTAAGTGACAAGCGCATTTGGTATATTTTGGGATGGATACCACCCAGAATTCTTATCTATATTGTAAACAAAAAGGTGCAAAGAAAATCATCAAATAAAGCACATTTAAATCTGTATACTTACATAAAGACCTCACGATTTGTGTCTGCCTATGCTCAGTGTAAACACATAGGGGAAGATTCACTAACAGGCGATAAACAGGTGATGAAGAGGTGATAAAGTGGAGATGACTTCTCCAGTGATATCACTTCCCCAATTCACTAAGATTTCTTCAGCTTTGGAGATCTTAGTGAACGGGCTCTATAGAATAGCATAGGAACCGGAGAGGTGATAAACTGAAGAAGTCATCTCTACTTCATCACCTCTTTATTACTGCTTAGTGAAATGACTTAGGTGTGAGGAAGAGGAGATAACTTCAGTGTGGTAAGCTCATAAATTGATTTGTTATGCCATAGAGCCCAAGTTGGAGATATCTTAGTGAACAGGATCCACAGAATAACATAGACATTGAATATTTGATCACACTGGAGAGTTTATCTCCTCTTTATTATACCTTTAACACACATTAGTGTGTGGACCTCCTGGTTTCTGGAATCTAACTCATTGCTGTGTTATATTAACCCTTTGAGGGTCAGAGGCGGGCACAACACATTGCCCTGCAATGCTTTGCATACCCTTTTGGCATTGAATGGGTTAAAACATGTCTTAGCTTTGGGATGGATGAGATCTTGAATAATCTCACTTGAGGTGAACAAAGACAGTGTATGTCCATGGTAAATTAGCATAAACATATACTACATTGTTTGATTTGCCAATAGTTAACAGTTATTCAAAGATGAGACCAATAGCCAAATAGCAGGACTGATAGCTCCTTTTTCTTATATTTATCCAGTGTTTTGTTCTGGTAATATTAGTGAAATTATAGGAAGTTGAGACTAAAATCCAGGACCTTGTTATACAATATTAGTCAGCAACTAAATAAAAATCCAGATTAAGATGTTGTATTGTAATTGAGTATATATGCACTGCATTTAGAGAATGAATGTCGATATGACACTGTACCTTAAGAGCTAAAAAAAATCCTCATATTTGGATTGATTTTAATGGTACTTTTAACCCCATAAAAGCTCAGGAGGGATCCAGTGCATAGGTTAATACATCACTTTCTTCTGGATCTCTATTTTGCTCTTTCATATAAAGTATATTTTCTCCCACTAGTATGTACTGATTATACCCCCAAATCCAACCTCAGATGAGTATGAGTATACAAAAATGTTTATGATTATAAATCTAAGGTCAAAAAGTGTTCATTTAGTTACCTACCACAGTGAATGATGAAGAGATGTGCGTGTGTGTAAGAGAGTGTGTGTGCTTGTATGTGAGTGGAGGAGTTGATAGAATGTAGTAGATTAATTTTAGTAATTACATTTAATTATATGCAAAAATATTCACATATCAGTCAAATATGTAATTGTCAAGTCTTCAGCTAGTTACTATTTGTGTGTGTGTGTTTGTGTATGTGTGCTGTGTGCATGTGTGTGTGAGTGGGGAGTTGAAATAACGTAGTAGATTAATTATAGTTACCTACCAGAGTGAATGATGAAGAAGTATGTGTGTGTGTGTGTATGTGTGAGTGGGGAGTTGACAGAATGTAGTAAATTAATTATAGTAATTATATTTAATTATATGCAAAATTATTCACATATCAGTCAAATATGTAATTGTCAAGCCTTCAGCTAGTTCCTATTTGTGTCCTATATCTACATAAATATGCAACTGTATGAGGTGATATTCATTTATTTGTAATTAGTATTCTCAACTTTATGTTTTAGTCCCATCATTTTAATGCTGTGTCTGCAGACCAAATTATCATGCATATACTCAGTTATTCCACCAAAATGATAAACAACTTTCCAGTTAAATAAGTCTCTCAATTTCCAATGTTCTTGAAATAACCCACATATTCACCCTGATCTAGAGGTTTACAAAGCTTAAACCCCATGCCATGCATTATCGAGTGAGCACATGGAAAGTAATTGAAGTTGTAAGTTATACGGATGTGTTTGATTTTTATTTAATTTTTTAGGGGGTGGGTGCAGATGTTAGGAATGATTACTACATTGTACTACTATTTTCCTAAACTGGGAGTTTTGCACTGAGGTGAGCTAAATATGTGATAAAGTGAGAGAAAATATCCAGTGATATTAATTCTCCAAATCCTATGTTATTCTGCGAAGCCTTCTTTTCATATTGATGGATTGTTTTTACATTGGCTTCAGTAGACTAGCATAGGAATTGGAAAACCAGATATTGGTATTAAATCACTGTAAGAGGATCAGAATGGTACATAAAAATTATCAGTTACAGAATGAAATAAAAAGTATACAGATATAGCTGATTGGTCTGTCAAAGACACATAACTGCAAGTTCTCCATTTAAACAAATTAGAAGCCAGTAATACATATTTGTGATGTTCCCTTTCGATGCAGAAGGAGCTGATGAAATTTCATACCTAAGGCCTGGAGAGCATCACAGATGTAGAACACTTTACTGAACCTACTATTGAGCAAGAGATGGCAAAGACAAAAGTTGGAAGAACATGAGTTGGCACAAAAAGCACAAACCTTGAGCCCATTACTGAAGATCATATTGGAATAATCTTAATATATGGCTGCATGGTGATAATTAGTGAAGGTATATGTTGTATGGGATTAAAGCATGAGACTGGTAGAGTAAAAATGTTACCTTTATTGGCCAACTGAGTGGCTCTAAGATGCTGTCACAGTTTTCAGGCAAAGAAGGACAGTCACGAATATTAAATATAAATCCACCTTTATTTTATAAGTACAGTGATAATAGTGTAGCCCACACAACTGCGCACTGCACTACTGCGAGAGACTAGGACCATGGTGCGGGTGGAACACCAGAGGGAATGGTAACTGAGGCACAAGTCTCCAACCTGGGTCACGCGACCAGAGACAACAGGGACTGAGAGCAGGTCTGAACCATGAAACACCGAGAGTGATGGTCAGGCAAGTTCAGAGAGTATAGAGCCAGTAATCAGCCAGAGCCACAGATCAGACAAGCCGGGGACTAGACAGAGTGATAGGCAGCAAGAGCCAGCAGCCAGACAAACTGGGGACTACATGGAGCGAGTAAGTCAGCCAGTGCCACAGGTCAGAACCAATGTGAGTAGTCAGACAAGCCGGGGCAATACATGGAGCGAGTTAGTCAGCCAGAGCCACAGGTCAGAACCGATGTGGGTAGTCAGACAAGCTGGGGTCATACACGGAGCGGATTCTCAGGATAGCACAGGTCACAATGGAGCACAAGAGACAATATCAGAAACACCACCTAAGGGCAATGACTCCCAGGCCCAGGGAGGTTTATAAAGGAGCAGGAGAAGGCAGGACCCAATTAGGCCACACAGAATAGGCCCATAAACAGACATCCTAGCCAGTGCCTGTTTTATGATGTCAGCAATGCGGAAGTGGCAGCAACTATGCCGGTCGACACACCACAGAGGAAGGAAGCACAGGATAACTTAGGCCTCTAAGTTAGACTGTGACAGATGCAAGCTTTGAAGAAAACTTGGGTCTCTTCTTCAGGCCTGAAGAAGAAACCTAAGTTGTCTTGAAAATGTCCATTCCAGAGCCATTCAGTTATCCAATAAAGGTAAAATTTTTACTCTACCAGTCTCCTCCCTTTTTCTATGGCTAACATTGTACTGCACTTTACCCATAGGTCATATTGTTATTTATGGTATACATCTACTTCTTTTGCAGTTCATGAGCCCTTAGTGGGTATGGGCATAAAATACAATGTCTGCATTTTCCCCAATGCATTACATCTCCAGCAAGAACTTTGCTGTGATATTTCCTAACCCAGTATTACTGCTGTTGAGGGCTTAACCCTTTGAGTGCCAGAGGGGTATGGAACGCATTGCTTTGTAATGTTTTCCGTACCCCTCTGGCACTCAAATGGTTAAAGTAAAAGTTGTGAGCAGGTACATTCCTACAAAAACTGTTAACAGGTTAAGTTCCTTTGTCCTTTGTCCACCACACTAACCGCCTGCTTGTACAACTCTGGCCAGGGCATCCTTAAAAAATGACTGCAGCTTGACATATGCCAGCAGGGTGCAACACATGACATCAGTTCTTAAAAACCCCTGTTTGCTAAAAAATAAATATAGTAGTATGTGCACTAAGAACATTTTGGCAACTTTGCCATTCCTCAGGTTACTGTGGGCTTATTTTTTGACTCCTTTCCAAAGAATCAGTACATGTAGGTTGGCAGTACAGAGCCGAAGAACTGTTTAACTTTATTGTTTCAACAAAATGGTTTGTGGTGATGGACCTAGTGGTGGGCGGAAGGTGGCAGCATGTGTCATCTTCTCCAACAAACTCATTCATACTCATCCATGTTCTGCATTTGTAGAGCAGAAAAGAAGTCATGGCTATTATTATAAATGAATTAAATATTGGCACACTTATGACACATGTACATTAATGCTACTATGTGCCCCAAAGCTCCAGGAACTTTAACTGTCCTAGTCATGGTACAACTGACATGTTGATGGAGTGTCTCTCAATCAGACCCATGGTTGTGCTTCGGGTGAGAGCTTAATGAGAATGTGAGTAGGTGTGATCCTGTTTTCTTCCTGCTCACATGCTTTTTACAAAGACAACAGAAAGCAACATGTTTAGCTTTTATATTGAAGTATCTCCATACTGTAGACTTTATAGAATGAGGGGTTCCTGAGGAACTACTTCTACTGGAGCTACATGTTGCAGTTGTAGGCATTAAAGTTACTGCACTTCCAACAGCAGCAGTAGCACTCATTATAGCTAGGGTTTCAGATGTGGAAGATTACTTATGTTGCTAAAAGTATTATTGTAGATATTAAAAAAATAAATCAAATTAGGCCAGTCCGATCTCTAAAACCTTTATGATTTGAGTGATATACGGTGATAAAGGTTTCCCCCTCCCTCCCCTTTCACTGACGTCAGCCTCTAGCTGACAGAAGAAGATCCTGGTCCCGGGGAACGACAGGTGGCTCTTCAGCAGAGCCGAAATACTGCATTTTAAAAATAAATACTTCATTGGAACAGTCTACAAAGTGTGCTTACAAACCAGTCACACTTTTTAGATTGTTCCAATTAAGTATTTCTTTTTAGATAGGGCTATTTCAGCTCTGCTGAAGAGCCACCTCAAGTCGCACAACTCGAATCTCCTTCTGTCAGCTTTACAGCTGACATCAGTGAAACTATAAAGGTTTTAAAGAACAGACCGGCCTCATCTGATTTATTTTTTAAAAAACTACAATATTACGTTTTATTAATAAAATACATTACTAACCCTTTACTACTTTTATAACTGCCAGAGACAATTTTATAGCCATTTTAATGCCTCTTTTCCATTAACTCCAAGTTAGTTCTGTTCTATCCTCCATAATACAAGTTTTGGGGGTATTTCTGAAGGTGAATCCTGGAGGGGACTGGACTGGGGAGTCTCATCCCAGCCACTGCAAGAGCTAAATTCACTTACCTGCCAGTCTACCTGCGAGCAGAAGCCATCTGTTCCTGCCTCCTGTCTGATCCAGAATATCTAGAACAATAACTGAAGGAGGGGAGTAACTGTCCTGCACAGTTAGCATTGCCCACCTCTTCTTCCCTACCACTATAATTTTATTTTTGAAGTCTCAAACAATTTATTTTTACTTTCCCCTTAGAGGGATATTCAGGATGTTTGCTACTACTTAAGACTTGTTACTCTTACTTTTAGATGCATTTATTGGTTGGACTGCTACACTTTCCTCCACTATGCCATCAACACTAGAATGCGACTGTTGTCTTCAGTGTTTTTATATGGTTTATTAATATTACTGGAGGTGAGAGAACTTTTCATGTCACTTTCACAATCAGCTTCCTCAGGAAGAGAAGGCTCATCATTGCTTATTGCAAATGCGGCCTAAACCATCACTGCAGTCAGTTTTTGGAACACCACTTTACTAACACACGCTTGCACTGCTCCTACTCCTTTTCCCTTGCCCCTAGTAGTGTAGATTTTACCAGTTAATTACACAACAGAATTTTTGGCATGTGATATTTTGCCCTTTACAAAATACTGTATCATGTAAGTATCTTTCTCTAGAATCCATGACAGTCAGCCTCAGTCACAGCTCACATCAGGGTCCCTGTCTCTGTCATCTACCTACCACTATGTAAAAAAATGCACACATGCACATTCACACACACATTGCAAGTGCAACTGCTTCTGCCCCACTTTGCATCAAATTGTCTGCCCACCAGACTCCCTAAAATAAACTCCATCTCCATCTCCAAGTTATTTGCCTGTCTTCTTTAGCACCAAAATGACTTGCTGTGGGAACCAGACGCCACTTTTATACTATCCCAGTGGTAAAAGAATGGAAATGTTCCTTTCTGGGGAAAATGTATTCATATCATTGATTTCAATGCAATGGGAAAGGCAGAAAAAAAGCAGAAAACTGCCACTTTTCACTAGAACTTCACTATTGGCAGGAACTGACATATTTTGCCTGTTTCATTTTGAGTTTAAAAAATGTGCCCATCCTAACTCTTAGTAAGAAATGCCCAGAAATATATTGTGAAGAAAATCTGAAATAGTATTACCAGTTTTGCAAGTTATTTACTTTAATTGCATCTCCAGAATATATATTCTTAGGTTCCGTGAGGTCGAATTGTCAGGACAGCTCGAATTCCAGATTAATTTGAATGAAAAAGACAAGACAGCTTCTATGAATGTTAAACAGGGCCTTAGTAAAACTCTCAGATTTCATACACAAAGCCATAGAGAGGGACAGTTCTGTGATTCCGCAATCAGTAGGAGAGTTATCAACCCATATCTAGTTATTTACTAGCTGTTAATGCTTAAACAAACAGTCCCTTGTGAATTTTGATTCTACTTTCTACAGTTTGTATTTGCTGCTTTTTCTGTACAAAATCCATTGTGTAATTAATTCACTAGTTGTCTATTTTACTAATATCTTTACTGATAGTGAAATATATTTTATCCGGAATTTTTATAGATTGTGAGTTGACTGCCAACTATTCCAGATTATCACAAGTTTATTGGGTTTGCTGTTTTCTTTACACAATGAAGATGATGTGATAAGAAGAATTGGAGCACACCTGGAACAAATTAACTACAACATAGAGGACAAACAAAAATTCCACAAAATAATATTAATTTAAATGCTAGAGAGGTCTTTAATGTATTTCTAAACAATGCATTGCAGACTCCTCTCACAGTGGACATTTTTATTTGTCCCCAGGGCCAGATTTACATCTCAAATGCCCCTAGGCACCCTCTGGTGCCCTTAGCCCCACCTTGGACTCACTCCTAACTACACACCCTCATTTTACCACACCTTCTTTTGTGGCCAAATCCAATTTGAAATTAATTTTCACAATAATGTGGCAATTTACCAGATGTGATTGAAAATGTTATGGATAGTAATGGGGCATAAACAGTGCACGCATACATAAACCAAAAGTGATCTTTACTAGACAAAAAGCCTGCCCTTTCCCTGTGTTTGAGACCCAAGTAATCGGAAGGTAGTGGTACCAAAGTTCAAACCAATACTGAAAAATCAAGCAGTGTATACAAAATTATACAGTGCAGATCACTATTAGCTACATGTCTCAGTACTATATACTCTCTGGAGTCTCTTCTACCTAAACACACTGGCATTCTGTATTAATTATTATTATCACTCACTCATTCACAGCACCAACCACAGTGGCACAGACATAGGCCTGGATTCATCAAGGTGAGGATGGATTAATAAGCAAGAAAATCAGAGGATATCTCTGAGTATTAACCATTCACCCATTCAGCAACTTTCTGATTGTATCTGGCCATCACTTATTCTTCAATAAGTGATAACCAGATAGATCTGCATATGTGATCCGCTAGCTTCAAGCTGGTGAATCCCAATTCAATGCATGGGGCGAACACACGCATACACATTTTCGCTTATGCACATACATGTGTTTTTCCCATGACTGACCAATTTATGCAAGTTTCCCTGCTTCGCAGATAGTAATTACTTCAGGAATACCAATTCTACTCAATGCCCTTATGTTCCTTCAAACATAAAAATTCCAAAGGGCCAATTCATACAAATCCTTCCTTTAAAATAGTATTATGTCTGCTTTTACAATAAATTAGCCAATCTAAAAGGAATGAAAAGCTTCAAACGTTTAACCATAAAGAGTCTTTTATGGAAAAGAAAAAAACAAAGAAAGAAAGAAAGAAGAAAAAAAGAAAGAAAGGTTGGATCTTAATCCAGCACTCTACTTCTCAAAAATTACACCCAACATAACTAATACTATAAAAACTGAACCTATAAAATAAATGTATTAATACATTTTAAATAAAGACTATAAATGGTCCCCCCACCCCATACCTGGAATCAGAAAACTACCTAACTGAAAGCCCCTAGTGCATTGGCTCCATAAAGTAAAGAAAAGGGTGCTCAAAGTCCTGTGTTATTCTGTGGAGGTTATGTATTAAAGATTTCTTAATTTATCCAGCTTTACAGATCTTAGTGCAAGAAGGAGGAGTAGGAAAATGGAGCAAAAAATGGAGCAAAAAAAAATCAGAGCAAGAAAATTATAACCTATGCTATTCTAGTGAGCCAATGACTAATGATTTCACCAACTTTAGAGGTTTTAGTGCATTGGCTCTATAGAGCAAAAAAATGGTGCTTCAGGTCCTTTGTTATTCTATGGAGCCAATGTATTAAGATTTCTCCAGCTTTAGAGATCTTAGCGCAAGAAGACAGAGCAAAAAAGGGAGCAAACAAAAACAAAGCAGAAAACTGAGCAAAAAAAAGGAGCAAGAAAATTATGTAAAATAATAGTGCTCCAAACCCTATGTTATTGCAGGGAACCAATGCTTAAAGATTTCTCCAACTTTAGAGGTCTTAGTGCATTGGCTCCATAGAGTTAAAAAAAGGCACTCCAAGTCCTGTCTTATTCTATGGAGACAATTTATTAAGATTTCTCCAACTTTAGAAATCTTAGTGCAAGAAATTGAGCAAATAAAGAGAAAAAATGGGTCCAAATTGGAGCAAAATAGGTGAGAAAATGGCACAAAATTCGGCAAAACTGTGGCAAAACTGGAGCAAAAGGGGTGACAAAGGGTGTAAAAGTGGAGTAAAAAGGGAAAAAAATGAGAAAATGGGTGCAAAAATGTCACAGAATTGGAGCAAAAGCCCTTTATTGGAAACTGATGGTGGAGAAAGGTGATTTTATAATTTTTTTTTCTGGCCATAAATACTTACGCAGCTTTAATCAACCAGCTCAGGCTTGATGGAGACTGCTAGGTGGTAGAAAACTAACTGAAGCGCCCAGGAGACCAACCTCAGTGGTAGTGTAGTAACAAGCCAAGAGTATAGTGAGGCACGAGCTCAGCTGCACCCCGGGGTATGGAGATACGAGGCAAAGGAGCGTAAATGGGTCAAAGTAGCTGAACGGTAAAGCAGCAATCGAGGCAACCAACTGGGTCAGCACGCTCTAGACAGAGCACCGGAAAGTACTCTCTACCAGAATACCCAGTGAGGTAGTGAACTGGGCCAGAAACACACAGAGCAGGAATGGAAGCCAATCCGGGTTGATGCACAGAACAGGAACATCAGCCAGGCCGGGTCGGTACATGGAGCAAGAACATCAGCCAATCCAAGTCGGTACACGGAGCAGAAACGTCAGCCAGGCCGGGTCGGTACACGGAGCAAGAACGTCAGCCAATCCAAGTCGGTACACGGAGCAGGAACGTCAGCCAGGCCGGGTCGGTACACGGAGCAGGAACAGATACAGAAAGAGTAGTCAGGCAGTCCAGGTCATACACAGGATTCACACGATAACGACAGCAAGCACTAAACAACGGGAACACCACGAAAGGACCCTGAAGAGTGACAGGGCTCAGTACTTAAAGGCTACCACTGGTTGGAGCAATATCACGCTAGCCAATAAGAAGGCATCAGGAACAATGCTGTCAAAATGTCGCCAGCAATACTCGGGCACCATGATACTTACAGGATTACTCCTTCACACATTGAGCATAAAAAGTCCACCTTATAGCCACAATACTATGCTCATGTCATTACCCAGTGATGATGCCCCTTATGTCCTCTCCCATTTGCTATTTTTTTTCACATCTTGTAATTTTCCAGTGTCCTTCCTTCTCCCCAGTTCAACTAGACTCACATTCATATAGTCAACACATTGGAAAGCTATGACCTGGGAGAGAGTCACTATCTAAGGCTGCAGGTGTAGGAGGATAATGATGCTAGCACCAAAACAAGGGGGTCTAACTAACTACCAGAACACAACTAGGCTTTCCACGGGGGTCATGTGTACGTTTATCTTATGTCACTCTGTGGAATCCTGTTATCCTAACACATATACTAATCATATAAAGTAGAGATGACATCTCCAGTTTATCACTTCTCCAGTTCCTATGTTATTCTATAGAGCCTATGCACTAAGATCTCCAAAGCTGAAGAAAAGTTTGTGCATAGGCTCCATAGAATAACACAGGAATTGGAGAAGTGATAAATTGGAGAGAAGTCATTTCCAATTTATTACTTCTTTATCCCCACTTTATCACCACTATAGAGGTGAAACTTGTCTCCGTGTTCCCGCAGGGAATTGCAAAAACTACATTGTTATATGCTTTTTCTCTGTAAAATTTGCTTTAAAACTAGCGCTTAAAATTTTCGTGTCTTTTGCCCATTGGCCAAAGTTTTTTGCCAATTTTTCAATGGCTATAAAGTTTCCACCCATTGATTTACGTTTTTTTCTCACTTCTGCTATAAAAAGGTGAAGTTTTTGCGGAAGGCAAACACAATAGAAGCAGCTACAGAGCAAGTTAGACATGCTGTGCTGTTCTGCTGTGGTATTTTGCAAAAATTGAGGCAGGAAAGGCTCATAGTGACTGCTATCACTATAATCAGGGTGAAAAATAATCAATGAAGGAGCTGGAAGGACCCTTATGTGTCCACTGAGTCTGAGGAGGAAGTGAAATGCAGTAGTGAACCAATGCTGTCCAGTCCCCCTAAATCGCCCCAAGGGATCTTGGGTAATTTAATGGGAAGGGAGTGAGAAAAGGGAATGGGAAGGATGGGAGAAAAGGAAATGGGAAGGGAGGGAGAAAATGGTACTACTAGTGAGAGCAGGACAGGTCAGCTACCTGTACCTGCAGCCACTAGTGTTGTACCTGCTACCAGATGTGCTGCCACTAGTGTTGTACCTGCTGCCAGTGCTGAACCTGCTGCCACCAATACTTTGCCTGTGTAACATCCTGCTCGCCCAGCTTCTTACCCTGGGCGTTTGTCCTGCTCTGGGTTGCCTTCCTGGTCCCCACATGACTCTGTGGATCTGCGCCCATTTCCGGAGGCAGCGCGCATGTGCATGTCGGCGGACCATAGAGAAGTCTTGGTAGAAGGTCCGCCGACTCTCTAGCCTCTCTTTCAGAGCTCCTTCCGGCGGGGGATCATTTATTATCTGCCTCCAGCTCTGCTGAGACGCGTTAGTATAGCGTCTCTCAGAGCTTCCAGTGTGAGTTGCTGTTCTTGTGTATGACTCAGACCTGCTTGACCCAGCCTTTGCCTGACCCTAAGCCTGAAGTGTATGACCCGGACCTGCCTGCGACCTAGCCTTTGCCTGACCCTCTGCTTGTGCCTGAAGTGTATGACCTGGACCTGCCTGCGACCTAGCCTTTGCCTGACCCTTGGCTTGTGTCTGAAGTGTATGACCTGGACCTACCTGCAACCTAGCCTTTGCCTGACCCTCTGCTTGTGGCTGAAGTGTATGACCCGGACCTACCTGCGACCTAGCCTTTGCCTGACCCTCTACTTGTGCCTTTGTGTATGACCCGGACCAGCCTGCGACCTAACCACTGCCTGACCCTCTGCTGTGCTTTTGTGTAGGACCTGGACCTGCCTGTGACCTTGCCTCTTCTGGTTCCAGCCTCCTGAGGATCCTTCTGGACCGTGCCCTTTACTCAGCCAGCCTTGGTGTGTCCTATCAGCTGTACCTGCCTCGTGGGATTCCTCTTCCTAGAAGACCGGCGTGAGTACTTACTTCTTTTGGAGTTTACTATCCTCCCTGGGGACCTCTGAGTATAGTTTGTCTGGGTTAGGGTTATCCGGGGCTACCCAGCGGCTCCTCTGCTGGGGGCCACAACATCTGGCTTCGCGGCCAGCACCTTTAGACGGCTTAGCCGCAGCACAACCCTGGCCCAGGCAACCTACGCTCCCTAGCTCCGTTCCCTAGTGCTGCACCCTCGCATCTTGCTCAGCGGCCTCTTGTTGGAGGAGTACCCTTTTCCTGCCCTCTGGTACTCCTACTCCTTAGTTATTTCTTGCCCTGGCCATTACAGCCTGATGATAGTGTTTCTTGTAGTACTCAGGTGGGGAAGGAGAGAATGATGCCAAGTGTGACAGCAGGCGACCCTCTGTCACACTGCTCATCACCTCCTCCAAGCATCAGTGAGATGCCTGTTATAGAGCAGCTGCACATAGGGACTAATGGTGGTGGTGTTGGAGAAGATGGGGTGGAATAGACATTGATTGCCTTTTTATCAGAAATTGAGAAGGAATGAGAGACAGGGATGAGGATGGGCATCACTACCACCACTAGCAATCAGCTTTTGGAATTTGTGGAAATTGCAACTGCTTTAATTTCTGCTGCTGCTGGGCAAAACTGGGCAGCTGGGCAGCAGGATGCTGAGGAGCAAGCTAGTGTTCCACATACCACCATGGACACAGTGGGAATGGGGTCAGCAAGTGATGCGGGACTAGGACAGGTTCCACTTGCCAGTGCCAGCAATACTCCTGGTCCTAGTTGCAGTGCTAAATCTGAGGCAGAAGTAGCAACATTATCCGCTGCCACAAAAAGTGAAGCGGAATGTGGAGGAGAAGAAGAAAGATGCCATTCTTCTCCACCTGTTCCCTATCCCTCCCCCCAGAAGTCATGAGTGTGGGACTATTATTCTCTTCCAGCAGGCACAGTGCAGTCATCATCAACAATCGTACAATGCAAAATTTGTGACACGTTAGTGAGAAGGGGAAAGGAGGGAACACACCTTGGCACAACCTCCCTGATAACACACATAAAACACAGACACCATGACATTTATGTCAAACATGGTAAAGCCAAACACCCATTACAGAAATCTAGCACCAATGTTACTGTAAGCCTCTGACTTTCCAGAAAGGCACCAAGAGGTGAGGTGGAGGTCAAAGAGGAGGAAAAGTAAAGAAACCCAGAAAGACACTAGAAGTTCCATTACGAGCAAAACAACCTTCTTCCTCTGGGGTAACAAGTACATCTCCTGTCAATCCACCTCATTCATTGTTATCTCCCCCGCCAAATGATAGCCACTCTTTTGATGTTAAGATATGGCAGTTCATCTCTACCCATTGCACACTGTGTGGAGCACTGACCACATATGCCAGTGAGGTGGAGGAGAATCGATACCAGGTCATAAGGTGGCATATGAGGAGATTCCATCCTGCAGAATATGCTAGGATTCTGGCAGGGAGGGCTCATCATTACTATTAAACTGTCATCAACTTGTCATGTGTCCTTAGCGGGGTCTGGACATGGGGTACAGTGACAGCGGCAGTACTTGGTTTCGGGTGTCATGGTGTTTGGATACAGTTGTGCCCCAGATATTATTTACCCCAAACACACTGTGAACATTGCATTTGCTGTTGGAAGCCACTGTTCCTGTTCTCAAGGGAAAAATATATATTCTAATAACAATGCACCATGATTTTGGAGAAGATTTAATGGCCAACTTCTTCCTTTCTCCACATATACTGGGGGCTACTTATTCTTCTGCTACTGCCTCGGGCGCATCGCTGGGCCAGTTGTGGCAAGTCGAACCTTTATCATCCATCTTCCATGTTACTGCTATTGTTGATCCCATTCCCTTTTCCGCTGCCTAATCATCCTGCTGCTTAAACAACTCAGCAGCAGCAGTATGAACAGCATTTGCAACTCAGGAGGACATTTGACAGTGACCACTGGTCAACATGACCTGCTGGCATTAGGCCAGTAGGGCATTTTCATTTTTTTCTAAGAGCTTGTGTTTTGGAAAAAAAAAAAAAATTAGTCCTACAAAAAAGTAAACAATTTGTGTGTGTGTGGGGGGGGTTGTTTCTAATAAGACTAAGTCCTACAAATCAATGTTTCCTTAGGGCTTGTGCCAAACAAGCTTAATCCTGCAAATCAATGTTTCTTCAGGGCTTAGGCCTCTAATAAGTCTAAGTCATACAACTCTAACAACAAATCAAACAAATCATCCTCTACAAAATACTCTGTCAAGTATCAGTACACCCCAGTTGCAGATTATGTCAGGGGATTCCTGTCACTATCACTTTACATACAAATTCCTAATATTTGTTTTTTTTATTAACTGTCCACCCAATAGCAGTCAAGAATCCCCCCCAAAACAAATTCCCTGTTCAACTGATTCATTAATTTACCAACACAGGCACCCTCCTCAGACCCCTTTATACCATGTCTTATGGTTTTTATTTTATTTAGTACTTATTTTTTGTATTAACTGCCCCCTAATCCCAGTAAACAACCCCCCAAAAATCATCCCCTGTTCAACTGATTCTTTCCCCACACCCCACCAACACAGGCACCCTCATGCCCATTTTATACTATGCCTTTGGGACAAAAATATTTGCTGTGTTCCCATTGATTTCAATGGAATGAGCTAGACGAAAAAAGCAGAAAAAGCGGCAAATCGCTACTTTTCGTAGGAAATTTTTCGCCAGACAGAAAGTGCCATTTTTTGTTGATTTCAGTTTGAGACGGAAATTTTTGCCCATCTCTACACAGCATCCTGCTGCTCTTGCAACTCAGTAGCAGCAGGATTTAGAGCAGTTGCAAATTCTGCAAATTCCAGAAGCTCACTGCTGGTGGTGGTGATGTCCATCATCATCATCCTTGTCTACCATTCCTTCTCAGTTTGGTCTAAAAAGGCCATCAATGTCCCAGCTTCTCCACCATCATCACCACCACCAGACCCTCCGTGCTGCTGATCTATTACAAACATCTCACTGCTGGTTGGAGGAGGTGACAAGAAATGTGACAGAGGGTCCCCTGATGTCACACTTGCCATTTCTTGTGACCTGAAGAAGGCATACTGGCAGCACTAGCAGCAGGCACAGGTAGCTGATCTGTGCTCCTGGTGGTGGGGGTGTTATTATTGCTGCGCCATCTAACCACCAGTTGAGCCCAGGTGCTAACCCAGGTAAGCTTGGGTTGCTTTGGGATTGACAGGTGTGCATCTTGTGTAGTATGTACTTATGTGTTGTTGTGTGTTAACTACTATTGTTCTGGGGTATGGTATGTCAGACTGTGTTGGGTTGCTTGGTCAACCCCTTTTCCCTGTGGGTTGATAGGATTTTGTTGTTCGTCAAGGACTTGTTTGGAGGACATGGACATTTTCTGTATGGTTATTTGGCTTTGCAGGGGTTAATTTTGCTATGCTAGAGCTATGTGCTGGGTGTTTTATGAGCTGATGTTTTCCTGCTTTCTTTTGTCCAACAGTATTTTCTTTTTTTTTTTTTTTGTCCATTGTGTGTTGTATGGCCAGAAGAACTGGGTGCAGAATTTCAGCCATTAAATGTATCAATTTATCGTGCATTGGCACTACCACACAGAATTGAATGGCTCCTGAGTATGGTTTTTCCACTGGGAAACTATTAACATCCATTGTGATTTTAAAACTGGCGTTAGCTGTACATAAGATGGCTAATTGAATGGTTTACCCTGTCTAAAACAACTGCTGTGGGCTGCTTTTTTGGAGTCGGAGACAATTGAATCTAGGCCTTACTCAGCCTAATTTACGTTCTGCACAATAAACTGGGACTGGTTATTTTTCCTGTTCTTTTGATTTTGGTGCCAACAGCATTGCTGTTAGAGTGTGACTGTGAAAGGTCCCCTGTCCCCCAACTGGGCACACCCGTCCAAACAGCTTCTTCCCAGAGGCTAAACCACCAGTGTCAGCCCAATCTCGAAGATTCGATCCGCTAACATCTTTTCGACAAGAACATCAGATGACACACGATTCTTGAGGTATAATCAGGAACTCCATTATTTGGACACACACAGGGTTTATATATATGTCTCTGAGCCCAGTCAACCACCAATAGTATATAAGATTCACAAAACCCCTACTCTTACTGAGATTTAATTATGGTAACACAAAATAGAATACAAACACACAGTCCTTCTATCAGGTCTGCTAAGGTAATTACATTTACATCAGTAACTGACATAATACAATCAGTTTCCACAAAGCAACCAAAGAAAACACATAATACTACTTTGCATATCAACAATAACACAGCACACAATGGGTGAGGCAATAGAACATTTGACTCCCAGTCTCCAGATACTGTTCCAGGTAGCCACTGCCCCACCCCCAATACGTAATAGAATCTCTAGCCCTGTTCCACCTTGGAGTTCAGCTGACACCCTTCTCCATTTTGTGGTTCGGCCCATGCTTCTGTATGGCCAAATGGCCACTCCCAGCCCGGGCACACCCAAACCAAAAGGGACCCTGGTTCACAAGTGATGGCGTTCCATCAGAGCTACCAACAGGTTTTTGTAGAGTCTACTATTCACACACTGGTTTAGATAGACAGGAATTAGAGCTTCTAAATTTTCAGGATATTATTCTGTGTAATTGCATATTTGCATACCTGGGAACTCTCCGGATTTGCCTCGGAGACTCTGGTTCTGACAGAGCTTTACCGGGTCTCCGGGGCAGAGGCTGATTCCTCCGGATGTGGAGAGTTTCTCTTGAAACTCTGCCACATCTGCTTTTTCTCCCGCTGTTCCTCCTTCCCCAGCCTTCTGTGTGACACCTTTAACCCTCTGAGTGCCAGACTGGTAAGGAATGCTTTGCAATGCATTCTGTACCACTCTGGCACTCAAAGGGTTAAGTCCCCCTCCCAATCGCGGCAAGCCCCGCCCCTTTTTGACACGATTAGCGTCATTTTGGTCACCCCCTGGTGAACAGAGGACTACCCTTCGGGTAGCCCTCAACAGGAAGTTCCCAGGTATGCATATTTGTGTATGCCAACAAACTCAAATAATATCATAATAATCTATTTTTATAATATTATGTGTGTACATATCTTTATTTATGCAGTACCATATATTTACCAAGTGGTTTACAGAAACAGTAATAATGCTAAAGTACAGAAAGGTATAAAAGTATCAGGCCAAAGTGTGATTGTTGCATTATTAGCAGGGAATAAATTCTTTCAAGTAAAATCATCCATTGGGAATAAAAATCTATCCCAAAGTGCTTACAGTACAATTAGTAATAGTAACAGCTAGACCGGGGGAGGGATTAATATATAAAGATATAGATGTACAAATGTGTGAAACCTTTGCACAAACTGATGGAGCTGGCACAATTGTAACTTCCACTATTATTCTAAAAGAAAAAAAGTTCAAATGAACATTGACACCTCTATGCTTTATAGATCAAAAAAAATAATGCTTGCATTGTGAAGTATGTGTTTTCTTTTAACTGTAATTATCTTGCTATGTATCTTATCATCTCTTATTATTAATGATTCAACCAGTATGCTCAGCTAAAGTATGTCACACCTCTGCTTTCACCTCTTCAACCTTCATTAACCCTGCAAACCACTAGAGATGAGCAAACCATCTTTGACTCATTTTGCCAATGTTGGAGGATAGTATGACAAATTCAGTGTCCATCCAAACTGACCTAGAACAAATCAATGATGGAAAAAAGGGGGTTCAGGGCATGGTAGTGACAGTGATAAAAGGTAGGAGCTGGGGCTGGGAAGCCAATGAGAGGGGTCATTGAAGGAAAAGAATATTCAAGCACAAAAAAGTAAGAGGAGGGAGAAACTCAGGATTGGGCTGGCAGGAGAGAACTTATGATGAGCTAGAGAAGGGGAAGTGGAAGGGAAATTAAAGGGGGTATACATCTAGGAGACCTGCCAAAAAAGTTTACCTACCTTGCTCAGACGAGTACCTGGCCTGGGAAGGAATTAGATAAAAGGTTGACTATTAAAGTAAGCAAAGTTGCTTTCTTCTTCTTTCACATGATCACATTTCCAGTTTTAAAACCATAAAAGAACCAAAAAGTAAACTGTTGTCTGACAAGATTTTTCTCGGGTATTCCTACACAGCCTGTTTGTATGAATTCTGAACATACAGAAGCAGAAGTATTCTGCTCACTCCTACTTTCCACTACTCAATATTCCTCAAGCACTTTCCTTTACCAGTTTGTAAAAAGAAGGTGTACAGTAGAAGTAATACACATTTCTTCAGCTGTATATTTAAGTAGGGATATGAAATACATAGTATGATACATTTTATATAAATGTCATTGTCTATATACTTTCTCTGCAAAAATGCCTTAATCAGCACCATAAAATCTTCAAAGGCACAGAAACAAGCTTTGTTTCTCCTTTCCATAGAAATTCCCATGGGAGGAAATGCAAATTAAAATTATGCATGAAGATGATGCCCAAGCTGAAACCTTTTGGTTATGTTCTCTCTCCATGTTCCACCATACGTATGCCAAGTTTCACCTTACTTGTTCCACATTTACAACATTCCCATATTGACATCATGATGCCCAAACAAATACATCATAATACATAAATACATACATGATTACACACACACACACTATGGAAGGCTTCAGGCATTGTTTTCTGAGAGCATTTTTCCTGAGCTGGAAAGTTCTGCAGACCTCTACTTTTATTCCCTTGGATGACAGACAGTTCTTCAACTCAACATGGCAGCGCAGAATACTATGCTACTGATACTAGGGCATCGTGGATGCACTTTAGGGATGGGCAAAAACTCCTGTTTTATTTTCACTGGAAAACTATTAACATTTCTGGCTTTTTGTCACTGCCAATTACATTTCAACAGGAACTTGTTAATTTCCTGTTATGTTTTCTATGTCTGCAAGACTTCACACTGAAATACACTGTTGCTGAGTGCTGGAGCAGAGATATCCATACTTGAAAGTAACAGCACAATCAGCAGTAATAATCAGTACCTGGTATCAACAGCTAGTACTACTTTTACCAATTACCCAAAAATAGGAACTTTTCATTTTCCCCAAGAGGCTGTGTGTAGTAGCAGTACATTAGTAAATCTGATGTGCCTGTGAGTGTGTCACCAACAAAAGAGGAGGTAGAGTCTGGTTGTGGTGGTGTTGATGAGGATGGAAATGATAGTGATTATGATGATGATGATGATGACGACGACGACAACGACGACGACAACAACAACAATAAAATTAGAGCTTTAGTGGATCAAATAAATGAAGACTGGAAGATAGATCTTCAGATGAGAATGAGTATCACCACCAGCATTGATATTATAGTGTTTGCTGATTTAGTTCCTGCTGAGTTTCCAGAGTATCAAATGTCACAGGATCAGGCTTACCTTATGTCTCAGAATGCTACAATTATTTCAAGGCTGAGGCCTATGATTAGAAAAGTGAAATAATTATTAACAAGTTTATAACAAGAGAAAATATTGTTAGTGGGCTGAGGCTTACAGCAATGTATGTCTTGAAAAAATGGCATAGAGTAGCATAAGCCATGAACCTTTTTGTTACTGGTACTGGCAGGTTAGTAAGCCTTGAAAAAATTGTTAGCAGGCTGAGGCCTACCACAAGGTAAGCCTTGCAATAGTTTTTAGTAGGCTTAGGCCTATTGTATAGTAAGCTTTGAAAATGTTATTGTTCCTGGTGATGGTGGGTGAATTCACTGTCAAGTGCTTGATGGAGGTAGTGGGTGTCTGACTTTTCATGGGCCATTATTATTATTATTTGTATTATTATTATTATTATTATTATTATTATTATTATTATTATTAACAATCAATTAATAAAAATAATTGACCTGCTCTACAATGAGACATGCATATTCTACAGGATGAACAGTCAGATTTTCCATTATACCCCACATACTATTAGCCCCCACCACTTTGCCATGTGTGATCATTGCTGAACAATGAGCATGTGCAGCGAACAATTGCCATAGTTTCACATCTGTTGAATTGTTATCTGCTAGTGGTACTGGCAATGGAAAGAGGGATCTGGGTAGGGGGACTTGGGATATTACTATTAGCCCTGCCCCAAACCATAGCAGAAAATGAGACTGATGATGATGTTGTCATTGTTTGGGGTTGATGGGGGTTGCCTGAATAGACATTTCAGTGTGGGATTTTGGAGAACATGGTTGTGATTGCTGGGGGGCAAATACGGGGCAAAGTGACAACATCTGATTTCTTGGGGGATGGATTAACATTGTTGACATAAACCTTAGGGTGTTTATGGAAAGGGTGTTAGAGTATGATCCCCCCTCTTTACAACCTTTTCATACACTGTAAACACTTTAGCTGTTGATATCTGCATGGTCCCTGTCCCTAAGAAAAATACTCCCACTTATGATTTCAAAAACTGGCTACCACCATTACTCCAAGCGACTCTAGCTACTGATTTCAGCTCTCTGCCTCTACACTAGTAACTAACATAAAACATTTTGTCAGATTTCTCTTTGTCTCTCCAGGACTGCAGTTTTAATTTTTTACTGTAAAGTACATTTTAGAGCTGTTAGCTTCAGAATCAGCAGTTTGCAAATTGAAATAAAGGATAAAATACAGTGCAACACCTGAATCTACCATTTCATTTTATTCTTTTATGTGTGGATGAAAGAGTTAGTGAGTGAATGTGTGTGACACAGTATGTTAAATTGTACATGTGTTTAATATATTATGTCTGTCTGTCAGTCACTCAATCACTCTCTCTCCATCGAGTCTCAGCCAGCTCAGGTAGGATCACATTCATGTCTATCATGGTCACTGTCAAATACCAACCAAGACAAAACTTTCCTTTCTTTTTTCACAGCCACACTTTCTGCACCCCACCTATCCAGAGTATAACTGGCTACCAGATCAGTTCCTTCCCATTGCCTATCCACTAGTGTTGAGCGAGCATGCTCGGCCGATGCTCGGATCGGCACGAGCATCGCTCTGCTCGGCACATGGCGGTACTCGTACGAGTACCGCATGTGCTCGCCCGCCATGTTCGTGTCTCCTCCCCGCACGTTTTGCGCCTGCTGCGCAGCCAATAAACGTGCAGGGAGGCTCTGACATCGGTGTAATGCCAGCAGCCATGTTGGCTGCTGGCATTACACTGATTGGCTGGCCAGAACCCGTGGTCAGGTGCTGTATAGCACCTGACCATCGAGTTCGGCTCAGTCTGAGCCAGGGAGAGCTGAGGATAGGAAGGGAAAGGCAGTGTAGGGAGGAAAAAAACAAAAATTGTGAAAAAAAAAGAACCAAAAGTCCTTTTTAGGACTACTGTGTGTGGGGGCAGCAGGTTATTTGGTGTGGGGGGAAAAAAACAAAAAAAAAAAAAAAAAATATATATATTCTGTGTAGTGTGCAAAGTTGCAGATTAGAGCACATTCTGTTTAGTGTGCACAGTTGCAGATTAGAGCACATTCTGTTTAGTGTGCAAAGTTGCAGATTAGAGCACATTCTGTTTAGTGTGCAAAGTTGCAGATTAGAGCACATTCTGTTTAGTGTGCAAAGTTGCAGATTAGAGCACATTCTGTTAAGTCTTCAAACTAAAATATCAAAGTCACGTATTCCATTCAGTGTGCGTCGCCGCAGTTTAGCAGCACATTCTGAGTACTGTGCAGAGTTGCAGAATAGGAAGAAATACTGTTAAGTCTTCAAACTAAAATATCAAAGTCACATATTCCATTCAGTGTGCTTCGCCGCAGTTTAGCAGCACATTCTGTGTACTGTGCAGAGTTGCAGAATAGGAAGAAATACTGTTAAGTCTTCAAACTAAAATATCAAAGTCACATATTCCATTCAGTGTGCTTCGCCGCAGTGTAGCAGCACATTCTGTGTACTGTGCAGAGTTGCAGAATAGGAAGAAATACTGTTAAGTCTTCAAACTAAAATATCAAAGTCACATATTCCATTCAGTGTGCTTCGCCGCAGTGTAGCAGCACATTCTGTGTACTGTGCAGAGTTGCAGAATAGGAAGAAATACTGTTAAGTTTTTAAAACTAAAATTTAAAAGTCACATATTCCATTCAGTGTGCTTCGCCGCAGTGTAGCAGCACATTCTGAGTACTGTGCAGAGTTGCAGAATAGGAAGAAATACTGTTAAGTCTTCAAACTAAAATATCAAAGTCACATATTCCATTCAGTGTGCTTCGCCGCAGTTTAGCAGCACATTCTGTGTACTGTGCAGAGTTGCAGAATAGGAAGAAATACTGTTAAGTCTTCAAACTAAAATATCAAAGTCACATATTCCATTCAGTGTGCTTCGCCGCAGTGTAGCAGCACATTCTGTGTACTGTGCAGAGTTGCAGAATAGGAAGAAATACTGTTAAGTCTTCAAACTAAAATATCAAAGTCACATATTCCATTCAGTGTGCTTCGCCGCAGTGTAGCAGCACATTCTGTGTACTGTGCAGAGTTGCAGAATAGGAAGAAATACTGTTAAGTTTTTAAAACTAAAATTTAAAAGTCACATATTCCATTCAGTGTGCTTCGCCGCAGTGTAGCAGCACATTCTGTGTACTGTGCAGAGTTGCAGAATAGGAAGAAATACTGTTAAGTCTTCAAACTAAAATTTAAAAGTCACATATTCCATTCAGTGTGCTTCGCCGCAGTGTAGCAGCACATTCTGTGTACTGTGCACAGTTGCAGAATAGGAAGAAATACTGTTAAGTCTTCAAACTAAAATATCAAAGTCACATATTCCATTCAGTGTGTTTCAACGCCGTTTAACAGCCTATTCTGTGTACTCTGTACAGTTCCAGAATTATAAGAAATACTGTTAAGTTTTCAAACTCAAATATTAAAGTCACTTATTCCATTCAGTGTGTTTCAACGCCGTTTAACAGCCTATTCTGTGTACTCTGCACAGTTGCAGAATAGGAAGAAATACTGTTAAGTTTTCAAACTCAAATATTAAAGTCACATATTCCATTCAGTGTCTTTCACCGCCGTTTAACAGCCTATTCTGTGTACTCTGTACAGTTCCAGAATTATAAGAAATACTGTTAAGTTTTCAAACTCAAATATTAAAGTCACATATTCCATTCAGTGTCTTTCACCGCCGTTTAACAGCCTATTCTGTGTACTCTGCAGAGTTGCAGAATAGTAAGAAATACTGTTAAGTTTTCAAACTCAAATATTAAAGTCACATATTCCATTCAGTGTGTTTCAACGCCGTTTAACAGCCTATTCTGTGTACTCTGCACAGTTGCAGAATAGGAAGAAATACTGTTAAGTTTTCAAACTCAAATATTAAAGTCACATATTCCATTCAGTGTCTTTCACCGCCGTTTAACAGCCTATTCTGTGTACTCTGCACAGTTGCAGAATAGGAAGAAATACTGTTAAGTTTTCAAACTCAAATATTAAAGTCACTTATTCCATTCAGTGTGTGTCACCGCAGTTTAGCAGCCTATTCTGTGTACTCTGCACAGTTGCAGAATAGGAAGAAATACTGTTAAGTTTTCAAACTCAAATATTAAAGTCACATATTCCATTCAGTGTGTTTCAACGCCGTTTAACAGCCTATTCTGTGTACTCTGCACAGTTGCAGAATAGGAAGAAATACTGTTAAGTCTTCAAACTAAAATATCAAAGTCACATATTCCATTCAGTGTGCTTCGCCGCAGTTTAGCAGCACATTCTGTGTACTGTGCAGAGTTGCAGAATAGGAAGAAATACTGTTAAGTCTTCAAACTAAAATTTAAAAGTCACATATTCCATTCAGTGTGCTTCGCCGCAGTGTAGCAGCACATTCTGTGTACTGTGCACAGTTGCAGAATAGGAAGAAATACTGTTAAGTCTTCAAACTAAAATATCAAAGTCACATATTCCATTCAGTGTGTTTCAACGCCGTTTAACAGCCTATTCTGTGTACTCTGTACAGTTCCAGAATTATAAGAAATACTGTTAAGTTTTCAAACTCAAATATTAAAGTCACTTATTCCATTCAGTGTGTTTCAACGCCGTTTAACAGCCTATTCTGTGTACTCTGCACAGTTGCAGAATAGGAAGAAATACTGTTAAGTTTTCAAACTCAAATATTAAAGTCACATATTCCATTCAGTGTCTTTCACCGCCGTTTAACAGCCTATTCTGTGTACTCTGTACAGTTCCAGAATTATAAGAAATACTGTTAAGTTTTCAAACTCAAATATTAAAGTCACATATTCCATTCAGTGTCTTTCACCGCCGTTTAACAGCCTATTCTGTGTACTCTGCAGAGTTGCAGAATAGTAAGAAATACTGTTAAGTTTTCAAACTCAAATATTAAAGTCACATATTCCATTCAGTGTGTTTCAACGCCGTTTAACAGCCTATTCTGTGTACTCTGCACAGTTGCAGAATAGGAAGAAATACTGTTAAGTTTTCAAACTCAAATATTAAAGTCACATATTCCATTCAGTGTGTTTCAACGCCGTTTAACAGCCTATTCTGTGTACTCTGCACAGTTGCAGAATAGGAAGAAATACTGTTAAGTTTTCAAACTCATATATATTAAAGTCATATATATCGTGTAAGATGAAGAAGGCGGGTAAAAAGGGACGGGGAAGTGGACGTGATCCTGAAAGTTCAGGGCGCGGGTCAGGACGCGGAGAAACTGTGCCTGGTGCCAGAGCACAAGAAAGAAAGACATCCACCATACCTAGCTTCATGTCTGATTTCACAGGGCGTCGCAGGACATCACTCTCGAGGTCCGACCAGTGCGAACAGGTGGTCGGTTGGATGACAGCTGATACTGCTTCCAGTCGGTTAAGCACCACCCTGTCTTCCACCAAGTCCACTCTCAGTAGCCAAGAGTCTGGTCAACATAATCCTCACTCTGATCATCCTTCCTCCCACCATACACGGTCTGGTCAAAGAAGTGATCCCACACTGGGATATAGTGATGAGCTCGTCTCATCACCAATCCTTCATTTGACCCTCTCTCCAAGCACGCTTGCAGAGGAACATGACATCTTGTGCCCTGATTCACAACCTCTAGAGGCTACCCAATCACAAGAAGATGACAGATGTGAACGGCATTTAAGGTCAAAGGAAGTAGTGGATGATGATGATGATGATGAGACACAGTTGCCATTAAATCAACCACTATTTCCGTCTCAAGACCTTGTTGAGGAGAATGTTATACAGTTGTCAATGACTGAGTATGTGGTGGGATCAAGACTTGAGGAGGATGATCAGAGTGAGGAAGTGGAGGAGGACTTGGTGGACGATGAGGTGACTGACCCCACCTGGGAAGGTGTAGAGCCGAGCGATGACAGCAGTCCTGAGGGTGAGCCATCTGCAGCACCGCAACAGGCTGGAAGAGGCAGTGGTGTGGCAACAGAAAGAAGGCGGACCGCACCAAACCGGCCCGCAAATGTTCCACGGAGCACCCCCTTGCGTAAATCTACCTTGCCAAAGGGTAGGTGTTCCGCGGTATGGCGTTTTTTTAAGGAAAGTGCGGACGACAAAAGAATTGTAGTTTGCAACCTGTGCCACACCAGAATGAGCCGAGGCATGAACACTAGAAACCTCACCACCACCA
This sequence comes from Rhinophrynus dorsalis, assembly GCA_037306005.1. NCBI lineage: Eukaryota > Metazoa > Chordata > Amphibia > Anura > Rhinophrynidae > Rhinophrynus > Rhinophrynus dorsalis. The sequence continues at coordinate 151,612,507 of CM074724.1, forward strand.
GCATGATCCGACACATGGCATCCAAGCACCGTAGTAAGTGGGAGGAACGCCTGGATCGCCCATCTGTGTCTGCAGGCCACACCACTGCCTCCTCTTCCCCTGTTTTCGGTGCCGGCCAATCGCCTGTCGAAGGCGCAGGCCCGCATACCTCCCGCCCTGCACCTGTAGCATCTGAAGCACCATCAGCGACCACATCCACTTCCCTGTCCCAGCACAGCGTCCAAATGTCGTTACCCCAGGCATTTGAGCGCAAGAGAAAGTACCCAGCCACCCACCCACAGGCCATAGCACTAACCTCACACCTTTCAAAATTACTGGCCATCGAAATGCTGCCATTTAGGCTTGTGGACACTGAGTCCTTCCGCAGCCTGATGGCAGCAGCTGTCCCTCGGTACGCGGTCCCCAGCCGCCACTACTTTTCCCGGTGTGCCATCCCCGCATTACACCACCATGTGTCCCGTAACATCACCCGTGCCCTGACCAACGCAGTTACTGGGAAGGTCCACTTAACGACTGACACATGGACAAGTGCTTGTGGCCAGGGACGCTACATTTCCCTGACGGCACACTGGGTGAATGTCGTGGAGGCTGGGAGCGACTCGGACCCTGGGATGGCACGGGTGCTACCCACGCCGAGGATTGCGGGCCCTACCTCCATCAGGGTTTCCACCAGCACCTATGTTATTGGCTCCTCCTCCTCCGTTTCCACCTCCGAATTCTCTACACACACCGCCACTCCCCCATCAGCCAGTAGCTGGAAGCAGTGTAGCACTGCAGTGGGGAAGCGTCAACAGGCCGTGCTGAAGCTGATCTGCCTTGGGGACAAACAGCACACGGCCTCAGAGCTGTTGCAGGGGATTAGTCACCAGACCGAGCAGTGGCTCTCGCCACTCAACCTGCAACCAGGCATGGTTGTGTGTGATAATGGGCGTAACTTGGTGGCGGCTTTGGAGCTCGGCAAGCTCACACACGTACCATGCCTAGCGCATGTATTTAATTTAGTGGTGCAGCGATTTCTAAAAACCTACCCCAATGTGCATGATCTCTTGACCAAGGTGCGCCGCGTGTGTGCACATTTCCGTAAGTCATCTACAGCTTCGGCCGGCCTGTTGAAGCTGCAGCAGCGCTTACAATTGCCAGCTCACCGGCTGCTGTGTGACGTGAGCACGCGCTGGAACTCCACCTTCCACATGTTGGCCCGGCTTTGTGAGCAGCAGAGGGCAGTAGTGGAGTACCAGCTGTTACACAGTCGTCGCCTCTCCATTCAACTTCCTGTAATCAGAAGTGAGGAGTGGGAATGGATGTCAGACCTCTGCGAGGTTTTACGCAATTTTGAGGAATCGACACAGATGGTGAGCGGCGATAACGCTATTATCAGTGTAACCATCCCACTTCTGTGTCTACTGAAACGCTCGCTGCTCACAATTAAAACCGACGCTTTGCATGTGGAAGAGGTGGAAATGGGGGAGGAAGAGCTTACACAAGGTGATAGCCAGAGCACGCTCACTTCGTCTTCTCAGCGACAATTGGAGGAGGCGGAGGAGGAGGAGGAGGAGGAGGAGGAGGAGGAAGACACGGTTGCCTCCGCTACAGAGGGTAGCCATGGAACTTTAGTTCCATCTCTTCAGCGTGGGTGGGCAGAAGAGGAGGAAGAGGATGAGGATATTGAGAGTCAGCCTCCTGGTGAGGACAGCGAAATCTTGACTGTTGGTACTCTGGCACACATGGCTGACTTTATGTTAGGCTGCCTTTCCCGTGACCCACGCGTTGTACGCATTTTAGACAACACGGATTACTGGGTGTTCACCCTTCTGGACCCCCGCTACAAAGAGAATTTCTCATCTCTCATTCCTCCGGTGGAGAGGACAAGCAAAATGGTGCAATACCAGAAGGTTCTTGTTGAAAAATTGCTCCAAAATTTTCCATCTGACAACGCTGGCGGCAGAGTACGTGCTACCTTGGCCAACCGAGAAGGGGAGAAAAGGGGAGCACACAGCAGTTCCGACAAAGGCAGGGCAACACTCTCCAAGGCGTGGGACACCTTCATGACACCCCGCCAGCACCCTCACCCTGATGCGCAGCCTAGTGTCACAAGGAGGGAAAAGTTTTGGAAGATGGTGAAGGAGTACGTAGCAGACCGTGTCAGCGTCCTCAATGATCCCTCTGTGCCTTACAACTACTGGGTGTCCAAGCTGGACACGTGGTATGAACTGTCACTCTACGCCTTGGAGGTGCTGGCCTGCCCTGCCGCCAGCGTTCTGTCTGAGCGGGTATTTAGTGCTGCTGGTGGCATCATAACAGATAAGCGTATCCGCCTTTCCACCGACAATGCTGATAGGTTGACACTTATAAAAATGAACAAGGCCTGGATTTCCCCTGACTTCTCCACTCCACTGGAGGAAAGCCCCGGGGGAACATAAACTCACTTTATATATGTTATTTACAATGATGGGAATACTCTGTATTCCCATTCACCCCTTCCACCCAAAAAACGGGTATATGGTTGACTCTTAATCTTCTCATCCTCCTCCTCCTCTTCCATATGCCCTGTGCTATAATTTTTATATAGGGCCAGCTCACCAGCGGGCCCTGTGATATAATTTTTATATAGGGCCAGCTCACCAGCGGGCCCTGTTTGCCAATTTTTATATAGGTCAGCTCACCAGCGGGCCTTCTCATATAATGTTTTATAGCGTCAGCTCACTAGCGGGCCTTCGCATATAATGTTTAGGATGGTCAGCTCTGCAGCAGACCCTCACCCATAATGTTTTAGATGGTCAGCTCAGCGCACGTTTCCATCTTAATCATGGCCTCAGTTCTGAAAATCAAGGAAATTTTTGGGATAATTTGCCTCTGCGCACGTTTCCCTCTTAATCATGGCCTCACTTCAGAAAATCGATGAAATTTTTGGGAGAATTTGCAGATGATATACAAGTAAATATACAGCAAATACTGTTTGGTAACAATTTTTCGCCTAAAGTCGTTTTTATTTTCCTTTTTGTGTGTTTTACGGTCAGTCTGTAAAAATGGCGTACTACGGGCGAAAGATCGTTCCCAGCAGCGATGTTGGAGTCCAAGGTGCATCCAGACATCCTCCCTATGCTGTCCCTGAACCATTTCTGTAGTGTTTCCATCTTTTTCTGCCCTTTTCCTATGGACCAGGCACCCTCCCCTCATCAGAGCAGGGGGTGCCTGGTGTAATGCTCGAGTCCTCCCATTGACTTCAATGGGGCTCGGATGCTCGGCCGAGCACTCGAGCCTCAGGGGGTGCTCGGTCAGAGCACCCGAACATCCGAGCATTGGGGTGCTCGCTCATCACTACTATCCACCTTTACACTAGCTAGATTAAAATGTCAGCAGTTTTCTTTTCTCTCTCTCCCAAGCACATACTGACAACATGTGATAAACTAATACTCCATTTTATACTGTAAAATGTGGGGGAAACTCAACATGTAGGGAGCACTTAGACTATTTTAATTTATTTCAGTGCAATGAAAAAAAACACAGAAGAACAGCATTTTTTTGTGAGAATTCCAGCTCTGTTTTGATCATGCTGACTGCAGGGAATAATGAAAAAAGTAAAAACACATTTGTTATATCTGTAAAAACTCTACTTTAATTTTACATATTCCTTTTGAGGCACTCACAGGCATACATCTGTCTGATATACAACTTTTAAAGTTCTTGCTAATAGATATTGTACAACTGGCACTTCCCTAAGAAAACAAATGTATTAGTCATTTGTATTCCAGATATATGTCCTTGGCAGTACATTACTGCTCTGACATCCTACTTAAGGATCCTTCCACCCTATTGTCCTGACTCCCTGCTTTTTAAAAACTAAAGCGTGGACTCCATCATAACACAATTTTTTCTTATCATGGATGCTGCTTCTCCTGGTCAGTCTGTAACATAGCAGAGGACAAGTCTCCAGTTATGTTGTGATGTATGAGAAAAGTTATACTCTTACCAGGATAAATTTAGCCTGACAAAGGAACCACACATAAAGTATATTACAAAAAGGCATACTGGTGATTATTAAATTGCATGTGTAATTGTAGTAGAATGTATAACAGTTTCAGATTCAATTTAGCTGAAGAAACCAGTTCCACCCATGTGTTCCTGAGTCCTGAGGTGTATGTTGGGACTCAGAATTTTTTTACTGATTATTAAATTGCATGTGTAACTGTAGTAGAATTTAGAACAGTTCCAGATTCAATTTAGCTGAAGAAACCAATTCCATCCATATGGTCCTGACTCCTAAGGTATATGTTGGGATTCAGCATTCTTTTACAAAAATAAAAAAATTGCAATAATGGTAAGAGCCTCTCTACTAATGAGCCTTCCCCTCTTTAAAGGAGAGCTAAGACTTCCTAATAATAATCACACATACCTTAGCATTGCCATACAATCCTGGTTGAACAGACAACAGAGTTGTAGCAGGACCACGTAACCTCAAACTTACTGAACATGGTCATTTTAATCCTTTAAGATTGCATTGCATGTGAACTCTACAAACTCAACCTTCCTGACTCAAACAATATAATGGCTGGCTTTTGCTAAAGGAAGATTTGTTCCTTTACACAAGGTTGGTTTTCTTTACACGTGTTCTACAACTTTTCTATCTCTTCAATATCATTTTAGTGACATTATTCCTTTAGTTTTGCACACAGCTCATATGGCAGGTACTCACATTGATATTATTGGAAGAAATACGCTATGGACCTGGCATTAATGTAAACTGCATGCATATTGTATATATTTATGTTACATCACCCCATCCATTAACTATGCAGCAATGTTTACATAAATATTGTATTCAGAATCATAACTGTGAATAAGAGAATTGTAGAGCTGTGTAAACATTAAATATTGGCCAATATCAATGTATTCCATCCCTATCTCTTTTTACTAGCTTGAAATTCCACTACCACCTTCTCCCTTTGCTTAGTATATAGTGTAGCAGAACTCAATTCAAAGATCTAAGGAACAAACGCAGGGTCATCCATTGCTTCACAATGTGTTGTTACCCCCACCACCCTTTGCACTAAAAGGGGTTAAAATTAATGGAAAGGCATTTTCCACTGCAGCAAAATGGATTACTTTACCTGTGTAGAGGAAATGTACTCTCTAGTGTGGACAACTCTGTGTGGACCTGACAAAACATAACTGGGACAATTCTGAGGAAAAATGCACTCCACAGTTCCTATTGATTTAAAAGTAATGATAGAGGGGGTGTGATGCATTGTGAAGCAATGCCTTTGAGACCTCTCTGGCATTTCAGGAGATAAAAGCTTGTATTATGTAAATGGGAATATTTATTGGTTATCTGTGTTGCAGTTACTTTGTCCAAGAATGATTTCACATTTATTGATAAGACACTATTATCTCTCTCTCTCTTTCTCTCTCTCTGATTCTCCATAGTAGCTGTCTTCCCTGGCTAAGTGTCTTTATTTTTCTAACTTTCCCTGCCTGCTTGTATCATCTACCACCCTTTCTCCTTACTGTCAGGAAAGAAAAGAATATTTCATGGTAAAATGGCACATGGTTCATGGGGTGGTTTAGCTGTATTCCCTGACTAGATGTCTATCTTTTCCTAACTTTTTCTTCCTGCTTGTACCTTCTGCCATCCTCTAGCCTCACCATCAAGAAACATAATAATGTTTCATGTCAGAGACATAACTAGGACCTACTGTTCCCTGGTGCAAAATCTGAAGTTGGACCCTCCCACACACATATTTTCTTGAACAAGTTTGACTAACACGTGCTAGACAGATCTTTACAATGCAATGGACACCTCTCTGGTACAAAGGAGGGTCAAAAGGAAAGAGACCAATGATATTATCCTTACCTTACTGGCTGCCATGTGATAAGGTCAGCAACCACTAGCCAAGATAACAAATTAGTCTGATTGTGAGAAGTTATGTAATAGTGAATAGTCAATGGGACCCCACTGAATGCAGGGCCTCAGTGTATCCTCGGAACCCCCTGTAGTTACACCCCTTTTTTCATGTTAAAATGGCATCTCGTTCATGCAGTGGCTTGGCCCCGACATACTACTGATTTGTCTTTCTATAAACATGTAATTGCAAAAATAAATTAACCTGAAATTATTTTTATCAAGCAATCTCTTTTGAAATGATACCAGTAACCAAAACCATTTACCACCTAGACATGGTAATTATTATTCTAAGACATTTTGTCAAAATCCTGATTTTTGTGGGTGTGGTGAAACAAACACCCCCAAAAATGCAGTAGCTTCCCTGATCTGTTTTTATAAGTTCTTCACTAGAAGCACATGTTCAAACACCTGAATATCTTCTGGCGTCTACTGTATGTTCTGTGATATAGAGTCCTGGCCATTACCCTTTGTGTCCCTAGTACAGCTGCAAACAAGGTACTCACATCAAGTTGAATTTTATGGCTCATCTTATTTGATCCCTATAGTCTGCATACCAGATGGGATGTTCAGTTCAGTCAAGTTGTTTAATGCAAATGCAGCAGAGGCTGCAGGGAGAGGGTGCTGCTGTCTCAGAAAGTAGAGGGACAAGATTACCTGAAATAGTTGATTCAAGATATATTTCCAAATTATTGAAGAACAAAATAAATTAATATTAACGATTAAAGTAAAATCATAATAATAATAGTTATTGCTCCTTTAAGACTTTAAGGAGCAGAGAGGTGTGCATCACATTACTTGGCATGCATTACCCCCCACCACCACCACCACAATACATAAAGGGTTAAAGTCCTATGCAAAAACTCAGAAATATGAACTTTCAATTAACTGAAATATGAATGTACCTTTGACAATTAATATATGTGTAACAATGACAATGGCAGAGATTAAATGTCATTTCAAGCTATATCATGATTTTCAGTATCTCATAATATTGGAAAGGAATAACTTGTATGAATTTTGCCAAGCTAAGTGCTTAAGAGCTAAAAGTATTTGCTACTCAAAACATGATTCTTGATACACAACAGCTTCTATTATATAGAACTCATGTGAGGGCATGAGTCCAAAAGACACAAAAAGCTCAACAATAAAATGCCTTTGTGACATTCAAGGATCATTTGTGAATAGCCTTCTCTGTTAATATGTTTTTCTTCATAGAATTTTGAGAAAGTTAGCCATTTTGAATGCGGTTTTAAGGTAGAATTGTATTATTGTAAAAATGCCAAAAACTTCAATTTTATTAGATACTAGTTTTAAAACCTGTGTACACGGACCAACACTGGCAGAGCTGCAGTCATGCGAGGTACTGACTGCCCATGCCGCAGCTGATAGGGAGCGGGGCGCTCCAAATTCAGACTGTAGTCTTCTCTGTGCACCTTCCTGGGACCTCTTTGTTCCAGGAAGGTGTGGTAGCCATCTCTACTGCACATGATGGCTTCTGGCAAACATCCTTAGCAAATTATAATACAGGATGTATGACATTTTGATAACGATATATATAGAAATATTCCCCAATATGAAAAATATACTGATTCAGCGCCTGATTTCTGCCAAGATCTTTTTCTGTTCTGAACCTCTGGACCACACCCCATTCTTGTGCTGGTCCCCCTCAACCCCTTCTCCCCCTCGTTTTTGTTTTCTCTCTTCCACCTTTCCCTCTCTGAACTTTCTATGCTTTCAGCCAGTCTGTTCTGTCTCCTTTCTTTCCTCTCCTTTCTTTCCTTTCCTTTCTCTGTCTCTTATTGTTGGTATAGACGGTTTCCCTGAGCTTGGTTTCTCATTTACATCCCCCCCATGAAGCTAAGTAGTGATGACATCCCACTGGGCTGGGGCTGGGACTTTGTAAGCTTTCTTAGGGTCTCTTGACCCTACATTGTTTGCCTTTTCTTATACTGTCTTGTTTCTGTACTACTTGCTGTACAACCACAATAAAATTTGAATTAAAAAAAATACACTTTGCAAATGTATACAGTATTGAGCCTTATCCACTGAAGAATTCTTGACCAATCCAACTTTACCATAGGGGACAAAAAAAATCCATTGCTTTAAATTGAACTTTTACCCCATTTAATACTGTAGAGGACCCTAGCACATTCTGAAGCAATCTAGTGAGGACCTCTCTATCACTGAAAGCTGAACTACCACCCCTTGTAAACTGTGCCCCAAATAATTACCCATCTGACGACTAGCTGTTCAATAGTGCTAGTCGCCAGAATTATTACCGCGTTGTTGAGAATTCTATACTGCTCCCCAGACGGACAGCCAGGAAATAGTGCAGACATCCTTCCTGGTCTGTCAGTCCCTTTTGGCACCAAACAGCTCCTAGCAACACCTCATAGAGCAGGCTGGGACTGACAGCACAGGTGCCCAGACGTTACTATGGAAAGATGTCTGCATTGTTTCCTGGCTGTCCATCCAGGAGCAGTAGAACACGGTAATAATTCTGGCCACTAGCACTATTGAGAAGCTAGTCACCAGATGGGTAATTATTTGGGGCAAAATTTACAAGGGGTGGTAGTTCCGCTTGATGGGATTAAAATCCCTATTAACATCAGTGGAAGATTTGTGGATGTTTTTGTCCCCTATAGCCTACTACTTTGCTCTAGAACTGATTCTCTTTTCTGTGCAATCTGTGCAATCAAGCATTTGTTAGTTTACAGGGATAGTTGTGGTGATGAAGTTACAGATAATGAGTGGTTCTAGAAGAAACAAGTGGGTCACTTAGTAAGTCTGGTACACAACTAATTATGAAAGATTATTGGAAAAAAAGACTCACTATGCATTGGATATAATCCTTATGTTCAAAGCTAATCTTTAATATTAGTAAATCCTGCATCAATAAATGTATTAAGAATCCAGCTCAGGGATGCTCACATGGCTTTTAATAACTCTGCATGCTGAAATGTATTAGCTGGTAGAAAGATCCAGGTGATAGAATAACATTATTCTGCTCAGTCTTGGGCTATATTGAACTTTATCCCTTCCAGAACCATCTTTCTCTATCCACTGACTTCTTTCATAGACAAGTTAAGAGTATTTCCTGTTTTCATAACTATTGGGATCTACTCTTACAATGTATTTGTACCTTGCCATATTCTCTGACATTGAGATATTAAAGGGATACTAATGTTTCATGAAAACAGAAGTTCTAATTAATATTCATAGTATTTGAGCCATAGAGAGTATTATTTCAAAACTGTCAGAGTTGTAGTTCAAGAGTAATTGAATGATAAAGTATCCCTCTCCTACCCCTTTTACCTAGTGTAAGCCACCTCCCCTCAGATGTGGAATCTAGTCCATAGACCAGACAGCTCACAGCAAGGGACAATCTTCTTACTGTGAGAACAATAAAACCCCTGCCCTCCTTGACAGGTATTTCATGGTTTCTCCTTATCTTAATTGAATATTTTCCCTCTCTGTGGTCCACCTGGACATCACTCTACTGCTCTGAGCTGAGCAGTGTTACATCAGTAAAAGGGTTGGAAGGGGGTATATTTTATCATTCAATTAATCTTGAACTAGAACTCTGACAGTATTGAAATAACACTCCCCATGGCCCAAATACTATGAAGATTAATTGGAGCTGCTTTTATTATGAAACACTACTATGCCTTTAAGATTCATTAGTCCTAAATAATTCCTAGGAGGTTACCACATGCATATGATTATATATAGTGTGGTGAACATTTTAATGTGCCAGCAAAGCTCCACTCTCATTAGCTTCCAATGCCAGTGTCTTCACAAAAGGGTGTGTGTGTTCCAGTATATGATTGCTGTTACAGTATGTATACCAGTGGACATTTGTGAACTTTTGGGGGCCATGTTCCGTGGCCATGCTCATTTCCTGCTTGGCCTGAGCACAATCTATGTCCATCCAGCAAATTATAGGCAAAAGGGGCTGTGTACTTGGTGTATCCTATCTCACCCAATAACCATCTGGTGCAACTCTGGTCTAAATCATTTCAGTATAATGACCATTTCAATATATCACTGGTCAGACCACAAAGCCAACATTTTTAGCCTTTACCATCCAGAACGCATTGCCAGTATGGATGCTACTGTGACTTGAGCTCAACATGGCAACAAAACCTTGAACCTGGTTGTTGACATAGGCTGTTCAGCTATAATCCGGATATGGTACGAGCTGATCCCTTCAAGCCCATAGACACAAGCAAGTTCATCAATGCTGTTGTCACACAGCAGCATCAGCTTCTCTGCTCTGATATTCTACTTGAATAAGAATATATGAAAATCACATAAATTACTATCTGATGTCCTTTTAAAATCCTGTATACTACCTCTATTTTCTACAGTCTGTCCTAATATGTAATAACCCTGCAGGGGTGGAGGAAAGCATGTGCAAGAAATCTGGGAAATAAAAAGCCAAGCTTAGTAAATATGCAAGGAGTAGGAATGGGTGAAGTGTTATGCCCCAAAACATAAATGTGCAAAAATAACTACTCTGGTAGAGATAGAACCACACATAACAGAAAAAAACACAAAAGGATAGGGTTCCTCTATGTATAATATATAAAATATGTAAAGCAATACAAAATAACAAAATAAATAGCCAATAACCTCAAAAGAAAAATATCCAAACAATGTAAAAAAATTAATTTAAGTGCTTAAATTAATTTTTGGTATTTTTATTTTTTATTTTTGTGGGCATTTGGTAGTTAAAGAAATTTACTGATCCCCAGACCTCCGGGTGTTGCCAGACTACAACTCCCATCACCAGCTGATGGCTGGTGGAGAATGATGGGAGTTTTAGTCTGGAAACATCTGCAGAGTTTCTCATTGTCCATCATCCCAGGCTTGTCCAGTGGTAGTGTAGAACCACACATTCTATGTGCAGCCTTGTTCTACTATACTGGTGGCCACAGGACCACAGACGCACACACACACACACACACACACACACACACACACACACACACACTGACTTCCCAGCCTTGTCTGACTTACTGGGAATCAGTCAACCACAAATGCTGACCTCTTAGGAGTCCCAGCTTTGTCCCAATGCACTGAAAGCAATAGAAACACACACCCCGATTCTGTATAGATGTGGAATATGTTGGAAATAGATGGAAAATGGCAAAGTTCTCACAGGAGATTTCTTGGGGTTAGTGAAAAGGAGGACATTTTATGTATTTTCAATGTGCAAAAAATGTCACGTGGAAAGTGGAATATTGTGTTTTTGTCATGAAATTTCCTATGAGATTTTTCTCCCATGTCTAGAAAGGAGGCAGCTGGTGGAAGAATAAATGGAGGCTTTGATTAAAGCTCAGTCAGTGCCTGTATCTCTGGTGCAATCCATTGAGTCTGAGAATGCAAAACTCATGGTGGCTATTTCCAATTCACAATAATTTCTAACAAACAAAATAGACATTATTCAAGTTGAATTTAATCTGCTTTAAAGCTGATCATCAGTAAGCAACAAGTGAAAATGTTTTGAAAATGCAAAGGAAGGTCTTTGTGGTGCAATATGATTTGCCCCCTTTTCCAGAAGCAGTGAGTATATGGAAACAGCAGGTCAGTGCCCGACAATGAAAAATTGTGGGCCTCCCTGAGAGATTTGAGAGCTATAGCCCTGAAATGTTTCTGGAAACATAGAGCAAGGAACTGCTTTGTATGGAGGGCCTTTTAAGGAACATCCTAGTTGAAAGAACCCACATCACAACCACCAACGGACAATCTACCCTGACCATTGATCTCCGGGATTTAAAACAATAGAGACAGAGACCTTATCTTGCATCTCTCTCAGCAAAAGGACCAGCTCTCCTATGAAACTATTCTGGTGTCTATATATCCTGACTTCTCTGCAGATATACAGAAACTGAATGATAGCCCAATAAATAAAATGGAACATGGGAGCTAAAACAGAGGCACAGGCATGGCAGGAGGACCTGTAGCCATCTTCAGGGAAATTGTGCTCCAGTACTGTGAGATGCCTGAGATCTACACAAGTAACTCCATTTGACAGTTCTAGCATGGCAATGCAGCCTTGCACCTTTGTTAGGGACCAGGAACCAGACAGATACAAAAATATAAAGTGCAAAACACCTTTATTAAAATAACAAAAGCAAAGCAAAATCGTGATCCAAAAGTGTAAACCAAAAGACAAGCTGGCTTCAGGAACCAAGACAAGTACTCAGCCAAGCCGGGGTCAGGAATACAGAGATCACCGATGTCGGGAACAAACCAGGGAGTCTGGAACCAGAAGGGACGTCAGAGGAAGCCAGGTCATGCACAGGAAATCAGGAACACAGTAGAACACTGTTGCAGCCAGACTCAAACACAAGGGCATCAGGAATTGAGCCAAGCTGCTTTAAATACCCTGGGAGGGTTGGCTGATAGCAGTCAGGTGAGCAATCACAGAGAGGTTAGATGATTCAGCCAAACTCAGAACAGGGAAGGCAGTAGCAATAGATAACAGAGCATTAGATTAGCTCAGGCAGCAGAATCAAGCAGCAGAGAAAGAGCAGCTCAGCTAAATCTTGACACTACCCCTTCAATGACCCCCCACCTGTGGGGCTGGACCAGGTTTATGGGGAAAGTGTGCATGGAAATCAGAGAGGAGGGTGGGGGCATGCACATCTGTGGCTGGAACCCATGAGCGCTCTTATGGACCGTACCCCTTCCAATGGACCAAATATTGAAGACTCCCTCGGAACCTACGAGAATTGACTATGGAGCGGAACTGAAACTCCTCATGGCTGTCAATGGGCATCGAATGGGGTCGAGGAGTGACCGTAGTGAAACAAGTGAATACCAGGGGTTTCAACAGTGAAACATGGAACACACTGTGTATCCGCATATTGTGAGGGAGGTCTAGGGCATAGGCCACAGGTTTCACATGTCAGAGGATAAGGAAGCCCCACAAAGCGGGGAGCCAGTTTCTGAGAGGGCACTCGGAGGTGGAGATTTCTGGAGGACAACCAGACCCTCTCCCCGACCCGGTAGGAGGGTGCAGTTAGGCGTTTACAATTGGCCTGAAGCTCCTAGGATTCTTGTGAGAGTTGAAACGACCCTTGGACCTGCACCCATGTGGAACAGATTTGCTGGAGATGATCCTCCAATGCTGGAATCCCCTGGGGAGAGAATGAAACTGGAATCATGGAGGGTTGATACACATAATTCACCATGAAGGGTGAGAGCCGGGTAGAAGCCGAGACAACACTGTTATGAACAAACTCCGCCCAAGATAGCAGGTCCGACCAATTATTCTGATGGTCTGAGATGTAACACCACAGGAATTACTCCAAGGCCTGATTAGCCCTTTCTGTGGCCCCATTAGATTATGGGTTATAGGCCGAGGAGAAAGAGAATTGGATACCTAGCTGTGCACAGAAGGCCCTCCAGAATCTCAAGACAAACTGGCTACCCCAGCCGTAAATTATGAATTTGGGAACCCCGTGTAGCTGATAGACCTCTTTGACAAAGACTGTAGCCACCTCTTTAGAGGATGGGAGTTTTTTGAAAGGTATGCAATGAGTCATCTTGGAAAATCAGTCAATGACCATGAGAAAGACAGTGCTGCCATTAGACAAAGGGAGGTTGACTATGAAGTCCATGGCAAGGTGTGACCATGGCTTCTCCCCATTGAGTATGGGTTGGAGAAGGCCCATTGGAAGCTGACGGGGTAATTTGGTCTGTGCACAGACTGAACAGGAAGCAACAAAGGCAGCAATATCTTTGTTAAGTTCTGGCCACCAGAAAAAGATGGGAAACCGACCAGAGGAGCTGGTTCTTACTGGGATGTCCTGCTGACTTCATATTATGGTATGTTGAAAGTACCATGGCACAGAGCTTACTAGATATGAAACAGCACCCAGAAGGAGTCTCAGCAGGTGCATCTTCTTGGGCGGCCCATATTCTCTCCACGAGGGGAGATGTAATGCTTGTACGAATGGTGGCCAGTACTTGGTCTGGAGGGATAATAGGACTAGGAGGGCTTTCCACCTTAGCGCCTGAGAACTGTCTGGATAGGGCATCAGCCTGGACATTTTTGGTGCCTGGAAAGTACAAGACCACACAATTAAAACGGGACAGAAATAAGGCCCATCAGACCTGTCTTGGAGTCAAGTGCTTAGCTTCAGACAGGTATGTGAGGTTTTTGTGATCAGTGAGGATTAGGATTGGAACTGAAGTTCCCTCGAGCAAATGCCTCCATTCTTTAAGAGTGAGTATTATAGCCAGCAACTCATGGTCACCAGTTTCATAGTTAAGCTCTGCAGGACTTAGCTTCTTGGAAAAGTACCCACATGGGTGCAGCTGGCTTTCAGGAGTAGGACGCTGAGACAGGAGGGTGCCTATTTTCCTGTCTTAGACCCATCCACCTCAAGTATGAATGGAAGCTCGGGTTTCGGGTGTGACAAAATGGGTGCTGTGGCAAAGGCAACTTTTAATGCCTCAAATACTTTGATGGCCTCCGGAGACCAGTGCGTGGAGTTACAGTCTTTTTTGGTCATGTCGGTAAGGGGTTTTACAATCGAGGAAAAATTGCGGATACATTTCCTGTAGTAATTAGCGAACCCGAGGAAGCTTTGAAGGGACCTACAGCTCGCAGCCGCTCAAGAACAGCAGAGAGTTTCTCAGGGTCCATAGTGAAACCGACCTCTGAGATTACGTACCCCAAGAAGGTGACCTGTTTGCAGTGAAACATACATTTTTGTAATTTGCAAAATAGATTATTATCTCTTAATTTTTGCAGAACTTGGGCTACATCTGCATGGTGGCTTTCCATGGAGGTGGATTTCCTGGAAAACTGCTGGAGCATTGCAGAGACCGAAGGGCATTACGAGGTATTCGTAATGCCCTCTCCTGGTGTTAAACTTGGTTTTCCATTTGTGACCCTCCTTCATCTGTTCCAAAATGTACACCCCTTGCAGGTTGAGCGGTGAACACCTTGGACTGTTTTAATCGACTGAATAGCTCGTTAGTAAGTGGAATAGGGTAGGCGTTTTGACCGTGATACGGTTGAGCCCCCTGGAATCAATACAGGGTCTCAGTTCTCCATTCCTTTTCTTCACGAAGAAGAATCTGGCCCCAGCGGGAGAGGAGGACTTGCAGATGAACCACTGGGACAGCGCATCTGCAACACACTCATCCATGGCCTTATTCTCCGTGACAGAAACAGGGTAGACTTGACCTCCATGAGGTATGGCATCCGGTTGCAACTCAACAGTACAATCGTATGGGCGGTGAGGTGGGAGCCCACCAGCCCGGCCCTTATCAAATACATCCCGGAACTCTTGGTACTCTTCAGGCAGTGAAGAGACCGGGGATGTGATTAGCACCTTCACCGCTTTTGCTAGGTATGTCTTGGAACAGTTAGGCGAACATGCCATGAATTCGGCCCTTAGCCAATCAAAAGTGGGGTTGTGTCTGTGCAACCATGGATAACCCAGGACCACAGGATAGTGAGGAGAGTGGATCACCTGGAATTGTAAAGTTTCTTGATGGAGAGCCCCTACATCCATAGACAAAGGAGCAGTTTTGTGGGTGACCTGCAGCATCTGTAGGGTTCTGCCATCAATCGCCTCAATGGCAAGTGGACTAATACAGAGCTGCAATGGAATGGAGTGCTTCTGGGTGAAGGCAAGGTTGATAAAGAGGCCCGCTGCAGCGGAGTCAATAAGTGCCTCTGTTATAATGTAACACTCGCTCCAAGAGAGGTTTATCCTTCTGGATAGCAGGGGACACTGAGACACCAACTAAGCTCTGTCCCCTATAGGACCTTAGGTGGGGGCGTTTTCCTGGATGTGTGGGGCAAGTTCACAGCATATGGCCTGCCTTACTGCAGTAAAGACACAGGCCCTCCTTCCTCCTAAAGGCCCTTTCAGCAATGGAAAGGCGAGTGAACCCAAGTTGCAAGGGCTCCACATCACCTGAGGTCTTGAGACTAGGAGGCTCTGGAGGAGAGGGAGGCACGGGTGGGGATGAAAAGCTCAGGGCTAAATGGATGGGATGCCACCACAGGCACTCCCGGAAGGAAGGTCTCTCACGTATACGGGAGTCAATCAAGATGCAATATGAGACCAGTTCCTCTAAATTTCTGGGGAGGTCCCAGGCTGCAATCTTATCTTTAACTGTATATAAAAGCACATTAGAGAAAACAGCCACGAGAGCCTCATTATTCCAACAACCTCGGCTGCCAGGGTATGTAAGTCTATGGCATAATCGAAAACTGTTCTTGTACCCCTGCTGAATGGACATTAGTTGCTTGGCAGCCAAGGTGGAGGGGCCCGATACATCAAATACCCATTTAAAGGATGCCACAAACTCAGGGTAATTGTACACTATGGGTTTCTACGTCTCCCAAAGGGGTAAGCCCATGCCAAAGCCCTGTCAAAGAGTAAGGAAATCATAAGGCCCACCTTATTCCTATCAGATGGAAATGACTGTGGTACCATCTCCAGATAAATACCGACCTGGTTCAGAAAATCTCTGCACTGGTTAGGGTCACCCCCATAATGCTGGGGAAGTGGGGTGGACCCAGTCATGCCTCTAGCAACATTGGAGTCACCATTGGCAGTTGGAGTGGGAGCGGCGGCAGCTATAGGGGCAGCCTGTACAGGGGGTTGCTAAGGTGGTGTAGCCAGATGCACAGTACGGAGCAACAAAGTCTGGAGGGCTAATGAAAACTGGTCCATGCACTGGTCTACCTGGTCCAGCCTGAAAAAACATTTGGTGGATTGCCTGCGCCTTCTGAATTCATGACCCTTGTGTACTGTTAGGGACCAGGAACCAGACAGACACAAAAATCTAAAGTGCAAAGCAAAGCAAAATTGTGATTCAAAAGTGTAAACCAAAAGACAGGAATACAGAGATCAGCGATGTCATGAACAAGCCAGGGAGTCAGGAGCCAGAAGGGACCTCAGTTGAAGCCAGGTCATGCACAGGAAATCAGGAATATGGTAGAACACACTTACGGCCAGAAGCAAGCACAAGGGCATCAGGAAGTGAGCTAAGCTGCTTTAAATACCCTTGGAGGGTTGGCTGATAGCAGCCAGGTGAGCAATCACAGAGGTCAGCTAATTCAGCCAGACTCAGAACAGGGAAGGCAGTAGCAATAGATAGCAGAGCACTAGATTAGCTCAGACAGCAGAATCAAGCAGCAGAGAAAGAGCCGTATAGGCTTCATAAGGATTACAAACCATTAAATGTATATAATTGTCTATTATGCTTCCATTTACTGTTTTGGAAAGACAATACAGGAAGTTATATTTATCGTAATGTTTGAATTATCTTTGAATCTCTGTTTGATGTCTAAATAATAAGGACCACTATGTAGGACTGATGAGAGTATACTGGTTTGTACTGGTGCTGTGTGTTCTAGACATATCTGCTACCATAGATGGAAGGGGAGGTGGGTGCTTCCAGCTACGATGCCATTACATGCTGTAAACGCTACGGTATGGCTCACTCTTTAAGGCACATATATGTTCTGCCACCAAGTAGTTCTTGTAGGAGAAGCACTGAGACACACGCGCACTGATCCATGTTCAGGAATGTCCAGTGTGGGGCAGGCTGGGTCGGGTATGCAATGACACTCTGGTATCATGGAGTGCATGTGCATGCGTATCAACGGGTCTCCCAAATCCCTGTCTATGTCTATGTCTTGGAAGTGAGCAGAGGGTATAGTCACATTGTTGTTTCCTGCTGATTGGACTTGGGAATGTGGAAAGCTTGTGCATTCCAGAGGGCTCATATTGTTCTGAATATGGAGTGTACTCTAAGTAGGCATTATGGGAGATTATATAAAGGTATGATATGGTGATTGTCATTATATTATATACCCCTGAAGAAACAGCATGAAGCTGTAAAACACGTAGGGTGATCCCACATAGAGAAGTTTGTATATTTTTTTATATATCTGTTTTTATACTGTATATCTGTGCAGATATTGCATTTTTATATATTTCTAATAAATATTGGCAATATACACTTAGTAGGCTCCTGTCTCATATGATAGCTAGCCCTAGTAGTACACCCCCCAAAAAAAAGTTCTCAGCTAAAGTGTGTCCTAGATAGAGGACTTTTATATTCATCTCTGGCCATCAAGAGAACGGGCGATTGGGATATCGAAAAAAGGGCTTCAAGCTGAGACCATAAAGGAGGAAACTGAGGAGATAGTGTTTGATACCAACACTGGGGGTTATCCAGTGAAGGCGATTAAACCTCGAGGCTAGATTACGTCATTTAAAGGTGAGTGGAACACCTATCATGTCTTTTGGTGATCCTCACGGTGAAGGATGAGAAGATTAATAACCCACATGGTGAAGGTGCTCAAAGAAAAATAAAAAAGAAAACATTTTACAGTCTATATTTAGATTGTCTGCGCTTCTTCTGTGCTTTTTCTCCTCTTGTGTTTCTATAATTGCCTAGTATGCCTACTCTACGTTGCTCTACTTTTTGTAGTACTGTTTTATCTGCCCCTGTGGAAGACCTACTATTGAGGTACTGAAACATAAAGGTTGCCTATATCTATATATCTACAATTTATAGTCCATTTTGCCACCACACAAAGTACTCATGAGAGGCTTGAGAATAAAGCTTATCTTAGCTTGAATTCAGGTACATGGCAACAACAACTTAATCATGTAGCTATGACAGACTGAAAACATGAACACTTTTATAAGGTGATACCTGCTTTTCTGTGTCCCAGGGAGACCCACTCTCATATATGGATTTGATCATCTTCTAGATTTCATAACATAAGATCATATGTGGGATACTTACAGTCTGTTTTGTCTATATTTACAGTTATTCAATATGCCTTCCTCAGACTTTGCACATTATAGTATTACGATTAGGGTTGGACGTATATTTTCATATCAAACCAAAATTTGCGAATTATGTTACTTACTGCTTGGCGAATAGTTTCCAGCAAAATAGTTCAGTTTTTCTGCTTTTTTCGCCTAGCTCATTGCATTGAAATCAATGGCAATATTGAATTTATACTCAACACATAGCAAATCTTATTTTATTTCCCAAAGTCATAGTATAAAAGGGGTATGTGAGTGGCTGTGTTGGTGGTGTGTGTTGTCTACAAACAAGATAGGAACTGGAACAATATAATAGCTTACAGAAATATATATACTGTAATAGTAAGGTTCTCCCTTAAGCCATAAAAACAACACCTGATGTTAAGGCTACCAGGAGGGAAAGGACAGAAGAAAAAACCCTCCAAATAGCAACATCAGAAAAGATGGCTTATTAATGTAGAGGTACTCAAAAACATAAGCAAAAAGTGTAAAAATACAAATAGTTTATTGGCATCTAGAAAAAAAACACATCAAATAAAATCAATTAAAAACACATGTAGACAGGAAATCCCCAGAGGGATGATATCCCACAAAAATAATCTAAATTGCACCAAGGTGCATAATACAACAACTACGGATATCCCACAATAAAAAAAAACAAATAATAGAGAACCTGCATATAAATTGCATATTCAAATAATGTGCATAAAGTGCTTTTAGTGCCACATCAAAAAGGTGAATAAATGTGAGCTAATGTACTAGAAAAAAGACTCAAAATAAGTACTAAAAAAATACTTATCCAGTGTATAAAGAAAAAGCTCCTCAATGGGACATCAATGCAGGACATCAAACATCTGGGATCCTATCGACAAAAACTGCCTATGCCAACACGTATCGCCATATTGGCTTCGTCAGGGGATGGTGGGGTGCAGGGAAAGAATCAGTTGAACAGGGAATGTTTTTTGGGGAGGGTTGTTTACTGGGATTGGGGTCAGTTAATAAAAAAGTAAATCCTAAATACAATTAAAAACAAAACCCATGATAGAGACAGGAACCCCTTGGCATAAGCTGCCACTGAGGTGGACTGATATGTGACTTGATAGAGTATTTTGTAGAGGATGATTTGTTAGATTTGTTGTTAGAGGCCGAAGCCCTGAGATAACATTGATTTGTAGGACTTAGTCTTGTTTGGTACAAGCCCCAAAGGTAAGGAAGCATTGATTTATAGGATTTAGATCTGCTTGGCACAATCCCTAAGGAAACATTTATTTGTAGGAAATAGGCTTGTTAGAAACAAGCCCCAAAAATTTATTATTTTTTGTAGGCCTATATTTTTTTTTTTTTAAAGCACAAGCCCTAGTGCCAGCAGGTTACTGGCCATTGACAAATGCCTTGATACAATTGCAGATTTTGTGACTGCTGTTCCTGCTGCTGCTGCTGAGTTGTTTATGCAGAGCACGTTAGGCAGCTCAAAGGGAATGGGATCAACAACAGCAGTACCATAGGTGATGGATAATGAAGGCTCCACTTGCCATGACTAGCTCCAGTGATGCACCTGAGGCAGTAGCAACACCATAACTAGCGCCACCACTTCAGTTATATGTGGAGAAAAGAAGACGTTGGCCAGTGATGCTTCTCCATCTGCCCCTCCTCCAAAATCATGGGTGTGTTGAGAACAGACATTTTTCCCTTGATGGCAGGCACTATGCCTCTCACATCATCAACTGCAATGTGCACAGTGTAAACAAGGGAAGGACTGGAAAGATTAACAATGGGTACATCTGCACTCACATGAAACACCTGTCACAATTCTAATCACCATGACACTTAGGGTCCTCAGTGTGAAATCCTCCACCGGAAACCAAGTACTGCTGCTGTCACTATGCCCCTTGTCCAAATCCCGCTAAGGACTGGGGGTGGGCAAAAAGTGAGAACAATTTCCTTCATGACTTTTCATGAAAAACTGACAAATTTTCTCTTTTTCATTATAGTTTTCTCCTTTTCACCAATACAAAATGTTCCTCCTTTTTGCCTATTCCAGAAAATTTTTTGCCTATTCCAACACATTGTCTCCTATGCCAACACATTTTTTTTCCTATTCTAAGACATTTTTCTCTTAATAGAACACATTTTTCTCCTATGTTTAATATGGTCCAACACTTCCCAGCACAATATTACATCTTCTAAGGGCTGTAGTGGAGAAATAAGCAGCTGGATGTCAATGTTTTGAGTCCTACAGCAACATATACCTTGGAAAATGTGTTAGCATGCAGAGTGCATTTGTCCTTTGCCCACAACACATATTCCTGCTTAAGTGACAATGGCACAGGTTCAGGAAGAAGTCAAGTGATTAAAAAAATAAGGTACAACTTACAATGTGGCAGGTGTGTATGGTAGTGGTGGTGGGGGACTGGCATGGTGTGATTGGTGGGACCTTGACAAACTGCATCCATCCCAGGAGGAGAGGGATCATCATAATTTGTTGCACATGCTGCAGCAACCATTGCTGCAGTCAATTTTTGTACTACCACTTTACTTCCACTTCCACATCCCTGCACTGCTCCACCTTTCCCCTGCTTGTGCATTTGCTAGATATTACTCAGCTACTGTGTGTGTGTTTTTACTCTGTACAGTACACAACTGATGGAGTGTGATGTTCTGCCTTGGCCCTCAACAAAATTCTCGATGTCGTCTGCTGTCTATCAAGTCTGTCTCAGTCATAGAGCTCACATCAGGCTCCCAGTCAGCTGTTGAATATATTTATTTGTTTAATTATTTATGTTTTTTTTTCTTTAAATTGTCAATCCTATCTTATCATAGTTAGTCCAAGAAAAAAAACTATATAACTAAAACACAAAATCAAAACTTCTTTCCCCACACTTCACCAACACAGAGACAACAAAAGCAAAATCAGCAAACCCCAGCTGCCTGCCATGCCAGTCAGTCACACCAAATTTTGGGGTATTTTGGTCAACCTCCTTCCTCAATTCTTTTCCCCCAGAGTGCCCCCAGACTCCCATAATACAGAGAACAAAGTCCTACCTAAATAACTTCCTAAACTAAGCTTCAATTCCACTTTATTTGTCTATCTTCTCTAGTTCAAAAACATGCTGCTCTATCCCCTCACAAACACAGAATGGAATGCTGTGAGAGCCTGACACCCTTGTATATGGCTGTAGAAAACTAGAGAAAACTTTTGTGTGCTAGAGAAACATTTTTCTTCAAATGTGTGAAAATAGCACTTTTCATGGGAAATGTTTTGCCAAGCAGAAAGTGCCATTTTTCTCCAATTTCAGTTTGAGGCAAACATTTTCACTCATCCCTATACATGTCAACTTGCTGACAGTTTAACGGTAATGATGAACCCTCCCTGCCACCAGCTTAGCATATTTTGCGGGATGGAATCTCCTCAGATGCGGCTTGATACCCTGCTTGTGATTCTCCTCCACCACATTGCCATGTGGGTCAGTGCACCACACAGTGTGCAATGGGTGGACACGAACTTCCACATCCTAACATCTACAGAGTGGCTATCACTTGGTGAGGGAGGTAATTAGGAATAAGATGGATTGGCAGAAGATGTAGTTACCCTAGAGGAAGAAGGTGATAGTGAGCTAGTTGTTTCACTCATCATTGAACTTCCAGCCTCTGGCTGGGTTGTTCTATTCTTTCTCCTCTTTGATCTCTGTCTCACCTCTTGTGGCTTTCTGGAGAGTCAGAGGGGTACCGCAAAAACAGTGCTCAATTTCTGTGGTGGTTGTTTTGCTTTAACATGTTTCACATAAATGTCATGGTGTCTGTGTTTCATTTGTGTCATCAGGGCAGTTGTGCCAAGGTGTTTTCCCTCTTTTCCCCTTCTAATTGACTTGTTACAAATTGTGCACAGTGCCCTTGATGATGAGTCTGACTGTACTGTGCCTACCCCAAGAGAAAAGTAGTCCCACACCCATGACTTGGGGGGGAATGTGGAGAAGAATGGCCTCCTTCTTCTTCTTCTCCACATTTCCCTTCACTTGCTGGGGCAGAGGATGATATTGCTGCTGTTGCAGCAACTGCTTCAGGACAAGCAGAAGTATTACTGCTGCTGACAAGTGGAATCTGTCCTAGTCCTGCATCACTTGTTAACCCCTTTCCCACTGTGTCCATGGTGGTCTGCTCTTTGTCTTTATTATGGCCAAGCTGGGCATTTGTTGTGCTCCTGTCCTACACGGCCAGGAAACTAACGCATCTAGGGTACCTTGGGGGACAGGCCCTAGGTGGTGTTCAGTGGTCCCTAGATCCGGCTAATCAAAAGCCTACGGTACAGGCTGGGATTTCCTGGGCAGAACTCTCAGTGGAGGTTCTGGCCCTAGTGGATTCTGGCGCAGCTCATTTGCTGATTTACACAAAATTCCACTGGTTAAGAGGGAATCTCCCTTGGCTATCAAAGCCATTGATGGCAGGCCGTTGGTACCAGCTCATATCACTAAAGAAACTATACAGCTTTCTATGCGTATTGGGACTCTCCACACGGAGAGACAATGTTTTCAGTTTATCCAGTCTCCCCACCATGCGGTCATCTTGGGGTTTCCATGGCTACATCTGCACAACCCTAGGTTCAACTGTCAGACTTGTGAAATCACGGCCTGGTCTGAATACTGTACTAAGTGTTGTATCTCCATCCTACCAAGATTATGTGTACCTCTCCCTCCATGCCAGCTGAATACCATCAATTCAGTGACGTTTTTAGTAAGGGGGAGGCTAGCACATTGCCAGTGCATAGGACTTACGATTGCGCTATTGATCTGCCTCCTGGAGCCGTTCCTCCTCGAGGTCGGACTTACCCACTGTCGTGCAAGGAGAATAGGGCCATGGAGGAATACATTTCGGATGCCCTTGAGAGGGGTATTATCAGGAAGTCATCCTCGCCCGTGGGTGCTGGTTTCTTCTTTGTCAAGAAGAAAAATGGCAAGTTACGACCCTGTATTGATTATCATGGCTTGAATAAACTCATGTCCAAAAACGCCTACCCGATACCACTCATCACGGAACTGTTTGACAGGTTAAAGGGTTCCTCCATCTTCATCAAGTTAGACTTACGTGCAGCATATAACCTGATCAGAATAAGAGCCGGTGATGAGTGGAAAACGGCGTTCAATACCAGATCTGGACAATATGAATACCTGGTGATGCCGTTTGGGCTATGTAACGCTCCTGCAGTGTTCCAGGAGTTTATCAATGACATCCTCTGTGACATGCTCCAGTCTTGCGTTGTGGTTTATCTCGATGAAATATTCATTCATCTAAATTGTCGCAACACATCAGTGTTGACGCAATGACGTCAATGCTGTGCGCGCCAGGTTTGTTGTGATGTCGATGGCGTTGTGCCCACGATGTTTGCCTGGCGACGCTAGGTATAGCTCTAGTTGGTTGCGTTCACCCGATGGGGTAAGTTCTATTGGTCACCGAGCAGACGGTTTTTTCCAATGAATTGTTATCACTATGTTTAATTCTTGTCTTTTTATGGCTTGTGTATACTCTATTAGTCTATTTGTCTTTGAGAAAGCGGCGTTGAGCCTTGAAACGCATTAAAGATAAATACATTTTCTCTTTTAATTATTAAATATAGTTTTTTAATTTTGGAGCTGTTTATTTATTTCTTCCATTTGGATTATTGATTGTGTTTCTGTTGGATTCCCTCTGTCTATACCCGAACGGAGACGGGACAATTTGTCCGTATGCGCTTGAGTCAGAGGTAGATTGGCTGACCAGTACACTTGTGAGTACCCATCTTTTATCATCTATGATCTCCTTCTGATATTTGTGACATACTACACTACTGGGCGCCCTTTTTCTACAGTGGTGTTTGTACGAAGAGAGAGCGTTTCTAGGAGGAGCAGCTTGATATTGGTGTGAAGCATTTTAAAAGAGAAGGAGAGATCATATGAGCTTGGGGTAGCTGTTATTTTCCCCACTGCCATTTTAGCTGTTTTTACACATAAGTGTACATGCAGCATATTTGTTTGTGAGTATAACTCACTGTGGTGCTTTGGTGAAGGGTGATTGTTTGAAGCTCCTCCTGTTCTTCTCTCTCTTTTGTTTGTCTATGGACCCAGGGAGTGGACTTAGACCATGTGGCTTCTTCTCCAAGAAGTTGTCTAGCGCTCAGAGTCACTACGAAATTGGGGACAGAGAACTCCTGCCAATTATTCTAGCCCTTAATGAATGGCGACACCTACTGGAGGGTACCAGGACCCCGGTGTTAATTCTGACTGATCATAAAAACCTGACGTATCTTTCTGAGGTTAAGAGGTTATCTTCTTGTCAGGCCAGATGGGCCTTGGTTCTGTCCCGTTTTAATTTCTATCGTATGCTATCTGCCCGGTTCCAAGAATGTTAGGGCAGATGCCTTGTCCAGGCACTTTGGTCCAGAAACCTCAATTTGCAGGTCCCATGTAGTAAAATGGCCACCCGGTTTGTCAGTCCATTTAAAGTTATCTGCAAAATTAACCCAGTCTTGTACGCCTTGGATCTCCCAGCCTCCATGTGGATTCATAATGTGTTCCACGTATCCCTTCTGAAGCCTTTGGCTTACAACCGTTACACTACCACTCCTGCGTTCCCCGGCCCTATTCAGGTGCAAGGTCAGGAGGAGTACAAAGTGCAAAATATTATTGACTCCCAAAGATTCAGAGGGAGATTGCAATATTTGGTTTATTGGAAGGGCTATGGCCCTGAAGAGCGTTCCTGGGTTAATCAGAATGACTTCCATGCTCCCAGATTGCTGCGCAGATTTCATGCATAGTACCGTCAGAGGCCAACTCCCTCCTCTCAGGGAGCTGTAAAAAAGCACACAGAAGGAGGCGCTTCTAGTGTAATATGTAAAGATGTCTTAAAAAGGAACACTTAATAGATGTATACTCACAAAAATAATGCTTGGAGTAACACTTATGTGTTCCCCAAGTATATAGGCGATAGGGATCTCAAGACCGTCCCAAATGGTCAACAGCAATACAGGATTGTTCTCAAGGGCCGCACCTCACCATCATCCAAAGGAAGCTCATGGAGAAGGAAAAAAAGAAAGAGAAAGAGGGCGCCCAATTGTGCCTGAGATCGTTCAATACCAAAATTGGTTTAAAATCCAAAAGAGGATATACTCACAAAGATGAAGGCTGGAAATAGACATACATCTAAACCAGCTATATATGCATGAGAGGAATATCAACCTGTCCCCACTCAGGTATCTTCTTATTCTCTGAAGCTGTTATTCCAGTAAAAAATCCAGGGAAAAAGGATAGAGGCTGCTGAATGTCTTCCAAAATGTATAAAGTTTATTAAAATAAGATATATAAAATATATATATAAAAGACCAATTGTATGGACAGTAAAGTAACGTTTCGCGGCCTAAACCGCTTTATCAAACCAACTGGTCAGTACAAACAAAAGAAAACACAGCAGCCATAATCCTCATTTAAATTTCCCTCCCTGTCCTCTGATAGGGCCAAACCCAAAAGGTCAAAGTGCAGGATTGAACCAATCATAATTTACAGATGCATAATCATAAAATTAAATAAACATATATGTGTAAATAAACATAGGTATACTAATTTCTAAAAGTTATTCAAAATACACAATTGGATCAATTTCCATTTTCATTCCATAGGTATACAAACATGAAATTATATAAACCCATATACATATATCTGTCATGAAACATATTAAAAAGCTGTCATCAAGTCCATCAAACAACCTGAAAAAACTTTATCAAATTAGAATGTTGTCCTTTAAAAGATCCTTTAATATAAAAGACACATTTATGAAAAAAAAAATTTTCTTTTATTAAATATATATATATAAATCCCTTAAAGACATAGACAGACTTCCAAACACAATTATTCAAAAGCCAGAGATTATAAAATGTCCATGGAAGATAAAACTTACTTTAATAATATCCAGAGAAAGATATTTGGTTAGGTGATCTATTTTCATATATATTTTTCTACAATGTCATTCTTACTTGAGGAGACAATATTAAAGAATAAATCCTGAAAAATAATTGTTTAATATATATAGCATGTGTACATATTCCGATAATATAATCACTATATTAGGGTGTTATAATATTGTGTGAAAGTGTATTATTCAGTGACCCTAAATATATTAAAAATTACTAACATGTAGTGGACAAACTGAATGTGATAATAATCTATTGATATCTGTATTAACCTGTATTCATATATGTGATAATGATCTCTATATTAACCTTTATTATGATGAAATAAAATAAGATGAGTGCTTCATATCTAGTTTTATTACAATGGTGGTTACTAAACTAAACTAATATAGTCTATGCTAACTTATACTATAATAATATAAAGTGTTGAAAAATCAATGTGAACATCTTATGTGATATCACTAAAGACTTGAATAAAAATGTCCTAAAATAAAAGAGTGAAAATAAACTTAGTGTTCTATGAAAACTACATAAATAAATATTTCTTGTCTACAAAATAATTACTTGATGTGAAAAAAAAACAAAAAAAACTTATATATATATATATATATATATTTATTTATTTATTTTAATAATGTGTCACCACGCAACATCGCATGCTTCATTTAATCCCTTGGGTATCATTGTACCAAGTCTAAAAATCCAATATGACTCCCTCATAACCAATTTTTTGAGAGAATCCTGACCGGCTTCAACCCTCACATGTTCTATAGGAAGAACACGTAAAAGATTTGGGTCTTGGTTATGATATCTTAAAAAGTGCCTTGAAACACTATGTAGTAGATGACCTCTACGAATATTGTACCTATGTTGAATAATTCTAGCCTTAAAGCTTTGTGTAGTTCTTCCTACATACTGTAGATTACAGGGACATTTCAAAAGATATATAATATGTTTGGTGTTACAGTCTAAGTAATTTTGAATTCTGAAAACTTCTTCTGTAACTACAGAGGCAAAGGTTAAAGACTTGTCCAGCATTAGGGTACAAGTAAAGCACCTCTGAGCTCTACATTTATAGGCTCCCTTTTCATTAAGTAGTTTCTCACCATTTTTATCAAAACCATCATTTAACTTAAGTTGACCCCATATATTTGTTGAACTATTAGTTGTTGAATTTGTTGGACTTTTGATAGTTAGATTGGTTTTACAAACTGTTGGAGCTAAGATATTTTTAAGTGTTTTAGCTCTTCTAAAGGTGACCTTAGGTCTACATGGAATGCAATTCTTTAACAAAGGATCCTCTTTCAGGATGTTCCAATGTTTAGATAATATTGTTCTAACTTGTTTACCCTTAGAACTATAATTAGTTATAAAGTTAGGAAATATCTGTCTATTATCCTGAGAAGACAGAGCTGAACCACCTCTCTTGATATTAACTGTAGGATCGTCAACATTCTTATCATTAACACTATAATTCTTAGCTTTAATGAAAGAATCTTCTATCAGCTGATTAGGATAACCTTTTTCTTTAAACCTTTGTTTCAGAAAAAGGGATTGTTGTTCAAAATCCTTTATGTCTGTACAGTTTCTTTTTATCCTTCTAAATTGTCCATAGGGCACATTATTAAGCCAAGGTTTATAATGACAGCTATTATACTCCAAATAACTGTTGGCATCTACCTCTTTAAAATGGGTACGTGTCTGTACAATATTATCAACCCTACCAATAAGTTCTAAATCTAAAAAATGGATACAATTTGGGTCAAAAGTGCTCGTGAAAGAAATATCCCAAAGGTTATGATTCATGTATGTTACAAAATCAGCTATCAGATCGGGATCACCCTTCCAAACAATTAAAATATCGTCTATATATCTGCGATAGAGCACCAAGTTCGCGCCGAACGGACAATTGTGATAGATCTTAATATCCTCAAGATAACCTAAAAAAAGGTTAGCATAGCTCGGAGCGAACTTGGTGCCCATCGTAGTACCCTTAATCTGCAAGAAAAAATCATTCCCAAATGCAAAATAATTGTGAGTAAGAATAAATTCAATAGCACCAAGTAAAAAATTGACCTGCTTTGATGGCATAAGTAAATCTTTGTCTAAAAAATACTTGATAGCTTTCAAACCTCCATCATGTGGAATATTAGAATAAAGAGCTGTAACATCCAAAGAAAGCCAAAAATAATCATTATGCCATTGTTTTTTTGTTTTTTTGTTTTGTATCTTGCTTTACAGTTTGTTTTTTATTTTTTATTATTATTTTTTATTTTTTGTTGTGCATTGCATTTTGTTTTATTATGCAGAGTTTTAGAGATAGAATCTCTACCAGGAATCTACTTAGTGAACAGTTATTTTTCAATCAACCAATGGTTGAGGAAAACATCACTAATGTAGAACCTAAAAAAAGATTTAAATAAGATGTTTAGAGATCTAGAATCCACCATGAAAAATGAATGTAGAAATTGGTGGGATACTGTTTTTTTAAAAAATTATATCATGTTACAGATGATACCTAGAGGATTGAGATTTGGTTTGCAACCTACTTTCCCTGATGAAGATTTTACTAAGAAATGGTATGATGCACTTGATGCCTGCTCATATAATTTAATGCACATTTTGGTTGAATTCAGGGAAAGTAAGTTGCTCCTCCTAAATCAAGAGATTGAAGAAAAATATAAAGAAATTGAGAAAAATAAAAATCATGTTTCTTTTAAGAACTTTGAGGAACAGTTAAATACAATTTTGACAAAATTCCAGGATGAGATCCTGGATAGAAAAAAGAAAAAATTGACACGTGACAGGTTGGATTATAACAATAATCAAGTACGCACATGGCCTAAAAGGTTCAAAAATGCTGGGAGGTCCACAAGTGAACAGAAAAACTCTGTCTATCATAGACAGAGGATTACAAGTCCGAGCATTGAGAGTGGGGGTGCTGTTTTTACCAGGGCCCCTACTGCCAATGCTACTAACAACAATAGAAATAAAAATAAAAATATTAATGTAAAAGATACATCTAATCCAATTATACAAAGTACTAACAATACTCAATTGTTGACCGCCAGCATTTCCTCCCTTGAAAATACACCACAAATTGTCCATGATGATCCTGATGAAGGTCCATCAAGTAGAATACATACTAATATTCCTAATTCATATAATATGCCATCTTTTTTAGAATTGGGAAAAGACAACACTCCCTTGTGGTGGAAGACACAAAATCGCTTCCTACCACTGAGAGATGGAAAGGGAGATATAGAGGTAGAAGAGGGAAAGGGAGAGGGAGGAAATCCAAAGAGAACCAGAACCAGTTAACATCAAGAGTAGAAGTAGGAAAGAATATATTTAACCTGTCTACATATGTTCTTAATGATGCAGAAAAATCTTTACTCTCTAGGGGTCTGTCATTTAGTCCATCATCGGAATTCAACCTTTTTGATATTTTTGTTGATTTGCATAATTATGTGAGAAAGTTGTCTTTAAAGAGATATTTTGCTTCTAAGTCTCTTAATAGACACCCAGAATGACTACCAATTATTACTGATAAACCTATTTTAGACTCTTCAGGTATGGAAATACAGCCCTATGTGGATACCAGTACTCAGTTCATTTTAGAAGGACGAGTACCAACTCCATTTAAACCCAAGTCTGGTTTCTTTCCTGTTGAGTCTATAGGGAAATATGTTGAAGTTTTTACAGCAGTTGTAATGGAGGAATTCAGAACCTTAGAGAAGAGGAAATTTAAGGATCTGGGTATTAACCATAATTTGAGAGAAAAAGAACATAGAGCTATTCAGACTATTCTAGACAATGATCGTATAATTATTAAACAAGCAGATAAAGGAGGTGGAGTAGTAGTACAGGATTTGTCTGATTATCTGAAGGAGGCAAATCGAATTCTCTCTGATGTTGAATATTATAGACCATTATTACATGATCCTACTGAGGAGTTTTTAGGAGAATTAAAATGTTTAATCGACGGTGCTTTTGAGGCGGGTCTTCTAAGTGCTTTGGAAAAAAAATTTATTATTCCCAAAAGCCCTAGGATTGCACTATATTATCATCTTCCCAAAATTCATAAAAATTTGGATTGTCCACCCGGTAGACCTATCATCTCAGGGATTGATTCGCTTACAAGCAATTTGTCAGAGTACATTGATTTCCATCTTCAAAGGATTGTTGTTGGTCTACGTTCCTATCTGAGAGATACAAATCATCTATTAACCACATTGAAAGATTATATGTGGCATAATGATTATTTTTGGCTTTCTTTGGATGTTACAGCTCTTTATTCTAATATTCCACATGATGGAGGTTTGAAAGCTATCAAGTATTTTTTAGACAAAGATTTACTTATGCCATCAAAGCAGGTCAATTTTTTACTTGGTGCTATTGAATTTATTCTTACTCACAATTATTTTGCATTTGGGAATGATTTTTTCTTGCAGATTAAGGGTACTACGATGGGCACCAAGTTCGCTCCGAGCTATGCTAACCTTTTTTTAGGTTATCTTGAGGATATTAAGATCTATCACAATTGTCCGTTCGGCGCGAACTTGGTGCTCTATCGCAGATATATAGACGATATTTTAATTGTTTGGAAGGGTGATCCCGATCTGATAGCTGATTTTGTAACATACATGAATGATAACCTTTGGGATATTTCTTTCACAAGCACTTTTGACCCAAATTGTATCCATTTTTTAGATTTAGAACTTATTGGTAGGGTTGATAATATTGTACAGACACGTACCCATTTTAAAGAGGTAGATGCCAACAGTTATTTGGAGTATAATAGCTGTCATTATAAACCTTGGCTTAATAATGTGCCCTATGGACAATTTAGAAGGATAAAAAGAAACTGTACAGACATAAAGGATTTTGAACAACAATCCCTTTTTCTGAAACAAAGGTTTAAAGAAAAAGGTTATCCTAATCAGCTGATAGAAGATTCTTTCATTAAAGCTAAGAATTATTGTGTTAATGATAAGAATGTTGACGATCCTACAGTTAATATCAAGAGAGGTGGTTCAGCTCTGTCTTCTCAGGATAATAGACAGATATTTCCTAACTTTATAACTAATTATAGTTCTAAGGGTAAACAAGTTAGAACAATATTATCTAAACATTGGAACATCCTGAAAGAGGATCCTTTGTTGAAGAATTGCATTCCATGTAGACCTAAGGTCACCTTTAGAAGACCTAAAACACTTAAAAATATCTTAGCTCCAACAGTTTGTAAAACCAATCTAACTATCAAAAGTCCAACAAATTCAACAACTAATAGTTCAACAAATATATGGGGTCAACTTAAGTTAAATGATGGTTTTGATAAAAATGGCGAGAAACTGAAAAGGGAGCCTATAAATGTAGAGCTCAGAGGTGCTTTACTTGTACCCTAATGCTGGACAAGTCTTTAACCTTTGCCTCTGTAGTTACAGAAGAAGTTTTCAGAATTCAAAATTACTTAGACTGTAACACCAAACATATTATATATCTTTTGAAATGTCCCTGTAATCTACAGTATGTAGGAAGAACTACACAAAGCTTTAAGGCTAGAATTATTCAACATAGGTACAATATTCGTAGAGGTCATCTACTACATAGTGTTTCAAGGCACTTTTTAAGATATCATAACCAAGACCCAAATCTTTTACTTGTTCTTCCTATAGAACACGTGAGGGTTGAAGCCGGTCAGGATTCTCTCAAAAAATTGGTTATGAGGGAGTCATATTGGATTTTTAGACTTGGTACAATGATACCCAAGGGATTAAATGAAGCATGCGATGTTGCGTGGTGACACATTATTAAAATAAATAAATATATATATATATATATATATATAATTTTTTTTTTTTTGTTTTTTTTTCACATCAAGTAATTATTTTGTAGACAAGAAATATTTATTTATGTAGTTTTCATAGAACACTAAGTTTATTTTCACTCTTTTATTTTAGGACATTTTTATTCAAGTCTTTAGTGATATCACATAAGATGTTCACATTGATTTTTCAACACTTTATATTATTATAGTATAAGTTAGCATAGACTATATTAGTTTAGTTTAGTAACCACCATTGTAATAAAACTAGATATGAAGCACTCATCTTATTTTATTTCATCATAATAAAGGTTAATATAGAGATCATTATCACATATATGAATACAGGTTAATACAGATATCAATAGATTATTATCACATTCAGTTTGTCCACTACATGTTAGTAATTTTTAATATATTTAGGGTCACTGAATAATACACTTTCACACAATATTATAACACCCTAATATAGTGATTATATTATCGGAATATGTACACATGATATATATTAAACAATTATTTTTCAGGATTTATTCTTTAATATTGTCTCCTCAAGTAAGAATGACATTGTAGAAAAATATATATGAAAATAGATCACCTAACCAAATATCTTTCTCTGGATATTATTAAAGTAAGTTTTATCTTCCATGGACATTTTATAATCTCTGGCTTTTGAATAATTGTGTTTGGAAGTCTGTCTATGTCTTTAAGGGATTTATATATATATTTAATAAAAGAAAATTTTTTTTTTCATAAATGTGTCTTTTATATTAAAGGATCTTTTAAAGGACAACATTCTAATTTGATAAAGTTTTTTCAGGTTGTTTGATGGACTTGATGACAGCTTTTTAATATGTTTCATGACAGATATATGTATATGGGTTTATATAATTTCATGTTTGTATACCTATGGAATGAAAATGGAAATTGATCCAATTGTGTATTTTGAATAACTTTTAGAAATTAGTATACCTATGTTTATTTACACATATATGTTTATTTAATTTTATGATTATGGATCTGTAAATTATGATTGGTTCAATCCTGCACTTTGACCTTTTGGGTTTGGCCCTATCAGAGGGCAGGGAGGGAAATTTAAATGAGGATTATGGCTGCTGTGTTTTCTTTTGTTTGTACTGACCAGTTGGTTTGATAAAGCGGTTTAGGCCGTGAAACGTTACTTTACTGTCCATACAATTGGTCTTTTATATATATATTTTATATATCTTATTTTAATAAACTTTATACATTTTGGAAGACATTCAGCAGCCTCTATCCTTTTTCCCTGGATTTTTTACTGGAATAACAGCTTCAGAGAATAAGAAGATACCTGAGTGGGGACAGGTTGATATTCCTCTCATGCATATATAGCTGGTTTAGATGTATGTCTATTTCCAGCCTTCATCTTTGTGAGTATATCCTCTTTTGGATTTTAAACCAATTTTGGTATTGAACGATCTCAGGCACAATTGGGCGCCCTCTTTCTTTTTTTCCTTCTCCTCTCAGGGAGGGGATCTTCGAGAGGGGGTTACTATCACAGCTGCCATGTTATTGCTGGCGACATTTTGACAGTGTTATTTCCTGAATACCTTTTTATTGGCTAAAGTGATGTTGCTCCTCCCAGTGTTAGCCTTTACATTTTCAACCCCTCCCAGGGCTTGCCTTTATATACGCCCTCCTGTCAGTATACCGGTGCCCTTTCATGGTGTTCCTGACCAGACATTTGTTGCTGTGTTCCTGTTCCGTTTATGATCCAGTTTCATCTGACCTAGCTCATGTCTTCGCTGCCCGATTTGTTTACGACCCGGCTTGCCTGACTACGATTCCCGTGACCGATTCCGTTGACTACTGCTCGCTGTGTACCGATCCAGGCTTTGGCTGACTACCACGCTCTGTGTACCAATCCAGGTTTTGGCTAACTACCGCTCTCTGTGTACCAACCCAGGCTTTGGCTGACTCCGCTCTCTGTGTACCGATCCAGGCCTTGGCTGACTACCACGCTTTGTGTATCGATCCAGGCTTTGGCTGACTCTGCTCTCCGTGTACTAATCCAGGCCTTGGCTTACCTCCGCTCTCTAGGGCACCGTCTCTGCATTAGCTACTCGCCTAGCATTAGCTTCACCGCTAGTGTCTTTGTTGTCTCCGTTCTCGTGTCCTATAGCCATTTGCTCTACGGTTGGCGGTTGCCTATATCAGCCGTGCCTTAGCGGTCACTTGTGGTTGCACTACCTGTCAACCTGCACCTATCCGTTGCCTCCGGTTGCGCTACTATACAGTCTGTGCCGTACAGCTATCTCCGGTTGTGCTATAGCTTCTGGTACCTTTCCGTTGCCTCCGGTTGCGCTGCTGTACTGCTTGCACTTACTATTGCCTCCGGTTGCGCTATACTCAGCCTGCTATTACTGTTGCCTCCGGTTGCGCTGTTGATCTGTGCCTCACGGTTACCTCCTGTTGCGCTACCATACTGCCTGTGCCTATTCCGGTTGCCTCCGGGCATAACCTCTGAGTGGTGATTTGAGCCGTCACGTGGGCTGCCTTTACCTGGTTCCTGGCAAGTCCAGTAGAGTCTACCGTCTCCCTATTCCTTTGGGGATTTCTACCCTGCAGTACTTACCTCACCCAGTGCTCCTCCTGGCCAGTATTGCTGAGGTTTTGTTCCAGTTCCTGTTCCAGTCCTCATTCTGCATTACTGTATTTTGTACATACCTGTCTCTGTTGTACCCTGACCTGTGTCAGATCCAGAAGAGCTTAACCTCTTTTTGGGTTTGGACCTGTGAAGGGCATTTCTGTTCTTTATAATTTATTTAATAAAGCTTCAATGTTTTTCCTTAACCAAATTGTCTGAGCGTTCATTAAAACCGTGACATTACGTTCCTGCTCTGTGTACCGACCAGGCCTGGCTGACGTTTCTGCTCTGTGTATTGACCTGGATTGGCTGACGTTCCTGCTCTGTGTACTGACCCGGCCTGGCTGGCGTCCCTGCTCTGTGTATCGACCCGGATTGGCTGACGTTCCTGCTCTGTGTACCGACCCGGCCTGGCTGACGTTCCTGCTCTGTGTATCGACCCGGATTGTCTGATGTTCCTGCTCTGTGTACCGACCCTGTTTGGAAGACGTTCCTGCTCTGTGTACCGATCCGGATTAGCTTATACCTGAGTGTACCATTCAGGCCCGGTTCTCCACTCCATCTGGTTATCCGGCTTGGGGATCTTTCTGGTGCTCTGTCCAGGTCTCGTATAGACCCTTTGGTTGCCTCGATTACTGCTCTGCCATTCAGCTACTGTGACCCAGTGACTGTATTGTGCCTCACATCTCCATACCCCCGGGTAGGAGGCATTTCTGGTTGCACATGGTACGCTGGGTCTGTCACTGCTCCCCCTCTGATGTTGGTCTCCTGGGCGCCTCAGTTTGTCTCAACCACCTGGCAGTCACCATCAGGTCTGAGCATTCGTTAATCCTTGCTGTTTGGTGGCGTTATCCTTGGGTCACAGTTGCTGCTGTCTCAGTTGGCATTACACTGCAACCCCGGTTGCAGTCACCCAGTGTTGTCCCGGTAGTCTGTTATGCATCCTGGGCCTTGTTCAGCTTGTAGTCACAAGTCGCTATTGTATCACTCTCTGAGTAGAGAGTGTTCTTTGAGCCTTCCGCTATTAAGGCCTATTAGCCTCCTGGCTTATAGCGCCTTCCTATCTTGTCTCGCTGATTCACACGAACTGTAACCTGACCTGTGTCAGTATTATATTTTGCTCTCATTTATATATACTGGGCCCGTGTGGGGTAATGATTCCTCTGTAACCTGTCCTGTGTCAGTAGTACATTGTGTCTGTATGCTGGACCTGCGAGGGTTACTCTATTCTGTGTGGTTTCAATAAAACTGTGTTTTACCAAACATTCTGCCTCTGAGTGTACTGAAAACCGTTACAGTCACATTACATACTAATTTTTTATTTTATTTATTTATTTTTATTAACTGTCCCCCCAAAACCAGTCAACAAACACCCCAAAAAATTCCCTATTCAAATTATTATTTGGCCAGACTCCAGCCACCAACACAGACACCCTCTTCAGACCCCTTTTATACCATGTCTTCTGGAGGGGGGGTGATTGTATTTATTTATTTGTTTATATTTATTAACTCCCCTCAATCCCAGTCAACAAACCTCACCCCCAAAAAATTCCCTCTTCAACTGATTGTTTACCCACAGTCCACCAACACAGGCACCCTCATACTCCTTTTATACTATGCCTCTGGGAAATAAAATAATGTGCTAGGTTTTGTGTGTAAATTCAAGGTTCCCATTTGATTTTAGTGGAGTGAGTTAGGCGAAAAAAAGCAGAAAAACTGCCCTTTTTGCTGGAAATTATTCACCAAGAGAGCAGAGCCATATTTGTCGAGTTTGATTTGAGCCAGGAATTTTCACCCATACCAAGTTAAATCACTATTCTTACATATCCCTATTTATGTTGTTATCCTGGTAAATCTCACTATAAAGTTGTATGTACCCTGTATGTCATCAATAAAAATATCTTTAAAAACATGGGTATATTTAACTTGTAGATATCTGGTAGAAGTACTGCACTGAACACATACAGAAGGAGAATAAGAGAAAAATAGGACAGGTAGTGTCTGAGTGATAGTAGCTAATAGCAGTCAGTGTAGAGAAAATAATAAGCACATTAGATCATGCTGAGACATAGCACCAGGGAATATCCGGAATTTCCTTCTACTTCTGCACAAGCTCGGAGATTGTGCTTGTTAATAGGAAAAGACAGTGGAAGTAGAGTTCTAAAAAAGCAGAATTTAATAAGAAACCCCTCTATATGTAGAGCTGGGAAAGTCAATTAAAACTGCATAGCAACAGAGTGAATCCCTCAAACTTGGGAATTAACTCCTGGTGGTGTGGTGGAAATCTGCAGATCCAGCAAACTGGATTTCTTCCTCAGAAGAAGTGCTCAAAATTATTCTAGAGTATACAGTTATACACTGATACACTGTGAAAGGTGCTCATATGCATGTCTCTAGCACTAATATTTACATATAGAAGGAATACTATTTTTCATTCAGATTCTGAGTTTGCTTGTAATATGTCAGTGCACTCATGCATTACTTTCCATCTTTGCTGCACAAATGCATATTGCCCTTCTGTTCAAAATGTTAAAAATATAATTTTCTCTCATTACTACTCTTTGCCCCATCATGAATAATCAATCTGGTTTCAATAATTATTCCCTAGTTTCATGTATGTACTTAATTTTTATGCTCGCAGTAAAAAAATGCTTAATCCCTTAAGGGGAACAGTAGTGCTCACCTCTGTGACTATATTTATTTTCAAACACTGGAAAAATAAAAAAAAAGCTGAAAAAGCACATAAGGAAGGAATATTACATTCTCAAAGTTTATTCTCATCTCCAGCTCATGGGGATGAGACCCACTTACCCAGTAACCAAGGGCAATAGTTGTGGAATGGGATCTTCCCTTCACTCAACAATGACATACAACCCCTAGTGAAGATGCATAGTCTTAAAGCCCTGCATGAAATGTCCTGATGCTTACAAAAGCCTTGATGAAACCAATCTTCATTGTAACCACTTATAATGAGTGGCAGAAACAACATCACAAGGAAAGAGCAATAATGAAAGGGGCAGCACTGCATCAGGCCAGAAGACTCTTGCTGATTTAACTGAACAGCCAGGACAACTGAGTTCAGAAGTTATAGACAAAGCTGTGTCAGCTATACTGTGTCCACTGAATGACAAAAACTATATGGCTTCCAGATAACTATGGCTGAAATGCTGATCGAGATAAAGTCACACTAGGGCAGAATACAGAAGATAGAGCAGAGAACAGATATAGTAACATAGTAAGACAGTTGTTGAGGTTGAAAAAAGACATACATCCATCTAGCTAAGTCCATGCTATATCACCACTGTTGATCCAGAGGAAGCAAAAAAAAAAAAAAAAGCAACACAAAAAAATGCATGGGAGACAGCCATCTCAGTAGGCTTAATGACAGCAAACAATTCTCAGAAAAGCTCAAAGTTCTAAAGAATAGAATCAGAAGGAAAAACCTCAAATTGATTGTCTTTCCTCAAACAGTTAAGTTTTTCCTTAATCAACACCTGTTTCTCGTTGTTAATAGAGACTCATACATTGTTGAAAGGACAAACAGATTGGGGACACAAACCATATAAGATATTCAAGATCTTAATCTTCCACAATAAGACACACATATTGGCGGCATAAAGGAAACTAGAATCTCTGCATCATCAGGGTAAAATATATTTCCACCAAATATCTCAGG
This sequence comes from Rhinophrynus dorsalis, assembly GCA_037306005.1. Lineage (NCBI taxonomy): Eukaryota > Metazoa > Chordata > Amphibia > Anura > Rhinophrynidae > Rhinophrynus > Rhinophrynus dorsalis. The sequence goes on from CM074724.1 coordinate 151,651,298, forward strand.
TAAAAGATGAGAGTATACCCCAGTATGCATGATTCTATTAAAAAGGACTAGAGTCTACAACACAGATTGAATTTATGGATGTAACATACCACAAGAAACCAGGTTATTTTTTGGAATGCAATCATCTCAGATAGCCCACTGGATTGTTGATAGTGATTAACAACGAGTCCTTACAATCCCCAAAATGGATTATACATAGCAGTTAATGATATTATCTCTTTAAATTCTGACCAACCTCAAAACAAAATCCTATATTACAAAACCTAGTTGGCCACTTTGTGGTCCACCACAATAGATTACCATTTAACATACACCTTTACAATTTCTAATTTTGGTTCATGTGTTGGGAAGGCAAGTGTCTTACTGGTGGGTTGAGGAGCTTCAAAAAGAGTTGTGAGGAGCACACATCAAGCACGAACAAGATTAAGTGTCTTATTCTAAGGCATGGTAGCCTGCCAATGGTGCTACAACTCACGTTTTTCACTCCCATGTGCCATTGCAGAGAGGAAATCTCCATGTCCATATCAGACTGGTCCCGCCCACAGACAGCCCAGCTCCGAGATGTCAGGCAAATCCTCTCCGCACGAGAGAAACGGCAAAACCACAGACATACGTTTCAGCCTATATGAGCCTCGTCAGTGTGGTGCAGCCGAATCCCTCTAGGCACATGGAAGCAAGGACCCATGCCTGGGATGCCCTTAAACTTAGAGAGACAAAAAGAGTTGTGAGGAGCACACATCAAGTACGAACAAGATTAAGTGTCTTGTTCTAAGGCATGGTAGCCTCTCAATGGTGCTACAACTCACATTTTTCACTCCCATGTGCCATTGCAGAGAGGAAATCTCCATGTCCATATCAGACTGGTCCCGTCCACAGACAGTCCAGCTCCAAAATGTCAGGCAAATCCTCTCCGCACAAGAGAAACGGCAAAACCACAGACATACGTTTCAGCCTATATGAGCCTCGTCAGTGTGGTGCAGCCGAATCCCTCTAGGCACATGGAAGCAAGGGCCCATGCCTGGGATGCCCTTAAACTTAGAGAGACAAAAAGAGTTGTGAGGAGCACACATCAAGTACGAACAAGATTAAGTGTCTTGTTCTAAGGCATGGTAGCCTCTCAATGGTGCTACAACTCACGTTTTTCACTCCCATGTGCCATTGCAGAGAGGAAATCTCCATGTCCATATCAGACTGGTCCCGCCCACAGACAGTCCAGCTCCAAAATGTCAGGCAAATCCTCTCCGCACGAGAGAAACGGCAAAACCACAGACGTACGTTTCGGCCTATGTGAGCCTCGTCAGTGTGGTACAGCCGAATCCCTCTAGGCACATGGAAGCAAGGGCCCATGCCTAGGATGCCCTTAAACTTAGAGAAACAAAAAAAGTTGTGAGGAGCACACATCAAGCACGAACAAGATTAAGTGTCTTGTTCTAAGGCATGGTAGCCTCTCAATGGTGCTACAACTCACGTTTCTCACTCCCATGTGCAATTGCAGAGAAGAAATCTCCAAGTCCATATCAGACTGGTCCCGCCCACAGACAGGCAAGCTCTGAATCATCAGGCAAATCCTCTCCGCACGAGAGAAACGGCAAAACCACAGACGTACGTTTTGGCCTATGTGAGCCTCATCAGTGTGGTGCAGCCGAATCCCTCTAGGCACATGGAAGCAAGGGCCCATGCCTGTGATGCTCTTAAACTTAGAGAGACAAAAAGAGTTGTGAGGAGCACACATCAAGCACAAACAAGATTAAGTGTCTTGTTCTAAGGCATGGTAGCCTCTCAATGGTGCTACAACTCACGTTTTTCACTCCCATGTGCCATTGCAGAGAGGAAATCTCCATGTCCATATCAGACTGGTCCCGCCCACAGACAGTCCAGCTCCGAAATGTCAGGGAAATCCTCTCCACACGAGAGAAACGGCAAAACCATAGACGTACGTTTTAGCCTATGTGAGCCTCGTCAGTGTGGTGCAGCCGAATCCCTCTAGGCACATGGAAGCAAGTGCCCATGCCTGGGATGCCCTTAAACTTAAAGAGACAAAAAGAGTTGTGAGGAGCACACATCAAGCACGAACAAGATTAAGTGTCTTGTTCTAAGGCATGGTAGCTTCTCAATGGTGCTATCGTAGAGAGGAAATCTCCATGTCCGTATCAGACTGGTCCCGCCCACAGACAGTCCAGCTCCGAAATGTCAGGCAAATCCTCTCCGCACGAGAGAAACGGCAAAACCACAGGCGTACGTTTCGGCCTATGTGAGCCTCGCCAGTGTGGTGCAGCCGAATCCCTCTAGGCACATGGAAGCAATGGTCCATGCCTGGGATGCCCTTAAACTTAAAGAGACAAAAAGAGTTGTGAGGAGCACACATCAAGCATGAACAAGATTAAGTGTCTTGTTCTAAGGCATGGTAGCCTCTCAATGGTGCTACAACTCACGTTTTTCACTCCCATGTGCCATTGCAGAGAGGAAATCTCCATGTCCATATCAGACTGGTCCCGCCCACAGACAGTCCAGCTCCCAATCGTCAGGCAAATCCTCTCCGCACGAGAGAAACGGCAAAACCACAGACGTATGTTTCAGCCTATGTGAGCCTCGTCAGTGTGGTGCAGCCGAATCCCACTAGGCACATGGAAGCAAGTGCCCATGCCTGGGATGCCCTTAAACTTAGAGAGACAAAAAGAGTTGTGAGGAGCACACATCAAGCACGAACAAGATTAAGTGTCTTGTTCTAAGGCATGGTAGCTTCTCACTGGTGCTACAACTCACGTTTTTCACTCCCATGTGCCATTGTAGAGAAGAAATCTTCATGTCCGTATCAGACTGGTCCCGCCCACAGACAGTCCAGCTCCGAAATGTCAGGCAAATCCTCTCCGCACGAGAGAAACGGCAAAACCACAGACGTATGTTTCAGCCTATGTGAGCCTCGTCAGTGTGGTGCAGCCGAATCCCTCTAGGCACATGGAAGGAAGGGCCCATGCCTGGGATGCCCTTAAACTTAGAGAGACAAAAAGAGTTGTGAGGAGCACACATCAAGCATGAACAAGATTAAGTGTCTTGTTCTAAGGCATGGTAGCCTCTCAATGGTGCTACAACTCACGTTTTTCACTCCCATGTGCCATTGCAGAGAGGAAATCTCCATGTCCATATCAGACTGGTCCCGCCCACAGACAGTCCAGCTCCGAATCGTCAGGCAAATCCTCTCCGCACGAGAGAAACGGCAAAACCACAGACATATGTTTCAGCCTATGTGAGCCTCGTCAGTGTGGTGCAGCCGAATCCCTCTAGGCACATGGAAGCAAGGGCCCATGCCTGGGATGCCCTTAAACTTAGAGAGACAAAAAGAGTTGTGAGGAGCACACATCAAGCACGAACAAGATTAAGTGTCTTGTTCGAAGGCATGGTAGCCTCTCAATGGTGCTACAACTCACGTTTTTCACTCCCATGTGCCATTGCAGAGAGAAAATCTCCATGTCCATATCAGACTGGTCCCGCCCACAGACTGTCCAGCTCCGAAACGTCAGGCAAATCCTCTCCGCACGAGAGAAACGGCAAAACCACAGACGTACGTTTCGGCCTATGTGAGCCTCGCCAGTGTGGTGCAGCCGAATCCCTCTATGCACATGGAAGCAAGGGCCCATGCCTGGGATGCCCTTAAACTTAGAGAGACAAAAAGAGTTGTGAGGAGCACGCATCAAGCACAAACAAGATTAAGTGTCTTGTTCTAAGGCATGGTAGCCTCTCAGTGGTACTACAACTCACGTTTTTCACTCCCATGTGCCATTGCAGAGAGGAAATCTCCATTTCCATATCAGACTGGTCCCGCCCACAGACTGTCCAGCTCCGAAACATCAGGCAAATCCTCTCCGCACGAGAGAAACGGCAAAACCACAGACGTACGTTTCGGCCTGTGTGAGCCTCGTCAGTGTGGTGCAGCTGAATCCCTCTAGGCACATGGAAGCAAGGGCCCATGCCTGGGATGCCCTTAAACTTAGAGAGACAAAAAGAGTTGTGATGAGCACACATCAAGCACGAACAAGATTAAGTGTCTTGTTCTAAGGCATGGTAGCCTCTCAATGGTGCTACAACTCACGTTTTTCACTCCCATGTGCCATTGTAGAGACGAAATCTCCATGTCCGTATCAGACTGGTCCCGCCCACAGACAGTCAAGCTCCGAAATGTCAGGCAAAACCACAGACGCACGTTTCGGCCTATGTGAGCCTCGTCAGTGTGGTGCAGCCGAATCCCTCTAGGCACATGGAAGCAAGGGCCCATGCCTTGGATGCCCTTAAACTTAAAGAGACAAAAAGAGTTGTGAGGAGCACACATCAAGCACAAACAAGATTAAGTGTCTTGTTCTAAGGCATGGTAGCCTCTCAATGGTGCTACAACTCACATTTTTTCACTCCCATGTGCCATTGCAGAGAGGAAATCTCCATGTACATATAAGACTGGTCCCGCCCACAGACAGTCCAGCTCCGAAATGTCAGGCAAATCCTCTCCGCACAAGAGAAACGGCAAAACCACACACGTGCGTTTCAGCCTATGTGAGCCTCGTCAGTGTGGTGCAGCCGAATCTCTCTAGGCACATGGAAGCAAGGGCCCATGCCTGGAATGCCCTTAAACTTAGAGAGACAAAAAGAGTTGTGAGGAGCACACATCAAGCACGAACAAGATTAAGTGTCTTGTTCTAAGGCATGGTAGCCTCTCAATAGTGCTACAACTCGCGTTTTTCACTCCCATGTGCCATTGCAGAGAGAAAATCTCCATGTCCATATCAGACTGGTCCCGCCCACAGACAGTCCAGCTCCGAAATGTCAGGCAAATCCTCTCCGCACGAGAGAAACGGCAAAACCACAGACATACGTTTCGGCCTATGTGAGCCTCATCAGTGTGGTGCAGCCGAATCCCTCTAGGCACATGGAAGCAAGAGCCCATGCCTGGGATGCCCTTAAACTTAGAGAGACAAAACGAGTTGTGAGGAGCACACATCAAGCATGAACAAGATTAAGTGTCTTGTTCTAAGGCATGGTAGCCTCTCAATGGTGCTACAACTCACGTTTTTCACTCCCATGTGCCATTGCAGGGTTGAGGAGCTTACTTGGATGTCTCTCAGTAGTCCAGTGGGGTTGGCCAGACTGATGTTGATCTGCATCTACATTTTATTTGTGGTTCCTGCTTGGTGCTGGCTGCTCATTCCTCTTGATGTCTAGTCTGGTGCCCACTGTGAGTAAATGCTTTAGTTTACATCTTGCTTGTGATCTAGGTACATAGGACACAGTCTGTGGTCAGTAAGTGTTAGGGGACTGGAAAGCTTAATAACTCATAAGGAGATAGAAGGTACAACCTACATGTGTCATGTTTTTTGTCTTATTTCTTTGGTTATTTTTCAGTTGATCTACCCAAGCTCTGACATGAGCACTCCACTTTACAAAGACACATGTGTTCTGTTGCTATCTGAACAATCTGTGTCCACAAACAGCCATTTGGAAAGGCCTCCTTTTTGGGACTGTTGCTTCCATATATTTTGTATACTTAATCCCATTAACTACATACATATGGAATGTAACATTGTCTGACCTTAATGTACCCTCTTATACCACAAGACCTGTCCATGTATAATTAATTTCAAGGAGTGTTGGTGGCATAAACAGTCCCAATAAGTGGAAAAAGAACTTCACCACCTGAAATCAGTGAGCACTTCACCTGAAGTCACTGGTCACTTGAGTTGCATTATTTCAAGAAACTAATCTGACTGATAAGGAACATTAGAAATTAAAGCAAAATTGGGTTGGGGAGTATATCACAACACCTTATTTCGATTTAAAAAATGGAGGTGGAGGTGCTATACTTACCAATAAAACAGTAGATGAACCATATTAGATAAGACAATTAATATGGAAAGACATTATTTTATCATACACTGCTGTTAAATGGCTCTAGATTCAGAGTATGCAACCTCTGTGCACCAATGATTAAGAATGGGTGAAAAGTCTCATTTTTTTCCTGCAGGAAATTTCACAGAAAAAGCATAGTTTTCTGCTTTTCCTGCAGGAAATTTTGTCCATAGAGAGAGAGAGAGAGAGAGAGAGAGAGAGAAACTATTTGAAGTCAAATATTTTACTTAGTGGGTCATAGTGATGGCTGACACTATGATCACTACCACTGTTGTAAATAAAATGAGAAGCTGGATGGAACCTGAGGCTAGTGGTTTACTACTGAACTGTCATCGCCTACATGGCGACCTTCAAAAAGGTGACATCAGAATGTCACCCGCATCAAAAGGGTGACATCAGAATGTCACCTGCACAAAAAGAATGACATCATAATGTTGCCCAAGGTCACCCTGCCATGTAGGTGCTCTGTCATGTAGGCACTCTGTCAGCAGAAAAAGAAGAGATGCTGCATTTGACTGATTGAGCTTAGCGTTATCCCTTGACTGCCAGATGGATGAACAACGCATTGCGAAGTGCAGCCCTTTGGCACTTACCTTAGCTAAATGAACAACCAGACCTATTCACTTATTTCGACACATATTTTATAATGGCCACAAATACGTTATTCATGAAGGGGTTATCTTAACCCTTTGAGTGCCAGTAGCACTCAAAGGGTTAAAGGACAAGAGTTTGATTTTCTTCACCTCTTCCCCTTTCTTTCACAGGTCTGTGTTAGGAAATCTATCAGTAATAATATAGTCAATGCACTATACAGATCAATTCACTACTGGTGTCCCAAACCTATAAATAAAACTTTGTAATCATCCAGCGTTAGGTGTACCATGCAGCCTGCTCTGTCTGTCCTAAGTACGAATACTCTAAGACAGTAATGAAAGAAGTGCTAAGTAGGATCTGTATTACAAGTTGCAATCCAATTCACATACTGGAACAAGAAGATTTAGATAGTAGTACAAGAATGATTTATTTCTTATTTTCTCTAAATAATTGTTTCAGTGTAAGAAATGTGAAGTGGACTGCAACTTTTTATGCATATACAGATCTGATTAGAAGAAACTATAGAAGTACTTCTTTCATTATTGTCTTAGAGTATTCAAACTTAGGATAGACAGAGCAGGATTTTCCTGATGAAGTGATATTCAATCGTGAAACGTGTTGTCCTTTTCATGTATTGAAATATATTATTGTATCAGTATTTTGTACATACTTTTATAAGTTATTTATAAAACTTCAACATGCTAGAAGGCAGTGACGTTGTACAATGAACGCTCTCATAAATTATTTACTTTACTTGTGTACACTATCATCACAGAACTCTAGCAGTGTATTCAGCACTTGACCCTTATGTACTCTGTATGTCTACCATTACCACTTTAGATTGTAAGCTTTCAGGCAGGTACCTCACACCCAGTGTTTCACTCTACAAAGCACTTGTAACCCTGTATTGTATAAAGCCTTAAATTGTAAAGCGCTGCATACACTTGTGGCGCTATATAAATAAACATATTCATTCATTCATTTATATAATAAATTACTAATTTTAAAAGTAATTGCCCTGTAGTTTTTCTGCCTTGTTGGACCAATATACCTTATAAATAATCTTTAAGATATTTCCAAAGATAAAGATAGAAGAAGAACCCTTGGATACAATTCAGAGGAGAGGCAAGAGGTGGCAGGAGGAATATTGAGAACAAACTGGTGGGTAACAGACCAGGACTGGAGGTCTAATCCAGTTGAGGCCTTATACCTAGAGGCGACAGTAGTCTCTGAAAATTGTGAGTACCAATTTTTGAGGGGAACAAGAGGAATATCTTGGTATTAATTTGAAAAAATCTGGACTGCATTTAGAGAAGTATTTTGTGCAGTCCCTCTTTTGCTTTTGTACGTTTTCAGTCTACACATTTGTGTGGAGGGTGTGTCCAACAACAAAGGGAGAAGCTGCAGACTCAGAAGAAAGTAAAATTAGATACAACCATTTTATTGAGGCTATTTTTAATATTGACATTGGTTTATATATAAGGACTAAAATTGTCTAGTAAGGGTACCATATGTAATAATACTACATATCCTTTCAAATAGTATTTTACACTCAATGTTTTAGTAAGTCTCATTTTTGCACCCAAGTGCTAGAGTCTTGTAAGTGTTTCTTTGTTTTTGAATGTTTAGATAATTTAAACAGACTAATATTAGTTACAATTTTTTATGTGGTATGACAGATGTGAGTTTTTTTAGAGCTTGATTTTATGGTCTAGAGATGTATTATCTGTTTTGACTGCCATCATATTTTACCTATTTTGACAACCAGCATATATTTTCAATTTGGACTACCAGCAACAATTTAACCCTTTCAGTTCCAGAGAGGTACACAACGCATTGCTCTAAAATGCATTGTGTACCCCTCCAGCACTCAAGGGTTTAGCTCAGTATATCTTTGATTCATATTGTAAGCATATTTAATTTAAACTTTTTTTCTTCTTTGCAGTGGCTTCTTTGGGACACAGAAGAAGAAAAGACAGACTATAAGAAGAGAAGGAAGAAGATGGAAGATAGGAGATGACAGAAGAAGACAGAAGATGACAGACAGTTGATGACAGGTAAGTGTTATATAGCTCTGGGTTCTGAGTGTTAGGATAGTGTTGGACCTAGTGATAGCAAGTAACATGGACATACTCCAATATTAAAATAGGTGAACATTTGGGAAATAGTGATCAACATGGTTTCATTTGGGATCAGTTTGAAGAAGCATATCTATATAGGTTCCACCAAATATTGTAATTTTAACAAGGCTAACTTTAAAATGCACATAGACAGGGATGAATTATTGAAATGAAAATGCTCAGTATTTAAGTTTAGGTTGCAGAAATATATTCAACAGCATATATCTTTGGGGAACAAATGCAAAAGAAGTAAATCACAATCAATGTGATTAAAGGCAAATGTAAATAAGAACATTGCAAGGAGAAAAGTTATTCAGACTATTTACTGTAAGTCTGAAGGAACAGAAAATTATTTCTTGAAATGCAGAAAGGACAACAAAGATTGCAAAAAAGTAATTAGGTTAGCAAAAATAGAAAATGCATCTCTAACAACAAGGGAGAGCAAGTCTAAAAAAAAATTAAAGTACATAAATATGAAAGCAAATTTTAAAAGGTATTACACTGGACGTTTTAAAAATGACATGGGCAAGTTGATTAGGGAGTATAAGGAAAAGGCTGATGTTCAGAGCACATTCTTGTTTATTGGTATATACCAAGGAAAAGAATTGGTAGTAGAGTCAACAAGTAACAATTACAACCATACCATTATCAGGTAGGGTTAACACAAAAAGAGGTCAAAGGAAGATTAGACAAAATTAAGACTGACAAAACACCTGATCCTGAAGGTATACAAGCAACAGTTCTTAAGGAGATCATGACAATTCTTTTTAAACTTTAAATACTCTTTCCACAGGCTCAGTGCTACAAAACTGGCATAAAGCCAATGGTGTGCTTTTATTTAAAGGAGCAGTAAACTTTTTTTATGAAAAAATATATATTGTAGGGATTTTCCTATTGAGTAAAATAAGGGTACTCCCACTGCTGAGAGATTTATATTTCCAGAGTTATTACAGTTTAAACCCATGTTTTTTTACATTAACAGTGCCCTCTAGTGGTCAAATTCTAATTAGATTTCCTGTTAGATTCTAATGGAGAGGAAAGTCAGAAAAGTCAGAGACATGCAGTTCTCCATAGAATGTGATAGAGACTGCCTGTCACTTCCTGTCAGTTAGAACTATCAGGAAGTAAACACAGTAAATTCACTTCCTGAGTATTTAAACTGTTATAATTTTTGAATAAAACATCTGACAGCAGTGGGAGTACCCTTGTTTTATTCAGCAAGTAATGCTCTATAAAATACATGTTTTCATAAAAAAAGTTTACTGCTCCTTTAAGAAGGAAACTAAAACAGTACCTCTGAAATATAGACCTGTATGTTTGAACTCAGCAGTGGAAAACTGCTTGAAGATATAAAAAGGGATTATATTCAGAATTACACTGCAAATAATAAAACTATTAGCAGGAATCAACAGATTTTTATGAGGAATAAACCTTTCCATACATATTTTTTGAGTTTTAATGAATAAGTATGTAGCAAACTAGATAATGGCAAATAAGTAGATGTATTGTATCTAGACTTTGCAAATGTATTTGATACAGTCTACAGGAGACTGGTATACAAAATAATGAAAATGAGTCTAGTGGATAACCTTTGCAACTGGATGGAAAATTGGTTGAAGGATAGAGAACAGTATGTTGTTGAAAATAGACAATTCTCCAATATAGTTAAAGTTGAAAGTGGAATAGCTCAGGGTTCAGTATTTGGTCCACTGCTTTTTTAGCATGTTTATAAATATAATTTGGAAATAGGTGCTGAAAGCATTATTTAAATGTTTGCATACAACACTAAATATGCAGGATAACAAATTCAGAGCAGTATTTTGTTTACAGACTGGGTAAACAAATGGAATATGAAATGTAATATGGGAAAGTGTGAACTTATGGATTTGGGATGATCAAATCATAATGCTACTTATGAACCTAATGGATGCATTCTAGGAGACTCGCTAGAGAAGGATCTGGGAGTCCTTATAAACAGTGAACTTGGAAATAGTGATCACTGCCAAACACCAGCAGTAAAAGTAAACAAAGTACTTTCTTGCATAAAAAGTGGTAATGAAGCAAGAACGTGTAATACAATGCGTTTCCCACTCTCAGTTGGGAATTGAGAATCTGAGGCACTTCCCACTCCTGGGTTTGTTATCATAGGGGAGTAAGAAGATAGGGGGTTTCATAACTGTGAGTAACTTGTGAAAGCAAGGTCTTTGACACATTTGCAATATCCTAATTTCATTATTAAAGGGATAGTAATTAGTGATGAGCGAGCACCCCAATGCTCGGGTGTTCGGGTGCTCTGACCGAGCACCCCCTGAGGCTCGAGTGCTCGGCCGAGCACCCGAGCCCCATTGAAGTCAATGGGAGGACTCGAGCATTACACCAGGCACCCCCTGCTCTGATGAGGGGAGGGTGCCTGGTCCATAGGAAAAGGGAAGAAAAGGATGGAAACACCACAGAAATGGTTCAGGGACAGCATAGGGAGGATGTCTGGATGCATCTTGGACTCCAACATCGCTGCTGGGAACGATCTTTCGCCCGTAGTACGCCATTTTTACAGACTGACCATAAAACACACAAAAAGGAAAATAAAAACGACTTTAGGCGAAAAATTGTTACCAAACAATATTTGCTGTATATTTACTTGTATATCATCTGCAAATTCTCCCAAAAATTTCCTTGATTTTCTGAAGTGAGGCCATGATTAAGAGGGAAACGTGCGCAGAGGCAAATTCTCCCAAAAATTTCCTTGATTTTCAGAACTGAGGCCATGATTAAGAGGGAAACGTGCGCAGAGGCAAATTCTCCCAAAAATTTCCTTGATTTTCAGAACTGAGGCCATGATTAAGAGGGAAACGTGCGCAGAGGCAAATTCTCCCAAAAATTTCCTTGATTTTCAGAACTGAGGCCATGATTAAGAGGGAAACGTGCGCAGAGGCAAATTCTCCCAAAAATTTCCTTGATTTTCAGAACTGAGGCCATGATTAAGAGGGAAACGTGCGCAGAGGCAAATTCTCCCAAAAATTTCCTTGATTTTCTGAACTGGGGCCATGATTAAGAGGGAAACGTGCGCAGAGGCAAATTCTCCCAAAAATTTCCTTGATTTTCAGAACTGAGGCCATGATTAAGAGGGAAACGTGCGCAGAGGCAAATTCTCCCAAAAATTTCCTTGATTTTCAGAACTGAGGCCATGATTAAGAGGGAAACGTGCGCAGAGGCAAATTCTCCCAAAAATTTCCTTGATTTTATTGAACTGAGGCCATGATTAAGAGGGAAACGTGCGCTGAGCTGACCATCTAAAACATTATGGGTGAGGGTCTGCTGCAGAGCTGACCATCCTAAACATTATATGCGAAGGCCCGCTAGTGAGCTGACGCTATAAAACATTATATGAGAGGGCCCGCTAGAGAGCTGACCCAATAAAACATTATATGAGAAGGCCCGCTGGTGAGCTGACCTATATAAAAATTGTCAAACAGGGCCCGCTGGTGAGCTGGCCCTATATAAAAATTATATCACAGGGCCCGCTGGTGAGCTGGCCCTATATAAAAATTATATCCCAGGGCATATGGAAGAGGAGGAGGAGGATGAGAAGATTAAGAGTCAACCATATACCCGTTTTTTGGGTGGAAGGGGTGAATGGGAATACAGAGTATTCCCATCATTGTAAATAACATATATAAAGTGAGTTTATGTTCCCCCGGGGCTTTCCTCCAGTGGAGTGGAGAAGTCAGGGGAAATCCAGGCCTTGTTCATTTTTATAAGTGTCAACCTATCAGCATTGTCGGTGGAAAGGCGGATACGCTTATCTGTTATGATGCCACCAGCAGCACTAAATACCCGCTCAGACAGAACGCTGGCGGCAGGGCAGGCCAGCACCTCCAAGGCGTAGAGTGCCAGTTCATACCACGTGTCCAGCTTGGACACCCAGTAGTTGTAAGGCACAGAGGGATCATTGAGGACGCTGACACGGTCTGCTACGTACTCCTTCACCATCTTCCAAAACTTTTCCCTCCTTGTGACACTAGGCTGCGCATCAGGGTGAGGGTGCTGGCGGGGTGTCATGAAGGTGTCCCACGCCTTGGAGAGTGTTGCCCTGCCTTTCTCGGAACTGCTGTGTGCTCCCCTTTTCTCCCCTTCTCTGTTGGCCAAGGTAGCACGTACTCTGCCGCCAGCGTTGTCAGATGGAAAATTTTGGAGCAATTTTTCAACAAGAACCTTCTGGTATTGCACCATTTTGCTTGTCCTCTCCACCGGAGGAATGAGAGATGAGAAATTCTCTTTGTAGCGGGGGTCCAGAAGGGTGAACACCCAGTAATCCGTGTTGTTTAAAATGCATATAACGCGTGGGTCACGGGAAAGGCAGCCTAACATAAAGTCAGCCATGTGTGCCAGAGTACCAACAGTCAAGATTTCGCTGTCCTCACCAGGAGGATGACTCTCAATATCCTCATCCTCTTCCTCCTCTTCTGCCCACCCACGCTGAAGAGATGGAACTAAAGTTCCATGGCTACCCTCTGTAGCGGAGGCAACCGTGTCTTCCTCCTCCTCCTCCTCCTCCTCCGCCTCCTCCAATTGTCGCTGAGAAGACGAAGTGAGGGTGCTCTGGCTATCACCTTGTGTAAGCTCTTCCTCCCCCATTTCCACCTCTTCCACATGCAAAGCGTCGGTTTTAATTGTGAGCAGCGAGCGTTTCAGTAGACACAGAAGTGGGATGGTTACACTGATAATAGCGTTATCGCCGCTCACCATCTGTGTCGATTCCTCAAAATTGCGTAAAACCTCGCAGAGGTCTGACATCCATTCCCACTCCTCACTTCTGATTACAGGAAGTTGAACGGAGAGGCGACGGCCGTGTAACAGCTGGTACTCCACTACTGCCCTCTGCTGCTCACAAAGCCGGGCCAACATGTGGAAGGTGGAGTTCCAGCGCGTGCTCACGTCACACAGCAGCCGGTGAGCTGGCAATTGTAAGCGCTGCTGCAGCTTCAACAGGCCGGCCGAAGCTGTAGATGACTTACGGAAATGTGCACACACGCGGCGCACCTTGGTCAAGAGATCATGCACATTGGGGTAGGTTTTTAGAAATCGCTGCACCACTAAATTAAATACATGCGCTAGGCATGGTACGTGTGTGAGCTTGCCGAGCTCCAAAGCCGCCACCAAGTTACGCCCATTATCACACACAACCATGCCTGGTTGCAGGTTGAGTGGCGAGAGCCACTGCTCGGTCTGGTGACTAATCCCCTGCAACAGCTCTGAGGCCGTGTGCTGTTTGTCCCCAAGGCAGATCAGCTTCAGCACGGCCTGTTGACGCTTCCCCACTGCAGTGCTACACTGCTTCCAGCTACTGGCTGATGGGGGAGTGGCGCTGCGTGTAGAGAATTCGGAAGTGGAAACGGAGGAGGAGGAGCCAATAACGTAGGTGCTGGCGGAAACCCTGATGGAGGTAGGGCCCGCAATCCTCGGTGTGGGTAGCACCCGTGCCATCCCAGGGTCCGAGTCGCTCCCAGCCTCCACGACATTCACCCAGTGTGCCGTCAGGGAAATGTAGCGTCCCTGGCCACAAGCACTTCTCCATGTGTCAGTCGTTAAGTGGACCTTCCCAGTAACTGCGTTGGTCAGGGCACGGGTGATGTTACGGGACACATGGTGGTGTAATGCGGGGATGGCACACCGGGAAAAGTAGTGGCGGCTGGGGACCGCGTACCGAGGGACAGCTGCTGCCATCAGGCTGCGGAAGGACTCAGTGTCCACAAGCCTAAATGGCAGCATTTCGATGGCCAGTAATTTGGAAAGGTGTGAGGTTAGTGCTATGGCCTGTGGGTGGGTGGCTGGGTACTTTCTCTTGCGCTCAAATGCCTGGGGTAACGACATTTGGACGCTGCGCTGGGACAGGGAAGTGGATGTGGTCGCTGATGGTGCTTCAGATGCTACAGGTGCAGGGCGGGAGGTATGCGGGCCTGCGCCTTCGACAGGCGATTGGCCGGCACCGAAAACAGGGGAAGAGGAGGCAGTGGTGTGGCCTGCAGACACAGATGGGCGATCCAGGCATTCCTCCCACTTACTACGGTGCTTGGATGCCATGTGTCGGATCATGCTGGTGGTGGTGAGGTTTCTAGTGTTCATGCCTCGGCTCATTCTGGTGTGGCACAGGTTGCAAACTACAATTCTTTTGTCGTCCGCACTTTCCTTAAAAAAACGCCATACCGCGGAACACCTACCCTTTGGCAAGGTAGATTTACGCAAGGGGGTGCTCCGTGGAACATTTGCGGGCCGGTTTGGTGCGGTCCACCTTCTTTCTGTAGCCACACCACTGCCTCTTCCAGCCTGTTGCGGTGCTGCAGATGGCTCACCCTCAGGACTGCTGTCATCGCTCGGCTCTACACCTTCCCAGGTGGGGTCAGTCACCTCATCGTCCACCAAGTCCTCCTCCACTTCCTCACTCTGATCATCCTCCTCAAGTCTTGATCCCACCACATACTCAGTCATTGACAACTGTATAACATTCTCCTCAACAAGGTCTTGAGACGGAAATAGTGGTTGATTTAATGGCAACTGTGTCTCATCATCATCATCATCATCCACTACTTCCTTTGACCTTAAATGCCGTTCACATCTGTCATCTTCTTGTGATTGGGTAGCCTCTAGAGGTTGTGAATCAGGGCACAAGATGTCATGTTCCTCTGCAAGCGTGCTTGGAGAGAGGGTCAAATGAAGGATTGGTGATGAGACGAGCTCCTCACTATATCCCAGTGTGGGATCACTTCTTTGACCAGACCGTGTATGGTGGGAGGAAGGATGATCAGAGTGAGGATTATGTTGACCAGACTCTTGGCTACTGAGAGTGGACTTGGTGGAAGACAGGGTGGTGCTTAACCGACTGGAAGCAGTATCAGCTGTCATCCAACCGACCACCTGTTCGCAGTGGTCGGACCTCGAGAGTGATGTCCTGCGACGCCCTGTAAAATTAGACATGAAGCTAGGTATGGTGGATGTCTTTCTTTCTTGTGCTCTGGCACCAGGCACAGTTTCTCCGCGTCCTGACCCGCGCCCTGAACTATCAGGATCACGTCCACTTCCCCGTCCCTTTTTACCCGCCTTCTTCATCTTACACGGAATATGTGACTTTAATATTTGAATTTGAAAACTTAACAGTATTTCTTCCTATTCTGCAACTGTGCAGAGTACACAGAATAGGCTGCTAAACTGCGGTGACACACACTGAATGGAATATGTGACTTTAATATTTGAGTTTGAAAACTTAACAGTATTTCTTCCTAGTCTGCAACTGTGCAGAGTACACAGAATAGGCTGCTAAACGGCGGTGACACACACTGAATGGAATATGTGACTTTAATATTTGAGTTTGAAAACTTAACAGTATTTCTTCCTATTCTGCAACTGTGCAGAGTACACAGAATAGGCTGCTAAACTGCGGTGACACACACTGAATGGAATATGTGACTTTAATATTTGAGTTTGAAATCTTAACAGTATTTCTTCCTAGTCTGCAACTGTGCAGAGTACACAGAATAGGCTGCTAAACTGCGGTGACGAACACTGAATGGAATATGTGACTTTAATATTTTAGTTTGAAAACTTAACAGTATTTCTTCCTAGTCTGCAACTGTGCAGAGTACACAGAATAGGCTGCTAAACGGCGGTGACACACACTGAATGGAATATGTGACTTTAATATTTGAGTTTGAAAACTTAACAGTATTTCTTCCTATTCTGCAACTGTGCAGAGTACACAGAATAGGCTGCTAAACGGCGGTGACACACACTAAATGGAATATGTGACCTTAATATTTGAGTTTGAAAACTTAACAGTATTTCTTCCTATTCTGCAACTCTGCAGAGTACACAGAATAGGCTGCTAAACGGCGGTGACACACACTGAATGGAATATGTGACTTTAATATTTGAGTTTGAAAACTTAACAGTATTTCTTCCTAGTCTGCAACTGTGCAGAGTACACAGAATAGGCTGCTAAACGGCGGTGACACACACTGAATGGAATATGTGACTTTAATATTTGAGTTTGAAAACTTAACAGTATTTCTTCCTAGTCTGCAACTGTGCAGAGTACACAGAATAGGCTGCTAAACGGCGGTGACACACACTAAATGGAATATGTGACCTTAATATTTGAGTTTGAAAACTTAACAGTATTTCTTCCTATTCTGCAACTCTGCAGAGTACACAGAATAGGCTGCTAAACGGCGGTGACACACACTGAATGGAATATGTGACTTTAATATTTGAGTTTGAAAACTTAACAGTATTTCTTCCTAGTCTGCAACTGTGCAGAGTACACAGAATAGGCTGCTAAACGGCGGTGACACACACTGAATGGAATATGTGACTTTAATATTTGAGTTTGAAAACTTAACAGTATTTCTTCCTAGTCTGCAACTGTGCAGAGTACACAGAATAGGCTGATAAACTGCGGTGACACACACTGAATGGAATATGTGACTTTAATATTTGAGTATGAAGACTTAACAGTATTTCTTCCTATTCTGCAACTCTGCACAGTACACAGAATGTGCTGCTACACTGCGGCGAAGCACACTGAATGGAATATGTGACTTTGATATTTTAGTTTGAAGACTTAACAGTATTTCTTCCTATTCTGCAACTCTGCACAGTACACAGAATGTGCTGCTACACTGCGGCGAAGCACACTGAATGGAATATGTGACTTTGATATTTTAGTTTGAAGACTTAACAGTATTTCTTCCTATTCTGCAACTCTGCACAGTACACAGAATGTGCTGCTAAACTGCGGCGAAGCACACTGAATGGAATATGTGACTTTGATATTTTAGTTTGAAAACTTAACAGTATTTCTTCCTATTCTGCAACTCTGCACAGTACACAGAATGTGTTGCTACACTGCGGTGACACACACTGAATGGAATATGTGACTTTAATATTTGAGTTTGAAAACTTAACAGTATTTCTTCCTAGTCTGCAACTGTGCAGAGTACACAGAATAGGCTGCTAAACTGCGGTGACGAACACTGAATGGAATATGTGACTTTAATATTTTAGTTTGAAAACTTAACAGTATTTCTTCCTAGTCTGCAACTGTGCAGAGTACACAGAATAGGCTGCTAAACGGCGGTGACACACACTGAATGGAATATGTGACTTTAATATTTGAGTTTGAAAACTTAACAGTATTTCTTCCTATTCTGCAACTGTGCAGAGTACACAGAATAGGCTGCTAAACGGCGGTGACACACACTGAATGGAATATGTGACTTTAATATTTGAGTTTGAAAACTTAACAGTATTTCTTCCTATTCTGCAACTCTGCAGAGTACACAGAATAGGCTGCTAAACGGCGGTGACACACACTGAATGGAATATGTGACTTTAATATTTTAGTTTGAAAACTTAACAGTATTTCTTCCTAGTCTGCAACTGTGCAGAGTACACAGAATAGGCTGCTAAACGGCGGTGACACACACTGAATGGAATATGTGACTTTAATATTTGAGTTTGAAAACTTAACAGTATTTCTTCCTAGTCTGCAACTGTGCAGAGTACACAGAATAGGCTGCTAAACGGCGGTGACACACACTGAATGGAATATGTGACTTTAATATTTTAGTTTGAAAACTTAACAGTATTTCTTCCTAGTCTGCAACTGTGCAGAGTACACAGAATAGGCTGATAAACTGCGGTGACACACACTGAATGGAATATGTGACTTTAATATTTGAGTATGAAGACTTAACAGTATTTCTTCCTATTCTGCAACTCTGCACAGTACACAGAATGTGCTGCTACACTGCGGCGAAGCACACTGAATGGAATATGTGACTTTGATATTTTAGTTTGAAGACTTAACAGTATTTCTTCCTATTCTGCAACTCTGCACAGTACACAGAATGTGCTGCTACACTGCGGCGAAGCACACTGAATGGAATATGTGACTTTGATATTTTAGTTTGAAGACTTAACAGTATTTCTTCCTATTCTGCAACTCTGCACAGTACACAGAATGTGCTGCTAAACTGCGGCGAAGCACACTGAATGGAATATGTGACTTTGATATTTTAGTTTGAAGACTTAACAGTATTTCTTCCTATTCTGCAACTCTGCACAGTACACAGAATGTGTTGCTACACTGCGGTGAAGCACACTGAATGGAATATGTGACTTTGATATTTTAGTTTGAAGACTTAACAGTATTTCTTCCTATTCTGCAACTCTGCACAGTACACAGAATGTGCTGCTAAACTGCGGCGAAGCACACTGAATGGAATATGTGACTTTGATATTTTAGTTTGAAGACTTAACAGTATTTCTTCCTATTCTGCAACTCTGCACAGTACACAGAATGTGCTGCTACACTGCGGCGAAGCACACTGAATGGAATATGTGACTTTGATATTTTAGTTTGAAGACTTAACAGTATTT
This sequence comes from Rhinophrynus dorsalis, assembly GCA_037306005.1. NCBI lineage: Eukaryota > Metazoa > Chordata > Amphibia > Anura > Rhinophrynidae > Rhinophrynus > Rhinophrynus dorsalis. Next base: position 151,670,338 of record CM074724.1, read on the forward strand.
CTTCCTATTCTGCAACTCTGCACAGTACACAGAATGTGCTGCTAAACTGCGGCGAAGCACACTGAATGGAATATGTGACTTTGATATTTTAGTTTGAAGACTTAACAGTATTTCTTCCTATTCTGCAACTCTGCACAGTACACAGAATGTGCTGCTACACTGCGGCGAAGCACACTGAATGGAATATGTGACTTTGATATTTTAGTTTGAAGACTTAACAGTATTTCTTCCTATTCTGCAACTCTGCACAGTACACAGAATGTGCTGCTAAACTGCGGCGAAGCACACTGAATGGAATATGTGACTTTGATATTTTAGTTTGAAGACTTAACAGTATTTCTTCCTATTCTGCAACTCTGCACAGTACACAGAATGTGCTGCTAAACTGCGGCGAAGCACACTGAATGGAATATGTGACTTTGATATTTTAGTTTGAAGACTTAACAGTATTTCTTCCTATTCTGCAACTCTGCACAGTACACAGAATGTGCTGCTAAACTGCGGCGAAGCACACTGAATGAAATATGTGACTTTGATATTTTAGTTTGAAGACTTAACAGTATTTCTTCCTATTCTGCAACTCTGCACAGTACACAGAATGTGCTGCTAAACTGCGGCGACGCACACTGAATGGAATATGTGACTTTGATATTTTAGTTTGAAGACTTAACAGAATGTGCTCTAATCTGCAACTTTGCACACTAAACAGAATGTGCTCTAATCTGCAACTTTGCACACTAAACAGAATGTGCTCTATTCTGCAACTTTGCACACTAAACAGAATGTGCTCTAATCTGCAACTGTGCACACTAAACAGAATGTGCTCTAATCTGCAACTTTGCACACTAAACAGAATATATTTTTTTTTTTTTTTTTTTCCCCCCCCCACACAAAATAACCTGCTGCCCCCACACACAGTAGTCCTAAAAAGGACTTTTGGTTCTTTTTTTTCACAATTTTGCTTGTTTTCCTCCCTACACTGCCTTTCCCTTCCTATCCTCAGCTCTCCCTGGCTAAGACTGAGCCGAACTCGATGGTCAGGTGCTATACAGCACCCGACCACGGGTTCTGGCCAGCCAATCAGTGTAATGCCAGCAGCCAACATGGCTGCTGGCATTACACCGATGTCAGAGCCTCCCTGCACGTTTATTGGCTGCGCAGCAGCCGCAAAACGTGCGGGGAGGAGACCCGAACATGGCGGGCGAGCACATGCGGTACTCGTATGAGTACCGCCATGTGCCGAGCAGAGCGATGCTCGAGCCGATCCGAGCATCGGCCGAGCATGCTCGCTCAACACTAATAGTAATACTTCGTTTTAACTTTATTTTATTTTGTAGGCATTAAAAAAACAAGAAGAATGATTTAAGTCTTATCTCTCAAACCTTTATGGTTTATGAGATATTCACAAGCAAAGTTCCCCCTCCCGCCCCTTTTACCTAGTGTAAGAAATCTCTTCTCAGATGTGAGTCTGGTTGCATGACAGGACAGATAACAGAAGGGGACAATTTTCTTTGTATGAAAACAATGAAAGCCCTTCCCCCCTTGACAAGTTTTTCAGCTTTTTCCCTTATCTTAATTGAAGATTGTCCCTCTCTGCAGTCTACCTGGGCACCTCCCTTCTGATCTGGTTGAACAGGGGGGGGCTACTTTGTTTGTGAATATCTCTTAAACCATAAAGGTTTGAGAGATAAGACTTATATCATTCTTCATGTCTTTTTAATGCCTACAAAATAAAATAAAGTTAAAACGAAGTATTACTATCCCTTTATGAAAAGCTGTTTTCTTGTGTTTTTTTAGTGGGTAAAAGTAAGGTTAATGGTTAAATGGGGGGAAGGGAGTTCCTGTTTTTCCTTTAAGGGCACCGTGATATTACAATGATACTGGTAGGAAAACAGGTGTGTCACATTTTCTGGAGGGCAAGCTTGCTTCACACCTTTTGGTTTGGTTTAGTGTCAGAGATGTTTCAGGATAAAATTTAATGAGGAAAACATTATGTGTTTTGTTAGATGAGTTTTACTATGGAATCAATGTGAAATGTCAATTTGGTGTTGCATAAATGTATGATCTATTTTTTCTGCAAGTAACTCATTTTATGTAATTATTTAATGGGAAGGAGGAAAACGTAGTTGACGCTAAACAGGTCAAGTATTGATTGGATCTGATCCCACCTGGTGATACCTACAGATGTGGCCAAGGGACTGTCACTTTTTAGCACATTAACAAATGCATTTTCCTGTATCACTGGAAATCCCCTGCTGTGGAGAATGTTTTCATAATCCATTGTTAGGTTTTTGTACTATAAATCCTTTACAAATCAATTGTGAGAGAACAGAACAAATGCTATATATATTTTTTTACATACACTGAAAGAGGGCTGAATACATTACTTTCAAGCAAAATATTCTCCATGAAATCATACAATACCCGATTACATGCTAACATTGGGTTGGATTCTAGTGAAGGTGATTTTGTAATCAACAGAGATATGCAAAAGTTAGCTTTTGCTCCTCATTGAAATGTTTCATAGGAAAATGAACAATGTTATTAATTTCTGCAGACAAAAAGTTTAATTACTACACCTACTTAGAAACACAGCTTGTCATGCAACTAGTCCCTCCTCTCCCTCCTCCCACCACCTCCCAGGCCCTCTCCCTCACCCTCAGGCAATTGGCCACCCTCCACCCCAACCCCCACCAGGAGCACCGGGAAAGTGGGGAGGGAGCACAGCCCCCTATCTTAATTGCCTTTCATGGGCATACTGCCCCCTCAGGCTTCCATAATTTCTACTGATATGCCACATGAAGCCAGATGCATGCATATCTCATCATGTGTATATTCATGTCATGTGTATACATACACTTACTACTTTCCATTGCACAAAAGAAGTCAATGAAAAAGAAATGGAAGGCCCTGTTTTCCTCCAATTTCAAATATTGCCTATCATTAGTTATTGCTGGTTTTATCTCAGATATTTCTACTGATGTTTATAGGAATATGTAGAGATACAACTAGTGATGAAGATATAACCTCCAACGCAGTACAGGCCATAATTGGTGAAGCAGAAAATAGGTAATCAAGATCAACAGTTGCCAGGTTCCCTGTCTGTTGCTCTAAGACCAACTAACAAATAAAAAAACCTACAGAGATGTGTGCCTGTTGCTACATTTTTTCTTATTTCTTGTTTTATTTTCTGTATGTGCAGTACTCCCTGCACTGTTGACTTTCTGCAGAAATAAGATTATTTTATTTAATTGAATTTTGTTTGGGTTTAAATGAGCTCTAACTTTCTATTTAGTAAATGCAGCTGGGCAATCTACACTGTTCAATTGAGTATGTCTGTTACTTAATGTAGTGTTTAAAGCAGTATATAGCAGATAGTGATTTTAAGGAAAGTTGTAAACCCCATTAAAAATACATACTTAAATATACAGACTTAAAATTGTTCAGGCCAGCACAATTTACTAAACACTTAACCAGTTCCTGATAGAGTGCTAAAATCTTATTTAGATATAGTGCATTTGATATTTCGTAGCTTTTAATAGGTTTAAGCTAGCAGATGTAAAATTTGAAAATGAAGTCCAATGCATTCCTATATCATTTATAAAAATGACCCAGATTATGACCTGGATAGTGATCTAACAACTGTGTGCTAGAAGTATGAAAAGAGGTGGAGGAGAGTGTACTGCAAACCCTTGAGAACTAGAGTTGCATACCCCTAGGTAGGGACCTAAATGGTTATCTAAGTAAGAATTAGAGGAAATAGTACATATGCACCAGCACTTTGGGCATAGAGGTAAGGGGAGAGGATGGTGTATTCTTTCATTTTATTTGATGTTTTATGCAGGGTGAGATTAGGAAGTAAGGCAGGAGACTTGTTTAAGGAATCGTAATACTTAAAATATAAAAAAATATGTTATAGGGGTTTATCCGCTGAGTAAAACAAGGGTACTGCCACTACTGAAATGCTTTTTATTCAAAGTTACTACAGATCAAACCTAAATTTAGCTGCAGTATCACAGTGGCCTGATATCGTGCTGTGACTACATAAACCTATAGAGATTTATGGTCAACCGACCAGAGTAAGTATGATATAGCAACAGCACCACTGTATAATTTCAGGCCACTGTGATACTGAACCTAAGAAATATAAGTTTGATCTGTAATAATTTTTTAATAAAATACCTTTCAACAGTGGGAGTACCCTTTGTTTCACTCAGGGGGATAAATACTACAATATTTATTTTTTTACATATTAAGCATTATTACCCTTTTAAAATGATGTGCATGAGTTTTAAGTCATGTATTGTGCATTCAGCCTTCATTCTTATTATGCCTGAAGAAGAGACCTAGTTGTTTTGAAAGTTTGCATCCAAAGCCCCTCAGCCAATAAAGGCATCATTTTTATTCTACCAGTCTCCTGCATTTTCTATGGCAAACATGGTGTCACTCTTAACCCATAGGAAATAAGGGGCTCACTGTAAACACTATCCTAGATTATATTAGAAATTAATATGGTCCTAGATGCAGAAATCTTTGATTCAGGAGATTTTCCTTAATCAAAGATCAAGCATTTACGTTGCTGCTCAAATCAGGAATTTGACTATTAACATTATATATATACATTATACTTACACATTTTACTTATAAATGATGCTGTGCAGAACATTCAAGAGTTAAAAGCCTCATTTAAATGAATATGAATTTGTTGATTTTTTGCTACCTTGGATGTAGTATCAATTTCTTCTTAGTATATTAGCCCCAGAGAGAGAAAGAAGACTGAGTGAACTAAAATGACAGGAGACAAATATAGTCAAATAAGAAAACAAGAGTTGAAAGCTTGCATCTTAAATCTACTTAGTTAGCCAATAAAGGTATCAACTTGACTATATTTGCCTCCTGTATTTCTACGATAACACAGTACCAACTCTTATCTGTTACAAACTGAAATTATATCTGTTGTGTGGCTTTTTTTTTGCCTGCATAATTGGCAGAAAAAAAATTCCAAGTGCATATATTAGGACTATTCCACACTAAACTAGGCATGGTAACTGATTTCTTAGTGCCTAAGGATAAATTACTGTTACTGGGGAAGTGTATGGGTGTTTTGGTTTTCATTGAATGTGTGCTTTATTTACTACTAACTAGTAAGGATGGACAACATTTTTCACCTCAAAAGCAAAAAATAGAAGAAAAATGGCACTTCTCACAGAGTGGGACATTTCCTGCGAAAAGTGCTGATTTTAATCTTTTTTTCCTCATAGCTCATTGCATTGAAATACTGAATTTCCCCCACCATGTGGCAATTTTCCCTTATTTTCCTTCAGGGATAATATAAAAAGGGGTGTAAAGTTTCCATTGCATGTCATACTGTGTTTGTGAGAGATAAAGAAAGCACCATATTTTCTGACCTAGTTAAGATGGCCAAATAAAGTGAAGTTGTAATGTACTTTATGAAGTCTGAGCTGGGGTTTCTCTGTGTTGGGGAGTCTGGGGTATGTGAAAGGAGAAAGAAGATTTACCCCAAACATCCCTAAATCTTATGTGACTGAGAAGAGATACACAGCTCTGGTCCAAGTTCCTTTCTGCTGGCTGGGGGTTTGTGAAGGAACAGAGGAGATTTATCCCAAATACTACAGAAAAGAACAGTAAGAAGAGACAGTCAGGTGATCTAAGTTAATTCCAGAGCTTGCTGAGCCTCTCTCATTCACTGACTTACTAACTCACAAAATATTTATCAGACTGATCATGAAGAAGAGTGGCCAGCATATTCAGTAAAGTCTCTCACCATCTTGTCAGAGGGCATGCCCTATACTAGACAGCAAATGGTTAAAAAGCTCTGTAGAAACCATTTTGTCTTGTTTGTGTTTAAGAGGCAATGTTTTCAAGAATGCTTAGAGATGGGGTCTGAAACATTCAAGGACACATATAGTGATATATGTGTATTTATCTTGTGAGGCCTCTCTATCAGAACATTTTCCTGTCCATTAACTATTGGGGGGGAGGAAGAATTTCTGGGGCTTTCTATACTCTATCTTATGAGAAACCTAGGGAGTAAATAGTTGGACAATTTAGTGTTACCTCATATTCTAATGGTCTAGAGACTTAAACTATCTAAGGAGGATGCATTGTACCTTTCTGATAAGGAATTATTGGTAATAAAAGCATTTGCAGAGAGGGTAAAAGAGGTCTTTTGCTGACTTTCCTCAACTGAACCTGGTCTATGCTGTATCTCGAGGAACCTGAGACAACCATACCCTTGTCTGGCATTGGTAAACACATGTTTCCTTCATAACTAATCCTGTAGAGCCCTGAGAATTATCATCCCCTATATTTTGGGATAATAGTTTATTATAACCATTATTTACTGGAACTGGTCAATCCAATCAGGAATTGTTATATATAAGCAGTATTTGCTTTTGTCCATTCTTGGGAACTAAACAGGATTATCATCTACTTTGTCCAGGTAGTGTGAGACAAAGTTGATAGCAATTTAGATCATATAAGAGTTGTTGAATCAGTTATAGCTCTAATTTTTTATACCTGCAGAGCCACATGTTTTTGTTGTTTCTGAGATGGTCATTGTGTTTCTATTGATCTGGTGATTTCATTGTGTTGTTATCTGGAAAGTTTCCCTCTGTTTCTCTATTGGTGTGTGGTTCCTTTAAGAGATTCCTTTGTTTCATATATGCTAGTACCATTGCATGTGTATTGGTATTGGGGTACAGTGATTGGGATAGTCAAATTTGAAAATCCTAACAGACCAGAGAGGCGCCCACCATCATGGATTGAGTAAATTCTGTTTTTTTTTGCAATCCATAGTCTTTGATTAATCCCCATAATGCTGTATCATGCATGAAACATGATGTTGCCATTATAATCTTGATAATATATGAATATTGGATTAATTAATATTGTCTTTGCTTTTCTATAAACATATAATTTTATCGCTTATGAATATAATGTGGTAAATGTAATCTGTTACTGGGAAAAGGTATTCACAGTGTTGTGCTTTATCCAGAAGGTATGCATACTGAAAACAGCAGAGAAATTGTTAAATTCTGTTTATCTGATCTGGGACATTTTGTCTGCCAGTTAAGTTTCTAATTCTTGCAATATTTTGCAGGTGGTTTTAAAGGTTTGCCATGAGACATGGGGCAATATTGAGGCCATCTCACATGACAAAATCACCTTTCACATAAAGTATCATAGATTTTACTGGTTTTTGGGCCAGGTATTCATATATGCTTCAGGCAACTGTATTATAATGAATTATAAGAAACAATTAACCCTTGCTATGCTGCTGTGTTCAAATATTGCTATCATATACCTCTGGATACATAGATGTAAGGATTAATCCTATATATGCTGGGTATGTTACCTTGTTATATAATCTGATATTTTACTGTCTTTCAATATATATATATATATATATATATATATATATATATATATCTTAGGATATGACAATGAGTGTCTCTTTGTTTCTTTGTAGATGTAGATATCAACAGTTAAAAAAAATATAAAAAAAAGAAATTAAAATAGCTTAACTAATAAGTGACAAACAAAAAACCCTGATGAGTGCTGTGACTGGGGCATACAGATACTTAAAGAAATACAATGTTTGTAAAGGGCTAGACATCACACACACACAATCAGATTTATTGTGTACTTCATGTTATAATACACAGTTTAATGATGTCCAGCAAACACAATGTGGCAGAGGTAGGGGGAATGGAGTAGGAGCAGTGGAGAGATGTTTTAGTATAGTGCTAATCCAAAAACTGACCTCAGCCATGGTTGTGCAGCGTGTCCAGATAAATGATGATCATTCTCCTGAAGAAGCTGTTTGTCAAAGATACATAAAACGTTCCACCACCGGTAATACTGAAAATCATCTAAGAACACTGAACATGACATTCTAGTGTTGATGGCATAATGGAAGAATGTGTAGCAGTTCAACCAACTGATGTATCTGACAGTGGGACAAACAAGTACACCAGCTATCCTGAAAATGGAAGACAGCATTCTGAAACATTCTGAAAATCTCTCTAATGGGAATAGTAAAACTACATTTTTGAGACTTCAAAAATCCTGTAAAAATATAAATATAAAATAAACTAGTGGTGAAGAAGTGGTGGGCAATGCTGATGAATCTGCTGAGGATGCTGAGGATGACCTAATTATCAATGATGATGTTGATCTAAACTATATCCCTCCAGGATCATCTTCTCCAGTAGATACAGATAAAAAGTGACGGTGTGAGAGATGATAACATGGCCAGAAAATTATCTGAAAGGCAAAGGCTTAATCTTTTATCATTGAAAAGAAGTACTGTGCCAGTTAATAAACTGAGAAATCAATTGGAAAGTCTGATTCTGGAGAAGTAAAGATGCAAAAAAAAAAAGATGCAAAAAAATGCATCCTGTCAGTCATCATCAGCATCCTCACCACTTCCAAGTCCAAGCCCCACTCAGCTACACACACTACTAGTGTTGAGTAACAGCAGCAACAACACAGGTTATCAACATCTACAACCTTAGCTATCTTGAGTACCTCTGCTGCTGTTCGAAGTAAAGCACCTTTGTCTTCTAGTAGTGCAATTGTATCACAGCTTACCTCGCGGATGGCAGCATGGTTGGCCGTGGTCCTGCTGCCTTGCGGCTCATCCACTCTAGCCACCTCACGGCTCAACCGCTTCCTGTGTTCTTCCAGCTCGGCCACTTCCGGTTTCTAGCAGCCCCAGCCACATCCTCTTTCTGTAGCAACTCTAGCCGCATTGCCGGGCAGTTCTCTACGGGTGCATGTCTTGAAGGAGGGACGTGCGCACCTTATATATTTCTACTAGCCAATTTCTGGTGCCCCTCCTTCCACCTGGCTAGGACAATATTAACTGCCTCAACACAGGGCTTAGTCGCCCTTACATTGGTGTTCCTTGCAGTTTGTTACTTGTGTCTCTTGCTCTCCGTGTTTGACCTAGGCTGGTCTGACCATCCAATCTGTTGCTGACCTGTGGCTCTGTCTGACTACTCTCTCTGTGTTGCCCCTTGTAGTATACACCCAATCTGGTGCAGACCTGTGGCTCTGGCTGAATACCCGCTCCGTGTATGCCCAAGGCTCGTCTGACCATCCAGTCTGGTGCTGACCAGTGGCTCTGTCTGGCCTTCCTCTCTGCATTGCCTACTTCCTGCAGGACATCCATCTGGTGCAGACTGTGGCTCTGGTAGACTATCATCGATACTGACTGTGGGTGTGAGTCAGGTATCTGCTTCCAGCTATACCGACTGCAGGCATGAGTCAGGTGTCTCCTTTGTTCGTTCCTGGTTGGAGTTATCCTGTTCCTGTTCCAGTCCCGGGTTCCAGTGGAGACTACCAGTGGCTTTGGACTAGTCTCTAGCAGTGAAGTCGATCCTGGGCAGCCTACTATTTCTGATAGTAGTGCTAGCTTATCTTGTGACCCTCTGCCTGTTCCTGTTGTCTTACTTATTGAAATATACCTTATTCTGAGTTTTGAATAAAGGTGGTTTTACTATATACCGTACTGACTCTGGATTCATTCTTGGGTTCCGTGACAAATTGCAACAGCATCTAACCCCAGTGGTAGTAGTAGTAACCCCTCAGGAACACCTCAGTCTATGAAGTCTACAGTATGGAGATATTTCACTCATGTTACAAAAACTAAACATATTGCAATCTGTTGTCTCTGTAAGAAGCATGTGAGCAGGAGGAAAGCAGAATCACACCTAGGCACATCCTGAAGCACAACCATAGGTCTGACTGGTAGGCACACCATCAATATGTTATAGGTGCCGCCCACAACGAGCAGATGAACTGCTAAAAGTTCCAAGAGCTCTGGGATACATAAAAGAGGTGATGTTTATGTCTAGAGTGTTACAGGTTTTTCTTAATTTAAAATAAAACTGATGGCTCCTGCTGCAGGGAAGTATGACTAAGTTTGTTGTTGGAGATGACAAGTCATGGAGTTCTGACACACACTGCTTTCACCCTCATCAACTCCTCCTCAACTCATGTTGTTAAAGCAAGAACATTACACAATTCTTTTACTATATACTGCCATCCACTCTTATGAGTTCTTAGAAATCAAAACCTGCAAAAAACTTTCCAAACTGTGCCTGTGGAATAGTAAACTTGCCAAAGTGATGTCAATTGACATGCTGTCATTTTCTTTTGTTGAAAACAGGGGTTTAAAGAACTAATGTCATGTGCTGCACCCTGCTGGCATATCCCAAGCCACAGCTATATTTTGAGGGTGGCTGTGTCAGTTTTATATAAGCAGAAGGTTAGTGTTGTGGACAAAGGACAAATACACTCAGCATGCTAACAACTTTTTCAAGACATATGTTGTTATAGAAGTCAGCATGCTCACAACTTTTACTTTCAGCTCTTGATTTCTCCACTTCTGCACTCAGAAACAGTAGTACTGCAGTGTGAAATTTTGTAGTCATAGAAAACATGGGTGAAAAACAGCAAAGATCTCATGAGAAATGTATTGACAGTGGTGAAAAGACAGAAATGTTATGCATTTATGGGTGGGGATTTTTGCAGTAAAAGCAAGAAATTGTTTCCATGAGCAATTTGTTTGCACTGTTTTCCCATTGATTAACATGCCAAACAAAAAGGCAAAGTCAAAACACCTTTGTACAAAATTAGTTTATGGTCTCAAGTAACAGCCTGTTTGATAAAAAATACAAATTTTACCAAATCATATTGATCTTTCTTATTTAGTGCTTGTTCACACTAATGTCTTGCATTGATCAAGTTGTATGCCCTGGTAGTTACTAAGGGCATGTGTACATAAGCATAGGTAAAGGGGCTGGATTTGTAAGCCTATGCATTAATGCAGCAGTTGAGCTATGCTGGCAGATTCTTATATTCTCCTGCCTGTACAAGAAACATACATTCAAACTAAGTGTACATATTCCACATGTATAGGGCCAATGAGATCAGGAAAACACAAGGAACAATTTAAAAAAGTGTGAAAGTTTTTTGCTGGTGACACAGCATTTGTTAAAGAATATCATGTTGCATGTATAATTTCCATGTAGAGGTAGTCTACACAAGACAATTTTACACCAGACTTCAATACATCAAATCTGCTTGACATACCAAATGACACTTATAGGACTCGATTTAATTAAGTACAGTAAAATCACCATTAAGGCAAAAAAGCCGAACAATCGTTAGCCATGTCTGACTTATGTAGCATTCAATAAGCAGTCTACCAGAATGGCTAATGAGTGTAGGTGGAAAAAATCCAGTAGCTCTAAAACATGCATCACACCTTTTTTCACCTCACCATACATACAAATCAGTAGATAATTAATGTACAATATGTCAAGTTCAAAGGAAAAAAAGATAACGGTCAACGCTAAAAATTGTCAACACACGTTCAAACGCACAGCCAATCACAACACACCAAAGTATCAAGTACATTTAAATAGACCTACATACACACCAAAATAACTGACATATCTTGTCCATGTTTCAAGTGTTTGAGAGCTAGAGCACAGGATCCAGGAGCGGAGGATAGCAAAAAAGAGAGATAGGAGCGTACATTCGAGCGAGGCAGAAGAAGTTGGGAGCGGAGAGAGTACATCTATATTGACACATAATACACTTGGCACATCTTGCATATACGCATACAAACACTAGCACAAACACACACACATATATTTTTTTTTCCTCACACATGATACAAATTTAACTTTTATTTATACAGTATGATTGAGTGAGTGCAAGAAATTGACAGAGAGTGAGTGTGATCGAGCGTGTCTGTGAGGGCCTGTTTGAGTGCTTGAGTGTGAGTTGGTGTGAGATGGCAGGTAGAGAGGGTAGAGGCATGAGGAGAGGACTAGGTGAGAAGGCAGGTCAGTAGGGCAGTACCATTCAGGGAAGGCTTGGGAGAGGGAGACCAGCTGTGTGGAGGGGTACCCATGGAAGGCAAGCACACAAAGGATAGGGACACCTTTACCACTGGTATGAGGGGAAGCTGTTGGGGAGCATCTTACACCATCAGGGTCAGAGCAGGCAGGGCCTGAAAGCCATAGCTCTGACACATCCCAGGCTGGTGCTGATGAGGAGAGGTTGGAGGACCCAAAGTGCTTCTACGAGGAAAATAGGGTCCTCATACAGACCATACTTGAGAGGGAGAATATCCTGTACCAGAAGGAGAGAGTCAGTGATTTGGGTACTAAGATAAAGGCTGCCACAGAGTCATGTCATCTCCAGCTTCAAGCGGACCATGGAGTCATTAAGAAGTGGTGGGGTGATTGCAAGAGGTGTGTGAAGCACAAGATGGAAGAAGTTTCCATGCATGCTTGAGGCACCGGAGGTGGTCACCCTGTCCACATCACCTTGGGAGGAGATGCGGAGTAGAATCTGTTGTCAGCAGCTGTTGAGGGGGTCCCTGGAGGATGTTACACAGGTGAGGAAAGCACCCTCCAGACTACCAGTAACTGCATCATTCCATAACCATACACCACACAAACCATCATACCTAGTATAGTTCAAGACAGTGACAGCATTGATTCCCACAACTTCACCAATACAGCTCTGAGAGGGTTCAAACAAGCATATAATACTGGACAATCTAAGCACAAATGTGAAGGCTCAAGCAGGTCAAATCCCATCCAAGTCCAAATGTAACCCCCTCGATGCTATGTTGATCATAATACCCACTCCACACAAACAATTATTGCCATCATATTGTCATTTAAAGATCTGTGATGTTCCGCCATAATGTTAAACATGTAGCCATAGGGAGGTCAGGACCTAACCCTCTGAGTGCTAGAGGGATAAGCAACTCAGTGTTCCAAAATGCTTTGGGTACCCCTTTGGTACTCCAAAGCTTAACAGAGGACAAGCACAATACCACAAGGTTACATTGCACAGGTCCACTGGGGTCAGCTCACATATCACAATTCAACTGATGCAAACTGAGTGCATGTACAACACATAGGCCTCAGACTCAAAAACACTAGGACTTATAAACAAATTAATACACAGTTGAAAAAATTATAATAACTAAGAAGAAACAGTGTCAGCAATCCATACAGGAAAAGCAAACCCACAAACCCACATAGAAGTAGGAACACAGCAACACAAGCAGCTGGAGCATACATGTTTCACAGATCACAAGAACCACAACGAAGACACATTCAACATGTCATGGTTGAGCCTTGGTAATCATATGTATTCTGAGAAGTAGGGATGGCAAGCAGGTTAATTTGTGTGTTTTGAGTCCCTGGTGTTTTTGCATTCTAGGTTAATGTGTTGTACATGTAATCAGTTTGTCTCAGTAGAACTGCGATGATTGAGCTTTGGTTATTATATGTATCCTGAAGAATGGAGATGGCAAGGAGCTGTTTCTTGTCATCCATACTCTTCAGGATACAAATGATAAGCAAATCTCAACTACTACAGGTTGCTTACATCAATGTACAGGATTCTGTCAAGCTCATCAGTCATTGATTGCCAGAGTGGTATTCCATGCATTGTGTTGCATTCTGACACTCAATGATTCACATGTCAATGTCAACATCTTGAATACCTCTTGTCAAAACACAGGTGAATAATCACATCATCTCATTTCCTCAGAGAGCATCCATGCCTGCAGCACAGCAGGAGGACAGTGAGGAGGAGCCATAGGACATCCCCCTAGTGACATACTCCCTGTGGAGACAGGAGTTAGCACAAGCAGGATGTCAGCACCTCCACCCTTGGAGTCCAGAGTGCTATCCTCAACTGCCACAAACTGGATGCCTATGGAAAGGTGGATGCCTCTGACCACTAAAGGCCAATATTGGTTGGCCCAACCACCACCACTACCACTGGGATTGCACTGGATGCAAAGCATAGTCACCACACCACGTTATGGGGCATTAGGGCCCACTGTGCAACTACAGCTACCTATGTGGATGCAGCCTTAGCAGGAGTCCACCTATAACCCCAAACTGAAAAGGGAAGGAACAACATACCAGTGGCCATCACCAAGGTGGTGACTTTAGTTCAAATAAGGTGCTGCTTCAAATCTTAAAATAATGTATCCTATAATATAAAAGGCCAGATATATGTTTGTCCGATGCAGTCATGTGCAGTAGAGACTGCCCGAATGCAGGCCAATTCAGTCATGAGCAGTAGAGACTGCCCAAATGCAAATGTATGTCCGATGCAGTCATGCGCAGTAGACACTGCCTGAATGCACAGAATGCTGAGCGGTGTAGTTCTGCGGTTTTATGCACTTTGGCCCATGTACATGGGCTTTTACACTAGTTTAAGTATAAAATATTGAAATAAAATGTAAAATACATCAAGCTAAAAAGCCATATATGATTGATTAACATTGCACAGTATATAACTGTTTTATCAAAATCTGATGGATGACATAAGCAAATTCCAAGACTTTGTCTTTGATTTTGTTTATGTCAGCCATCAGATTTTGATGTGGTTATATGAAGGTGTTAGCCAACCATACTTAAAATATCAATTAGTCACTGCCAGGATAGATTAGCAAAATCAACATATTCGGGGATTCACATTCTGATTGATAATCATTCTTCAAACAACTAATCATTTGAGGTTAACCCCTTAACAACCAGCCAACTACAGGACAGGAACATGAGGAACCCACTAGTCAGATCTATTGATTACACTATGCAGGCAGAACATCTTCTTGCATTCCAACATTTCAAACCCCAAACATTCTCCTCGTTTAATTCATAGACCCCTAAGATAAGAAGCATGCCTTCAAAAGTAGAACTGATACAAAACTCATAACTATTTTGCTATTTGGAGAGATGGCTAATGCAACTTCAAAATCAGCTGACATATTATTGATGGTGATAGGCTTCCTTTAATATGTGTACCCATATATTAAAGCATTAACATATTTGTATTGTACCAAAATGCATTCAGGGCATATAAAAGCACCCAAAGGGTATGTTTAACAGAAAAACAGCCTACTGAGCAAACCAAATCAAGCTACTCATACTTTCTCCAAGACGTCTTTGAACTCTGCAGAAAAGTAGCATTATTACTGTAAAGATTTATCCCTCCTAGATCTTAGGCAACTCATACACATATAACTGAGCAGTTTTTTAATATGTGCAAAGGTTGCTAACAACTTCAAGTGTTACATTAAATATACATTAGCACTTGAGAACAGCAAGAGATGAGCTTCATGGACGTGGAGTCAATGTTTCACCAGGGTCACTTGGACATTCCTCTGTCTGATGGATCATGCCATGGATACCTGTGGGAAGGGATGACAGGGTTTGAAATTGCACTGTCTAACTGTCTGTCATATAAAAGATGAACAATCATTAGTCCATTAAACTTTTGTGGAGGAGCAATGGTTGTCTGCAACCAAAGCAATGGTTGTCTACCATTTTGAAACCCATCAGATGAGGAACAGGGGGCTGCTAATTAGCTATAAGTATATGTGAAACGGACATTGTAGCAATACATCATCTAGTATATGAACCATCCCCTATGAGTGTTGGTGTGCCAGTGTCATTGTGCTGCGCACACCTACAGGTCAGCATGGTGGGCCTTGCAACCTAGCTCCCAAATAGTTACTCTGATGATGTAGCCAACTCAAACACATTATTTACATCCCTATTCTGCTCTATTAGGCATTGCACAACTATTGTTATCATGCTAACTCCAATATCCCTTTAAAGGGATAGTAATACTTCGTCTTATCTTTATTTTATTTTGTAGGCATTAAAAAAACATGAAGAACGATATAAGTCTTATCTTTCAAACCTTTATGGTTTAAGAGATATTCACAAGCAAAGTATCCCCCCCCCGTTCAGCCAGAGCAGAAGGGAGGTGTCCAGGTAGACTGCAGAGAGGGACAATCTTCAATTAAGATAAGGGAAAAAGTTGAAAAACTTGCCAAGGGGGGAAGGGCTTTCATTGTTTTCATACAAAGAAGAGTGTCCCCTTCTGTTATCTGTCTGGTCTTACAACCAGATTCACATCTGAGAAGAGATGCCTTATACTAGGTAAAAGGGGCGGGAGGGGGACATTTTGCTTGTGAATATCTCTCAAACCATAAAGGTTTGAGAGATAAGACTTATATCATTCTTCATGTTTTTTTAATGCCTACAAAATAAAATAAAGTTAAAACAAAGTATTACTATCCCTTTAACACCTGGAATGCCAGAATGGTATCCTTTTCATTCCATTGCAATGGATATCCCTCTATTGCTCCAAGGGTTCTATGGTTAATATGGCTATGTTCAACAAAATATTAGTTGTTTGCTGTCAATTCAACTTAGAGATTTGATGAACATGAGTGTTTGCAGGGAGATGGATGGAATCCTTGAAGTGGCTATGTCATTGTGGCTGACAAAATGGCAGATGCCAGTTGAATTCACTCCCTCAATATAACACATCCATGAAATAACTAATTCATGAGTTGTATACTGTTACAGCTATGTAGTTGTGATGTTGTAGCAGGCAATATGAGGGCTGTGTATATCAGTCATCCTGTGTAGTGAAACAGATCATTGTGTTGTGTGAGTGTGATTCTTGTGTTATACTCACAGGTAAAGTGGTCCCTAATGAGCCTGTCATGTATCTTTGCACCTTTCAGGTCTCCTCATCCTGTGCAAGTGAAACAGGTACCTCCACAATAGGTAGTGGCTCAATATTGTCCATTAGATGTGCGTCAAGGGCTGTTTTGTGTAGTATGGCACACCCTAGGATGATGTTGGATGCCTTGGCAGGTGCATATTGCTGATCTCTCTTCCAAACACTGGAATACGGATTTGAGCAGTCCTAAGATATAATCAATAGCATTTCTTGTTAGGATGTGTGCCTCGTTATAGCATTCCTGTGCAGGTGTTTGGGGATTTGGTAGTGGTGTGAGGAGCCATGATTTACACCCATACCTGGCATCACCCGTAGAAAGAGAGTGACATCATGAGACAGGGACCACATGTTTTGTGGATAATGTTGTGTGAAGCAGAATCACTACTTGTGTGTCATGAACATGCTAAGTGGTGTTAACATTAGTCATGTGAGTGCACCTATGAATGTGGTGTGATGTTTGGTTTGTTGACTCACCTAAAAGCCATCCCGCTGTATAGGTCCCATTGTCAAAGTCCCTGTGAATGGAGGAATGTCTGAGAATGTAAGAGTCCTGTCAGCTGCTGGGATAGGAGATACAAACATGGGTTATCCTCATGTTAGCATCATACCTCATCTGTACATTGATAGAGTTGAAATTCTTCCTATTGATGTAGAGATGTCCCTCATACGATGGAGCCCTTATGCGCACATGTGCTGTCTATGGCACCCATGATACTGAGCATGCCTCCCCTTGTGTAGAAGTCCTGTTTTACACATGTCCACTCCATGTGGGTGAAGGGGATGTAGGTATACCTCCTGGTCTTCCTCTTGAGGTCTGCCAACACCTGAGACAGTGCCCTTGAACATGTGGACTGGGACATGCCAGATGCATACCTTTCTGTGGACTGAAAGGATCCACTTGCTATAAAATATATGGCACACATCAGCTTCTGCAAGCCATATAAGACATGGCTGGTGATGAATATGGGGTATGTCATTTTTTATCACATCATATAGGTTGATGATGTTGTGCAGTGTCAACCTATAGCGGTCTTTCTCTTCAGAGTCTATCATTCCGAGGAGCTTGACCCTTGTATAGAATATCCTTGGTCTGTGCAGTTGTCTGTCAACCCTGTGCTGCTCTACATGTCCCTGTGGCAGCTCTGATAGCTGTGGGTGATCTGGATGCTGCAGCGGAGGTGCTGCTGCTTGGTGTGGTCCTCCAGGTAGAGATAGGCTCCTGTTTTGCTGTCCAGCAGGAGCATCAGCCATTGCATCAAATGGAAGCCGTTCAGCAGGTGTGCTTGGGGGTTGATGGTGATCCCTAGCCCATGCACACCTTTGTCTCCGATGTCTTTGCAGGAATAGATATGCAAACATACTGACGGTAAAATCTTTCTCTCTCACTTTACCTATCTCTCTGTGTGTCTGAGTGGTCTCAATGTTAACACGCTATCACGGTGCCCTTGATCTTCTCAGTGGCATTACCTGACTTCTCCACTGGTGCTTGGCGGCAGACCCGTCCGCTGCATTGCTTCCTGTTTGCATCATGCATCACTACAGCACGCTCCCTATTTTGTAGTCTCTGCCTAATTGACTATCTATGCTCCATCTCTCCTAGAGGACTTATATGCCGCCTCCTAACATTGCTTCAGTGCCCTTTCATGGTGTACCTGAGCATTGCTTGTTTTCCGTTGTGACTCGTTCTTGGCTGCTGATTCCAATCTGTGTATGACCCTTGGCTCTGTTTGATTACCCAATTTGTGCCTGAACCTCCGTGCTAAGTACTCTGGCTTTGTCTGACTACCCATTTGCTTGACCTTGGCTTGTCTGACTCCGCTCTCGCATCTCTTGGGCCTGTCTCCCGCTCCGTGCAGGTCTCGAGGCCTGGTCATTGCCGACATACCACTCCGGGTTCTGTTGGTCGTTTGGCCTTGTATCGCTTTGGTCTACTTAGAATCCCACCTGAACCCTAGTGTTCTAGGGGTGTTGTGTCTCTTGCTCTAGCATTCTAGGGCATCGCGCCTTTGCTAACCCCAGCGTCCTAGGGTGTGTTCGGCCACTTACCACCCTCTTGCATCTCAGGTGGTACCCAGAATCGTAGGCTAGGTTCTCTTCCGCGTTCTTGGATCCAGTATTTGGGCTAAGGTTCAGTGTCAGCTCCTGGGTAGTGGATTGTAGCACTGTCACCACGCCTGTCCCTGGGGAAGGTTGGGGAAGAGCTAAATTGCTATTTCTTATTTACATCTTTCAATAAAGTGGTGTTGATTTTACCTGTACCTGTCAGAGTCTTTATTTTGTCTAGTTACCGTGACACGCCACGTCGGAGGATGGTGGGATCTCCCTTTAAGACAGTGGTGGGCTGTTGTCCAGTCGTGGTCATCAGGAAGGGAGTAACCAAAGGGACAGTATGTGTTGTCCAGGTAGGTGTTTTGCTGTGTGGGTGTTTTTGATTGTGTGATTTGTATTCTGTACCTATTAGTTGTGTGTGTGATGCTGTCAGGTGTATGTTGTGTTTCCATTGTCTGGTGATGTTGCACATGCAAGCTTGGGTTGCTTTGGAATTGACAAGTTTGCATCTTGTTTTGTGTGAACATTTGTATTGTTGTGTGTTAACCCCTGGATGCAGATTTTCACCTGTTAAATGTATCAATTTATTGTCAGTTGGCACAACCACACTGGATTGAATGGCTCCTGTTTATAGCTGTTCCATTGTTCTGAATGGGAGAAATATTATTGTCCATTCATAAGACGGTAATTGATTGGCTTACTGTGCTTAAAAAAACTGCCGTCAGCTTTTTTTTTTTTTTTGGATTCACATATAATTGAATCGAGGCCATACTCTTTGAATTATCATATAGTGTATTTTTGCAACATTCCACACACAGTTTTCATTGTTTAATTTGCCAAATTACCTTAAAACTGATGATTTCCCATTTTACTAAAGGCTATTTTCATTGAATAATGTACCAAATGATTCTTGCAGTCTCTGATATACTAAAAGAACCGTCACCTCAAATTTTTTTCATATTTGAAAACTCATTCAAAACTGCTTATGTGTCATGTTAGCCAAAAGTTTAGCAGATGCATAAGAGAGAACCATATTTTTATTTCTAGAAAAAATGAAAATATCTCTGTGCAGTAAAGAGATTAAGTAGAATATGAAAAATCAATGGAAAATTTAATTAGCATATAAAAACACCTTGAAAAGCTTCATTAGCATACAGAACTAGACTTATACAGCTCAATATACATAAATAAAAGTATGAATATCTTCTAAACTATATATTTGCATGTCTGTTGGCAAACAGAGTATAAGCAGTTTTCAGTTATACAAAATTGAATCAAGGTGACTGGTGATGTTTGATGTCAGATGACTTTTGTGTTTTTGATGTACTAAATATAATGTTCCTGTTTACCATGCCAAATTGTGATCACATTGTTTCGTTCACAATTTGATACTTGCATGGTTTATGGCATCGAAAGGTGCTCCTATTTTACATGTACCAAATGGTACTTTCTTTATTTGATATATGCATTTGCATTTTTATTTTTTGGAATGTACTGGATCGTGAATTTAGAGAAATTATTAAAAAAAACCATAGTTTTCAAGGAAATCTGAATGATTCATTAATATCATACCAATATGGTTTAACTTTAAAGGTTTGATTCAGAGCCTTAAAGGCTACAGTAAATTGTTATCACAAAATAAATAGATCAATTAAAATTAATAAAACAAGGCAACAGAGCTACTTCTGAGCATTTTTGACAAAACTCAATCTTGCAACTTTGTAAATCAAATGCTTTCAGGAATTTACGTAAAAAACAGACATAATGGATTTTTGACAGGTGGAATTTTCTGTTATTTCTTATGCATTAACTCCAGTGTTCCCTTTGATATACACCACAAATGCAAAAGCTCAGTTATGGTAAAAAGTGTGTCTTTGATTTATCTGTAACAATTCCAAATCAAATGAACTCATTGATTGGGGCCATGTGATTGTATAACAACACAGACTTACAGCATTACCATGGCATTATGACTTGTTTGATGTATTTGCTTTGTTTGGATAATATTCACAAGTCTGTCAAAGTAATCCTGTTCTATAACAATACCAAAGTGTCATTGTGATGTATTATTATTCAGCACCATATAGGGCAATGGAGATTTAAGTGAAACTTTCGGATTCCAGATAGTAATCTGTTTTTGAATTCTCAATTGCCTCCTATGCCACAGTTTGTTTGCTCCAAAATTATACCTCTTTAGCCTCCTAAATATTGGTCGTTAGGAGATGATTTATAAAAACGTAGTTGGAGGGTGCATGGTCTTAAGCCGGACCAAGTATACACATCCTACCACTGCTCTATCGATAACCTTCCAATATATGGCCATCCAGCCCTTTAAACCAGCTGCTTTACCATCACTCTCACTACTACTAATACCAACCATATCAATTTCAGCCCCTGAGACTTCCTCCTCACAGTCACTATTGATAGGAGGATAGTGAATAACCCCTCCTTCACTTCTAACGCTAACAAGCTGCTGAACCTTAGTAGTAATAGTAGTACTAGCACTGGTGGTACTGCATGGGGATGGCAAGTGTGACTTAAGGTCCCCTGCTATCACACTTGGTATCATATTCTCCTTCCCTCCCTCCTGAGTATTACAAAACACACTAGCAGCAGCTTCAGCATTGGTGGTAACAGGTTTAGCACTGGCAGTAGGCATAGCACCGGTGGTGGCAAGGGCAGTACTGGCAGCAGGCACATCACTGGTGGTGGCAAGGGAAGAACTGGCAGCATGCACAGCACTGGTGGTGGCAAGGGCAGTACTGTCATCAGGCACAGCACTGGTGGTGGCACTGGCAGCAGGGGCAGCACGTCTGACAGCAGACACAGCACATCTCACAACAGACATTGAACGTCTGGCAGCAGGCACAGCACGTCTTGCAGCAGGCACAGGCAGCTGACTTGTCCTGCTCTCACTACTACTACTACTACTACTACCCTTTTGTTCCTCCATTGACAGTAATTTCCCCAAAAACGTTAGGGTTTTTTTTAGGGGGACTGGACAACATTGCTTCTGTAGTACTCACTTCCTCCTCAGACTCAGACTCAATGGGCACATAATGGTCCTTCCAGTTCCTTTTATTATTTTTAAACCTGCTCATAGCAATAGCAGTCACTATGAGCCTCTCCTGCCTCAATTTTGCCTCAAAATCACAGCAGAGCAGCAGAGCACAACTAACCCACTCTGTAGCTGCTTCTATTGTGTTTGACTTCCGCAAATATGTCACATTTTTATAGCAAAAAGAGGAAAACCACGTAAATCAATGGGAGGAAACTTTCTAGTGATCGAAAAAATGGCAAAACATTTTGGACAATGGGTAAAAAATGCGAAGATTTTAATCACAAGTGGATTTTCCCATGAAACTGGTGGGAAAACACAAAGTACTTTGGGAAACAACCCAGAACAACCTGCCAGTCACCTCTCTTATCTCATCTCCTTAAATTTGCCACAAAATGCTTCGGCTCCTTACACCAGTCTGTGGGTGATATTTGTGCTACTGTGTAGCCTGGAACACCAGGGAGCCTCCTGTGAGGATCGGGCCTTGGGCCTTCCACGACATGTGACCCTACGCAACATCCAGATTCCCTGTAAATTGCTCCCTTGCAACCAGAACAGGCTGTGGTTAAGGCAGACAGTGGATACTACCATGTTCAGTGAGATGGTCATTACATCACAGACCACCCTGCCTAAACAGAAGAGTCTGACAAGTTACTTGGGGTGTTTGAGAAATACTTTTATTATTTCCACATCCTGTACTATTGCCATTTGGATTGTGTGACCCTGGGAAAAAGTATAGGGGTTGAATACCCCTGGAGCAACACACTCAAGCACCCCTCCCCAGTCCATATGTCTAAAAACCTTGGCTGATTCATTAAAAAAGGGCATCTGTGGCACAGCAGAAATACTTTAACTCTGTGTCATGCAAATGCCCCATACCTACTCATCTATATCTGCCCTCCAAGCTCTTCCCTGTACTGAAGGAAAGTGGCCCAGCTGTCAGCTATCCTCTCTTTCTCGCCACTAATGCTCAACAATCTGTCACCCTGCCCACCCAAAGTGTCCTAATGCTAAACATAAGATTTCCTTTGCAAGGGCTACAGGGACTCCTACCTAACTGACAGCTACCCTTTCTTCCTCTCATCAATACTTCTTAGCTAACTGGTACCTTACCTAACTAGGGCATCCCGCTGCTTGACCACATTCTGTCCATACTCCGAATATTTGCATTTTGCATCATACACCATACTTCTGCCTGGGGGCCGTGAAGGGGTGCGGCACCTTGTTTGGGAACCTATCATCCCAGCTACTACATGCAGTGATCTACCCTAAGGGTTCACGCAAAAATACACATCCCTGACCAATGCTCCTGTCAGTCAGTCCTGTTATTATCCTGAATAAGATTTTGCCACTGGCACTGCACACTTTATTTGTTGTTGTACTCACTCCATTACTCTACTTGCTATCTGAATGAAGTCAATATAGGCAAGAAGTCTGGAGAATATAAAACTAAGTTGAGCAAATGTACATTTTGCCATAGAGCAGAAGATGAAATGGAGGCAATAATGGAATCACCTTCTGCATCTGCATCACCAGTGCACTCCTCTGAACCAGATGATAGAGTAAATGCATATTTTACTGAACCGATGGCTGCCATAACAAGTTTTGAAAACATCTTAACTGTCAAAATTGACTCAGTTCAAATAAAGTTGAATCCCCTGCGTGTCGATCAGCAAGCGATAAGGCAGAAGGTACTGGACACACCAAGCAGGATCAAGCCAAAAATGATGTGAGAGGCTCTGAGTACGAACAAAAGCACAATGGCCTGTTCTCCGGCTAGTCACCGCTCAAGAGCATCACATTTTAGCTCTCTAGAACCATTACAGAGGAGAAATTTCCACATACATATTAGACGAATCCCACCCATAAGGGCAGTCCAGTACCAAAATGATGGGCAAGTCTCCTCTGTGTGGAAAAACCAGCTAACCCCAGATGTACGTTTCGGCCTTATTTTGGCCTCGTCAGTGAGGTGCAGCTGGCTTCCCTAAGCACTGAGAGCAAGGGGTCCACGTCTGGATTACCCTTTACACTTAGGGAGAGACCCCAAGTGTTTCTCAAAAACAAGCAAAAAATGATGTAAGAGGCTCTGAGTATGAACAAAAGCACAATGGCTTGTTCTCCGGCTAGTCACCGCTCAAGAGCATCACATTTTAGCTCTCTAGTGCCATTACAGAGGAGAAATTTCCACATACATATTAGACTAATCCCGTCCATAAGGGCAGTCCAGTACCAAAATGATGGGCAAGTCTCCTCTGCGCGGAAAAACCAGCTAACCCCAGATGTACGTTTCAGCCTTATTTGGGCCTCATCAGTGAGGTGCAGCTGGCTTCCCTAGGCACTGAGAGCAAGGGGTCCACGTCTGGATTATCCTTTACACTTAGGGAGAGACCTCAAGTGTTTCTCAAAAACAAGCCAAAAATGATGTGAGAGGCTCTGAGTACGAACAAAAGCACAATGGCCTGTTCTCCGGCTAGTCACAGCTCAAGAGCATCACATTTTAGCTCTCTAGTGCCATTATAGAGGAGAAATTTCCACATACATATTAGACTAACCCTGCCCATAAAAGCAGTCCAGTACCAAAATGATGGGCAAGTCTCCTCTGCGCGGAAAAACCAGCTAACCCCAGACGTACGTTTCAGCCTTATTTGTGCCTCGTCAGTGAGGTGCAGCTTGCTTCCTCTGTAATGGCACTAGAGAGCTAAAATGTGATGCTCTTGAGCGGTGACTAGCCGAAGAACAGGCCATTGTGCTTTTGTTCTTTCTCAGAGCCTCTCACATCATTTATTGGCTTGTTTCTACGAAACACTTAGGGTCTATCCCTAAGTGTAAAGGGTAATCCAGACGTGGACCCCTTGCTCTCAGTGCCTATGGAAGCCAGCTGCATCTCACTGACAAGGCCAAAATAAGGCCAAAACATACATCTGGGGTTAGCTGGTTTTTATGTGCAGAGGGTACTTGCCCATCATTTTGGTACTGGACCACCCTTATGGGTGGGATTAGTCTAATATGTATGTGAAATTTTTCCTCTGTAATAGCACTAGAGAGCTGAAATGTGATGCTCTTGAGTGGTGGCTAGCCAAAGAACAGGCCATTTTGCTTTTGTTTGTTCTCAGAGCCTCTCACATCATTTATTAGCTTGTTTCTACGAAACACTGAGGGTCTATCCCTAAGTGTAAAGGGTAATCCAGACGTGGACCCCTTACTCTCAGTGCCTAGGGAAGCCAGCTGCACCTCACTGACGAGGCCCAAATAAGGCCGAAACGTACGTCTGGGGTTAGCTGTTTTTTCCGCGCAGAGGAGACTTGCCCATCATTTTGGTACTGGACTGCCCTTATGGGCGGGATTAGTCTAATATGTATGTGGAAATTTCTCCTCTGTAATGGCACTAGAGAGCTAAACTGTGATGCTCTTGAGCGGTGACTAGCCGAAGAACAGGCCATTGTGCTTTTGTTCATTCTCAGAGCCTCTCACATCATTTATTGGCTTGACACAACGCAGGATGACTGATATCAAGACTTCTATACTGCCTATGTCTGAGGCCATAGAATTTCTGTGACTCCAAGTCAAGGTTCTGCAATAGAAAACCGATAACCTAGGAAATAGGTCCAGAAGATGTAATATTCACCTCCTAGGCTTTCCAGATAGAACCACTACCATCTGGTGCTGCATTTGAACCACTCATTGCTAAGGTGTTAAACTATCTTGACAGACATGCAGTCCGATGTAGGCCCACTTAAAATAAGATATCATGTAAGAAAATAGAATTCACATATAACCTGAAATCTTGAAGACAGCAATTCCTTGAAGCCAAGTGAAGACTGCAAGAAATATTTTCTTTTTTTCCTGAAAAATAAGCATACAAAATGTGAGAGGCTTTTGAGGATGAACAACAGCCAATGGTCTCTTCTATGGTTAGTCACTACTCAGACGCATCAGTTTTAGTTCTCGAGTGCCATTACAGAGGTGAAATTTCCACACACGTATTAGACTAATCCAGGCCAAAAGGGAAGTCCAGTTCCAAAATGATGGGCAAATTCCCTCAGCTAACCCCTAACATACATTTCAGTATTGTTGCATCTCATCAGGGATGTGCAACTGGTTTCCCTAGGCACTGAGAGCAAGGAGTTCACATCTGGAATACCCTTCACTCTTAGGGAGACCCCCTAAAAGTATTCAAAATAAGCATACAAAATGTGAGAGGCTTCTGAGGGTGAACAACAGCACAATGGCCTGTTCTACAGCTAGTCAACTCTCAAAAGCCGAAGGCCAAAACATGTCAGGGGTTAAATGATGTTGCCATGCAAAAGGGACTTGCCCTTCATTTTGGAACTGTACAGCCTTTCTGGGCAGGATTAGTCTAAATGTATGTTGAAATTTGTCCTCAGTTATGGCACTCAGCAAGGCCAAAATGTATATCTGGGTTAATTGGTGTTCTTGCGCAGAGAGGACTTGGCCATCATTTTGGAACTGGACTGCCCTTTTGGGCGGCATTAGTCTAATATGTACATGGAAATTTCTCCTTTGTAATGGTTCTAGTTAGCTAAAACGAGATGCTTCTGAGTGGTGACTAGCCATAGAACATTGTCCTGTTGTTTGTCCTCAGAAACCTCTCACATTTTGTATGCTTATTTTGAATACTATTGGGGGTCTCCCTATGAGTGAAGGGTAATCCAGACATGGACCCCTTGCTCTCAGTAACTAGGGAATCCAGATGTAACTTCCTGACAAGGCCCAACAATGCTGAAAAGTATGTCGGTGATTAATTGTTGTTCCCATGCCTGTCATTTTAGAACTGGTCTCTCCTTTTGTGTTGGATTAGTCTAATATGTATGTAGAATTTTTTTTTCTCTGTAATGACAATAGAGAGCTAAAATGTGATTCATCTGAGTGTTGTCTAGTCATGGGACAGGCCATTGTGCTTTGGTTCATTCTCAGAAGCCTCTAACATTTTGTAATACTCTTAGGGTGTCTCCCTTAGAGTGAAGGGTAATACAGATGTGGACCCCTTGCTTTCAGTTGCTGTGGAATCCAGCTGCACCTTCCTGATGAGGCCCAACAAGGCCAAAATGTATGTCGGGGTTAGCTGGAGTTCCCTTGCAGAGGGAACTTGCTCGTCATTTTAAAACTGGACTGCCCTTTTGGGTGGGATTAGTCTAATATGTATGTGGAAATATCACCTCTGTAATGGCACTAGAGAGCTAAAACTGATGCTTCTGACCTGTGGCTAGTCATAGAAAAGGCCATTGTTCTTTTGTTCATCCTCAGAAGCTTCTCACATTTTGTATGCTTATTTTGAATACTCTTAGGGGGTCTCCCTAAGAGTGAATGGTAATCCAGACATGGACCCCTTGCTCACAGTGCCTAGAGAATCCATATGTACACTCTGCGATGGTGCTACTGTTGCTGTCCAGGATCTCTGACCTTATGCATGTGCCACTCTCCAGTTTAGTGAGCAATATTAGTCAACCCCCCTTACACCTTCACTGTAAGGAGACTTATCCATGGTGTGTCACTGAAATTATATGTGTAAACTGAGACAGGAAGCAACTTTGGTATCACAGGCCATGAACTGTAGTCGTCTTGGGAGATGAACAGCTGCCGTACTTTCCTGATCTCATTGCAGACCATGTGCCACTCCTGATGCTACACTGAAAGACAGGAGGAATGGCTCCTGAATGCATAGATTGAAGACATCTTCGTGAGATATCCTATTATGTAATCATTGATATGTATAGTGTATAACCATTAACGTATGCACGTTTCCTTTTATATGCTTATGTTTTCCCTTCCTTCTTCCTCTATCACCCTCCCATCTCCCCTTTTTTCCGCTCTCTATCCTTCCCTTCAGGTGGGGGGCTGGCACCACCTGACAGGGATGTGGGGCACAGCTGCTCTATTGGGGGCCGGGATTTATGCTGAGGTGCTGAAATCCAGCGATATTATGGCTCACAACCTGTTGATATAGACAAACACTCAGCCTTGGTCTGCTAGTCTTTCCTCACCACTGGTGCTATCTCCCACTTCTCACCCCTGCCTTTAGTCTCTAATGTATTGTACACTATAGTCTTGCTTACTGCACTGTCTCTGAAACTGTTTGATTACATTGTTATTCTATGTGCGACCCTGATGCACAATAATATGTCTATCGAGAGGGGAGATGGAGTGGGCAATGCATATATTTGAGTTCTGGGGTCTGGGTACCATGGGTCACAGTGCACATGGCGATTGCTACTAGGAGAGGGCTGGTGGGGCGGGGAGACAGACGGCTGGAATAGTGTGTTACATGTATCCACTGAATCTCCTTCCATGGCATTGAATGCGCTATATATTGACGCAATGGATGGGACAGTATCTAATTTAATGTTTGGGTCTCAAGTCTCCATCATGTTGTTTAGTATGGGGGCAGGTTGGGGGTGGGATGGATACCTCTAAACCCCAAGGGGCCAAAACTCAAGACATACCTATCACATAACTATGACTAGTAATCCAATTAAATTCATCTCTTGGAACGTGAGACGGTTAAGTGCTCACTGGCACTGACATTTGTAAGAAAATATTGCCCAGAAGTCTTGAATCTACAAGACACACATCTCACAGGGTGTTAAATTCTGTCAATAAAAAAAATTTGGGCAGGTCATAACTACCATGCCACCTTCTCAACACATGCAAGAGGGGTCTCAGTCTTAGTTAATAAAACACTTCAATATGAATTCATTGATCTCAAACTGATCCTAAGGGCACATATAGTTTCCTAGACTGTAAAATAAGGAGTTATCCTGTTGTCATATTGGCCATGTATATGCCACCATTTTTTGCACCAGAGATTTTTAGAGATGCCCTGACATATGTATCTTTGCAATTCATTGCGTACCCCTCTGGCACTCAAAGGGTTAAGAGGCCGGTCCTGCTCTGTGTACTGCCGCTGCTTCACTGGTGGCACATGTGATGTAGTCATGCTCTGTAGCAACTGCCCGAACACACAGAATGCTCCCAGCATTCTGTGTGCTCAGGCAGTCTCTACTGTGCATGACTGTACAGCTTTAGCTGTAGGTGTACTTGGCAAAGAAGTATAATCATTGTTGCGTAGGACCCAGGCAGCCTCAGTTCTCCATGCCTTGAGCACAGCCTGATAATAAGGTATTAAATGTTTGTGCTGGGAAGTCATGGGTAAATAAACAGCCTGAAGAATCAATAAGCAGCGAGGTCAGAGATGGACTTATTTACCACTCCAGCAGCTGCTGCTGCCAACAATCAAATAATAGATGTATGAAGTATTAAAAATGTTTTATACATCCACTGCATGTTATACAGGATCAAAGAGTATTATATATAGCTAAGTCTGTTATATAAACTACTAGGGCTACTGTGGAGATGCCTATATTTTAGCATAAAAGAATGTCTGATAAACATTCACAAAATAGGAATCACATTGCTTTTAGTCTAAATAGTTCATGGACAGACAATCTGATATCCCCATCGGTGGCTATAGTGAAGCAAAGCAGATATCTTGTTCTAGATGAGGACATAGCTAAAGAGGATGGCAGCTCAGTAAGCATAATAAGATTCAGGCATTGATAAGGCTTTACTCCTTAGGATGTATTGTATAAATAGTTAAAGGACTTCTTTAGTATTTACAATGTAGAGGCAATTCATAAAAGCCATTTGTACTTTTGAAATATAAAGTGTCAACACATATTCACATTGCGGAGAAGGCCCGAGTATATTGTGATTTAAATGTGCAATAAACCTTATGAAACCAGTCTGAATTCAGACAAATTCATCTGAATTCAATGTCATGCCAGTATACAATAGTGAAATATATGACCAGTAGGGATGGGAAAACATTTTCGCCTCAAACCAAAATCGGCAAATATTGGCACTTCCCACTTGGCAAATAATTTCTTGCGAAAAATGCAGTTTTTCAACTTTTTTCACCTAGCCAACTTCATTAAAATCAACAGGAACACACAACTTATAGCAAATGCTATTTTATTTCCCAAAGGCATAGTATAAAATAGGTCTGAGGGTGCCTGTGTGATGGAGTGTGGGGAAAAAATAAGTTGACTAGGGAATTTTTGGGAGGAGTTTGTTGACTGGGATTGGGCAGATAGTTAATAAAAAAATAAATACAATTGAAAAAAACTCCATAAGACATCGTATAAAAGAGGTATGAGGAGGATGCCTGTGTTTGTGGATGGAGTCTGGGGAAAGAATCAGTTGAACAGGGAATTTTTTTTGGAGGGTTTGGTACGTAACGTGACAGAGACACGGACCCCCCGACGTAAGCTGCTACTGGGGCAGACTGATACTTGACAGGATAGAGTATTTTTTAGAAGATGATTTGTAAGATGTGTTGTTAGAGGCCTAAGCCCAGAGGAAACATTGCTTTGTATGACTTAACCCTTTGAGTTTTGTAGAACTTAGACTTTTAGGGCAAAGTCCTGAGGAAACATTGATTTGTAGCTTGTTAGCATTACTAGCCATGAGAAATCAGTTATTTGTAGAACTTAGTATTGTTATAAACAAGCCCTGAGGAAAAATAATGCCCTATTGGCCTACTAGTGGTGTGATAGACAGTGGCCACTGGCCATTGTCAAATGCCCCATTATAATTGCAGAATTTGTGGCTGCTGTTCTTGCTGCTGCTGCTGCTGCTAAGATGTTTAAACAGCAGGATTATTAGGCAGCTCAAAGGGAATGGGATCAACAACAGAAGTAATATCGGTGATGGATGATGAAGGTTCCACTTGCCACCACTAGCTCCAGTGATGTGCCTGAGGCAGTAGCAGCACCATAACTAGCCCCCACCACTTCAGGTGTACGTGGGGGAAAGAAGAAGTTGGCAATTAATGATTTTTCACCTGCCCTTCCTCCAAAATCATGGGTGTGTTGTTAGAATATAATTTTTTCCATTGAGAGTAGGAACTGTGTCTCTCATCAGCAACTGCAACGTGCACACTGTGTGGTAAATAAGGGAAGGTCTGGGAACAATGGGCACATCTGGACTCACATGAAACACCTGACATAACTGTAACCAAATGCTATGATGCTTAGGGTCCCCAACATCAAATCATCCCACCAGAAATCAAGTACTGATCCTGTCACTATGCCCTTTGTTGTTATGGTTTTCTGACACTCAGACCACGGTAGAAAGTAAAAACACAGTTTTATTGAGAAAATGATAAATGAACAGTGCCCCTAGGGGCCAGTACAGGTATAATCAGTATTGGCAAAATACAGACCAAGTAAAGGTTATGCAACATATAGAGTGGTACACTGCCATACAAGGTTAAAGAGGAGAAACTGAAGCAACTCAGTCCTTGATTAGCCAACGCCCAGGATATGAAAACAGTCTCTTGAAGGAGAGAAGCGGAATATAGTGTCTGCACTGAATCACTCTTAAAGGTAGTAAAATGGAGCTCACCAACAGACCAGAGCTGAGCCAATACCACCACAGTGGGATTCGTGGAGGAACGCTACTGCTAGAGCTGACAAGACCAGAACCTGAATCGCCCTTAACGTACACTCGGTAGTAACCCTGAGTGTGCCAACGGGATATCGCCCAAACACCCCTGGGGTGCTAAGATAGACTGACACTGCACAAGCTATATGAAAGCCAGAGCACTGGGTAGTGCGGAGGATAACGTAATACCTTGAGCGTTAGGAAACCTGAGTCAGGACACCCTTCCGATGCCGCACGGAAACCCACACTGCAAGAGCGGACAGGCTACCAGCGCCAACCAGCGCGGCCACTGTGCACACCGAACACCGGAACGGACAGTGCTCTGCAAGTGTTAGGTAGGCTAGGTCTTACTGCACAGGCTCAGGACGGTAAACGGCTCTAAGGGTAACCAGAGGCTTGGCAAGTGTAAACGATAGGCACATAAACTGAGACTACAGGCACTGCACGGGTTAATATGGTTCGGTATAGGAGAGAACAGCTCAGCAGTAAAAGCGGAAAGACTCTGCAACCTCAGGCAACAGCTCTGTAGAGAGAGGGATCAGAGCAACACAAGACAGTTCAGAATGTCACCGGGAGCAACCAGAGCAACTCAGGAACACTGGAACAGCACACAGGACAGGAACGTCAACCGGAACCGGATCAATACATGAAGCAGGAACGTCAGCCAGAATCGGGTCAATCACTGAGCGGGGTCGTCAGCCAGAACCGGGTCAATCACGGAGCAGGGTCGTCAGCCAGAACCGGGTCAATCACGGAGCAGGATCAGTAGAGTAGTCAGACAAGCCGGATCGGTACACAGGATACTCAGGAACTCAGCAACGAGGTGTTTTGCTTGCATCAAACTTTATGGCTCTGGCTCGGTTTCTCTTTGATTTCTGCATCACCTCTTTTTGACTTTGGGGAGAGTCAGGGGATACAGCAACAGCAGTGCCTGATTTCTTTGGCTGGGGTTTGGCTTTAACGTGTTTCACAAAAATGTCATGGTGTTTCATCTGTATTATCATGTGCCAAGGTGCGTTCCCTCTTTTCCCATTTTTCACTGACTTTTCTGATGATAGCACTGTGCCTGCCCAAGGAGAAAAATAGTCTCACACCCAGGACTTTCAGGGGAAAAGTGGAGAAGAACGGCCTCTTTCCTTTTCTCCTCCACATTCCCCTTCACTGGCCAGAGGAGAGAATGATGTTGCTGTTGTTGAATCAGCACTGCATCTAGGACCAGGCTGTCACGGTTTGTTAAGACTCTCAGACTTAAGGTTTGGTAAAAACGTAACTTTATTGAAAAGTTAAGGCAATCCCCATAGGGTATCAACATATAAGACAATACAACAATAAATGACAAGAGAATAGGTTCTACCGGCCTTGCCAACAATACCTGGCAAGGCAACCCAAGTGACAGGTGCAATAACTATAGGCTCTACCGGCCTTGCCAATACCGGGTAAGGCAACCGTGAGATGACCGTACCGGTTCTACCGGCCTTACCAATACTGGGCAAGGCAGCCCAAAGGAGTTCTGAGTGTAGGCTCTACTAGCCCTGCCAATACCGGGTAAGGTAACCTTAGGATGGTAACGTAAATAGGTGCTACTGGCCTTACCAATACCTGGCAGGGCAGCCCAAGAGAGGAGACCTGGCTGTCAGATGACTATGACAGTAGAGTGGAATAGGAACAATGGTCTCGCTAGCAGAAGTCTCTAGCCAAAGAATACAAGACAACTGCATAACGAATTGGACTGCAACCTGCACTCAGTATCTGAATAGTCAAGGAGCTAACCAGCGTCTGCACTCTGGGACCAACAGTAGTTTGAGCCACCAGGCAAATGGAGCAAACCAGCGTCCGCATGCTGGAACCGACAGAATATGAGTCACCGGGTTAAATGGAGTAAACCAGCATCCACACGCTGGGACCAACAGAAACAAGCTTCACCAGGTTTAATGGAGTAAAACAGCGCACACACGCTGGGACTAACAGTAACAAGCGCCACCTGGTTTAGTGGAGAAAACCAGCGTCCGCACGCTGGGACCAACAGTAACAAGCACCACCAGGTTTAATGGAGCTAACCAGCGTTCGCACGCTGGAACCAATAGTAACAAGCGCCACCAGGTAATGGAGTAAACCAGCGTCCGCACGCTGGGACCAACAGTAACAAGCGCCACCAGGTTTAATGGAGCTAACCAGCGTCCGCACGCTGGGACCAACAGTAATATACGCCACCAGGTTAATGGAGCTAACCAGCGTCCGCACGCTGGGACCAACAGTAATATGCGTCACCAGGTTAATGGAGCTAACCAGCGTCCGCACGCTGGGACCAACAGTAACAAGCGCCACCAGGTTTATGGAGTAAACCAGCGTCCGCACGCTGGGACCAACACTAGTAGTTCGCCGAAGCGAAACAAGAACAATGTCGCCTAGCGACAATAGAAAGAGCGAGAGCCCTCAGATGAAGCGGAGGATCCACGGGAGCGAGCACCGCTGTACTGACAGATGACCGGAACTGCTGGAGCCACGGAAAGTAACCGGAACTGGCTCGAGAGGTAAACAGGCAGGAGACTCAGGAACTCCGGAAGGGTCAACAGTGGAAGTCCTGGAACACAGGAACACCGGAACACCGGATGACTGGAACACCGGATGACTGGAATGCTGGAACATCGGAACACTGGAACACCGGAACACTGGAACACAGGTACTTCAGGCCCAAGAGCCTGACAAGCAGGTCAGAACAAGTAATGTCAGAAACACCACGAAAGGGCAACCTGGGAGTGCCCAGACTGGGTTTAAAAAGGCTGTGTGAGGTGGGCTATTAGCAGACAGCCAATGAGGAACTCCCAGCAAGTGATAGACACAGGATAGCACGAATCAAGGGCACCGTGATACAGGCATATTGCTGCTTGCAAGTGGATCTTGTTCTAGTCCTGTGTCACTGGACCTCATCCCCACTTTGTCTGGTCTGGTCTGTGGCACACTAGCCTGCTCCTCTGCATCTTGCTGCCCTTGCAGCTTAGTAGCCACAGGAATTACAGCAGCATTAAATTCTGCAAATTCTAAAAGCTCACTGCTGGTGGTTGTGGTAACCGTTCCCAAAAATGTCTTCTATTCCTTCTTGTCACGACCCCGGCTGATAGGGATCCGTGGGGTGCCGGCTCAGGTTATGGTGCTAGCGTGCGGAGCTGGGGAGCGAAGTTTGGGAGCAGTGACGGTGTGCCAGATACTCCTTTGCTGCAGCCAAAGCTGTCTAAAAGTGCTGGTCACAAAACCAGATTGTTCCACCCCAGTTGAGCCGGGGTGCAACCAGGATAGGAGTACCCAGGAACCATTGAAAACCAGGCCAGCAGGACGGGCGAGATACCAAGCAATGAGGCCTGAGCAACAGGAATGGTCAAGCGAAGCTGAGGTTCAAGCTGGGAGCAGAGTTCAAGCGAGGTCAGGAGTGGAGCCAAAGGTCAAAGCCAGGAGTGGAGATCTAGAGTGGTCAGGAGCAGAGCCAAAGGTCAAAACCAGGAGCGGAGATCTAGAGTGGTCAGGAGCAGAGCCAAAGGTCAGAACCAGGAGCGGAGATCTAGAGTGGTCAGGAGCAGAGCCAACGGTCAAAACCAGGAGCGGAGGACAGGAATGCTGATCTGTAATAGACAGGCAGAGGTCCAGAGCCCAGAACCTAGCCAGAACACTAACTTATGGTACGGGCGCCCTATGCCTGGGGCAGCCCATTTAAATACCAGGGCTGACCAATGGCCTGGAGAGAGAGAGGGGCTCGACTGGGAGCCGCAAGAGAATAGGAGGAGGACTGGCCAATAGAGTGCCGGGTTAGGCGCATGCGCATCCGCCATGCTGAAGGAGGAGGAGATCTGCACATGCGCGACCCGATCGCTCTGAAACTGGGAAGAGCCGCCGCGAGAGAGGCAGAGACGTGGCCCGGGAGCGATCGCAACTGTGACACTTCTCACATGCATGAGTGAAAAGTAGGGGCCTGATAGACACTCATTACACATTAGTTGTTTTTGTGTTTTTAATCAAATTCACTGTTGTTTATTTTTAATATAATTAATAAAGGTTGTGTTTTATTTTATTTTAATTTCTATCATTAGGACCCATTTCTATCTCTGTGAATAACAGTGTATGCACTCTCACTAAATGAGGGTGGGTCTGGTGCTGATATGGGTTTACTTTCTCTCTTCTTTATTTGATATATATTCTATATGAACCCTAGCACATTACACCTTTAATACTATAGGTGGTGCACCCCATTATCCAGTGAATCATCAGGATCATCACCACTTCCAAGTCCAACCCCCACCAGGCCACACACACTTGTGTTAAGTAAACAGCAGTATCAAAGGTCATCAACATTCAACCCTAGCTATGATTCTGCTGCTGTTAGAAGTGCAACACCACTGACACCTACTGCTCATTCAATTGCAGCAACATCTGGCCCCTGTTGAAGCAGCCCCCCAGGAAATTAGCATTTATATCTTCAATTTCGACCAAATAGAACTTTAAAAAAAGAAATGAATACACTTTTACTAATATTCGCTATATAATCTAACAATTCAGGCTAACTTGAATAGGGTTAATACAGCACCTTTAAGTCTATGGTCTACAGTATAGATATACTTTCCTCATGATCCAAAAGTTAAACATGTTGCTATTTGTTGCATGTGTAGATAGTTTTTCAACAATGGCCGTACAGGCAGGTGCTTAATGTGTGGAGCAAAGGGCTGGAAACCTCATATCGACAGAAAATTCACCTGACAACAAATATGTGGACAAGCAGTATTAGGCCACAGCCATTAATCTTGTAACTGTTTCTGGCTGTACTATTGATGGACAGCTGTAGGGGTGGGCGAAAGGTCCTGCTGTGTTCCTATTAAAAAAATCAGAGAAAACCACATTATTGTCCACTTTTTCGCTGGAAAATCCCTTTAAAAAACAGCTATTTAACCCCTTCGTGACAATGGACGTACATGTACGTCCTCTGTGGGTGTCACTTAGTGACAGAGGACGTACATGTACATCCAGGAAATCCGGATCCCCGCGCGGCTGCACGCCATTCGGGGACTCCGGATTCTGTTTAAAAAAAAAAAAAAATGTTAGACGGACGTTAAGTGACGGCCGTCACTAAGGGGTTAAATTGTTGCATTTTTTGCCCATTGGCAAAAATTCTAACTGGAAGGACCGTTATGTGTCCACTGAGTCTACGGAGGAGGAATTGAGAACTACAGAACCAATGCTGTCCAGTCCCCCTAAATCACCCCTATGGGATCTTGGGGATGTGCTGGCTCTGCTGCCACCATTGCTGTGGCTGCTGCCAGATGTTCTGCCCTTGCTGCCACTAGTGCTGTGCCTGCTGTCAGATGTGCTGCAACTTCTGCCACCAGTGCTGTGCCTGCTGTCAGACATGCTGCCTCTGCTGTCACCAGTGCTTTACTTGCTGCCAGTGCTGCCCCTGCTGCCACCAGTGCTGTGTCTGCTGCCAGTGCTTAACCTGCTGCCACCAGCACTGTGCCTGCTGTCAGACATTCTGCCCCTTCTGCCACCACTGCTGTGCCTGCTTCCAGTGCTGAACCTGCTGCCACCAGAGCTGAACCTGATGCAAGTTTGTCTTGTAATACTCAGGAGGGAGGGAAGGAGAAGATGATACAAAGTCCCACCAGTGTTAGTACTACTACTAAGTAGGCCCAGCAGCTTGTTAGTGTTAGGAGTGAAGGAGGGGGTAATCATATTACTAGTGACTGTGAGGATGAAAACTGAATTTGAATGTGATGTGGTTGGTGTGTGTAGTAGTAACAGTAATGGTGAAGCAGCCGGAGGGACTAGCTTTAGGGGAGCTGTAGGAGAAAAAATTGAGAGCATCCAGACTAGAGGTCAAGGTAGTCCATGCCATTCCCCTGGCTCTGGGAGTCCCCTTCCTTTCACGGCATTGTCCAGGTGAAACATGATACTGAAGAAGCCGGAACTGGATAGCAGGTGCAGCAATAATACCACCATCACCAGGAGCACAGATCAGCTGCCTGTGCCTGCTGCTAGTGCAGTCTGCTTTCTTCACGTCACCAAGAAATGGCAAGTGTTACATTAGGGGACCCTCTGTCGCATTTCTCATCACCTCCTCCAACCAGCAGTGAGATGTCTGTAATAGAGCAGCAGCAGCAGCACATAGGCACTAGTGGTGGTGGTGATGATGATGGTGGAGAAGCTGGGGTGGAAGAGACACTGATGACCTTTTTAGCTCAAATGGGAGACAGGGATGAGGATGGGCATCACCATGACCAGCAGTTAGCTTTTGGAATTTGCAGAGTTTGCAACTGCTCCAATTCCTGCTGCTATTGAGTTGTAAGGCCAGCAGGATGCTGAGGAGCAGGCTAGTGTACCACAAACCACTGTGGACACAGTGGGAATGGGATCCAGTCATGTGGGACTAGGAGAGGTTCCACTTTAAAGCAGAAATACTTCTGGTCCTAGTTTCAGTGTTGATTCTGATGCAGTAGCAGCAACAGTAGCAACATCCTCTTCTGCCCCAGTCAATGAAGGTGAATGTGGAGAAGAAGAAGAAAGAGGCCATTCTTCTTCACCTGTTCCCTATCCCCTGAAGTAATGTGTGTGGGACTATTTTTCTCTTGGGGCAGGCACAGTGCAGTCATCACCAATGCAATGTGCACAAATTGTGACAAGTCAGTGAGAAAGAGAAAGGAGGGAACACACCTTGGTACGAACGCCCTGATAACACACATGAAACACAGACACTATAACATTTATGTCAAACAGGTTAAAGCCAAATACCCACCACAGAAATCAAGCACCACTGTTGCTGTACCCCCTGACTCTCCAGAAAGGAAACAAGAGGTGAAGCGGAGATCAAAGAGGAGGAAGAATAGAGAAAGCAAGGCAGAGGCTTGAAGTTCAATGACGAGTGAAACAACTAGCTCCCCATCACCTACCTCCTCTAGGGTAACTACATCTTCTGCCAATCCACCTTGTCCATCATTACTTCCCCAGCCAAATACAAAACTAGTTGAAGGATAGGGAACAGTGTGTGGTTGTAAATGGAAAATTCTCCAATACAGTTAAATTGGAGAGTGGAGTACCTCAGGGTTCAGTATTAGGTCCGCTGCTTTTTAACATGTTTATAAATGACCTGGAAATAGATATAGAAAGCAAAATATCAATATTTGCAAGTGACGCTAAATTATGCAAAAATTAATTCAGAACAGGATATTTTCTCTCTACAGAGGGATTTACATACAATGGCAGATTGGGCAAACAAATGGAATTTGAAGTTTAATGTGGGGAAGTGTAAAGTCATGCATTTGGGAGGAAATAACCCCAAGGCTACTTATAAACTCAACTGAATCATTTTAGGGGATCATTGCTAGAGAAAGACCTGGGTATCCTTGTCAACTACAAACTTGGAAACAGTGACCAGTGTCAAACAGCAGTAGCAAAGGCAAACAAAATTCTGTCTTGCATAAAAAGAGGTATTGCCATTATACAAATCATTGGTAAGACCTCACCTTCAGTATGCAATGCAGTTTTGGGCACCAGTTCGGAAAAAGGATATACTAGAAGTAGAGAGCGTACAGCAAAGAGCAACAAAATTAATTAAGGGAATGGAGGACTTGATGTATGAGGAACGATTAGACAAACTTGGTTTATTTACTCTAGAGAAAAGATGACTAAGAGGAGACCTTATCACATTGTACAAGTATATGAGAGGTCAATACAAAGATCTCTGCGGTGAGCTATTTATTCCAAGGCCTGATCAGGTGACCAGGGGACATCCCTTGAGACTAGAGGAAAGGAGGTTTAGACTTTAGCAGAGGAAGGGTTTTTTACAGTGAGGTCTGTTAAATTGTGGAATTCCTTGCCCAAGGATGTGGTTATGGCAGATACAATGGATACAATTTGTGCCATGGTGCAATGATCATCACTCAGCAGCATCTCTCTGAAGAATCCAATTATGTCAAAGAATATAAAGATATGTTTATAGAATGAGTTGACAGTTGCCCTGTGGATGATGTGAGAGAGAGAGAGAGAGAAAGTTAGGGCCAATAAAAAGACAGTAGAAAGCCTAATGAAAAAGAAGACACCAAATGGTTTTTAACAGTAGCAAAATCAGCAACAACATCAACATATATTTCTGAATATATAATTGAACATGTCCTCATTATCACAGAATACAAGTCAAGTGACTCAGGGGCATCAAGCTAACACTGGTAGTGGCAGTGGGACATCTCTATGAGATTTGATCCCTAAGTATGCATTGATAACTGATACACATAAACATATGTAGCTACTAGGAGTGGTCCCACTGTGTGTGTGAGATTATTACAGCATTCGTGCAGGATAGCTAGGTGTTAAGGGATACACATTAGACTAACAAATAAGCTCTTTGATACTGCATTTCTTGTGACTGCAGACAAGGGAAGAGGAGTTAGAAAAAAATTTGGTTAAGTATATGAGAGTGTTTGGTGTTTTATTAAAGTTAAAAAAAACAGGTTTTTTCATTTTGTGTGAGTATTGTGAGGGTTAAATAAACCAACTGTTAATTGGGATTTTCTCTGGCCTGTGTGATTAAGGGTGATTGGCTAAGGGAAGTTACTTGGCTGCAGTGCTACTATAAATACAGTCCCCAGGCTCTTTGAGCCTGCATTTCTTGTGACTGCAGACAAGGGAAGAGGAGTTAGAAAAAATCTGGTGTCGGAATAGAATCAGAAGTTGGAAATCAACAGAGCTCTGAGGTGACAACAATTTCAAGGGAGTTACTGCATTCACATTGAAAGCTGGTTACTTACTTTAGAGGACAGTATAAATCTTATTGAATTGTAAAACCAAGCATGAGTGATAGCAGGTTAGACAATCTCACACAATGCACTTCTTGTCACAGGGGTCATACCGCTGTGCCAAGTGTGAGCATATTTTCTTTTTAGAGTCTAAGATATTGGATTTGGAAAGAAACATTGCAACATTGTGAGAAACTGGAAACCTGGAAAGGAGTTTAGAACTCACAGAGCAGGTAGTCTGTGGGGTTAGTGGTGAAGAGGGTGGAGTTGTAGAAGAGGAGCAACAGGTAGGCAGCTGGATAACAGTAAGGAGGGGAGGTAGTGGGCAGAGGAAGAGGAAGGCCAGTTCTGAGTTGACTCAGTCCAACAGATTTGCAAGATTGTGTGAAAATGTGGATGAGGACAGCTCAGAATTGGCAACACTGGAGAGGGATAATTCCTCTAACAGCCAAGGGAACAGTCCTCCTTCCAGGCTAGATAAGATGCAGAGTAGGCAGAAACTAAGGCAGGTGGTGGTAATAGGGGGCTTTATTATTAGGAGGGTAGATAGGGTAATCTGCCGCCAGGAACGTGAATGCTGAACAGTATGTTGTCTCCCGGGTGCTCAGGCTCGGCATGTTGCGGACAGGGCTGACAGATTGTTGGGAGGGGCTGGAAGTTATCCAGCTGTCTTGGTACATATTGGTACCAATAACAAAATAGGAGGAAGATGGAGGTCCCTAAAGAATGATTTCAGGGACTTAGGGTGCAAGCTCAAGGCAAGGACTTCTAAGGTAGTATTTTCTAAAATACTACCTATGCCATGTGCCAGGGCAGGTAGACATAGGGAGCTCAGGGAGCTTAATGCATGGCTCAAGCAATGGTGTAGGAAGGAGGGTTTTGTGTTCTTAGAGCACTGGGCTGACTTTGCTCTTGGGTACAATCTATATGGAAGTGATGGATTGCACCTAAATGGTAGAGGAGCCTCTGTGCTAGGGGAGCGAATGCTAAGAAGCTTGGAGGAGCTTTTAAACTAGGAAAGGGGGGGGGGTACAGATAGCAAAATTGGGTAGATAGAGCAGATAGGAACCTGATCCAAGTAAATGACCAGGGGGGTGGAGAAAGGGTGGGGATAAATGTAGAAAGTAGGGAGGAATTCCTAGTAAATGAAGATGTAGATAAAAGGCATGTAGGGAGTGACATATGTAAAGACTTCAAAATTAATTGTATGCTAGCAAATGCAAGAAGTATGGTAGATAAAATAGGAGAACTAGAATTGCTGGCGGTTAATGACCAATTGGACATAACTGGTATAACAGAAACATGGTGGAACGATGCACGTGACTGGGCTGTAAATATAGAGGGCTATTCCCTGTTTAGGAGAGACAGGATTAAAAGAAAAGGGGGAGGTGTGTGCATATATTTGAAACCAGAGTTAAATCCAGTTTTGAGAGGTGATATTAGTGAGGAAACTGGCCAAAATGTGGAGTCCTTGTGGGTAGAAATTGAGACTAAATGTGGTGTAAAAGGTAAAAAAAAGGTGTTGGTGGATATATGCTACAAACCACTATATATTGATGACAATGTTGAGGCCTAACTGTTATTGCAAATGAGGAAAGCTGCCCAGCTTGGGCATACTATAAACCTTTGAGTGCCAAAGGGGTACGAAACGCATTGCAAAACAATGCATTCCGTACCCCTCTGGCACTCAAAGGTATAATTATGGGAGATTTTAATTATCCAGATATCAACTGGAAAAATGAGACCTGTCAGATTGAAAAGGGTAGCAGGTTTGTGAGCATAGTTCCTGAAAGCTACATGTCACAAATGGTGGAAGTGCCAACAAGAAATAACAATATATTGGACCTAGTGATAACGAATAATACAGAAATGGTATCCAATATTAAGGTAAGTGAATATTTGGGAAACAGTGATCACAACATGGTTACATTTGAGATCAGTTTTGCAAAGCAAAACTGTATAGGTTCAACATAAACTCTTAATTTTAAAAAAGCTAACTTCAAATTATTAAGGGCTTCAATGCAACACGTAGACTGGGATACATTACTTAAAAACAAAAATACTGAGGAAAAATGGTCAGAATTCAAGTTTAGGTTGTGGAAATATACCCAACAGTATATACCAATGGGGAACAAATGCAAAAGAATTAAGTCACAGCCAATGTGGTTAAGTGCACATGTAAATGAGGAAATGGCAAAGAAAAAAAAAGCATTCAAACTATTTAGGTACTGAACATTATTTCTTAAAATACAGGGAGTGCAACAAAGATTGCAAAAAGGCAATTAGGGTAGCAAAAATAGATAATGAAACTCGAATTGCAAGGGAAAGTAAGTCTAATCCAAAAAAGTTTTTCAAATATATAAATAGCAAAAAACTTAAGAGGGAGTGCACTGGACCATTCAAAAATGAGATGGGGGAGTTGATTAGTGATGATAACGAAAAGGCCGATGTTTTAAACACTTTCTTTGCATCAGTATATACAAGGGAGCAATGAATGGTAGAAGTGCCTCAACAATAATAAAACAGTACAATTATCAGATATTGGGTTAACTCAAGAAGATGTCATGGGTAGACTGAACAAAATTAAGACTGACAAAGCACCGGGTCCTGTTGGTATACATCCAAGGGTTCTCAAGGAACTCAGTGCAGTGTTGGCAAAACCCTTATATTTACTCTTTAAAGATTCTCTCACCACAGGCTTAGTGCCACAAGATTGGCGAAGAG
Organism: Rhinophrynus dorsalis; assembly: GCA_037306005.1. NCBI lineage: Eukaryota > Metazoa > Chordata > Amphibia > Anura > Rhinophrynidae > Rhinophrynus > Rhinophrynus dorsalis. Next base: position 151,713,016 of record CM074724.1, read on the forward strand.
CCAATGTAGTGCATCTATTTAAGAAGGGAACTAAAACAGAACCTGGAAACTATAGACCTGTGAGTTTGACCTCTGTAGTGGGAAAACTGCTAGAAGGGATAATAAGGGACTATATTTAGGATTACAACACAAAAAATAAGATCATTAGCAGGAATCAACAGGGTTTTATGAAGAATAGATCATGCCAAACTAACCTTTTCAGCTTCTATGAGGAAGTAAACAGCAACATTGATAATGGCAAGGCAGTTGATGTATTATATCTAGACTTTGCAAAGGCATTTGATACAGTGCCACACAGAAGGCTGAGGTATAAAATAAGGAAAATGGGGCTAGGAGATGACCTTTGCAGTTGGATACAAAACTGGTTGAAGGATAGGGAGCAGTGTGTGGTTGTAAATGGACAATTCTGCAACACAGTTAAAGTGGAGAGTGGAGTACCTCAGGGTTCAGTATTAGGTCCGCTGCTTTTTAACATGTATATAAATTACCTAGAAATAGTTATAGAAAGCAAGTTATCAATATTTGCAGATTACACTAAATTATGCAGGGTAATTAATTCAGAACAGGATAATTGCTCTCTACAGAGGGATTTATATAAAATGGCAAATTGGGCAAACAAATGGAATATGAAGTTTAATGTTAGGAAGTGTAAAATCATGCATTTGGGAGGAAATAATCCCAAGGCTACTTATAAACTTAATGGAATCATTTTAGGGGACTCATTGCTAGAGAAAGACCTGGGTATCCTTGTCAACTACAAACTTGGAAACAGTGACCAGTGTCAAACAGCAATAGCAAAGGCAAACAAAATCCTGTCTTGCATAAAAAGAGGTATTGAAGCAAGAGTGGATAACATTATTTTGCCATTGTACAAATACTTGGTAAGACCTCACCTTGAGTATGCAGTGCAGTTTTGGGCACCAGTTCTGAAAAAGGATATACTAGAACTAGAGAGGGTACAGCGAAGAGCAACAAAATTAATTAAGGGAATGGAGGACTTGACGTATGAGGAACGACTAGACAAACTTGGTTTATTTACTCTAGGGAAAAGACAACTAAGAGGATACCTTATCACATTGTACAAATATATGAGAGGTCAATACAAGGATCTCTGTGGTGAGCTATTTATTCCAAGGTCTGATCAGATGACCAGGGGACACCCCTTGAGGTTAGAGTAAAAGAGGTTTAGACTTTAGCAGAGGAAGGGTTTTTTTACAGTGAGGTCTGTTAAATTGTGGAATTCTTTGCCCAAGGAGGTGGTTATGGCAGATACAATGGATACATTCAAGAGAAGATTAGATACATTTATTTCCAAAGGGAACATACAGAGTTTTACTGTTTATTAGTAGGCAGATCAGGATGGTCTGATAAAGACTAACTTGTTTGGTAGCAGGAAAGCTATAAAATTACTGGGGTATGAGTCGAAGGTTGAACTTGATGGACTTGTGTCTTTATTCAACCTAATTTACTATGTTACTATTTTACTATGTAAGAAAACATACACAGTAATTCAGGCAGATCTCAGACCCTTGGTTAGCATGCAGACCATACACCTATCTGTGCACCTCTACCCTACAAATTAAGAGTTCAGGCCCACCTCCATTTTCTACCTGGCCTGTCATCGCAATTACCTTCACTAGTTGGGGCAGGTGACGTTGCTGAAGCCTTAGTATCAGCACTAGAGCTAAGCCCAAGAACTGGTGGCAAGTAGAGCCTGTCCTAGACCCATATCACTACTTGAAGAAACAAGTAGTCCTGTAGTGGCCATGGTAATCATACTCCTGCTGTGACAGAGTAACATCTGCCTCTGATGATTCAGTGGCCAGAATTACAGCAGTAGCAAACTCCAGGATGTCACTACTGGTGGTGGTGATGCCTATACCTATTTGCATCTCTTTCTCCCATTCCCTATTTCTTTCTTCATACTGTCCTCCATACCAGCAGCTCCACAATCACCCTTCCTTGCATCATCACCACCACCACCAGTCTCTTGTTGCTCTATGGAACTCCTTGGGAATAACAAATATGACAGAGGGTCCCCTGCTGTCATACTTGCCATCTCCTCAGAAGAAGGCACACTGGCAAATGTAGCAGCTGAAGTGTGCTGATTGTACTGCTAGACAATTCTGCCTCCTTCTTCGATATAGTCCTCCACATCTCAAGGAATAATGTTGGTGGACTATGCATCATTGTGTCAGGGATATGTGGGCTCCATTTACCACTGGAGCTACTGACTTTCTCTTCCTCCACTATCAGTATCATCAGGATCTATCCAGCTTCTCTTGTTGCTGGCAGTGGTCATAGTGGTCTTTATTTTAACATTTATTTTATTTCTCTCTCTCTCCCCCCCCCCTTCCACTGTCTTTTCTGCCTATTCTACACCATGCTGCATGATGGTAAATTCTGGGTTTTTATAGTATGAGAACAGTAATGTTCACTACCATTGGAAAACACATACATAAAATGGAAATGTTCTCACTGAAAAATCTGTGTATTTCTTATGAAAAAGTGAAAAATCTATGTGTTTCTATATGGGCAAAAAATTCCAGCAGGAAAAAATAGATCTTTTTGCCCATCTCTAGTTGGAAATATCTATTTTTCTAATACTGTATTTCAGTTCTGCTGATGATAACGCTTGCAAAATAATAGCACTGGCATTGTGGATACTGAGCCCTGGGAGAGCATAGCACCAAAGGAATCCACTTCCACATATAAATATCAATAAGGATCCAGATGAAGGAATATGAGCTCTCTATTGTTTTTGTCAAAATTCTTCAGAGCCTCTCAAATCCAGTAAAAGTGATTTACCTGATCCTCCACCCACTGGACCAGGATAATCACTACCAGTTTGGAGATTTTACTGATAAACTTTCCAAAGTAGTTTGCAAACCTAAAAAACATCATATGGGCTTCTCTTCACTGCAGTCAGTTTAGTCGGGTCCATCTCTAAGCCCTCGGTTAAAATAATATAACTCAAGAAGGGTGAGCTTGACTTCTTGCACTTTTCCAGAGTTACATTTAGTGTTTTTGGAGGCAAGAGAGTATGAAGCAGGGTGATCAATCCTATTATATAAAAGGGCAGATGTATGTTTGTCAGATGCAGTCATGCAAAGTAGATACTGCCCGAACAGACAAAATGCACCATCTTCCTAGCCGGTCTCCCAGCCCTGTGTGCCCGGGGTCCGTCCCGGTGTGTGTGTGGCCCCGGTCGAGCAGTGTCTAGCTGAGCCTGGAGGTGCGAGTTGCATTCACGAACCCCCTGCTCTGGGTCAAGGCGCGCTTCTGCATGCACACCTGAGACTGACGAGGTAGAGGCGCGCTCCATTTTCTGGTACCTCACTTGCTGCTGTTACTGAAGCGGCAGGTGCAGGGACTGGCGGGTTCACAGCTATCTTAAACCTTTCAGTGTTAGAGGGGTACGCAAAGCATTGCTCTGCTCTCAAAGGGTTAACCCATTCAGTGCCATTCACTTTGGCCCATGTACACGGGCTTTTACACTAGTATAACATAAAAAAGTTAGCTTTGCTGCGGTTCTTGTGGCAAACTGGTGCTAGTGATGACCAGCTCATGACCTACCCTCATCAGGTGTATCTCTGTTGGTCACAGAGACAACAGATATAGTGAAGTATCACTATACTGGAGTTGGCATATACTGAGGAGTTCCTGAGGGACTGCTACTACTACAGAAGTTAAATATTGCAATTGTACTAGCAGCAGGTGGTAGTGGTGCTGCATTTTGGAAAAGTAGTGGAAGCACTTATAGCTATGGTTGTGGATGTTGACCTGTGTTTCTGCTTACTCACTGGGTGGGGGTTAGACTTGGACGTGGTTACACTGAAGCCAAAGTCTGAGATAATGTGTGTATATTTTTAGGCACGTTCACTTGTACAGACATTTGATATATAAGAGATTTTATAAACAACTATATTGCACTTTTTCAATAGCGGAAGATAAATTATTTTCCTTTCAGGTACAACTAATGTTTTGTCCATATTTTCATTGCTCTCGGTCTCTATTCATCTGTAGAAAAGGAGGAGCATGGAGGAACATAAAAATTAAATATCAATACACAAGTCATTGTGATTATCAGTATCATCATCCACTTGCTCCCCACTACTTGTAGGTTTTTTAAAATCTGAAAAAGTTTCTTTTTAAATAACCTTTGCAATTGGATACAAAACTGGCTGAAGGATAGGGAACAGTGTGTGGTTGTAAATGGAAAATTCGCAAGTACAGTTAAAGTGGAGAGTGGAGTACCTCAGGGTTCAGTATTAGGTCCGCTGCTTTTTAACATGTTTTATAATGACCTGGAAATAGATATAGAAAGCAAAATATCAATATTTGCAGATGATACTAAATTATGCAGTCATTAATTCAGAACAGGATATTTTCTCTCTACAGAGGAACTTACATACAATGTCAGATTGAGCAAACGTGGAATATGAAGTTTAATGTGGGGAAGTGTAAAGTCATGCATTTGGGAGGAAACAATCCCAAGGCTACTTATGAACTTAATGGAATAATTTTAGGTGACTCATTGCTAGAGAAAGACCTGGGTATCCTTGTCAACCACAAACTTGGAAACAGTGACCAGTGTCAAACAGCAGTAGCAAAGGCAAACAAAACCCTGTCTTGCATAAAAAAGGTATCAAAGCAAGAGTGGATAACATTATTTTGCCATTATACAAATCATTGGTAAGACCTCACCTGGAGTATGCAGTGCAGTTTTGGGCACCAGTTCTGAAAAAGGATATACTAGAAATAGAGAGGGTACATCGGAGAGCAACAAAATTAATTAAGGGAATGGAGGACTTGACATATGAGGAACGACTAAACAAACTATGTTTATTTACTGTTGAAAAAAGACGACTAAGAGGAGACCTTATCACATTGTACAAGTATATGAGAGGTCAATACAAGGATCTCTGCAGTGAGCTATTTATTCCAAGGCCTGATCAGGTGACCAGGGGACACCCCTTGAGATTAGAGGAAAGGAGGTTTAGACTTCAGCAGAGGAAGGGTTTTTTTACGGTAAGGTCTGTTAAATTGTGGAATTCATTACCCAGGGAGGTAGCTATGGCATATACAATGGATACATTTAGGAGAATATTAGATACATTTCTTTCAAAAGGGAACATATAGAGTTATACTGTTTATCAGTAGGCTGATCAGGAAGGTCTGATAAAGACTAATTTAATTGGTAGCAGGAAAGCTATAAAATTCTCAGTTACTGGGGTATGAGGCGAAAGTTGAACATGATGGACTTGTGTCTTTTTTCAACCTAATTTACTATGTTACTATGCTAAATCCACCTCTGTTATGGCAATAGCATAAGAATGTCAGCTTCTTTAATTTTAAAAGGATTATTACTACTAGCGGAACTTTTCATAGCACTTTTCCCATCAGCCTCCATAGAAGGGGTGGAAGATCATCATAATATAATATGCAAGCTGCTGCAACCATGTACTATTTTTTATTTTTGTAATTAGATTGAAAAAAGACACAAGTCCATAAATTTCAACCTTTGCCTTATTATAACCTAGAAAATGATAATTATGCAAGCATTACTGACGCCAAAATGTCTAATGGTCTATTTATCAGAGCATGTTGTTTAACCTACAACTACAAAGTTCAAGCTTCTATGTACCCTTCTACTAGAAAAACATCTAATCTTATCTTAAATATATCCATTGTATCTGCCATTACCACATCCGTGGGCAAGGAATTCCTCAATTTAACAGATCATATTGCAAAAAAAAAAAAACTTCCTCTCCTGAAGGAGAAACCTCCTTTCCTCTAGGGTGATTCCTAGTTAAAATGATCAAGCCTTGGCTCCTGGGAGAAAAAACAACATAAAGCTACTTGTAACGGTTTGTGCGACACACAGACACAGTGGTTTAGGATAAAAACCGTTTTATTGAAATCACAATAAAATAAGAACCCTCACAGGTCCTGTAGTATACAGGAAGTATAACACAGACACACGACAGGTTAACAATATATATGCCCACACAGGTCCAGTACAACCATAAGGTACTTAGCAGTCTATACTGACACAGGTCAGGCAGAATATGTTGGTTTCCCAGAACTAAGGGACTGCATGGGTTAAAGGTCTTCTAGGAGTGTAAACAGTCCCATGTGTTCAGAGTTCTGTGATATAGCTCTTCCCATATAGAGAGCTTCTGGATGCTTAATGTTAGTGGAACAAACGTGAACTGCCAGAGTACAACAGGAATAGTGTATAGAGAACACTGCCATAGCAGTAACGGAAAAATCACACACACAAGGGTTGCAAGCCCCCCACCAGGTGCGCTACAAACAAGAATCAATAGGTTACCAGTTCTTGATTTGATATCAATCCCACTTCTTCCGGTGCAGTCCCCCTTTTTATTCTTATTCTGCGCTGCCGCTTGGGTCCTGGTCGCCTGGTCTCGTGACCTCCACAGTCTTCCAACTGTACACCAAAAACAAACAAAAGAAAAGACCCAGCGCAAATGCGCACCTAAGAGTAACCTTTTGATAAACAGGACTGTTCCTTATTTAAATGAAGAAGAAAACCCCTCAGGGTGGGTACTCACTGGAAACAGAGGCTTTCCCTGCCTCTAGGTATAACAGCACAAAATAATAGCCCTTGGTCCCTTCTCTACTCTCCCACCTTCGGGATCATGAACCAACGCTACTCCAATGCGTGATCTTCGTACATAAACAGCTTTATTAAAATTGATGTACAATTCATGTACTAAAATTAAAACATCCAAACACCTAACGCGTTTCTTCACTCTTGTGACTTCATCAGAGGTAATATAGACTGGTTGCCAACTCTTACTTTTATATTATTAAACTATTAGTAACTTACCAATCCCACTGCAGCCTCTTACCGCCTCTAACCCAGAGCAAACGATATGCTCTCCAAATCCCGGAAGCATTGTGCGTTTCAAATCATCGGAAGTATTGCTCACTCGAGAATAATCACATGCTTCCGGATTCTGTAACGGAGACTGACACTTGCACACTGCTGGAGCAGTAACGGAGACTACACCAATGACTCACTGCTGTAGCAGTAACGGATACAATCACTTGCACTCTGCAGGAGCAGTAACGGAGGACACTGCCGTAGCAATAACGTAGGCAAATACTTGCACTCTGCAGGAGCAGAAACGGAGACTAAGTCAATGGCACACTGCCGGAGCAGTAATGGAGGCAGACACTTGCACCCTGCAGGAGCATTAACAGAGGACTAGGCCAATGGCACACTGCTGGAGCAGTAACGGAGGCAGACACTTGCAACCTGCAGGAGCAGTAACGGAGGACTAGGCCAATGACACACTGCCGGTGCAGTAACAGAAACTGACTCTCACACTCCGCTTGCACAACGGGAACCGGATAGCCTGGAGAATAAGAATGTCGCCAAGGCGACAATAAGCTGACAGAAGCAGGAATGTCAACCAAGCCGGGTCGAATCACGGAGCAAGAACGTCAGCCAAGCCGGGTTGAATCACGGAGCAGGAACGTCAACCAAGCGGGGTCGAATCACGGAGCAGGAACGTCAGCCAAGCGGGGTCGAATCACGGAGCAGGAACGTCAGCCAAGCTGGGTCGGTACACAGGAACAGGAACGTCAGCCAGGCCGGGTCGGTACACAGGAGCAGGCACTGAAGAATAGTCAGGCAATCCAGGTCGGTACACAGGAGCAGGAGAACAGATGCAGAGTAGTCAGGCAGGCCAAGTCGGTACACTGGGAAACACTGAGCAGAGAACTAGCACTGGTACAGGAACACCACGAAAGGGCACCGTGTGGGTGCTGGAGCCCACTATATAAAGGCCATACTGGGCGGGAAAAATACAGGACAGCCAATGGGAGCACACACAGAGTAGACTGACAGGAAAAAAATACCAAGGGAGCATGGGCACCGTGATAGTACCCCCCTCTCAAAGACCCCCTCTCCTGGAAGAGGGACCTGGCTTCTGAGGATATTTAGAGTGGAAATTGCACAGTAATCTAGGAGCATGAAGGTCATTCTGATCAACCCAGGAACGTTCCTCAGCAGAGCCGGAATACAGGCAAGGCGCACGAGGCGCCTGCCTAGGGCAAGGCCAAATGAGGGGGGCCCGGAAACCTCATCTCAGTTACAGCTCCGCTCACAGCACAAAAACAGGCAGATTTTTATTATACGGTCTTCTAGGCACCATCTTGTGCCCGAAATCTGCAATAGCAGCTTACATGTTATCACTGTATGCCTTTTCCTCTACACCGCTGCCACCCTGTGGACTTAAACGGCTATAAAAGGTAAATTGCTCTATGGACGCAGCGTGACAGAATAGCTATGGGCCAAAACAAGCTCCGAACAGGCTGAAAACCCTCTTCTGGACCACCAAAACCTGGCGATTTCAATCAACAAGTATGTCTTTACCTTTCTATTACGAGCTATCACGGTTCCCGTGACTCCTTGTCACTCTCTGTTGTGGTGCTTTTCCATTGGCGGAGTTTGATTGGCCCGCCCAGGGTGTACTTTTATATACTGGGCCTATGGCACCTGTCAGGTGCCCTTTCGTGGTGTTCCTGTTCCTGCGCCATTGTTGCTGTGTTCCTGCGTTCTTGTGTACTGACTTGGCCCGTCTGACTACTCTGCTGTTCCTGCTCCGTGATTGACCCGGTTCTGGCTGACGTTCCTGCTCCGTGATTGACCCGGCTCTGGCTGACGTTCCTGCTCCGTGATTGCTTCCAGTGTTCCTGCGAGATTTCGATCTCTTGCCTGGCAACATTCTGAACTGTGCTTGTAGTGTTGCACTGACTGATCACGCTTCCTCTGCTGAGCTGTGGCCTCCGTTATTGAGCCTGTGTGTACACTTGCAGAGCTTGTTGCCTCCGTTACCGAGCCTGTCAGAGAATACTTGATGAGCTGTTGCCTGCTTTACCGAGCCTGTCAGAGAACACTTGCTGTGCTTGTTGACTCCGTTACCGAGCCTGTCTGTGTACACTTTCCAAGCTTGCTGCCTTCGATTCTGAGCCATTTAACACTTTATGAGCTTGTTGCCTCCATCACCGAGCCTATCTGTTTACACTAGCAGAGCAGTATCTCCAACTACGGTGCTCGTTTCCTTGCAGTCATTGCACCGCGTGGTGCTATTGGGCATACTGTTAGCTCTTGCAGTGTGTTGCTCTGTTTCGGCACCGGAAGGGTGTCTTGGCTCTGGTCTCCTATTGCTCACAGTGTTGTACCATCATACAGCACCAGGAAGTGTGTTTGGCTCACGTTATATTTGCTTGTGCAGTGTCTCCTCCGTTACCGCACCTAAGGGGTGCTCTCGGCTCTGGTCCCATTTGCATATGCAGTGTCTCCTCCGTTACCACACCTAAGGGGTGCTCCTGGCTCTGGTTCCATTGGCTCTTGCAGTGTCTCTCCTCCGTTATTGCACCCAAGTGGTGGTATTGGCTCTAGCTCCAGTCAGTCCTTGCTATACTATTGGGCATATTACAATCCAGCTATCTGGTAGTGATCCAGTTCAGTCGCACTGCTAGCGCTTGCCTATTTCACTACTACTGGGACTGTTTATATTCACCGGGCGTTGGCTAATCACCACAACAGAGACTGATTATTTGTATTGGGCATTAACCCTTTTACCTTCATTGATTCTGTTGAGTGCTATTTGCTCCTACTCTATTGGGCCTGTACTACATCCATTACTTGTCTATACCTTTGATTACCTATTCTGGCCCCCAGGGGCACTGTTCCTTATTTTTACCTCAATAAATCTGTGTTTTATTTTTAACCTTGGTCTGAGTGTTGTAAAAACTGTAACACTAGCACTATATTGTACATAAGAGACAGCAACTAATTAACACAGTTCCTTATTACTAATGCACTAACTACTCCCCAATCAAATAGTATTCAGCCCATCCCTCACCACCACTCCTACATCCTATTTCCTATCTAAACTAGACTCAAAAACCACGATTCCAACCCAAAAAACCTACTCCCTCCAACCTCACTCCACCACCAATAAATCCACCCCACACCAACTATCCCAACCAACTTCAACCATCCCGAACCCTACCTCACCTCCCCCCAATCCACTAGTCTAGCCCTACCCAACCCAACCTCCCAAACCCTACCTATCCTCCTCAAACAACCCCTATTACCCCATACCCCAAAAACCACCCAAACACTAGGAATCCTACCTACCTGTGTAAAGTGCGGCAGGGGTGAATAGAGTTCATGGTATGGGGGGGCCCTGTGGAGTGTTAATCCAGCTCTGTTCCTCAGGGCCATAGCCTTTCCAATGGACCAAATACTGCAATTTTCCTCTAAATCTGCGTGAATCAATAATGCTTTGAATCTTGTACTCCTCCTGACCCTGAACCTCCACCGGACCGGGAACCACAGGAGTGGTAGTGTAGCGGTTGCATACCAAAGGTTTCAGCAGAGATACATGGAACACATTATGAATGCGCATAGACGCAGGGAGATCCAAGGCATACGAAACAGGGTTAATTTTACGGATCACCCTGAATGGACCAATAAACCGAGAAGCCAACTTATTAGACTGAACTTGCAACTTGAGGTTTCTGGAGGAAAGCCATACCCTGTCCCCAACCTGAAAGGAGACTGCTGGCAGCCGTCTACGGTTAGCGTGTCGCTGATGACGCTGGAACGAATGACTGAGGGCCCTCTGAACCTGTGCCCAAGTGGAGCGGAGTTGCTCAATGTGCTCGTCCAGAGCTGGAATCTGTTGCAGCTGGAATGAGTCCGGGAGCAAACATGGCTGGAACCCGTAGTTGATGAGAAACGGGGAGCTCCCGGACCATGAATTGACCGCACAGTTCCTGGCAAACTCTGCCCACGGCAACAGGTCTGCCTAATTATCATGATGATCGGTGACAAAACAGTGCAGGAACTGTTCCAATCCCTGATTGGCACGTTCAGCGGCTCCATTGGTCTGGGGATGGTAGGCAGAAGAAAAGGACAATTGAATGCCCATCTGATCACAGAATGCTCTTCAAAATCTGGATACAAATTGTCTTCCAAGGTCGGACACCAGAACTCTAGGTACCCCATGCAACCGGAACACCTCTTTAGCAAAGCCAACTGCCAACTCCTGGGCAAAGGGGAGGCCAGGGAGGGGGAGAAATGAGCCATTTTAGAGAATCTGTCAACCACCATCAGGATGAATGAGTAACCCCTAGACACTGGCAGTTCTCCCAGGAAATCAATAGATACGTGGGACCAAGGACGTTCACCATTAGGCACTGGTTGGAGAAGGCCCACTGGGAGGTGTCTAGGTGTATTGGCATGGGCACATGTGGTACAGGCTGCGGTAAATGCGGAACAGTCGGCCCGTAGGGAGGGCCACCAGAAAACTTGTGAAAGAGACCATATTAGTTGATCCCTCCCAATATGCCCAGCAGCCTTAGAAGAGTGATATGTCTCGAGTAAACGGGTATGAAATGGCTCATCCACAAAGCACTTGTCCACTGGGGTTTCTGGGGGAGCTGTAGCCTGGGTAGCCAGAATCTCTTCCCCCAGTGGTGAAGTGATACTCGTACGTAGGGTAGCCAGGATGCGATCAGGCTGAATGATGGGTACAGAGACCTCATCCTTCTCTATTTCTGGCCCAAACTGTCTAGACAGGGCATCAGCCCTAACATTCTTGGAACCCGGCAAATACTATGAAGTTGAAGCGGGATAAAAAGAGGGCCCATCTGGCCTGACGAGAGGACAGTCTCTAAGCCTCTGAGAGATAAGTCAGGTTTTTATGGTCAGTTAGAATTAACTCTGGAGTTCTAGTACCCTCCAGCAGGTGACACCACTCTTTCAACGCGAGAATGATAGCCAGGAGTTCTCTGTCGCCATTTTCATAATGACTCTGAGCACTAGACAGTTTTTTAGAGAAAAACCCACATGGTCTGACAGTGCCCCCTGCAACCGGGCGCTGTGATAGTACTGCCCTACCCCAATCTCAGAGGCATCAACCTCCAGCGTGAATGGAAGGGAAGGATTGGGGTTGGAAAGTACAGGAGCAGATGCGAAGGCGGATTTCAGTGTCTCAAAGACATGATCAGCTGCCTCAGACCATTGGGAAGGATTAGCACCCATGTGCGTAAGGTCAGACAGAGGTTTCACAATAGTGGAAAAATTTTGGATAAACTTTCTGTAATAATTGCCACACCCCAAAAAGCACTGAATCACCTTTAACCCTTTGGGCCGTGGCCATTGTAATACTGCTGCGAGTTTCTCCTGGTCCATGGCAATACCATCCTTAGAGATCATGAAACCCAAAAAAGGCACTTTGGACCTGTGAAATTCGCACTTTTCCATCTTACAGAATAGCTTATTCTTGCGTTAATGAAGCAAGACCACGGACACATCCTTGATCCTTGAGTATATCATCAAGGTAAACTACTACACAGGATTGTAGCATATCACGGAGAATATAGTTAATAAATTCTTAAAACACTGCAGGTGCGTTACAGAGGCCAAATGGCAAAACTAGGTATTTATAATGCCTGGATCTGGTATTAAATGCCGTTTTCCACTCATCCCCAGCTTTTATCCTGATCAGGCTATAGGCAGCACGTAGATCTAATTTTGTAAAGATGGAAGAACCTTTAAACCTGTCAAATAGTTTGGTGATGAGTGGTATGGGGTAGGCATTCTTGGGCATCAGTTTATTTAATCCTCGATAATCGATACACGGCCTTAACTCTCCATTCGTCTTTTTAACAAAGAAGAAACCAGCACCAGCAGGTGAGGTCGACTTTCTAATGATCCCTCTTTTTAGGGCATCATCAATGTATTCCTCCATAGCCTGATTTTCATTGCACGAAAGTGGGTACGTGCGCCCCCTAGGAGGCACAACCCCCGGGGGCAAATCAATGGCACAATCGTATGCCCTGTGCAGGGGCAAATTGCTAGCCTCTCCCTTACTAAATACGTCACTGAATTGGTGGTACTCGGCCAGCACGGAGGGAGAGGTACACAGGATCTTAACTGGATGAGTCACACAATGCTCAATTGTAAAGGTTTGTTCGACTCGCAGACACAGTGGTTTAGGATAAAAACAGTTTTATTGAATATACAATACAGTAAGAACCTTCACAGGTCCTGTAATATACAGGCAGTATAATACAGACACACGACAGGTTAATTGCACAATGCCCACACAGGTCCACTATAAAATGAAGGTACAGACAGTATATACTGACACAGGTCAGGCAAGAGGAGTAAGTTTCCCAGGAGTCTGGTACTGCAGGAGTTAAAGATCATCAATGATTGCAAACAGTTCCATGTATGACGGTACTGAGATAGCACTTATACCGAGCTTCAGGTCGCCCAAGTGCTAGCAGAATAACGTGAACTTCCAGAGCTCAACAAATGTAGTAATGAGCACTGCCGGAGCAATAACGGAGGCAGACACTTGCAACCGGTATAGCAGTAACGGAGGACAAGCCAATGGCACACTACCGGAGCAATAACGGAGGCAGACACTTGCAACCAGTGCAGCAGTAACGGAGGACAAGGCCAAGGCTCACTGCTGGTGCAGTAACGGAGGCAGACACTGGCAACCTGCAGGAGTAGTAATGGAGGACAAGCCAATGGCGACTACCGGAGCAATAACGGAGGCAGACACTTGCAACCGGTATGATCAGTAATGGAGGACTAGGCCAAGGCACACTGGCGGAGCAGTAACGGAGGCACCCACTAGAAACCTGCAGGATCAGTAGAAGAGGACAAGCCAATGGCGATTACTGGAGCAATCACGGAGGCACACACTTGCATCCGGTATAGCAGTAACAGAGGACTAGGCCAAAGGCACACTGCTGGAGCAGTAACGGAGGCACACTCTAGCAAACTGCAGGAGCAGTAGCGGAGGACAAGACAATGGCGACTACTGGAGCAATCACAGAGGCACACACTTGCAACCAGTATGGCAGTAACGGAGGACTAGGCCAAAGGCGCACTGCTGGAGCAGTAACGGAGACAACACTGGCAACCTGCAGGAGCAGTAACGGAACAGGCTCAAGTGCTAGTAAGCCAGGCAACCGGATTGTCTGCTGAATAAGAATGTCGCAGAGGCGACAATAACTGAAGAAGCAGGAACATCAATCAAGCTGGGTCGGTACTCAGGAACATCAGCCAGGCCGTGTCAGAACACAGGAACGTCAGCTGGTCCGGGTTGGTACACTAGAGCAGGAACGTCAGCCGGTCCGGGTCGGTACACTGGAGCAGGAACGTCAGCCAGGCCGGGTCGATACACAGGAGCAGACACTGAAGAGAAGTCAGGCAATCCGGGTTGGTACACAGGAGCTGGAAACTGAAGAGTAGTCAGGCAGGCCAAGTCGGTACACTGGGAAACACTGAGCAGTAAGCTAGCACTGGTACAGGAACACCACGAAAGGGCACCGTGTGGGTGCAGGAGCACAGTATATAAAGGCCATACTGGGCGGGATCAACACAGGACAGCCAATTAGAGCATAAACAGGATAACTGACAGGAAAACAAATACAAGGGGTGTGCCGTGATAGTACCCCCCTCTCAAAGACCCCCTCTCCTGGAAGAGGGACCTGGCTTCTGAGGATATTTAGAGTGAAAAATACGCAGTAATCTAGGAGCATGAAAGCCCTTCTGATCAATCCAGGAACGTTCCTCAGGGCCATAGCCTTTCCAATGGACCAAATACTGCAATTTTCCTCTAAATCTGCATGAATCAATAATGCTTTGAACCTCGTACTCTTCCTGACCCTGAACCTCCACCGGACCGGGAACCACAGGAGTGGTAGTGTAGCGGTTGCATACCAATGGTTTCAGTAGAGATACATGGAACACATTATGAATGTGCATAGATGCAGGGAGATCTAAGGCATATGAGACAGGGTTAATTTTACAGATCACCCTGAATGGACCAATAAACTGGGGAGCCAACTTGTTAGACGGAACTTGCAACTTGAGGTTTCTGGAGGAAAGCCATACCCTGTCCCCAACCTGAAAGGAGACCACTGGCAGCCGTCTACGGTTAGCGTGGCACTGATGACGCTGGAATGACTGACTGAGGGCCCTCTGAACCTGTGCCCAAGTGGAGCGGAGTTGCTCAATGTGCTAGTCCAGAGCTGGAATCTGTTGTGACTGGAATGAGTCCGGGAGCAAACATGGCTGGAACCCGTAGTTGATGAGAAACGGGGAGCTCCTGGACGATGAATTAAGCGCACAGTTCCTGGCGAACTCTGCCCATGGCAACAGGTCTGCCCAATTATCATGATGATCGGTGACAAAACAGCACAGGAACTGCTCCACTCCCTGATTGGCACGCTCAGCAGCCCCATTGGTCTGGGGATGGTAGGCAGAAGAAAACGACAGTTGAATGCCCATCTGTTCACAGAATGCTCTCCAAAATCTGGATACAAATTGGCTCCCGTGGTCGGACACCAGAACTCTAGGTACCCCATGCAATCGGAACACTTCCTTAGCAAAAACAACAGCTAACTCCTGGGCAGAGGGAAGGCCAGGAAGGGGCACGAAATGAGCCAGTTTCGAGAATCTGTCAACCACCATCAGGATGAATGATTACCCCCTAGATACTGGCAGTCCTCACAGGAAATCAATGGCTACGTGGGACCAGGGACATTCACCATTAGGCACTGGCTGGAGTAGGCCCACTGGGAGGTGTCTAGGGGTCTTGGCACAGGCATAGGTGGCACAGGCTGTGGTAAATGCAGAACAAACAGCCCTTAGGGAGAGCCACCAGAAAACTTGTGAAAGAGACCATATTAGTTGATCCCTCCCAATATGCCCAGCAGCCTTAGATTAGTGATACGTTTCAAGTAAACGGGTACAGAATGGCTCATCCACAAAACACTTGCCCACTGGGGTTTCCGGGGGAGCCGTAGCCTGGGTAGCCAGAATCTCTTCCCCCAGTGGCGAAGTGATACTAGTGCGTAGGGTAGCCAGGATGTGGTCAGGCTGGATAATGGGTACCGGGACCTCGTCCTTCTCTGTTTCAGACCCAAATTGTCTAGACAGGGCATCAGCCCTAACATTCTTGGAACCCGGCAAGTAAGATACTATGAAGTTGAAGATGGATAGAAACAGAGCTCATATGGCCTGACGAGAGGACAATCTCTTAGCCTCTGAGAGATAGGTCAGGTTTTTGTGGTCAGTTAGGATTAGCACAGGATTTCTGGTACCCTCCAGTAAGTGACGCCATTCCTTCAAGGCGAGAATTATAGCCAGAAGTTCTCTGTTGCCAATCTCATAATGACTCTGAGCACTAGACAGCTTTTTTGAGAAAAACCCACATGGTCTAGGAGCGCCCCCTGCCACTGGGCGTTGAGATAGTACTGCCCCTACCCCAATCTCAGAATCTCAGAGGCATCGACCTCCAACATAAATGGAAGGGACGGGTTGGGGTGGGACAGTACAGGAGCAGATGCAAAGGCAGATTTCAGTGTCTCAAAGGCATGATCAGCTGCCTCAGGCCATTGGGAAGGATTAGCACCCTTGTGCGTGAGGTCAGACAGAGGCTTCACAATAGTAGAAAAATTTTGGATAAACTTTCTGTAATAATTGGCGAAACCCAAAAAACGCTGGATCGCCTTTAACCCTTTGGGCCGTGGCCATTGTAATACGGGTGTGAGTTTCTCCTGGTTCATAGCAATACCCTCCTTAGAGATCACAAAACCCAAAAAAGGCACTTTGGACCTGTGAAACTCTCACTTTTCCATTTTGCAGAATAGTTTATTTTTGCGTAAGCGGAGCAACACCTCGGACACATCCTTGATGTGTTGGGACAAATTAGCCGAGTGTATGAGTATATCATCAAGGTAGACTACTACACAGGATTGTAGCATATCACGGAGGATATCGTTAATAAATTCTTGAAACACCGCAGGTGCGTTACAGAGGCCAAATGGCACAACTAGATATTCATAATGCCCGGATCTGGTATTAAATGCCTTTTTCCACTCATCCCCAGCTTTTATCCTGATCAGGTTATAGGCAGCACATAGATCTAATTTCATAAAGGTGGAAGAACCTTTTAACCTGTCAAATAGTTTGGTGATTCTTGGGCATCAATTTATTTAGTCCACAATAATCAATGCACGGCCTTAACTCGCCATTCTTCTTTTTAACAAAGAAGAACCCAGCACCAGCAGGCGAGGTTGACTTTCTAATGATCCCTCTTTTTAGGGCATCCTCAATGTATTCCTCCATAGCATGATTCTCTTCGCGCGAAAGTGGGTACGTGCGTCCCCTAGGGGGCACCACCCCCGGGGGCAAATCAATGGCACAAAGGAACTATCCATGAAGTAACCGGCCACGCCGGAATCAATCAGAGCCAGAACCTCCACCGAATGTTCTGCCCAAGAAAATAACACCTGGATCGTGGGTTTATGCATAATGGGGTCTAGGGACTGCTGAACACCACCTAGGGCCTGTCCCCCAAGGTACCCTAGGTGCGTTCGTTTCCCGGACATACGGGGCAGGTACGTAACATATGCCCAGCTTTACCACAGTACAAACATAACCCCTGCCTCTTGCGGTGTGCCGTTCCTCCTTGGTTAATCTGGTAAATCCTAGTTGAATAGGTTCACAGGATTCCTGTTTAAGATCAAGAGGCTTAGGCAGAGAGGGAGGGGTGGGTGGGCTCAAAAGACTGCTGTGCCAGCTGCTACTAGGACGTAGCCTATGGTCTTTAGCCACAAGTCTCTCACGGATCCGAGAATCATTCAGAATAGCGTAATCAATATATTCATCCAAATCACTAGGCAATTCTCTAGCTGCAGTCTCATCTTTAATATGGTCAGCCAGACCTTGGGCAAATGCTGCCACCAATGCTTCATTATTCCAACCTACCTCTGCTGCTAATGTACAAAATTCTATGGCACAGTCACCCACAGTACAATTGCCCTGTTGTATCTCCATCAATCGTTTAGCAGCAGAGGCGGCTCTGCCAGGAACTTCAAATACTCTCCAAAATGTCTGCACAAATTCCCTGAAGTTCCTGGTGCAAGGTTTAGCATTCTCCCATAAGGGATTGGCCCATGCCAGGGCTCTGTCTGTCAATAATGATATCATAAAACCGACCATACTACGGTCATTAGGAAAAGCATAAGGGGTTAACTCCAAAAATATCTCTAGTTGGTTAAAAAACCCTCTGCACAGGGTGGGTTCACCATCATATCTGAGTGGTAACGGAGCAGAAGCAGTTAACCCTTTGACTGAAGCAACAGAAGTCATGGGCTGACTCTCCGGTGTGGAAACTGGGGAGACCGCCGGGTTCGGAACAGGCTTATCAAGGTGCACCGTACGCTCAAGGATAGTTTGTATGGTCAATGTCTACTGGTCCAAACGCTGCTCATGTAAATCCATCCTCCAGTGGATGTTCGGTGTATTACCTTCACCTTTATTGTCTGAGGTCATGGCCCTTTCGTACTGTAACGGTTTGTTTGACTCGCAGACACAGTGGTTTAGGATAAAAACACAGTTTTATTGAATTCACAATACAGTAAGAACCTTCACAGGTCCTGTAATATACAGGCAGTATAATACAGATACACGACAGGTTAATTGTACAATGCCCACACAGGTCCACTATAAAATGAAGGTACAGACAGTATATACTGACACAGGTCAGGCAAGAGGAGTAAGTTTCCCAGGACTCTGGTACTACAGGAGTTAAAGTTCATCAATGATTGCAAACAGTCCAATGTGTGAAGGTACTGAGATAACACTTATACCGAGCTTCAGGTCGCCCAAGTGCTAGCAGAATAACGTGAACTTCCAGAGCTCAACAGTTGTAGTAATGAGCACTGCTGGAGCAATAACGGAGGCAGACACTTGCAACCGGTATAGCAGTAACGGAGGACAAGCCAATGGCACACTACCGGAGCAATAACGGAGGCAGACACTTGCAACCGGTGTAGCAGTAACGGAGGACTAGGCCAAGGCTCACTGCCGGAGCAGAAATAGACACAACCCAAAGGGGACAAGAAAAACCCCCCCAACAAGCAAGACCTTTAACAGAGGCACTCAAGCAAGAGTCAGAATAATGTACAAATATGTCTATCTTTATTAGTTATATTCCAAACTGACACATATTAAAACATAATTAAAAACAAGGGGTGCCGTATAGAAGGTTCATTAATACATACAGCTCACATATGTATAATCATAAAATGATCAAATTGCAATACACAACATGTTACTATACTGAGGCTGTAGACCAAATAATTATACAACTATCTGTGGCTAATAATACTAATCACCACTTACATTCACAAATACATTAATCGTAAGGTGCTAGAAACATATGTGCAAAGTGCAACAATCACTACATACAATGGTCATAAATATCAAAGTGAACTCCCCCCAAAAAACAAGGTTAAGGTTAAATCAACCACAGGTAGAAGCAGCAAACCTGACTAAAACGGCACCTCCAACCACAAAACCCAACGCGTATTGCCAAACGAAGCCACACTGCCGGAGCAGTAACGGAGGCACACACTAGCAACCTGCAGGAGCAGTAGCGGAGGGCAAGTCAATGGCGACTACTGGAGCAATCACGGAGGCACACACTTGCAACCGGTATAGCAGTAATGGAGGACTAGGCCAAAGGCACACTGCCGGAGCAGTAACGGAGGCACACACTAGCAACCTGCAGGAGCAGTAGCGGAGGACAAGCCAATGGCGATTAAAGGAGCAATCACGGAGGCACACACTTGCAACCGGTATGGCAGTAACAGAGGACTAGGCCAAAGGCGCACTGCCGGAGCAGTAATGGAGACAACACTGGCAACCTGCAGGAGCAGTAACGGAACAGGCTCAAGTGCTAGTAAGCCAGGCAACCGGATTGTCTGCTGAATAAGAATGTCGCAGAGGCGACAGTAACTGAAGAAGCAGGAACGTCAATCAAGCCGGATTGGTACACAGGAACAGGAACGTTAGCCAGGCTGGGACAGAACACAGGAGCAGGAACGTCAGCCAGTCTGGGTCAGTACACTGGAGCAGGAATGTCAGCCGGTCCGGGTCGGTACACTGGAGCAGGAACGTCAGCCAGGCCGCGTCGATACACAGGAGCAGACACTGAAGAGAAGTCAGGCAATCCGGGTTAGTACACAGGAGCTGGAAACTGAAGAGTAGTCAGGCAGGCCAAGTCGGTACACTCATCAGGATAAAAGCTGGGGATGAGTGGAAAATGTTCTCTGTAACGCACCTGCGGTGTTTCAAGAATTTATTAACGATATCCTCCGTAATATGCTACAATCCTGTGTAGTAGTCTACCTTGATGATATACTCATACACTCGGCTAATTTGTCCCAACACATCAAGGATGTGTCCGAGGTGTTGCTCCGCTTACGCAAAAATAAACTATTCTGCAAAATGGAAAAGTGAGAGTTTCACAGGTCCAAAGTGACCTGGAGGGTATTGCTATGGACCAGGAGAAACTCGCAGCCGTATTACAATGGCCACGGCCCAAAGAGTTAAAGGCGATCCAGCGTTTTTTGGGTTTCGCCAATTATTACAGAAAGTTTATCCAAAATGTTTCCACTATTGTAAAGCCTCTGTCTGACCTCACACACAAAGGTGCTAATCCTTCCCAATGGTCTGAGGCAGCTGATCATGCCTTTGAGACACTGAAATCCGCCTTCGCGTCTGCTCCTGTACTGTCCCACCCCAACCCGTCCCTTCCATTCACATTGGAGGTCGATGCATCTGAGATTGGGGTAGGAGAAGTACTATCTCAACGCCCAGTGGCAGGGGGCGCTCCTAGACCATGTGGGTTTTTCTCAAAAAAGCTGTCTAGTGCTCAGAGTCATTATGAGATTGGCAACAGAGAACTTCTGGCTATAATTCTCACCTTGAAGGAATGGCGTCACTTACTGGAGGGTACCAGAAATCCTGTGCTAATCCTAACTGACCACAAAAACCTGACCTATCTCTCAGAGGCTAAGAGATTGTCCTCTCGTCAGGCCATATGAGCTCTGTTTCTATCCATCTTCAACTTCATAGTATCTTACTTGCCGGGATCCAAGAATGTTAGGGCTGATGCCCTGTCTAGACAATGTGGGTCTGAAACAGAGAAGGACGAGGTCCCGGTACCCATTATCCAGCCTGACCACATCCTGGCTACCCTACGCACTAGTATCACTTCACCACTGGGGGAAGAGATTCTGGCTACCCAGGCTATGGCTCCCCCGGAAACCCCTGCTAGCACTTGGGCGACCTGAAGCTCGGTATAAATGCTATCTCAGTACCTTCACACATGGGACTATTTGCAATCATTGATGAACTTTAACTCCTGCAGTACCACAGTCCTGGGAAACTTACTCCTCTTGCCTGACCTGTGTCAGTATATACTGTCTGTACCTTCATTTTATACTGGACCTGTGTGGGCATTGTATAATTAACCTGTCGTGTATCTGTATTATACTGCCTGTATATTACAGGACCTGTGAAGGTTCTTATTGTATTGTGAATTCAATAAAACTGTGTTTTTATCCTAAACCACTGTGTCTGTGAGTCGAACAAACCGTTACACTCAGTCTCCATTACTGCTACGGCAGTGCTCAAGTTGCCTGGTCTCCATTACTGCTACGGCAGTGTTCACATTGCTTAGTCTCCATTTCTGCTATGGCAGTGCTCAAGTTGCTCAGTCTCCATTACTGCTACTGCAGTCCACAATTGTCTGGTATTAGTGTTGAGCGAGCGTGTTCGGCCGATGCTCGGATCGGCTCGAGCATCGCTGTGCTCGGCACATGGCGGTACTCGTCGAGTACCGCCATGTGCTCGCCCGCCATGTTCGGGTGGCGGGGATCTGTGCCGGAAGAGGCACAGATCTGAAGACGCTCCGCTGGACCACCAGGGACTGGAGGTACGGGGGCATTGCGGAGATGAAGGGGGCATTGCGGAGATGAAGGGGGACATTGTGGAAGAGGGGCATAGAGTCTATGCCCCTCTTCCACAATGTCCCCCTTCATCTCCGCTATGCCCCTCTTCCACAATGTCCCCCTTCATCTCCTCTATGCCCCTCTTCCACAATGTCCCCCTTCATCTCCGCTATGCCCCTCTTCCACAATGTCCCCCTTCATCTCCTCTATGCCATAGAGGAGATGAAGGGGGACATTGTGGAAGAGGGGCATAGCGGAGATGAAGGGGGACATTGTGGAAGAGGGGCATAGCGGAGATGAAGGGGGACATTGTGGAAGAGGGGCATAGCGGAGATGAAGGGGGCATAGCGGAGATGAAGGGGGACATTGCGGAGCTGAAGGGGGCATTCGGAGATGAAGGGGGCATAGCGGAGATGAAGGGGGGCATTGACCAGGCACCCTCCCCTCATCAGAGCAGGGGGTGCCTGGTATAATGCTCGTGTCGCCCCATTGCATTCAATGGGGCTCGGGTGCTCGGCCGAGCACTCGAGCCTCAGGGGGTGCTCGGTCAGAGCACCCGAGCATCGTGGTGCTCGCTCAACACTATCTGGTATCCATTATCTTGGGCGTTTCTCGAATTAAAGCTCTCACCTCTATTTGAGCTTCTTAAAACTGCTTGCTACACTAGGGCCTGTCTACAGTCTCTGTCTACTATTAACCCATACAGTACTGAAAAACTGTGACTCATACAAGATCTGCCTGACCTGTGTTCTATGGACTCTTTACTTATACTAGACCTGTGTGGGCTTACCTCTGTATAATCTGTCTAGTGGCTGTACTATATTTTGTATATATTACAGGACCTGTGAGGGTTATTGTGATCTTTATTGTTTAATAAAATTGTGTTTTATCCAAACCTACTGTGTCTGTGTGTCGAACAAACCGTTACAAACTCCACTACAAAGCATGCAAAATCCCAATCTCCTCCTTCCTGGGTCTGCCAGATCGGGGTCTTTCAAATCTCATCCTCTTATTTCTCCTGTCTTACCTCTAAATGGTACTCCTTCTGGCTCACTGCTTCCATTGCCCTCACCTATGACACATATTTTTTATGACCACTCCTCCCCATATACACTAGAAGCCTTACAATTTCCCCTGTGGTCCGGGATTCCCCATGCTATCATGATGGATTTCTTCTCTGATGGGCAGGTTCTGCCGTTCGACATTCTGTCCTCTAGATTCCACCTACCCCAGAGGGAGATTTGGAGATACCTCCGCCTGATACACTTTCTTCAATCTCCTAGACTCCTTGCCGCTTCTTCTCGTTCTCCTAAAGATTTCAACGCATTTGAGAAACTTATTAATAAAGATTTCCCCTCTACAAAACGATACCTTGGGACAATGTACGGTTTCCTTAATAACTCGGAGTGTGGCACGAAGCCTCTATATGCTTGTAGGTGGGAACAGGAGCTTGGAACCCCTTTAGACAATCAAGACTGGAAGACCATCTGGTATACTATAAATAAGGCATCTCTCTCCTCCCAGGCACTTGAGATGAACTTTAAAATGCTCTCTCGATGGCATCTTACCCCAGCTAGACTCCATGCCATCTCCTCTTCATGTAGCACGCTGTGCTGGCGTTGCCATTCGGCTAGGGGTACATGTCTCCATTTATGGTGGGACTGTCCAATTATACAGCCGTATTGGAGATCTTGTATCTCTACTGTTAACAATGTCCTGGGGATTCATCTCAGCCAGGACCCTCTGCAAATCCTGTTTTTTAAGGATCTCCCTCACTTGCCCCTGCATGCAAAAATACTGCTCTTTGCTATGTTTAATGCTGCAAAGGCTTTAGTACCCCTCCTTTGGAAGCAAGAATCTGCCCCTTCACATTTAGAATGGAGAGCTAGAGTAGAAGACCAGGTACTCCTACTGAGGCTGAATTTATTACAGAAAAATATAGACCAGGAGTCACTTTGGCCTCTCCTTCAGCCTTGGTTTCACCCATAATTACTTCTACCCCTTCTCAAGGGTTACTTGTCAGTTGTCCAGCCCTACTGATCATTAATCTCCTGACAGTCGTACAATACCTTTCTTTCTCTTTGTCCATTCTCCTGTCTTCTTGTGCTTTTCCTGCACCTCTGTCTGTCTTACTCTGTTTTCTTTTCTATCCATAGTCTTTCTCCTTTCTCTATCTATCCTTCTCTCCCCATGCCTCTTTCTTTTACAGAGTTATTCTTCTGTTACTCACTCTCTTCCTCTTGGACAAAACTGTATACCTGGGTCACTCATGAGCTATGTACCTGTTACGACCTGATCACACTCAAATTATTAAGTTGGGTTTGCTTCGTTTTTCCCATGGACCCCCAATTGCGACCATTGTACCTAAATAATACATGTTATTCTCGATTATGTTCCACAGTTGGGCGAGAATTTCGTCCTCTAGATGTAAATGCTGGTGATCTGTATTCTTTGTATTTCTTTAATGACTCAATAAAGACATAATTAAACAATAAAAAAAAAAAATTATCATGCCTTGGAATGAAAAGCTCACTACAGAGATTCTTATAATAATGACCTCACATATACTTATACAGTGGCATCTTTTCTCTAGATGAAATAAACCAAGCTTGGCTAAACACTCTTTATACTTCAACTCATCCATTTCTTTAACTAATTTTGTGGCTCTAATCTGTACTCACTCCAGTTCTAAAATATCCTTTTTTAGAACTGGTGCCCAAAACTGCACTGCATATTCAAGATGATGTCTTACCACTGATTTGTAAAGTGGCAAAAATTATGTTTTCCTCTCTTGCTTCACTATCCCTTTTTATGCTAGACAGTAGTTTTATTTGCTACTGGTGTTTTACATTGAGCACTGTGTCCATGTTTACAGATTACAAGGACTCCCAGGTCTGGCAACGAGTCTCCTAAAAAGATTCCATCAAGTTCATAAGTAGCATTACAATTTGTTCCTCCCAACTGCGTAAAATTTCCACCATCGCCAGCACCGGTACTATCGAAAAACATCTAAAAAACACAGAAGATGCCAATAAGTCATATTCTAATGTTGATAGTAGAGTGGAAGAAGATGTAGAAACTCAACCAGCTGCTGCATCTGACAGACAAACACAGAAAAACAGTCCTGAATGTAGCAGCAAACAATGTGAAAAGTAAAAGGAAATTGTTTTAAACCTCTAAAAGTCTAGAGGAATCTAAAAGTAGTGGGGAAGAAACAGTGGAAGATCTGAGGATGACCAAATTGATAATGATTATGTTGATTTAGAATATATCCCTCTGACATCCTCCTTTTTCTTCAGTTTCAGATGAATTTGAGAGTGAGCAAGATGATGACAAATACTCAGTCTTCCACCATTTAAAAGAAGCACTGTGCCTTGCTACTAACTGTATAAGACAACTGGATAGTCTGACCTTGGACAAGCAGAGATGGTAAACAATACACAATCATTTGTCAGTCATCAGCATTATCATAGCTTCCACGTTCAAGCCCCACTCATCAACATCCTGTCACGCCTGTTGAATCACTATTTTTTACCCTGCTCCCACCTTCTCTTTTGCTGAACTGCTCCTCTAAGTTAATATACTGCTCAGACAGTACTGCCGCTGCACTATTATTCAAGTTTGTTTGTTGTTAGACCAGATTTTGTTGGTTTGACCTTGGCTTTTGTATTTTTGGATTGTCCTTCCAGTTCTTTGTTGTTATGGACACAGATAAGTTGCAGCAAAATTTGCAGCAAAACTGTATACATTGCATAGTTATGTTCTCATGTCATACATCCCACATTTAGCTCACAACCATTTTCCTTTGTCTCTTTGTTATATTTTCCCTGGTCTGTTTGGGTGGGAGAATGACAAAGAAAGGACCAGGCCTTTTGTCTCTCTTGCTTCTAGGGGGAAGGAGAGGAGGGTGTCATTCAGGTAAAAATGGGCTGGAGATGGGCGGGGCTTGCCATCAATTAAAGAGGTGTGCAGACAGTCAAAGGGGGTAGTCTTTTGGAAGAAGAGTCGTGGACCAGGAGAGCCATGGAGGGGAGTATGTGACCAGCAGCATGGGCTGGAGAGGCGCAAAATCTAGCAAAGCTACTGTGCCTTGCCTAGGCCCCAAGAACTGTTCCAAGATCCTGGCCTGTTATTTCCCTGTGGCACCATCCTCATTGCTTCAGATAGATGAGTATAGAAACTAAGTATCTCTCTATTTTTTTACACTATCTATAATATTCCTAGGAAAAATACCCTAGTAACCAACGTATAGTGTTTTCTACTATAATTGTTGTATTATGTGTCTTATTTGCACTGCAGTAAGTAATTGTCCAGTTAATATTATTAGATGTTTTAGCTAGAATGTATTTGATAATATACAGTGTATTGTTAATATTATTGTTTGTTATTAAATACTATTGCATATTGCTAGTACTGGGGTGTTATTGTGTTAATTGTGGTATTGGACATTAGGACAAATTTCTCTGGATATATCCTATAATTAAAGGGTTGGCTTTTTGGGTGTGGGCAAATTCATATTGCTTCTAATAGCTTTTATATAAATCACCCTTTAGAGAGCAAATATCCCGTTCTGAATTAATGATCCTACATAATTTAGTGTCATCTGCAAATATTGATATTTTGCTTTCAATATCTATTTCCAGGTCATTTATAAACATGTTAAAAGCAGTGGACCTAAAACTGAACCCTGAGGTACTACACTCTCAACTTTAACTGTATTGGAGAATTGTCCATTTACAATCACAAACTGCTCCCTATCCTTCAACCAGTTTTCTATCCAATTGCAAAGGTTATCCCCTAGCCCCAATTGCCTTATTTTATACCCTAGCTTTCTTTGTGGCACTGTATCAAGTGCCCTTGCAAAATCTAAATATACTACATCAACTGCCTTACCACTATCTAGGTTAAGGGCCAGCCCCTACATGGGTCCCGGTGGGTAATTTTCTGCCCCAAGGCACGTTCTTTCCGGCGCCATGCAGGCTTCCTCTTCACATACCTGCCAAATGTCCAGGGGCGGGCTGGCCTGGGGTGCAAATGACCCCTAGGCCGGTCATAAGTCAGGGTTGTCAGGCCTCTGTCAAGCAGTGTTAGGTGTACCTGTGCAGGGCTGGTCTGGCACTGTCACATGTTCAGACCAATCAGCAGCCTCCATATCTGCTCTATGGTAAAGGCATCCAATCAGTATGATAAGCTGTACTGAGGCCGCTCACTGATTGGAGGGAGCAGTGGTGTTGGACAATGTCTGTAGGAAGCTGCCACTGGTACTGTACTGAGCTCAGACTGCAGTGGCGGCATGTGTGTATATACATATACGCTAAGGCGGGACAGAGCTACACCCTTAAATAGTTGAAATGCTTTTTTTTTCCTTACCATTTCCTTCTCTTCATGTGCAGTTAACCACATTGGCTGTGATCTACTTCTTTTGCATTTGTTCCCCATTGGTATATACTTTTGGGTACATTTCTGCAACCTAAATTTGAATTCTGACCATTTTTCCTCAGTATTTTTGCCTTTTAATAATTTCTCCCAGTCTATGTGTTGCATTGAAGCGCTTAACAATTTGAAGTTAGCTTTTTTAAAATTAAGAGTTTTGGTAGAACCTATACAGATTTGCTTTTCCAAACCGATCTCAAATGTAACCATGTTATCTCAAATGTAACCATGTTGTGATCACTGCTTCACAAATGTTCACTTACCTTAATATTGGATGCCATTTCTATGTTATTCATTATCACTAGGACCAATACATTGTTATTTCTTGTTGGCACTTCCACCATTTGTGACATGTAGTTTTCCTGAAACATGCTCACAAACCCGCTTCCCTTAGCACTCTGACAGGTCTCATTATTCCAGTTGATATCTGGATAGTTAAAATCTCTCATAATTATAGAATGCCCAAGCTGGGCAGCTTGGCTTATTTGCAATAGCAGTTAGACCTCACTATTGTCATCAATATTTGGTGGTTTGTAGTATATACCCACCAACACCTTTCTTTTACCTTTTACACCACATTTAGTCTCAATTTCTACCCACAAGGACCCCACATTATGGCCAGTTTCCTCACTAATATCACCCCGTAAAACTGGATTTAGCTCTGGTTTCAAATATACGCACATACCTCCCCCTTTTCTATTAATCCTGTCTCTCCTAAACAGGGAATAGCCCTCTATATTCACAGCCTAATAGTGTATCATTCCAACATGTTTCTGTTATTCCAATTATGTCCAAATGCTCATTAACCTCCAGCAATTCTAGTTCTCCTATTTTATCTACCATACTTCTTGCATTTGCTAGCATACAATTCATTTTGAGGTCTTTACATATGTCACTCCCTACATGCCTTTTTTCTATATCTTCATTTAATAAAAGTTCCTCCCTATTGACTACAATTATCCCCACCCGTTCTCCACCCCCATGATCACTTACTTGGACCCAGTTCCTATCTACTCTATCTACTAAATTTTTGCTATCTATACCTTTCCCCCTTTCCTAGTTTAAAAGCTCCTCCAAGCTTTGTAGTATTCTATGCCCTAGCACGATGGATCCCCTGTCATTTAGGTGCAATTCATCACTTCCATATAGATTGTACCCAAGAGCAAAGTCAGCCCAGTGCTCTAAAATCACAAAACTCTCCTTACTACACCAATGCTTGAGCCATGCATTAAGCTCCCTGAGCACCCACTGCCTACCTGCACTGACGCATGGCACAGGTAGTATTTCAGAAAACACTAGCTTAGAAGTCCTTGCCTTGAGCTTGCACTCTAAATCCCTGAAATCATTCTTTAGGGACCTCCATCTTCCTCCTACTTTGTCATTGGTACCAATATGTACTAAGACAGCTGGATCACTTTCAGCCCATCCCAATAATCTGTCAGCCCTGTCTACAATATGCCAAACCTGAACACCGGGGAGAAAGCATACTGTCTGGCATTCACGTTCCTGGTGGCAGATTACCCTATCTACCTTCTTAATAATAGAGTCCCCTGTTACCACCACCTGCCTTGGTTTCTTCCTACTCTGCATCCCTTCTAAACTGGAAGGAGGACCGTTCCCCCGGCTGCTAGAGGAATCAGCCCTCTCCAGTACTGCCAATTCTGAGCTATCCACATCACACAATCTTGAAAATCTGTTGGACTGAGTGAACTCAGAACTGGCCTTCCTCTTCCACTGCCCACTACCTCCCCTCCTTACTGTTAACTCCTTTCCAGGTTTCCATAATGATAATAAAGTCAATTTATACTATTAAGTACATGACAGAGCTGTATAGAGTGATGTTTTCAAAAACAAAACAATGCACAGTGAATGGGATTTCCACTTAATTTTTTTAGTGTTTAATAGAGGGATATAAATGGGTCAGAATGCTAGGAGTATGCAAAATATTAATAATCCTATCTATTCTAATATTTGGCCCCAAAGGACTCATATCCTATATCCATTGCAGCTTATTTTAGTAGGCAGCAATGAGTCACATCTCCAACGGATCACAGTGAATTATGCAAACCCAAAATACTGAGCAGGGGTAGACAGTTCAAATAATCCTCTATGTGTAGTATAGGTCAGAACATGTAATTGAATTGATAAACATAAGATAAACCAAATGAGCCGGCAAGGTCAACTCAGCCTTTCTAAGAAAATGAGTACCCAGAATATACATGAAAATGATAGACAATAATGACAGACAATCTCAATGTATCCTTTCTGGTAAAATACTTTAATTAAAAAAAAAAAAATAAGGTGCAGACAAGAGAATTTATTGGGAAAGAGAAGAGTACTCAGATACAGGTGAACTGTTTGATGATCTAGCTAGTTGACAGCATGACTCTTATGATCTGCTGGTATAAAGTATTTATTGTGTAAGCGGACATTACTCACTATATGGTCCCCTGAAAATAAATATCAGTCCCTATGTTCTTCTCTTACACCGGACTAGATCTGGACTTCATAGACTTTCCAGAAAAGTTTTGTAGATTCTTTTTATCTTGGATAAACTTTATATGTATCAAGTCCATTTAACTTTATTTGTGTAGCTTTATTTTTTATTGATTGTTCTGTGTATGCTAGTGTTTATTTATACTGTTTTACTCATTATTGATCATTTGTTTTATTTGATGTTTGTGTATTAAATTACATGTTCTAACCTATATTACATTTGGAGGAATATTTGCTCTGTCTACCCCGCCCCATAGAGTGATGTTTTGTCTGTGGCTGTCCATCTGAAAATAATATATATCTCTGACTCTAGTATTACGTTCACTCTCAGTCTCATCCCAGGTGTCTGTCATCTACTATTAAAATATTTTTTTAAATATTGGTTTTAAGATGTATCTGCCTATCATCTCTGTATCACAGTCTACAAATCACACCCATCCTCCCTGCAACCTCAAGAAACTGCATCTCCCCTTCTTTGACTGTCTGCCTCTATACAAGTAACTAGTGTCAAAATGTTAGCAGGATTCTCTTTCCCCTCCATGGGGAGAGGAAGTATAGAATATATCATATATAGCAGATTAATCCAGGGAACATATCAATATTACATCTATAAACAGTAGTATATCAGACCATAAACTATCCAAGTGGGGTCAAGTTTGTAAATGAAGGATAAATACACCTTCAAGTTCTACCACTATATCAGCACTTTATCAATGGGAAAGGCATATATTAGAAGACAGGAGAAAGAGAAGTAAAGATAGACAAAGAGCTGAGGGGAATGGAAATAAGGAAGAGAAGTGATGAAAAGGGGAAGAAAAGAGAGGACAAGGAGATGGCATGTCCCAACAGACCAGATGCAGACTATTACAGATAACTCCCTCCAAAGTGAAAGAATAAGATTAGCAAGACCCCCAGGCCCTGGTGAAGGGATCTAAATGGTATTGGAAGGTGCACATATTTCTTGGTTGAATAAATGAATGAGATCTTATTCACCTTGTAGGATATGGTGGGAAGAGAAACATGTTTCCAATATAAAGGAACTAGAAACATGGTCACAATAGTGAGTTGATGAAGAAACTTACGAAGTGAGGTTTTTTAGCAATCTCTGGGATACCATAGGCAAAAAAAATTGTTATTGGTGATGCAATAATAGGAACATCTAGCATGGAACTCATATGATGAATTACTGTATCCCAGATGGGAGGGATCAATGGGCATGCCAACCAGATATTAAGCAAAGAGCCCAAAGACACAACACATCTTCTGCATAATGAAGACATTTTAGGATAAAATTTTGATAGGAACTGTGGGGTCTGATTGATCTAGTGAACAATTTATAGTTGCTGGAAAGAAAACAAAAACACTGGTTGTTATTGATGTTTACTGGCTTGATGAACAATATTGGTTGATACTGGGTTCACCCTGATATTTGGAAGGTTTTTTTTAAATAATTTTTATTATTAACAGTGTGATTGACAATTGTGATTCATATTCCCAGGGTGGGTTAATTCATAGTAACTCTACTATTGGTTCATGTTTAAATCTCTTTGCATAGAAGTGACAGGTTAATTGAATTGTCAATTGCTTCAATTCAAATTGTTTTTAAATCATAATTGTACCTTATGCAGACCACTTGATAGCCTCCCGAAGAAATGGTCGGCCAGATCATGAAACACATTGAGCAATTAGTATTTGAACTTCTATTATATATCAGTATATACCCAGTTATAATTTTATTCTAATAAAGTGTCCATCTTAGTTTTACACTATCATTGTGGTCTGCTGTAGTGTTTATGGCTACAATATGGATTGAGTGGTCGCTGTTGGGAAGATCAGTGTAACCTTAAGACAGGTTGAATACCATATATCACCAGTGAGATGATACACAAGTATCATCAAATGCATTAATCACCATCAAATGAATTAATCACCTGTTTATGTACCAGAATATAAGCACTCTCCTGGTTGTTTCACTTTATTTATAGTTACACTCTTTAGTAGGAGAAGAGTTTAACAGTTGTTTATGGATGTGAAGCCATTGAGAGATTGTCAATGAAATATTGAGCTCTGCTTTCCGGTCAAATAGACAGGTTTAGCAGTAAGATCCATATGGGCAAGAAACTTATACCAATAAAAAAATGGGTGTGAATAGAGGGGCTACAGAAAAATGTCTCAAATGGGGAAGTGTCCATTTGTGAATATCCTGATGTAAGAATATTCTGAAGATAATATTGCTTAAACTGGCCCACTGAGGGATTTACAAATATATAAACTAGATATTTGTAATAAAAAAATTTCTGCTGAGAACATAGCTACCCTGCAGGTATGCTGAAACCATTTCATATGCAGTGGGACCACACTTAGAAGCTACACAATGTTTGTGTGTATTAGTTACCAATTCATACTCTGGGAACAAGTTCCATAGAAATGTACCACCACCACAAATGTTAGACTGCCACATGAGACACGTGAATTACTTTCTGAGTGGATGATGAATTGATAAGAAATATGTACGGATGTTCTTGTTGATGTTGCTACTGATGCTGCTGATATAAACCTTTGCTGTCATTAAGCTGAGTACAAACCATCCCCCTATCCAATGGTGTAGTTTACTTAACACATATGTGGCTTTCTGTGATTGTCTCTCAGAACTATGCATTCACAAAGTGGTATGCCAATGGTATAGGCTATCATGCTGCTGTCTTTTAATAATACCGCCAGAATCAGAGGCAAGATCACTGGTGGTGCATGTGACATTATGTTGTTTGTTGCTGTTGCCCACTGGTAGAATGGTAGCCTAGTGAAGAGAGATAGTCATATAGCCTGTACTCACTGTGCCCACTTTTCCACAAATCTGTTGACAGTGGATTTTTCTTGCTGGATTAGGTTTCCAGCAATTTGACCACTACACTAACCACCTTCTTATACAACTCTGTCACAGCTATTCTTGAAAAATAACGGTTTGCTTCAAAAGACTATGGCAGCATGTCAACAGGTAACATTTTGTCAACCTTGCAATTCTTCAGGCATACACTGGGATTATTTTTCAGAAAAACTCAGATAGTATGGATTGGCAGTACATGGAAGAAGACCTGACATAATAAAATAGTAACATAGTTGATAAGGCTGAAAAAATACATGCGTATATCAAATACAGCTCATGCTAAATCAACAGTGTTGATCCAGAGGAAGGTAAAAAAAAAATTGAAGCCACTTTCATATAAGCCCCGCAAAAATCCTTCCTGACTCAATATTGTTCTGTGCTAGATAGGTATAGGTATCCATTACTTTTCTGAAAGCAGTTACAGTATCTGCAAGCATCCTGAGGCAAAGGATTCCATAGCTTTACTGTGCTTACTGTAAAAAAATCCCTGCCTTTGTTGTAGTCGAAAGAGCCTTTCCTCTATTCTTAATGGATGACTTCTCATTCTTAGCTCAGCACTTTGAGTAAATAATTAATCAGAGAGTTCTTTGTATTGACCTCAAATATATTTGTAAATGGTAATCACCCCTGATACATCTATTCTCTAATGTAAACAAATCCAGTTTAGCTAGTCTCTCTTTATAAATCAGATTCTTCAATCCCTGTATCAGTTTTGATGCACGTTCTCTAATGTTTCCTCATTATCCTCAGTAGTGGAGGACCAGAGATGCAGAGGTCTGTTTTAAAGGAGGCCGTGACACTGAAACAATAGAGAATGGGCATGGTGTGGGAGGAGGGACTACAATCCGTTGACAGTGGAAAGAACCTTACTGCATATTATTTGCTGTTTTCAAGCAAGAGCATACTCACACATCCAGCAATGTTTATTGTAACACAGACCAGCAGACCTTCACATCCTCTACATTTCACTAGGCTACATGAGAATCTCGCGTTGTCATGCAGTGTGAGAGTGTCATGTCGCCATTTTTATTATGGCAACATGGTTACTGTATGAAAAGGTTGCACACTATTTTACGTGCAACCTTGTAAAAGGATACCCATTAAATGTTATCTGCCAGTTTTATGTCCATTCACTCAGTTTATCTAGATCCTGCAGAAAAAAACCACCCAGCTCTGTATAACTGTATTGTCTTTATAACGTGACTTGAGTAGGTGGTGGGAGTGTTAGTGGCATGTGTGGGCAGTCTATGACTCTTGTCATATCCTACAACAAACTCTGAGTCATACTCCTCTGTAGCAGGAGCCCTAGGTATTATGTAAAATGAAGGAAATCTTGGCAAACCCTCTGACACATCAACAGCATTGCATATTCAAAATGTGAGAACCTCTGAGGACACACTAACAGCACAAAGGCCTGTTCTACACCTAGTCACCACTCAGAAGCATTACATTTTAGCTCTCTAGTGCCATTCCAGAGGAGACATTTCCACATACATATTTGACTAATCCCCCACCAAAGGGCAGTCCAGTTCCAAAATGACAGGCAAGTACCCTCTGCAGGGGAATACTAGCTAACCACAGACATAAGTTTCAGACTTCTTGGGCCTCCTCAGTGAGATTTGGCTGAATTCCCTTGGCATTGAGAGCAAGAGGTCCTCGTCTGGATTAACCTCCCACATTTTTTTCTGTGAGATGTGGACTCCTTACTCTCAATGCCTATGGAATCCAGCTGCACCTCACTGACAAGGACCAGTAACGCTGAAATATAAGTCTGAGGTTAGCTGGGTTAGCTGGAGTTTCTGTGCGGAGGGGACTTGCCAGTGATCATGGAACTGGACCACCCCTTTGGCAGGATTAGTCTGATAAGTATGTGGGAATTTCTGCTCTGTAATGGCACTAGAGAGCTAGTGATGCTGCTTAGCAGTGATTAGCCATAAAACAAGCCATTGTGCTTCATGCTCATTCTCACATTTTTTCTTTGTACTTCAACAACACTTCCAGATACCAGAGAACTTTTAGGAGTACTGCTGCTGCTAGTTGTGGCACCTCTGACATGTTGATGGTGTGTCTCCCAGTCAGGCTTATGGTTGTGACTCAGGTGGGATCTCAGTGAGGAGGTGACTATGTATGATGCTGCCTTTCCCCTGTTCACATGTCTTCTTACACAGACAAGACAAGAGGTACTACTACTACTACTAATACTACTACTACTACCAGTACTACTGGGCTAGATGTTGCTGCAGTTCTTCTTCTAGGTGTCAAATGTTCTGTACTTCCAAAAGCAGTAAAATCACTTATCATAGCTAGGGTTGTGAATGCCAATGACCTATGTTGCTGATTACTAAGTGTGTGTGTCTGGGTGTGGATTGGACTTGTAAGTGGTGATGATGCTGATGATGACTGACAGGATGACTGGGTATTTTTAGGCATCTTTTCTTGGCCAGAGTAAGACTTTCCAATCGAATTTTCAAACAGTTTATAAAAAGGCACAGTGCTCCTTTTCAGAGATAGTAGACTGAACCTTTGCATTTCAGCTAACTTCTGGCCATGTCACCATCTCTCTCACTCTCAGTTTCATCTGTATCTGAAGAAGAGGAGTATGCTGGATGGATATATTATATCAACATCATCATGAATAATTAGGTAATCTTCAGCATTGATCGGCGATTCTTCCCCACTATTTAATATTCCTTTAGGTTATTTAAACTCTCAAACAATTTCTTTTTATTTTGCCCCTGAGAGAGATTTTCAGCACAATAGCCACAACTTTGAGGACTGAAGTTTTACTCACATGGTCATTCACTGCAGATGCTTGAATTGCCACACTTTCTTCCATTATTCCACCAACAAGAGACTGCAACTCATTGTTGTCTGTATTCTTACATGTTTTATTAATATAACTAGTGATGGAAAATGTTAATATGACTTTGGTAAACAGCCTGTCATGGGAGACTTGTAAATAATCACTCAGACAGTGGAGCGGAGTTGCCTAAGGTGCTCTTCCAGAGCCGGAATGTCTTGTGAGCGAAAGGAGTCAGGAATCACTGAGGGCTGGAACTCATAGTTGATCAAGAAAGGAGAACTCTGTGAGGAAGAGTTCACTGTACAATTCCTGGCAAACTCTGCCCACAGTAACAAGGGTGCCCAATTCTCTTGATGAGCCGAGATGAAACAACGCAAAAACTGTTCCAACCCTTGGTTGAATCTCTCGGCAGCACAGTTGCAGAGGAGAATGAGAGTTGGATACCCATCTGGTTACAGAATGACCTCCAAAACCTAGACACAAATTGACTCCCTCGATCCAAAACCAGCACCTTGGGTACTCCATGGAGTCGTGGAGTCGAAACACCTCTCTAACAAATACTACGGCCAATTCCCTGGAGGAAGGGAGTCCCTGGAGCAGGACAAAGTGAGCCATTTTCGAAAATCGGTCCACTATCATTAGGATGACCTGTACCCCCTGGATACCAGTAGTTCCACCATAAAGTCTAAGGAAACGTGAGACCAGGGACGTTTGCCATCGGGAACAGTTTGGAGTATACCCACAGGAAGATGTCTCGGGTCTTAGGACAAGCACAAATGGAGCATTCTGCCATGAAGGCTGAGCAATCTGCCCTAAGACTGGGCCACCTAAACAACTGGGAGACTGACCAAATCAATTGGTCACATCCAATATGACAAGCAGCCTTAGATGAGTGATATGTTTCCAACAATCTGGTACGAAGGCCCTCAGGTACAAAACATTTACCACCGGGCTTGTCAGCCAGACTGGAAGGCCAAAATATCCTCACCCAGATAGGAATGATAGGCACAGGCCTCCGGGTCAGACCCAAACTGCGTGGACAGGGCATCTGCTCTGACATTCTTGGAGCCAGGAGGGTACGAGACTATGAAATTAAATCTGGACAGGAATAATGCCCACCTGGTTTGTTGAGGAGATAGTCTCTTGGCCACTGACAGATATGTTAGATTCTTATGATCCATCAGGATCAGGATCAGGATTGGGGAACTTGTCCCCTTCAGTAGGTGCATTCTTGACCACCAGTTTATTCAGACCTCTATAGTCAATGCAGGGTCTCAGCTCCCCATCCTTTTTCTTTACAAAAAAAATGCTGCATCAGCAGGTGAGGAAGACTTCCGGATGATTCCTCTGAATAGAGCATCAGCCACATACTCCTCCATAGCTCGGTTCTCCTCCATAGACATAGGTTAAGTATGCCCTTTAGGAGGTATGGCACCTGGTATCAAATTAATGGTTCAGTCATATACCCTATCCATTGGGAAAGTACTAGCCTT
Organism: Rhinophrynus dorsalis; assembly: GCA_037306005.1. Lineage (NCBI taxonomy): Eukaryota > Metazoa > Chordata > Amphibia > Anura > Rhinophrynidae > Rhinophrynus > Rhinophrynus dorsalis. The sequence continues at coordinate 151,750,007 of CM074724.1, forward strand.
TACCTTATTGAATACCTCACTGAAAGCTTGATACTCTGAGGGTAATGAGGAAGAGGTACAAAGGATCTTGGTAGGTTGATGCAGACATGACTTAGAACAGTAAGAGGACCAAGACATAATGTCACAAGTCTCCCAGTTTATTCTGGGGTTGTGTGTCTGAAGCCAAGGGAACCCCAGAATGATAGCATAGTGAGACGACTTCATAATTTGAAATCGATGGGTCTCCAAGTGGAGGGCCCCCACCCTTAGAGACAGAGGACATGACTTGTGAGTTACCTGTGAAGGCTGTAAAAGTCTCCCGTCAAAGGCCTCTAAAGCAAGAGTAGAGGAACGAGGCACCAATGGAATCGAGTCCCGGGTAGCAAAGTCTGCATCTATAAAATATCCTGATGCTCCGGAGTCAATGAAAGCTGGAGCCGTGATAGATGATGTGAACCTCCACCCAGGGTCTGTCCCCGACTCAACCCTAGATGCGAGTGTTTTCCGGCCGGACGGAAAGAGTGCATAATAAGTGCCCTGCCTTACCACAGTACAGACATAGGCCCTTTCTAAGACGGAAGGCCCTCTCCTCCCCCGAAAGGCGCGTGAAGGCATACGTTCGGCCCTGCCCTTCTCAGCACTAAGAGGCATGGGAGATGAGGGAGGATTGTGTGGGAGCACAAAGTAAGGCTCCGATCAGGAAGAAGGCCTCCGTAACCATTCCTTGAAAGGGTTTGTTTCTCTGATCCTAGTGTCTATTAGTATGGTAAAGGAGATGAGTTCATCAAGCTCCTCAGGCAGCTCACAGGCTGCCGTCTCATCTTTAATCACATCTCTTAATCCTTGTGAAAATGCAGCCACTAGAGCTTCGTTGTTCCAGCCCACCTCTGCTGTCAATGTACAAAATTCTATAGCGTACTCGACTACCGTACGTGCGCCCTGGCGGATAGTCATAAGTTGTTTGGCTGCCGACATTGCCTGGGCTGGAACATCAAAGACCCTTCGGAAAACCGACACAAATTTAGAGAAATTCGACATTATGGGTTTCCCTGATTGGCCCATGTCAATGCTTTCCCAGACAGGAGAGAAATCATGAAGCTCAGCTTGCTTCGATCACTTGGAAATGTGTTAGGTATCAATTCCAGAAATTTGCCCAACTGGTTAATGAACCCACGACACAGAGTGGGTTCCCCATCATATCGTTGAGGGAGTGGAGTGGTTCCAGAAAGCTCTTGTAACGTATTGCACTCAGTATTGGCCCCTATAATCGGTGCCAGGTCAGGAGAGGCCACCGGTTGTCACACAGCCCCTTCAAGGTGCGCTGTGCAATTAAGGAGTGTTTGTATCACCAAGGAAAGCTGATAGATCCTTTGATCTTGTATGTTCATCCTGGCAAGGATGATAGGCACCTGTGGATTTCCTGTACCTTCTGAGGTCATGGCCCTTTCGTACTGTCACGGGAGGCTTGTAAATAATCACTCAGACAGGTACATAAAATTAATTCCACTTTATTAAGAATAATCACAAGCAAAGTAAATATAGACACTTCCCCAACCTTCCTGGGGTCAGGCGTGGGGACAGTGTGCAGTCCACTACCAGAAGCTGACACTGAACCTTAGCCAGACTGTTGCACAAGCTAGGAAAGAACCAGTAGAGACAGCAGAACCAGGGAGGTAGCGAAAGTGGTAAGTGTGCTCTAAAGCGGAGCGGACAAGGGAGGCTCACCAGCTAGAAGGCAAGGGCACAACTGCAATATCCTAGAATGCTAGGGTCACAGAACACCGCGCACCCTAGAACGCTAGAGGCACAACAAACCCCGGAGGACTTAGGAGCTGCTGCACTACTGACAGAACTTAGCCAACCAAAGACTGAGAATGAGAACCTGCAAGGGGGTGCCAGGCCTCAGGGAGCAACAGAGACTATCCAGCCAATGGTCATACGATCTGAGTAGTCAGACAAGCCAAAGTACTTAGCACGGAGTGGGAAGTCAGACAAGCCACAGTACTTAGCACGGAGCGGGTAGTCAGTCTCCTTTCACACTCCCCAAGATTCCCCCAGACACCCCTAATACAATGAACAAATTGCCTGCTCTCAAGACTTGCTAAACTACATCCGAACTTTTCTTTATTTACCTATCTCTCTTGCTAACAAACACAGAATGACATCCTGGGCAAACCTGACACCCCCTTTTAGATTATGCCAGTGGGAAACTAAGGGAAACTTGCCATGTGGGGAGGAAATCCAGTCTTACCATTGATTTTAGTTCAATGAAATAGGAGGAAAAAAAGTACAAAATTGGCATCTTTCACTGAAAATGTCTCAGTCAGATAGTTCTATGTTTTCCTGTTTCATTTTTGAGGCAAAAGGTTTAACCCAGCCTTAATCTTGCTGTACCAAAATTTGCTTAATGGTATGAATCCATGACCTGTTCTCTTCCAACAGATGACTATACCAGCTCAGTTGGGTGAGATCGTTTCTGAGTTCAGCTAGCTAGTCCTTGGCTGTATTAAGGGTACATAAATTACAGGTGCATTGTTTCAAAGGTGAGTTGTTGCACCCTTTACTCTTTACCCTATACTGTTCCTGATGGGAACATATTCCAAGATCTTTTTATTATCAGGTCTTTTTGTGCCCCTTATTATGATCAGGCATGAAGGGAGATCTCTGCTCCACAGCAGAGAATGGAGCACACTCGGCCCGATAGGCATTGAAATCCAAACTTATGTGGCTATCTTGGTTCATGGTCAGTTCCATCAACCCCCCCCCCCGATATTAGTAGTGGATCTAAGGGAGCAGATTTTTATTTGTTATTTTATCTCAAAAATAGTTGGTGATTGTAAAGATCATTGTGGGATATTACATGCACATGAATTTCTAATGAATGCTTGGGAAGTATATTACTCTGATTAATGAGTGTGTCACGTTAGAAATGAACTTGTCCCTCTAAAATTAATAGGAATCTAACAGTTTGTAGCTACCATCCAATAGTAGCAAATTGCACCTGTGTAACAACATAGTGAGCCACTTCTGAGTTTCCACTATGGAGGACTGCAAGGCATGCTTAGATTGACAAAGGTCAATTTGATATACTGGATAAATTCATTATTTTAGTAAGTGCAATTTTTTATGGTTTTATATATGAAGTAAAATGGTTTTATACTGTGGTGTTTCCTATGCTTCTCACATGTGTGTGATAAAAGGGAGTCCAAGAGTCATCAAGGAGATCAAAAGTAATAAAAGACAGTTCTAAGCTTCTACAGTGCATTTGGCTGACGGAATTGTGGATTGGTTAATTTACAAAGAAATTGACTACCTCAGAATGGGGGTATATATTTTACCCGTGATAGCTGATTGTATACAAATTTATTGTATTCTTACAAAAATATGTAACTAAACTCTAGTAAAGGAATAGGCAGTATTTTTTTGTCATGTGAAAAATTTCTCACATCTCGAAGTAAAAAACAAGAATTGTGCAATCAAGTTTGGGAGACAGGTCTCAATAATCTTAAAGGGATAGTAATACTTCGTTTTATCTTTATTTTATTTTGTAGGCATTAAAAAACATGAAGAACGATATAAGTCTTATCTCTCAAACCTTTATGGTTTAAGAGATATTCACAAGCAAAGTATCCCCCCCCCCCCGTTCAGCCAGATTAGAAGGGAGGTGCCCAAGTAGACTGCAGAGAGGGACAATCTTCAATTAAGATAAGGGAAAAACCTGAAAAACTTGTCAAGGGGGGAAGGGCTTTCATTCTTTTCATACAAAGAAGATTGTCCCCTGCTGTTATCTGTCTGGTCTTACAACCAGATTCACATCTGAGAAGAGATGGCTTACACTAGGAAAAAGGGACGGGAGGGGGAAAATTTGCTTGTGAATATCTCTTAAACCATAAAGGTTTGAGACATAAGACTTATATCATTCTTCATGTTTTTTTAATGCCTACAAAATAAAATAAAGTTAAAACAAAGTATTAGAAGTCACTTTAGAGAAATATGTATGAAGGGACACTTTTTTTATCGAGCAGATTCCTACAGTCTACAAACCTTCAAGCACGTTCTAGATACAGAGATCCTCAAGATTATTTTTTTAAATTTGGCCTATACAATTATTAAGGTAATTTGTGGCAATTATACATCCATATTTTAAATGTTTAGCCAGAAATTCAACCCAAGGGACTTTCCCTTAACCCCTTAACGACCCTTGATGGTCATAGTACATCAAGGGTCGATCTGACTGAATGACCCATGATGTACTATGATCGTCGTGGAGCTCCGGGCTCCCCCCGCGGCTGCATGCCGTTCGGGGAGTCCGGAACCGGAAAAAGAAAATTTAAAAAAATGCGCAGCAACGATCGTCTGGTCGTTAAGGGGTTAAATGATTTTTATCAATGTTCATTATTTTTTATTGTGATCTAACATCATTGGAACAAATTGACACTGTGTTGCATCTTGGCATTATGTAAATAGAGTACAATAGTAAGGGGAAAATCAAGGTATTTGGAGTTTGTCGTCAACATAAATAAAAGTAAAGGAGAATAGAATTTATAGTATACGTTCCAGTATGTTTCAACACAATAACAAGTACATAGGGATTTCCTCTAAAACATTTCATTATGTATTCAAACAAAGCTATTTTCCTGGCTTGAGCAAACATATTGAATTTTATATCAGTTTACAGTACAAAATATAGAAACATGTTGCCTGATTAGTTTCTGTACCATCACATATTACAAACGTATATCTACAGCAAGTCAGCATGAGATTCACTGATAAACAGACTGACATTTCTAGTGCCGAGCACTGCAGGGAAGCACATCATTCAGAAAAACAGAACCATATTGGACATGCCTCATCATGACTCAACCAATAAGTGTCTCAGCTCCTGTCTGCTGATAATATGTTAATTGCTAATTGCTGATTCTAATCTGCTCTGGACTCGTTAGGGCAGCAGACCCATGGTAAGATTACTGCTTTCCACACAGCCATGCACACACTGTCACATTCATTAGACAAGGTTTAACCTTTGACACCTGAGAATTTTCAAACAATATCTTAACAGAGAGAGAAACATTTTAGAATATGCTGGATGGAAATTTCATTCATATTAAAGGCACAATCCAATTAAATTTCCACCATTATTTTCTATTATCTCTACAAAACATCTATGTAATTTTATTTTTCATCCTGTCATCCATATATTTTAAATTGTATATAATTCTCCCTGCTTTCCATAATTAGTGGGTTAGGCCCCAATACTTCCTTGTAAAATATGTATCTTTAGTAACCCTTTGAGTCCCTGAGGGGTGTCCAGTGCATTGCATCAACAGCTGGTGAGATAGCTCAGAGGCAAATGCTCTGACTACAGAGCCTGTTCAAACCTTAAAGTTGCAGGTTCGTATCCCAGCAGCATCAACTCAGCTCTTTATCGTTCTGAGGTCGGTAAATGAGTACCATTAATTGGGTAATAATAACATCTATTATTTAAGCTGATGATTTGGGTAATTCCGAGAGCGTGTGCTGAAAGTGCTTTGAGTCCCACTGGGAGAAAGGAGCTATGTATATACTAGTTATTATTATAAGTGATGTGTTGGTCGCCCCTCTGTCGCAAAATGGTTAATGTTACCCATCAATAAGCTCTCTTAGGGTCTATTTAAAAGACCCAGGTTAAAAAAAAACAATGTGTGTAGAAACAATTTGCGCTACAAAAAAGTATCAAAATTAGAATTTGTTACCCAAAATAAATGTGTTAATCAAGGCTGCTAAGAAATATAATCTAACACCACCACTTTATGTGTTATATAAAATTATAATATACTAAAATATTTCAGCGCCAAACTATTGAATAAATTATAAAGACACAGATGAATTAGAATGAGTACCAAGGGAAAAGGAAAATGTATATGGAAAAACTTGTATTGTCAAATCAAATACCGGCCTACACTATAGTGCAACCACTAATTAGTGACTATCAACATCGTACCAAGCAGAGAAACTATGGAAATCAAACCCTAACTCTCATTGATACACATAGATGATATGTAAATAGCTAATATCTAACCTCTTACTTGATATTGGTGTCTCAATCCACCCTACACATCCAGAAAATGCTCACCCGTGGACGCTCCAAACGACACCACTCTGCTATGGTAAAAGGGAAAACACCCAACAGGTGTGTCGCTCGGAACTACCACCTCTGTGCGCATGCGCCGGAGAGAAAAACGAGACACAATGTATTCATACAGCAGGGAATAAAAAACACATGTAATTCATCCAAACAAATATTGCTTTATCAAAATATAAATTACACAAAATATATTGGCCAATATATAAAACAAACATGTACAATCCTCAAAGAGTCCACGTTGGTGTACACATATAAGAGAACTCTTCTGTATGTAAACTATTAGAAACTTGTATATATAATTTTCTCCTCTTCAACAAACCAGCAATTATTTACTCTGTAGTATTTAGTTCTTGATATCTTCAACAACTCAAATACTCTCCACCTTCACTTCTTCATTATAGATGTTTTGTATCCACAACGTTTTAAGGAAGAATCTCAATACTATGCCAAGACTTACTGACAGATGGAAACACTAAGTGTATCGTTGCAACAATGTTGTTAAACTCAAATTGTATCCACAACACTGTCAAAGTCAGAAATCTCAGCACTGTTGGCACGTGGAAACAATATATATATATCGTTACGCTGTATATATTGGCAACAATGTTGTTCAGCACAGCGTAAATACACGATCATATACTTTCCACAGAACAACTCTTACAGTTCCTTAAAGGGATGACTTACCATCGCCGTCTTCACTTGGACTTACTAGCAGTAGATAACACACACTTTAAATTATTATAAGTGTAGATAAAGATATTCCTGTAATTTATCTTCCAGGTGTTATTTCAGGTGGTAACTCAGCCACTTCTTAAACTGTAGCAATTCGCTGGTTGTATAATTAGATGGTAACGCCTTTCAATTATATATACGTTATCCAAGATCTTCCTTAATCCGTTTCTTACTATTACGAAAAAAGGACTAATAGAGGACAGCATACATATTTCCAATGGCTCAATATCACAAAAACATACAAAATATAGTAATAAAATCAACGCGTTTCAGAAGATCAGCCTTCCTTTCTCAAGAAGCATAATAGAATACTAAAAACACAGGAAGCCCAGCATCTTTTATTATGCACTTCCCGCTCTTGAATTAAAGGTATATCATAACTATTTAACCCTATACATGCAATTATTACCAATCATATGAAAAACTCCCTATACATATCCTAAATGAAACCAAAAAGTTCCAATTCAGCATTAAGCCCCTTAGGCTGTAATGTATCCATATTAAATATCCATTTGGATTCTATACGAGACATAGCCATTATATGATTACCTCCTCTCCAATTCCTTGATAAAGCAATATGTGTTTGGATGAATTACATGTGTTTTTTATTCCCTGCTGTATGAATACATTGTGTCTCGTTTTTCTCTCCGGCGCATGCGCACAGAGGTGGTAGTTCCGAGCGACACACCTGTTGGGTGTTTTCCCTTTTACCATAGCAGAGTGGTGTCGTTTGGAGCGTCCACGGGTGAGCATTTTCTGGATGTGTAGGGTGGATTGAGACACCAATATCAAGTAAGAGGTTAGATATTAGCTATTTACATATCATCTATGTGTATCAATGAGAGTTAGGGTTTGATTTCCATAGTTTCTCTGCTTGGTACGATGTTGATAGTCACTAATTAGTGGTTGCACTATAGTGTAGGCCGGTATTTGATTTGACAATACAAGTTTTTCCATATACATTTTCCTTTTCCCTTGGTACTCATTCTAATTCATCTGTGTCTTTATAATTTATTCAATAGTTTGGCGCTGAAATATTTTAGTATATAATAAAAAAAAACAATGGTCGTTTTTCAAGCACAGTAAGCAGTCAAAACATCTGTGCTGTGAATAACAACCGCATGAAAAAAAACCCACATGGGGCACTACAATTTGTGCCCATTGGAAGTAGTTAAAAATATTGTGTATTCCCAAATCAGTTCCATGCATTGGGCAGTAACATGTGTTAAGAGACCCCATTTTAATATCTGCACCAACTGTTTTTGGCATAGAATCCCCTAACACATGTTTTAAGATATCAACTCTTGAATTGAAGTGCAAAAAAACCTGAAAAAAGGGGGCCCAGGGGGTAGACCCCAGATGATTACTGATTTTTGATGATTTTGAGATCTTTCTATATGTTGTTGTGCACCAGAGACTGATTCCGTGCTCCGTGATATACTATGTCCTGTATGCCTCAGAAGAGCTACATATTTCTTAATGAGTGCCTTTCTTATTTGTCTGCGGAGTCTTGGGTCACGGGGGAGGATGGATTTCAATTCACCCCGAGCTCTTTGGCTCTTCAGCTGACTTCCCGCCTACTTATTGTTTACTTCAGTTGTTGCAGATGTTCCCTATACATTAAAGAAAAATTTGCTTATGCTGCTTTACAATTAGTATGTTTTTGTAGCTGATATTAATAATTTTGAGATCTGTCTATATGTATCATGGTTCCCGTGCTTCCTGGTGACATTCTGTCAGTCTCCCACACTGCTATTCTCATTGGTTGCAGTATCTTGTCCCGCCCAGTATTTGTCATTAAATACTGGGTCCTGTCACTTCGCTGTTGCCCTTTCGTGGTGTTTCCGTTGCCAGCGCTTGTTCCAGTTCTCCGTGTGAAACTCTGTGTACCGACCCGGATTGCCTGACTACTCTGCTGATCTGTTCCTGCCTGTGTACAGACCTGGCTGGGCTGATGTTCCTGTTCTGTGTACCGATTTGGATTGGTTGACGTTCCTGCTCAGTGTCTCGACCCGGATTGGCTGACGTCCGTGCTCTGTGTACCGACCCGGCCTGGCTGACATTCCTGTTTGGTGTACCAACTATTGGCTCATTCCTGCTCTACGTACTGGCCCGGTTGGGATACTGCTCCTGATCCAGGAGTGACTTGCAATCCCTTTCCGGTCCTCGGTTTGGGGTTCCTCTGTCTCCGGACTACCCTGTTGGCCTCAGAATCTCTTGTGTCTAGTCTGTGTCGCGCGGGCGACATTCCCATATTTGACACTCCTGTGCACCACGGTACGCTTGACCCTCCGTTCTGCCTACTGCTGAGGCTGGTGTTGCATAAGGCGCCTCTAGCTGTGTTACCATCAGGCAGTCTAAGTTGGTTGTGGCGTTCGTTAACCCCTTCGGGGAAGGTGCCATTTGTCTCTGGTCAATCACTGTGCAGTCTCCGTTGGGCATTCCTCTTGGCATACTGTCTCAGTCCTCCGTTATTGTAGAGACAGTTCTAATATCCAGGGCCTCTGTTTTTACTGGGTGTTCCTCATTACCTATCATTCCCTGTACAAGTGGGAGTTCCTAGGGGGGAAAAAGAAACATGATGGATGTGAAAGGAGAACAGAGGAGTTGAATAAGAAAGGAGACAAAAGTGTGAGAGGCATGGGAGTAAGTGCGAAATGGTGAATTAAGATTAGGCATAAGAGGGAGGTGGAGAGACTTTGTGATAATAATAATCACTGCTACCTTAGTCTGCTGCTCCATTCCTCCTTATCTGTAGAGTTAATACCTCTTTGCCCCCAATCCAGCCAACCCAGAGATTAACTTCAACTGCCTGCGGCTGTGCACATCACAAGCACACACAGGAAAACATAATTCCACTGCCACGCATTGCTGCAGTGGTAGCCACATATTTCCCTCATCCACCCTCCCTCATACCTTCTCTCCTGCTCTGTTCCACTCTGCATTCTATTTCAATGTAGAGCCATCGGCTCCACACTGCCTCCACTGGTAACTCCAGGTGCATTTTGATGATCTCATCTGAATACACCAGGAAGTGCTAGAAGAGCTAGTGTAGAGCCAATGTCTCCACACTGAAGCCGAACACAGGGGAGTGAGGCAGCAGCTTGCTATGCTGGGTTATACTTATGCTCACGAGTTGCTGGGTCAGCAGCCAGTCTCAGGCACACCTCCTGGGAGACTGAAACACACAGACCAAATATATGACTTGTGCTAGCCCACCCCTGCTGATGGCCTGACATTCGGGGCTTCCCAATGACACACTCGGGGCTTCAGCCCCCTTAGCCCCCCCTAGCGACGCCCCTGGAACTAAGGTCAATTTTCTATATGTGATCATTATATAGCTTTACTGAGGTGCGATTTTATACAAAAGGAACAATAAAGATGATCTGCTACCGCTGTGAAATGTTCATACTAACTAATTATGATACTGTAGTGTTATATGTTTAGACTAGTAGAGTATAATCTATAATAGTGCCATTATGTTCTACACTTAACCTTTATGACTCTTAAAGTCCGTACTTATGACTTTTTCGCTGGTATTGATGCATTATACTTCCATGGCAATTTTAAGTATTAAGATATTTTTGTATCCATACCACTGTTGTTTGCAGAGCTTACTTTGCTTCTATTTGGATTGTATCACAATGTTGAATCTCAATAAAGCTTTTAAAGCATAAAAAAAAAAAAATCAAAGGACAGAGCAGACATCTTGGAGAAGAGAGATATGCGGGCCTGCCCTGTCTTTTCCTGCCTGTACTGTACTGTACAATGCAACTCGCCCTTTGGTATATAATCTAACAGTGAGGAGACAGGAATGGACAATGTAGGTGCACAGATCTCTCTTTGCAAAGATGTCTGCTCTGTCCTATTAATGTAGGTTTCGTATGAATTTATGATTGCAACTCATGCGGCACTTAAGAAACTAAAATACACTATTTCCATGCTTATCATGGGGATAACTAATGTGAGCATGATAGGTCCTCTTTAAATGTAGGTTGTGTATTTTAATTAAAAATGCACTTCTAATTTTTAAGTAGATGTTAAAGAAATGAATTTGAAGGGGCAGTTAAGAAATACTATGTGTCCTTATGATTACATGATTCTTAACTATCTGATTGTTTCTCCACATTCAACGCCCAGTCAAAAATGTTGCCTTTCTCAGATGTCAGAAGGTGGGTGGGATTTTTGGTTTGCAAAGGCCCTGCCTTGTCTTAAAATATTATGTTATATTTGTTGCATTAAATGTCATAGTTTTTGTGTTTAAGAAACTCTCATGCTCTATGCCATACATCAACTGTTCTAGCTAATTTATGTGATCACACACCCAGTCTCTGAGGTCCCCATTGAAAAGCTTTGTCATGCAATCCTGGAATGCCAGAGCTTTATACAGGGAGATAATATGGTAAAGCATATTTGCTTACACACACATGCAAACATAAATATCTCTAACAACATTATAAACTCTATTTAGGAAGGGCAGAACTTTACACCTTGCCTTAACCGCTTAAGGACCAATGACGGTCCTGGACTGTCATGGAATTCCGGGCTCCCCGTGCGGCTGCACGCCATTCGGGGAGTCCAGAATCCGATTCGGGAAAAAAAATGGTCCCTGGTCCTTAAGTGACCGCACCATGCATGTGCAGCCGGTCCTTAAGGGGTTAAGGGATATTTATCAAAACAGCCACAGCTTTTTGATTAATATCCCCCTAGATATTGCTTTTACTGTGAATTCAGCAACAAAACCATCTGCAGGCCAACTCACAAGGTGATTACTTGTCGGAGATGGGTACCAGTATCTCAGCAACATGAGCAGAGCAGTAAGTTATAAATAAATCTCTGTTGGTCTCAAATGAAAAATATGACCAATGCAACATCATCATCTTTATGATAAATGTGCCTCATGGTGTCAGATTCTTCAAGCTAGCAGCTTACCTTCTGGACATAAAAGATTCCTCTGTCACAAGATCCAGCATACCTCATTTCCCCAGCGAAACTGCTCATAGTAACTCTACACCCTCCATCTGCCCTACCTGGTAGAGTTGAAAAATCTGGAGGTTTTTAAACGCTGGCCAAAGATGGAAATCAAGATGGAAATACCATCAGAAAATGATATGTGGATATTGACTGTGACTCCATTCAGGTTGATTTTGATAATACATTTTAATGTATTTATAATAATATACACAGTAGATATGGTAATTCCAGAGTATGTGTCCTTTTTCATATAGAAAATAATCCTCCAAAACACAGGAACTACTCTCACTGCTGCTTTCCAAAAGTGTCTCTAGTTAAAGCACCCGTGACTCAAACAACAGAAAAACAAAAAGAAGAAGACAAAATACTACTAAGAGTAACCCTCAGAAGAGAACACATATCTAGGCTATATAATAGACCGGGCACTCAGAAAGACAGAGGCTTCCATCCTCTTCCAGATATATGGACACTGCCAGGATCAAATCCACGCTTGGATTGTTTATTGGACCAGATCTACCAATATGATGTTTCGTCTGTGTGGCTTTATACTTCTTCACCACCATATGGACTCTCTTAGGGTTACCCAGCTTGAATCACACAAAATAGATAAATAGAGAAAAAAACTGTATAGCACCGCATATTGATTAGCAATCCTTGCTAAAAGACACTTATTACAATAAGAGGCTATGGCCCCACAACTAGGATAAGGTTCTTTCTCAGATAATCCCCCCAATATATTCTCAGTGCCATACTCATTCGCTGTCCTCCGAGATTCCATTTGGTCCAATGAACTTAAAGTGGAACTGTCACTTTGAAATATATAGGTGATTTTGAAAATAGCAGATAGGATGTTGATCCAGTGAAATATGTGTGTCATTTGGAGGAGTTTTAATTGGAAATTACTACAATGTTGCTGTTGTCTTCAAGAGGGGTGATATGGTGTGGTCTAAACTTGATGGACGTGTGTCTTTTTTCTGCCTTATTAACTACTGTATGTTATTATGTATGCATATTTCCCATAGCTCTGCATTACCAACTGCCACTTCCTACCAGAAAGTACTAGCTCAGCTACATAAATTGGCAAATAAATAAAGCTAAATATCTCAGAAATTATTCTAATTAACATTGACTAACTATATATATATATATATATATATATATATAATATGGGGATTCTGAGATATTTAACTTTATTTATTTGACAATTTATGCAGTTGAGCTGGTACTCCGTGGTAGGAAGTGCCAAGCTATGGGGAATGTCTGGTCCTTCAGGCATGCCTGAAGTATTTGCAAAAACTGGCAAATAAATAAAACTAAATATATTTAAGCTATTGTTTTAAGTAAGAAGATGTCTAACATAAATTTAGTTTGATTTAAAAGCTATTCAAAAAATCACAGAGTGACAGTTCCAATTAATACAGGTATATGAGTTTATTTTTTATTAAAACAAATAAAGTCACTCTATGCATTTTGTAAGCTCTGGTTAACTTTTTCAGAGGTATAGAAAAAGAACAATTCCATTGTAGGGGACACACAGATTCCCTGCATACTCTCATTTATTAAAGGGATAGTAATATTTCACAAAAGCAGCCGCTCCAATTAATCTTCATAGTATTTGGACCATGGACAGTGTTATTTCAGTACTGACAGAGTTGTAGTTCAAGAGTAATTGAATGATAAAGTATCCCCCTCCCTCCCTCCCCTTTTACCTAGTGTAAGTCACCTCCCCTCAGATGTGGAATATGGTCATTTGACTGGACAGATCACAGCAAAGGACAGTCTTCTTACTGTGAGCATAAGGAAAACCCTGCCCCCATTGACGGGTTTTTCAGGTTTTTCCTTATGCTCACTGAAGATTTTTCCTCTCTGCGATCCATCCAGACAGTCTTGTTACTTTGAGGTGAGCAGTGTTACATCAGTAAAAGGGCTGGGAGGGGGATACTTTATCATTCACTTTCTCTTGAATTACAACCTTGAAAGTAATGAAATAACACTCTCCATGGCCCAAATACTATGAAGATTAATTGGAGCTGCTTTTATTGCAAAACATTATTATTCGTTTAAATGCTTTGCAATGATTTGGATCATTTGGATTCAATGGGTTAAAAATCCCTTTTAAATCAACTTGAATGTTAATTTGTGCCCTATAATGCAGTTGTTTTGCCCCACAGTGCTAAAAGTTCGGCTTTGTAAATATTTCCCTGTGATTCTGAACCTAGCATGATTATGGCTTTCCAGTTGATGTTGGATTTCCATGGTCAAATAAGCATCACCTTTACCACTATAACAACTATAATTTTCAAGAATCATTTTAAACAGTTTTGTTTTTTTTTCTGCCCTGAGTGCAGCTTGGTATTTTCTGTTACAGGGTCAAAATCACATGTTTAATTGGGTCAGTGTTAAGGTCCATCATAGATTTGTTTTGGAGAGCAAAATACCATTTCATTAGAGTCAGTTTTTATTATAAATTGTTGCAGTATGAGTTAAAAGTAAAATGTTGGCAGTTTTAAATATAGCTTGCTAACCTCAAATAAGTGACTCCTGCTGTCTTTGAAACAGTAATAAAGCTATATTTACTAGTCACTTTATTATGATCCAGTGCTTTATTTAGCGGAATTCTCACCTTAAAAAAAAAGCAACCTGATTATTTATATGTGAGCAAGGAAGCTGCCATTGTTGCTGTTTAGCATAGTAGATATCTACCCTCATTGTTGGAGAAACACCCTGGGGCAGATACACTAAAGGTGGATGCTGTAGTGATATGATTCTGTCAATGTGTTCAAAGCTTTCAACCTTAGCTTAATAACCCAGAAAAATTAGAATTGTATAAGCCTTCCTGCCACCAAAATGAGTATTAGTCTTTTTACTGTAGGTTCCCTCTTGTAAGAAATGCACCTAATTTTATCTTATAAGTATCCATTGTATCTGCCATTTCCACATCAGTGGGCAAAGAATTCCACAATTTTACAGACCTTACTGTAAAAAACCCATTCCTCTGTTGCAGTTGAAATCTAATTTCCTCTAATCTTAAGGCGTGGCACCTAGTTAATTGTTCTGGCCTTGGAATGAAAAGCTCACCCAAGAGATCCTTGTATTGACCTTGCATATACTTATACAGTGTAAGAAAATCTATTCTTAGTCATTTTTTCTCTAGAGTAAATAAGCCATGTTTGTCTAGACGTTCCTCATAGGTCAAGTCCTTCATTCCCTTGATTAATTTTGCTGCTTTTCGGGGTACTCTCTCCAGTTCTAGAATATCCTTTTTCAGAACGGGTACCCAAAATTGCACTGCATATTTGAGGTGAGGTCTTATCAACAATTTGTACAGTGACAAAATTATGTCATCCTCTGTTGCTTCTATAGCCCTTTTTATGAAAGACAGAACTTTGCTATCTTTTGCTACTGACACTGGTCACTGTTTCCAAATTTTTACTTTACAAGGATTCCCAGGTCTTTCTCCAGCAACAAGTCTAGTAAAATAATTCCATTAAGTTTATAAGTAGCATTGGAAATTTGTCTTCCAAAATGCATAAATTAACACTTTCCCACATCAAACTTATCCAATCCCACATCAAACTTATAAAAAAAAACATATTTTTTTGTCCAATGTGACATTTTATGTAAATATCTCTGTAGAGAACAAACATCCTGTTTGGAATTTATTACCCTACATAATTTAGTGTAATCTGCAAATAATGAAAAATTGCTTCTTTGCTTCAATGTCATCCTTACATACAGGTAGGAGTGGGAGGGATCTGAGAAAGCCTCCCACATCATGTCACTGGTAATGTGGTAGGTTTTCCCAAATTCTGCCCACTCCTTCCCGGTATTTCAGGTAGGATGGAAGCAGGGAGCCATGCTGCTCCCTTCTGCTGCCTCGTGCTCCCTCGTTCCTCCATTGCTTTCCCATCCAAATCCGCTGGGAGTTCTGTAACAGTGGGGTCGTCAAGAAGGGTGCTGCACCAAGAGATCTGATTTTAACCCTCTGAGTTCCAGGAAGGTATCCAATGCATTGTATTACCTCTCTGGCACTCAAAGGGTCAGTCAAATGGTTAAAAATACATTAAACATGTTTTTAAACTAATAATAATAAAAAAGAATGTATTCCAGAGTGGTGTCCAATCACATGCACATACAACCCCACCGCCCCAGGTCTTCTGATGCATCTAACCCCCGCCCAGTTCCACTATGCACTGTTAGTCACAGATCCCCCATGCACAGTCAGACCCTGGTTGTACTGCCCCCCTAACCTGGTTCCACTGCCCACTATTAGTCACCGACCGCTACATACACATACTCTGTACCCCACCCCCCCAGCTTTGTTCAATGGTAGTCATGGAATCACACATACACTTCCTGACACCCCCCCCCCCATTAGCATTGCTCCTGGCACCCACTACAGTATGTCAACCCATACCAATGAGGTACCTTTTTCTCAGACTAGCAGTTGAGTACTGGCTACACTAGGAAGTTTAATGGTGTTGAAGTATTTTAGTATATTTGAAGTACCTGAAGCATTAAAAAGTATGCGTTTTTTTCATATAGCACCACATTCTGGAAATAGTTGTGGACACTAGCCAAGGAGTAAAAAAAGGCAAGTGATATAGTTAAATGGATAGTAATGTTAGTAATGTTTCGTTCCACAAGCAGCTCTGAACGTTCATCATAGTTAACAGTACTGATGTCTGCAGGGCCGGATTTACATCTCAGGAGCCTGTAGGCACAGAAATCTGAAGCGCCCCCCCATTTGCCATCTCCACTGGACACCTCCACAATGCTCCAAATCTCCACATTACCCACCATATCCATATAGCTCTCACATTGCCCCCCATCAGCTCCATATTGCCATCAGCTCCAACTTATCCCCCATCAGCTTCATATTACCATCAGCTCCAACTTATCCCCCATCAGCTCCATATTGCCCTCACATTGCCCCCATCATCTCCAACTTGCCCCCATCATCTCCACATTGCCCCATAATCTACAACTTGCCCCGTCATCTCCACATTGCCCCATCAGCTCCAGCTTGCCCTCACATTACCCCCCTCACCTCCACATTGCCACTATATCAGCTCCAACTTGCCTCCACATTGCCCATATCATCTTCGCATTGCCCCCACTTTTCCTCCCGCATATGTTTCCTACCTCCCTGGTGGTCCAGTGGCAGATGTCTGTGCCTCCTTTTGTAGCTGCTGTTGCTCCCGCGCAGTCTCTTTAGGAATGCAGAGTGCTGGGAGATGATGTTAACTCCCAGCGCTCTGCATTAGAGCCGACGAGGGAGCAACAACAGCTACAGGTATGTGCCTTCTGTCTGAGCCGAAGAAGGCCTTACCATTCGGTACCATTCACTGTGAACAAAAATATATAATTTTTTTTTTATTATAATGACAGGCGCCCCTCTGTGGGATGCACTCTTGTAGGCAGATGCCTTACGGCAAATCCGGCCCTGGATGTCTGATGCTCTTACTGTTCAAAACTTGCTAGTTACTCTGTAATTATATGATTAAGTTTATCCCTCCCACCCCTTTTACCAATCATAAGCCACTTCCCCATAGATCTGAAAACTGGATCTGACCAGACAGATCACAATGAGGGACAATCTTCCCTCAGTATAAGGAAAACCCTGCCCCCTTTGTCGAAGGAGGGCAGGTTTTTCCTAATATTGACTGAAGATTGTCCCTCATTGTGATCTGCTGCCGGATCTGAGACAGAAATGTTGATGTCAGGAAAAGTGGTAGGAGGGGTAAACATCATATAATTAACTAGCATCAGGCATCAGTACTACTAAGTATGATGTACGTTCAGCATTGCTTGTGGAGCAAAACATTACTATTACTTTAAGATCATTTTACTGCAGACAGTCTATTCAAAAAAGAAAAGGGGTAGGTATAATTTTGTGATTCTGGCACCCCCTGCATTATGTCAGCCCACACCAACAGGATTCCATTTTTTCTTGGACAAGTAGTAGCTAATTAATGCAGCAAGAAATTGTATAGTTTTCAAAGA
Organism: Rhinophrynus dorsalis; assembly: GCA_037306005.1. Lineage (NCBI taxonomy): Eukaryota > Metazoa > Chordata > Amphibia > Anura > Rhinophrynidae > Rhinophrynus > Rhinophrynus dorsalis. The sequence goes on from CM074724.1 coordinate 151,767,822, forward strand.
TTTTAGTTACATTTGGAGGAGTCCAAGGACTGAGGAAAGAGAGAAAGAAACCTGTCTACAGCACCAAACCCACCTTCACTTTTTGACATTTCTGGTTCCAGTTATGTGATTGTGTCAGCGATTTAGATGGAAATAGAGATTAAAAACAAAATAAAATTTAACTTTTATTTAAATTGAAAATAAAATAAGGCGAATTTAAACAAAATACGTATTGCTCTTATGAATATATCACTAGGATCATTTATTCTTATTTGTAAACATACCAGCAATACATGTCTCCAGTTTGTAACTATAATCAGCTCTATGTATTAAAAACAAAGTTTAATTTGGACGTAATTGTCATTCAGGGATCTGATGACAACGAATTAAACCAATGAGAAGCAATTTTACTTTCCCACAATAGGTGTCCTCTGCTGTATAAAAAATGGCAGAATGTGCCAGCTCACTGCCCTTTGAAAAAGCTAATCACAACAAACGCATGTCAGGGCTCACGGACACAGACTCTGGTGTACCGTGCTCTATCGTTATTGCTTCTGTGGTATGATTTTGTAAGTGCTCAGCTCTCCTCCAGGCGTTTTTAAGATTTTACCTCCACTGCTTTCCAATTTTTGTGTGACCAACTTTTGAGGCTGGTGGATATTAGGCAAGCTTTAGTTCCGTTTCAACACACTGAGATCCTGTGACGTGCTGAGTTTCAATTTAAATAAAAGTTACATTTTATTTTGTTTTTAATCTCTATTTCCACCTAAATTGCTGACACAATCCTATAACTGGGATCAGAAATGTCACTATTTGAAGGTGGGTTTGGTGCTGTAGATAGGTCTTTTTTGCCCTCCTCAGTACTTATATTATTTAACTGACCCTTGCTCATTCCTTTTAGCTTACATAACACTTCAATTACACCTATAGGGTGGAGCACCATATCTCTATAAAATTGATATTTGGAGGAGTACCAATGTAAAAATGCCTATACCTCCACCTTCTGTAAATATTTGTGCACATTAATGTAACATAGTAAATTAGGTTGAAAAAAAGACACAATTTAATCAAGTTCAACCTTTGCCTCATAACCCAGTGACATCAGAATTATATATATTCCTGCTACCAAATAAGTTAGTCTTAAGTTGCCTACTAATACACAGTATAACCCTCTATGTTCCCTTGAAAGAAATGTATCTAGTCTTCTCTTAAGCGTATCCATTGCATCTGCCATAACCACATCCTTGGGTATGAAATTCCATAATTTAACAGCCCTTACTGTAAAAAAAAACCCTTCCTCTGCTGAACTCTAAACCTCATTTCCTCTAATCTCAAGGGTTGTTCTCTGGTCATTTGATCAGGCCTTTGAATGAATAGCCTTTATCCAAAGTAATAAATATTTAAACTATAACAAAGGGTTGGAGCTGTTATTATCCTATTGTATGTTTAATTGTAATTATGAACTTGCATCACCTACTGATTGCAATAGAATAACCATGTGAAGATCAGGGCCTCAATACTAGTACAACCTTTATGGAGGAAAAACTATTATATTACCTGTTATGTGACAAACTACCAACAGGTTAAAATACACATAAGCCTCTAACTTTGCACCCATTGAAAATAGTCAAAAAGCATATGAATTTGTATTCAATTACATGTGGTGGCTTGTAACACACATTAAGGGACTCTTTATTATTGCTTTAAATTAGAGACTAGGAAACCTAGGCAATGAGTCCCTAATGTGTTAAGAACCACCAACTTGTACTTGAACTGTGATTTCAAACACATACACGCATATGCAGCTAGTGATCCCTACACTAACCCCTATGAGTGCCAGTGGGGTATGCAACGAATTGCACAGCATTCCATACCCCACTGGCGCTCAAAGTTTTAATCCTATCAAAACTAACACCATGCAATTAAAAATAACTCTTACATTTAATCCTAATGACTAGAGGGGTCTTCTGCACTTGGGCTTCTTCTTCTGTAAGCTTCTATCTTCTTTCTTCATCTGTGCTCTTCTGTCTTATTCTATTGAAACTTTTTGTAGCCTGTAATAAAAAACAAAGTAATTATCTGATTGGCTTGGAGGAGTGTTCACTGCAGGGCATGTTCCATGCCCTGTGTAACCCCACTCCCTAACCAATTGGAGCGTGGGAAGAAATTTGAACAGGAATTAGCTATAGAAAAGGCAGTATCTGTTCAAATTTCCCTCTGTTGGCATCAGGCAATGGCACAAAAGATATCAGGAGGGGAGATTTTTCTTCTATTCCACCACCGCCATATCCCCCCCCCCCCCCCGAGGAAACTACAAGGATTTTAGCTCTTTAATGAAATTGTTTTTTATTACAGGCTGCAACACGTTTCATTAGAAGAAGACAGAAGAACAAAGATTAAGAAGAAGAAGATGACAGATAAAGAGAGACGATAGAAGCTTACAGAAGAAGAGGGAAAGAGGGAGACAAGGGTGCTGGAGACCCCACTGGATGTCAGACATCCAGGTAGGTGTTAGAGCGATGCGTGATAAGATAGTGTTAAGGCTAGGATATATAAACTTTACTGTTAGGGGTAGTGTAAGGCCAAATGTAGGGTTAGAGTTTGGAGGGTGACTGTGTGTTTTAGATCACTTTGATCTCTAGCTAGTTTCCTTTTATGTACCCACATCTAACAAAACAAAAAGTTGCGATGAGCATTATACCATAACATGGGTTTTGGTGACCAATCCTCGTTGTAGAGGATGCTGGGGGAGCAATAGGGTTCCGACGGTGGAACTGTGTGTACTGTCCAGAACTCCTTTGGCCCCTAAAAAATGTTTTAGCAACGTTTATAGTATTGAGCCCCAGGTGAGCAATAGGTGAACTGTCTGGATAACAGCAACAAACAAAAAGTATAGTTCAAACTGTAATAAATTTAGAGCAATGTAACTCCCACCAGAGGAGTTACATTTGCTTTCTTCAACAGGAATAGCTCTAAAATATATTTTTTTTCATAATAAATGTTTATTACTCCTTTTAGAAAGGAAATGCATAAACTAAATATGAGTTTCATAAAGGAACATGCTATAAAGCAATATTATTGCCTTTCTTGACTCCAGGAATTTAATTTATGTTTGCATATTATCTATTAATAGTTAACATAATTTTCATTACATATCATGGCATTTTGATAGTTGGCAGAATAGGCAATTTCCTAGAGCTGCAAATTTTGAGAGGTGATTCAGCTCTGCTGGCCACACCCACATTCTGAATTGTGGTTTTGCCAGAGCAATGTCAAGGTCCCTGCACCAGATTTATGCCACTTTATTAGGTGTTGTTAATTGCTTGGATGCTAGATAGGACTTCAGTGCACTGTGAAGCAACCAGGAATTAAAGATTTTTTTTCTTTGCATGTTATAGGCCAGGGGTATATTCTGTGCTAATAAATAGTGGATGGAACTGAAGCAGAGCAATGTGATGAATGGAGTGTGACCATGGGTGGAGCTAAGGACACCTACAGATCCTTGCCTATGGGCGCCTGGGAGGTAAATCTGGATCTGGGTGGGAACTGGTCTATGTATGCCATTGCTTAGTGTGTTTACCTTGATTGGCTACAGATAGCGTTGCCATAAGTATGAGCTGTGGAATCTGAATTCACTGAAATCATTTAGTCCTTTCATATGCATTTCATATCAGAAGTAATGGAAATAGGCGTACATGCAATGATGATCAATATTTAGTGTCTTATGCAGGGGACAAATGAAATGTCCTCACATTTTCCATTAAATGCTAAAGTTGTGTCCAATGCATTGCAAAACATTGAGAAAGCATGATCATTTCTATTTGTACCCCTATGGTGCAGTTATTGTACTCCAGAAATCACCTTGCTATCTTTCTGTATAAGGCCCTTAGAGGGCAACTACACAGCAAGGTGGGGAAGCATTTGTTTCAGGTGAACTAACACAAGACTTATGAATTAATGACTTTCATGTAATGTTACTAGTTAACCACTTAAGGACCAGAGGAGTGCACTAACATCTTGTTCTTAAAGAGTTAAAGGTATAGTAATGTTTCATAATAAAGCAGCTCTAATTAATCATCATAGTATTTGGTCTTTGGAGAGTGTTATTTCAATTCTGTCAGAGATGTAGTTCAAGAGTAATTCAATGACAAAATATCCCCCTCCCACCCCTTTTACTGATGTAACACTGTTCAGCCAGATCAGAAGGGAGGTGTCTAGGTAGACTGCAGAGAGGGACAATCTTCAGTTAAGATAAGGGAAAAACTTGAAAAACTTGTCAAGGGGGGCAGGGCTTTCATTGTTCTCATAGGAGGAAGATTGTCCCCTGCTGTTATGTGTTATCTGTCTGGTCTATGGACTGGATTCCACATCTGAGAAGAGATGGCTTACACTAGGTAAAAGGGGGGGGAGGGGAAACTTTGCTTGTGAATATCTCCCAAACCATACAGGTTTAAGAGATAAGACTTATATCGTTCTTCATGGTTTTTTTTAATGCCTACAAAATAAAATAATGATAAAATGAAGTATTACTATCCCTTTAAAGGAGCAGTAACATTTTACATGAAAAATATATGTAATAGAGGTTTTCCGGAGAGTAAAACAATGGTACTTCCACAGATTTAATTCAAGAGTTATAACCATCCAAATCTGTTGCTGTCACATTCCTTGCAGAACTGTTGTCATTGATGTAATTCTACCAGAGAATGCAACAGAATTAAGAACTATAGGCTAAATTTGCGTCCACTAGAAATATAAATAACAGTATAAAGCATAATAACTCTGGCAAGGCATGTCTCCCAGCAGTTGGAGTATCCTTGCTTCACTTGTGGTTTAATAAATATTTCTCAGTTGGAATGCAATTTATATTGAACATAGGTAACTTATGGACGTATTCCATTGCAAATAACAACCATATCACTGGTTTTATCTCCTCTTTATCCCAAGAAGAATCTATGAGATAAAACCCAGTGCTAACATTATTATCACATACAATGGAACTGAGTACTTAGTTTGCAAATTTGAATCACTGAATGTTTTAATTGTTGCGATATACTGCACTGTGAACCTTACATAGAAAGCAGAAGATGGACAATACAGATGCAAACCAACTGCATGATAGGGGTAATTACAAAGTCCCTAAATTCCCTTTGACTTTGCTATGCATTGAAGACTTCTGAAGCATTCAAAAGGTTAAAAGCACCATTTAAATCAATGGGAATTTTTATGTGTCACAGAGGTGCAGTTCATATTCTTCATTAATGCTCATCGTTTGCTTTCTGCATAAAGCCCTTTTTCTGCTTTGCCACACTTTTAGATTTTTTGATCATGTAGTGACTGGGATTTGGTTACCTTTTTTATACATTAAAATTTTCAAAAACATTTTTTTTGCCTGTAAAACATTATCCTTATGTGTTTTTCTTTAGGTCTGCATGTTGCCTATGTTGATGGAAAACAGTTCACGGATTCCCTGCCAGGCCCATTTCTCTCAGTCGGACTATGCCGAGCAAGCTTTATGTCTGTAATTGGCAGAAATATCTCACGATGGGCCAGAAAAGGACTTAACAGATTCATCTTTTTTTCACCCCCAGGTTAACTAGTTTTTAACCAAGACACACATCATTTCCATTTTTGTTACTGGCAAATTATCAAAGCATCTGCAATTTTTTTTAGGTGCTTAAGAAACTGCAGTTTGAACGGCAACCTCAATGAACAAGGATTAATGGAAGACTACATAATGCATTTAGTACTACATACCCTTGAACATTTCACAAATAAAAAAGGTACACACACAGCTGCTGTACCCCAAATCAAACCATGACCAGGACCTCATGTCAATGAAGGATGCATATGAAAATAGTTTCTACAGGGTTGCACTTGTTCTTATTCAGAAATGCTGAGTATATAGATTTACAGTGAGTTAATGTGAGATTGTCTTTACATGGCGGGATATTGTCCTGTCCTACTAATACAATCTCATTGTTGTGTATGTCTGCGGTCGCTCCCGTGCCTCAGAATAAACTCATCAGAGGTCTCCCCCTTTTTCTTGTACTGCTTCTGAGATCAGGACAAACCCCTGCACACTGATTGGCTATGACTCTCAGAGGCTGTAAATTGTACTCTGAAAGTGCAGTAGTCTTGGAAGAAGACAATACAATGCTTGCTAAATGGGGCTACATGGGTTAGCATGCAGTACTTGAAATGCTAATAAATAGAAGGTACAAAATGCTCATGCTGTTACATAAGGTACAAAAACAGTTACTGAACCTACTAAAAAATATACAGTTGGAAGGTATGGTACTAAAAGGATGTAAAGAAAGCTTTATTGTTTAACTAGCCTCATCGAGATAATGGAAGAAATTTACAAAACTGTCAGCTCACCTCATTTTTACATTGGTATGTTAGCTCCTTACTCATGCACCTGCACTTTGGGGTATGTTTTAAAGCACATGATCATTACAGTGCATATGGGCGCACACACTCCACCATCATTTAGCAAACCCTCAACACCTCCCGTATAGCGTGCAAGGGAAAATAGATTAACGATATGCAACTTCCCTGTTAGTACACTGTGTTAACTCTTTTTTGTAATGTTTTGTGTACCTCTCTGACATTCAACTGGTTCAAAAAGGAAAGGAGGAAAGGTTCACCCAGAAATGCTAGGGAAGAGAAAGAGTAAAATAAACAATTTTTGCCATTAGTAGCTTTGTAAATACGGTGCATTTTTTTTATAAATTCCAGGGCTACATCTAATAAAATGTTTTCAGTGAGTAGTTTAGTGTAGAATCATACGACCCCCCTGTTATGTTATGTATAGAGTGGTTCTGCTCACTGTTCACTTGTACATAGCATGAAGAGAGTTTAATTAAAAAAAAAAAAAAAAAAAAAAAAAAATATATATATATATATATATATATATATATATATATATATATATATATATACATATTTCCATTCTTTAAATTTGTGTGCTTCCAGAGAGGTAGCAGATATTTTGAGGGTATGTCTCTCTTTTTATTAAAGGTGACCGGTCATCTTGAATTAAGTTTGGATATTTGAAACCTTCTTATAAAACCTCCTGTCTTACAGTTTAGGTGAAGGACCAGTAAATGCATAGTTTAGGAAAAATTGATAGGTTTAATACAGACAAGTGAAAGTCTGTTTCAATGCAGCACCATATGGTAATCAAGGTCTGTCCTGCACTGAGAGCTTATTCAGCATATGGCTCAACACTCAGACAGATCACTTCTCTAAAATAAAAGTAGGATTATCTCCTAAATTGTGCATCTGTTGGCTAACAAAATACAGATTTGAAGGAAGATTTCAAATATGAAAATTTAATTCAAGATGGCATGTCCACTTTCAGATGAGACTATCCAACAATTTCATTAGAGCATATTGGGACTTTTCACACATTGGACACTAGAGATGTCTGCAATGCATTGAGGAGCATTCAAAGTGTTAAGAGTCTGATTTAAAGCAACGGAAACATTTGTTTTCATGCAGTTGCAGTTGATTTTCTTCAGAATTGCTTACCTAAGCATTCATATATAAGGACCACTGTTTTTACAATACAGAAAACAAACTGAAGAAAAAAGTAACAGCAGTAATAAATATTACTGACACATGACATATAACATAATTTTGAAGCTATGTTGTTTGGTCCACACGTCTGAAATGAGGCAATGGAATGCACTACATTTCTATTATCGGTGAACATATATGCGGATCAAAGGACAATGCGTGTAGGAGAGCAGGTTAAGTGTTAAAAATTGCTAGACAGCACAGCGGTAGCTCCGAACAAGAGGTCTATGCACAAACACTGTTCATTGATGATAGGTCTAAAGTGTCACAAGACAAGGACAACTCCAGCAGAAAAGGGGTTAGTTTATTTCAATTCAAACGCTGCTCACAATCCCTTGGGCTTGTACAGGATGTGAAAGTCGGAAGAATACTGAGCTGTCTCCTCCGCCTCTGACTCATGGGTTAATTATTTAGCTCACAGTGTCTGAAGGCATACAGCTCTGAGCACAGTAAGCAGCTGGCAAATCACTAAGAAATACGGATTCATTCAATACAACAGTTTTGAGTGGGGACTGCTTTTCTACATTAAAATTCTGCTGTATTGGTTGTTATATGCACATATGGATGTGCATATTTGTGCATGTGCACTCAATGTACATGTATAAATATGCATATGTAGAGAGATATAAGAGATAGTGGGGTGAATATACAAATCTATCAGTGTAGCTCCACTAGCATTAGCCTGTAACACTAGTGGTGTCACGTAGAAACATGTTCTAAAGGGAAATTTCCCACATGACTTTGCACAAAAAATGGACAATGTGAGCTTATATCGTGTAAGTTTTCTCCTTCTCGCCAGTGCAAAATTTTCAACCTTTTTGCCAATTCCAACAATTTTTTTGCATATGTTTCTTATAGTGCAATATTTTTCTCCACAATATTAATTCTTCTGAGGGCTGTAGCATAGGAATAAATATCTGTAAGTCATAGCTGTGAGTCCTACAGAAACATATGCCTTAAAAATTGTATTAGCATGCAGAGTACCTTTATCCCTTGCTTAAGTGACACTGGCACATATTCATGATGTGTCAAGAGAAAATAAAATTACAACCTACAATGTGGCAGATGTGCATGGTAGTGGTGGTGGGGACGGGCTTTGTGTGATTGATGTGTGTATGTATATATAGATTCCTACAGCAGTTTTTACCATTGTCATGTTTGTGTCAAAAGTAGGCTATCCTTCTTCTCAGATTACTGATACACATTACTTAATGGTTATAGCCATGGCCCCAAGTGTGTTAGATAGTAGCAACGCTTCGTCACATCCCTCCTCCTCATCTGTGCTGCTGGTAATACATTTGGCCTTGCTTACTCTGTCATGTATGGTTTCTGCTACCTGATACTCAGATGGTATGAGATGTTAGTTCATTTTTAAGAATGTTAGTCTCCCAACATTGTTGCTTGTAACCAGCTGCACTGAAAACCCACTCAGGCTCCATGCTTTCTGGAGGGCAACTAAGGGTTTCCACTGCAGTACATGTCAATGCTGGCCACACACACTGCTTTGTTTGCCAGTAGTCCATGGAATCATTGAGGATCTTGTTCAAAGCACACTAACATGTCCTTTACCAGCTCTTCCATGTCTGCATTGTCATTATGGTAAGATTCCTCAGCCATGCTCCTCATTTTTTTCTGCAATAAAAAAACCAGTGGTAGAATTTGCCCCTATTTGCCCCTGTGTGGCTCACCATCATGGTTACCTCCTTAAAGGGTTTCAGCAGCTCACACATATCGCACATTAGTTGCCTTGGCCAGGTGACAAAAAGGCTCCCTCCAAAGCCTTCCAGTTTTACATGGTGTACTCACTAATGGCCTTATTATGCTCTAGCATGTACAGTGTAGTAGGGACCTCCATTTTAAGCTGGTGATGGGGCGGGTCTTTAAGCTCTTGTATGGAATATAGACCATTGAGTACACTGTAGGGGTGACTAAAATGGGCACAGATATTGGGGGTAACAGTAAACATCTGTTTACTGCTTTAACAATATGACTAGAGGATGTGGTGGAGGTAGAGGTAGCATGTGAGGGCAGGCTATGACCCTTGCCATCTCCTACAGAAAACTCAGAGTCATAATACTACTCTGCAGCAGGAGCCGTAGGTGTTATTTGGAATGAACTAATTGTTGGCAGTGGCACACTCTCTGACAGATAAATAGCATCACTAATTCACTCATCTGCCCCAGAGTCCTGCATACTTTTTGGAGTGCTTCTGATGCTGATAATTTTGGCAACAAAAAAGGAACAACAGCGCAATATATTCTAAGCGTAGTATTGTTGCTTTCGGACACCTTCACCTCGTGCTATAATAAAATGTTACTCACATTTGATAGAGCCTCACGATAAGGACTCTAAGTATTAGACACTCTCCTGGTATAAACCCCAGGATGGTTACCTCCGGATAAACACCACTGGTCCTCCAGAATTCTGGATTCTCCACTCTAGAGTTGTGAAGGCCTGCAGGGATACACCGAACCCCCTCCAAAAGCCTGCGTCACCCAAATAGGAATAGTATTTGGACTGGAGGTCTTGTAATTTGAATTTGAGCATTAAGAGCTCGTGAAGGTAATTAAACAAATTGAGAAATTTATTAGAAAAATTATCACTATTAAAGTGATATAAAATAATAATCTAAAATTACATATAGTGATAAATATGCATGTAGCTAAAAAACGCTCAACGCATTTCGTAACAGTATATTACTTTCTCAAGCGCAACTTAGCAGGTATTACAGTTCATCTTTACCTCTCTTTTATATATACTGTGGATCTGACAAGTTCCGTTATCCTCCACATTATGTCTCCCTATTTTCCCGCCAAACTTTCCTTTGTTTCATCTTGACCGAAAGGTAATTTGTTGTGTGCGTTCCAGTTTGGGACACTTCACAGCTTCACATCTTCTGTTTCCTCCCTCCTTCTACCCCAGAACTACATCTCCATTTCTCTTCCTCTCCTCAGCTAAAGAACTTCAACGTATATATCCGGGAATATCTTCCCCGGTGTTCCGTCTCTTAGGTGTTACATCTTCTTTGCGCATGTGCATGAACACTACCAAGGTGTAGTGCTCTTATGCGCATGCTCCAAACCTCTCTGTATCATCCAAGAGGAAGTTTCATATTCATTGTGCGTTCCATGACTGGGAGGACCAGTGACATTTATCCGGAGGTAACCATCCTGGGGTTTATACCAGGAGAATGTCTAATACTTAGAGCAAGTATCGTGAGCCTCTATCAAATGTGAGTAACATTTTATTAGAGCATGAGGTGAAGGTGTCCGAAAGCAACAATACCATGCTTAGAAGATATTGTGCTGTTGTTCCTTTTTTTGTTTCTTGTAGTTTGTGAAATTGGGAGTCCTAACCAATATACAACAAGCTGTGAAGATCTTTGTCTCTGATATCTTTACTGTACGGACTCTAGACAATAAGTATAAAATCTTAAGTGTATCGTGCAATGCTGCTTTCTGGCTTCCCATTGGGTCACTTTCATTTTGGGGTGAATCTAGGGAAAACCATATAGTGTGTGTTAATTTTGGCAGCTCTGACCTACTGATAGTGTGTCTCCCAGTCATACCTGTGGTGGTGCTTCAGGTGTTATCTCATTGAGGAGGTGCTAAGGTGTGAGCCTGCTTTCCCCCACTCATGTGCTTTTTTTGCACAGACAACCAATAGCAACTATAGCTTTTGGATCCTGAGTGAAGTATCTCCATACACAACTCGAGCCATCTCTCGACTACAAGCTTTCTCACTGGCTGCTCCTCGACTCTTGAATGCCCTCCCCATCACCATTCGCCAATTATCCACAATCATCAGATTCAAGCGTCACCTCAAAACCCACCTGTTCAGGGAGGCATCTCAATAGCAATGTCCTCCTTCTGCACACTGACAGTCACAGCAGAATCCTGCTGCACTTCTTTCACCACACCTTGTACCTGCACATATAATCCTCATCCCACTGTCTCTGTTTGTCATTATGAATTCAGATTAGCTCCTTGGGGCAGGGTCCCTTTCCAAGTATCCCTTGCTGCACTTTCCCCTACAAATAATGTAAAGATTGCACTTAACCTTAATACTCTTAACCCAGTTCTGTAGTTTTGTATTATATTATTTCAACTTCTGTTAAAAGCTGTGTACATTTATGGCACTATATAAATAAAGATGCATACATACTGTGGACTTCATGGACTAAAAGGTTCTTGAGGGGCTGCTACTATTACTAGGGTTAGATGTTGATCCAGTTCAACTGATACTACTATTAGGTATCAAAGGTGCAGCACATCCAGCAGCAACAGAGGCTCTCGTCTGTAGCTAAGGATGTGGATGTCAATAACCTGTGTTGCTGTTGTTGCTGCTGGTTACTCAGCGCAAGTTTGTTTGGCTGTGTGGGACTTGGACTTGGAAGAGGTGAAGATGCTGATGATGACTGATAGGGTGACTGTGTACTTTTTGACATCTTTACTTGTCCAGGGTCAGACTTTCCAATGCTTTTCTCAAACAATTTATAGGCAGGCACAGTGATCCTTTTCAATGGTGTAAGATTGAGCCTTTTCCTTTCTGCTAAATTTCTGACCATGTCATCATCTCTCTCACTCTCAGCTTCATCTGTATCTGAACAAGAGGAGGACGCTGGAATGATATATTCTAGATTTACATCATCATCAGTCATTGTTAGTTCAACCTCAGCATCACCATAGCCCACCACTTTTTGCCCACTACCATTATAGTCCTCTATTCCAATACAACTTTATTCCCACATACCTGCACTGCTCCTCCTTTCCTCCTCCTGCTGCCCCTTGTGCATTTGCTGGGCATTACCCAACTAATGTGTGAGTTTTTACTCTACAGTACACAACACAACTAATGGAGTGTGATATCTTGCCTTAGCCCTCAAAAAATGTTCAGTGTTGTCTGCTGTCTATCATGTCCTATTCAGTCACGCAGTTCATGTCAGCTCAAAAATGTTCCGCTTTCTCCTCTCACTAACACAGAATGGTGTATTGTGAGAACCTGAAAAGTGCCATGTGGTGGAGAAAAATTCAGTCTTCCCATTGATTTCAATGCAATGATGAGCTAGGTGAAAAAAGTGGGAAAACTGTACTTTTTGTGGGAAATATTTCACCAAGCGGAAAATGCCGTTTTTCTCCTATTTTGGTTTGAGGCAAAAGTTTCCGCCGATCCCCACTAAAAAGTAAAATCTCTATAGTTGCATACAGACACATAGACATCACCATCATTAAGAATTTAATGTCAGCAAGCTTCTTCTACTGCCTCATAGTATCTGAAGGAAAATGTAATGTTACCTATTTCTTCAGGTCCTTGTTTAGTTTTTGGTGTTGACTCAGTGTGTTGTGTACCCCTCTGGCATTTTTGAAGAAAGAGTGGTTGAAAAGGACGCTATGAAAAGCCCATAAACATCCACGTAGCCTCCACTCCTCTGTGTTAAGAGGAGAATTGTGGGAAGAACTAGCTTAGTAAATTAGTGTTAGTCAGGCATAGGGATGGAAAATTTATTCCAGTGGTGTTTTTGCACGTAATTCTATTGTACATTCCAGCCAGTAATAATCATATATAAAATGCAAGAGCAAAGTTAAATAAAGGTTTATTTAGTGCCTCACTATTTTTGTATTGTTTGTGTTCATAGATGCACAGCCATGATTCCATGCATGCATGTCATTTGGCCAGATGCTGCTCTGAAGTGCTGTGCACTAATCACACACATAGGAAATACATTTAGGGCTGTATTCAGAGAACAAAACAGCAATTCTAAATTATACCAAATGCTGCATAGGAGACAAAAAACATTATATTCGTTTGATTTAAATGGTGAGTTTAAAGCCATGAATGCAAGACATGTCTCCAATGGATTCAAGGGGTTTAAAAGCATAATTTAAATATTGTGAATGGTATTTATCCTCTATGGAGCGGTTGTTTTTGTCCAGATTTTATACTCTTTTTCTTTCTGACTAAAGCCCTAAGACATATTATTTGCTTTTTACCATTAGAGCATGGGTATAAACTAAGCAAGAACCACAGTTCATCTCCCTCTGGGTCAATTCCTGGGCACAGACAGCAAAGCAGTCATTTTGGCAGGCAAAGTCCTTTTACACATAAGCACAAAGACACAGCAAAATTGTTTTGAGCTCCAAAATGACAATGTTTATATATATTTAACGCTCTTTAATATATGCACTCCCTAGTGCATATGTATGAAACAAAGGGTCAGGAAATCTAGATCAAAACTATTGTTCCATATACATTTTAACATGATTTTTTATTTGATACATAGGCTTGTTTTCAGTTTTAGACTGAAAGTGAATTGCTGGTTTTAGCAGACACTTTTGAATTTAAAATCGATTACATTTATCAACCACAATTCAATCCAACCCAAATACAGAAGCAAAGGTCATACAGATTTACATACGCGTTTCCTCAATACATAAGCCCTGCTGAATGTAAGCTAAACAAACTTGACTATTTTGAGGCAGATGTATTAATAAAACAGGAACTATTCTGGAACCAAACAACTGCACATTATGGGACTATTTCCCAACTTCCCATTGATTTAACTGGGTTAACCCCTTGAATGCCAGAGTAATGGACAACTCATTGCTTTTCAAAGTTTTAAAGCTCTATTTAAATGCATTGGGATTTTTATGTGTCCCTTCTGATGAAGCTGGTTTGCTCCAGAATTGTTCTTGTTCTTCTTAATACACAGTTGTCCTTTACATTCATCCTTAACTTTTTTAAAACTATGAAGGGCCAGAGCGGGGTGCAATGCATTGATTCACAATGTGTTGCACATAATTCTGGTCTTTAAAGTGTGAATACAGTCAAACAGAAGGAAGTTCACAGTACTTGGGGGGAAAATATACAGATTGTTGGTGCTTTGTATCTGCTAGGTGGTGTTTTTCCGCCAACAGTCAAGGAAAAAACATTTGTGTGACTGGATTATATGTATTAGTGTTGACACATCTTACTGTTCCACAGTTTTGGTGGCAATAATTGACTTCATAATACTTAGTGTATATCCTTTAGACCTTCTTTAAGCAACTATTGTGTTAAGGGGTTTAAAAGCCCAATTTCAATCATCTGCACAACCAGCCAATTAGAATGAGTACTCTGATGCTCTAACCAATAGGACAACAATATAAACCTGAATATTGTTGACAAAACAGGGAAAGGAAACCCAAAACCAGAATGTTGGGGTCACAGATACATACCCTAATATGAGCGGATTATACCAGGGGTAGGCAACCTTTGTCTCTCCAGCTGTTTGGGACCAAAACTCCCATCATCCTCAGCCAGGCATTGGGATGATCAGAGTTGTAGTCTTCAACACCTGCTGTACCAAATGTTTTCTACCCATGGAGTAGAACTAAAGGTAGATACAATCGAGCCCATGCTTTATTTTAACCCCTTATAACCAAGGAAAGCTATCTCAAACACACTAAATAATACCTAAACATGCATTCTGAGGCTGAAGTACAAAGAAAAGTAGTGCAGTTTTGGAACAATCCAAGTGCGCCAATATAGAACAAACAAAATTCCCAGTTGATTTAAATGGGTCTTTTAACCTCTGGAATGCTCAACCTATTATTTCTCAGCGGGTTGAAAACCTCTTTATCATTAAAAAAATTAAAAGCTCCATTTAAAGCAATGGAAAATTGGAAAATGTTTTGACCCACAATGGTGCAATTGGTTTTCTATGGAATTGCAAGACATGTACATCAGCCTCACTGGCTGCAGGGGAATCAAGAATGTCCATAGAATATTCAACACAGCCCTGCAAAACACCACTATTTATGGGGAAAGGGAGTTGGGGGGGCGCATATATGAAAAAGGGAGCACTATTAACTAGGGTTGCCATTGAAGTATACATTTCTCATAAGCATCTCACCTTCAGGGAATGGCATGGCAATGCTTTAAAAAGTGATGTCGGAAAATTCCACAGGTAATCATCAATGATATATAGCATATAACATACATTTCAGTTGAAGGAGTTGGATAATTAGATATTCTGTTTGCTATATAGGTGGGAGAGATACAGTGTCATAGCTGTGTCTTGGGGTTATTACCAGATTATAAGGACATGCTGCATATAATGAAGTACATTAGCAGGTCTGGATGTGTGCTGTGGGACTCCCAACATGAGCTAGGCACCAGTTTTAATATCCCTATTTTCCTAAGGAACAGTATATATTTGTCTCAGCTACTCCCTCGGGAAGCTGTAGGGTGTATAAATAAGGAGTTCTTTTGTTACTTTAACTGTTAATTGCTTGTCTTGTCCATGACAATGGAGCACATTACAGACACAGCCATGCTTTCAGCTGCACACAATGTTTTAATAAATAGGACAGTGCTGGAATTAGAAGGTTTTGTTTCAAAGGAATAAAAGCAAACGATTGGCTCAGCAGCAACAAATGGATTATTGGATCATTAAATGTTGCCATGGGATATGATGAGGTGACTTGCATATCTTATGATATTTTTATGTCTCAGTCTTCTTTCCTTGGGGGTGTAAAGATCTGTATTTCTGCTCTTAGTTCTATTGATTGCTTTGTCATAGAGGTGTCAGAATTGGTAAATCAATATATGGACAATATATATATAATATGAAATGAAGTACCCTGTGCATTTTAGTCTGTGTCCCTTAAAGGAAAAAAAAAACATATAGACCTTCCAAAGACCCAAAATGTATATCTCTAAGTAACCATTTAACCCTGTGCATCGGGTATTACTCCAGCACTCCAAAGGTTAATAACTCCAAAGAGAATGGAAGGGTATGCATTTGTACCCAAGGCCTATTTTCAGTCTTTGAGACTGCCTGTTCTTGTTCTTTCCCAACTTGCTTCTCTATTTAAAGAGGACGCAAGTAAATTCATAAGACATCTCCCTGGTTAATGCCATAACCAGATGCTAAAGTGTCCTTTTTTCTGCAGACAGTCTTGCCTGCCCTGATGACATCACTGACTGCCTTGAAGCTCTATGGAGTAATCTGGATGACAAAGAAAATAAAAAGAGTTAAATAATCACATACCACCAAACATTTCAAATTGCCAAAGAGGGACACTTGTGGTTTAGGAGGTGTTGCTGGGGGTGTGGCTGAGAGCAGGGAATTACAAAGAATCTTTAGGCTATTTCACAACCTATTGACACCTCCTTGTGTAACCTAATAAATTGCTTATAACAAGACCAATATATTTTATTTACATATACTAATATTTAAACACATACACTGATGCTTAAACAAACAATAACCTGAGTTTTATTGCTGTGGAGAAATGTGATACACATCACACAGTCTGATCTCCTAAAAAGAGGGACATCAAGATGGGAAAGAGGGACAGAGGGATTTGGGTCTAAAAGAGGGACTGTCCCTCCTAAAGAGGAACACTTGGGAGGTATGTAATCATAGATGTGAAAA
The DNA here is from genome assembly GCA_037306005.1 of Rhinophrynus dorsalis. Taxonomy (NCBI): domain Eukaryota; kingdom Metazoa; phylum Chordata; class Amphibia; order Anura; family Rhinophrynidae; genus Rhinophrynus; species Rhinophrynus dorsalis. The sequence continues at coordinate 151,784,800 of CM074724.1, forward strand.
GGAATCAAGACATTGTATCATTAATCCCATCTACTCCCTCTGGGGCAAGCACCAATAAGGGGGAGAACTTTCTTCATAAGTAGCTTAATAAACTGGAGATAAGCAGGTGTGGGACTAAGAAATCATTTCTAGTTAATAGCTGAATCATATTATTACATCCCTGCATAACAAGAAATAATGTATCAAATTGCACCAACACAGTCTGAACCAAATCCTATGCAGTCAAAATTAATATTAATATTATCTTTAGTGAAAAGAATCATTACAAAGTATCAGTTTGTATACTGAGTCTTGTAACACAATTGAAAATGAGAAGATCCTTATGGACTGGGATGCATGATGATAAGCAGATGTAGCTGACGAAGAGATCAATCCATTCCGTGTCTCAAAGGAGCTTACTCATGACCAAATAAGTCAAAATCATTTGCAACTCCATTTAAGGGATATTCCTCCAATTGCAATCAGGGGCGGGAATACTTTATCACATCATCATTATGAGTGACAGAACTTCAGTTTCCATCAAAGCCTCCTTGCCAATAAGCTATTAAACTCCCCATATTGTAGTTAAAAATTCCATATGTATATATATATATATATATATATATATATGTATATATCCTATATAATAATTCGCTAAATCGCGTGTAACGCCCGACATGCGCAGTAGACACTGCTGCGCGTGCAGCAGTCATGCACAGTAGAGACTGTCCGCGCCGCGGCTGATACAGAGCTGGGTGCTCCGAAGGAGCATCCTGCTCTGTATCAGCTGCAGCGCGGGCAGTCTCTGCTGCACGTGACTGCCCCACAACCGGCTGCCAGAGGCACTGTGGCCCGTGTAACGGGCTGTTCAACTAGTATATATATATATATATATGTAAGTGAATCTGGTTCGCTGTCGGGGGCATATCTGGAAAATGCTGATTTATTGAGGAGGAGGCAGGGAGCACTTTGAAAAAGGAAAGTTTTGAAGTGCATTGTAGAGCTTTCTAGTATTCAGAGGGTTAAAAACACACTTTTAATCAACGGAAAAGGTAGTTTTCATTTCTTCATCTCTGGTGCAGTTGATTTTCTCCAGAAGTTTTCCATTTCCTCAGCCACATCGTGTTCTTGGCTTTTCAGCTTTAATTATTCTTTTCAAAGTGACATAAAATCAGAAAATATCAAATATTTTCTGTTTGGACTGTAGCCTGCTGACCTTTGTAAAGGATGCAAATCTGTAGGGTTAACCACACACCTAATATGAAATCAATAAACACAGTGGAAAATCTAATCTACACTGTTTTATCAATAATCATATTTCCACACTGTAACTCTCAACATCTGTTTAACTCAATCACTGATGGAGCTTTTGGGGCACGTCTGAGCTTTAATTACTACTAATCATGTTAGGAAATAAAGTACTAAAGTACTCAGTAAGCTAAATGGCAGTAATTCTGGAGCAAACCTACTGCACCATAGAGAACAAATACAAATTTCAATGCCATTGCTTTAAATGGGACTTTTGCTTTCTTGAATAATATACAAATGTACAATGCATTACAAAATAATGTTTGGAGACCTCTTTAGTATACAAGGGGTTTAAATTGATTGCAATGTTTCACAATAAAAGCAGCTCCAATTAATCTTCATATTATTTGGGCCATGGAGAGTATTATTTCAATACTGTCAGAGTTGTAGTTCAAGAGTAATCGAATGATAAAATATCCCCCTCCCACCCCTTTTACTGATGTAACACTGCTTACCTCAGATGTGGAATCTGGTCAACTGACCAGACAGCTCACAGCTGTCCAGATGGATCGCAGAGATGGACAATCTTCAGTGAGCATAAGGAAAACCCTGAAGAACCTGTCAAGTGGGGGAGGGTTTTCCTTATGCTCACGGTAAGAAGACTGCCCCTTGCTGTGAGCTGTCTGGTCCAGGACCAAAATCCACATCTGAAGGGAGGTGACTTACAGTAGGTAAAAGGGGCAGGAGTAGGGATGGGCAAAAATGTTTGCCTCAAAGTAAAATTGGTAAACAATGGAACTTACCACTTGGTGACTAATTTCCTGTGAAAAGTGCAGTTTTTTAGCTTTTTTGCCTAGCTCATTCCATTGAAATCAATGAGAACATTGAATTTACACACAACACATAGCAAATGTTATTTTATTTCCCAAAGGCATTGTATAAAAGGGGCATGAGGGTGCCTGTGTTGGTGGGGTGTGGAGAAAGAATTAGTTGAACAGGGAATTTTTTTGGGGGGGAGGTTTGCTTACTGGTATTGGGGGCAGTTAATAAAAAATAAATCCTAAATATAATTTTAAAAAACATAAGATATGGTAGAAAGGGGTCTGAAAACAGTGCCTGTGTTGGTGGGTGGAGTCTGGGGAATGAATCAGTTTAACAGGGAATTTTTTTTGTGGGGGTTTCTTGACTGGTATTGGAGGGACAGTTAATAAAAAAATAAAATAAAATAAGAAATTTGTAAGTAAAGTGACAGAGACGGGAACCCCCTGACTGACATAAGTTGCCACTGGGGTGGACTGATACTTGGCTTGACAGAGTATTTTGTAGAGGATGATTTGTTAGATTTGTTGTTAGAGCCCCAAGTACTGAAGAAACATTGATTTGTAGAACTTAAAATTATTAGAGGCACTAGCCCAGAAAAAAAATGATTTGTAGGACTTAAGCTTGTTTGGCACAAGCTCTAATGAAATATTGATTTGTAGGACTTAGGCTTGTTAGAAACAAACCCTCCACAAGCCCTGAGAAAAAAAAGTGCCCTACTGTCCTAGTGCCAGCAGGTCATGTTGGCCATTGTCAAATGCCCTCCTGAGTCCAAAATTGCAGAATTTGCAACTGCTGTTCTTGTTGTTGCTGCTGCTGAGTTGTTTAAGCAACAGGATGATTAGGCAGCTGAAAGGGAATGGGATCAACAACAGCAGTAACATGGGTGATGGATGATGAAGGTTCCACTTGCCACAACTAGCTCCAGTGATGAGCCTGAGTCAGTAGCAGCACAATAAGTAGCCCCCAGGATTTGTGGAGAAAAGAAGAAGTTGGCCAATAATTCTTCTTCACCTGCCCCTCCTCCAAAATCATGGGTGTATTATTATTAGAATATACATTTTTCCCTTGAGAGCAGGAATTGTGCCTCTCATCTGCAACTGCAATGTGCACAGTGTGTGTGTGGTAACTAACATCTGGGGGCATAACTGTATTCAAAACACCATGACAAATACAGCCGCTGTCACTATACCCCTTGTTCAGAACCCGCTAAGGATACATGACAGCTTGCTGACAGTTTGATAATGATGATGAACCTTCCCTATCAGCATCTTAGCATATTCTGCAGGATGGATTCTCCTCAAATACCGCTCGATGCCCTGCTTGCAGTTCTTCTCCACCACACTGGCATGCATGGTCAGTGCACCACAAAGTGTGCAATGGGTGGAGATGATCTGCCATATCCTACCGTCAACAGAGTGGCTATCATTTGGCGGGAGAGATAAAGATGAACAAGGTGGATCGGCAGAAGATGTAGTTACCCTAGAAGAAGAAGGTGATAGCATACTAGTTGTTTCACTCATCATGGAACTTCCAGTCTCTGCCTGGGTTTCACTATTCTTCCTCCTCTTTGAACTCCACCTCACCTCTTGTTGCCTTTCTGGAGAGTCAGGGGGTACAGCAACAGTGGTGCTTGACTTCTGTGGTGGGTGTCTGGCTTTAACATGTTTGACATATATGTCAAGGTGTCTGTGTCATGTGTGTTATCAGGGCGGTTGTGCCAAGGTGTGTTCCCTCCTTTCCTCCTCTCACTGACTTGTCACTAATTGTGCACAGTGGTATTGATGATGATGATGACTGCACTGTGTCTGCCGCAAGAGGAAAAATAGTCACACACCCATGACTTCAGGGGATAGGGAACAGTTGGAGAGGAATGGCCTCTTTCTTCTTGTCCTCACATTCCCCTTCACTGTCTGTGGCAGCGGATGATGTTGCTGCTGTTGTTGCTACTGCCTCAGAATAAGCACTGAAACTAGGACCAGGATTACTGCTGTCACTGGCAAATGGAACCTGTTCTAATCCTACATCACTTGTTGACCTCATTCCCACCGTTTCCAGGGTGGTCTTTGGCACACTAGCTTGCTCCTCAGCATCCTGCTGCTCTTGCATTTCAGCAACAGCAGGAATTAGAGCAGTTGCAAATTCCATAATCTCACTGCTTGTGGTGGTGGAGGTGATGCCCATCCTTATCTCTGTCTCCCATTCCTTCTCAGTTTCTTCTAAAAAGGACATCAATGTCTCTTCCAATCCAGCTTCTCCACCATCATCATCACCACCACTAGTCCCTACATGCTTCTGCTGCTCTGTTACAGACATCTCACTGCTGGTTGGAGGAGGTGACGTGCAGTGTGACAGAGGGTTCCCTAATGTCACACTTGCCATTTCTTGGTGACGTGAAGAAGTAAGACTGGCAGCTGTAGCAGCAGACACAAGCAGCTGATCTGTGCTCCTGGTATAGTGACACTGTAGTGAAGGGAATGGGACTCCCAGGGCCAGAGGAATAGTGTGGGCTCTCTTGACCACCAGTCTGGAGGTTCTCAAATGCTTCCCCTCCTACTCCCCTAACACTAGTCCCACCAGATGCTTCACCATCACTGTTACTACTAATGCCAACCACATTGAGTTCAGCACCACAGTCTTCCTCCTCAAAGTCACTATTAATATGAGGATATTTATTACCCACTCCTTCACTCCTAACTCTATCAAGCTGCTGGACCATAGTAGTAGTAGTACTAGCACTGGTGGTACTGCTTGGGGATGGCAAGTGTGACTTAGGGTCCCCTGCTGTCACAATTGGTATCATCTTCTCCTCCCCCATCATAAGTATTACAAGACACACTGAAAGCAGGTTCAGCACTGGTGGCAGCAGGTTCAGCACTGGCAGCAGACACAGCACTGGTTGCAGCAGGGGCAGCACTGGCAGCAGACACAGTACTGCTGGCAGCATGTCTGACAGCAGGCACAGCACTAATGGAAGAAGGGGCAGCATGTCTGAAAGCAGTCACAGCAATGGTGGCAGCAGTAAAAGGGGCAGCACGTCTGACAGCAGGCACAGCACAAGTGGAAGCAGGGGCAGCATGTCTGGCAGTAAGTACAGCAACAATAGCAGCAGGGTCAGCACATTTGGCAACAGGCACAGGCAGCTGACCTGTCCTGCTCTCACTACTATGCTTTTCTTCCTCCCTTCCCACTAAATTCCCTTAGATCCCTAGGGGTAATTTAGGGGGACTGGACAGCATTGCTTCTGTAGTGCTCACTTCCTCCTCCTCCTCAGACTCAATGGACACATAAGGGTTCTTCCAATTCCTCCTTTTATTATTTTTAAACCTGCTCATAGTGATAGCAGTCACTATGAGCTTCTCCTGCCTCAATTTTACAAACAGTTCACAGCAGAACAGCACAACATGTCTACCTCACTGTGTAGCTGCTTCTATTGTGAATGCTTCCTGGAATACATCACGTATTTTATAGTGAAAAGGCGAGAAACACGTAAATAAATGGGCAGAAACTTTCTAGATATTGAAAAAAATGGAGAAGAATTTTGGCAATTTGGCAAAAATGTGAAAATTTTAATCCGTTTTTTTAAAGCGGATTTTCCTGAAAAATGTGGACAACAACATGGTTTTCGAGAGATTTCTAGCAGAAACACAGCAAGAGTTTTTGCCCACCCCTACTCTTGAACTACAACTCTGACAGTATTGAAGCAACACTCTCTATGGCCCAAATATTATGAAGAATAAAGGGATATTAATGTTTCACAAAAATAGCAGCTCCAGTTAAGGTTCCATTTAAATCAATGGGAGCTTTAATTCCTCCCTAAGGTGTAGCTGGTTCACTCAGAATTGAACTTCTTTACCGTACTGAATATGGATCTAAAGGCCTGTTCCACAAAACAAAAGAGGCGCCAATCTGAAACAAACCAACTGCAATAATGAAGAAATTACAATTCCCCAAGCTCCTATTTCTCTAAATGGGGCTTTTAACCCCTTGGGGTTTATGCACTATGGTGTGATAAAGAGGTGATGAAGAAGAGATTACTTCTTCAGTGATATCACTTTTCCTGTTCCTATGTTATTCTATGGAGCCAATGCACTATGATCTCTCCCACAGGAAAAATATTTGCGCATAGGCTCCATTGAATAACACAGGAACTGAAAAAGTGACACAACTGGAGGCATTATCTACTCTCTATCATCTCTTTATCACTCCTTTGTGTATCTCCCCCCTTGAATGTTAGTGAGATCTCCAATGCATTGCAGATTGGAAGAGCTTGCTGTGTAGTATTAACTTTGCCTTGAAATCCAAAATGAAGCTTGAAACTTAAGTGGATTGTAAAACATCCGTGTGAAAACAGCAGGAAATTAGATATACTAAACTTTGATAAATCTCTTTGTCACCTATTTATCAAACTTTAGTGCATTTTCCCCAGGAGTTGGTGGTAGTCTTTTGGTGTAGATTGCATTTTTATAATGCCTAGCTTGGTATAGTATATTTTGTTAGTTGTTTTCAGTGAAACCTTATGAAAGTGTGGACATTGTCTAATACGTAGGCAATTTTCTAGCTTGCAAGATGAGAATATTAACCAGAAGACTGGGATTTAGAAGATTTCTTTGTGCAGTTGCCATTTGTTCAGCCAACCCCGTGCATCAGAAGTCAACTAGGAGGAAAATTGTAGTTTTGGTATAGTGGTATAGACATGTTCCACAACGGGTGCCTTCACACAATTCCTTTTCTACACTTGCAGATGATAATGTTTGCACTGAATGTAAACCTTTCTGTGTCAATCCTTAGTGATACAATTGTCACAGGTCATCAGATTGTTGTTGACAATAAAGAAAGGATAAAACCAGGAGAAAGAAGCTTCATATTGGAAACTATTGCAATAGGTATTTTTCTGAAGAAGATGATGGAAATAGTAAGGTTAGATGCCTTCCTGAAGCTGTTGCTCAAAGGGGTAGAAGGTGCATTGTATAGATTTTAGAAGCAGTAAGATATGTATGTGAGATTGATATTATTGTCCATCTTGGGACTAAAGATTTAGCCACAAATCATGTCATGGTGGTGCAGGAAGAGTTTTGTCAACTAGGAAAAGATGTCTGGAGGAGTCTTCATCACCCCGATCAGCTATTCAAACACCAATCGATAGCTTTTTTTACTTTGATGTTTCCATTATTCATGATACTTGGTGTGAGTTTTGGGAACTTAACGCATAAAAGGGACTTTGGCCAAAGTCCTTTTCTGTGGCCCAATGTCCATTTTGGTGTCAGCTGGTAGGGCAGTTGAATAGCTCCACTAACACTTATGGGCTATTAGCCAATATTGCCTTACTGGCTGTTTTACAAACTTCAGTTGGCTCAAGCCCTTTAAGAGAAAGACTATTTCTGACGTATTAATTCAGAAGTTCAGAAACTACATTATCAGTCATTTAAACTATATAAAGGGGTAGCCAAATAATGTGTGCTATATCATGGTGAAGAAGACTGTAGACATTGCTTTTATTGTGATGTCAGGGATTGCAGTTAGCTTTAAAGAGAAAATAGCAATTTACACAAACTTGGATGGTTTTGAAAGGACATTGAAAATAATCTATATTTGCTATGGACATTTTTTATTTAAAGAAATAGTTTAACATATATTTAGCCTTATTTATTTGTCAATTAATTTACATTACCCGGTATTTTCTGGTAAGAAGTGTTAGGAGGGAGAGTAGACTGTTAGCATTTGACACATCAGGCGGTAACAGCCACTAAAGCCTAAATTGCAAAAAACTGACATATAACTAAAACTAAATATCTCATACACTATAGCTTTAAATCAAGAATGGCTAACATAAATATTGGTGATTTTTAGTGATGATCGAGCACCCCAATGCTCGGGTGTTCGGGTGCTCTGGCCGAGCGTCCCCGGAGGCTCGAGTGCTCGGCCGAGCACCCGAGCCCCATTGAAGTCAATGGGAGGACTCGAGCATTACACCAGGCACCCCCTGCTCTGATGAGGGGAGGGTGCCTGGTTCATAGGAAAAGGTCAGAAAATGATGGAAACACCACAGAAATGGTTCAGGGACAGCATAGGGAGGATGTCTGGATGCATCTTGGACTCCAACGTCGCTGCTGGGAACGATGTTTCGCCCGTAGTACGCCATTTTTACAGACTGACCGTAAAACACACAAAAAGGAAGATAAAAACGATTGTTACCAAACAGTATTTGCTGTATATTTACTTGAACTATCAGGATCACGTCCACTTCCCCGTCCCTTTTTACCCGCCTTCTTCATATTAAACGGAATATATGCCGGTAATCTGCGGCTAGGCACACGAAACAGAATGTGACGCTAATCTGTGGCTAGGCACAGTGAACGGAATATGTGACGTTAATTTGTGAATTTGCACACTAAACAATATGTGCCGCTAATCTGCGGCTAGGCACACTAAACAGAATGTGACGCTAATCTGCGGCTAGGCACAGTGAACGGAATATGTGACGTTAATTTGTGAATTTGCACACTAAACAATATGTGCCGCTAATCTGCGGCTAGGCACACTAAACAGAATTTAACGCTAATCTGCGGCTAGGCACAGTGAACGGAATATGTGACGTTAATTTGTGAATTTGCACACTAAACAGAATGTGACAATAATCTATGGCTAGGCACACGTTTAAAATGGCCCTTTTTGTCGCTGCGTTGTACAATATTTGTCCCTGTGCACCTAGTACAATGTCACCTTACTAATATCCCACCTTAAAAAAAAAAATGAAATTGTGCCCCCCCAAACAAAATATAAATGCTGCCCCCACACACAACAGTCCTAAAAAGGACTTTTGGGTCTTGAAATACTACCAACACTTTTATTCTCCCTACACTGACTTTCCCTGCCTGATCGCATCTCTCCCTGGCTGCTGGCATTACACTGATGTCAGAGCCTCCCCGCACATTTATTGGCTGCGCAGCAGCCGTGAAACGTGCGGGGAGGAGACCCGAACATGGCGGGCAAGCACATGCGGTACTCTTACGAGTACCGTCATGTGCCGAGCAGAGCGATGCTCGAGCCGAACCGAGCTTCGGCCGAGCATGCTCGCTCATCACTAGTGATTTTAAAATCTGTTTTAAAATTGCAAGTTATTATAAAGTGTTCATTCCACTTTAAAAGTCATAAAATGAATGGGAAATAGGGTATATAAAATAGAAAATGTCAGAGTAAAAAAACAAATGAACTTTATGGCAAGTGTACAAATGCTCAAAGTCTAGGGAATAAACTTCCTGAGCTAATTACAGTAATGACTATGAGTAATTTAGATGTGGAGGCTATAACCAAGTCTTGTTACAATGAAACCTATGATAGGAACATTGTTATACCTGGGTACAATCGTTACAGAAAAATCAGACAAGGAATGGAGGAAAGGAGGAGCTTAAGATTTGGTACTAAAGAATCATTAGAAAGCATTTGGGTAACTATTGAAACTGGTGATAAGGGTGTTAAAATTGGTTTAATTTATAGATCCCCAAAACAAGATGAAGCACTTGCTAAAGCATTCATAGAGGAAATTAAAAATATGTCATTTAAAGGGAATGTCATCATTTTGGGATATTTGAATGTGCCAGATGTGGACTGATAGGTTCCTGTTGTAACAATGAGGGGTAGGTAGTGGTCCATCCTGGATTCCTTGCTAGTGTCATCCTTTATACAGTAGGTGAACAAGACAAGTGACAAGTTGCATATTGTATAGGATAAAAATGGCCTACATAGAGTATAACTTTCTTTAGATATATTATAGAAAATTAAAGACAGAAAATGGTAGATATGTGGAGGATGATAAGCAAAAAGCTGACTGTCTAAACAATTAATTACTGTTATACTAATGGACACACCAGTCTCTTTACAGATGATGTGGTGTCCCTGATAGAAGAGGGATGGGGTAGGACAGCACACAAGTATAGATCTAAGTGTAGAATTTTATTATATTCATAAAAGAAAAGGCATACATATGTAGATAAAATCATAGGTGATATATATGTATAGAAACAAGTGCATAAAAATAGGCAGTATTGCCTCAACGTCTAAAGTAGAAATTAAGAAAAATCCTAAAATAGAATGAAATGAAGTGAATTAATTCACATTAGGTAGTCTATCAATTTAAGATTCAGAATAGTTGTTCTTTGTTAAGGAATTTGTCCAAATATCATGATCATATATAGGGTGGATGTGGAGCAGTATGTTTCAATATAATATGAATGCAGGTATCATTAATAGAAACTATTGAGGTACGGGCATCTTGTGGGGTTGCTAGGGTTAACAGCAATGGTTTGGATATAGTTAGGAAGGCCTGTAGGTGGCTAGTGTTGAAATCTAATTCAGTTGTAATACAATTGTAATAGCGATCACGGTTACCTGGTATGGGTGGCCACTTACTTTTGTCTCCTGATGTGTCTTAACCCTTCAAGTACAGGTGCTGTCTCAATCCTGAAGCTGTGTCCCCGCTACTGCAGATCCCCATGCCGTTGCTCCTTTCCGTTGTTTCTTTCTGTTGGATACTGGTCCTTCTGCTCCTTCCAGCTCCCCTCCACATTCGGCATTCTGTTTCAAAGGAAGTCAGGTTCCTTCAACGCGTTTCGGCGCTATCTGCTTTTTGCACCTTCTTCTGGAAATGTATTCTAATGGGGCCCTGATGGCTGACCCTGTTTTATCATTGGTTCAGCCAATCACAAGGTGTTATTAAAGTTTAAAGGGGAAGGAGAGAATCGTAGCTTAGTGTATATGAAGTAGAGGCTGGTAGTTTCTCTTATTTCATATAATAAACATAATGGTTATGTGCACTTTGTTTTTTTGTTAGTAATCTTACCAATGTAGTTGGGAAATGTATTTCTGTATAGTATATAGATCGTGCGACTTAGTGGCCCATTGTTTCTCTACAGTCTATTGTACCTGTAGCTACTGATACATTGTAGTTTCTGCCATTTATTACAATAGCTAGAAGTGCTGTTTAGAAACAAAGTGGTGTGCTTCTATTCTAAATACGGTGCTTTACCCATAGAATTTTACTTGAATGGTTAGGGTTCCATAATCAGTAATGTGATTTTGAGCGATTATATCAATATATATTCCTAAAATTATTTATGAGATTGAGGAGATGGGTAGTCATTCTTGGCATATGTGCATGGGTTCTTGTTGGTGTAGTCTTTGACCGAGATATCGGTCAGTCTCAGTCTGATCTTTGGATTCTGTGCATTAGTATTTCATTGAAGTGTATCTGGAAAATTATTGACCAATTTTTCTTGGTGACCATTTTTGATGGATATTTGTGGAATGTGGAATGTCAGTTTACATTCAAATCCCATTATATCTTCTTCTCTTTTCTTTTTTCTTGTAATTATTGAATCCCTTGATTATATGTTAGATAATTTGTTAATCGTGATTTTTAAGAGATGTTCTATGTGTTTCTTCAATGGATTATCTAATGCACCATAGATCCATTTCTTCATTTAGACCTAATGGGCTCATTGTTTGCAGCTTGAAAATCAAATATATTTCCTGTTTTGCTAATTTGGAAAAGCGATCACCACCTCTTGCCTGTGACGGTATCTGGTCGATAATATATAGTTTTAAATCTTTTGGATCACCATTGTGATGTTCCGAGAAGTGTCTCTCTACACTGTAGGAATGCTTCGATTTCAAACTTCTCACCTGTGGATTTACAAACGAAGCCAATCTTCTTGTGCTGTATGTGGTTGCAAGTACGTAATGCAAATTTTATGTCCACATTTAAAGTTTCCTTTTAGTAAAGAACCGTCCATCAGTTTTTTTGCAGTTGGCTTGTTTTGTTTAGTTTTGCTCACATTGCTTGGGGCTCGTTTACTTTTAAGGTCCCTTGATTTACAGTAAATGACCTTGGGTCTTTTAGGTAATATTGGTCTTAAGATTTTATCTACTTGAAGTATTGGCCAATATTTTTGGATAATTTCTTCTATTTTATATCCGGCGGTGTTAAATCTTGTTATAAATGGAATGTGTGGGGAGAGGAGCAACGGCATGGGGATCTGCAGTATCGGGGACACAGCTTCAGGATTAAGACAGCACCTGTACTTGAAGGGTTAAGACACATCAGGAGATTAAAGTAAGAGGCCACCCACACCGGGTAACAGGGATCTCTATTACAATTGTATAACAACTGAATTAGATTTCAACACTAGCCACCTACAGGCCTTCCTGACTATATCCAAACCATTGCTGTTAACCCTAGCAACCCCACAAGATTCCGATACCTCAATAGTTTCTGTTAATGATACCTGGATTCATATTACATTGAAATGTACTGCTCCACATCCAACCTATATATTCTCATGATAGAGTACCTAATGTGAATTTATTCACTTCATTTCATTCTATTTTAGCATTATTCTTAATTTCTACTTTAGACGTTGAGACAATACTGCCTATTTTTATGTACTTGTTTCTATATATATTTCACATTTGATTTTATCTATACATGTATGCCTTTTCTTTTATGAATATAATAAAATTCTATACTTAGATCTATAGTTGTGCGATGTCCTACCCCATCCCTCTTCTGTTTTTTTGTTACAAGACAATCGATTCAGGATTGAACTGTAACTAACTACAGGGACAAGATGCCTAAAGGATCTGAATAACGGGGCCCTTAAAGACTATACCCACAGGGATATTTCTCTCCAATTTTTTGCCTTCCAGTTGCATGCATGTGTTAGGATAATCCCCAGGTGTATAACAAACAGGTCTCTATACCTATTATTAAAAACAGGACGGAGTATTGTAACGGTTTTCAGACACTCAGACAGCAGGTTTGAATAAAACACAGTTTTATTAAAACAAAAAATAAATGAACAAGGTCGCCCTCAATAGGCCACACAGGATATAGCAAGAGATAGACACTGAGCTCCTCACAGGACCAGTATACAGAATACAGATGATACATATACTGTCACAGGACAGGCTCAAAATGGTAATAAGCAATCAATAGTTAACACATAGAACTCGTCAGTCTCTGTTGTGGTGTTTAGCACGCCCAAGGTGAAGAAAAAGGCAGCAATAGGTGCGAGATAGCACAGCACTATCAGTCCACTGATGTAGTAAGCTGCTTGGATAATGCAGAGACTAACACAGAGCACTTTTAGAGCAGTAGCGGGTAGCCCCCACGGGCGTATAATGGAGACCACTTGTAATGTTGAAGCGTGAGTCGTTAGCCTCCACGGGAGTATAATGGAGACTATTGATGCTGCAAGAGCGTGAATCACTAGCCCCCACGGGCGTGCAACCGAGGCCAACCGTACCGGAATAGCTAGAGTCGAGTAGCCCCCACGGGCATATGACCATATACATTGCACTGCAAGCACATGACTTGCTAGCCCCCACGGGCGTATAGGAAACCAACAGTACAGCAATTGCTAGAGCCAATAGCCCCTCTGAGCGTAATGGAACCACCGGCGCGAAGGAGCAAGAGCCAAGAGACCAAACCGGCACGTAACCAGATACCGACTACTCTGAAAATGGGAATGACAATATGAGCCACCGTCTACCAAGGCCCAAACGCGGCCGGCTCAGTAGGAGTAGCGTGAACGATACGACTCTGCAAGAGTTAACCACAGCACCCGGTTGGAACAGCAAGTAATCGGAGGCTCAGCATATCGGTATCTCCCTGCAAGTGCCAAGGCAGACTCAGCCTTATGCAGCACAAGGGTTAACAGGAACAGTCTCAAACAAACAGCCGCAGGTCCGCAGGAATCAGAATGTCGCCCAAGCGACAACAGCAGCAGGAACGTAGCCAGGCCGGGTCGGATCACAGTGGAGATTCTCAGACAAGCCAAATCAGCAACGAGCAGGAACGTCAGCCAGGCCGGGTCAGATCACAGAGGAGGTTCGCAGACAAGCCAAATCAGCAACGAGCAGGAACATCAGCCAGGCCAAATCGGTACACCGGAAATCAGGAACACAGGAACACAGCAACAGCAACACTGGCTCAGGAACACCACGAAAGGGCACCTGACAGGTGTCATAGTCAGGTATAAAAAGGATCACCGGGGCGGGCCAAACAAGCTCAACCAATGAGGGAGCACACAAGAGAGAGTGACAGAGGAAGATCACGGGGACCGTGATAGTACCCCCCTCTCAAAGACCCCCTCTCCCTGCCGGAGGTCTAGGTTTCTGGGGATATTTAGAGTGGAAGTTGAGCAACAATCTGGGCGCATGGAGGTCCTAATGATCCACCCAGGAACGCTCCTCAGGTCCGTATCCCTTCCAATGGACCAAATATTGCAACTTCCCCCTAAATCTCCTAGAATCAATGATACTCTGGACTTCGTACTTCTCTTGGCCCTGAACATCCACCGGCCCAGGCATCACAGGAGTAGTGGTGTAGCAGTTGCAAACCAAGGGCTTTAACAGAGACACATGGAACACATTGTGTATGCGCATAGAGGCTGGGAGTTCCAATGCATACGAAATGGGGTTAACTTTACGAATAACTTTGAACGGACCAATGAACCGGGGAGCCAGCTTGTTGGAGTGCACCTGCAGGTTGAGATTTCTGGAGGAGAGCCATACCCTATCTCCAGCCCAAAAAGGAGACCGCTAGCAGCCGTCTACCATTGGCATGCCTCTGATGTTGCTGAAATGACTGGCTGAGGGTCCTCTGAACCTGTGCACAAGTGGAGCGAAGCTGCTCAATATGCTCATCCAGAACTGGAATCTGTTGCGCATGAAATGAGTCCGGGAGCAGGCACGGCTGGAACCCATAATTAATGAGAAACGGAGAGCTCCCACACGATGAATTAACTGCACAATTCCTGGCAAACTCCGCCCACGGCAACAGGTCGGCCCAACTGCCATGATGATCAGTGACAAAGCAACGCAGGAACTGCTCCAGTCCCTGATTGGCACGCTCAGCGGCCCCGTTAGTCTGAGGGTGGTAGGCGGAGGAAAAGGACAACTGGATGCCCATCTGGCCACAAAATGCCCTCCAGAATCTGGACACAAACTGACTCCCACAGTCAGACACCACTACTCTGGGTACCCCCTGCAAGTGGAACACCTCTTTGGCGAACACCATCGCCAACTCCTGGGCCGATGGAAGGCCAGAGAGGGGCACAAAATGAGCCATCTTAGAGAACCTGTCTACCACCATGAGAATAAACGTGTCCCCCCTTGATGCTGGCAGTTCTACCAGAAAGTCAATAGATATATGGGACCATGGGCGATCACCATTAGGCACAGGTTGGAGTAGGCCCACTGGGAGATGCCTGGGGGTCTTGGCACAAGCACATGTGGCACAGGCTGCAGTAAAGGAGGAACAATCGGCTCTAAGGTAGGGCCAGCAAAATAACTTTGACAGAGACCAAATTAGCTGATCCCTCTCGATATGCCCAGCCGCCTTGGGGGAATGGTATGTCTGCAAAAGACAGGTACGGAATGGCTCATCCAAAAAATACTTGCCAACTGGGGTTTCAGGAGGTGCCCTAGTTTGAGAAGCCAATATTTCTTCCCCAAGTGGCGAACTGATGCTAGTACATATAGTGGCCAGAATACAATCTGGCTGAATAATGGGTACTGGGTCTTCCTCCCTCTCAATGTCCGAAGCAAATTGTCTAGACAGAGCGTCTGCCCATACATTCTTGGAACCCGGCAGGTAGGACACCACAAAATTAAACCGAGACAGAAAGAGTGCCCACCTAGCCTGTCGCGAGGACAATCTCTTAGCTTCAGAGAGATACGTTAAATTCTTGTGGTCAGTGAGGATCAACACTGGTGTCCTGGACCCTTCCAATAGGTGCCGCCATTCTTTGAGTGCCAGAATAATAGCCAAGAGTTCCCTGTCACCAATTTCATAGTGACTTTGAGCGCTGGAAACTTTCTTTGAAAAAAACCCACAGGGTCTCAAGGCACCACCTCCCACAGGACGTTGGGAAAGCACTGCCCCAACCCCAACCTCAGAGTCATCAACCTCCAAGGTAAATGGCAGGGTGGGATTAGGGTGAGATAGTACTGGAGCAGAAGCGAAAGCAGTTTTAAGTGTCTCAAACGCCTTTTCAGCTACCTCAGACCATTGAGAGGGAGTAGCGCCCTTATGAGTCAAGTCAGACAGAGGTTTTACAATAGTAGAAAAGTTCTGGATGAATTTCCTATAATAATTGGCAAAGCCCAGAAAGCGCTGAATAGCTTTTAACTAGTGATGACCGAGCACCCCGATGCTCGGGTGTTCGGGTGCTCTGGCCGAGCGCCCCCGGAGGCTCGAGTGCTCGGCCGAGCACCCGAGCCCCATTGAAGTCAATGGGAGGACTCGAGCATTACACCAGGCACACCCTGCTCTGATGAGGGGAGGGTGCCTGGTTCATAGGAAAAGGTCAGAAAATGATGGAAACACCACAGAAATGGTTCAGGGACAGCATAGGGAGGATGTCTGGATGCATCTTGGACTCCAACGTCGCTGCTGGGAACGATGTTTCGCCCGTAGTACGCCATTTTTACAGACTGACCGTAAAACACACAAAAAGGAAGATAAAAACTATTTTAGGCGAAAAATTGTTACCAAACAGTATTTGCTGTATATTTACTTGTATATCATCTGCAAATTCTGCAAAAAATTTCATCGATTTTTCGGAACTGGGGCCATGATTAAGAGGGAAACGTGCACAGCGTAAAGCAGGTGTTCAACGTGGTTATGGCCCGGGTAAGGTACAGCATTCAGGAACGGAGGCCGCAGCTACCACAGGTTTTACAACATGTCCGTTTGCCCTTGTTAAGTCCAAAATTTATAGTCGGAACAGTGGGGTCTGATCCATTGAGTAAAAGTGACGAAGTGACTTAGTGGATGAAGCCAAGAACTACCTTCTGCTCTGTCGAACACCCCAGCCCTATTTAATTCAATGGGAGGACCTGAGGCACTCCGATACAACCTGTATATCACAAAATGGAGGGCCTCATTCACATTGTGGTACAATAGTTCAGGTAGTGGTCCAACACTCATAAAGCCTATGCACTAAGTGAAAGGGCTGCCAAAAGTTAGACTGAAATGTCACTCCAATACACCCTTTATTACACATAAAGGAGGGCATCATACACACCCTTGAAAAATTAGGATTAATGGCCTGCTGGTGACCCTCTAAAACATTAGGGGCGAGGGCATGCCGCTAAGCTGACCATCTAAAACATTAGGAATGAGGGTCTGCTGCTGAGCCGACCATCTAAAACATTATGGGTGAGGGTCTGCTGCGGAGCTGACCATCCTAAACATTATATGCAAAGGCCCGCTAGTGAGCTGACGCTATAAAACATTATATGAGAGGGCCCGCTAGAGAGCTGACCCAATAAAACATTATATGAGAAGGCCCGCTGGTGAGCTGACCTATACAAAAATTGTCAAACAGGGCCCGCTGGTGAGCTGGCCCTATATAAAAATTATATCACAGGGCCCGCTGGTGAGCTGGCCCTATATAAAAATTATATCACAGGGCATATGGAAGAGGAGGAGGAGGATGAGAAGATTAAGAGTCAACCATATACCCGTTTTTTGGGTGGAAGGGGTGAATGGGAATACAGAGTATTCCCATCATTGTAAATAACATATCTAAAGTGACTTTATGTTCACCCGGGGCTTTCCTCCAGTGGAGTGGAGAAGTCAGGGGAAATCCAGGCCTTGTTCATTTTTATAAGTGTCAACCTATCAGCATTTTCGGTGGAAAGGCGGATACGCTTATCTGTTATAATGCCACCAGCAGCACTAAATACCCGCTCAGACAGAACGCTGGCGGCAGGGCAGGCCAGCACCTCCAAGGTGTAGAGTGCCAGTTCATACCACGTGTCCAGCTTGGACACCCAGTAGTTGTAAGGCACAGAGGGATCATTGAGGACGCTGACACGGTCTGCTACGTACTCCTTCACCATCTTCCAAAACTTTTCCCTCCTTGTGACACTAGGCCGCGCATCAGGGTGAGGGTGCTGGCGGGGTGTCATGAAGGTGTCCCACGCCTTGGAGAGTGTTGCCCTGCCTTTGTCGGAACTGCTGTGTGCTCCCCTTTTCTCCCCTTCTCGGTTGGCCAAGGTAGCACGTACTCTGCCGCCAGCGTTGTCAGATGGAAAATTTTGGAGCAATTTTTCAACAAGAACCTTCTGGTATTGCACCATTTTGCTTGTCCTCTCCACCGGAGGAATGAGAGATGAGAAATTCTCTTTGTAGCGGGGGTCCAGAAGGGTGAACACCCAGTAATCCGTGTTGTCTAAAATGCGTATAACGCGTGGGTCACGGGAAAGGCAGCCTAACATAAAGTCAGCCATGTGTGCCAGAGTACCAACAGGCAAGATTTCGCTGTCCTCACCAGGAGGATGACTCTCAATCTCCTCATCCTCTTCCTCCTCTTCTGCCCACCCACGCTGAAGAGATGGAAATAAAGTTCCATGGCTACCCTCTGTAGCGGAGGCAACCGTGTCTTCCTCCTCCTCCTCCTCCTCCGCCTCCTCCAATTGTCGCTGAGAAGATGAAGTGAGGGTGCTCTGGCTATCACCTTGTGTAAGCTCTTCCTCCCCCATTTCCACCTCTTCCACATGCAAAGCGTTGGTTTTAATTGTGAGCAGCGAGCGTTTCATTAGACACAGAAGTGGGATGGTTACACTGATAATAGCGTTATCGCCGCTCACCATCTGTGTCGTTTCCTCAAAATTGCGTAAAACCTCACAGAGGTCTGACATCCATTCCCACTCCTCACTTCTGATTAGAGGAAGTTGAACGGAGAGGCGACGACCGTGTAACAGCTGGTACTCCACTACTGCCCTCTGCTGCTCACAAAGCCGGGCCAACATGTGGAAGGTGGAGTTCCAGCACGTGCTCACGTCACACAGCAGACGGTGAGCTGGCAATTGTAAGCGCTGCTGCAGCTTCAACAGGCCGGCTGAAGCTGTAGATGACTTACGGAAATGTGCACACACGCGGCGCACCTTCGTCAAGAGATCATGCAAATTGGGGTAGGTTTTTAGAAATCGCTGAACCACTAAATTAAATGCATGCGCTAGGCATGGTACGTGTGTGAGCTTGCCGAGCTCCAAAGCCGCCACCAAGTTACGCCCATTATCACACACAACCATGCCTGGTTGCAGGTTGAGTGGCGAGAGCCACTGCTCGGTCTGGTGACTAATCCCCTGCAACAGCTCTGAGGCCGTGTGCTGTTTGTCCCCAAGGCAGATCAGCTTCAGCACAGCCTGTTGACGCTTCCCCACTGCAGTGCTACACTGCTTCCAGCTACCGGCTGATGGGTGAGTGGCGCTGCGCGCAGAGAATTCGGAGGTGGAAACGGAGGAGGAGGAGGAGGAGCCAATAACGTAGGTGCTGGCGGAAACCCTGATGGAGGTAGGGCCCGCAATCCTCGGCGTGGGTAGCACCTGTGCCATCCCAGGGTCCGAGTCACTCCCAGCCTCCACGACATTCACCCAGTGTGCCGTCAGGGAAATGTAGCATCCCTGGCCACAAGCACTTGTCCATGTGTCAGTCGTTAAGTGGACCTTCCCAGTAACTGCGTTGGTCAGGGCACGGGTGATGTTAAGGGACACATGGTGGTGTAAGGCGGGGACGGCACACCGGGAAAAGTAGTGGCGGCTGGGGACTGCGTACCGAGGGACAGCTGCTGCCATCAGGCTGCGGAAGGACTCAGTGTCCACAAGCCTAAATGGCAGCATTTCGATGGCCAGTAATTTGGAAAGGTGTGAGGTTAGTGCTATGGCCTGTGGGTGGGTGGCTGGGTATTTTCGCTTGCGCTCAAATGCCTGGGGTAACGACATTTGGACGCTGCGCTGGGACAGGGAAGTGGATGTGGTCGCTGATGGTGCTTCAGATGGTACAGGTGCAGGGCGGGAGGTATGCGGGCCTGTGCCTTCGACAGGCGATTGGCCGGCACCGAAAACAGGGGAAGAGGAGGCAGTGGTGTGGCCTGCAGACACAGATTGGCGATCCGGGCGTTCCTCCCACTTATTACGGTGCTTGGATGCCATGTGTCAGATCATGCTGGTGGTGGTGAGGTTGCTAGTGTTCATGCCTCGGCTCATTCTGGTGTGGCACAGGTTGCAAACTACAGTTCTTTTGTCGTCCGCACTTTCCTTAAAAAAACGCCATACCGCGGAACACCTAGCCCTTGGCAAGGGAGATTTACGCAAGGGGGTGCTCCGTGGAACATTTGCGGGCCGGTTTGGTGCGGTCCGCCTTCTTTCTTTAGCCACATCACTGCCTCTTCCAGCCTGTTGCGGTGCTGCAGATGGCTCACCCTCAGGACTGCTGTCATCGCTCGGCTTTCCACCTTCCCAGGTGGGGTCAGTGACCTCATCGTCCACCAAGTCCTCCTCCACTTCCTCACTCTGATCATCCTCCTCATTTCTTGATCCCACCACATCCTCAGTCATTGACAACTGTGTATCATCCTCCTCATTTCTTGATCCCACCACATCCTCAGTCATTGACAACTGTGTATCATCCTCCTCATCAAGGTCTTGAGACAGTAATTGTGGTTGATTTGATGGCAACTGTGTCTCATCATCATCATCCACTTCCTTTGACCTTAAATGCCGTTCCCCTCTGTCATCTTCTTGTGATTGGGTACCCTCTAGAGGTTGTGAATCAGGGCACAAGATCTCATGTTCCTCTGCAAGCGTGCTTGGAGAGAGGTTCAAATGAAGGATTGGTGATGAGACGAGCTCCTCACTATATCCCAGTGTGGGATCACTTCTTTGGCCAGACCCTCTATGGTGGGAGGAAGGATGATCAGGGTGAGGATTATGTTGACCAGACTCTTGGCTAGTGAGAGTGGACTTGGTGGAAGACAGGGTGGTGCTTAACCGACTGGAAGCAGTATCAGCTGAAATCCAACCGACCACCTGTTCGCAGTGGTCTGACCTCGAGAGTGATGTCCTGCGACGCCCTGTAAACTGAGACATGAAGCTAGGTATGGTGGATGTCTTTCTGTCTTGTGCTCTGGCACCATGCACAGTTTCTACGCGTCCTGACCCGCGCCCTGAACTATCAGGATCACGTCCACTTCCCCGTCCCTTTTTACCCGCCTTCTTCATATTAAACGGAATATATGCCGGTAATCTGCGGCTAGGCACACGAAACAGAATGTGACGCTAATCTGCGGCTAGGCACAGTGAACGGAATATGTGACGTTAATTTGTGAATTTGCACACTAAACAATATGTGACGTTAATTTGTGAATTTGCACACTAAACAATATGTGACGCTAATCTGCAGCTAGGCACACTAAACAATATGTGATGTTAATCTGCGGCTAGGCACACTAAACAATATGTGACGCTAATCTGCGGCTAGGCACACGAAACAGAATGTGACGCTAATCTGCGGCTAGGCACAGTGAACGGAATATGTGACGTTAATTTGTGAATTTGCACACTAAACAATATGTGACGCTAATCTGCGGCTAGGCACACGAAACAGAATGTGACGCTAATCTGCGGCTAGGCACAGTGAACGGAATATGTGACGTTAATTTGTGAATTTGCACACTAAACAATATGTGACGCTAATCTGCGGCTAGGCACACGAAACAGAATGTGACGCTAATCTGCGGCTAGGCACAGTGAACGGAATATGTGACGTTAATTTGTGAATTTGCACACTAAACAATATGTGACGTTAATTTGTGAATTTGCACACTAAACAATATGTGACGCTAATCTGCGGCTAGGCACACTAAACAATATGTGACGTTAATCTGCGGCTAGGCACACTAAACAATATGTGACGCTAATCTGCGGTTAGGCACACGAAACAGAATGTGACGCTAATCTGTGGCTAGGCACAGTGAACGGAATATGTGACGTTAATTTGTGAATTTGCACACTAAACAATATGTGACGCTAATCTGCGGCTAGGCACACAAAACAGAATGTGACGCTAATCTGCGGCTAGGCACAGTGAACGGAATATGTGACGTTAATTTGTGAATTTGCACACTAAACAGAATGTGACAATAATCTATGGCTAGGCACACGTTTAAAATGGCCCTCTTTGTCGCTGCGTTGTAAAATATTTGTCCCTGTGCACCTAGTACAATGTCACCTTAGAACATGTCCCCCCCCACAAAAAAATGAAATTCTGCCACCCCCAAAAAAAATTAAATGCTGCCCCCACACACAACAGTCCTAAAAAGGACTTTTGGGTCTTGAAAGAGTTTCAACAATTTTATTCTCCCTACACTGACTTCCTGTGCATCTAGTATTATATGTCACCTTACTAATATACCCTCCACAAAAAAAAAGGAAATTGTGCCCCCCCAAACAAAATATAAATGCTGCCCCCACACACAACAGTCCTAAAAAGGACTTTTGGGTCTTGAAAGAGTACCAACAATTTTATTCTCCCTACACTGACTTTCCCTGCCTGATCGCATCTCTCCCTGGCTAAGAATGAGCCGAACTCGCGCGTCGGGTGCTATACAGCACCCGATCACGGGTTCTGGCCAGCCAATCAGTGTAATGCCAGCAGCCAACATGGCTGCTGGCATTACACTGATGTCAGAGCCTCCCCGTACGTTTATTGGCTGCGCAGCAGCCGCGAGACGTGCGGGGAGGAGACCCGAACATGGCGGGCGAGCACATGCGGTACTCGTACGAGTACCGCCATGTGCCGAGCAGAGCGATGCTCGAGCCGAACCGAGCTTCGTCCGAGCATGCTCGCTCATCACTACTTTTAACCCTTTGGGACGAGGCCACTGTAGGACTGCTGCCAACTTCTCCTGATCCATAGAAATGCCATCACCAGAAATCACGAATCCGAGGAATGGTACTTGGGACCTATGAAATTCACATTTTTCAAGTTTACAGAACAATTTGTTTTTGCGTAATCGAAGCAAAACCTCAGAGACATCCTTGATATGCTGGGTAAGGGTGGCAGAATAAATCAATATATCGTCTAGATATACCACCACACAAGACTGAAGCATATCACGAAGGAAGTCATTAATAAATTCTTGGAACACCACAGGTGCATTGCATATGCCAAATGGCATCACCAGATATTCATAATGCCCCGATCTGGTATTAAATGCAGTCTTCCACTCATCTCCGGCCTTAATTCTGATCAGGTTATAAGCAGCCCGGAGATCAAGTTTAGTAAAGACGGAAGAGCCCTTTAACCTGTCGAATAACTCAGTAATCAGTGGAATGGGGTAGGCATTCTTAACGATCAGCTTATTCAGACCCCGGTAATCAATACATGGCCTAAGCTCGCCACTCTTCTTCTTTACAAAGAAGAAGCCTGCACCAGCCAGAGAGGTAGATTTGCGAATAATCCCTCTTTTAAGGGCATCCTAAATGTATTCCTCCATCATCCTGTTCTCATCGCATGACAGTGGATAAGTGCGACCCCTCGGGGGCACCACGCCCGAGGGCAGATCAATAGCGCAGTCATAGGGTCTGTGCTGGGGCAGTGTGCTAGCCTCCCCCTTGCTGAATACGTCACTGAATTTCTGATATTCAGCTGGCACGGAGGGAGAGGTACACAGTAACTTGACAGGATGTGAACAGACAGTTCCCCGCACAGTATTCTGACCATGATATGACTTCACATCTCTGCCAGTCAAACTGGGTGTTATGTAATAGTAACCATGGAAACCCCAGAATGACTGCATGATGAGGTGAACTAATTATCTGGAAACGTACCTCCTCCTTGTGGAGAGCCCCAACCGTCATAGTAATAGGGGTAGTTTCCATAGTGATAAATGCAGGTTCCAGGGGTCTGCCATCTATGGCCTCAATAGCCTACGGAGATTCCCTTTTGACTAACGGAATCTTGTGTAGTTCGGCAAAGGCCTGGTCCATAAAGTAACCGGCCGCACCGGAGTCTATAAGTGCCATAACTGCAACAGACAGGTCTGCCCAAGAGAATGCCACCTGAATGGTGGGTTTCTGTGTACTAGGATCTAGGGACTGCTGTACGCCACCTAGGGCCTGTCCCCCAAGGTACCCTAGGTGCGTCCGTTTCCCGGCCGTACCGGACAAATGCGTAAAAGATGCCCAGCTTTACCACAATATAAGCATAGGCCCTGTTTTTTGCGGTGCGCCCTCTCCTCCTTAGTAAGTCTGGTAAACCCGAGCTGCATAGGTTCCCCAGCCCTGGGTGAGCGTTCAGATGAAAAGGGTGGAGAGGGTGGGTTCAAAAGACTGTCATGCCCATGATTTCTGGATCTTGCCCTTTTAGCCATCCTTCTCTCACGAATGCGGGGAATCAATAAGCATGACATAGTCAACATACTCGTCCAGATCACTGGGCACTTCTCTGGCAGCAATCTCATCCTTAATAGATTCGGATAGACCCTGAGCAAAGGCTGCCACTAACGCCTCTTTGTTCCAGCCTACCTCGGCTGCCAAGGTTCGAAACTCAATGGCATAGTCGCCCAAGGTACGATCGCCCTGTTGTATCTCCATTAACCTTTTGGCAGCCGAGGCAGCCCTACCAGGCACCTCAAATACTCTGTGGAACTTTCTTACGAACTCATGAAAGTTTAGGGTACATGGATTGGCATTTTCCCACAGAGGGTTAGCCCATGCCAGGGCTCTACCCGTTAGTAGTGATATCATAAAACCGACCTTGCTCCGGTCATTGGGAAATGCCTGGGGCGTTAGTTCCAGGAATATCTCTAATTGATTGATAAAGCCTCTGCATTGAGAAGGTTTGCCATCATATCTTAATGGTAACGGCGCCGCCGCCGTTAGGTCCCTGGTATATGTAGTAGGAACTACAGACTGATTCTCCGGTGTCGAGACTGGGGAGACCACTGGATTCTGGTTAGGTTTGTCAAGGTGTACCGTACGTTCAAGTAAGGTCTGTAAAGCCAGTGCCAACTGGTCTAGGCGTTGCTCAAGAACATCTATTCTCCAGTGGATGTTCTGTGTGCTAATCTCCCCTTTGCTGTCTGAGGTCATGGCCCTTTCGTACTGTAACGGTTTTCAGACACTCAGACAGCAGGTTTGAATAAAACACAGTTTTATTAAAACAAAAAAATAAATGAACAAGGTCGCCCTCAATAGGCCACACAGGATATAGCAAGAGATAGACACTGAGCTCCTCACAGGACCAGTATACAGAATACAGATGATACATATACTGTCACAGGACAGGCTCAAAATGGTAAATGGCAATCAATAGTTAACACATAGAACTCGTCAGTCTCTGTTGTGGTGTTTGGCATGCCCAAGGTGAAGAAAAAGGAAGCAATAGGTGCGAGATAGCACAACACTATCAGCCCACTGATGTAGTAAGCTGCTTGGATAATGCAGAGACTAACACAGAGCACTTTTAGAGCAGTAGCGGGTAGCCCCCACGGGCGTATAACGGAGACCACTTGTAATGTTGAAGCGTGAGTCGTTAGCCCCCACGGGCGTATAATGGAGACTATTGATGCTGAAAGAGCGTGAATCGCTAGCCCCCACAGGCGTGCAACTGAGGCCAACCGTACCGGAATAGCTGGAGTCGAGTAGCCCCACGGGCGTATGACCAGACACTTTGCACTGCAAGAGTGTGACTTGCTAGCCCCCACGGGTGTATAGGAAACCAACAGTACAGCGATTGCTAGAGCCAATAGCCCCTCTGGGCATAATGGAACCACCGATGCGAAGGAGCAAGAGCCAAGAGACCAAACCGGCACGTAACCGGATACCGACTACTCTGCAAATGGGAATGAAAATATGAACCACTGTCTACCAAGGCCCAAACGCGGCTGGCTCAGCAGGAGTAGCATGAATGATACGACTCTGCAAGAGTTAACCACAGCACCCGGTTGGAACAGCAAGTAATCGGAGGCTCAGCGCATCGGTATCGCCCTGAAAGTGCCACGGCAGACTCAGCCTTATGGTAGTACAGCTCTGCAAGCATAAATGGAGACTCAGCTTCGTAGTACAGCTCTGCAAGTGTAACCGGAGACTCAGCTTGGTAGTATGGCTCTGCAAGCGTAACCAGCAACTCAGCAGCACAAGGCTTAACAGGAACAGTCTCGAACAAACAGCCGCAGGTCCGCAGGAATCAGAATGTCGCCCAAGCGACAACAGCAGCAGGAACGTAGCCAGGCCAGGTCGGATCACAGTGGAGATTCTCAGACAAGCCAGATCAGCAACGAGCAGGAACATCAGCTAGGCCGGGTCAAATCACAGAGGAGGTTCGCAGACAAGCCAGATCAGCAACGAGCAGGAACATCAGCCAGGCCGGGTCAGATCACAGAGGAGGTTCGCAGACAAGCCTGATCAGCAACGAGCAGGAACGTCAGCCAGGCCAAATCGGTACACTGGAAATCAGGAACACAGGAACACAGCAACAGCAACACTGGCTCAGGAACACCACGAAAGGGCACCTGACAGGTGTCATAGTCAGGTATAAAAAGAATCACCAGGGGCGGGCCAAACAAGCTCAACCAATGAGGGAGCACACAAGAGAGAGTGACAGAGGAAGATCACGGGGACCGTGATAAGTATATATTGTACTATTATTCTGCCTTATCCAGTAGAATATGACTAATGCTTAGGGGTATCATACCATACACTACATGACAAGCAACTACCAAATCCCAAACACCCCATTACACAGAGATCTATAATCCGATCACACAGATAGTGGCACGGTACTATCCCCTTACCCCTAAATAACCCCAAGGGATCTTGGGGAATTTAATGTGAAGGGAGGGAGAAAAGGAAATGGGAAGGAAGGGAGAAAAGGGTAGTACTAGTGAGAGCAGGACAGGTCAGCTGCCTGTGCCTGCTGCAAGACGTGCTGCCCCTGCTGCCAGTGCCACCAATGCTTTACCTGCAGCCACTAGTGTTGTACCTGCTGTCAGATGTGCTGCCACTAGTGTTGAACCTGCTGTCAGTGCTGAACCTTCTGCCAGTGCTAAACCTGTTGCCAGTGCTGAACCTGTTGCCAGTGATGAACCTGCTGCCAACAATACTTTGCTTGCTTCTAGTGTTTCTTGTAGTGCTCAGAGAATTATGCCATGTGTGTCAGCAGGGGACCCTTTGTCACATTGCTCGTCACCTCCTCCAAGCAGCAGTGAGATATCTGGAATAGGTCAGCAGCAACAACAGCATGTAGGGACTAGTGGTGGTGGTGATGATGATGCTGGAGAAGCTGGGGTGGAAGAGACATTGATGGTGTTTTTAGCAGAAACTGAGAAGGAATGGGAGACAGGGGTGAGGATGGGAATCACCACTACCACTAGCAATGACATTTTGGAATTAGAGGAATTTGCAACTGCTCTAATTCCTTCCGATGCTGAGATGCAAGGACAGCAGGATGCTGAGGAGAAGGCTAGTGTGACACAGACCACCATGGACACAGTGGGAATGGGGTCAACAAGTGATGCAAGACTGGAACAGGTTCCACTTGCCAGCAGTAGCAATACTCCTC
The DNA here is from genome assembly GCA_037306005.1 of Rhinophrynus dorsalis. Taxonomy (NCBI): domain Eukaryota; kingdom Metazoa; phylum Chordata; class Amphibia; order Anura; family Rhinophrynidae; genus Rhinophrynus; species Rhinophrynus dorsalis. The sequence goes on from CM074724.1 coordinate 151,812,260, forward strand.
CTGATCCTAGTTTCATTGCTAAATCTGAGGCAGTAGCAGCAACATCAGCAACATTATCCGCTGCAACAGAAAGTGAAGCAGAATGTGAAGTACAAGAAGAAAAAGGCCATTCTTCTCCACCTGTTCCCTATCCCTTCCCCCAGAAGTCATGGATGTGTGACTATTATTCTCTTCCGGTGGGTACAGTGCAGTCATCATCAACAACTGTATGGTGCAAAATTTGTGACAAGTTAGTATAAAGGGAAAGGAGGTAACACACCTTGGCACAACCTCTCTGATAACACACAGGAAACACAGACACTATGACATTTATGTCAAACATGTTAAAGCCAAACAACCATTACAGAAATCTAGCACAGCTGTTACTTTACCCCCTGACTCTCCAGAAAGGTGGAAATCAAAGAGGAGGAAGAATAAAGAAACCCAGACAGACACTTGAAGTTCCATGACGAGTCGAAACAACTAGCTCACCATCAACATCACCTTCTTCCTCTAGGGTAACAAGTACATCTCCTGCCAATCCACCTCATTCATCGTTACCTCCCCCACCAAATGATAGTCACTCTGTTAATGTTAAGATATGGCAGTTCACCTCTACCCATTGCACACTGTGTGGTGCACTGACCACACATGCCAGTGTAGTGGAGGAGAATCGATACCAGATCATCAGGCGGCATCTGAGGAGATTCCATCCTGCAGAATATGCTAGGATTCTGGCAGGGATGGTTCATCATTACTATTAAACTGTCAGCAAGTTATCATGTGTCCTTAGAGGGGTCTGGACAAGGGGTACATTGAGAGTGGCAGTACTTGGTTTCGGGTGTCATGGTGTTTGGATACAGTTGTACCCCCAGATGTTATTTACCACACATACACTGTGCACATTGCGGTTGCTGATAAGAGCCACAGTTCCAGCTCTCAAGGGAAAAATGTATATTCTAATAATAATACAACCATGATTTTGGAGGAGGGGAAGGTGGAGAAGAATTATTGGACAACTTCTTCTTTTCTCCACATAGACTGGGGTCTACTTATTGTGTTGCTACTGCCTCAGGCGCATCACTGGAGCTAGTTGTGGCAAGTGGAACTTTCATCATCCATCATCACCCATGTTACTGCTATTGTTGATCCCATTCCCTTTCAGCTGCCTAATCATCCTGCTGCTTAAACAACTCAGCAGCAGCAGTACAAACAACAGTTGCAACTCAGAACTAAGGTGGACATTTGGCAGTGGCCACTGGCCAACATGACCTGCTGGCATTCGGCCAGTACAGTATTTTTATTTTTTTCTCTGGGCTTGTGTTTTGAAAAAATAAATAAATAAATAAATAAATAAATAAAAAGTAATTAAAAAAAATAGTCCTACAAAAAAAATAAACAAATTATGGGGGGGTTTGTTTCTAAAATGCCTAAGTTCTACAAATTATTGTTTCCTTAGGGCTTGTGCCAAACTAGCTTAAGTCCTACCAATCAATGTTTCTTCAGGGCTTGGGCCTCTAATAAGTCTAAGTCCTACAAAGGCCTCTAGCAACAAATCAAACAAATCATCCTCTACAAAATACTCTATCACGTCAAGTATCAGTCCACCCCAGTGGCAGCTTATGTCAGGGGGTTCCTGTCTCTATCACTTTAAATACAAATTTCTTTTTTATTTTTTATTAACTGTCCCCCCAGTAGCAGTCAAGAAAGCCCCCCAAAACAAATTCCCTGTTCAAATGATTCATTCATTCACCAACACAGGCACCCTCCTCAGATCCCTTTATACCATGTCTTATGGTTTTTATTTTATTTTATTTAGGATTTATTTTTTATTAACTGCCCCCCAATCCCAGTAAACAACCCCCCAAAAAATCATCCCCTGTTCAACTGATTCTTTCCCCACACCCCCACCAACACAGGCACACTCATTGCAAAGCAACGCATTCAGTACCACTCTGGCACTCAAAGGGTTAAAAGACTGGATTTGAAGGTAGTTAAATAATAAGATAAATATTAAGTTAAATAAAGATAAATAATTCCCCGAAAGACAGGAAATAGTTTATTATAATCTATGGTGTTCATTCAAAGAATGGACTAGATACTAGTGGTGCGCCGTATGAGTAAGTCTAGAGGCTTCATTCAATAGTCATTGGTAAAACTGTCGGTAAAGCAAAAAGCATTACCAACTGATAGCCATGTCTGAACAGAGTAGCTTTGCAATAAACTGTCTACCAGAATGGCTAACAAGCGTAGGCCCAAAAAATCCACTTAGCTTCAAAACGTGCGTTGCACCTTTTTTTTTACCTCACCATGTGTTCATTTCAGTTACTAAATAACTCCAAATATATCAACTTCAAAGGAAACAAGATAACAGTCAGCTTTATCTAGCGACGCTAAATATTTGTCAAGACAAGTTCAAACTCACAGCCAATCAAAACACCCCAAAGTAAAAAGTACATTCAAATACACCTATATATACACCCCAAAATAACTCACACATCTTACCTGTTTCGAGTTTTTGAGAGCTAGAGCACAGGGCCCAGGAGAGGAGGAATAGAGAAAGAGAGAGAAAGAGAGAGGAGCAGACACTTGAGCGAGGTAGTTGGAGTTGGGAACGGAGAGCATTGCACTAATATTTACACAAACTGCACTTTGGCACACATCACATACACGCATAAACACACACACACACACACACACACGTCTTTTATTTATACACAGAAAACACATATTTATACTTCGTTTATAGTGTGATTCAGTGAGTCCAATGGAGTGACAGAGAGTGAGTGTAATCGAGTGTGTCTTTGAGGGCCTGTGTGAGTGCCTGAGTGTGAGTGGATTTTAGATGGCAGGGAGAGGAGGCTAGAAGGATGGGGAGAGATGCAGGAGAGGAGGAAAGTGAGCAGGGGATCCCTGGTCAGGGAAAGAGAGGGAGACCAGCTGGGTTGAGGGGTACCTGACTATGGAGAGGTACACAGCAAACAGGCAGAGCACTGCCAGTGGGATGAGGATTGAATATTAGGGAGCACTATACACAGTTAGAGACAATGCAGACAAGTCTTGAACCACAAACTGCCAGTCAGAGTTCAGACACATCCCAGGCTCATGCGGATGAAGAAAGATTGCGTTACCCCATGTACTCCCGCTAGGAGAAGATGGCCTTTGTACAGAGTATCATGGAAAGGGAGAACATCTTGTTCATGATGGAGAAGGTCAGTGGTCTTGGTGTAAGGAAGAAGCTCACCTGGCGTCAGGTCCTCACCAATGTAAATGTGATTTCCAGTGGAGGGTCACCAAGTCCATCAAGAGGTGGTGAGGTGACAGTTAAAGGTGTGTGAAGAACAAGATGAGAGACCTTGCCTTGCACACCAAAGGCACCGGAGATGGTCCTCCTTCTAATAGCCACTTCAATTCCTGGGAGGAGATGCTGCGCCAGAACTTCTCCACAACTGCTGTTCAGGGGTCCCCTAGCAGATGTGACAATAGCAACGATACCAACCTTCAGACTCCCGATAAGTCCATCACTCCATAACTTTCCATCACACAAACCCTTGTAGCTTGTATGCCACAAGACTGTACTAACTAAACACATTGCCAGCATTGATCTTCACAGGTTCAACAACACAGGGTTGGTAGGGTTCAAATCAGGAGATGATGCTTCACATCCAAAGCATAAAAGTGAAGGGTTAAGCAGCCCAAATCATGTCTAAGTCCAGGTTCAATCCCCTTGTTGCTGTGTTGTTCAATGTAGCCCAATGCACACAAACAATGCTTGCCATCACCCTGTCATATAAACATCTGTTCCTCCACAATGTTACACATGGAGCCACAAAGAGGTCAACACTTAACCATTTGAGTGCTAGAGGGATACAAAACGCAATAAGTTGGATACCCTTCTGGCACTCAGAGGATGAACACAATACAACAGGGTTACATTGTGCAGGTCCAAAGGGGTCAGCACACACAGTTCACAGTTTGACGGTTCAAATAATACAAACCGATTGCATGTCCACAAAAACCCAAGGGTCTCAAAGTACACAAATGCACAGTTGACATAACTATGAAAACTAAGTAGAAACAATGTCAGCAACACATACAGGCAAAAGCAAACCCACATAGGAACACAGCAACTCAAGAAACTAGATGACACATGTTTCACCCACCAGAAGAACCAGAACATACACAAGTCCAACATGTCATGGTTCAGATTTGGTTATCATATATATCCTGAAGATTGTGGATCTAGTCCATCAATGTACAGGATCCTGTCAAGCTGTTCAATCAATGAGTGCTAGGATGGTATTCCTTGCATTGTAATGCAATGCATTGTATACCATCCTGGCACTCAAGGGCTCACATTAGGCACTGCACATCTGTTGTTCTCATGGTACTTCTAATACCCCTTTAACAGCTGGAATGCCAGAGGGGTATCCGATGCATTGTATGTCATTGCACTGGATACCTCTCTATCTCTCCAAAGGTTCTATGGTTTATAGGGTTCTTTTCAACTCTATTGTTTGTTGCTGTTAGTTAATCTCAGGAATATGATGGACATGGGCAATTGGGTGTACCAGTGTTTGCTGGGGGATGGTTGGTATCCTTTAAGTGGCAATGTTGTGATGGCCAAGGAGCAATTTCAGATGTCAGTGGAATTCATAGCCAGCATTATACCCAAACATGGCATGGCAGCTGCATTTCTTCATTAGGGTGACAGCTATGTGGTTGTTTTGTTGAAGCAGGCAATTTCAAGGTTGGAGGCCATATGCATCTCAGTGATCCTGTAGAGAGAAACAAATCATTATATTTTGCACACATTCCCCATGCCTAATCATGGTCATACATGTATTGTGTTTGAGTCAAGCGAACAAGTGCCTGGTGAGCCAGCGTCGTATCTCTGCTCCCTCGGGGTCTCCTCATCCTCATGCTGGGAAATGCAATTCCTGCATTAGGCACATTCGCTATTCTACTCAGACAGATTTGTTAATCTTGACCATGCCCACAAAAAAACAGATACATGCAGCCACTCTCTAAACTTGATTTTTCATGAGCAATTCAACAAAATCATCCGCAAAACTATTCCCTAGTGGAAATAGCCCATGGGCACGTTTCTTGCATTCCGTCCAAAGATCCTTATAGTTACTATATCCATTAAATGTGGTGTAGATGCAGCCCAAGAATGGAGTGTCAGGTACCGGGATCGGCGTGCAGTCTACTGGATGATTAATACTGTGGCTGAATATACTGTTGCTGCCAGCTGCCTGGTACCGGGACTGATCCCCAAGAGTTCCAAGGGACTTACTAGTCTTGCACCCTACTAGTAATGAATGCTTACATGGTAGATATTGATAGAGTAGTGTAACAAGACAGTTAACGTATTCATAGAAAACTTGGGTCTAGAGTATAACCTACATTCCTGCTTAAACAGACCTGAGAGACTAACTGTATGACTCATGTTTTCTACGGATACTTTAGTAATTTATACACTATAATGGAAGTCATGCATCTTTGAAGCCTTTCAATTGTGTTACTTTGCATACATACTGTCAAATATCTGTACCATGTTCTTATTGTGCCATACATATTCTACCCATCATAAAAGCAAACTATGTTTATCCAGAATGATGACAGCTTCTGCCAATGTAAATAGTACATTCCTGGTTGTATCATTAACCTCACAGCATTGTAATTATTAACTTTGTGATTATACTAATAATCCCTCTATTGCATACAGGTGTCACAGTAACTATATGGTATATTGAAAAGATACTTTTTATTTACAGTACTGATGAGACACTGTGGTGTCTCTACTGAGCTCTCTCCATTTGTCTACAGTTCTCTGATGCAGATGAGCAAGGTCTCTGCCGCACTGCACATGAAGTGATGCACCATCATTATCACTTTTTAAGCCCTTGTCTTGATTTAGTGTGATATACATATCCGGTATCCAATAGTGGAAAGTTACATTTATATATCTTGATGTCTGAATAAGTAAGCAGAAACAAGGTCATTAGTTATGTAATATTTTAGAAACTACTATCAGCAGTTAATATCAAAGAATAAGCATATCATTCAATAATCTCTGATAATGAAACTTATTATATTAGGTTTTTTCTAAATTGGATTTTACTTTATTTTTACAGTTGTACCAGAGCCATCAAATATCTGATTGGTCAGTGACTGTTTAAATAGAGGATCCGCCACTTCAGCCTCCTCTAAGCTCAATCATTCTGATGAAGGGGTAGAACACCCCAACCGAGGAGCAGTACTTTGTCTTTGATTAGCAGATCACTTGAACATACTCGAGGGAAGAAAGGGAACAGAGAAGGATGGCAAGCAGCAGTACCAAGAAGACAGTGTTAACAATGCTTTGATCTTGCTGATGGGCTAATAATGAAGTGGATATCTGGTGAGCCACATGAACTAACTGTCTTGATATGCTATTCTATCCATATCTGACATAAAAGCATTCATTACCAGTCAGTCACTAGGAACTGTTGGGTATTAGTCACAGCCCCAGGCAGCTGGCAGGCACAGTATATTCAGCCACAGTATTGATCATCCACACCTGTAGACTGCACATCAATCCCGGTCCCATACACTCCATTCTTGGAGCTGCATCTACACCACATTTAATGGGTATAGTAATGGTAAGGATCTTGGTTATCCCAATCTAATTTTATATATCTTCTAGTGACTTTTCATATATTGCAAGTTTTGGGATAACATTCTAGCCATTTTTATGTTGTCAAGTAAAGACAAGAGTCAGATGGTATAGTTAAATCACCTCTAGACTAGGCTGGAGCAACTGGTAGTCTCAATTGCCCTGAGGAATCACCAAATTGACCTTACTGTCTCCCCTAGGATGGCAAAAAGTGAGACTACTGACCCATGCCTGCATTCAGTATGGCAAGAGTCCACCAGAGCCACAAGTTTGCACCAGATAGGATGTCTACTAGTCAGAAGGCAACATAGAGAGGGTAGCTGGACAGAGCCCCAGGTCAGCACCAGGTTGGATAGTCAGACAAGCCAAGATCATACATGGAGCGGGTAATCAGCCAGAGCCACAGGTCTGCACCAGATTGGATGTCAAATGAAAGAGAGAGCACAGGGAGAATGGTCAGACAGAGCCACAGGTCAGCACCAGAATGGATGGTAAGACAAGCCATTTCAGATACAAGAGAACAGTAACTGGAACTAGAACAAGACTCAACAACAACAACAACGTAAGGGTCCTGAATGAAGGCCTCAGTACCCTTTAAATAATTCTTCCAGGAAGTAGATAGGTGAAACAGACCAGAACCACACTATAAAGCTGAGGCCTGCATCATAGCACAGCCTCGCACCACAAGATGATGCATCGAGGACATGGCAGACTGCTCCAACCCCAGAGCGCTTCCAGGCCGAGCGCACGGAGCGACGCCTGGGATGACGCCGAAGCGTCGTTCAGAGCAGTCATTTCCCAGCATCACCAGAAGCGGTGGCGCTGGGTTTAAGGTATGCCGTAACAGCTTTGGGAGGATTTGAATTTCTGACCCATCCCTCTTATTAACAGTTGATAATCCACATACCGAACATCTGTTTTCATACTATTTACCATAATTTCACTCTACTGGACAGTTAACTCATTGATCATTGTATTTCCTCTTAACCATGGAACTTCATCCCTTTTGTCTCTGTAGATTACAGTTTCATTGTATCTGTTTCATGTATTAATCATAATATGCTATTCTTCCAATTAGACAGACTGAGTACTTCTTTGGACACTAGTTTGTCATTTTATCATTCATCAGACTGTCATATTATCCATAACTATTACCACCATTGGGACTGTAATACATAATTTTTCCATTTTCATTAATTCTAATATTTTCTGTCACGCTGCATGCAGATATCTTTTTTTCTGTCTAATCATATTCATTTATTTGTATGTGCATTTATTCATGTCTATCCTCTTGTGTAGTTGAGAATGATTAGGTATTATGTTGTGATGATTCAGATTACATTTTACAGATACTCTATACCTTACAAGTCCTTGTATTGGGAGCAGTGTTGGACTGAGGGAACGTGATCATTTTTTAAAATATTTCTAATCGTCAGAGTGATATACATCTCCATGCACAGTAAAATACTTGTAAAATAAATTAAATCGCAATGGGAGGATTCCTTAATTATTCATCTAATATTAGTACTAATAACTGTATGGGAGGTGGTATGACCAAAGAATTAATACAGACTCAACTTGATTAAGTCGGCAATCAGTTGGCGGTAAAGAGCTACTAATATAACTTATATAAGTAGGTACTAAAAACTTCTTTAAAAGCCGATTATGCTCTTCTAAATGCTTGAATATATGCCATATGAAGACTCCTATATGTTTTATTGCATAATTACAGACAGTCTCTTGGGAATTATCTTAAGGATTAACCCTTAGATAGTAATATACAGTACTGTGCAAAAGTCTTAGGCAGGTGTGAAATAATGCTATAATAATAATAAGAATGCTTTCAAAAATAGATATGTTAATAGTTTATATTTATCAATTAATAAAAGCATGGTCAGTGGACTGAAGAAAAATCTAAATAAAATAAATACTTGGCATGACCACGGCATCAGTTCTTCTAGGTGGACTGGCACAAAGTGACAGATTTTCTAGGCGTACAGTCAGGTGCTTGATTACACAATTATACCAAACAGGTGCTAATGATCATTAATTTAATATGTGGGTAGAAACACAATTATTAACTGAAACAGAAACAACTGTGTAGGAGGAATAAAACTGGGTGAGGATCAGCCAAACTCAACTAACAAGGTGAGGTTGCTGAAGACAGATTAATGCCAAAAGCCAAACACCACGGCAAGACTGAGCACAGCACCAAGAGAGCAAGACATCAGCAAGTTCTCTCCCAGGCAGAAATTTCAAGGCAGACAGGGGTTTCCAGATGTGCTGTCCAAGCTCTTTTGAAGAAGCACAAAGAAACAGTCAACATTGAGAACCGTAGACACAGTGGTTGGCAAAGGAAACAGTGCAGCTGATACATCATGCTTACTTCCCTACAGAATCAGAAGATGTCCAGCAGTGCTATCAGCTCAGAATTGGCAGAAAACAGTAGTATCTTGATACACCAATCTACTGTCTGGAGAAGTCATATGTACAGATCTGTTGTTCGAGTCTCAATGAGGGAATTTTGAACAGAAACTGGCTTTTTATATGCCAGTGGCTTTTTATATGGATTTTTATATGAAAGCCTCTGTTCAAAATCGATGTCAGCTTTCAATTGTTTGGGATGTGTGCTTAGGCACCTCCCAGCCAATCAGCTTCTAGCGGGGGATGACAAAACCCCCTAGAAGCTGATTGGCTGGGGGGTGCAAAGCACACATCCAAGCCACAATTGGAAACAATTGGAGGCTGACATATAAAAAGACTATTCAAATATCCTTCATTGGGACTCAGGCAACGGCCCAATATGTATGGAAGGGGGTGTCTGTGACCATATGCATGCCACCCCCAGTGGAGGTAACAAGGACATTTCTTTACACTTTGGAAGCCTTTTTATTTGGACCACAAAAGAGTTAATTAAAAAAAAAAAAAAAAAGACTGACAAAATACTACTTTGAAGAGATATGCCACACTTCATTTAACCCTTTTTTTAAAATTTTCAGTTAATCTCTCATTGGATTATTTTTTTTTATTAAACAGATATTACAGAAGAAAGAAGAAAACAAGGGAACAAGGAGACAGAAAGGAGAAGATTCAAGAAGAAGATGTACAGTTGATGGCAGGTAAGTGTTACATTTCTGGGTGTTAGGATAGTGTTAGGGGTAGTATTGTGTCAAACAACGAGAGTTGGCTTTTTCCTTTGATGTTCCCACAATTCACACTATTTAGAGTGAGTTGTAGGAACAAAACAACAAAGTATTTGCCCACAATGTAGATTTGTGTGCTATTTCTTACACATTTTTTTTATGTTCCATCCTACAGTGGGCTGGTTTTTGGCTCCAAAATCTTCTTGGGATTTTTTGTATTCTATAATATTCTGATAACTTAAGGTCATTTAAATAATCCATTTTGCACTCATTTTCTCTGATCCTTCACAAAGTCACTCATTGTATCTACCCTAAATAATTCTTACTTGATCTGACTTGAGCAATACAGTCTCAATTTGTGTTCTGTGAATACATCAGGTTGTGCCCTTGCATCAGTTATTGCTTGCATTTCAATAACACTCCATAGACAAGGAAAAGCTTGTGAATGCAATGTCAGTGTATTGAGGAGGTAAATTCAATGATGGGTTTAATAATGACATTGCAGTAAATTCATGTAGTTGTGGTTTCTTCTACACACCTAGCATACAAAAGCTAGGGGCTGGCCCTCAGCAGTCACTGGCAGGTCACCCATAGTAGAGAACATACTAATAGTAGAGAACATACTATGCACCAGGCTTGCTAAAGGAGATCTAAGCCTGTCAGTGTCTCACTTTCTGGACAGTGGACACAGTTATTGAACAAATGCCTAATGCCCTGAGTGGGAGAGATAGATTCAAGAGCTCTTACAAAGAGAGGTGTAATGAATCCATACACTCCAAACAGTCATCCATGAATTCAAACTTATACTAGATTTTGAAAGAGAGATAAGTAACATATGTATATAATAATGATAACAAAACAATATTATCTGAATGTTCAGTCTTAATCCATTTTATCATGGTAAGCGATCATGGTCTAGTGAAAGCAAAAATCAAAAATGACTACAAGAAAGAAAGAAAGAAAACGATTATATCAACAAACATAAAGATCAACACTAACAAGCTACTGAAAAATAATATGAATGTTCAACTGGCACTGTCCATTTGCTTCAGTGCGCTGCAATACCTTCCTGACACAGATATTTCAAATCACTATGAAAAAGTTATCGAGACTATCATAGATACTGCCTATGCCCTTGCAGCTACTGTGCAAAAGAAACAGTTGCCATGATGAAAAACAGAAGAGAAATTAAGCAAAATGGCAACATTAGAAACAGGGTAGAAAATGTAGAAAAATGCAAGACCAAAAGGAAGCACATAAAATAAGAAATGCACAAGGTCAGTGCTGAGCTCATCAAAAGGACACTGAAAGAAAATCAAGAGCTAAAGAAAGCAAGATAAAAGATGGCCACTCATAGGAGCCAGGTGTTTGCATTAAACATTGAAGATGATACAACAGCAAAAATTCAACAACAAAACTACAACTAGTGAAGGCATTTTATTCAAATATTTATAAGGCTGAAAGACAACAACTGAATGCAGTGCCAAAGGCTGAAGCTGTTCCAGATGTCTTGGTAGAAGTTGAAGTTGCAATAAAATTAATGAAAAATGGCCAAGCAGCTGGATCTAATAAAGTCACTATTGATATGTTGAAAACTGGAGGTTAATCCTTGTTCAAAACCTAGCTAAACTATTTTCAAAACACCTGCTACTCAAAAAATGTGTCTCCAACATGGAAAAATGCACAAGTCATCCTACTACACAAAAAAAGGTGATAAGGCAGATTTAAAAAACTACTGACCAATAAGCCTATTGCCAGTCATATCCAAGGTTTTCACAAAGGAACTATCAAGAGGAATGAACACAATACTTGATGCGGCACAATGTAAAGAACGCGCAGGCTTCAGACGTTGTTTCAGTACAATGGACCATATTAAAACAATATAAACAAGTTACAGACTGGAATAATGAATACAATCTTCCATTATGCATAGCTTTCATTGACTATAAAAAGGCCTTTGATTCAGTGAAAAAGCAAGCAATAATCAATACCCTAATCAACCAAGGAATAGACAGACCTTACATCAATATCCTCCAATCAATATATGAAAACGCAGCTGCATCAATATATGTCAACAATGATAACGTTCAGATCAACATAGAAAAAGGAATCTGACAAGGAGACACAATCTCCTCAAAACTATTTTCTACTTGTTTACAAGTAATTTTCCACAAACTAAATTGGGTCAAAAAGGACTTAAGATCAATGGAGATTACCTACATCACTTACATTGGTCAGACAATATCATACTCTTTGCCAGTAGTCCTGATGAACTGCAAGTTAGCATTTAAGAACTACAACATTATTCTTAAGGAAAGCCTTAAGATGAATATCAACAAAAGAAATACATTTAACATACCAAGGAAAATCACAGTACATGGGCAAACAAGAATGTTTACCTTGGACAGGAAATGTCAACAGATGGAAACACCATGATGGAAATCAAGCATAAAAAATTGGGATATCAAGCAGTTGGAAAACTTAGTATTGCTGTCTTTAAGTCAAATGTAGCACTCTGTCTCAAGCAAAAAGGTTTTTGACCAATATAACCTCTCACTGGTTACGTATTACTGTGAAACGTGGACATTAAATAACAAAACCATACAAAAATGTAAGGTTACATGGAGAAGTATGGAACATCAAATTCTGAACATTAGAAAAAGAGACCAAAAACGTGCTTGGATTCGACAGCAAACAAATATTTATGATATAATTAAAAGAATAACTCTCCTAAAATGAAAATGGGCAGGTCACATGACAAGAAGACCTGACAGTAGATGGGCCAAACTAAGTTTGGAATGGAAACCACTCTATACTAAATACCAAACAAGATGTAAGGATTAAATCAGGAAGCTCCTTTGAAAGCTGCAAGGTAAACTTGGTAACGAAGAGGATCCTGCCAAGAGGTGACAAGCAGCTATTTATATGAGTAACAAATGAGAAACAAGAGACAATACAAACTTTATTGCTGGGTAGGCCTCAATAAGCACACTGGGGGGGGGTAGAGGGTGATGCTGGGGAGTGTAGGCTGCTCTAGAGATGCCTTGCTGTGGCTAAAGCTGGATTAAAGGTTCAGGCTACGAAACCTGATAGCAGGATGAAACCTCTAGATACTGACTGCTACTCACTGAGACAGGAAACAGTTGAAACTAACTGCAGCTGTATTATCTCTGTCGCAGAGACAGGAACACAAATGTGGGGGGACTAAAGAGTCTGGGGGGCCACAGGAACCAACAACCAAGGGTCGAACACAGGGATGCATGACTAGTCGGACTTGAACGTTTCGAACATGGTGGGGTATGGTCGCACTCGAAGGGTAGTCGAAGGTCGAAGAACTAGAGACAAGGTCGAACTCGACTGGAGCAGTATGGAGAGAATTCAAGGGTCTATAAACTGGGTTGGTAATAGCGAGCAAAACAGAGCCAGAGGGAGAAACAAAGAATAGTCTAGACCTGGATACAAGTCATTGCAAAAACTCTTACATCACAAGTAGGCGCAGGGCATCACAGCTAGATAAAGGGTCAGAGAGACTGAGCAGGTAAAGGAAAGCAAATGCAACATCAGAAAGCTGAAACCAGATTCCAGTAAAACAGGGAAAACCAGGTAGAAACATGAGAAGATAAAAGACAAGATAGGTAGATGGAATTACTAAGTTTGTTGGTGTACAGTGGCAGTAGAAAGCACAGCACAGAAGTTGTTGGAGGCTTACTAAGGAAGCCTTCATCCTACAGTGGATCAACAATGGCTAAATATGCAAATCCTTTTAAAATTAACTATGCATATTTCCAATACAGCGAAAGTGGATGTGACAAATGGAACACAAGCTCCATCTGGAAAATAGGTGGCTATGCTGTTTGTACAAGATCACAGGATATGATACATGCATGCTGCACCTTGCAAATAAGAAGAGTGTTCTGTTATTTAACTTGTATCATGGTAAAAATTCTGTGGGATTATGGGTATATAAGAGTGTATGTTCTCAATATATGGTTGATGTCCTTGATTAAGGCAGCTTTACCACTTATAAGAAGGTAATAAACACATAATTGGTTTCACATATTACATACACTTAATCCATGAAGTGATAAGATGTGCCACAGCTCAGTAGCTAGAAAGTTATTAACACCTTTAATACCTGAGTGCATGCCAGGGGGCTCATCTAAATTTCCAAAATTTACAGATTTTCAGCAAGGAACCAATTTTTTTTTAAAGAATTTATATTGAGCGAATTCAGCAAAACAGACAGGAAAATAGAAAAAACAGCGACTGCCACTCAGAGCTGGCAACAAGATTACAAGGGAGCCTGTTGTAAGCCAGGCTAACAATGACATGTGCGTAGTACAGAAAATATTTAATGAATTAAAGTAACATGGTAACGAATAAATGCAGCCAAATAAAATCAACAGTAATAACAACATTTAGGGCATGGGCAGTAAGCCTGCATATCATAAAAAAGGTGAGAGAAGGCTGGTAGTGAAGATCCTAGACTTCTAAACTTATAGGCTGAGAAGTGTTGAAAAGCAGAGCAAAGGAAAGATAGGAAAAAAAAAAGTGGGTGGAGAAATACTCTCTGCCAGGGATGCGGACAAGGGGGACATCCAGTCGGTGAAAGTGTAAAGCAAAGTGTAGTTAGGCGGCTAAACATTTTCATAAACAGAGTCAATGTGAAGCCTCCAAAATCCACAGGAGGCCCGATGAAGGAGGAAGATACCCTAACAAGACAAATAGTAAGTGTATGAGTAGTGTTTGGGGTTACCCGGAGAGTGAAGGTTGAAGTGGAGGGCAAAGATGAGCTGAACGTGAGCTGTACCATTTAGACCACAACGAGACATGAAGGTCGCGTGTTGAGGTAGAAATAGTGTGACATCGTTCCATAAGAGCGAGGGAGTCGGTTTTGAGAAGCCAATCATCTAGTGATGGGGGGTCCGGTGACCTCCATCTCTGTGGGATCAAGGATTTGGCCTTGATTAAAAGGGGAACTATAATGTTCCATAACTGTCCCGGGATGCCGGGTATCAAGTGATGTCTGTAATAAAATAGAAACAGTCTGGGATCAAAGGGAATAGAGATCTCTAGGGCTGAGGATCGAAAGGAATGAATCTGGGACCAATACGGCAAGATATGTGGATATGACCACCAAATAGGCAGCATAGTGCAGATATCTGAACAACATCTCCAATCTAATTTGATGGGCATTAGATACCACCTGGATAGGAATTTATAGTTCATTTCTTTCCCACTAAAGGAACGTGAGTACTTATAATTAAGGAACGTGAGAACTTGTAATTAGTGCGGAGAATGTGAGACCATTGGAATGAACTTATCATCTAGGGTAGAGGAAAGTGAGTTCTGGAATTGGGAACCATCCAGAGCACAAAGAGCACCAAGGGTATCCAGGTTCTTATTCTTCCAACTCTGAACATAAGGGAATGATAAGCTGGCCAGGAATTCAGGGTTTCCAATGATCAAAGCTAATGGAGAAAGGGAGAGGGAAAGTCCCTGTGCCTTATTTATATCATGCCAAGTATGAAGGAGATGGCCTAGTACAGGCTAGCTCAGGCAAGATTTCAGAATCTTGGGGGACGAGGACCAGAGAAGTTGAAGTGGATGAAGAGGGCCTAGGAATTTATTAAATACAGCTGTCCATTTGATAGGGGTAAGGCGTGCAAAGTCAAAAAGTTTAGGTAAAACAGAAGCTTGGTAGTATTTGTGAATATCGGGGACCCCCAGACCCACTCTTGCAACAGAATTTGACAAAATGGAGAAGCGGATCCGAGGTCTACTATGGGCCCAAATGAAGAAGTTAATCTTACGCTGAATCAAATCTAAGTAAGAGTTAGACATACATACAGGCAAAGCATTGAGGATAAAACTCTTGGGAGTACAATCATTTTTACTAGGTTGACCCTACCCCACCAGGAGACATACAAGGATGACCAATTGTGGATATCTCCAGATAACGAATCTACTAGATTTTGGGAGATCAGATATGTTTGACATTAGGCGGATACCAAGATAAAGGATAGATGATGGAGACCATTTGAATGGAAATCTACTTCTCAGGGAAGAGACACACTCTGGAATTACTGTTAAGTTTAGAAATTCAGATTTCCCATAATTAAATTTAGCATCCGAAACAAAGGAATATTCCTGTAGGACATTCATCAGAGGAGGCATGGAAGAGGATGGATTAGAAAGGATAAGAAGAACATCATCCGCAAATGCAAGTGTTTTAGTAGAAGAATTGCCTATGATGATACCTAGAATGGAGGATTCCAAATGGATCCGATTTAAGAGTGGTTCTAAAGTGTGATTAAAGAGTAAGAGGGTAAAGGGCACCCTTGCCTCGTGTCATTCTGGAAAGGGTCAGAATATGTGCTGTTAACCAGTATCCTGGCATTAGGTGAAGTATAGAGACTCATAATGCTTCGGATAATAGTAGGACCAAAACCCGCATTGTGTAGCACCACTCTGAGGTATTGCCAGTTAACCCTATTGAATGCTTTTTCAGCATTGGTAGATAGGAGTAGCATAGGGATATGATTAAAATGAGCATGAAATGAGAGGGAAACAATAGCTGATGTATTGTGGTACACCTGGCTCCCCAGAACGAAACCACATTGGTCCAGGTGTAATAGAAAAGAAAGATGATATCTGATTCTAGTCGTCAAAATCTTGGCAAACAATTTGAGGTCTGTATTGAGGAGCAAAATAGGGCAATAGCTGCTACACTGAGACAAATCTTTGTTTTCAGGGTCAGTTCAAGGTAACTAGATTTTAAAAAAATTGTGTCTTCTTCTATCCCAATTATGCTTGCCCTTTGACTGTCTACCCAAATAGGGGAAGGGATCTTGTGTAGGTAAACAGGGATTGTCTGGTAACTGAATCTCCATCATCATTCTCTTTATGTACTGGATAATAACAGTCTACAGTGGGTCAGTCACCATGGTATTGAAAGCAACCAAGCAGCTTTAACAATCTGAGTGCCAGAAAGGGTGCACAACACATCACTTACCAAAGCTACGGACACCCCTCTGTCACTCGTAAGGTTAAATATTGAGTAATTCCATTCAAAGCTAAAGTTTCAAAATGTAATATCAAGCTAGCTTCTTTAAGTAATATTATGTATCTTGCAAGGGTCTCCTCACATGTAGGATAGGCAGGAAATTGAGAAACATTGAGGTTGATGTACTAAAGATAACTGGAACAATTCTGGGGTATGGCAGCCGTGAAGAAATAAAAATTTCCATTGATTTCAGTGCGGCTATTAACTCACTTAATGCCAGAGAAGTCTCCAAAGCATTGCAATGTTTGGATAACTCTCTAGCACTCACCTTTTTAAAAGCCCCATTTAAATCAATGGGAATGTAGAGAATTTGTGTTTGTTCCCTATGGGCCTGCTGTTTGTTCCTGAATAGCTTAATTTATCCCTATAACATAAGCTTCAGAATTTCTTGATTTATATAAAGGGGCAGCACCTTCTAGAAGGGAAACAATTTTCCTTAATTTGTGGATACACACACATAAACATACATGTGCACACACACACACTAAAAAAAAGGTGTATTTTTTTATATTTCAACATTTTATGAATTTCTCTAGAGTCCCCGGGGGTCTGCAAAATAAGCTGGTTCTGTCCATTGCTTTAGGAACACATGAAGCTTGCTATATTGATTTTTAATACTTTTATATGAATAAGTGATATACTAACAACAATAACATTTAGATTGGATCTATTTTCTCACATTAGTATTTTAATGTATGTATGTATCTCGATTTTGCCTAGAAGGCACTACACCTTTAAAATATCTGGCTATACCATATGTTCTTTGTCATTCAGAAATGTTGCTGTCTAATTCTTTCCTGATAGCTGTTTTGTGTTATTATTAACTCCTTGTGATGAGGGCTTTTTGCACTAGAGGAAAAGAGCAATTTTGTCATTTTTAGTATGCTTTTGTTCATCAATTTTCCCTCTAATTAGCACAATCACACAAATCATATACAGTTTTTTAAGGGTAACTATATCTTTTGTTTTGATGGCACATTCATATGTATAATCCATCATTTAACAGCATCATTTAATTTGACAATAATATAAAAACTGACAAAATGGAAAAACACAATGTTTTTACGTTTACCTGTAATAATTGGTGCTCCATTAGTTCATTTTTAACATGAACTGAATAAAAAATATGAATGATTGCTCAGTTCTCCCAAATGTCCTGTTTTAGGGAGTTACTGTCCTGCTAAGATGAAATACCTCTGTACCTCTTTTTCTAAATTAGTCCCTCTGTATAGGAGATCACGCTGTGTAGTGTATTATATTGTCCACTGCACTAAAAATCACATTAGTGTTTTTTTTTCTTAAACTTCAGTATATGTGTTTAGAAATTATTCTGTTTAAATAAAATACTTTGTCTTGCTCTGAATCATGTATTAATCTGAGCAAAGAGGTGGCAACAGGTTATCAAGTGACCAAACAAGCTCCACCTACCAGTCTTACCCCCAGAACCACCGCATACAAAAAATGGCCCCTCTTTGTCCATCTGAAGAGGTGGGAGCGCTGTTTTCTGCTGCTCTTTTCCAGAGCAACCTGAAGCAGTCAGTTACAGCCTCCCCACTATGATCACAGCACTCCCTGTGGTGCGCTGTAATCATTAACCCTTTTTGTGGCATGTCATGAGGTGTTAACAGGTTAATCCTATCTTTAAGTTAGGTGATATTTTCCCTGTAAAGTGCAGCCCCCAAGGACATTGTACCATCTCTCTCTGTCTGTTTGTCTCTCTCTCTCTCTCTCTCTCTCTCTCTCACTATATATATATATATATATAAACAAGAGTTGGCAGTGGCACTCTTAACTATATTTAAACAAAGTATATATTGGTGCATGTCCCATATTATATATAACAAGTGTACTTAGCTTGTGCTAAAGTAGAAGAGACAGCACTCTGAAAGTATCCAAAAATATGAAGAATTTATTCTTTCATTGTTTCCGACCAAACGTTTTCGGTCCTAAATCGGATCTTCATCAGGGTAACCAGAAACATAGATAATAAAACACTTAAATACCTACTTACTAAAGACAAACCACCAATTGAAAATGCTGGAAATGCCATTCATCCTCCAGTATGGACGCACAGCCCCGGGATTCGGTGTGTGAGGTCACAACCCCAAGAGGACGTGGGTCACCAGCGTATACACTCCAAAAAATTAAAACATGTGTAAAATCACATCACAGTATATATGTGCAATCACATCAAATATCAAACCTCAGCTAAAGAGAAAAAAAGAAAAGAAAAACATTTTCTATCTTACTAATCACGGAGGTACTCACTGCGGGGTTGTCATGGTAATAGGGTAGCTAACACTTCCATATAAATACAAAGTAGCCAATGATCTGATACAACCAGAATCCTTTCATTGAAGTTCAGAGTCATAAACATGCTTAGTATCCTCCCAAATGCCTTCACACGGATCGCTAACATCCCGCAACTCTGCAAGGCTCGGAAGCATGACCGATGCATTGCAGAGCACCAACAGGCATCGCATGTCCACATGAATACAACTCCAGCCCGAGTCTACTCCCAAAACCAGTCACCTCCTAGCGTAATCCTGGTAATGCTGGTTTATGGAGTTCTGTTGTGGAGTACTTATATCAAAAGTAGATGATTAAAGAACTCATCTTTTTGTCTTTTACCCACGTTTTGGAAGGATATCTTCCTAATAAAGACTATAACATATTGGGGAATATAAGCGTATTACGAAAGAAGTTAGTTCAGTCCCAAAGAACAGCACAGTCTTCTTGTTTATTTGATTTCTATCAGCAATTTTTTAATGTTCATCTTTTTTTGTTTGTGTTATTTGATTAACTATAGGTCTTATTATTTGCTTTATTTATTTTGGTTTCTTTTTCTTTTGTTTTTTTCTTTTCGTGTTTAATTTTTTTATTTATTTACAGCATAATCTTCCTGGACTTATCACTAGGCGATACCATGTGGGTATGGACTGATTTTGTGGTTCACCCCTATGGTCTGGCCTGTCGAGTGGTCAGCTAGGAGGTGACTGGTTTTGGGAGTAGACTCGGGAGAAAAGGGTTGGGAGAAAAGCTAGAACATTTTCCTGCATCATTTTTCATAAAAGAAACAATGATTTTTCACTTTGTGAAAGTTTTCTCCTTTTTGCCACTGCAAAAGTTTTCTCCTTTTTTGCCACTGACAATAATTTTGTCCTATGTTTCCTATGACTGCAACATTTCCCATCACAATATTATTAAGGGCTGAAGTGGAGAAATAAATAACTGAAAGTCAAAGTTGTGAGTTCTACAAAAACATATGCCTTGAAAAGGTTGTTAGCAGGCTGAGTGCCTTTGTCCTTTGCCGCAACACTATTTTTCTGATTATGTAATATTGGCATAACAATCCTTGAAAAATAACTGAGGCCTGGGATATTCAAGCAGGGTGCAAATCATGACATCAGTTTTTTAAAGCCTCTGTTTTCAACAAAAGGAAAGGTCAGCATGTCAACCTCCAACATTGTGGCAAGTTTACCATTCCTTCAGCGTTTGTGCAGGTTTTGACCTCTTAGTAAGTGTAGGATGGCAGTGTAAGAATCATATAACTTTACTGCTTTAACTCCATCACTTGTGGAGGTGGTGGGTGTGGTGGGTGTGTTTGTTGGCACTCTATGACTCCTATCATCTCTACAGCAAGATCAGAGTTATCATAAGCCTTTGCAGCAGGAACCGGAGGTGTTATTTGGAACCCTCTCCGACACACCAATAACATCACTGCTTCTCTTATCTGCCCAGGAGCCCTGATAACTTTTTGGAGTGTTTCTGCTGCAGCTAGTAGTGGCACCTCTGACCTGCTGATAGTGTGTCTCCCTGTCATACCTGTGGTTGTGCTTCAGGTATTATCTCATAGAGGAGATGCCTAGGTGTGAGCCTGCTTCCCCCCCTGCTCAAGTGCTTTTTTGCACAGACAACAGATTTCAACATGCTTAGTTTTTGGATCCTGAGTGAAGTATCTCTATACAGTGGACTTCATGGACTGCAGGGTTCCTGAGGGACTGCTACTACTACCAGGGCTAGATGTTGATCCAATTCTACTGCTACTACTACTAAGTGTCAAAGGTACAGCATTTACAGCAGCAGCAGAGCTAAGGTTGTGGGTGTTAATAACCTGTGTTATTGTAGTTGCTGCTGGTTACTCAACACAAGTGTGTGTGGCTGAGTGGAGCTTGAACTTGGAAGTGGTGACAATGTTAATGCTAGCCGACAGGATGACAATGTATATTTAGGCATCTCTGCTTGTATAGGATCAGACTTTCCAATGGTTCCAATCAGAGACACAACGCTCCTTTTCAGTGATGGAAAATTGAGGCTTTGCCTTTGAGCTTATGTTATGGCTATGTCATCATCTCCCTCACTCTCAACTTTATCTGTATCTGAAGAAGAGGAGGATGCTGGAGGGATATATCCTAGATCTACATAATCATCATTAATCATCATTAGGCCATCCTCAGCATCGAACACTGCTTCTTGACCACTACTGATATTTTACTCTAAGATTTTAGAGGTGTCAAAAATGTATTTTTACATTTACTTAAACAAAGTTTGCTGCTACTTTGAGGACAGGAGTTTTGGTGCTTGTTTGTCTCACTGTCAGATGCAGCAGTTGGTTCATCTGCCACACCTTCTTCCATTTTGCCATTTCCATCATCAACACTAGAATTTGACTCATCATCTTCAGTGTTCTTCTTACATGTATTTTTTTAATAGTACTGGCACTGGTGGTGGTGGTGGTGGAGCTTTTGGTGGGACATTTACAAACTGTATGCTTCCTCCATCATTTATTGTACACGCTGCAGCAACCATTGCTGCAGTCAGTTTTTGAACTACCACTTTGCTCCCATGTGCTTGCACTGCTCCTCCTTTTTCCCTCCACCTGCCCCTTGTGTGTTTCCTGGACATTACTCAACTACTGTGTGGTTTTATTCTAAAGTACACAACTGATGGAGTGTGATTTCTTGCCTCGTCCCTCAACAAAATTCTCAATTTTGTCTGATATCTATCAAGTCTGTCTCAGTCAAACAGTTCATGTCAGGGTCCCAGTCAGCTGTCACCTAATATATCCTATATAATAATTCGCTAAATTGTGTGTAAAGCCACGTCATGCGCAGTACACACTGCTGCGCGTGCTGCAGTCATGCGCAGTAGAGACTGCCCGCGAAGCGGCTGATACAGAGCTGGGTGCTCCGAAGCCAGTCAAGGCACGGGCAGTCTCTACTGCGCATGACTGTCCCGTGACCTGGTGGCAGTGGCACTGTGGCCCGTGTAACGGGCTGTTCAACTAGTGTATATCATCCTATATAATAATTCGCTAAGTTGTGTGTAACGCCCGACATGCGCAGTAGACACTGCTGCACGTGTGGCTGTCATGCACAGTACAGACTGCCCGCGCCGCGGCTGATACAGAGCTGGGCGCTCCGAAGGATCGTCCAGCTCTATATTAGCAGTGGTGCGGGCAGTCTCCACTGCGCGTGACTGCCCCGCGACCGGCTGCCAGAGGCACTGTGGCCCGTGTAACGGGCTGTTCAACTAGTATGTATATATATATATATATATATATATATATATATATATACACATACATACATACATACATTTTTTTTTAACAGTTGTCCACCTTATCTTATCACTGTCTAAAAAAAAAAAAATTTATAACTAAAAACAAAGACAACAACTTCTTTCCCCAGACTTCCCCGGCACAGAGATATCAGCAAGCAAATTGCTTGGACTGCAGCTGCCTGTGTCTTTCAAATCAAATCATTCAGACAGAATGTTGGGGTATTTATACAAAGAACAAATGTCCAATGTAAAAGACCACCTAAATTAAGCTTTGATTACCCTATGTTTTCCTACTTTCTCTAACTTAAAAATGTGCTGCTTTGTCCTCTCACAAACACAGAATGTCATGCTCTAAGAGCTTGACACCCTTTTATATGCCTGCAGGAAAAGAAGAGAAAACTGCTATGTGGTGGGGATTTCCATTGATTTCAGTTCAATCAGCTAGGTGAAAAAAAGTAGAAAAACTACACTTTTCTCTGGAAATATTTTGGTGGGAATTACCATTTTTCACCTATTTAGTTTTGTGAAAATTTTCTACAACGCCTACTAATAAGTTATCCAGTATGCATTAAAGTATCTACATTATCTCCCAACATATTCTCCAAAAGGCAACATATTTCACAACCTTACTACCCTTACTATACATATATTCTTGACTTTGCTGTAGCAGAAAGCGCCTGTCCTCTAGTCTTAATGGATGTCCCATTGTATTTTGAGGTCTTTCAGAAAAGAGATCCCGAAAGAGTTCTCTGTAATATCTTTGAACTTATTTGTATGTTGCAATCCTATTACCTAAGAAATTCAATATTTTGTATTTTACTAGGTGAGCAGGGTTAAGTCAGAATAATTCTAGCAGAGTAATGGTCTATTAAAAAGTTAAACTAGAGTTCGGGTAATTTCGATTTCTTAGATGTTAAAAACAGCAATTAATTATCCCTTTGCTGCTTTTGTATTGCTTATCCCTTTACAAAAATCAATCAATGGTTTCAATAGAAAAAGAAAACTAATATTGACATGTTCTTAAAGTTGTGCTTGTGAAAAGAACTTCACCATATATACACAGATTAAAGTAAACCATTTTAATTTAATGTAACAAAAGCATGTATAAGTCGAGTATATGGGAAATCTGCATGCACTGCTCATTGCCAGTACATGCAGGTGGTCATTTATGAAAACCTACAAATTTCAGCATTTTTCTCTCTCTCTCTCGATAGCACAAACTGACATTTGATAATCTTACACACCTTTTAAAATGGAGGGTTAAAAGCAGGAATACGTTGGTGATATATTTCAACGCACTGGAAAAAATGCACTTTTCTCAGGAATTCCCACAGAAGGAAAAGTGTTTTTTCTGTGTTTTTCCACCAAAACCCCAGTCTTGTTCCACTGGACTAGAACCACACAAACTGCCCCACGATAGCGATACAACCACACATATGAACCAGATGCCATGTCCCACTGCACTGGTAGTCATTTAACCAAACATACTGACTAGGGATGGGTGAAAATTGTCCCTGTGTTCCCGCGAATCACGAAAACCACGTTGTTATCTGCATTTTCGTGGGAAAATCTGCTTTAAAACTAACGGTTACATTTTTTGCATCTTTCGCCCATTGTCCAAAATCTTTTGCCATTTTATCAATGACTATAAAGTTTTTGCCCATTGATTTACATTGTTTTCACACTTCCGCTATAAACATGTGATGTTTTCGCTGAAGGCAGACACAATTGAAGCAGCTATAGAGCGAGATAGATGTGCTGTGCTGTTCTGCTGTGATATTTTGCAAAAATTGAAGCAGGAGAGGCTCATAGTGACACCTATCACTATGAGTAGCAAAAAAGAGCAACTGGAAGGACCCTTATTATGTATCTACTGAGTCTGAGGAGGAGGAGGAAGTGACTAGCAGTGCTGAACCAATGCTGTCCAGTCCCCCTAAATCACCCCAAGGGATCTTGGAGAATTTAATGAGTAGGGAGGGAGAAAAGGGAAAGGGAAGGAAGGGAGAAAAGGGAATGGGAAGGGAGGGAGAAAAGGGTAGTACTAGTGAGAGCAGGACAGGTCAGCTGCCTGTGCCTGCTGCAAGACGTGCTGCCCCTACTGCCAGTGCCCCCACTGCTGTTCCTCCTGCAGCCGATAGTGTTGTACCTGCTGCCAGATGTGATGCCCCTGCTGCCAGTGACACCACCACTGTACCCACAACCACTAGTGTTGTACCTGCTGCCAGATGTGCTGCCCATGCTGCAACCATCACTGAATCTGCTGCCAGTGCTGAACCTGCTGCTAGTGATGAACCTGCTGCCACCAATACTTTGCCTGCTGCTAGTGTTTCTTGTAGTACTCAGGTGGGGGAGGAGAAAATTATGCCAAGTGTGACAGCAAGGGACCCTAAATCATACTTGCCATTCCCAAGCAGTCCTGCCAGTGCTAGTACTACTGCTACTAATGTCCATCAGCTTGTTAGCGTTAGGAGTGAAGGAGGGGGTAATCAACAATATCCTCATATTACTAGTGACTGTGAGACTGAGGAGGAAGACTCTGCGACTGAACTTGATGTGGTTGGTGTTAGTAGTAGTAGCAGTAATGGTGAAGCAGCTGGAGTGGTAGGGGAAACATTTGAGAGCTTCCAGACTAGTGGTCAAGGGAGCCCACACCATTCCTCTGGCTCTGGGAGTCCCCTTCCCTTCACTACATTGTCCAAGTTGGACATGATCCTTAAGAGGCCAGAACTGGTGTTGGGGGAGAGTAAGCTCAGAAATAATACCATCATCACCAGCAGGGGCACAGATCAGCTGCCTGTGCCTGCTGCTACTGCTGCTAGTGCTAGTCTGCCTTCTTCTTCACGTCAGAAGGAAATGGTAAGTGTGACATTAGGGAACCCTCTGTCACATTGCTTGTCACCTCCTCCAAGCATCAGTGAGATGTCTGGAATAGGGCAGAAGCAACAACAGCATGTAAGGACTAATGGTGGTGATGATGATGCTGGAGAAGCTGGGGTGGAAGAGACATTGATGGCATTTTTAGTAGAAACTGAGAAGGAATAGGAGACAGGAATGAGGATGTGCATCACCACCACCACTAGCAATGACATTTTGGAATTAGAGGAATTTGCAACTGCTCTAATTCCTTCTGATGCTGAGATGCAAGGACATCAGGATGCTGAGGAGAAGGCTAGTGTGACACAGACCACCGTGGACACAGTGGGAATGGGGTCCACAAGTGATGTGGGACTACGACAGGTTCCACTTGCCAGCAGTAGCAATACACCTGATCCCAGTTGCAGTGCTGAATTTGAGGCAGTAGCAGCAACAGCAGCAACATCATCTGTTGCCACAGACAATGAAGGGAAATCTGCAGGACAAGGAGAAAGAGGGCATTGTTCTCTATCTGTTCCCTTCCCCCTGAAGTCATCATGAGTGTGGGACTATTTTTTTTTTTGGGGGGGACAGGCACAGTGCAGTCATCAGCAACGGCACAGTGCATAATTTGTGACAAGTCAGTGAAAAGAGGAAGGGAGGGAACACACCTTGGCACAAGCACTCTGATATCACATGAAACACAGATACCATGACATTTACGTCAAACATGTTAAAGACAAACATCCACCACAGAAATCAAGCACCGTTTTTGCTGTCTCTGACTCTCCAGAAAGACGAGGCAGAGATCAAGGAGGAGGAGGAATAGGACAACCCAGGTAGAGACTGGAAGTTCCATGACGAGTGAAACAACTAGCTCGCCATCACATTCTAAGGTAACTACATCTTCTGCCAATCCACCTCGTTCATTACCTCCCCCGCTAAATGATAGCCACTCTGTTGATGTTAGGATGTGGCAGTTCATCTCTACCAATTGCACAACGTGTGGTATACTGACCACACATGCCAGTGTGGTGGAGGAGAATCGCAATCAGTGCATCAAGCGGCATCTGAGGAGATTCCATCCTGCAGAATATGCTAAGATGGTGGCAGGGAGGGTTCATCATTACTATCAAACTGTCAGCAAGTTGTCATGTGTCCTTAGCAGGTCTGAAAAGGGGTATAGTGACAGCAGCAGTACTTGGTTTCAGGTGTCATGGTGTTCGGATACAGTTGTGCCCCCAGATGTTATTTACTACACACACACTGTGCACATTGCAGTTGCTGATGCGACCCCGCTGTTCCCACTCTCAAGGGAAAAAAATATATTTTAATAACAACACACCTATGGTGATTTTGGAGGAGGGGCAGGTGGAAAAGATTTAATGGCCAACTTGATCTTTTCTCCACATATACTGGGGGCTACTTATTCTGCTGCTACTGCCTCAGGCGCATCACTGGAGTCAGTCATGGCAAGTGGAACCTTCATAATCCATCTTCCATGTTAGTGCTGTTGTTGATCCCATTCCCTTTCAGCTGCCTAATCATCCTGCTGCTTAAACAACTCAGCAGCAGCAGTACGAACAGCAGTTGCAACTCAGGACTCAGGAGGACATTTGACAGTGGCAATACTGACCCCACCCTTGTCTCACAGTAGCCATAGATCCATATATACTGACCTCCAGCCTTGTCCTGCAGTGGCCATAGAACCACATATACTGACTATCTGGTAACCGGAATAGTTGATATGAGACCCTCCAACTGCTTCCAGAATACAACTGCTATCAGTCCTCTCCTTGCCAAAGCAAACTGAAAACAGCTGGAGGTCCTCATGTTGCCCACCACTGCTGGGACCCCTAGCCTTTTCCAACAGTAGCCATAGAACCATATGTATTAATCCATCAACTTCTCCCATAGTAGCCACTGTCTCGTTGCACTAGAAACCATAGAATCTCACATCATGACCTTCAGCCTTGTCCTACTCTATTAGTATAGCCAGAACCAAACATACTTAGTCTAACCCCCCCCCCCCCCACCACCACACACACACACACACACACAGGAAATGGCAAACTTCTAGAATGAATATTTCTTGGGGTTAGTGTGAGGGAGGATAATTTGGGGAAACAAACAAAATATTGGTGGGATAAAGTGTACTTTTCACTCATCGTTACAAAGGTAATCAAACACATTTAAAAAATAATAAACTAAACCTGGCACTTCTATTGTAAATCAAATAAAGCTATCTATATGTATAACACACACAGGGTTTGATGGATCCAATTGTATAATATTTAAATAAAACAAAGAAAAAGAATAGAAGGTCATACAAAGCACTCTCCTTTTCCTAAGCTGGACAGAGGGTTTCTGACCTTAAGTTCCAGTGATAGGTAAGAAAAAGATAAACATAGGAGGGTATAGGCCTCTATTAGTTTATTCATGAAAAGATAATTGTTTTAGATTAATTGCTTGGAGCCAGGATTGACAATGTCCTTGAAGATGATTATGATGTCACCCCATTTCATGAATTAACCCTTTGAGTGCCAGAGGGGTACACAATGCATTGCACAACAATGTGTTGCGTACCCATTTGGCACTCAAAGGGTTAAATAGCTATATCACACTAATGTTCTTTACTGTTTTTCTTTTCATTTTAGATCTATCCAGTCCTTGTATTTATGTGTCTCATGTATGTGGACACTTAAAATGAAATTCAGTTGTGACCTTCCACACCGTACATTTTACATCTCATTAAGTTTCCTCTATGGAAATCATAGTGATTTTTTTTACTGTGTATGTGTAATTTTAGAGATTTCCTATACCTCTAGCATAAAGTCAAAATAGTCAAAAATTGCAAATAAACTTTAAAAGTTAGACTATGCTCATTGTTTAGATCCTCCTTACATGTATACCTGAAAGAATATTGATCTAATTTCCAAATTGTATATGTTTGTGTTTCAAGCCTCACTCTGGCTGATAGAATCTGGAGTGATGTTTTCTCTTCTAGTTTGATCTATCTGATATTTAGTGCCAAACATGGTTTTTAAGTGTGTGACTTGGGTGTAAGAAGCTATATTGACATGAGAAAGATCCAAATAGGGACAAAATGATGCCATTTTGTTTTGAGATGATGTGGGTGACTCAACAGTATTAAATTGCACCAACGCACTGAATGATGTGAACATTGCATCACTGATTTGGTCAGTTGTGTCCAGCAGGTTTCACTCATTGTGTTCCATTCTGGGATGTCCACATGGATTAAAGCTGCTGTATGTGTTACCATCACAGATATTGGTGATATCACAAATGAACTTATAAGTGACAATGACTGTCAGTTACACTGTGAAAGTTATTTATTTTTATATCTGTAGTGTCAGTGGGTAATGTTGTGCAGTGCTCTTATGAATTAGGAAGTACATTATGTTGTTATTTTAGTGAACTTTTGCTATTGGGTGACAAGCTGTAATGTTGCAATATATGCATTTGATTGAAGTGTGTGTCCTTCTTGGCTGTGTGGGTGTAAAATGGAGCAATTTGCAGTAGCAGGTGTTGCAGTAGCAGTATAAGAGGTACTTTATTTTTGTAATCACTGGTGTAGGTGCAATGTGATTATTGAAAGGATAGTGGATGTCCTGCAGTGTCAGTCTTTCTGTTTTTGGATTGTGATGCGGTATTAGTGCTTTCTAGCAAAGCACAATTATAGCGGTGCATTGTTTTGGATTTGTGTTATTACCAGATTATTAAGGACATTGCTAGTAGGGTGTTTTTTATGTGTTTGTGCAGAATGAGGCTATTCAGTGAGGTATGGAAGATCTTTTGGCATAATGTCAGTGTTTTAGTTTATTGTTGCTTCTGGCTTTTGATGTGCATTGTGATAGGCTAGAGTTGTGGAGCCTGATTGCAGGTAAATCAGTGTTGTAGTGTAATGTTGCTGCTCTCTGGTGATGTGCATTGTGATAGGCTAGAGTTGTGGAGCCTGATTGCAGGTAAATCAGTGTTGTAGTGTAATGTTGCTGCTCTCTGGTGATGTGCATTGTGATAGGCTAGAGTTGTGCAGCCTGATTGCAGGTAAATCATTGTTGTAGTGCAGTGTTGCTGCTCTCTGGTGATGCGCATTGTTAGCAGGGTCATTTGAGAAGTCACCAGTAATACAGTTGATGAGGTAATTTGCTATGTGATTGATTTTGGCATGTTGATGCCATGTGTTATGTAATCAGTATGCAATTTATGATGTCATTAGTGACATCATGGCTGGCATCATCAGCAAAGCAATGCAAGTGGGTATGGAGGTACGTTGGAAGAACTTAACCTGCATTTCCTGGCTTTTGTACTTTTGAGTGAGAAATTTACTCTTTCTGAACATTTCTTCTGCCAAATTTCCATAGTTTTTTCAAAATATTTACTAGTAAAAAAATAAAAATCATCAAGACAGACTAAGACCACTAATAATATGATGGCAATATATTAGGACATGCTCAGAACGCTAGTAGTCTTACGAGACATTATCAGGATCTGCTCTAAAAGAAACAAATTTGTCTGAATAGTGTCAGGACCTGATAATATACCATCACAGATCCTGATTAGCAGTCTATCTATGGGTCAATAGCTACCAGTAGGAGAGTGAAACAAGGTTGGACTCTATGACTGTAATGTCCCTTCCTTACCCCTGCCTTTTCTCTCATAGGCATCTGCTTTCTTTGCTAGTAAACATATTTACTAGCAAAAGAAGCATAGTGATACCCTATGAGAAGATGGAGGGGTAGGTAAAGATATTCCACTGTCCACTTGTAGCCACAGAAGTAAACATATAGTGTTTAATACCCCAGCATGGTAGCCACAGAATAATATGGATGCTGCCTGACACTCCAGCCCTGTCCCAGTGTCCTCCATGTACCGCTGTTCCAGAACCACACATACATTGCTTGACACTACAGAATCATACCACTATCCCACTGACACTCTCAGAACCCCACATGCACTGTCTGATGCACTGGTAGGCTCAGCACTGCACATACACTGAGTGATTCCCCCTCCCCACACACACACATACACACACACACTGTTCACTGGTAGTCTCAGAACTGCACATACACTTTCTGACACAACCTTTTCTCACTGCCCCTCTGTTAGTTTCATAAACCCACATTCTCTGTCTGATACTATAGTCTTGTTCCACTATCCCAGAACCTGACATACATTGTAACCCCCAGCCTTGTAACACTGTCCAACTGGTAGTCTCAGAATCCCACATACACAGGTGATACCAAGCTTTGTACCACTATCCATTGATAGTCAAAGAACCATTCATAATCTGTCTGACTCCTAGCATTGTTCAGTTGTAACACTGGTAGTCATGGAATCCCACATACACTGTACGACCCCCACCTCTGTTTCACTGTCTCACTGGTATTCACAGAGCCACACATACACTGCCTGACACCCCAGCCTTGTACTACTTTCCACTGGCAATCCCACATACATTGTATTACATACATTGTATGTGGGATATACATCGTATTACCCACAGCTTTTTAACATTGCTCCATTAGTAGTCTCAAAACCCATACCCTAGCCCTGTACCACCATCCACTGGTGGTCACAGAATCATGCATCAACTTTCTGACACCCAGCCTTATTCCATCATCCCACTGGTAGTCCTAGAATCCCACATGCACTGTGTGAACCTCAGCCTTGTTCCACAGTTAGTCCCAGAACCCCACCCACTTTGTCTGACACCCCAACCTTATGCCACTGTCTAACTGGTAGTCACTGAACCCCACATGCACTGTCTGACACCCAGCCCTTTACCAACGTCTTACTGGTAGTCCAAAAAACCCACAAACCTTGTCTGGCACCCCAACCTTGTACTACTATTCCTTTGATAGTCACATAACCTCAAATACACTGTAACCCCCAGCCTTGTGCCACTGTCTCACTCGTAGTCCCAGATCCTCACAAACATTGTCTGTCACCCCAACATTATACCACTGTGCAACTGGTAGTCTCCAAATTCTACAATACTGTGCAACTCCTGGCGTTACTGATTTGTTCCACTGCTAGTCCCAGACTCTAAGATAGCCTTTCTGATGCCACAGTCATGTGTCACTGTTCCACTGGTAGCCTCACAACCTCACCTGAACTGCCTGGCACTCCAGCCTTCTACCAAGGTCCCAGTGGTAGTCTCAGTACCCCAAGTACACTGTCTGACAACCCAGCCTTGTTTTACTGTCCCACTGGTAGTCTCAGAACCCCACATATACTGTTTGAAGTCCAGACTTATACCACTGTCCACAGAAACAAAAATATACTGTCGGATATACAACTTTATAGCACCATCCTAATGATAGTTCCAGAAACCCACATGCACTGGGTGAACCCAGCCTTGTAACATTGTCCCACTGGTAGCCTAAGACCCCTATAAACATTGTCTGTCACTCCAGCCTTGTGCCACTGTCTCAATGAAAGTCTCAGAACACCACTTACACTGTCTGATATGTAGCTTTATTGTATTGTCTCACTGGTAGTCCCAGAACCCTAGGTCAGTGACACTTCAGCCTCATACCTTTTTACAGAGAGTAGAAGGTAAGCAATGAACAACGGTGATGTAGTGCAGTGAAATAAGCCAAGTGAAATTTAATCCATTATAGCAGTTTAAAGCACAGCCGCTCATATCTGATTGCATGGGATGTGCGTAAGCACATCTCAGCCAGTGGTTGTAAGGGAATTTGATCACAGACTGCCCATTTATAAAGGCAGTCTCTGTTCATATTTCCTCAGTGTGGAATGGGCATTGATCCAAGAGGGAGAAGACGGGGGGGGGGGGGTCTGTAGCACACCGCACACATCGGCAGAGACAGTTTTTCAGACATGTTATACTGCTCAACTTTGACTACTAAATTTAATGGCTTAAATTTCACTTAGCTTACTTGGCATATTTTTATTTTTTTAACTAATACAGCGTTTATGGAACTAATACAGTGTTTAACCCTTTGAGCCCCAAAGAGGTTCGCAACATGTTGCTTTGCAATGCTTTGCGTACCCCTCTGGCACTCAAGGGGTTAAATGATGTATTATTGTCAGCTATATTTCTAAAAAACTTATATTAATACTTTTTTCTTTTACAGCTATAAGAAAGAAGACAGACAAGAAGATACAAGAGAGAAGAGAAGAAAGAAGAGAAAAGAATTCAGAATGAAGACAGAAGGAGACAGACAGTGGATAACAGGTAAGTGTAACACCCATAAGTTAACGATCAGTGCTTGGTAGTATGTCAGACACCAACAGTTAACGTTTTCTGTGATGTTCCCAATATCGCTGCTATTTAGCAGCATTTTGGGAATGTAACGCACAAAACAGATGTTTAGCCATAAGCCCATTTCTGTGGCCCAACATCTGTTGTGCTTTTAGCTGGTAGGGCCTTTAAATACCGAGTTAGACATTTTATTTTGTTGGTCGGTACTCAATTTCTCACCTACTGGCTGTTTTACAGCAAACCTTTAAATCTGGCCCCAAGAATGATACTGAGACTCAAAACAGAAGGCAAGACTGAGATATTGGGAGCAATTCAGTAAGCGGTGATGAAAAGCTGATAAATTGGAGATGACTTCTCCAGTTTATCCATTCTTCAGTTCTTGTGTTATTTTATGAAGCCTATTCACTAAGACAGTGCTTTCCAAACTGTGTGTCGCGACACGTTAGTGTGTCGGCTGCAGTGTGTAGGTGTGTCACAGGCAAAGGTGCCGTTTACACAGCGCGAGATTGTCATTCATCCCAAGCACGAGCTACACTGGGAGCTGAGATAAAACACTACTACTTAATGGTCACATTTACACAGCAGGAGATTGCCTCTGTGTGCTGCATACAGCTGGAGCGCCACAGAAGATTTGTAACAGCTGGAGTGCCTCTGTATGCAGCACACAGAGGTACTCCAGCTGTTACAAATCTTTTGGCGGTTCAGCTGTTAAAATCTTTTGAGATGCCACCTCCTCTATACCTCTGCCCTCTCTTAGGGCTGCCAGGCTGGAGTGCCCCTGTGTGCCGAGGCTGCCTGTCACATGGCTGCTTCTTCTGCCTGTGGCTCCGATGAGACAGGAAACACAGACAGTACGTCTAAAATCAGTTATGCGCTATCTATTTACTAATGCGACAAGAGAATCTTGCTCTTATATGTAGCGCAACATTCTCATGTCGCCCTTATAAAAACCACACAACATGCTTAATGCTTTCCGCAGTATGAATGAAAGGTTTTCATGAGATATGTTGTGTCCCCATACATCTCGTTATTACAATTTATGTATGTGTCCATATCTCTTATAAGGGATTATTAGTTTAACCTCCGGTTTGCTAACAAAACTGAATTACTGTGTCACGAAATGATGCATGTCTAAAAAGGGTGTCACCAACATGAAAAGTTTTGAAAGCTCTGCACTAAGATCTCCCAAGCTGAAGAAATCTTAGTGCATTGGCTCCATAGAATAACATAGGAACTGGTGAAGTGATAAATTGGAGAAGTCATCTCCACTTTATCACCTCTTTATCACTTTTTATCAATGCTTAGTGAATGTCCCCCCTTGAGTGTGAAACTGAGACAGAATAAGAGACAACAAACTAGTTGAGAAAGACAGTGAAACAGAAAAAGTGAATGAGACAGTG
The DNA here is from genome assembly GCA_037306005.1 of Rhinophrynus dorsalis. Lineage (NCBI taxonomy): Eukaryota > Metazoa > Chordata > Amphibia > Anura > Rhinophrynidae > Rhinophrynus > Rhinophrynus dorsalis. The sequence continues at coordinate 151,846,176 of CM074724.1, forward strand.
GAAACAGGGAGATGTATGTGTATAATTGTGTATATGTTACACATCCTAGGCAATACCATGCCATTTACACTTGTCTCCTAATAAAAACATAGAGGCAATGTGTGCATTATAGTCTTTGAATGTATTATATTGTTAAGGGCTCACAATCTATTGCAGTTTTATTCAATAAGTGTGTGTGGGAATGACCCTTTAACCCCTTCTGTGCACCAAGGATCAGGAAGACGTGTTGTGGTTGAGGACTTGGAATGGGCATCTTGTCCTTAGTTCAGGATGTCTCAAAGTTGTGTTACTCGGAACTGGCAGATGTTGAAGTGGTTTCCATGGTGACATGACTCCTGTAAAGAATCAGGGTTTTGTGGCCTGCTTCTCTCCCCAGCAGACACAGTAGGTCATTGTTAAACTGGTGCTGGCAGCTCTTGCAATTGCTGGTGTCGGGAGGAGATGGGAGATAAGATGCCAGCTTGGCTCAGTCATTGCACACATCCTTCTGAACAGAGAGCTGGCCCCTCATGAGTGTTTCCAATGTCACATAATAACAGAAGTTAAAAAACACAAACAAGCAAGATAACAGAAACTTTATGAGGAAATGTGATATTCTTTATTACTATTATAACTGAGTGCAGATTTTTTATCAAAGGAAATTACAGATTCTGAATATTATCAGCTCAGCCCACGCTCTGGTGTAGTCCATCTTTGTAACGTGAAAGAAACACTATTATCAGTGCACTCACAAATGATAGTAAGTGGAAACTGCATAGATATCAAAACTGTCCTTTCTGTTGAATGCACTCTACTCCTCAATCCCAATGCTGCTCTAATCTGGAGTACTGAGGAATATCATTCAAAAGAACTACATATTTAAAACTGATACATATACAACAAGTTATTGTACCTATTTCTTTCTTAAAGGAGCAGCAAACTTTTTTTATGAAAACACATATTTTATAGAGCTTTTCCTGCTGAATAAAACAAGGTCACTTCCACTGCTGTCAAATGTTTTATTCAAAATTTATAGCAGTTTAAATAATCAGGAAGTGAATTTACTGTGTTTACTTCCTGATAGTTCTAACTGACAGGAAGTGACAGGCAGTTTCTATCACATTCTATGGAGAACTGTTATGTCTCTGACTTTTCTGACTTTCCTCTCCATTAGAATCTAACAAGAAAAGTAATTAGAATTTGACCACTAGAGGGCACTACTAATGTAAAAAAACATGGGTTTAAACTGTAATAACTCTGGAAATATAAATCTCTCCGCAGTGGGAGTACCCTTATTTTACTCAATAGGAAAATCCCTACAATATATATTTTTTCATAAAAAAAAGTTTACTGCTCCTTTAATCTTTTGAATACCAAAGGGGGTGACGGCTGATTGCTTTGCAATGCATTGGATACCCTTCTGGAAATCAAAGGGTTACATATACCTCCTTAACACAGAAAAAGTGTGTGTTTCAAAAAAAAACAAAAAACACAGGTTAACTGATGTTGTGTTTGTCACCATGTTACCTCCATCTTTTTATACCTCCAGGAGGGTATCAAAATCATTAATGCATTGGATACCACTCTGAAACTCAAAGGATTAACCCTTTGAGAGCAGAGTATCGTGCAACACTCCACTCTCTCTCTTTCTCATCTACACATGCACTATATGTATTAATACACATATTTTTGTTGTAACTCTTTATTGGCACTTAAAAAGTAATGTAATTGCTAAAAATATATGTTATAGAGCTTTTCTGAGTAAACAAGAGTTCAGTTGGGAGATGTTTTCTTTCAAAAGTTATTACAGCATTTTTTTCCCTCAGGCTGTTAGCAACAGCACCAAATGTTAGACAGAAGACAATTGTTTTTTAACGTATGTTACTGGAAAGCTGGAGCCTTAATAAATGTTAAAGGAAAAGTGGCATTTAGTGATCACAATAGAAAACTGTAGTTTAATAAAAAAAAGTTTGAGTTTAAATAACTTCTGAATGAAACACCTCAAAGCAGTGGGAATATCATTATTTTACACAGCAGGATGTCAGTGGATAGAATGATCACAACTGCTTGTTAAATATCAGCAGGGAAAAATGATCCATAACAGGGAGAAGCTTAAATGCCATGCTCAAGAAACTATAACCCACTGACCAAAAGACCCAATCACTTTATAGACAAAGGACCCAAGTCACCTTTATACACAAAACCAGAAGGTCCTCCTCCATTTGCTTGTACCAATATTGGTGCTTGCTCAAAAACATAGAAAAGAATGCTTTCTAAACCACATATCCATTCCCGAAGACAACCCAATACAGTGCTGGCAGTGATGAAAATTCACCAGATGCCTGATAAACACCAACATATTAATGCCCAAAAGTTTGAAACAGTCCACAAATCTCTCCTTCTCTTCCTTATAGCTGTCGGCATTTCTTGTTTATCATAATGGCACAACCTAAGTGTCAGTCTAGGTTTCTTACTGTAAGCGCTTGCGTTTACCTTTGCTCTGGAGGGGAGCCGGCCGCTCCATTGCTCAATGAGGCAGCCGGTCCCCTCTCTGCATGTCTCTTCACTGACACGCCGCATCTTAAGTTTGGAGGAGAGCCAGATGCCCTGGTACTTGTCTGGGTGCTGGTCTCTTCTCTTCTGCCCCATGCGGCTCCTTCCATGATTACAGGCTTCCTTCCCAGGCCAGCAGAGTCAGGCGCGCATTACTGGGATTCCCTCTGGTGATGTTGCATTCCGACTCTTAAAGGGACAGGCTCATTATGTGCTCCACCTCCTGGGGGTGGAGGAATTAGTGCTTAAAATGCCTGAACACCACACCAGTTGCCCTTTTGTGGTGTTCTAGTGCAGTTCTGTTTAGCTTGTGTTTGTGTATGACCATTGACTTGGCTATCTTTCTCTCAGGTGTCCAGTGTTGTGGCTTATCTGACTACCCACTTGGTATTTGACCATCAGCTCTGGCTGACTACCCTCTCTGGTATTGACCGCTGGCTTGTCTCACTATTCACTTGGTATTGACCATCGGCTCTGGCTGACTACCCACTCTGGTATTGGCCTTTGGCTTGTCCTCATTACCACCTATTCTGATTGCTGGCTTGAGTCAGTTATGCTTCTTGTGGCAACCTGTACATTCCTTTCCTGGGTCCTAGACCCAGTCATTACACTATATCTTTCCAGGGTCCCTGCCCCAGTCTTGCTATACCTTCCTGGGTCCTAGCCCCAGCTGGAGCTATTTTGCGGTTGCCTTTATTGTATCCTCAAGAAGCAGACTCCTATTTCTGGTAGGAACTGCTTGCTTCGTGCCTATTCACTACACTGTCAGTGTCCGTGTGATTTGTCATTGTCTATTTACACTGTTCAATAAAGGTGGTGTTTCAAATCTGTACTGACTCTTGTCCGTTTCTTGATATCCGTGACACTTACTCATCTTTCCAATCTCTCTGTTCCCAACTCCTCCCAACTTGCTTCCCTAACTTTTCTTCTCTTTTTCCCATTCCTTTCCCTAGTTTAGGCTTGATATATTATCATCAGCATACCTGTTACAATTCATCAACAATTAATGGACAAACCTTTTACTACAACAGATTCTGTTTGATCAACCATCTTATCTAATAAACGTCACAACTTTTTTTTCTATACTTGTGTAAGAAGAATTTGCATCTATTTATAGTTATTGACATATGAACAAAGTAAAAATGGGAGCAGTTCTGGGGCAAACCAACTGCACCTAGGGGACAAATAGCAAAAATCCCCCAGTTTTCTTTGAGTTTAAATAGCCTTATGAAATAAGACAGAGATTCATGGGTGGTTATGCATTACAGAGTGATAAAGAGGTGATAAAGCGGAGATGACTTCTCCAGTGTTATCACTTCTCCAATTCATATGTTATTCTATGAAGCCTATGCACTAAGCTCTCCAATGTTCTAGAAATCTTAATGAATTGGCTCCATAGAATAACATGGGAATTGGAGAAGTGATATCACTGTAGACGTTATTGCCACTTTATCACCTCTTTATCACGTCTTAGTGAATCTCCCCTATAATGTTATCTTCAAGACCCTCCAAGAGGCCAGAATTTCAGGATATCGCTGCTTAATCAGAGGTGACTAATCAGTAGACTAGTCAGTGTAGATTTTTGTTGTGAAATATTCTACCAAGGATATTCGGAGAAATTCTGTAACAAACTAGTGTAATGATTCTGTAAGTTCAGATTTCATACAAAACATGCTGTTTTGCAAGATATAAAACACATCCTGTGAAATAAATATTTAGTTTCCTGTTGCATTTGCTAGTTTAACCAATTAGAATGCAGTGAAACTGATCAAGTGATGTTTGGGGAACAAAAACAGGTATGTTTATCGTCAGAAGTCAGTCAAATAACTTCCTGTTAAAGTCATACATCTCAACAAGGTAGGAGAGCTTCTTCAGTAGGTTAGAAGACAAGCAGGTATTTTGGACAACTCTCACCCTCTTTGTCACTTTCGGACACTTTTGGTGCAATGCAAGAAACGTTCGCATTGGATAAAGGCATTTTTGTGCGCACATAGATTTTGTGCATGTTCTAATCCAGGAAGCTAAATACCGAACGCTTCTTGAATTGCACATGAAAAATTTCATTGTACGACAACAATACACAGATGTATAAATTAATTCGCAATAGCAGTTCTTGCATTAGGTGCATTCGCTATTCCACTCACACAGATTTGTTAATCTTAGCCACGGCCATAAAAAAAATAAATATACACAGTCATTCACTAATCTTGATTTTTTCATGTGCAATTCAACAAAATCATGAGCAAACCTATTCCCTAGTGGTTTTCACATGGGAAATAGCGATTGCGCATGTTTCCTGCATTGCCCCATTTATCTTTCATCTTTCCACCCTCTCTGTCATTCCCATTCATTTTTCTATGGTCATGCACCTCTTCCTTGCTTCTACCTCATGCCCTCTCTGATGCTACAACTTCCACACTCTGTCTTCCTTGCACATGCTTCCTTTACTCCTCTTGTCCCTCTCTTCTCATCTGCCTATCTAAAAGTGGTTTGTATGTATCAGTTTAGACAGATCTGAAATTTTCTGTGGCTTCTCAGAATCATCTATCAGAAAGAATCGCTACTTTATAGGGAAAAAACAGATATTCCTCAAACTCACATTTATTTAAAAGGGTTTTTTTATACCTTGAATGTGTAGGAGACATCTCTAACATTCAAAGGCAAATTATACAGTAGAAATAAGTGGCTCTTATTTCCAGTAACAGAATGATTTACCTACTTGAAAGTTCTGCACACATCAGTCAGGTGCATCTACACAATTTATTTTTATTTTGGTGCATTTGTTCTCTGTTGTAGTCTACTGCATACTGTTTTGATTTACAGTCTGAAAATGACTGGTTTTTCTCTACAAGCTGTTTAGATCTACTGAAGCTTAGTGTCCGAGATAAAGAGGTATGATCCATAGTTGGGCTTTAATAGTGATCACTTATTACAGGAAACTGAAAATATATATTTATGACTGCTGTATGAGAGATACTGTATCTACCTAGGTAAATTAATCTGATAACCAAATTAAATTCCACATATTACTAAAATACAGTTCATAAATACACCAATGGAAATGTTTACTTGTTACCTAGTTTGTCGCAGAATGGTTCTACTTTTCCTCATTACACCAGATTCACTGATTGTTTTGGATAAACTAAGGTAAACTAGAGCTATTCTATTATAGTTTACTAGTTGAACAGCCCGTTACACGGGCCACAGTGCCTCTGGCAGCCGGTCGCGGGGTAGTCACGCGTAGCAGAGACTGCCCGCGCCACTGCTGATACAGAGCCCCGGCGCGGGCAGTCTGTACTGCCGCACGCGCAGCAGTGTCTACTGCACATGTCGGGCGTTACACACAACTTAGCGAATTATTATATAGGATGGTACAAATAAAAATCCACCAAATGATCATTGATTAACATTGGGCTTTTAACTCCCTGAATGCTAAAGAAGTTCCCAAAGCATTAAGGAGCAATGCATTAGATGTCTATCTAGCATTTAATGGGTTAAGTTCCCCATTTAAATTAATTTGAATTTGTTCGCTATGGTGCAGCTGACTTATGAGATAAGTGCTCCATTTCTTCTAGGAGGCAAATTTAGGGCTCGATCCAAATGTTGGCGTCGCCAGAAAAAACTGGCGACGCTGGTTTTAACGTCAACTGAGCAATGCAAATGTTCCACTAGTAACAAGCGACGCCAGTTCTGAAACACACTTCGCCCGTCGCCAGAACAGCAAGATCTCACCCATAAAGGATAATGTACAAGCGACGCCAAAAGCCATTCAAATGTTGGAGTTAGGGCTAACGCGCGTTAAATTGCAACATTTCTCTCCAGAAATCTAACGCCAATTTATTTTTGGAGAACAGCACACAACGCAGAGTACAAAACCATCGTCAAGGGAAATAAAACAGAGAAGCAGGTCATCCAAGGACAGAAGCCAAACATACAGGAGTCAGATATTAACCCCTGCAATGCATAGCAAATACAACAAGGCCTACAACAGTGCTTCACAACCCCTCCACCTAAGACACCCCTAACATGCAATCTGGATATGCCAGGGCATCCCCTGAGGGCACAAGGGAATACCCAAATAAAAAAAACATATGCCCAACATCAGGTCCCACTGTGACAATGGCAATGAAGAGAAATAGTGCCTCAAATGTCCCATATACACATCTCCCCAAAAATGTGTAAAATCAATATTATCAAACACCAATGCAGAACATAGCAACATGGGAAAAGTGATGCACCCTGAGCTGGTGCACATGGCGCACCAACATCACATGACACCCTGGTTGGGAACCACTGGCCGACACCAGACAAACAAGTCACAGACAAAAAATAACAATCAAGCAACCCCACAGGGACAGGTGGAACACAAAGCAGCACAACATAAGCCATCCCAACACACCTTTGAACAACAGGGGTTAACACACAGCACCACATGCACACCTGTCATTCCAGCAAGCTCACCTATGTAACCTCAGCAGTCCATGGAGACAAGACACACACCTGACAGCTACATACCAATTACAAATAATCACACCACTGACCACACACACACCAGAAAACAATTACCTGGATAACTCACGCATTACTATTAGTCCATTATGACCACATGATACAGAAAAAAGGGAAGAAAGGAAGGGGTTAACGAGCCATAGGAGAACCACCAGGCGGTGCCCCCCCTCAAAAAAAATGAAGAACTGGCGCACACTACAGGAGTATACCAAACCAAAGCTTCATCAGACAATGCAAAATTAATCAAGTGAATACATCAAATCAATCAAAAAACATCCAGCACAGGAATATGGAGTCATGAAGACATTCCAACATTGAATAATGCCTCCATAGACTGAGAGCAGGTATATGTAAAGCAAACGTCCAATACCATGTATACACAAACAAATCAAAGTGGCCCATTAGCAATGTGCAATATCATCAGACATATAAAGTGCAACATCATAATAATCCCAAAAGTATGAATACATCTATACCTATCTCTATGAATATAAGGGGAGGGCAAACAACGTGACCCCTGGAGTCATGGAGATGAGTATATGATGTGTATTCATACTTTGTTCATGATCACCACTTTGCACCTCACATGTATGATAATATTGCATATTGCTAATGGGCCACTGTGATTTGTTAGTGGATACATGGTTTAGCACGTATGCTTGCTCTCAGTCCATAGAGGCATTATTCTATGTTGGAATGTCTTCATGACTCTTTATCCCTGTGCTGGATGGTGCACAATTGATTTGATGTATTCACTTGATTAATCATATATTGCCTGATTAAGCTTTGGTCTGGTATACCCCTGTAGTGTGTGTCACTTATTAGGTGTGTTGTTGGGGGGGGAGGGTGGGCACCGCCTGGTGGTTTTCCCTGTTTGGTTAACCCATTCTTCTCCTCCCTCCCCTTGGTATCATTGTATATCCCTATGAGTGCACCTCAGCTGATCACAGTTTGATCGTGAGTAAGGAGTTATGTACAGAGCTGGGGTGATTCCTCCCCTTTGTTTTGGTCCCATCACCATGACCACATGAACAACACCTTACTGCTGTTTAACAGTGACAGCCCACCCTCCTTAGTTGTAGTGTGAGAGAGACACTGACAGAGAGACAGACCAACACCGGGATGTACACATGCTTGTACCTAAGACGACAGTGGAGGCGAATGTGTGAGAGGGTTAGGGCTCATCCCCCCCTCCAAGCACCCCTGTCCAACAGCTGTCACCTGCTGCAACTGTTCATGTTCCCGCTGAAGGCCTGCTATGCTGACTTGTTCGTATATGTGTGTGTGTAGCACAGTGAATATGCCACTCCATTGCTTATCAATGCCTTGTCTAGGCGTCAGGACCATGTGAGCTGTCCATCAAGGGGACGGCAAGCAGAAATATGTATGTGTGTCACAAGGACCCTGAGCACACACCTCATCAGTATGTAGATCAAGATCCATGAAATAGCTCCTCTGTTTCATGGGTCTTGGTTTACACACTGATGTGTGTGCCCACTCACATATACATATGTCTGCTTGCCATACCGTGATACGAACCCCATGAAATCATGATGGCTAGACGACACCCTGACAAGCAATGGATTGTTCACTGTGTCAAATAACCAAGCTGTCCTCGTGGAGTGCAAGTAAGGTCTCCAAAGCAGTGATGACCAATGTGTTGTGTACACCTCTGGCACTCAAGGGGATGATGATGGGTCAGCAATAGCATGACTGTTGTGTTCGTAGTGCACCTTCCAGTCTTGTTTTCATCCTCTGCAGGCATCCATGTCATGACCCCTCATGGTCCAGAAGTTTATTCCGGTGACACGTTGAATCCACGTCCATGGGGATCACCTGTTGGTGTCCATGTCAATTACAAATCTAATCACATATGATTATCTTGTGTCATTGATCAACCCCTCCCCTGTCAGGGTTTAAAGGTATAGTAATACTGAATATGTTCCATGAATCTAACTAGTAGGGTTCATCCCCCTGAGTAAAACAAGGGAACTCCCCCTGCTTTGCATTCCAAAGTTAGATCAGCTCACAGTTGAACATCATACATCAAATCTCACAGTGGCCTGAATTTTTACAGTGGTTCTGTTGCTACACCATCCCATGGACAGCTCTGGTCACAGCACCTTGAATCTACATTGGATGGTGTAGCAACAGTGCCGCTTGACCATGTGAGACCACTGTGGTTTGCCTATGTAAAAACAACTGCGAGTTGACATAACCTGTGAATGAAACACCCTTCAGCAGTGGGAGTTCCCTTGTTCTACTCAAGGGGATGAACCCTAACACATATTTGTTCAAACATTCTAAGCATTACTATCCCCTTAATTGTGATTATGTTGTTGATCTGTTGATATATCTAATGTGTTCATGTTGTTTAAGTTCAAGGCACATCATGGAACAACACCCTGATGTTGTTTGGCTTTCAAATGTCTGTGAGTTGAACTTGGACAAACATGTCTGAATGTGATGTGTGTGTTCACCCTGCTGTAAAAGCTTGTGACGCCAGTCATCGTGCCTGAGTTGTGTTCACTGCATAGCTGTACAATGCATTGGAGACAACTCATTCCCTGACACCCAAGTTAGATGTGCCTGAGTTGTGTTCACTGCATAGCTGTACAATGCATTGGAGACAACTCTGTCAAACAAACCACATCCTAAATAGGAAACATGCATGGACACAGATGTTATGACAAAGTGTCAAGATTTATTTAAAGGGCCTGGAGAAGGTTGGCCTCACTTTTTTTCCTTTTTGGAGGGTCGGTGGGGGGGGGGGCTGTAGAGGAGGATTCCCTCCGACTCTGGCGGGTTACCCGAGGGGGTCTGTTGGATGGTGGTGGTGGGGGTCGTGGCTCGCTGCTGGCTGGTGAGACATCACTGGACCCCTCCCGTGATGGCTGGCCCATGTCCTGCTGCTCATTCTGCCTGCGGTTGGAATCCCGCATCTCGACCAGCATGTTGCCCAGTACCTCCATCATCCCAGTGTGAAACTGGAGCTGCTGGGTATATGCCACAACCTGTTGAGCCTCAATGGCCCTGAGGCACCCAATGATCCACCCTAGAGTCAGCTCCACCCGTCTGAGGGCTCGAGCACACCTCCTAACCACTGTCAGCTGCTCCCCCTGGATGGCCACACATGTTGTGTCGAGGGCCGCTGTGCCAGAGGGGGTTACAGGAGTGGAGGCTCTAGAAGCTGGTGCAGGCGGTGGTGTGGCGTGGGTGAGCAGACTCCCATGGGGTACCTCAGGGGGACCTGCAACACCATGGGTGCTGTGTGGGGAGAAATGATGCTGCTCCCTGGACCCGTCACTCCCCTCGGATCCTCTGTCCTCACGTTGTCCGACCAGTGGTGGTGATGGTGTTGGTGGTGGTGGTGGGGTGAATACCTCCCTTCGCAGGGGGCGTTGTGGCTCACCCAGGAGCCCCACATGTTCATACCCCATGGGCCATTCATATGTGGACTCCTGGGTGTCCTCCTGCCACATATGTCCCCGTGGCCTAGGGGTTGGGCCAAAGCTGGACAGCTGGGGCTCTGCCACCATCTGGGGCATCAGGTGCCTACCCGGCGGTGGTGGTGGTGCCTGGTAGCCCTGCTGCTGTGGGGCCTGGTAGCCCTGCTGCTGTGGGGCCTGGTAGCCCAGATGTGGTGGGGCCTGGTAGCCCATATGTGGTGGGGCTTGGTAGCCCTGAGGTGGTGGGGCTTGGTAGCCCTGAGGTGGTGGGGCTTGGTAGCCCTGAGGTGTTGGGGCTTGGTAGCCCTGAGGTGGTGGGGCTTGGTAGCCCTGAGGTGGTGGTGCCTGGTGGGGCTGAGGTGGTGGTGCCTGGTGGGGCTGAGGTGGTGGGGCTTGGTAGCCCTGCTGCTTCTGGTGATGGTGGGGTGGCCCCTGGGTGCCATGATGAGGCTGCTGCTGTAGTGGGCATTGTGGTGGCAGTGCCCTGGATGTGGTAGCCTCCTCAGAGGAGGTGCCTCCGGAGTCCTCCACACGGGATGACTGGTGTGCTCTGTGGGGAAAAGACATGATGCAATCAGTGATGTGAGCCATGACATGAGTACTGCAAGACTATTACATTGACATGTGAACAGTTGAGTGGCCGGATGGTATTCATTGCATTGCTTTGCAATGCATTGGTTACCATCCTGACACACATTGCTTAGCTTGACTACATCACATACATTGATTCCATTGACCTACAGTGGTGGAGATTTGGTCATCATATGTATCCTGAGCAGTGGGTATGACTCGGCATATATCTCCTTGCTATCCCCATTCATCAGGATCCATGTGGTGAGCAAAAGTGAACCATCACACTTGAGTGCCACAAAGCCACTGCATGTCCTACACCTAGGCCTCAACAGCAAACAAACAGACTAGACCTCTAAACACATCAATGCACTAGTAATGACCTATGACTACAGTCCAACCAATGATGTCGGCAACAGTAATGAACACACCAAGCACACCAACCAACATGATCTGTGGAACCCAGCAACACAATCATCTGATGGAGGACACACACAAACACACCCTGGACAGCTAAAATCCTAACACACAGCAAACATGTGCATGGTTAGACTGTACTATTTGCGGTTGCTTCTACCTTTTCCCATGTTATGCTATGGAGACTAAGCACTGGTATGTCACGTGTTGTTTAGATCTCAGTGCATTGTATCCACAGAATAACACAGGGATTGCAGGTGTGATGACACTGCATTTGTCATGTACACAAAACCAAAACTAATGTGGCTAACCAATAATGTAATTCATGAAATAAATAACAAGAAAGCAGCATTTAAACATTATAAAGCTGAGGGATCAGTAGAGGCATTTTCAGAATACAAAATGCCAACAAAACCTATAAAAAGGCTATTAAATTAGCTAGACTAGTGAATTAAAAAAATATTGCTAAGGAGAGCAAGAGAAACCCAAAAATAATCTTTAAAAACATTAATGGCAATAAATTAAAGTCTGATAATGTTGGATCCTTGTTAACTGAAACAGGTGAGATGGTCAAGGGGGACAGAGGGAAGGCAGATATTTTAAATAATTTCTTTTCTTCTGTTTTTACCAAAGAAGACCCAATGGACAAGAATCTGCAGACTACTTTTACAGAACAGTCACAGCAAACATGGGACTGGCTAACACAAGAAAAAGTGTTAAAAAAATTGAATGGTGTTAAGGTAGGCAAAGCTCTGGGGCCAGATGGTATACACCCACGGGTACTTAAAGAGCTAAGCCAGGCCCTGGCCAGACCGTTATATTTGATTTTCAGCTATTCTTTTATTTCAGGTATGGTGCCCATGGATTGGCGTAAAGCAGATGTGGTGCCCATATTTAAAAAGGGATCAAAGTCACAGCCAGGAAATTACAGACCTGTAAGCTTAACATCTGTGTTAGGGAAGCCGTTTGAAGAGTTGCTAAGGGAATATATTCAAGAATTCTGCTGGAACAGGAATATTATTAGCAGGAGTCAACATGGCTTTGTGAAAGACAGGTCTTGTCAAACCAACTTGATCGCATTTCATGAAAAAGTGAGTAATGATATAGATGCGGGAGCGGCGGTTGATGTGATCTATTTAGACTTTGCCAAGGCATTTGATACGGTTACACACAAGAGGTTACTGTACAAATTGAATGAAATTGGCCTAGGGGAAGATGTTTGTGTGTGGATTGGAAATTGGCTGAAAGATAGAATGCAAAGAGTGGTAGTAAATGGCAAGTTCTCCAGTTGGATAAACGTGATAAGTAGAGTACCTCAGGGATCTGTCCTGGGTCCTCTTCTTTTTAATTTGTTTATTAATGACCTCCCAGAGGGCATAGGGAGCCATGTATCAGTGTTTGCCGATGACACAAAATTAAGTAAGGTAATAAAGTCTGAACTGGATGTGTCTTCATTACAAGAGGATTTGGACAAATTGAGTAACTGGGCAGGCAAATGGCAAATGAGATCAATATAGACAAGTGTAAAGTTATGCATTTTGGGTATAATAATAAAAATGCAACATATAGTTTAAATGGTGTTTCTCTGGGGAAATCTACAAATGAAAAGGATTTGGGAGTAATGGTAGACAATAGACTTAGCAGTAGCGTGCAGTGCCAGCTGGCAGCTGCAAAGGCCAATAAGATATTGTCATGTATTAAAAGGGGTATTGACTCAAGGGAGGAAGATATGATTATGCCTCTTTACAGGTCCATGGTAAGACCCCACCTAGAATATGCTGTTTAATTCTGGGCGCCCTTTCTGAAAAAGGACATTATGGAACTAGAGAAAGTGCAGAGGAGAAATGGCATCTTAGAGGGGATATGATAACACTATATAAATATGTTCAGGGCCTATACAAAGAGCTCTCCAAAGACCTGTTCATTAACAGAACAGTACATAGGACAAGGGGCCACCCGCTTAGACTTGAGGAAAGGAGATTTAATCTACAACAGCGGAAGGGTTTCTTTACAGTAAGGGCAATAAAGGTATGGAATTCACTGCCTGAGGAGGTGGTGCTATCGAATACATTAGATGCCTTTAAAAAGGGCCTGGATACTTATTTAAAAGAGCATAACATAGAGGGCTATGTACGTTGTTATTATTGGGATTAATATTTACTTAGGGCTTGTTAATCCAAGGATAAATCTGATTGCCATTTGGAATCAGGAAGGAATCCCCCCCCCATTCAGGGCAGAATTGGAAATTGATATATTGAGGGTGTTTTTTTTTCTTGCCTTCTTTTGGATCAACAGTGGTAAACAGGAATAGGAAGAGGGTTGAACTATATGGACGCAAGTCTTTTTTCAACCTAAATTACTATGTTAATATGTTACATTGTCACCTCTTTCTGACACCCTAGTGAGTGTCCCCACCATCAGTCTTGTGAATCACATATGTCCTGCAGAGTGGGGATGGCAGGGAATGCCCCCTGGCCATCCCTAATCTGCAGGTTATATATGATGCAGAAAGCTGAACCTTGACTATTCCGCTTGGGCTAACTACCTACATGTACAACACCTAGCCCTGACATGCAGTCACAATACTATAGGAAACACACCAATTCCCCTCCTTGCTAATCTCTGTTAACCCTTTGGTTGCCAAGGGACTAGCCAATGTATTGTCGACCAATGCATTACTCATCCCTGTGGCACTCAAGGGGTTGTGTGCAGACCTCTTTGTCACTCTATGTATGACATTGTGATACACATAACAGTTAGATCTGTGACTGACACATGACAGTGTGCATTGTTTTTGTGCTGTGCATGATATTGTTTTAGAAAGCATGAAGGGGGTTCAACAGGGACTTGTCCATTACCATTCAGGCTGGTTTGGTCATGTATTCTGTCCTTGTTTGACATCCCTCCAAGCTGTGTGGGTGAATTGTGGTGTGGAATGCTGTCCATGTGTTCAGGTGTCACTGTGTTGGCCTCTGTCTGGTGGGTGTCAGGAGTTGTGTGATGATGTGTGTGGGCCTTGATGCACTTACCAGTGGACTGGAGACTACTTTCATCCCCAGTGTCACTCCATCCAGGGACACCACACACCATGATGGAGGAGATGGTCCTACGCATGGCCTCCTCCCACTCGCTGTATTCCACATGCAGGGGCGGACCACCCACTGTGCCAGCAGCATGCAAGGCCTGCTCGCCCATCTTCTTCTTCACCTTTACAATGATGGACAGAAATGGGAAAACGGTTGAACTAGATGTACGCAAGTCTTTTCTCAACATAAATTACTGTGTTAATATGTTACTATCTTACCTTTGCCTTCCAGTCTGTCCACCTTTTTTTCACCGACTCCAGGGACTGGCTGCGGTTGGACACAGCATTCACTGCATCCACAACCTCATTCCAGGCTGCCTTCCTCTTGCGGGACAGCCCAGCTACAGGCCCCTTGAGAAACAGGATCCTGTGCCTTTGAACCACAGCCTCACAGAGGACAAGGTTTTCCTCCTCTGTGAACTTTGGCTCTCTGGACCTCTCCTCCTCCTCACCCCCAGAGGTTTGTTGAGAGCCCTGGCTGTGGCTCTCCAGCCCTGCCTGCACTGACCCTGTCTGTGTGTGTTGCAGGAGGACTACCCCTCGTCCCACTGTCTCTGCCCCTACACTAGATGTGCCTGGTCTTGGGTGGCTGCCCCTCCACCCCAGAGATCTCCCTCTCCCTCCCCTACCCTGACCAGGGATGCCCCCCTGAATCTGCTCCTCCTCTCCTCCTACACTTCCCACCCCTCTCTCCTCTCCTCTCCTCTCCATCTCTCTCACCCACTCACACCCAGGCACTCACTCAGGCCCTCACACACTCACTCACTCACTCTCTGTCACTCACTTGCACTCACAGACTCACACTGTCAAAGAAAATATAAAAAAAGTGTGTGTGTTTTACAAAAAAAATATGGGCTATGTGTATGTGTGTATGTGTGTTTGGATGCATGTATTTGATATGTTCAAAAGTGTATTGTGTTGCTTTGTGTGCTGTCAAACTCTCCTTCTACCTGTCTGATGTGTCTGTGCGCGCCTCAACTCTCTTTCTCTCAAAACTAACCTCCGCTCCTTGGGTCCTGATATCTAGCTCTTGGGAACTCGATAACAGACAAAGGTGCGTAGATGATTTTGGGTCTATTTATAGTTTATTCGACTCAACTTGCTACTTTGGGGTGCTGTGATTGGCTGGGGCACTTGGTAACGTTGGACGTTTCGCTTGTTTTTTATTTTTGGAGACGTTTCTCGCGTTTATCGTGTATTTGGCGTCGACGATGAGGTCAAATTGTAGGCGACTCCAGTTTTGTAGTTTTCGTGTGTTTTGTAGGCCGTCGCGCGTTAACTCTTCTGGGTAAGGAAGATTTGAATCTCTCGTTACCCAGTTTTGTTTAACTCGCGAAGCCAGTTTTTTGCTTCACGCTAGTTTTAACTCCAACATTTGGATCGAGCCCTTAGTTGTTGATACCTTTATTGGCTAACTAAGCAGATTTAGGATGCAAGCTTTTAAGACCTTAGGTCTCTTCCTCAGGCTTGCCTCCTGTATTTCTATAGCAAACACGGTACCAACTCTCATCCATTTCTTCTATGCACACAAGTCTCAGTATGAGGGATATTCTAACACAATTCCATGCAAAAATAGGCACCAAATGTTACTTTTATGATTAATGGCTGCCTAACTTCTATGTACTAAGCTATCTACACTGACAGTTCTTAACCCCTTCGCGTCCGATGACGTACCCAGACCAGTGCCGGTCCTGGCACATCATGGAGTTCAAGGCTTCCGGCGTGGCTGCATGCCGCTCCGGAAGCCCTGAACCGGAAGTAATAATTAAAAAAAAAAAGCCCCGTGGTCACCAAGTGCCAGCCACACGTGCGCGCGCCAGTCATTAAGTGGTTAAATTGATGCCATGTCCAACAAGGGGAGAGCAGTGTGGGAGTGAACACACATTATACTTCCACACCTGGAGACTCCTTAATAGTTCTCAATATACCATATATAACTATATCCGCTATTAAGCGGCTATTTCTGAGAAACTTATCGTTGTTCGTGCATAAGAAGAAACTCTAGATATGTATTATCAATTTCATCAGGAGTACATCAAGTACTGTCCTTCCAGAGCACCTTCTATAAAAATATTAAAAAAATGAAAGTCGCTAATATGGTAACAAAATACCTATTTATCTAGGATAGATACGCTCTCTTCAGTTTGACTATCGCTCACGTCATTGACTAAGCGGCATTCATGATTCTACAATAGTTCATTCTTATTGAACATAGGTATTAACCCTTTCTCTGCTTAACTGTGAGATAAGAAGTTAGCACTCTATAAGAATCACCGTCGCTCTATTCCCGATAGCAAGACGGCATATCTATACATACATATCAGAATTACCTTCAATGATATATGACTTTAAGAGCATAAAGATATATGACTTTAAGAGCATAAAGTTAACCCTAACTCTCCCGCAAAAATCTCCCACAGGTACTATTGGGTCAGATAAAAACCATACGTCCCTTACACTATTGTAAAGAAAAATATTCCGCTGAAATTCGACTGAGAGCAATCTAAAAAAATCCTAGATTAATTACAAGGAAAAAGAATGTCCTATTCCCATCCCATGACATTAGGGGCATTAAATCAAAGGGACCTAAACAGCACAATGCTGTCTGTCCATACAGACATTCCTTGTAAAGAAATATATAGCGATTCCATAGTGATGCACGAATAGGACATTCTTTTTCCTTGTAATTAATCTAGGATTTTTTTAGATTGCTCTCAGTTGAATTTCAACGGAATATTTTTCTTTACAATACTGTAAGGGACGTATGGTTTTTATCTGACCCAATAGTACCTGTGGGAGATTTTCGCGGGAGAGTTAGGGTTAACGGTAACCTTTATGCTCTTAAAGTCATATATCATTGAAGGTAATTCTGATATGAATGTATAGATATGCCGGCTTGCTGTCGGGAATAGAGCGACGGTGATTCTTATAGAGCACTAACTTCTTATCTCACAATAACAATTAACTATTGTAGAATCATGAATGTCGCTTAGTCAATGACGTGAGCGATAGTCAAACTGAAGAGAGCGTATCTATCCTAGATAAATAGGTATTTTGTTACCATATTAGCGACTTTCATTTTTTGTATATTTTTATAGAAGGTGCTCTGGAAGGACAGTACTTGATGTACTCCTGATGAAATTGATAATATATATCTAGAGTTTCTTCTTATGCACGAACAACGATAAGTTTCTTAGAAATAGCCGCTTAATAGAGGATATAGTTATATATGGTATATTGAGAACTATTAAGGAGTCTCCAAGTGTGAAATTATATTTTAATCTTTTTCATTTCTTTCTTTATTCTCTGTTTTTAAATTAATCACCAATAAAGTATTGTTCTTAATGTGAGAATGCTTTTGAAAGCGTTCTTTTGCTCTTTCATTCATAATACTATTTGGAGGGATAATCTGGAGTGCCAAGAAAGTGGTATCTGTTTCTTTTTTGTTTGTTTTCATAACTGAATTATCCACTAGGCACCCGCACTTATATTAGTGTTTTACCCTATATTTTTCCTTAGTGCTTCAGATTCTTTTCTATTTACACATTATACTTCATTTCATTCCTCTGCACCCTGTTTATTGCTATGTGTTAAAGCATACAGGTTGTAGGGCTTTTCCTGGTGAGTAAAACAAGGGAAACCCCACTGCTGTTAGCTGATTTATTCAAACATTTCAAAATCAGGAATTGAGTGACAGAGTGATTACTTCCTGAAATTTCAAACTGACAACATGACAGTAGTTATGACAGTAGTTTCTCTCAAAATATATGGTGATATGACTATCAGGGACTCACCTATCCCAGAATGCAACAGAATAACTAACTGAGATCGAACAACTAGATAGATAGATAGATAGATAGATAGATAGATAGATAGATAGATAGACAGACAGGAAGATAGATGGCATTGAGGAAATTACAATACATTGGCATATTGGACTTGCTCACCTTATAGTATTAATGATAGCATAGTAAAGCTCTGGTATGCAATAAGTGACTTGTGCTCGGGTACATGCCACGAGGTCAAGCAGCATGACTTCTATACCGAAATGTACACACAAAACAATTAGCTGCTCTGGCAGATTTGTACGTTCTTCTGAGCTTGCTCCCAAGCTAAGACATTTTGGGGCTTATGTATCAAAGAATACTGGGTCCATAGGCGAGAAATAAATACTTCAATGAATTGAAATGGGGCTTTTAACCCCTTGATTGCTAGAGACGTTAAAAGACCCATTAAAATCAATAGTCATTTTTGGAATTTAATTTCTCCCTTGTGGTACAGTTGATTTGCCCCAGAATTGCTCCAGTTTGCTTTGATACATAAAGCCTCTTATTTTGTAATTCTGATTTACTCATGGAAACATTTTCGTGTGTTTACTACAAGATATTTTCACATTTCCCACAAGTGTGTTTTCTTCCATAGTGTAGCCGCTAATTTGGTACAACTTTGCTCTGGAAAATGCTTTTTCTCAGTACCTTATTAATACAGTTGAGATTTTTAATAGTATCTTCCCTTGACTTCGGGCAAATTATTTTGCTTATATCTACTGATGAGCTACGATATATATATAAATATTGCTAGAAAATGATTTCGTTCCTTGTGCACAGCTATTAGGCAAGAAATAATCTGAAATGGCACACAGTACTTATATATATGCTGAATTAAAGGAAGCTATGCATCAAACTGACTCCATTAATGTCATGCAGCTTGTCAATGATTTACTTTTCTGTTCATTAGTGTCTGCATCAAAAGTAGGAAACTTGTTTGTCAAGTAGCAGACATTCTAGAGCAATCTCTAAGGTGCATAGCAATGTCTGTACCAGTTCAGCAATAATCGGTTGTCTGGGTTCTTTAGGAAGAATCTAATATATTGGCATTGTTCTACTTATTTCAGAAAATTCTAGAACTGAAAAATAGCAAACACATTACCTACAGTACCTATATTTTTTGAGAACAATATAAAAGAAACTGGTAATAAAATTATTCGATTTCAATTACATAGAATGTATTCCATAAATTAAGAAGTGTCCTTACAAACAAAAATGAGAACAATAAAGGATGTTGTGAAGCTGGACTTGGAAAGTGATCAATTATTTCTTTACTAGTTGAACAGCCCGTTACACGGGCCACAGTGTCACAGCCACCCCGTCGCGGGGCAGTCACGTGCAGTAGAGAGTGCCCGTGCCACGGCTGATACACAGCTGGACTCTCCTTCGGTGCGGGCAGGCTCTACTGCGCATGACTGCAGCACGCGCAGCAGTGTCTACTGCGCATGTCGCAGTGTTACACACAATTTTGCGAGTTATTATATAGGATATGGAAAGGAAGAATGATGGGTTCGTGGAACAGCTTCTCAGAATAGATGACAAACAGATGAGGCTAATACAGTTAAAATCTCTCTGTCTACCCCTCCCCTTCCTTCTCTCACTCTCTCTCTCTATATATATATATATATACCTCTCACTCGATTTTACCCTTCTCCAACCTTTTGTCACTCTCTCCATCTCGCTGTCACTCACTTCCTCTCTTCACGTCACCTGCCCCCTCGTTCCATCATTCTAAAATGATTTTGCCAGAACTGAAATTTTCTTGAAATTTTCCAGAAAAAGAGTTGTATAAATTTCATTCAAATCTTTTGGAGATGTCACTAGTAACCACGGAGTTAAATGAGGATGAAAATGATCATACTACATATCCCAAAATTAATGCAGATTTAGTAACAGTTATTTTAC
This sequence comes from Rhinophrynus dorsalis, assembly GCA_037306005.1. Taxonomy (NCBI): domain Eukaryota; kingdom Metazoa; phylum Chordata; class Amphibia; order Anura; family Rhinophrynidae; genus Rhinophrynus; species Rhinophrynus dorsalis. The sequence goes on from CM074724.1 coordinate 151,866,470, forward strand.
TAAGTTACATTCACTAATGGTATGAAATGTAATATGTAAATCCCATTTGTTTTCATAGAATATGTAAATTCCATTTTCTTTCATAGAAGCTCTGTCAAACCCCAGCACTTTCCTGTGTGTGTGTGTGTGTGCGCATCTTAAACCGTCTTTGTATTAAAGGGATTGTAATGTTTCACAAAAACAGCAGCTCCAATTAATCTTCATAGTATTTGAGCCATAGAAAGTGTTATTTCAATACTGTCAGAGTTGTAGTTCAAGAGTAATTGAACGATAAAGTATCCCCCTCCCGCCCCTTTTAACTAGTGTAAGCCACCTCCCCTCAGATGTGGAATCTGGTCTTGAGGCTAGACAGCTCATAGCAAGGGACAATCTTCTTACTGTGAGAACAATGAAAAACCTGCCCCTTGCCTGTGAGAACAATGAAAACCCTGCCCCTTGACAGGTTATGCCAGTTGAAGATTGTCACTCTCTGTGATCATCTTGGACACCACGTTGGAGCTCTGAGGTGAGCAGTGTTACATCAGTATAAGGGGCAGGAGGGGGATACTTTATCATTCAATTACTCTTGAATTACAGCTTTGACAGTATTGAAATAACACTCTCCATGTCCCAAATACAATGAAGATTAATTGGAGCTGCTTTTATTGTGAAACATTATTATCCCTTTAAATAAACTGTCATAAACAACATTAAAAGCATATCTATTGCATTACAAAGGATAACTGAGGCTTAGACTACTTATCTTCATAGTATCAGTTCCAGCTCATTGTGAAAGTTTGAGCTGCAGTTACTTTTGAATTAAACATCTTCCAGCAGTTAGAGTACTCTTTTTTTGTTCAGCTTAAAATAACTTACAAAATATACTTTGTAATAATAAGCTTCACTCCTCATTTAATACATAAAAGAGTAGTATAACTCTTGATACATCTATATTAAGGTACAAGGTATATTTATCAAGCAGCAGAGATATCAGCATAACTGAAACATTGTTCTCTTCAGCTTTTAGCTTCAGTGTTTGACAAATAACAATTAGGTGTTTAATAATGATTAAGCATATTTCATTCTCTATCATACATATGCATATGCCAGAGAGGTATCCTAGTAAGTGTAAAGAGCTTTCCCAATGGAAAGTCTTGCTTTTTGATTGATACACACACTTACTGTGTATTACGTTCAAAGAAGTGGAGTAATTATGAGGCAAACAAACAGCAGTATAAGAAACTAGTACAATTCTCATATTCTCCTGTACTCTGCCTGTTTCAGTTTGAAAAAAATTCCAGCAAATGTAATGTCTGCCTTCATAAATATGAAATACAGTGCTGATTGAAGTTGTTATCTCTTGAAAGAAGACAGTGTGTCAAAATTCCTAGGGGTCATTTGGATTTTCTGGCCATAGTTAAGTATGTATTGGGTTATTATTAGAAGATGTTAATTCTACTTTAAGAAAATAGTATATGTCCATGGAGTATCTATGAACACACGAATTGATAAATGAGCAAGAACAACAAAACAATTTGTTCATTACATTAAAAAATCAGTGAATGGCTAATATTCAAGAAAATAACTATTACTCTGAATATGTAGCAGTCCCTTATGATTCTTTATATATATATATATATATATATATATACAGTATATGTCAATTTAACCATTTATCGACCACCCTATCTGGGGGTGGGAGGCAGTTAAGGACCATGGCCTTTTTTTCTTCCCCAGTGAATTATGGGATAGCAGAGTGGCGTGCAGCCATACTGCCATGCCAGAATTCCATGACATGCCAGGACTGTCGCCAGTCCTTAATGTCTGGACTGGAGTGACGGTCCTGGCATGTCGATGGATGTTAAGGGCTCTTTCAAAACAGGCAATAGAAATGTAGCAGCCTCCACTTTACTTCAGCTACCAGTACTCTGAATGCAATTTTATTTTTCATTTCACTACAGATCCCTTTGCAGGGGCAGATTAATATTATTGTGAATGCCACATGTCGGCCATTCATTGGCAGTTATGGTCGCAAATCTCTTATGTCTTTTTTGGCCCAACATACCACAATGCAGATCTGCCCTGCTGCAATTTTACTGCTTTCCTGAGCAAAATGGACACAGTGTCAAAGACATTAAACTGACTTTACTGATAGGACTGTTTCACACTCAGAGGGACAGAAAAATATGGGAGGTTAAATTAATGGTCCAGTTTAATGTTGTAAATAATGCCCTGTACAGGAATAGAGAATTTCTGTCCCAAAATCAAATTGTTAATTAGCCTTTACAACAGTCCCACTGGGAGTGTAATACCTTTGACACATCCAGAAGATGACTGCACTCCTTTGCCATTGATGATCAAAGAATCTGGGTCTGGACTGAGCTATCTTATCTGATTTCTATTCTAAACAATGTGATGTGTATTTAAGAGACATGTTTTGATATTTAACTGTATAACATGCCTGAAGAAGAGACCTAAGAGGCCTTGAAATCTTGCATCCTAAATCTGCTTAGTTAGCCAATAAAGGTATCAACTTGCCTCCTGTATTGCTGAACAATAGCAATAAATACTTTAGTGTATTCATGCAAGGTGATAGTTGTTCCTATGAAGAGCACAATAGCTCAGCAGCATACCTTTTATCATGGGCAGCATACCTAATGCACCATCACTGCACTGGAGCTGCGTATGTGAAAGGAGCCCATGGAAAGTTATACCTAAGGGATAGGAATATCTTAAAGCGGAACTACCACCGCTAAACAACTTAAGCTTAAATAATTCCCCATCTGGCGACTACCTGCTGGTAGTGCTATTCGCCAGAATTATTACTTTGTTGTTGGGCTGACAGGCAGGATGGAGCTCAGACATCTTCCCATAGTGATGTCTGCCCGTCTGCGGTGTCAGTCCCTTTTGGAGCCAAACGGCTCTTAGCAACGCCTCCTAGAGCCAGCTGGGACTGACAGCGGAGGTGTGCAGATGTTACTACGGGAAGATGTCTGCATTCCATCTTGCCTGTCAGCTTGACCAGAATTGATAATCCTCTTTAACAAGGTAATAATTCTGGCGACTAGCGCTACTAAGCAGCTAGTCACCAGATGGGGAATTATTTAAGCTCAAGGTGTTTAGCGGTGGTAGTTCCACTTTAATTTGATAAAGAGAAGAACTTTTTTTGGTGAGGTGGATCAGCTGGTTAATGCACCAGCTGTAGAATCTGTTGGAACCTCATGGTCGCAATTCCTAGTCTGGCATGGTCAACTCAGCCTTTCATCCTTCCGAGTACTATTAAACTGGATAATAATATCTATACCGTCATGACATACTCAAATGAGAGACAATCTCAATGTGTACTTCCTGGTAAAATACTTTGATATTATTAACTTACATAGGTAGGGTTTGTGCAGTCAGATTTACTCACAGGTACCTATACAAGATATAGATGCAGAAATAGATATAGATGCAGAAATATGTGGAAGAATGACATTCTGGTTATTTCTAAAGGGTATTCAATATGGATTTTCTGTCAAAGTGATCTTGAGAAAGGTTAGTATGGAATCAAAACATCAACCAGTAAATCCATATAAATAAATATGCAAAAATGGAGAGTAAAACTTGCTATGTAGTTCTCATTCAATGTGCAGTTGTCATTTGTAGAATCCAGAGACAACTTCAGTTTGAGTTCTGTATATCCCTTTGAGTACCCCTCTGGCTCTCAATGGGTTAAACATGTAGACTTCAGATTGAGGTCTGGCAACTGAAGACTTTAAATGCAAATCTTGGATGAATGTGTCTTTTGTTGAGTGTGTGAAGATGTGCATTACATGCAGACTTCAGATTGAAGACTGTATATACAGGAAACTGAAGACTTCCAATGCAAATTTTTTATGAATGGATGGACCACTATATAAATGACTTTTGGATAGGTAAGTCCTCTTGCTTAAATAAACACCATTTATTCCTATAGCTGTTTTTTACACAAAAAGACTCAAAGGACCATATTCATCAGCACTTCAGGATCAAAACAACTGCACCATAGGTAGAAAATTACCATTTCAATTAGTTTAAATGAGGTTTTAATGCCTTGAATCCTAGAAAGGTATTCAATGCATTGCAAAAGCAATTCATTGGAGATGTCTCTAGCAACAAAGGGGTTAAATACCCCATTTAAATACATGTAAATTAACAGAGATTTCACCTCAAACCTTTGGTGCAGTTTTGTTCAAGAACTGAACATCATTAGCCTGATGGATAAAGTCCAAATATCCTTATAGGGGATGTATCACCCCTATACAAGTTAGTATTAATGTTATGCTTATCCATTTTTTATTATTATTATTATTATTATTATTTTTAAAATCTCCTGTTCGTCTAAATGTAACCTATAAAGTCTGTGCTGCAGCTACTTCCGGACAGACTGTGGTTACCTGCTTTGTACAGCAGTCCGTCACTCTGCCTCTGCTCTCCTCCCTCGATGCACCCTTCTCCAGTGACGGAGGCTTTCTCTCTGTAAACTGGAGCAATCTCATTGGCAGAGATCGATATCTAGCCAATGAGATTGCTCCAGCTTCAGGCAGAAAGCCTCCGTCATCAGAGGAGGCTGGATAGAGGGAGGGGAGCAGAGGCAGAGTAACGGACTGCTGTTACAGAGCAGGTAACCGCAGTCTGTCCGCAAGTAGCTGCAGCCCAGACTTTATAACTTAAATTTAGACAAACAGGAGCTTTTTTAAAAAAATATTAATAAACATTTACTTATATTCGCTCTATAAACTAACGATTAATGCTAACTTGCATAGGGGTGATACATCCTCTTTAACCCTCTCGGTGGATTCTTCTCTCGTACTCAAAGGGTTAATAAAGAAGAACAAATTTGTAATTGAAATCAGCTCTGTGTGGTTTTTAGTAAAACTTATAGTGCTTGTATCATATGTCACACTCTGCATGAATTTACTGAACTTACATAAATAACTCTATACAGCAGCTGGAAATACAAAAATAGGTACATCCCAGTACAACTATTAATTATAATTAATTATAATTCAATTTTAATTATTCCAATTTCAAATGACTCACATTAACATTTTATAGGCTTTATATGAAACTCTTGCCAATTTGCCTACTGGTGCAAACAGAACAAATAAAGTAAATAATCTAGCAAGGAAGTGAAAAGGGAAGGGTTACCAGCTTGAAAAGATGAGAAACAGCAACAAATACGAATTAACTGAAAGATGGTGCAGAATTCATACATCGGCCCCCTCTAGTAGATATGAACATAACTAAAATGAATAACTAGATGAATGATTCCCTGATAAATCAAACACTGGGATAGATTTCCAGGCCCTATGCCTGCCAATACCAATTTACTAAGCTACATATGTACAAACTTCACCCCCAATCTACCACTGAGGAAGTCTGTGGGTGTTATGATTTTCAGGATCTATGCCAGCCTGATACCAATTTACTAAGCTACATATGTACAGACTTCACCCCGAAACTACCACTGAGGAAGTCTGTGGGTGTTTTGATTTTCAGGCCCTATGCCTGCCTAATACCAATTTACTAAGCTACATATGTACAAACTTCACCCCATACTGCCACTGAGGAAGTTTGCGGGTGTTTCAGGGCACTTCTTTCTTCTACATCTTATTTACCCCTTTGAGTTCAAGACAGATATCCAACAAACACATTGCAAAGCATATAAATCAAAGGGTTAATGTTATTTACTAAACAAAGCATAAAGAATATGATGTCATTTGAATAACTGCACTTCACATGCTATGGGAAGGCGTATCGTGTTCACTGGAATTACAGATCTAATGATGGATGAGTGTGTCTGTGCCGGTGTGCACTACAATGATCATATACCCTGAACCTCAGCCACTAGTGTTAGTGGCTAACATTAGCGCAACAGCGGATGTGTAATTGAACATACACCCCAAGGATCTTTATAGATGTATCATACTACACTCTTGAGGTTGATGTGCTAAGCAGAACTGAAGCAATTCTATGACTAACCAACTGCAGGATCAAGGACAAATACGAAATCTAAATGAGTGAAATTGGACATATCATATCTTTTAAAATTTGAATGAAGGGCAATTAGTTGGTTTGATCTAGATTTACCCCAGTTGTGCTTGGTCTATTGGCCTCACTATGGGCTGGATTGTATTACTGTGAGTTAGCTAAGCAATGTAAAAATGTGCAGAATTTCATTTTATGTTTTTATGAGGTTCTCTAATTTAGATTTTTATCAATTAAAAATATAATTTTACCATTGGTAATCTATTTAATTCCTATAGATCAGGGGTACGTTGACTGGGGATGGTTGAAGATCATGAAAATTGTAGTCAACAACATCTGGAGAGCAAAAGGTTCCCTCTTCCTACTGTAGATGAAACACTAGAATTCCCTGGAATGTGGAGGACCATAGTGTAAGGGAAGCATGTCAAGGGGAGGGGATTAGCAGTAAGCTTGTGGCCCCACCTGGGAAGTGAGGTTTACCAGTCAGGAGGATATTGGGGCTGCGGAGGCAGTAGGTAACTTACCGCTGTGTGGGTCTCGCTTCATGTCTGTTCTCTCTCTAGCACGGCTGTAATGGCAGATGTGAATGTGCTCATGGTGGAGGTGAGCACTAGCTGTGGATGGAAGATTTCTGCTCCATGAGCAGGTAGAGGCAGGAGAACTTTAACATCAGCCATGGATAATGGAGTGGCAGGGAGGCCCTTTTGTCAATACAGCGCTAGGCACATGTATATGTATATACATGTATTAGTGTGTGCGTGTTTGATTATATGTATGATATTGCCAGAGTGTGTGTATGTATAAGAGTAAGCATGCATGTCAAAGTGTGTGTATAAGTATGTACGTAATAAAATGTGTCTATGCAAAATGATTCCACTGTAAAAGAGAATCAAATACTCGCTGGGTTAGGTATTCAAACAATGACATCCAAGTTGGATGTCCACTTTTTTCCACTGTAAAAGCGAACCAAATACTCACTGGGTATTCAAACAAGGACATCCAGTGAATATTTGATTTGCTTTAACAGTGGAATCATTCCTGACACTTGATGGTTAACAGTATAAATCATACACTATATTGCAGTGGTTCTCGACTTTATTTTGCTCAATACACCCCTAACAATCAGTCTAGAATTTTCGATGCACCCTAGCATCTTATAGAGCTATTGAAATGGAGTAATGAATGGTACAAAAACATAAATATACAGTTATTTTTAGGTTTCTCAATCAGAATAACAAAAACAAACATGCTGTGCATACAAATTTCAGCAAATACACAACTGAAACTCAGCATTCCTATTTTTGTCAAATTCATTAAAAAAAAGAAGGGGCAACCTAAGTGGATTCCCACAGCACACCAAAGTACCACAGCACCCTGGTTGAGAACCACTTCTATATTGTGTTATATAGTTTGGGGCCTGGGGTATATATATTTTTCTGTTAACAGACGGGAGTTGGCAAATGGCAGTGGTCTAATATCGAAGGAAGGATATTAAAATTTGGAGGTGCAGCCATCCCTTTTTTTTCAAGGGTGCTTGGATAATCTCTTTATTTTAGTTTGGACTTGATGTTACTTATTCCAACTGGACTGACACTGTCCAAGGTCCTGCAACACTGTGACATGGCGCGCCTCTCTCTCCTTTACAGCAGCCTCCGAGGTGCGTGCTGCTCTGCTGCATGTATGTGGCCCCAGTAGATGTGCGCCCTAGGCCGGTGCCTACCTCTCTTATAGGTGGCCTCGGCCCTGCTTCTTCTTTTGATACAAATGAAGTACAGACTGAGAGTGATGATTATGTGGCTAAATAATAGTTGTATCTGAAAGGAAAGGTTCTCTTTCTCCATTGAACAGGAGCAATATACCTGTTGAATTACTCTTTGAGGGATCCATTGGAAATTCTGTACAAGTAAACATGCCTAAACATACACAAACATCATATACTTGGTCATCATCATAAGCCTTACATCTTTTAAGTCCAACCCCAACCCAGTAACACTCTTTATTATTGACTAACCAGTAACCCAGGCCAGCATCCACAACCTTCGCTGTAAGTCTTTCTGATGCTGTTTAAAGTAAGTTTCAATGACACCTACTACTATTACTAATTCAACATCTAATTCATGCAGTAATACTAGTAGTCCCTCAGGGACCCCTCATTCTATAAAATGTCCAGTATGAGGATATTTCACCCAGAATACAAAAGCTAAACATGATGTCATCTTTTATTTCTCAACAAGCATGTGAGCAGAGAGAAATCATAATCCCATCTAGGAAAATTCTCACTGAGATTCCATGGGCTACTAGGGTTTGCTTCCATGACCAACCAATCCAATCTTACTGAGATCTAAAAAGAACTCCAATTGCACAAATATAATCCAACCTTATGTCTGAGGAATGGCAAACTTGCAAAAAGTTGGCGGTTGACATGCTGTCCTACTTTTCTGAAAACTGAACTGAGGTCATGATTTGTGCCTTGCTGGCATATCCCAAACTGCAGTTATTTTTCAAGGATGGCTATGCAAGAGTCATACATAGTAACAAAGTAATTTAGGTTGAAAAAAGACTTGCGTCCATCTAGTTCAACCCTTTTCCTATTCCTGTTTACCATTGTTGATCCAAAAGAAGGCAACCCCCCCCCCCAAATATAGCAATTTCAAATTCTATCCAGAATGGGGGGGAAACAATTCCATCTTGATTCCTAGTGGCAATCAGATTTATCCTTGGATCAACAAGCCCTAACTAAATATTAATCCCAATACTAACGTACATAGCCCTCTATGTTATGCTCTTTTAAATAAGTATCCAGGCCCTTTTTAAAGGCATCTAATGTATTCGATAGCACCACCTCCTCACGCAGTGAATTCCATATCTTTATTGTCCTTACTATAAAGAAACCCTTCAGCTGTTGTAGATTAAATCTCCTTTCCTCAAGTCTAAGCGGGTGGCCCCTTGTCCTTTGTACTGTTCTGTTAATGAACAGGTCTTTGGAGAGCCCTTTGTATGGGCCCTGAACATATTTATATAGTGTTATCATATCCCCTCTAAGATGCCATTTTTCTAGTGTGTACAAGTTTAACTTTTCTAGCCTTTCTTCATAACTAAAACTTTTTATTCCCCTTACTAGTTTTCTAGCCCTCCTTTGCACTCTCTCTAGTTCCATAATGTCCTTTTACAGAAAAGGCACCCAGAATTGAACAGCATATTCTAGGTGGGCTCTTACCGTGGACCTGTAAAGAGGCATTATAATATCTTCCTCCATTGAGTCAATACCCCTTTTAATGCATGCCAATATCTTATTGGCCTTTGTAGCTGCCAGCTGGCACTGCATGCTACTGCTAAGTCTATTGTCTACCATTACTCCCAAATCCTTTTCATTAGTAGATTTCCCCAAAGAAACACCATTTAAACTATATGTTGCATTTTTATTATTATACCCAAAATGCATAACTTTACACTTGTCTATATTGAATCTCATTTGCCATTTGTCTGCCCAGTTACTCAATTTGCCCAAATCCTCTTGTAATGAAGACACATCCAGTTCAGACTTTATTACCTTACTTAATTTTGTGTCATCGGAAAGCACTGACACATGTCTCCCTATGCCCTCTGGGAGGTCATTGATAAACAAATTAAAAAGAAGAAGACCCATTACAGATCCCTGAGGTACTCCACTTATCACATTTATCCAATTGGAGAACCTGCCATTTACTACCACTCTTTGCATTCTATCTTTCAGCCAAATTCTAATCCACACACAAATGTTTTCCTCTAGGCCTATTTCATTCAATTTGTACAGTAACCTCTTGTGTGGAACCATATCAAATGCCTTGGCAAAGTCTAAATAGATCACATCAACCGCCGCTCCCGCACCTATATATTTACTCACTTTTTCATAAAATGGGATCAAGTTAGTTTGACAAGACCTGTCTTTCACAAAGCCATGTTGGCTCCTGCTAATTCCTGTTCCTGTTCAAGATGAATTCTTGAATATATTCCCTTAGCAACCCTTCAAACAGCTTCCCTACCACAGATGTCAAGCTTACAGGTCTGTAATTTCCTGTCTGTGACTTTGATCCCTTTTTAAATATGGGCACTACATCTGCTTTACACCAATCCATGGGCACCATACCTGAAATAAAAGGGTCTTTGTCTACCTTAACACCATTCAATTGTTTTAACACCTTTTCTTGTGTTAGCCATACCCATGCTTGCTGTGACTGTTCTGTAAAAGTAGTTTGCAGATTCTTGTCCATTGGGTCTTCCTTGGTAAAAACAGAAGAAAAGAAATTATTTAAAATATCTGCCTTCTCTCTGTCCCCCTTGACCATCTCACCCATTTCAGATAACAAGGACCCAACATTACCAGACTTTAATTTTTTGCCATTAATGTATTTAAATAATTTTTTGGGGTTGCTCTTGCTCTCCTTAGCAATATTTTTTTCATTCTCCAGTCTAGCTAATTTAGTAGCCTTTTTACAGGTTTTGTTGGCATTTTTGTATTCTGCAAATGCCTCTGCTGATCCCCCAGCTTTATAATGTTTAAATGCTGCTTTCTTGTTATTTATTTCATGAATTAATTTACTGGTTAGCCACATTGGTTTTAATTTGCTTCTTTTGTATTTGTTTACAACAGGGATAAATGTATATTTATATTTTTGCAATGTTATTTTGAAGGCATTCCACTTACCCTCTGTGTTTTTTCCTGAAAATATTCTATCCCAGTCAACGAGACCAAGGGATGAACTAAACCTGCTAAAGTTGGCCTTTTTAAAATTCAGTGTTTTGGTGGATCCCATACCAAATTGCTTTTTTTAATTAATCTCAAACGATACCATGTTATGGTCACTATTCCCCAAGTGCTCCCTAACTTGGATGTTAGAGATAAGTTCTTCATTGTCAGTTATTACCAGATCCAGACATGCATTCCCTCTGGTTGAGGTCTGCACTAGTTGAGACAAAAAATTGTCATTTATCAAGTTAAGAAACTGACTGCTTTTAGCAGAATTAGCTGTTCCATTTTTCCAGTCTATTTCTGGATAATTAAAATCTGCCATAATTATAGTTCTCCCTATTTGAGAAGCCTTTTCTATTTGCATTAATAGCTGTGATTCTTCAAGGTCACCAATGTTTGGTGGTTTATAACAAATTCCCACTAATCCACAATTGAGTGGATAGTGCACACTATCTGCATAGTGCAGCAGACAACAGGAGCACAACAGATGTACTTGTGGTAAAGCTATAACTGTGCATTCAAACTAGTTTGTTTCCATACTAGGTCTCTATCTGCTTTCACCACTCTCTCTCACTTATAGGATATTCATTGGTGGCAAAAAAGGCAGAAATGTTATGCATTTCCTATGTTGTAATGACAGATAGTGAGCCTAATGTACTAGTGGTGTAATTCTGAATCAAACCAACTGCTCATCTACCCTCTAAGGCAATGCAACAGCCATGCATTTAATCTCAATGAGGCTGACATAATATGATCTAGAATAATTCCAACTCAAATAAACTGCACCATAAGGGTCAAATAAATATTGTCAAACTCCCCATTGAATTTTATGAAAGCTAGAAACATCTCTGAGGCATTGCTTCCCAATGTTTTGGAGTCCTTTCCAATATTCAAGTGTTTAAAAGCCCCAATTAATTAAATCAGTATTTTTATTTATCTGATATGATGCAGTTGGTTTGCACCAGAATTGCTCCAGTTCTTCTTACATCAGAGAACAGCAAGCTACTCTGATAGTAGTTGAGAATTATACTCTAGGGGTAGTTTGACAAACAACTCTAACACTGTCCATGCACTGAACTCAATGATAAAAACATCAAGATTTTTATATTCAGAGCACTGTTTTTTTAATTAGCTAGTTATGACAGATTGTACAACCCATATAAATCCTTGTTTGTCCAGTTCAATATGATACAATTGACAACCCTATGAAAAAAGTGCTAAAAGTACTTTCCAATCCTATCAATTTAATTGTGAAGCCATAGTTTGCACAGAATGATACATAGATCACATTTCCATTATTATACTCTTCTCTTTCATTGTCCTCAATTCAGTATGGAGAAGACCAGAAAATGCACAGTCAACATCAGCTACAGTACAGTAAATGTAAACATGATCCTGCTTTTCTCTGCATTGAATGGTAGGTGTTTCTGTTCATTTTCTATGCCAGATTTCTACATGCACTTTCCTCTTCTCTTTCTCTTTATGTTTTCATCAGTCTTTTATATCATTCTTTCTCGTTAGTTTAATCTACTCGTATACTATAAAAGTCAGATAAGCACAGAAGAGTGTGGTTTATTCTTCAATTGATCAGTAAACTGTGTCTCTGTTGGAATTGCCAGCAGATCTTACTGGCCATAAAGCAGCAGTCTCACTCACTCAGAATATGCAATTATTGTTACAAATTATCTGCAGTACTTTATCTACTATCTTCTTCATATGCATCATTGTAAAATTATACACTTGTCTGTTGGGAACTCTCTCTTCCCTTATGTAGTTTAAAGTCCTTGTCACTGCATCACAGTTGTTAAACTTCCTCTAAATAGACAGAGTAAATGTATATTTTTTCTGGTACATTATGGAGAAGTAGTTGTCACTTGAGTTCTCCTACCAAAAAAACTAATAGGTTATCAATTAGGGCATGCATTCCTTGTTTGAACTAGCAGTCATTTTGATTAACTTACCTGTGTTCAAGAATCCTTGAGTAAGCAAAAGTGAAGCAATTCTGGGGTGAACCACATGTTCCCCCAAAAGTGTTCCATTCATTAAGCATATCACCCTGTATTTGTCTTTTATAATCTGTCCATATAGGCATCTCCGACCTGGAGTGCCTTACCTTTTGATCAGTGTCACAATGAATGGGGATAAATCATTTACTGACTCCAGTGACTTTAGCTGACAGTGCTACTTTTCTCACATGATTAACTGCATTTCTTTATTTACATATGAATGATCCTTTTATATTGATCAAATTGATCTTAGCTGTGCTTAAGGGGGTTTCACTTTCATATGCTGTTAACATATTTTGTATGTTCATCTTAATATAATATAATATAATATAATATAATATATTATATATTTATATATAAATTAATGCTTGAAAAGTTATATGTAGGCCACCATAGGTGGTTCTTTCCTGCTTAGGACATGTAATATATATATATATATAATAAAAGAAAAAGCACCATGTGACTGATAAGCTTGTCCAAAGCCAAACACACCCAGAGGCAGCATTAAGGAACAGTTAGGAATATATCCTCTATACTGCCTGTCCCATTGGTGTAAGCATAAGGCATGATTTTTACAGGAGTTGCATAACCCCCCTGCCCATTCCTGTGAAAATCTCTGCAGGGACTTCACCCTCCACCACAGTAGACACCTTCTCCCTTTACACTCTCCTTTCCATTTGCTTCATGGCCTCCCCTCCAATCTCTGCAAGAAGTTTAACCTTCTACACCATTCACTTTCACTGCTCTGTGCCTCCCTCTACATCTCATAACTCTCCCTTTCACCCTTACTATATCCTGTTCACCAAAAAAAATTGCTGACTCATGCCGCTCTATCACTCACACATCATCTTTAAATGATGCAGCTATAAAAATTAGGTTCCATCCCTCCATTCAACCTTTCTTCCCATCTCCGCCTTCTCCACTATTGTCCCTTCTATTGTGTCCTCCTTCTCTGCTCCATTGCTTTTGCCACTGATTACCCGTACCAAACTTTCACCACTTGCTGACTCTTACCTACTCCTCATGAGCATGGAGCTCAACTGCCTCACTGCAAACCTCAAGCATGCACACCATGCGCATATGTTGACAAGTATATTATAGCCACACTATTAATACTACGCTAAGGACTGGAAACTTGCACTTCTCTACATGTTGATGGACTACAAGCCCCATAATCAAGAGTGCTGAGGATGATGAGAACTGTAGTCTAACTACAGTAACAAAGCCAGGAAGTTCTGCCAATCAAAAATCAGCAAGCTTGGTGTCCAACCAATAAGCAGACAGGATGCTGGGGAGCACATAGGTTCACTTAGTGGCAGTCAGAAGCCATGGAACTGGAACAGTTTCCACTCTAAACTCTTGACCATGCAGTGCACAATGGGGCTTCAGTGAGCCACTAATTGGCAGGGAAATGGGACATGGCTGTATGTGTATATAGAGGTCTCTGTGTGTACATAGAAGTATGTGTCAGTGTCTGCTGTTATCTCTATACTGCACATATCACTTAACAGATATCACATCACTGCACAATATGGAGCATGACAATAGCAGCGTTAACTCTCCATGTATATTTAAATAACCAACACCAATGCGTGACAAAGTGATAAACAGCCACAGCATATTTATTAAATTGACATGTAAGAGTAATGATATGAACAAAATTAACACGCATTAACTATACAATTAAATACCTTTTTTTACACATTAACCACCATAACATCCTACCTAACCACCCAAAGGGAGGAGGATCCTTGGCACTCCAGTTCCCAATGTTGTAATTATCCCATCAGTCACCTCACCCTACCAGCTGAATGGACTGTCATAACCAACAAACGCCTTTCTCCACTTACCAGGGACCCAGTGCCCTTAGAGAAGTCAGGCATTCCCTCCAGAATTGTAAGTGCCAAGGATCCCCCATCTGCTGCCATGAAGAATATCCCCTCCGAACTCACTAACTGACCTTCCACCTCCCCATCATACAAAGTGCCCCTTGTAATCCCTATCCCAAACTTATCATTCAGAGAGGGAGGGAAGGAAGCTCCTGCTGTGTGGGATTACTAAGATAAGGAGAAAATTATTCTGAGCAACAGCTGACTCTTCCTTAACTTAACTTGCAAGGGGTTATAGGTAACTAGCCTCCACCATGCCCACCCTAAGCTTATCTGGATTGGCTTCAGGGGGTTCTATACAGTCTCTATTTCCCCGCTGTTTGCATATGATCTGACATTCACTTTAAACTTTGTATGTTGCATTGCATTTATGCTCTTTAAACCAGACCCTCATCCGGAGGCAGCCAGCACTTCAGCACACTGGACAGCACCCCTGAATTTTCTCCTGCTTGCTCCACTGTTTTACCACTCCCTTGCAGGAGCTCTTGCACAGAACATAAGTTTATGCCCTTTCAAGTCCTTACAGGACACTACTATGGTTTCAATGGGCAGACCTCTGTGCTTTGAAACTACGGTAGTGCCCTGTCAGAACTTTCCTATGTTCACTCCAACAGGCTCTGCAAGGAATAGACACAACAGAGGAGGAAGCAGAAGCCAATTCAAGCATGCCTCCTGCTGTGCCAAACTGTTGGCTACCTCCAGAGTGGGACTGGTTTAAACAAAGACTTCCTCTTCTACCCACAGTATTTAACTTGAAACTAAAATTCTCCTTCACAATCTGCCACTGTCCCTAAGCTGAACATTTTTCCCCCTTCCTCTGAAGAAGCTCCCCCGTGAAATCTGTGGCATTCTGATGTGAGCCACAGTCGTCTGCCAGGCACCTCCGGCACGGCAGAGGGTAGTAGTCCACCAATCTCTCGCTTTATTCCTATGCCATTTATATCTTGAGCTTGTTCTCTTTCTTCCTCCCTTCGTTTCTTGCTCTCATTCTGACTCTTACCTTGTCTGACTCAATCTCTGTTGCTCACTTTTGTGCGCTCTAACTTCTTGTTTTCTCTAAGTGATGCTTGCTCTTGTTAAATCTTTCTCTATCTCTCTTACTCAACTGATCTCTCTTACACACTCTTGTTCTTCTTTCTGTCTGTCAACGTCTGTTTGCCTTAGTCTCTTAATCACCCTTGGTATCTTTCTCAGACTCGTTCTAGTTAATGATTAATACTATGGTGTGCTATGGGGTGCTTCATAAACTGTTTTTGCTCTTTAATACTTAAGAAGCACTGTGTATTCCTGTATGCACACTGTACAAAGTCATTCTTCATACATAGGCTGACCATACGTACCATTTTAAATGGGACAGTACAGTTTTTTCATATTTCCAGACTGTCCCGTCGTTTTAATATAAATGTCAATTTTCACCCTTTTTTATATTACTTATATATAGTTTTTAATTTTTGTAAAAACACTGAACACAGCTTGTTTATTTCTCATAAGATAAAGTAAATCGGAACTTCCTTTCAGTAGTGGTTTTACTGTGGTTTTACTGTACACACTGATTACCATAGAGTCTTATGACTCGAGTGACTCATAACTGTCTAAGACTCTCGAGTCTATTGTAAATTACAATAGAATCTCTTAGACAGTGATATGATGACAAGTCATAAGACTCTGTGGTAATCAATGCGTGCAGTAAGCACAGTAAAACCACTAGTATGTGTGACGAAGAGAGGAAGTTCTGATTTACTTCCGGGTCTGGCTTTTTGGCCAGAGAGAACACCACTAGTAAGAGATGGAGCAAACGCATTCTCGCTGCTTGCAGCTTACTGCAATCTGAGTCAGGGTGACAGAGTCATACTGTCCGTCTGTCCCACACCCCATCCTTTTTTGTCTCAAGGAAATATGGTCAGCCTATTCATACTTCTCTTACCATCAACTTCTTAGTTCACTGCATAATGCTAAAACCACTGATGTGATTCTACTTTAATTCTGTGAATTCTGTGCAACACATTCCAAATCAAAGTATTTTAACCCCTTAGTGACCGGCCGCGCGCGCACGTGGCCGGCACTTAATGACAGTTCTTTTTTTTTTTTTCCATAATAGCGAATGACTTCCTGGGCTTACCAGGTAAGTCGTTTGTCACTAAGTGACATTTTTTCATGACTTACCTGGTAAGTCCATTGTCACTAAGGGGTTAAATGTCATAAGCAGAGTATTTCCCAGATAAAACACTAGAGATTGAACCTTGTAGAGTCCAGCTGGACACTTGTAGGTGAGCACTGTTCTCTAATCCACGTGCTTTATGTGTAAAAGGAAATGCAATAAATCTGAGGTAAATCAACTACACAAAGAGGCTTTTAACCCCCTGAAATATAAATAGGTCTCCAGAAAATTATAAAACAAGGTATTTAAGGGGCTAAGATGTCCAGCTGAAGTCAGTGGACATTTGGGGAGTGTTTGTTTGTCTCTTTTATTACTGATGTTTTGGTCTAATATCACTTTACTTTTCTTAAAGGGATAGTAATACTTAGTTTTATCTTTATTTTATTTTGTAGGCATTAAAAAACATGAAGAACGATATAAGTCTTATCTCTCAAACCTTTATGATTTGACAGATATTCACAAGCAAAGTTTCCCCTCCAGTCCCTTTTACCTAGTGTAAGCCATCTCTTCTCAGATGTGAATCTGGTTGTAAGACCAGACAGATAACAGCATGGGACGATTTTCTTTGTATGAAAACAATGAAAGCCCTTCCCCCCTTGACAAGTTTTTCAGCTTTTTCTCTTATCTTAATTGAAGATTGTCCCTCTCTGCAGTCTACCTGGGCACCTCCCTTCTGATCTGGCTGAACAGGAGGGGAAACTTTGCTTGTGAATATAATTTAAACCGTAAAGGTTTGAGAGATAAAACTTATATCGTTCTTCATGTTTTTTTAATGCCTACAAAATAAAATAAAGATAAAACTAAGTATTACTATCCCTTTAAGTGCATAAAGTCTATTGTCTGAGTCTGACATCCCTGTATTAATACCAAAATGGTTTTAAACATGTACAAGATAGGGGAACATGGACATTAAATCACATACATTTTCAAAAGTCTAAGAAAAGAGGCCTTATACCCTTGACAAGCAGAGCAGGGTGGGTTGCAAACCAAGGGGTTAATATAGATAACGGATTTATAGCACAATGGTACAAGATTGTATCCATGTATTTCCTTAGGGCTATGAGCATAACAAACTGACATCTCTAGTATCGGTCTGACTACTGCATGCATGTCCTCTTGCAATCTCCCCTGAGACTTCTCACTCCTGTATATTATAATAACAGAAACTGAATATTTACTGGCTATCTTATAATATTGTCCTTCTATTTTAAGTATCCATTTTATTCTCTCTTATTTACCGATTGAGTGACAGAGAGGTATCCAATGTATTGTAATGCAATGCGTTGGATACCTCTCTGGCACTCCAAGGGTTAACACAATTCATCCTATAACCCTATGAGTGCCAAAGGCTTATCCAATGCATTGCAACGCAATGGGTTAAAGTGCAATTGTCACCTTAAGATAAGTTTAGTAAATTTAAAGAGCATTAAAAATGTTTTTGAAAAGTGAACCTTTGTTTTTTGGTGGCAAATTGTGGCATTTTACGCTAATTAAATCCTATAGTGGGCCAGTAGTGCCAGACACTGTATTATGAATGAATCTATGCAGAGCTCACACACTGAAGCCATTTCTCAAAGCACAGGAAGAGAAGAGCTCAGATTGAAACAGAACTAATCAGCATACTAAACAGAGAATTAGTATAAACTGCTGCATTGTCTCGCTAAATCATACAGATTAATTTCTCAAAAATAAGTTATTTTATGGAAATATGGCTAGTACAACATATACACAAATGCTTAAGGGAATATGCATGTTTATGCTTATGTTCCTGGCTTCCTTCTTCGCTCAGCACCCAATGCCCTTTTTGTTACACCATCCACACCCTTTTCCATTTCAAAAACCTTTTTCACTTACTGCTCCCTACCTATGGAACTCCATATCCCTCTCCCTAGGTCTAGAACAATGACCCTCTGTCTTTAAGTCTACTGTGAAATCTCATCTTCTGGAGTACTAGGACCATGCACTACCTTTTGGCAAACTCAGCACAGGAAATCACAGCACTTCACACCCTCATACCCATTTAGACTATAAGTTCCTTGGAGCAGGGACCTCTCTCCTATTGCTTCTATGACTAAGACACTTATTCTATCCCATTTTATTTACTGTAACATACTACTGTTTTAAGGTTCTGCATATACTTAGTGACACCATATAAATCAAGCTATACATGCATACATATATTCATACAAATGCTAATTATCTAAAAAACAGACTAAACGTGTCTTCATATGACTGTCTGTCTCCTTCTATCTATCGGTCTATCTAGAGTAATAGCTATATAGATACACAAATATAGTGTTATGCCACTAAAATGTGTCACAATCAGCTCTCTTTAAATATGGACTAACCTCTTCAAGCTAGAAACTTCAAAACTATGCATGTTAGATTTATTTATCATTCCAGGAGGGAGATTCACTAAGCAGTGATAAAGAAGTGATAAAGTGGAGATGACTTCTCCAGTTTATCACTTCTGCAATTCCTAGGTTATTCTATAGAGCCTATGCACTAAGATCTCCAAAGTTGACGATATCTAGCACATAGGCTCAATAGAATAACACAGGAATTGGAGAACTGATAAACTGGAAAAGTCATCTTCACTTTATCACCTCTTTGTGAATCTCCCCCCAGGTGTTGAAGGTGATAAATAACAGAAATGTTATGATTCAGTGAGGCAGATGTAGTAAGGACAACTGGATTGATTTTAAAGCAAACCAGTTGTATCATGGGAGTCAACTAAAAATTCCCATTGATGTAAATAGGGCTTTAAATCCTTTGAATGTTAGGGAGGTCAACAATGTGTTGCTTTGCAATGTGTTCGAGACATCTCTATCATTCAAAAGGTCAAAAACCCAATATAATTAAATGGGAGTTTTGAAGATGTTTATGGATCCCCTAAGGTGCAGTTGGTTTGTGACAAAATTACTCCAATTCCACTTAGTACAATGGTCTGATGCCGTGGTAATTACTGTTTTTGATTTTAGTGGTACATTTTCCCTTAACTTAAAATTAAGCTTTATATTAATCTTATTCTTTGCTCCAATATGAGTCCCATGTGTTGCAGGAGAACATTTCTTCCATCTGCTCAGTTTTTGCCCAACACAATTTTTCAATCTCCTCTCATTTTGGAAGTAGATTACAACATCATTGACTCCTATAGGAATAATACATCAGGAACTGTCAATGAATCTCTTGTTCAGTATCAGATCATTCCCTTTTAAACACACTGTTAAACCAGCAGGACTATAGACAGTCATTAGCAAAGGAATGACCATGCCAAACTTAACTCCTTCCTCTGCAGAAGGGTCTGGTATGAGACACATATTACAGGAATCAAAAGAGAGGTATTAAAGTGGGCATGTATTCTTCTGCCTAAGGGATGAATTCCATCACAAATTGAAATATTTGCTGAATAGCTTTTTTATCTTCAGCAGATACTTCCAGCTGGTTAGATCTCCAAGTGCATTCTGACTGCAGGTCACTCTTTTAATTTAATTGAAGTCCCAATTGCAATCCTTTTGGAGCACTGAAAAACAATACAAACTCCAAAATGAGGCTGCTGAAGTCCAAAGGAAGTGGCTCATTTTAAGTCACTTCCCTTGGGTGGCATCAGGCAGAGAAAACAGATGGGCTAATAGATTACCCTGTCCCCTGCAATTAAAAAAACAAACAAACAACATTCTCTGGGACCCCTTCTACCCACCAGGTATAGTCTATGTATGTTTAAGCAAAAACAGACAAGTGGAGTTTGAGCAGTGTGTGTGTGTGTGTGTGTTTGTAAATTGTGAAGGAGGTAATGAGTGTTAAAAAAATGAAGAAAAAAAAATGGAACCTCACCAACTTCTATTCAATATTTGAATGTGTTTTTTTTCTTCAGAATGGAAGACACGTACATTCCCCTTTTGTGTCTTCTCCCAAACACAAGTCTGGGAAAGTAGAGAATATAGTTCTTTGATTACTAGTTGACAGAGGCTGAAGTAGGCAGTAAATCAAGACTAGGCAAACAGATTTTTCTATGTGGTATGATGAATATGCATTAACACTTTCATGTTTGCCCTTGTCAGAAAGGGCAGATTTTCTCCTTTCCGTCAAATATATACTAAAGACTGTAGGAGGAAAGATGACTGAGAATATGAGCTCTGTTAGATTGTCTTATGCCTGCTTTCACTAACCTATATTGCTCTGTGGAGTGCAGAGGACAAAAGACATGTTTCTGTCATTTTCGAGCAGGCATGAAATGACAAGAGTAGGCCCCCTTTATCCTACTGAGGAGTTGAAAATATCTCCAGTGAAGGCAAAAGAATGTAGCAGAACTCCAAATCATAATGTCTGAGTGTGTCAACTTAATAAAATACAATGTTTCATTGAAAAAAAAAAAAAATATATATATATACATAATTATATAGTGTATAGTGTATAGTCTAAATGACTGTACAAAAATACATTACATTATTAATTTTTTCACTAAGTCCTATTGAGTGCCCTATTTTTGTACAGTCATTTTAGACTATACACTATATAGTCTATATTTGTAGGAGCACCCAGGCAGTGGTTTTTACATAAAACGTTGTTTTTTGGATGTGCCCATCTTCATTGCTATATATATATATATATATATATATATATATATATATATATATATATATATATATATATATATGTGTTTAAAAAAATGGCAAGCATATGATGATGGGGCAGAGTATGCATGACTCCGAAAGTCTTAATAGTTTCACGCTAAATGCAGCACATACTCATAGAAGGGGAATATATGTAAAATACAGATAACAAATCATTGGTTAAGATTTAAATTGCCTCCATACTCAACCAATCAGTTGATTTGAAATGAATTAGGACTATTGCGTTCACTGAGTACTGCCAGATGCCAAAATCAATTGAAATCAGACAAATATATATATTTTTTTAATTATAAATAAATTTAATAAGCGTAAGAAAGTAGTCATCCAAAACACTTACATAAATCAAACATTGGTTGATATTTAATAGATACAGCCTTGTGTTCCAGATACTAAAGAGATATAAATCAGAATGGATAATGGGTTGCAACCCAAGCAATGTGGCTAATGTCCCACATTTTAACCCATGAAACACCCTTGTCTTTAACTGGAAAATCCAAAATGCCTTTCACCTATTGATTAAGCATAACATATTGTCTCTCCTCCATGGCAGCCTAGCCCTCTCAATTCCCTGGGCAATAAAGCACACTCATTTCCTTCATGAGCTTCAATTATATGCCTGGTAATAGCAGAATATTTGTGTTTATTATAAACCTGATTAAGATAGTCTCTTTCCTATGTTTAAGTGGAAAAATAGTCCATCCAGCATATAAGATATAACATGCCAAACATGTAAACAAATAAATGACATGTTTGGTATTACAATTGATATAACCATACAAAGGACATATTAAGTGCTCTCTCAGATGTCGCTTACTGCTGGTGAAATTATGGGAAATATTCTCAGTTTTAGATAGTATGCTAAGCATGTCTCCCATTATGCTGTCAGCAGCCAGTTTGTTAAAGGTGAAGTTAATCTTATTCAAAAGCATTTTCTTAATAAATATAACGTTGAGGCATTTTCTCTTAAATCCTTAGAAACCTCACAAATCTTACATATTTACAGAGCATTTTTTATATTCCCCCTTTTCCTGAATTTCTCCTGGTTTGATAACTTCAACTGGTCTCCTTTTTTTTCTTGTCCCCTTTTTTCCTCTACCTATCCAGTACTAGGCAGTGAAATTCAATATGCCCTACTAGAGAGTAGTATTTACTATACATCAATACTACAACTTCTTCAACTACAACTACCATTGCTACTGCTACTATCCAATAGTAGTAAATAATCTCATCACATTTCTCCCCTTCTCACCTACCCAACAAATCCCAGCTCTGGACAACAAGGTGGTCACATCAACTAACTAATCGTTCTTTATCAATAGCTGCATACCACAATCTCTGTCCAGTAGTTTCTGGTTCAAGTAAGCCATATTATGTTTTTCACTCTTGACCGGGCTGTGGGCAACACTTATGTCATGAAAAGATACATCTGTCTGCTCAATCAGTGCATCCAGGACAGGAGCATTGCAGAGAGCTGCTTTAAGGGTGGTTAAAATGTGGTTGCAGATCAAAGTCCACTTAATTGAACTGGGTAGCGTTTTCCTTGTTTTCCAGTCAGGGCTTGGCCAAGTCATTATAAGCAAAAACAAACTTTGAGTAATAACTTGCAGTCAGGAGCAATGCTAAGGTTTTTTTTTTTTAGTTTGCTATATGGATAATTTACTTTTCACCTCTGTTTTAGCTGGTTCACATCTTAATATCCCACATTTTTGCTATAATAATTTTACCCTCAACCGTGCTCACCTGGCGCTTGTCTAGGTTAATAATCAGTCAGGCAGTCTTCATTCAGTCCAATACTCTCCCAAGGTAGTCTAAATGGTTTTCCCAGGTCTGCCTAAAATCCAGACATCATCAATAAAGGCACAAGTCTGATCCTGCAACCCTTCCAAAAGATGATCCACCAGACTCTGGATGGTTGTGGCTGCATTCTTCACTTAAAAGACTTAACCAAAAACTGGTACAAACCGTGTGGTGTGAAAAAGGCTTATTTCTCTTCAGCATCCTTCAGTAGGGGAAATATTAAGATCCTCTGCTAAGGTCCAGAGTGTAGGAAAGCTTGGCAACTGATCAAGCAACTTTTCAACCTAGCAATGCGTGGTGGCACAGTCATTAAGATAGCTGTAATCAATGCACAACTGAAAGGTACTGTATGTCTTTCTTGTGTATCAGTACTACTAGGGAAGCCCAAGTAACTTGAGAGAATTAGATTACACCTGGGGTTGCACCTCATTTCATTCTGTCTTAATGTGTTCAAGCATAAACTCTGTTTCCCCATAGGTCATTTAGCAAAGATGCTTAAGGCCATGGGTTTTCACAGGTTTCATGGAAAGAAAGATCTTACCATGTTTTTTTTTGTTTTTTGTGGAAGAATTTTACCATGGATACATTGAGATTGTATCTCGTTTTCAAGTATGTCCTGGACTCATTTTATCTACCTCAAAAGGGTGAAAAGGCTGCATTGACCTTGCAGGGACTGGATCCTGTGACCTTGAGGTACAAACAAATTATAGATGGTTCATTAACCAAGCCATTTCAACAGCTCAGGTTTAGGGCTATGTTACCTATTTATTCTGCTGACAGGTGAGAGGTGGCTAAAGTTGACTTGTTCAAAGTTTGTTATGGATTGAGACTTCTTCAAGAGAGATATCAGAAGGTTTCTTGTGTCCAGATAAGAGGGTAAAGGCAGGAGCTCTTATTTTGTGATATGCCTTCAGCATATTGACATGTTAAGTACATTGTATTGTTGTGCAGGATCAAAAAGCATAATTCAAAATGATTTATCATCCCGGAATATTGTACTATCACTGACTTGACAAACTTGCAACTTGACAGCCCATGTGAAGTTTCACCGGGGCTGTTGACTTTTAAGCCCATCAACCTTTCTTCTAAGTCCAATTTTTATCCAGTTTGTGTTAGGAGCAAGGTTCTGGACATGTTTCAGAGCCTTGTCGAAAAAGATTTAATTACACTCAATAAGAATTGGATTAAAAAACCTCCTAATTTGAGTACTTCAGAAAAAGCTGCATTAAAACATCTATCTAAATTTAAGGAAGTCATCATCAAGAATGCCGACAAATGTGGAGATGTAGTAGTGATGAATGCGACTGATTACTGTAAGGAAGCATTAAGACAGTTGGGTGACAAGGAAGCATATACTCCACTGCCCACAAATCCAACCAGAGACTATTCTCTCCTCCTGGACTCTCTAGTGATCATGGGGTTTCGATTAGGTGTTTTAAAACAAAAGGAAGTAGATTCAATACTTGTTAAGAATCCTGTGACCCCGATTTTTCATCATCTACCAAAGATTCACAAATCACTGGAGAGTCCAGAGGGGAAACCTATAGTCTCTGGGATTGGATCTTTAAATTAAATTCTGGGTGAGTGGATTGATCATATGTTGCAGCCTTTAGTTTTGATATTATATAGCTATTTGAAAGACAACAAATGTAATAAGACAGCTAGGTCATATCAGATGGTGTGGGAATTATCAATGGATTAGTTGTGATGTTAAATCTCTTTGCTCTCGTATCCCACACCATCTGGGAATTCAGGCAGTTGATTATCATTTGACATGGTACAATGGTTACTTGGAAAATGTGAGACATTTTATACTAGTGGACATAGAATACCTGTTAACTCACAACTATGTTTTTTTTTATGGATGTTTTTATCTCCAAAGGCGCGGGACATCAATGGGGGCCAAATTTGCCCCCACATATGCCTGCCTGTATATGGGCTGGTGGGAGAAGTCCTGCGTCTTTGGAGATATCAACCCCTATAGAGATCAAATAGTGTGGTACGGGAGGTTCATTGATGACCTCCTCATCATTTGGGAGTGGTACGGAAGTCGCGGTGGACTCCCTAGTGTTGCATTTCAATCAGAATGATTTCAATTTGCTTTTTACATTTGAATCATCATCTGAGGCGATTTCTTTTTTTGATCTGAAAATTAGGGGTGACCCAGAGTCAGAAATAATAACTACTGATATTTTCCGCAAACCCACTGCTGGCAATAGCTTGCTTTGTGCCAATAGTTGCCATCCTAGGCACATGATACTAGGAATACCTGTGGGGCAGATCCTCCAATTAAAACAGAACCGCTCCAAAGATGACCAGTATCAAAAGCAAGCTATGGCTCTTTATTCAAGGTTCCACTCTCGTGGTTTCCCTTTATGGATGATAGAGCCATGAGTAAAGCACAACAGAAAGATAGAATGGTACTTTTGAAATATAAATCAAGAGGGGCCTCAGGCGTTATTGGGGATGGAGATGATAACAATTAAGTTTCAGACAAAATTATTTTTTCAACTCCCTATAGTTTGGAATTTAACTCCATCGTCAGCATCATAAAGAAACATCTGCCCACTTTGAATGTATATGAGGCTTTACAATGTATTGTTGCCAATGGATTTAAATTTATTTCTAGGAAGGCTCCTACTATTGCTAAAAGTTTATCCCTGAGTCTTCTTACCTCCATACGAGACACTGACTCAAAGATATGGCTTTCAACTAAGGCTACTTTTAAGTGTGGTAGTGTGAGATGTGGTTGTTGTAAAATCATCAAAGTTTCTAAAAGCTTCTCCTCTACTGTGACAGGAAAAAATTATCAAATATTGAATTATATTAACTGTAGCACTAGAGGTGTAGTTTATTTGATCACCTGCAGACGCTGTCAAAAACAGTATTTGGGTAAAAAAAACAG
The DNA here is from genome assembly GCA_037306005.1 of Rhinophrynus dorsalis. Lineage (NCBI taxonomy): Eukaryota > Metazoa > Chordata > Amphibia > Anura > Rhinophrynidae > Rhinophrynus > Rhinophrynus dorsalis. The sequence continues at coordinate 151,892,579 of CM074724.1, forward strand.
ATCCATTCGGGAACGCTTAAATGAACATCTTAGCAATATTCAGAGTGTTGACTTTCGCTCAAATGTATCATCTTATTTTAAAAATAGTGAGTGTAACATGACACATTTTCAGGTGCAAGGAATAGAAAGGGTTAGGCTGGGTTTTAGGGGTGAAGATATGGATCAGAGGTTGAGCAAATGGGAGGTATTTTGGATATTTAAATTGGGTACTAGATTCGTGATGGATGCGTGATGGATGCGTGAAACACGTTGATTGAAAGTAAAGGTCTGTAACACCTGACTGATTACCATATGAAAGTCTTTCCTAGCTCCTGATATGGGTTGCAACGACAGAAGGTATTTTTAAATGAAGATATTATTTAATTAAAGCACATGTATGTTTTTATATAACATGAGTCTAGTGGTGATATTAACCTGGTTAGTGCTAGCTCACTCCTGCTATCCATACAGGGTCAAAAAAGATACCATATAGGTGGTATGGTCCAAGACGTTTTATTCAGAGAGGTGGGCTCTAGGTCAATTGCTTTCTGAAAAGATTCATATTTTGTCCTTTCAGTCATACTACAGCTTCTGTTTATACTATGCCATGTCCATATGTTCTCTCTTCAGCCTGGCCAATCTTTCTAGCTTTTCTTGGACAATCAAGATATAAGGGAACCCCTTGAATAGGCAATTCCCTTTGAAGTATACCCCCAGTAAGTATTTGGGGCTCCATAATCTCTGAGTATATAAAAGTGGAATGATGAGAATACCATGGACTTGTGTTATGCTTTCTGTTAAGTGAACAACAAATGAGGTAATCCCATAAAGTCTACACTAACACTCACACCAGGGACCTGAGTGTGATATTGATGCATTCACAGAGACGCTATTTGTGAGGCTCCTATAAGGAGGTGGAAATAAGAAATATGCCACATACTTCCCTGACGTGAAAGCTAAGTACAACTCATGTGGTAATCAATTCTTGTTATCTGGATCCCGGTTCTCACCTTGTCTTGTGCTTGTTCTGAGCCTTAATAGCACTTGTATGTATGTATATCTTTATTTATATGGCGCCACACAGTGTACGCAGCACCTTACAATAGACATATGTTACAATAAATAAGAGGGGATGAAATAAGTGCAACATTCATAGAAACAATGGGAGAGAGGTCCCTGCCCCAAGGAGCTTACAGTATAAATTTAGGGCAGATGCGCAATCAAAACATTCCAGTTCATGGTCCATAGTTCCAGTCTTGTTCCTGTGAGATTTCCTTGTGTATTGACCCAGTTTCTTCTTCGACTTCCCTCCTGCTCTTCAATTTGGTACAGTGGCTCCACTGTTCAACCAGTCTTCTGTCTACTGTTTGCCCATTCCTGACCTGGCAAGCCTTACTTCCCATCTTCTTCGACCTTGGTGGGCTTCCATTCCCGTGCACTCTGTAGCACATCAACCACCAGTTGAAAGTGACTACCAGTCAAACACCAACCAACAGTCAGATCTGGACCACCAGTCGAACGTCGACCAACACTTTGACTGATCCATTCTTCTGTTCCTTCAGTCTTCTCAGTTGAGCTCCAGGTCACAGTATTTCTGATACAACAACTGTGCGGTTATAGGTACTGCAGGTAGACTGTCTGTTCTGTTATCTACTTCAACACCAGTGGGTAGCTGCTGTTCTTTGGGTTGTCATCTGGGGTACAGACTGGCTCCTCCAGCCAGCACTAATCTGGCCTTGCAGCCAGCATCTCTAACCCAGCCTAGGCCGCAGCAAGGTAGCCTAGAGAGCAGCCACCACCAGCCAGCCTCGATCTCTAGCAATCATTCTCAAGCATCTGGCCCACTGAGGCCTTCCTTGCAGTATATCCCCGTGTTGTTTGTTGTTGTGCTCTTGTCTTATTATATATCAAATAGCAGTCTGTCCCCTTTTTATGAGGAATCTACTTCACAGGTCTAAACAGTTTACATTGGGTGCTTAGTTTGTCAGATCATCACACTTTTCTTTCATTAACTCATATCTCACCAGAGTCAGGATGACAGTTTCATCTTGCCAGAAGTTCACTGTTATTGACTGTAGATGGCATCTGCTCTGGTGCCCTAGGATAAGCTAACAGCCACAGAAGAGGAAGGTTCTAGAGGCTCTCCATTGGCTTCATGGGTATCAAATTCAATAAAGGGTTTCTCCTTTTTCCCATAATAAATTACACTGTTCTCCCACCATTGTGAAGCACTGGTTTCCATGCATTCTTGCAAACTGAATGCCATAAGCATTCCACATTAATTTAGGTCAACAGGTTTTTGGCACCTGTCGCATCAAGGCTCAAACAAACTCAACTAGCTCCTGAATCAAAGCATGTGGTGGTTCATTTGGAGTCAGGATCTTTGTTAGGTCCCAGGTAGGAGTGGGCGAAAAGTGAGGAAAACTTTCCTGCATGACCTTTAGAGAAAAACGCACAATATTTCTTTTTTTGTGAAAGTTTCCTCTGTTTCTCCAATGCAAAATTTTCCACCTTTTTGCTCATTCCAGCACATTTTTCACCTATTCCAACACATTTTTCTGCTATTCTAACACATTTTTCTCCATGTTTCCTATGGTGCAACATTTTCCAGCACAATATTGCTTCTTCTGAGGGCTGTATTGGTGAAATAAGTAGTTGAAAGTCAAAGTTCTGAGACCTGCAGCAACATTTGAGTGCATTTGTCCTTTGCCCACAACACTAACTTCCTGCTTAAATGACAGTGGCACATATTCATGATGATGTCAAGTGATAAAAAAATAAAGTACAACCTACAATGTGGCAGATGCATATGGTAGTGGTGGTGGGGGACTGGCTTGGTGTGACTGGGGTGACCTTGACAAATTGCATCCACCCTGGGAGGAGAGAGACCATCATCATCTATTGCAGAGATACTGCAACAAACACTGCTGCTTTCAAGTTTTGAACTACCACTTTACTCCCACATTCCTGCACTACTCCACCTTTCCCTCTGCCCCTTGTGAGTTTGCTGGACATTACTCAACTACTGTGTGTGTTTTTATTCTATACAGTACACAACTGATGAAGTGTGATGTTTTGCTTTATTTCTCAATAAATTTCTCAATATCATCTGCTGTCTATCAAGTCTGCCTCAGTTACAGAGCTCACATTAGGCTCCCAGCCAGCTGTCCATAAGCTAAATGTATTTGTTTAATAATGTCCGTATTAATTTTTAAATTTTTTTACTTTTGTTTATTTTATTTATTTATTTTAAGCTGTCCATCCTAACTTATCATTGTCAGTCCAAAAAAAAAAAGGTAACTGAAAAACAAAATCAACAACTTTCCCCAGACTTCTCTAGCACAGACAATAAAAACAAGATCAGCAAGCAAATTGGACCCCAGCTGCCTGTGTCTTGCCAGACAGTCACACTGAATTTTGGCTTATTTGGGGTCAACGTCCTTCCTCCCCCTGAGTGCCCCCAGACTCCCCTAATACAGAGAACAAATGTCCTACCTAAAATACTACATAAACTAAGCTTCAATTCCCCTTTATCTGCCTATCTTCTCTAGCTCAAAACATGCTGGTTTCACCTCTCACAAACACAGAATGGCAGAGCCCGACACCCTTTTATATGCCTGTAGAAAAGTAGAAAAAAATTTAATGTGGTGGGGGAAAATGAGATAGGCGTAAAAAGCAGAAAAACCACACTTTTCACTGGAAATTATTAACCAAGCAGGAAGTGTCATTTTTCAACAATTTTGGCTTCAGGTGAAAGTTTTTGCCCATTCCTAGTCCCAGGGCTTTACCCCCCCCATAGGTCCACAGCAGGTAGGAAGTATTTTGAGTAACTGATTGGCTAGGTGGGAAGCTTTCAGCACTTTATTGGGTACACAGACCATTACCAATTCCAGACAACCGTAGGGCACTTGTGTCTGCCTCAACTCCAAATCAATTACATGACACTTCTGTAGCATAATGTCCTCTCTCACTTACTCCCAAATTTGTTATGGCCTTTCCACGTAGCTGGGACTCCTGCACTTCTTCTTATCCAAACTGGTCTGGCTGTAAGAATGTCACTTCAGCCCTCTGAGCTGTACGCCAACTTGTTATCCATATGACATATGTGACTGTATTATCCTTCTTCCTCATGCATGAAATATTTCTCTTTTCTCTTGGTGATGTCTTGAAGGGCATTCAGGTATTGCACTTATATACTGGTCAGCCATGGGTTACTGGCTTCTGCTATCTATCAGAGTGGCTTGACTGAGACCTGAGACTATTTTGATGGTGGTTTGGGCCTAATGAAATCCCATGACTTGACACCAATTTGTAAAGCTCTAGGTATTGCAATCTTCTATTAGGGTTGTTTTCATCAACAAGATGAGAAAAGAGGCAGCTTTGGATCAAGTAAATACACTTTGAACACTCTAGTGCAGAGGCCACTCATGCCATGGGAGGCCCCAACTGTATTTTAATAGGGGTCTCCCATCTTTTAATGCACCCCTTACCCATAAGAAACAAAATAATAAGGGAAAAACAGCAACAGTACTGATTGTTGCTACACTGAGGAACAGAAATTAATAATATCAAAGGTTCATCTGTGAACTGGAAATTACTGATCAGCAGTAGCAGGGCCACTCTGAACTGAGCCATCAAAACTCTTATTTACTGGTTAGTGAGAACAATGATATTCTACAGAAATATACATATATAACTTTCCTGGAATAACATGTTATTCAGTATGAGAAAATGTATGTATATCCACTCTGCTTATTTGTGTGCTTTTTTCAAGCACAAAAACTAAATGCTTCCATGAAGAAGCCCACATGCACACTCATTATACACAATGTTTTCTTAAGCTAGGCAGGGAAATATGCTTAATCACTGATAAACACCTAAAGATTTTCATCAATGATTATGATAAACATTGGTATAGATCGGCAGATTTGATATGCTGCTTTCCCCAGTATTTAGTATAGAAATCACATGGGTGATTATGCACTAAGACATGAAAAGAGGTTGTAACATGGAGATAACTTCTCCTGTGATATAACTTATCCAGTTCCTATATTATTCTATAGAGCCTATGCACTACGATCTCAAATGCTGGAAAAAACTTAGTGCATTGGTTGCAGAGAATAACATAAGAACTGGAGAAGTAAGCTCTACATTATGACCTTCTTATCATACCCCCCTAGTCTCACAGCTTTACACAATTGATCCATCCTCGCAGGAAGTACATGAGTATAGGGGACAAATACAATTTGATTGGTAATGCTTGGAGATGATTGTATCATGTAAAAGGGTTAAAATCCCCATTGCTGGGTATTTGGGTATGTTTTATTTGTCACCCATGGTGTGATTTGCTCTAGCATTCTTCTACTTTATCTTACTATGTCAGCCTCCCTGTAGCAGATTTATTGAATTAATTGAGCTGTGTTTGTTTGCTATATGTGAATCAGTTGCTTTCTGTTAAAGAAGCTTGGATAGAGTGTGCAGAATGTCATTTTAATGACACACACCTTGAAACCATGGCAGCTGTACAGCAATTATGGAACAAGCCAACACCACCACAGTGGACAACACAAAATACCATTGATGTAAATGGACTTTTAACCCCTTGAATGCTAGAATGGTCTCTAACACACTGCTTTACAATGAGATGGAAATCTCTCTTACATTGAAGGGGTCAAAAGCTGAATATAATTCAAGTAGTAGAAGAGCCCGTGTACACAGGCCACAGAGGCGGGTGGTCGCGGTGCAGTCATGCCAAAAAGAGACTGCCCGAGCCGCGGCTGATACAGAGCTCAGCTCTATATCAGCCTCGTCACGGCCAGTCTCTACTGAGTATGATTGAGTTGTTACAAATTTTGTAGCGAATTATTATATAGGCTGGGAATTTATATTTTTCCCACAGTGGTATAGTTTGTTTGCCCCAGAAATGTACATTTATTAGTACCACATTAAGAGTTGGAACGTTCACTACTACGCATGCCTGGGAACTTTCTTGTCCCCAAGCCTCTGGAGGTCTGGAGGTCTACTAAGGTCTGAGTGTGTGAGTGAGCAAATCACGCAATTTACACCATAAAGTAGGTATGATGTGATTTGGGGTGAACAGAGAAGGGAAGGTGGGGTTTGCTCTTAAAATGTGTGGAGAGTGGCAAAACATGATGGAGAGTGATGAACTGGCAGTGAATTAAAGGGATAGTAACGTTTCATAATAAAAGCAGCCCCAATAATTCTTTATAGTATTTGGGCCTTGGAGAGTGTTATTTCAATTCTGTCAGAGTTGTATTTCAAGAGTAATTGAATGATAAAATATCCCCCTCCTGCCCCTTCTATTGGTGTAACACTGATCAGCTAAGAGCAGCAGGGAGTGTCCAGGTAGATTGCAGAGAGGGACAATCTTCAATTAAGATAAGGGAAAAGGCTGAAAAACCTGTCAAGGGGGGAAGGGTTTTCATTGTTCCCACAGTAGAATATTGACCCTTGATGTGAGCTGTCTGGTCTATGGACTGGATTCCACATATGTGGAGTGGGGGCTTACATTAGTTAAAAGGAGCGGGAGGGGGAAACTTTATCATTCAGTTACCTTTGAACTACAACGCTCACAGTAATGAAATAACACTCTTTATGGCTCAAATACTATGAAGATTAATTGGGGCTGCTGTTTTTGTGAAACATTACTATCCCTTTAAGTGGAGTTACAAGGGAACTCACTGATCGCTGAGAATCAGCATCTCTCCCAGGAAGAGATCCTTAAAGTGTTTATTTAAAGCAGTAGTAATATTTGCATATTACTTATGCTTAGATCATTCTCTAACATTTTTGTAGTATGAAGAGCTGTATTACAAGTCGGTATGCTGTGCAGTTCAACAGTAATCGAATGATAAAGTATCCTCCTCCTACCCCTTTTACTGACGTATCGCTGATCTCCAAGCTGATCCAGATGGAGTGCAGTGAGGGACAATCTTCAATGAGCATAAGGAAAACCCTGCACTTCTTCATCAAGGGCAGCAAGGTTTTCTTTAGCACACAGCAAGAAGATTGATTCACTGTGAGGTGTCTAGTCCTATGACCTGTTTGCATATCTGAGGGGAGGTGGCTTACAAAAGGTAAAAGTGGTGGGTGGGGGACACTTTATAATTCAATTATTCTTGTATACTTGTATACTTGTAATACAGTTCTTCATACTACAAAAATGTTAAAGAATGATCTAAGCTTAAGTTATTAGGAAACATTACTACACCTTTCACCCTTTGCATGCCAGAGAGATATACAACACATTGTGCTGCAATAAGCTGGATACCTCTCTGGCACTTAAAGGATTATGGGAACATTTAGGTTTGTTTTGTAAAACACTAGTCAATTATGTTTATTTTTTCACTCCACGGATCTGATATGTTTTTGTTAGGAGTTTGGGAGGAAGAAATAACCTGCATTTATATTTGCATTAGCATTCCCATTTAAGCAGGGTTCATTACCAATGATTATTATAAAGATACCTCATAAAATGGGCTTTTATTTGCCATTTAAACATGAAATGCCAGCAATAACCTGGATATTTATTAACCTGCACTGTCGTGATCTGCGTTGTTTAATTAAAGTTTTAGGACATATTTAGACATGCTTTCCCATCCGGCTAACCATGGATTATTGCTGTTTTCAGCACCGTTATTATTTACCCTCTATAACAATGTTTTATTATCTTCCTTAGGGTTTTTTTTAACCTCATTTAATCCATGCAGTGCTGGATTGTGTTTCCTACTGTGTATGACTTCACCCAGACTAATGCCCATTTACATATATGTATGAGATGTGCATGATTTAGACCAGGGTTAGACAACCTTTGGCTCTCCAGCCATTGAAGGCTACAATTCTGATTATGCCCCACCAGCAGTTGGCTGGTTGACAGTTATCAGTTGAAGTCCCCAATAGCTGGAAAGACAGATTTGCCTGCCCCTGCTCTAGACCGTGAGTCACATTTAATTAACCCTTTAAGTGGCAGTGATAATGTGTTATCTACCAATGTGACACTTATAGGTTAAAGCAAAAAATAAAGAGACTGATATTCAAAGAAGAACTGCGACCATAAAATTGTGCATACTAATGGAGATTTTAACCCATCGAATGCTAGAAAGGCATTGCTTTGGAACAGGGCTGGTGCAAGGATTTTTGCCACCCTAGGCAAAACCTCATTTTGCTGCCCCCTTGGCTCCGCCCCTTGTGCCCCACCCCTTTATAAACCGACCCACTCATACCCCACCTCTTTTAATGATTCTTACCTTAATGATTCGTCTCACTATATTAACCCCTTGAGGGCCAGAGGTGCATGCAACAAATTGCTTTGCAATGCACATATCTCTGGCTCTTAAAGGGATAGTATTACTTCAAAATTACTATCCCTCATATTGTAGCCCTTAATAAACTGAGTTAAATGACACCAGCAGCATCTCTCAAACCTTTATGGTTTAACAGATAGCCGCTTTTAAAGTTTCCTCTCCCCTGCTGTCAGCGTTCTGCTGCCAGCAGGGGAATCCGGTCTCTGAATCAAGCAGAGGCTCTTCAGCATTGCCGATAAAGGTTTGGGAGATATTCAGAAGTAAAGTTTCCCCTGGAGTGACATCATTGCTCCACCCTTCAGATTTGGAATCCGGTCCCGGGACCGGTTGTGCCTCTCCAGAAGTGCTGAGATCACCATCTTTAAAAAGAATTTCTTAATTGGAATGGTCTACAAAGTGTGCTTTCAAGCCAGGCACACTTTGTAGATAGTTCCAATTAAGTAGTTCTTTTCAAAGATCGAGATCTCAGCACTGCTAAAGAGCTGCCGGTTGCTCTGTGGACCGAATTCCAAATCTGTCCACTAGATGGCAGACTTGGCTGAAACAGCCAGGAAAAGAGAATTTTACTATCTCTCAAACCATAAAGGTTTGGGAGATAAGACTTATATCATTTTTCATGTTTTTTTAAGGGCTGCAATATAAAATACAATTATTTTCAAGTATTACTATCCCTTTAAGCACAGGTGTTTGCAGGTTCTGTCTCTCAGGCTTTTTGTGGTTCTCCCCAAATATTGAACCCCACAGCCACAAGTAATCACATAGATAACATAAGTGGTTTCACAGGTTATCAAACTTTTAACAGTAAAGATTTTTTATTAGAATTACTCTGTATGGAACTAGCTTTATTCCTAATAAATTTACAATTAGTACACATACTTTTGAGGCAGCTGAAATTCCCTATAGGAGCACCCATACCAAAGATCCCTTTATTCTCTACATTGTTTTTTAAACATTTGGGTCTACTGGCAGTAGACTTGTGCAATTTGGTTCGTCCACATTCGGATTTCAGACGAATATGGCTAATTCGGAGCCAGTCGGACATGTCGAAAATCTCAGAGCCATTCGTTTTAAGAATCCGAATCCAAAACATTTCTGGGCAGAATTTCGTTACAACATTCGGCTATTCGGATGACGGTCTCCCTGAGTGCGTGCTACTTTCCCTCCCTCTCTAGTCCAATTAGCTTCTTTGTACTTTCTGTCCCTCTCTAGTCCAATTAGCTTCTTCCTTTCATGATGGGGGTTGGACTAATGACATCACAGACACCCAGACAGCTCCTGCATTTCCTGTTAGTGCACATTGCATTGTTGGAACTTGGAAAGAGAAAAAGCAGATAGAGAGATAGAGATAGTGACTGTCCAGTTGTTGTGTAGGCAGGCAGCCAGCATTAGTGCCAATTATTGCCACTGCAAGGAAGAGTCACCTTTTTCCTGTGTAAAAGCTGAAAATTCAGCTTAGGCGTTTGTTTGAATAACTTGCAGTGACACAATCTCACACTTGTGTAGGGGCTGGGAGGCCTAGCAGCTCACTGCCAATGTAAGTGGGAATCATTGTATAAAAAATTCAAAATCCAACTTTGGAGTATATGTGAAAAATTTGCAGAGTGATACCATCTCAGAGCTGTGTAGGGACTGGGGGCCCACTGTCTCACTGCCACCGCAAGGGAGACTCATTAGTGTTTAAAAAATTCAAAATCCAACTTAGGAGTGTATTTGAATAATTTGCAGAGTTGCAGAGCTGTGTAGGGAGTGGGGGTCCTGCTGTCTAACTGCCACCGCAAGGGAGACTCATTAGTGTTTAAAACATTCAAAATACAACTTAGGAGTGTATTTGAATAATTTGCAGAGTGATACCATCTCAGAGCTGTGTAGGGACTGGGGGGCCTGCTGTCTAACTGCCACCGCAAAGGAGACACATAAATCCAACTTAGGAGTGTATGTGAAAAATTTGTAGAGTGACACAATCATACAGTTGTGTACAGACTAGGAGGCCTAGCAGCTCACTGCCAACGGAAGGGGGAATCATCATCGTTCCAGTGTTATATTTTAAAATTCAACTTACAAGTGTATGTGAAAAATTTGTAGAGAGACACAATTTTACAGTTGTGTACGGACTGGGAGACCTAGCAGCTCCCTGCCAACGCATGGGGGAATCATCATCGTTCCAGTGTTGAATTTTAAAATTCAACTTACAAGTGTATGTGAAAAATATGTAAAGAGACACAATCTTACAGTTGTGTATGGACTGGGAGGCCTAGCAGCTCACTGCCAACACAAGGGGGAATCATCATCGTTCCAGTGTTAAATTTTAAAATTCAACTTACGAGTGTGTGTGAAAAATTTGTAGAGTGATATAACCAGTCTGACAGTTGTCATGTGGCCAGGTTGTTATATTGACAAATTATTATAGTACACTACCTACCCATCTGTAATGGATTTGAGTCCTAGTGAACAACCTGATGTTTCTCGTCCTGGTACCAGCTGCAGTGACCCAGCAACCACAAACACAGTGATGTTGCATTCAAGCAGAGCTAGCAGCAGCAGGCGGGCAAAGAAGAGTACTAGTACTAGTCAGACTCAGCAGCAGAATTCAAAACAAAAAAATAAGAAGGGAACTGCAAGTCGTTCTACCTCTTCTAGTAGGGTAGAGATGTCCAGCAGCCGTCACCTGTGTCTCATCAGCTGTTTCATGATGATCCCCCCAGAACCACCTGCACAACTGCCACTGGCAGTTTAGTTACCACCTCCACTACAGCCAGTTGTATAAACCTGGGGAAACCTAGCATTGGTAACAGTTCTGGTCGGACACTGCTGTCAGTATCAATGCGGGATTTTTATTGAGAACGTCCGTGTAAGCAGCCCAAATGGAAATTATTGCAGTATTTTGATAACATTTTTCCTGCCATCACTGTCACTGCCACTGAGAGCGTGTCCACTCCAGAAAATGTTATTGAGGGAGATAGTTTTCCATTTCCCGGTAGTCACCAGACAGAAGAGGAAACTGAGCAGGTTTCCACAAAATCTTCTGCTGATGATGATGTTTCCTCCTTGCAAAATCTACAAGAGGTAGAAGAAGAATCTGAGGGATCAAAGTCTCGTAAGTTTGATTTTCCCGAGCTTGATTTTTCTAGTGACCTTGATTATTCCCCTGAGCTTAATTTTTCCCCTGCTTCCCATAGTACTCCTCCTGTTTCTCCAGTTACACTTGTATCTTCTATTGACAACTCAACACCTGCCTCCCCAGCTCCATTTGAGTCTCCCAGCCAGGTAGTAGCTGCTAGTGTCTCCTCCACCAGTACCACTGTTACTCCACAATCCTCCTCCATTCCCAGTCCCAACATCCCTGCTGCCATCTTTAGGTCTACTGGTATCCTTGTAACTGTAGGTAGAAAGAAAAAGCAAAGTGAGGTTGCTCCAGCATGTGAAGATGAAGAAAGTGTCACCTCAGTTTCTTCTTCTCCACCACCTTCCAGAGTCATCTGTCGCTTCAAAGCGTGGGACCATTTTGTGGCAGCTTGCGATGGCAGGATAGCAAAATGTAAGTTGTGTGGCAGGGAAGTTAGCCGTGGGTGGGTGTTGGGTCATCTGACCACCTCCGGGATGAACCAACACCTATACAACTACCACAAGTCTGTGCTGATAAGTGCAGAAGGTGGCAGTACTAATACGGCATATACCAGTGTCACACCCACCACCAGTAGGCAGCAGGAGAAAGGGCAGGGGCATCATGCCACATCTGGTCCCAGTAAGAGCAGCAGACAGTCACAGCCTATCCCAAAAACAATACAGGCCACACCTGAAGATTTTGGTGGGATGCATTCCAAGGGGATGTGCAGACAGCAGGCCAGGAAAATCACACGCCTCATTGCACAGCTCATAGCCGTTGGGGGTGCTACTTTTAATTTGGTGGATGAGGAGCCCTTCCATCAACTTATGGTGGCTGTCGCACGCCGATATAAAATTTCATCCTGCACCATATTTAGTAGAAATATAGTGCCCTCACTCTACCAGTCATGCGTTGGGCCTTTGAAGGACCTGCTAGGAAAGGCTGCTGGCCAGTCAGTATACTTTACCACTGACTTATGGAGTGCTTCGAGTGGCCAGCATGGCTTCCTGTCGTTGATGGCGCATTGGCGGCACACTGACAGAAACAACAAGTTTGGGTGCAGTAGCCAAGCAGGCAGGGCACTGCTATTTCCTCCTCCATGCTGAGGTAATGAATCAGCAGCACACCTCAGATAACATTTGCAAAGCACTGCAGAACACGGTGGTGTAGTGGCTAGGGGAGCAGGCAGTCACACAGGCACAAATGGGGTTTGTGATTACTGATGGTGCAGCTAACATGATCAAGGCTCTCCGGGATGGCAGATTTGTGGGTGTGAGCTGCTCAGTGCATGTACTGCATCTAGTAGTGAAGGCTGCTCTCAAGGATGGCAGTAACACTGGAAGGTTGCCAGCATGTCTAGAGTCGTGCCGACAAATTTCTGGCCACTTACATTGGAGAGTTAAAGATAGCCAGCTCTTCAGGGAGGAACAGGAAAAGGCAGGCCTCCCAGAGCACAGGCTAAAACAAGATGTTGGGACTAGGTGGAACTCCACCTTAGATATGCTAGAGCGTATCCTGGAGCAGAAAAAGGCAATTCACGCAATGTCATGTCACCATTTCATTGGCACTAACAGAAAACTGGGCTGGGCTGACTGGGCCCTAATGGAACAGGCAGTGACAGTCCTTACGTCTTTTTGTGCTTTTGACGGAAATTTTGAGCAAAGAGAACGCTAACCTGGCAGAAGTTATTCCCCTCTTCATACACCTCTCCTTAAATTTGTACGATTTCCTTGCCCATAAGAACGCTTGCCTGGTGCTGATGGTAATATGCTTCCTGATGTTTCTGCCCTTCTAACGAAGCTGAAGAAGGAACTGACTCAGCACATGGAAGAGCGCATGGGCAATTATCCCGAGTTAATGCTGGCCACAGTGTGTGATCCACGAGTCAAAAGCAATATGGCACTTCCAATTCACTCACTGCTTGGAGGGAACAATTGATAGCGAGGGTGCGTGAGAGGCAAAAGAAAAACAGGATGCAGTCACACGAGGCAGGAGAAGATTCCGCAGATGAGCTGGAGGAGTGTGGTGGTCTTCCGGGACCTATCAGTAGCAGCGTCAGTAGCACGTCATCTTCTTCCAGTGGAGCAGCTGCTGCTTTTTATGCTGAAGCAATGGACAGATTATGCTTCGGGCAAAACAAACAGCTCCCAATCAGTAGAAAAAGTCCTGAGTTTGAGATTAAGGCTTACCTTGCGGAACCTTCTTTGCCTCCAAGTACAGATCCCTTGACTTTCTGGGATAACAAGAGGGCTGTGTGACCTACTTTGTCCCTGATAGCCCCTGAGTTGCTTTCTTGCCCCCCAACCACTGTCCAGAGTGAGCGGGTATTTTCTGTTACTTGAAATATACTTAGCCCCCAGCATTCTCAATTGGCCCCACAGCTCATGGAGCAAACAACTTTTTTAAAAGTCAACCTGCCAAAGCTGGGTTACCCTGCTGTCAGGTTCGATGCAGATTAGAAGAAAAAAATTTCCATAGTAACATAATATGCAGAGCGCTCCAGCTTACCCAGCTTTAGGACAGTGGTTGGTTGGGCAGAGGACACCCCCCTGACTTGGCGGGGAATTTAAAGTCTACATTGTTGTCCCACTATACAGGTTGTTCAGTCTGGCTTTGCGGTATCTATGTACTGGGTCCTGCCTGCTCCAGTGTTCTGAAGTTTTCTGTTGGCTACATCTCCAGTGTTGCTGTCATCCTGAGTCTGCCTCACACCAGTCATCCTCAGTTGCTGCTGTATCCATGTATTTACTGAGTCCTGCCTGCTCCAGTGTTCTGCAGTCCTGGCTACATCTCCAATGTTGCTGTCATCCTGAGTCTGCCTCACAAAAGTCATCCTCTGTTGCTGCTCTATCCATGTATTTACTGAGTCCTGCCTGCTCCAGTGTTCTGCGGTTTTCTGCTGGCTACATCTCCAGTGTTGCTGTCATCCTGAGTATGCCTCACACCAGTCATCCTCAGTTGCTGCTGTATCCATGTATTTACTGAGTTCTGCCTGCTCCAGTGTTCTGCAGTCCTGGCTACATCTCCAGTGTTGCTGTCATCCTGAGTCTGCCTAGCACCAGTCATCCTCAGTCGCTGTATTCATCTAATGACTGAGTCCTGCCTGCTCCAGTGTTCTGCAGTTTGCTGCTGCCTACATCTCCAGTGTTGCTGTCATCCTCAGTTTTGTAGTCTAACTCTATTCTAAGAAAAGTCGTATGTCTATGAGTCCTGCCTGCTCCAGGCTTCCTGTATGATTTTCATATTGTTATCCAACAGTACCTCTTTTTGGTGGAAACGGGATTAAGCCAAAGACGAGATCGTCCCAACACCGGATCCCAAAGACATTTGCCACATAATGATTACTAAACTCACACTCTAGCAAACAAGTGGCGGCGTCAGTAAACTCCTGCCTGCACCAGGCTTCCTCAATTTTGTAGTCTAACTCTAATCTAAGAAAAGTCGAAGGTCTATGAGTCCTGCCTGCTCCAGGCTTTCTCGGTTTTTAGTCTAACTGTAATCTAAGAAAAGTCATATATATTTATCTACTGAGACATGCCTGCACCAGGCTTCCTCAGTTTTGTAGTCTAATGCTAATCTAAGAAAAGTCATATATCTGTGAGTCCTGCCTGCTCCAGGCTTCCTCATTTTTGTAGTCTAACTCTAATCTAAGTAAAGTCATATATATTTATCTACTGAGTCCTGCCTACTCCAGGCTTCCTCATTTTTGTAGTCTAACTCTAATCTAAGAAAAATTGTATGTCTATGAGTCCTGCCTGCTCCAGGCTTCCTCGGTTTTGTAGTCTAACTCTAATCTAAGTAAAGTCGTATATATTTATCTACTGAGTCCTGCCTACTCCAGGCTTCCTCATTTTTGTAGTCTAACTCTAATCTAAGAAAAATTGTATGTCTATGAGTCCTGCCTGCTCCAGGCTTCCTCGGTTTTGTAGTCTAACTCTAATCTAAGTAAAGTTGTATATATTTATCTACTGAGTCCTGCCTACTCCAGGCTTCCTCATTTTTGTAGTCTAACTCTAATCTAAGAAAAGTTGTATGTCTATGAGTCCTGCCTGATCCAGGCTTCCTCAGTTTTGTAGTCTAACTCTAATCTAAGAAAAGTCTTATATCTATCTATATACTGAATCCTGCCTCCTCCAGAGTTCTGTAGTTTGCTGCTGGCTACATCTCCAGTGTTGCAACATGACAAAGGGTTTCCGTGATGTCATATTTGTGTGTGTGTATGTTGCTCAGCACATCTCCATTGTTGCTGTCATCCTCAGTTTTGCAGTCTAACGCTAAGCTAAGTAAAGTATATATATTTATCTACTGAGTCCTGCCTGCTCTAGGCTTCCTCAATTTTGTAGTCTAACTCTAATCTAAGAAAAGTCATATGTCTATGAGTCCTGTCTGCTCTAGGCTTCCTCATTTTTGTAAGAAAAGTCGTATGTCTATCTATATATTGAGTCCTGCCTCCTCCAATGTTCTGTAGTTTGCCGATGGCTACATCTCCAGTGTTGCAACATGACGAAGGGTTTCCGTGATGTCAGATTTGTGGGTGTGCGCTGTTCAGCACATCTCAATTGTTGCTGTTATCCTCAGTTTTGTAGTCTAACTCTAATCTAAATAAAGTTGTATATATTTATCTATTGAGTCCTGCCTGCTCCAGGCTTCCTCAGTGTTGTAGTCTAACTCTAATCTAAGAAAAGTCATATATATTTATCTATTGAGTCCTGCCTTCACCAGGCTTCCATAGTTTTGTAGTCTGACTCTAATCTAAGAAAAGTCGTATAAACTTATCTACTTAGTCCTGCCTGCTCCAGACTTCCTCAGTTTTGTAGTCTAACTCAAATCTAAGAAAAGTCGTATGTCTATGAGTCTTGCCTGCTCCAGGCTTCCTCGGTTTTGTAGTCTAACGCTAATCTAAGAAAAGTTGAATGTCTATCTACTGAGTCCTGCCTGCTCCAGGCTTCCTCAATTTTGTAGTCTAACTCTAATCTAAGAAAAGTCATATGTCTGTGAGTCCTGCCTGCTCCAGGCTTCCTCATTTTTGTAGTCTAACTCTAATCTAAGTAAAGTCATATATATTTATCTACTGAGTCCTGCCTACTCCAGGCTTCTGCATTTTTGTAGTCTAACGCTAATCTAAGAAAAGTTGAATGTCTATCTACTGAGTCCTGCCTGCTCCAGGCTTCCTCAATTTTGTAGTCTAACTCTAATCTAAGAAAAGTTGTATGTCTATGAGTCCTGTCTGCTCCAGGCTTCCTCAATTTTGTAGTCTAACTCTAATCTAAAGTCGTATGTCTATGAGTCCTGCCTGCTCCAGGATTCCACAGTTTTGTAGTCTAACTCTAATCTAAGAAAATTCATATATCTGTGAGTCCTGCCTGCTCCAGGCTTCCTCATTTTTGTAGTCTAACTCTAATCTAAGTAAAGTCATATATATTTATCTACTGAGTCCTGCCTACTCCAGGCTTCTGCATTTTTGTAGTCTAACGCTAATCTAAGAAAAGTTGAATGTCTATCTACTGAGTCCTGCCTGCTCCAGGCTTCCTCAATTTTGTAGTCTAACTCTAATGTAAGAAAAGTCGTATGTCTGTGAGTCCTGCCTGCTCCAGGCTTCCTCATTTTTGTAGTCTAACTCTAATCTAAGAAAAATTGTATGTCTATGAGTCCTGCCTGCTCCAGGCTTCCTCGGTTTTGTAGTCTAACGCTAATCTAAGAAAAGTTGAATGTCTATCTACTGAGTCCTGCCTGCTCCAGGCTTCCTCAATTTTGTAGTCTAACTCTAATGTAAGAAAAGTCGTATGTCTGTGAGTCCTGCCTGCTCCAGGCTTCCTCGGTTTTGTAGTCTAACTCTAATCTAAGTAAAGTCGTATATATTTATCTACTGAGTCCTGCCTACTCCAGGCTTCCTCATTTTTGTAGTCTAACTCAAATCTAGGAAAAGTCGTATGTCTATGAGTCTTGCCTGCTCCAGGCTTCCTCGGTTTTGTAGTCTAACGCTAATCTAAGAAAAGTTGAATGTCTATCTACTGAGTCCTGCCTGCTCCAGGCTTCCTCAATTTTGTAGTCTAACTCTAATCCAAGAAAAGTCGTATGTCTGTGAGTCCTGCCTGCTCCAGGCTTCCTCATTTTTGTAGTCTAACTCTAATCTAAGAAAAGTTGTATGTCTATGAGTCCTGTCTGCTCCAGGCTTCCTCAATTTTGTAGTCTAACTCTAATCTAAAGTCGTATGTCTATGAGTCCTGCCTGCTCCAGGATTCCACAGTTTTGTAGTCTAACTCTAATCTAAGAAAATTCATATATCTGTGAGTCCTGCCTGCTCCAGGCTTACTCAGTTTTGTAGCCTAACTCTAAATCTAAGAAAAGTCATATATCTATGAGTCCTGCCTTCTCCAGGCTCCCTCAATTTTGTAATCTAACTCTAATCTAAGAAAAGTCACATGTCTAATATCTACTGAATCCTACCTGCTCCAGTCATCCTCAATCTTCCTTCTTCCTTCAAATAGCTACGTCCATGCTTCATTTACAGTACCATAAGGCTAAAGCTTCACCTTACCCTGTTCCACCATCTTCATTTAGACATTGGAAAAGGTTCCACTTATTTTTATTTATATAATTTTGATTTTATTTTATTTTTAAAAGCATGGTGAATTCAGCTGAATAATTCGAATTCCTTCCAAATTTTGTCCGAATCAAACAGGTCCGATCCGATTTTTGGATCGACTAAATAAGAAAAAAAATGTGTCCGAAATGGAATTTTACTGATTTTTTTTCCCGTGCACAAGTCTAACTGGCAGCTATATATCCTCTTATATTCCTAGCTTTCTTACATATTACATTTGCCTTATCTGTGCTCACCTCTTTCAATAGTGGATCCTGTCTCACTCTGGGTCTGCAGGCAGTTGGATTCTTTATGAAGAATAAGGGTGGTTTACCTGGACCTCAGATTGAGGATGACTACTACCTGCAGATCAGGGGGATGGGGAACAGGTTTGCCCCCTCATATGCCAACCTGTTCATGGGTCTCTGTGAGGTTCTTACCATTTGGCCCAGTGACAGATGGGGGGGCAGCCTGGTCTATTACCGACAGTATATAGATGATATACTGATAGTCTGACGTAATGAGCTGGCTCTGATGATAGAATCATTTAATAATAATACCATGGGTCTACGATCTACTTCAGAAGTCCACCAAATGACCATCAATTTCCTGGATCTGAAGTTGATAGGTGTCCCTCAACAGAATATCAAAAGTTCCATCTACAAAAAAGAAATCTGCCATAATCAGTATTTACAGGCAGACAGTTGCCATCATCCGAAGTGGATAAGTAGTATACCATTTGGACAATTTCATAGTTTGAGAAGGAACTGTATTGATACCAACAATTATATACAAAAAATTGAAGATCTTAAGAATCAGCTGTTGGAAAGGGGACACATAATAACAGTGATTGAGGCAGCTAGAAAAGGGGCCCTTGATCTCAATAGAGGAGTCATCCTAGCTACGAAATCAAAACGAACAAACCAACGGAGGCCACCAGCGTTGATGGCGCCTCTGCGAAAATGGACAAAATTATACACAAACATTGGGGAATCCTGAGACAGGATCCCCTACTGAAAGAGGTGATCACAGAGAAGGCAAATGTAATATATAAGAAAGCTAGGAATATAAGAGGACATATAGCTACCAGTAGACCCAAATGTTTAAAAAAACAATGTAGAGAATAAAGGGATCTTTGGTATAGGGAATTTCAGCTGCCTCAAAAGTAGGTGTACTAATTGTAAATTTATTAGGAATAAAGCTATAAAGCTAGTTCCATACAGAGTAATTCTAATAAAGAAATCTTTAGTGTTAAAAGTTTGATAACCTGTGAAACCACTTATGTTATCTATGTGATTACTTGTGGCTGTGGGGTTCAATACGTGGGGAGAAACACAAGAAGCTTGAGAGACAGAGACAGCGAACACCGGTGCTTAATCAGTAAAAACTCTATTGAACACACTGTACCAAAACATTTTAATGTTTACCCAAAGGAAAGGTACAAAGAATTTTAAGATCATGGGATTAGAACAGATTCCCAGCACTAATCCAAACAGATTCTTGACTTTGTGCTGTAGGGAGGCCTTTTGGATTTACACCTTGCACACTTTATCTCCAAAAGGCCTCAATGAGGAACTGGAGGTTAGTAATTTCCTTCAATAGTCTATTATATATGTTATTCAGCAAGACTCCGGTACTGATTGTATGTTTGATATTTTACATTGGTTTTAAGTTAGCAAATAGGAAAAAAGTATTTTATTTCCTTTTGAACAATAAGTATTTAATTTAAGTACCAGTACAATCCCGTTTTACAATGGATTTTGGTATACAATATTGCCTGCGTAAAGTGACATTATAATAATAAGGTATGATTTGTTTAATATGTTCAACGTATTCATTCATATTAATGTGACAAAACATGGATGCACTATGTATTCTAATGCATTTATTGTGTAAAATCTAGGTATAGTGAATTCATCTATATTATGGATACATCATGTATCTCCACGGGTCTCATTTGGACATGCCTCGAGCGTTCCAGTTGCCCAGGGTAACCTGAGAGCAAGGCAGGGAGTCAGAATGAGGCATGGAGAGTATTCTCCCACGGACTTGGTCCTTAGCCTCACTACGGAGCTTGTTGGGTGGAGGTGACCATGGATGAGTCACCAGTAGGCATTGTTTTGATAATCTGTTTTGTATGTAATGATTCATTGAGCAATTGTACTGTAACCTATCCCCTGAAGAAGTGAGATACGTCTCATGAAATGCGTAGGGACAGTATTGTATTTTTTATTGTATTTCACCCAATAAATTATCCTCATTTAACCACTTTTGCAGTGTATTGGAATGGTGTTCCCCTGATTAAGCCGGGTCAGGCTTTCTGTACACACGGAAAATAGAATTTTTGGTCACTTACTCTACCTTGGGGGGTAAGATCTTTCGGTTATACATAGTTGCACTTAAAGGAATATTGTATCCTTTTTTACCCACAAGGAGTATCACTCTGGTATCGAGTGAGCAGCTGGAAGGATGTGAGAATGTATAAGGATTCCCGGAACGGCACTGATTCAGGAGAGCTCTGTTGGATTACAGAAGCAGACTAAGGTTTAGATGTTGGGCATTATTCACAAGAATATATCTTGTAAGTAGACTGATTTGTCTCATTTGATCTGTTACATCAGATGCTACTCTCAGTTAGCCTTTGAGGTTTTTTCCACTTTTTCTTTTCTGCTTAGATGACATTAAGTGCAACTGTGGACACTTGTAAGAGAGCTGCAGACTTGAGAGAGAAGAGATTGGACTGTGTTTGGAACTTTTTACATCTGATTATGGACATTGATTGAAGGTGGAAGTTGTTGAAGGGTGCACATAGCTTTTTGTTTTTTGTCTCATGTTGTGTGTTAAGTTCCCAAAATGCAAGCTAAATAATATAAATAATTGGAACATCAAAGGAAAAGAGCTAACGATCTGTGTCTGACACACTGTCAAGCTCCATCTGATAGCTCAAACAAACAGTCACTCTCCCAAACACTAACCCTGCACTACCCCAACAGTGAAGTGCAAAAATACTACGCCTAACTCTAGACTAACACCCAAAGCTGTAGAACACCTGTCATCCACTGTCCATCTTCTGCTGTTCTCTCTAATCTTCTTTCTTCTTATTTGTCTTCTTTCCTGTATAATAACATTAATGTCAATGCAAGTAATGTTTAAGAAAATTCCCCCAAGATATACCCAGGTTAACCTCTGAGCACCGGAGGGGTACCCCTCCTGCAATCAAAGGGTTAATTGCAGAGAAGCATATTTTTAAAAAATAATATTCAGCCATTCTGTTTTCATATAAAGTATTTTTTTAATTCAAGAAATAAAAGTGCTTCCATTGCTTGAAGATAATTCTTCTGCCACCTCCTCCTCTGGTGGAGGCAGCAAAGTTTAGTGGCATAGACTCCTCCTCCATACCTCCAGGGATGTTGCCCAAGTCCAGATAAGGGGATTTTGAATAGAGACTTGCTTTTTATATGGGCAGTCTCTGTTCAAAATGGATGCCATCCTCCAACTGGCTGGAATGTGTGCTTATGCACCTCCAAGTCAATCCTCTTCTAGTGGGTTTTGTCATCTCCCACTAGAAGCTGATTGGCTGGGAGGTGGCATACATTTTAAACAGAAACTGGCCATATAAAAAGCCAGTCTATCTCCAAAAAAGGTCTTAGGGCCACATTCGCTGGTGCCTTAGGTTTATTATACTTATTTTTAACTTTCAATTCTTGCACTGACATTTTGGAGATCCATTAAGGGACTCAGCGTCCAGAAAAATGGATCTTAGTGCCTAACGCATGGAATTAAATTGTCGTACCAAACACACTGAATTAAATAGTTTTTTCTGCATTTTTGTTTTTTCAATGGCCGAAAACACCCGCACATTTATTGCCCAACGCTGGTTTTTTAGAGCTCGATCCAAATGTTGGAGTAGAAAAATGTCGGTAGGGCAAAATGGATACAGGCCAACAAAATAAAATGTCTTGGTCGGTATTTAAATGTCCTACCGACATTTAGCACAAAACTGGTGTTGTGTCCAAACATCCGTTTTGTGTGTTAACGCCGCTAAATAATGCCAGTTTTGGGAAATTAACAGTAAAAAAAAAAAAAACTAACAATTGGTGCTTGACAAGCGAACGTTAAAAAGTCTGTATTAAACTTACCTGTCATCCTCTCTGTCTCCATTCTTTCTTCTGTCTTCTTTCTTGTCTTGTATCTTTTTTCTTCTATCTTCTTGCTGTGAAAGAAAAACAAAGGTTTAAGCATACACACTTTAACCCCTTGAGTGTCAGAGGGGTTTGTAACGCATTGCAAAGCAATGCATTGCGTACCTCTCTGGTGCTGAAATGGGTTAAAGTATATAGCAGTGTGACATGTCTTACAATACACATGCCCCAAAATAATAAAAATGTTACAAAATCTTTTCAATATATATTTCAATCATATGGTTTTGCCATAATTGAATAAAAATAAGACTTAGCATTTAAGTTGCTGTCTCCACCGCTGTGTGAGGCCGCTGAGGTGGTGGCCGAGAAAGAAAAAGGCGACACCCCCACCCCCTGTTCTTCTTCACGGGCCGATGCCCGTTCCGGTATGAGGGAATTAGAATTTAGGCTGTCCTTATATTTGGGCAACCTCACTTCTAATTCGCTCATAGCCATTGGCTGGGAAATGCTTACGCATCTCCCAGCCAATCAGTTTAAAGCACAGCTGCTCAAAGCTTATTGACTGGTACGTGCGTAAGCATATCCAAGCTAATGGCTGTGAGAGAATTAGAAGTGAGGTTGCCCATATATAAAGGCAGCCTCAATTCTAATTCCCTCATACTGGAACAAGCATCGTCCCGTGAAGAAGAACAGGGCGGTATGTGACACCTTATTCTGTCTCCACCGTTGCCTCAGCTGCCTCACACAGCAGCAGAGACAGCAACTTAAATGCTAAGTCTTATTTTTATTTTCATTTAACTATGGCAAAACCATATGATTGTAATATATACTGAAAATATTTTGTAATATTTTTATTATTATGGGGGCATGTGTATTGTAAGACGTGGCACACTGCGATATACTTTAACCCATTTTAGAACCAGAGAGGTACGCAAGGCATTGCTTTGCAGTGCGTTGCGTACCCCCTCTAGCACTCAAGGGGTTAAAGTATGTATGCTTTAAACTTAAACCTTTGTTTTTGTTTTACAGCAAGGAGAAAGAAGACAAGATACAAGAGAAGAAAGAAGGAGAGAAGATAGGAAAGAAGATGACCAGGAAGCTGAGGACTCCGCTGGACATCAGGATTAATGGTGTTACATGCAATGTGATTTTTTTTACTTAGTCGGGTTAACCCTGTGAATGTCGGCAGGGTAATTATACCTCACTGGCACTCATAAGGTTAATTCTACTAATGTCTGACACATTTTTTATACTTTGGATGTATTGATATGGAGCTTAGAGCCCCATATCAATACATCCACTGAGGACTTAGGGGTTTTTTTTAACTTCAAGTGTCTGTGTCGTCTGTATAAAACAGCCGATAAGGTGTTAACTTTCCTGCGATAACTTGAGTCCCTTATCCCCTGTTCTTGGCTAACTCAAACATTTGAATTGCAATTTACGGTGATTTCATCCTATTAAATGCATGAATGCACCTCTTAACTTTACCTCACGACGGCTCTTTTTTTGCCGGTATTTTTTCACAGCACAGACATTTGAATAGCTTACTGTGCTGAATAAAATGCCATCGGCAGAAAAAACAGCCGTCTCCAACATTTGGATCAAGCCCTTTATCTGGTATATTGTCAAAACACAGGTAATTGAATAGCTTACCTTGCTTGGAAAAAATACCGTTGGCTGTTTTTGGCATCGGGGGGGGGGGGGAGTTTGAATTGAGGCCTTTGAGAGGTGTGCAGTGCATGGCAAAGCAATGTGTTGCATACCCCTTTAGTCTTTAAAGAGTTAAAGACAAAGGCAGTGATAATATGACACTACTTTTTTTCCAATCAATAACACAGCACCTCGATTTAATTAATTACAATAAAACAAACATGTTTTCATGCTTGTCCTTGTGCGTGTTTAGTGAGGATTACTACAAGTCTGCCATCACAGTTCATTTGCTGCACTAATAGGTAGGCTCACAAATCCAGTGCCTGTACCTCTGCTTATGTCTTTTATTACATGCCAGTGTACCCAACAGAAAGTAGCTTAAAAGGAAAGAGACTGAATGTGATTGAATAGCACAAGATTAGCAGGAGTAAAAACCAAAAAATTGTGTGTTAATTTCCTCTGTTCCCAAGGGAAAGCTGAGAGGAAGTTTTCAGTGTCCTAGAAGCCCCACGGTCTGTACTCTATTGCACATATCAGAAACATCATAGAGCTCTAGCACCACAGTAGTGAGAAATGTTTGCTTCTTTTGTGCATATGTTTTTGCACTACATTTATGATCATCCTCAAAAAGATGATGGTAACTGTAGTCCAACAGCAACTAAATAACAAACTATGGTTTAAACACTCGGAATGGAAGTCATTGCTCAAAGGGAAAGAATGGAAGAAATAGATAAAATGTATCTAAGTGCAGCAAACTTTATTCACATAAAATGAATACAAAAACAAAATGCACACTCACAAAACGGCACCTTGGCAGTAATGAATCTCAGGGTCCCAGCCCCCAATCAGTCACAAGCTGTGTCCTCCTTATCATTCAGAACTCTGAACGATAAGGAGGACACGGCTTGTGACTGATTGGGGGCTGGGACCCTGAGATGCATTACTGCCAAGGTGCCGTTTTGTGAGTGTGCATTTTGTTTTTGTATTCATTTTATGTGAATAAAGTTTACTGCACTTAGATACTTTTTATCTATTTCTTCCATTCTTTCCCTTTGAGCGCTGACTTCCATTCCGAGTTCTACTTGTTTGGCTGGTCTCTACAAGCCAGGCATATGTGAGTTGCACAAGGGACTGATATATGGACTGTGTATGAAGTATTGGTGACTATTATTGTATCCATCCCATTTCATTTAATTTGCTCATCTTTTATCATGTCATTTTGATCCTCATTTCATCCATCATTATTTTTCATCCATTGACTGTTGGGACTGCATGTGGACTGTATATGTAGCTATTTTGGTTATATTATTAGCCCAATTGTTAGACCCTCCCCCCCCCCTTTTTTTGTGTTTTTTTTTTTTTTTTTTTTTAACATATATAGCATAGGGATACAATACTTTTATTCTATTATTATTTTTGTTTTCTCTTATTTTGTTTTTTTTTCTCTTTTTTCTCTTTTCAGTTAGATTTATTATTCTTTTCAAACAGGTGGTAGTAGCGCAATATTTGTATTCAATGGTTTAAACACTGACAGCTATAATATATTTTTGCTGCAGAATTTAAAACAAAGGTATTGGCTGTGCATGGTTTGTATTTCCTCTCAAAATCCTGAGTTTGCCTGTTATGCCCTCTTAATAAATGACTTTCAACAAAACACTGGGGAAGAGCATGCCCTGAGACAGTCATACACTCTGACACGGACCACACCTTGCTGCAACAACTCAGCCATTTTTGTGTAACATGCTTAGTACATAGAGAATAGACTAACTCAGCGTACAAAAGTAGTCTGACATAACCCACCTAATAAGTACTCCACTCATACTTGGCTATCCTCACATGAACAGATTATAACTGACATGGATGCTGCATGAAATGTTAATTCTGACATCAGGTGATGTCCTTTCCTGTGATTCCATTGCTTAAAATAGTATACTAAATGCTTAGGAAACAGCAAAATCATGTAGAATGTATGTATTCACCTTTAGACACAAAGAGAAAACACTTGTTTAATGCTAGAGCTCAACATGAAGACATTTATAATTGAATAAACAGAAACATCGAAAGTAAGTGTGTGTGGGTTTTTTGTCTTTCTGTGTGTTTGTGTGTGTGCCTTTTGATGTTTATAGGCAACGGATTGCTATGTATTGACTCTTGTAAAAAATATATATATGGTCTCTATTCTGTGTGACTCCATTGAACACACCTCCATGAATGGAATATTTGAATTCAATTCCACTTTGAATCACAATGTTTTCATTGTGTTACTAGCTTCTGTGAAGCCCAGTCACTGTTCCAGTTGTCTGCAGCCTGCACAAAGACCTCACCCTTGCTCAAAGACTCAAAATATTCCACCTTAGGAAGAATCAGTGTAGAACAAGGCATTTTACCTCCTGAGGTATTTCCAGCAAGAAGACCCCATGCCACAAACCTCCTCTGAGTAGCATATGTGTTTTATACATACATTGTTGTATCACCATGGTAACATCAGAACAGCAGCACAGAAACTTTGGAGCTTGGAGCATAAATTGGAACTTGGCAAGGAAACACAACAACAGAAATGTTTGCCTCTCCCTAAGGTGTTTTGCCTGCATTTACTGCCCAATGAAATTCCACCTGAAAGGAGGAATATATATCCCTTTTTGTGGAAATTCTCATGAGGAGGAAATACTAACTTCCACACATCTCTATCAATGACCACTGTTTAGTATGCTACCTAATAAAGGACCTCAATGTTGGTCAAAGACTATTGTTCAGCATGCTATGTGTTCAGAGATGTCAACTTTGCTCTACGTTCACCATTCAAGTTGCGAATAGTCCAAAGTCCTTTGCCTTGCAAGCTGGCATAACAGACCCATTACCACAGGTATTTACTAAACACTGTATGGTTTTTGTATGTGTACTTTTTCTTCAATATCTCTGCTCTCTAACGTCCCTTTTGTGAATCATACTAATGTCCCAGTAAATCAATATCAGTCATCCTTGTTGGCTTAGTATGCTTTCTTACGTAACTTCTGTTTAATCCTGGTTCAAATATTTTATTGTCTCCTGGCTTTGTTCTCAAGTACAACTCTTTCAAAGAGTTATCAGGGTACTTCATACCTGACCAGTCTGGTTGATCACTCCTTAGCTTCAGAGCTCCCAACCTTTTATCCAGTATAGAATGCATTATATATTTATGCACTGAACTGTCTGCTTGCTTTCTTAGATAGTACTGTTACCAGAGTCAGATTTTTAGTCTATAGCCCCTAGTCTTTGAGCAGGTTGAAGTTCTAGTTAACAGCAGTCATACAAGTCCTGCTTAATCCCTGTAAGTACTATTAACCTCTCCCTTCCCTCCCCAATGTTCAGTGCAGTTCCCTATTGTTTATTCACACTGAAACACAATCATATTACCAGCCAATGCCCAGACCACAAACCCAACTGTCAGTTTATGTCTACCCATCACCCTGATCTGGACATTAAAAATTTGACATTTATGAACATATTCTTATAAAATATGAAATATTACAGACACTCACCATCTGTAAAACACAGGCTTTATTAATGTATTCCATCCATGTGCTTGTGTAAGTGAATAAAGGCAAGCGTTCAGCTTGAGTGTTTATTGTATCTTCCACTGTGCCATATGCTATTCTACCAGCACTCAGATAGATACCAGCACTCACAATGATATTTGGCACAAAGCACAAACTGCGTAATCTTGACAATATCTACCTATCCATTGTAACAGAGTCTAATTGTAAATTGGCCCCAGTAGACTCCTACAAATATCTTGGTATGTGGCTTGACCCTAACCTCACTTTTGGTCTTCATATTGACAAATTAACCTCCAAACTTTATCCCAAAATAAGTGCTCTTTTTAGAAACAAATCATGTTTAGGTACCCTGGTGATAAAATGTATTGTACAACAGTATTGTATGTATTGTGCTGCCAGTCATAGACTATGGTGACTTAGTATATGCTCCAGCGCCAGAAATCCATCTTAGTAAACTTGACACTCTATATACACGCTTAAAGAACTAAATTGGCTAACACTCAAATCTAGACGTGCCCTTCACCTTTCTTGCTTAGTACGCAACCACTTCTCTGGAAAACTACCAAACTACCTGACCAGTATGCTCACTCCTGCTCTCCATACTAACTATGACCTCCAATCCACTGCTAACAACTCACTACGTATACCACAATATAAGAAAGGAGCGGGAAGATCTGCCTTCTCCTTCAGAGCTCCAAAGACCTGGAACAATCGGCCTGAAATAATCAAATCTGCTTCCAGTCTAAATCCTTAAAAGTAAAGGCTTCTTTATAGCTTAAAAACAGTGTGTAACTGTATATAATTTCAACATTTTATAAGTATGTATATTAATATGTTTATGTATATATATGTTTCACAATTTGTGTAAACATGTAACCCTTTACTTGAAAACGATCCAGGACATACTTGAAAACGAGAGAAATCGCAATGTATTCTTCCTGGTAAAACATTTTAAATAAATAGAGTGGATCAATAAAGCGTGTGTTTTATGGAGGGTGAATGTCTGTTCTTGTCGGCTACTTGAGTACTAGCTCAGTGTCTGCCTCTTGGATACTGACTCTGAGTAAACGGAACAACACAGAGACTAGCAAGTGGCAAATAAGTATGCTCCGGATATGGAACAGACCAGCTGTACAAAGTAAGAGAGAATGTACCGAAGCCAGAAGGGAAAACCGAATACCGTAGTGAGGGACAAGCCGAGGTCAGGGCCGGCGGAGCATGTGCAAAAAACAAGAGGCAGGCCGAGGTCAGGGGCAGGCTGAGTACATGCAAAAACGAGAGGCAGGTCAAGGTCAGGGGCAGGATGAGTACATGCAAAAACGAGAGGCAGGCCGAAGTCAGGGGCAGGCTGAGTACATGCAAAAATAAGAGGCAAGCCGAGGTCAGGGGCAGGCTGAGTACATGCAAAAATGAGAGGCAAGCCGAGGTCAGGGGCAGGTTGCGGACAGAAGGGTCAGAAGGCAGGCAATGGTCAAAACCGGGCAGAAATACATGAAAGAACACTAAGGAACAAGTGAAGATGCTAGACATACAAAGGGACTCGACGCAAGAGCGTCCAAACCCTACTGGTGCGGTCTTAAGTAGTGGTGACATCTGACATCACGCGCCATGACGTTGGCAGCGTACGGAACCCGGAAGGGAGAAGTACGGGGCCGCGCATGCGCATACGCGACGGCCAGACGCGAGCCATCCGACAGGACGGGAGGTAAGGAACTGGAACGCAACAGATTCCCCCCCCCCTTACAGACACTCTCGGGGGGGTGACAGGGCCTGGACGTTCTGGATGAGCCAGGTGGTAGGTCCTAAGGCATGCAGGGGCATGCAAATTGGAACACGGTTCCCAGGAACGATCTTCAGGGCCATAGCCCTTCCAGTGGACCAGGTATTCCAGTCTTCCTCGTCTGTATCGGGAGTCTAGGATCTCTTCGATCTCATATTCATCGGTTCCATCCACGGTGAGCGGAGGCGGTCGTGCAGGTTCTCTGTTAGGAAATGGACTAGGGGCCCAAGGTTTCAGCTGTGAAACATGGAAAGTTGGGTGTATCTTGCATTATGCAGGCAATGCGAGTCGGTACGTTACTGGGTTAACGATAAGTTCAATACTAAAAGGACCCAGGAAGCGAGGACCCAGCTTCCTTGATGGGCAGGATAACTGAACGTGGGCAGAAGAGAGCCATACTTTATCGACGATGGCGTGTTTAGGACTTTCGTGGCGGTGTTTATCAGCCTGATCTTTATAGGTTGATTGCATGTATTGTAGCAATTTACATAGTTTTTGGTGGCATTGCTGCAGTTCTTGTATCCGTTGGTTGGCGGTAGGTACAGGAGTATTGGGCGGTAAATCGGGCAAGAGAGCAGGGTGGCAACCATAGGTGACGTAGAAATGGGAGGTATGAAGGGTACGGTGGTAATGGTTATTGTAGGCTAATTCTGCTTGCGTAAGGAGATGTAACTAGTTGTCCTGTAAGTGTGTTGAAAAACAGCGCAGGTATTGTTCTAGGGTTTGGTTTGTGAGTTCTGTCTGTCCGTTTGTTTGTGGGTGATATCCAGAGGACTGGTTTCTCTTTATGTATAAACAGGAGCAAAATGCTTTCCAAAACCTTGAGGTAAATTGGGTTCCACGATCAGTTGTAATGGTATGTGGTGTGCCATGAAGGCAAAAGATGTGTTGTAGGTATAGGTCGGCGGTCTGGGCTGCTGTCAGAAGACCGGAAACAGGGATAAAGTGTGACAATTTTGTGAACCGGTCGATAACTACAAGAATGGTGTTGTGATTATTGGATGGTGGGAGTTCTACTATAAAGTCCATAGACAAATCTCGCCAAGGTCCCTCAGGAATAGGAAGCAGGAGGAGCAATCCAGATGGTTTGTTGTGCAGACTCTTAGATCGGTTGCAGGTATCACAGGAGGCAATAAAGGATAGAACATCGGTTCTTATACTGGGCCACCAAAAATGTCTCTGTATCATTTCTATAGTCTGCTTGATCCCTCCGTGGCCCGCAGCTGGGATATCGTGATGCAGATGAAGCACTTCTTGGCGAAGTGAAGAAGGGACATACACGAGTTGGTTTTTGTATAGAAGCCCATTGGAATAGGTCAATGCATGTCGTTGCACCAAAAGGGGAGAAGCAGTGGTTTCTTGCTTCAGTCTATTCATCAAATCACTGTTTAACACTAGAAAATGATGGGAACGAAGAATGGTGTCTGGTGGTTCGACTACGGTTGAGGAGGAGCTGTGGATCCTTGATTATGCATCAGCCTTCCCGTTTTTGGTTCCAGGCCTATAGGTGATATGCATTTGAAAATGGGAGAAAAAGAGAGCCCATCTAGCCTGCCGAGGACAAAACCTACGAGTTTCCCGGAGATACTCTAGGTTGCGGTGATCCGTGAATATGGTGACTGCGTTAGGAGACCCTTCCAGTAAGTGACGCCACTCTTCTAGTGCTCTTTTAATGGCTAGTAATTCCTTATCCCCTATATCGTAATTCTGCTCAGCCGTGCTGAGTCTCTTGGAGAAAAAAGCCACAGGATGGACTTGGTCGTCATGTTCTGCTCGTTGTGACAGTACTGCTCCAGTAGCGTCGTTGGAGGCGTCAACCTCGAGGAGAAATGGTCTGGTAGTATCAGGTTGTTGGAGAATAGGGGCTTGGGTAAAGGCTGTTTTAAGAGCATCAAAGGCCTTTTGTGCTTCTGCAGCCCATAGGAAATGGGTGTTATTCCGGGTGAGAATGGTCAAAGGGGTTATAAGGCTTGAAAAACCCCGTATGAACCTGCGATAAAAATTGGCAAAGCCAAGGAAACGTTGTACTTCTTTCTTGTCTGTAGGAGTGGGCCAGTCCAGGATAGCAGTGATTTTCCGAGGATCCATTTTTATGCAACCAGGAGAGATTAGGAAACCCAAGAAGCTTATTTCTTGAGTCTCAAATATGCATTTTTCGAGTTTAGCAAACAAACCATGGTCACGGAGATGGGTTAATTCTGTCGCAACATGTCTTCGATGTTCAGTCAGGGAGGAGGAATAAATAAGAATGTCATCCAGGTATATGATGACAAACATATCCATGAGATCCTTGAACACATCATTAACAAAGTGCTGGAACGTGGCAGGGGCGTTACACAATCCAAAAGGCATTACTCTGTATTCGAAATGCCCGAAGCGGGTACTAAAAGCTGTCTTCCACTTGTCTCCCTTGCGGATGCGGACAAGGTTGTATGCACCTCATAAATCTATCTTAGTGAATACCTTAGCAGTGGACACCCGTTCCAGTAGGTCAGGGATCAATGGAAGTGGGTATCTGTTCTTAACGGTTATTTTGTTTAGTTCTCTGTAATCGATGCAGGGGCGTAATCCCCCATCTATTTTGGGTACGAAGAAAATCCCTGCTCCAGCGGGAGATGTAAAAGGACGGATAAAACCCTGTCGTAGACTTTCAGTAATGTACTTCTTCAGGTGAAGAGTTTCTGGTCCAGAAAGTGGGTAGATATGCCCATAGGGAATCGCAGCTCCGGGTAGGAGCTCGATTGGGCAATCGTAAGGCCTGTGTGGGGGCAAGATAGAAGCACCCTTTTCGTCAAAAACATCAGAGTAGCCATGGTACTGGGGGGGCAAAACCTTGACCACAGAAGAAGAGAGTGTTGTCACAGCGGTGGTAGGAAAACAGTTCCTCATACAGTGGGGGGAATCGAAGACTATCTTGTGAAGCCAGGGTAGCCCCAAGATAAGCGGAAACAGTAGTGAAGGCATAACGTCAAACTGCAACCTCTCCTCATGGCCTAAAGGGAACCGCAAAGATAAAGGCAGGGTCTCCATTACAATATGGCCTGATTGAAGGCTGCGTTGATCAGCCATCTGGATTTTGAGAGGTTGTGGCTTCTGCTGGATTGGAATTTTCAAGGCATGGGCTAGTTCCTGGTTCACGAAGCAACTGCTAGCACCCGAGTCGATCATGGCTACCAATTCAGTCTGCTGGTCTTTCCACTGTAGAAAGACAGAAACAGAAAGATAAGAGGCCGCGGTGAGAGGCATAAGAGGCATAGTGGGAAGAAACGGATGACCCTTACCATGTGGAGAGCGAGGTCTGGAAGGGCAAGATCGCAACATGTGGCCTGTCTCCCCACAATACAGGCAAAGGTTCCACTGCCTGCGGCGTTCCCTCTCCACTTTAGACAAGGGGCCTCTGACCACCCCAACCTGCATAGGCTCTTCTAGGGGTGCTGGACTGGTGCCGGAAACAGGTTCCACTGAAGGAAGGAAGGACCGTAGGACGTCTGGGAGGCAATGGTGCCTCTCTCTTAATCTCCGATCGATCTGAGTCGCAAGTCGTATGAGGGCTTCCAGACCTTCAGACTGTGTGACTCTGGCCAGCTCATCCTAGAGGGCCTCTGATAGCCCCAGCTGAAACTGGTCATATAGAGCAGCCTCGTTCCATCGTGAGTGCAGGAATTCTGCAGCGTAGTCTTTCACTGGTCTTCTTCCCTGATTAAGGGATCGCAACGCTGTCTGGGCGGTGGAGACTCGGAAAGGGTCATCATAAAGGGTGTCCATGGCCTGACGAAAGTCAGCCCAGGCCGCCAGTAATGGGCTGTTGCTCTGGAGGAGATGATGCCCCCAGGTCTGTGGTTCGCCAGTCAATAGTGCAATAACGGTACGGACCTTAATGTAGTCAGTGGCATAAGTGAGGGGGATTAATATCAAACAGTAGTTCACAGGAAGTGACGAACGATCGGTACTTGCTACGATCTCCAGTAAACCGATCTGGGAGAGGCACCTTTGGCTCCGGATAATGCAGATACTCGCCAGCCATGGCAGGTGGAATAGCAGCTGCGGCAGGAGCAGCGGGAGGAGGTATACTGGGCTGTAGGTCAAGAAGTTGCTGTTGCAGATGGGCCTGGTTAGACTGCAGCTTTTGTACAGTCAGGGTCAAGGCCAAAATTCTGTTCCCCAGGGAGTTCAGGGCATCTATCAACCCAGCTGGTTCCATATAGACAGCAGTGTGGGCTCTTGCGTACTGTCGGCCACTTGAATACTAGCTCCGTGTCTGCCTCTTGGATACTGACTCTGAGTAAACGGAACAACACAGAGACTAGCAAGTGGCAAGTAAGTATGCTTTGGACATGGAACAGACCAGCTGTACAAAGTAAGAGAGAATGTACCGAAGCCAGAAGGGAAAACCGAATACCGTAGTGAGGGACAAGCCGAGGTCAGGGCCGGCGGAGTACGTGCAAAAAACGAGAGGCAGTCCGAGGTCAGGGGCAGGCTGAGTACATGCAAAAACGAGAGGCAGGCCAAGGTCAGGGGCAGGATGAGTACATGCAAAAACGAGAGGCAGGCCGAAGTCAGGGGCAGGCTGAGTACATGCAAAAATGAGAGGCAAGCCGAGGTCAGGGGCAGGCTGAGTACATGCAAAAATGAGAGGCAAGCGGAGGTCAGGGGCAGGCTGCGGACAGAAGGGTCAGAAGGCAGGCAATGGTCAAAACCGGGCAGAAATACGTGAAAGAACACTAAGGAACAAGTGAAGATGCTAGACATACAAAGGGACTCGATGCAAGATCCCCCGAACCCTACCGGTGTGGTCTTAAGTAGTGGTGGCTTCTGACGTCACGCGCCATGACGTCGGCAGCGCACGGAAACCGGAAGGGAGAAGTACGGGGCCGTGCATGCGCATATGCGACGGCCAGACGCAAGGCATCCAACGGGACGGGAGGTAAGGAACCGGAACGCAACATTTCTGTGTGTGAACCATGAAGACTTGTATATTAGGTCTATATGTTTGGAAATAGTGGCACTACATATAATGTGGGAGCACAAAAGTATGTATAAACATAATTAATGTTTGTCAAAAGGCATACTTGGGAGCCAAACCTGCTATTACTCCGGAGAAACCTGTTCTATATATTTATATTTGGAATTCTTCCTAATCTGTATGAGAAGATCTATATTTAAGGACACAAGAGTACTGAGATTTTTCTTACAGAAGTGGGGCGTACAAAACAGGAATAACATCATGCGTTTCAACGTGGAACGCATAAGTAATAGCCCACAATACTGAATAGAGCAATCAGGATGAGACTCTGGAAGTAAAGGAGAGTTTGGCAGCAAGTAAGTCCACAATTATTTTAGGATGTTGGATGTTATATTGTTATAAATAGATGACAATGTAGGCATTCTCTTTAGCTCCCGAAGAAGAAACATGCAGTTTCGTAAAGCACTGAGTGGTTTTATTTGTTGTATTGTTTTAAAACAGATTTTATTATTGTGAGAATAAATAACTGCTTATGCTTGACTACCAAGCCTGAGTGCTATAGTATTATTATTATTATAGACTCATTTAATATACTTATTTAAACATCCACCTGGGCTTATACCCATAGCGTGAGTGAGACTAGCCCTCTACCAGCATCATTCCTGCTACCGAAGGTATATCGGGGGACTCGTGGGAATAACCTACCTAGAGTTTATACCAGGAGTGCTATCACGATCTAGGGGTTATCCATTTTAGCCACTATTACATGTGAGTAATATTTCTTTAGCACCGGTGTTGGCAACGATTTAACAACCTACTACGCTTAGAAGGGTTTCTCTGCTCTGCTTTTTTTTCCTCTATTTTCTCTACAGTGAGTGCCGTGGAGAGCCCAACCCCCATACTATTGCGAGCTGCAGAAGAACCCAAGCGGACTTTTGGAACATTATTAGTGTTGAGCGAGCATGCTCGGCCGATGCTCGGATCGGCTCGAGCATCGCTCTGCTCGGCACATGGCGGTACTCGTACGAGTACCGCATGTGCTCGCCCGCCATGTTCGGGTCTCCTCCCCGCACGTTTCGCGCCTGCTGCGCAGCCAATAAACGTGCAGGGAGGCTCTGACATCAGTGTAATGCCAGCAGCCATGTTGGCTGCTGGCATTACACTGATTGGCTGGCCAGAACCCGTGGTCGGGTGCTGTATAGCACCTGACCAGCGAGTTCGGCTCAGTCTTAGCCAGAGAGAGATGAGGATAGGAAGGGAAAGTCAGTGTAGGGAGAAGACAAGCAAATTTGTAAAAAAAAAGACCCAAAAGTCCTTTTTAGGACTACTGTGTGTGGGGGCAGCAGTTTATTTTGTGTGTGGGGAAAAAAAAAACTTCATATATTCTGTTTATTGTGCAAAGTTGCAGATTAGAGCACATTCTGTTTAGTGTGCAAAGTTGCAGATTAGAGCACATTCTGTTCAGTGTGCAAAGTTGCAGATTAGCAGCACATTCTTTTTAGTATGCAAAGTTGCAGATTAGAGCACATTCTGTTTAGTGTGCAAAGTTGCAGATTAGAGCACATTCTGTTTAGTGTGCAAAGTTGCAGAATAGGAAAAAATACTGTTAAGTCTTCAAACTGTAAAATATCAAAGTCACATATTCCATTCAGTGTGCGTCGCCGCAGTTTAGCAGCACATTCTGTGTACTGTGCACAGTTTCAGAATAGGAAAAAATACTGTTAAGTCTTCAAACTGTAAAATATCAAAGTCACATATTCCATTCACTGTGCGTAGCCGAAGATAAGCAGCAAATTCTGTTTACTGTGCAAAGTTGCAGAATAGGAAGAAATACTGTTAAGTCTTCAAACTGTAAAATATCAAAGTCACATATTCCATTCAGTGTGCGTCGCCACAGTTTAGCAGCACATTCTGTGTACTGTGCACAGTTGCAGAATAGGAAAAAATACTGTTAAGTCTTCAAACTGTAAAATATCAAAGTCACATATTCCATTCAGTGTGCGTCGCCGCAGTTTAGCAGCACATTCTGTGTACTGTGCACAGTTGCAGAATAGGAAAAAATACTGTTAAGTCTTCAAACTGTAAAATATCAAAGTCACATATTCCATTCAGTGTGCGTCGCCGCAGTTTAGCAGCACATTCTGTGTACTGTGCACAGTTGCAGAATAGGAAAAAATACTGTTAAGTCTTCAAACTGTAAAATATCAAAGTCACATATTCCATTCACTGTGCGTAGCCGCAGATAAGCAGCAAATTCTGTTTACTGTGCAAAGTTGCAGAATAGGAAGAAATACTGTTAAGTCTTCAAACTGTAAAATATCAAAGTCACATATTCCATTCAGTGTGCGTCACCGCAGTTTAGCAGCACATTCTGTGTACTGTGCACAGTTGCAGAATAGGAAAAAATACTGTTAAGTCTTCAAACTGTAAAATATCAAAGTCACATATTCCATTCAGTGTGCGTCGCCGCAGTTTAGCAGCACATTCTGTGTACTGTGCACAGTTGCAGAATAGGAAAAAATACTGTTAAGTCTTCAAACTGTAAAATATCAAAGTCACATATTCCATTCACTGTGCGTAGCCGCAGATAAGCAGCAAATTCTGTTTACTGTGCAAAGTTGCAGAATAGGAAGAAATACTGTTAAGTCTTCAAACTGTAAAATATCAAAGTCACATATTCCATTCAGTGTGCGTCGCCGCAGTTTAGCAGCACATTCTGTGTACTGTGCACAGTTGCAGAATAGGAAAAAATACTGTTAAGTCTTCAAACTGTAAAATATCAAAGTCACATATTCCATTCAATGTGCGTAGCCGCAGATAAGCAGCAAATTCTGTTTACTGTGCAAAGTTGCAGAATAGGAAGAAATACTGTTAAGTCTTCAAACTGTAAAATATCAAAGTCACATATTCCATTCAGTGTGCGTCGCCGCAGTTTAGCAGCACATTCTGTGTACTGTGCACAGTTGCAGAATAGGAAAAAATACTGTTAAGTCTTCAAACTGTAAAATATCAAAGTCACATATTCCATTCAGTGTGCGTCGCCGCAGTTTAGCAGCACATTCTGTGTACTGTGCACAGTTGCAGAATAGGAAAAAATACTGTTAAGTCTTCAAACTGTAAAATATCAAAGTCACATATTCCATTCACTGTGCGTAGCCGCAGATAAGTAGCAAATTCTGTTTACTGTGCAAAGTTGCAGAATAGGAAGAAATACTGTTAAGTCTTCAAACTGTAAAATATCAAAGTCACATATTCCATTCAGTGTGCGTTGCCGCAGTTTAGCAGCACATTCTGTGTACTGTGCACAGTTGCAGAATAGGAAAAAATACTGTTAAGTCTTCAAACTGTAAAATATCAAAGTCACATATTCCATTCACTGTGCGTAGCCGCAGATAAGCAGCAAATTCTGTTTACTGTGCAAAGTTGCAGATTTGCAGCACATATTCCGTGTAATATGAAGAAGGCGGGTAAAAAGGGACGGGGAAGTGGACGTGATCCTGATAGTTCAGGGCGCGGGTCAGGACGCGTAGAAACTGTGCCTGGTGCCAGAGCACAAGAAAGAAAGACATCCACCATACCTAGCTTCATGTCTCATTTTACAGGGCGTCGCAGGACATCACTCTCGAGGTCCGACCACTGCGAACAGGTGGTCGGTTGGATGTCAGCTGATACTGCTTCCAGTCGGTTAAGCACCACCCTGTCTTCCACCAAGTCCACTCTCAGTAGCCAAGAGTCTGGTCAACATAATCCTCACTCTGATCATCCTTCCTCCCACCATACACGGTCTGGTCAAAGAAGTGATCCCACACTGGGATATAGTGAGGAGCTCGTCTCATCACCAATCCTTCATTTGACCCTCTCTCCAAGCACGCTTGCAGAGGAACATGACATCTTGTGCCCTGATTCACAACCTCTAGAGGGTACCCAATCACAAGAAGATGACAGATGTGAACGGCATTTAAGGTCAAAGGAAGTAGTGGATGATGATGATGATGAGACACAGTTGCCATTAAATCAACCACTATTACTGTCTCAAGACCTTGATGAGGAGGATGATATACAGTTGTCAATGACTGAGTATGTGGTGGGATCAAGACATGAGGAGGATGATCAGAGTGAGGAAGTGGAGGAGGACTTGGTGGACGATGAGGTGACTGACCCCACCTGGGAAGGTGTAGAGCCGAGCGATGACAGCAGTCCTGAGGGTGAGCCATCTGCAGCACCGCAACAGGCTGGAAGAGGCAGTGGTGTGGCTACAGAAAGAAGGCGGACCGCACCAAACCGGCCCGCAAATGTTCCACGGAGCACCCCCTTGCGTAAATCTACCTTGCCAAGGGGTAGGTGTTCCGCAGTATGGCGTTTTTTTAAGGAAAGTGCGGACGACAAAAGAATTGTAGTTTGCAACCTGTGCCACACCAGAATGAGCCGAGGCATGAACACTAGAAACCTCACCACCACCAGCATGATCCGACACATGGCATCCAAGCACCGTAATAAGTGGGAGGAACGCCTGGATCGCCCATCTGTGTCTGCAGGCCACACCACTGCCTCCTCTTCCCCTGTTTTCGGTGCCGGCCAATCGCCTGTCGAAGGCGCAGGCCCGCATACCTCCCGCCCTGCACCTGTACCATCTGAAGCACCATCAGCGACCACATCCACTTCCCTGTCCCAGCACAGCGTCCAAATGTCGTTACCCCAGGCATTTGAGCGCAAGCGAAAATACCCAGCCACCCACCCACAGGCCATAGCACTAACCTCACACCTTTCCAAATTACTGGCCATCGAAATGCTGCCATTTAGGCTTGTGGAGACTGAGTCCTTCCGCAGCCTGATGGCAGCAGCTGTCCCTCGGTACGTGGTCCCCAGCCGCCACTACTTTTCCCGGTGTGCCATCCCCGCATTACACCACCATGTGTCCCGTAACATCACCCGTGCCCTGACCAATGCAGTTACTGGGAAGGTCCACTTAACGACTGACACATGGACAAGTGCTTGTGGCCAGGGACGCTACATTTCCCTGACGGCACACTGGGTGAATGTCGTGGAGGCTGGGAGCGACTCGGACCCTGGGATGGCACGGGTGCTACCCACGCCGAGGATTGCGGGCACTACCTCCATCAGGGTTTCCGCCAGCACCTACGTTATTGGCTCCTCCTCCTCCGTTTCCACCTCCGAATTCTCTGCACGCAGCGCCACTCACCCATCAGCCGGTAGCTGGAAGCAGTGTAGCACTGCAGTGGGGAAGCGTCAACAGGCCGTGCTGAAGCTGATCTGCCTTGGGGACAAACAGAACACGGCCTCAGAGCTGTTGCAGGGGATTAGTCACCAGACCGAGCAGTGGCTCTCACCACTCAACCTGCAACCAGGCATGGTTGTGTGTGATAATGGGCGTAACTTGGTGGCGGCTTTGGAGCTCGGCAAGCTCACACACGTACCATGCCTAGCGCATGTATTTAATTTAGTGGTTCAGTGATTTCTAAAAACCTACCCCAATTTGCATGATCTCTTGACCAAGGTGCGCCGCGTGTGTGCACATTTCCGTAAGTCATCTACAGCTTCAGCCGGCCTGTTGAAGCTGCAGCAGTGCTTACAATTGCCAGCTCACCGGCTGCTGTGTGACGTGAGCACGCGCTGGAACTCCACCTTCCACATGTTGGCCCGGCTTTGTGAGCAGCAGAGGGCAGTAGTGGAGTACCAGCTGTTACACGGTCGTCACCTCTCCGTTCAACTTCCTGTAATCAGAAGTGAGGAGTGGGAATGGATGTCAGACCTCTGTGAGGTTTTACGCAATTTTGAGGAATCGACACAGATGGTGAGCGGCGATAACGCTATTATCAGTGTAACCATCCCACTTCTGTGTCTACTGAAACGCTCGCTGCTCACAATTAAAACCGACGCTTTGCATGTGGAAGAGGTGGAAATGCGGGAGGAAGAGCTTACACAAGGTGATAGCCAGAGCACCCTCACTTCGTCTTCTCAGCGACAATTGGAGGAGGCGGAGGAGGAGGAGGAAGACACGGTTGCCTCCGCTACAGAGGGTAGCCATGGAACTTTAGTTCCATCTCTTCAGCGTGGGTGGGCAGAAGAGGAGGAAGAGGATGAGGAGATTGAGAGTCATCCTCCTGGTGAGGACAGCGAAATCTTGCCTGTTGGTACTCTGGCACACATGGCTGACTTTATGTTAGGCTGCCTTTCCCGTGACCCACACGTTATACGCATTTTAAACAACACGGATTACTGGGTGTTCACCCTTCTGGACCCCCGCTACAAAGAGAATTTCTCATCTCTCATTCCTCCGGTGGAGAGGACAAGCAAAATGGTGCAATACCAGAAGGTTCTTGTTGAAAAATTGCTCCAAAATGTTCCATCTGACAACGCTGGCGGCAGAGTACGTGCTACCTTGGCCAACCGAGAAGGGGAGAAAAGGGGAGCACACAGCAGTTCCGACAAAGGCAGGGCAACACTCTCCAAGGCGTGGGACACCTTCATGACACCCCGCCAGCACCCTCACCCTGATGCGCAGCCTAGTGTCACAAGGAGGGAAAAGTTTTGGAAGATGGTGAAGGAGTACGTAGCAGACCGTGTCAGCGTCCTCAATGATCCCTCTGTGCCTTACAACTACTGGGTGTCCAAGCTGGACACGTGGTATGAACTGGCACTCTACGCCTTGGAGGTGCTGGCCTGCCCTGCCGCCAGCGTTCTGTCTGAGCGGGTATTTAGTGCTGCTGGTGGCATCATAACAGATAAGCGTATCCGCCTTTCCACCGACAATGCTGATAGGTTGACACTTATAAAAATGAACAAGGCCTGGATTTCCCCTGACTTCTCCACTCCACTGGAGGAAAGCCCCGGGGGAACATAAACTCACTTTATATATGTTATTTACAATGATGGGAATACTCTGTATTCCCATTCACCCCTTCCACCCAAAAAACGGGTATATGGTTGACTCTTAATCTTCTCATCCTCCTCCTCTTCTTCCATATGCCCTGTGATATAATTTTTATATAGGGCCAGCTCACCAGCGGGCCCTGTGATATAATTTTTATATAGGGCCAGCTCACCAGCGGGCCCTGTTTGACAATTTTTGTATAGGTCAGCTCACCAGCGGGCCTTCTCATATAATGTTTTATTGGGTCAGCTCTCTAGCGGGCCCTCTCATATAATGTTTTATAGCGTCAGCTCACTAGCGGGCCTTCGTAATGTTTAGGATGGTCAGCTCCGCAGCAGACCCTCACCCATAATGTTTTAGATGGTCGGCTCAGCGCACGTTTCCCTCTTAATCATGGCCTCAGTTCAGAAAAATCAAGGAAATTTTTGGGAGAATTTGCCTCTGCGCACGTTTCCCTCTTAATCATGGCCTCAGTTCAGAAAAATCGAGGAAATTTTTGGGAGAATTTGCAGATGATATACAAGTAAATATACAGCAAATACTGTTTGGTAACAATTTTTCGCCTAAAGTCGTTTTTATCTGCCTTTTTGTGTGTTTTACGGTCAGTCTGTAAAAATGGCGTACTACGGGCGAAAGATCGTTCCCAGCAGCGACGTTGGAGTCCAAGATGCATCCAGACATCCTCCCTATGCTGTCCCTGAACCATTTCTGTGGTGTTTCCATAATTTTCTGCCCTTTTCCTATGGACCAGGCACCCTCCCCTCATCAGAGCAGGGGGTGCCTGGTGTAATGCTCGAGTCCTCCCATTGACTTCAATGGGGCTCGGGTGCTCGGCCGAGCACTCGAGCCTCCGGGGGTGCTCGGTCAGAGCACCCGAACACCCGAGCATTGGGGTGCTCGCTCATCACTAAACATTATCTAAGGACTATACATCTCTAAATAGTATATATTTTGGTGATGCACCTCCACAGTGTATACTCCCTAGAACTACCTTATTTTTTAGTGGAGTATAACACATTTTTTGGTTTTTTCATCATCAACACTAGAATGTGACTTGTCATCTTCAATGTTCTCCTTGTATGTTTTTTGTACTGGTGAGCTTGACAAACTGCATCTTCCCTGGGAGGAGAGGGATCATTATCATTTATTGCACATGCTGCAGCAACCATGGATTCAGTTAGATTTTTTAACTACCACTTTACTCCCACATCCCTGCATTGCTCCCCTTTTCCCCTCCCTGCCCCTTGTGCATTTACTGGACATTACTGTGTGGGTTTTTACTATCTACAGTACACAACTGATGGAATATGTTGTCTTGCCTTAACTCTCAACAAAGTTCTCAATATTGTCTGCTGTCTGAGCCTGACAACCTTTTATATGTCTGCAGGAAAAGTAGAGAAAACTTTCATGTGGTGGGGAAAATGTTTTCTTCCCATTGATTTAAAAAAAAAAAGCAGGAAAATGGCGCTTTTCGCAAGAAATTATTCGCCTAGTGGGAACTGCCATTTTTTTGCCGATTTTGATTTGAGGTGAACATTTTCACCCATCCCTAATTATAAACTGTAATATTCTGCATGAAGTCAGTAAAGTTACAGTAGTAACAGTTGATAGTAAAGTGCAGTAACTAGGGATGGGTGAAAATTTTCACCTCAAGCTGAAATTGGCGAATAATGACACTTTCCGCTTAGCAAATAATTTCCCTCGAAAAGTGGCAATTTTCTGCTTTTTCCCACCTAGCTCATTTCACTGAAA
Source organism: Rhinophrynus dorsalis (assembly GCA_037306005.1). Classification (NCBI taxonomy): domain Eukaryota; kingdom Metazoa; phylum Chordata; class Amphibia; order Anura; family Rhinophrynidae; genus Rhinophrynus; species Rhinophrynus dorsalis. The sequence continues at coordinate 151,935,283 of CM074724.1, forward strand.
TAAATGGGAACATTTAAGTTACACACAACACATAACAAATATTATTTTATGTCCCAAAGGCATAGTATAAAAGGGGCATGAGGGTGCCTGTGTTGGTGGGGTGTGGGGAAAGAATCAGTTGAACAGGGAATGTTTTTGTGGGGGGTTGTTTACTGGGATTGGGGGGAGGTAGTTAATACAAAATAAATCCTAACTACAAATAAAAAAACACACAACACATGGTATAAAAGGGATCTGAGGAGGGTGCCTGTGTTGGAGAATGAATGAATCAGTTGAACAGGGAATTTGTTTTGGGAGGTGAGTTCTTGACTGTGAGGGTAAAGTTAATAAAAAAATAAATCAATAAAATAAAATAAGAAATTTGTATGTAAAGTGATAGCGACAGGAACTCCGTGACATAAGCTGCCACTGGAGTGAACTGATACTTGACTTGATAGAGTATTTTGTAGAGGATGATTTGTTACATTTGTTACTAGAGGCCCAAGCCCCAAGGAAACATTGATTTGTAGAAGATAGACTTATTAGTCTAGGCACAAGCCCTGAAGAAACACTGATTTGTAGGACTTAAGCTTGTCTTGCACAAGCCCTAAGGAAACATTGATTTGTAGGACTTAGGATTGTTAGAAATAAACCCCCCAAAATAGTTGGGTTTTTTTGTAGGATTATGTTTTTTTTTTTTTTTTTTTTTTTGAAAGCACAAGCCCTGAAAAACATAAATAAATTCCCTACTGGCCTAGTGCCAGCAGGTGATGCCCTGTTGGCCAGTGGCCACTGGCCATTGTCAAATGCCCTAATGTAGATGCAGAATTTGCGACTGCTGTTCTTGCTGTTGCTGCAGAGTTGCTTAAGCAGTAGGATTATTAGGCAGCTGAAAGGGATCAACAACAGCAGTAACATGGGTGATGGATGAGTAACCGACTAGCTCCAGTGATGCGCCTGAGGAAGTAGCAGCAACATAACTATCCCCCACCACATCTGGTATATGTGTTGCTGCTGGCAAGTGGAAACTTTCCTAGTCCCATATCACTTGACCCCATTCCACTGTGTCCACAGTGGTCTGTGGCACACTAGCCTGCTCCTCAGCATCCTGCTGCCCTTGCAACTCAGCAGCAGCAGGAATTAGAGCAGTTGCAAATTCACTATTTTCCAGATGCTCACTGCTGTATTGAGGAGGTGACTAGCAATGTGACAGAAGGTCCCCTAATGTCACACTTGCCATTTCTTGGTGACCTGAAGAAAGCAGACTGGCAGCACTAGCAGCAGACACAGGCAGCTGATCTGTGCTCCTGCTGCTTGTGGTGGTATTATTGCGGTGGTGACAATTCTGTCTTCTTCAGGATCATGTTCCACAAGGACAATGCCGTGGGGGGAAGGGGGCTCCCAGGGTCATTGGTGGAAGCAAGGGCAGTACTGGCAGCAGCCACAGCACTGGTGGAAGCAAGGGCAGTACTGGACGCAGGCACAGCACTGGTGGTGGCACTGGCAGCAGGGGCAGCACGTCTGACAACAGGCACAGCACCTCTGACAGCAGGTGTAGCACATCTTGCAGCAGGCACAGGCAGTTGACCTGTCCTGATCTCACTACTAGTGCTACCTTTTTGTTCCTCCCCTGACAGTAATTTCCCCAAAAATCCCTAGGGGTGATTTAGGGGAACTGGCCAACATTGCTTCTGTTGTGCTCAATTCCTCCTCAGACTCAGACTCAGCGGACACATAATGGTCCTTCCATTTCCTTTTTTTATCAATTTTAAACCTGCTCATAGCGATAGCAGTCACTATGAGCTTTTCCAACCTCAATTTTGCCTCAAAATTACAGCAGGACAGCACAGCACATCTAACCCACACTGTAGCTGCTTCTATTGTATTTCAGTTCCTGGAATATGTCACGTTTTGATAGTGAAAAGGCAAAAAAAAACATACATCAATGGGCAGAAACTTTTTAGCCATCAAAAAAATGGCAAAAAAATTTGGCCAATAGGTGAAAAATCTGAAAATTTGAATTGTTAGTTTTAAAGTGGATTTTCCTACAAAAAAGTAGACAACAATGTGGTTTTCGTGGAATTTCCCACGTGAACATGGCGAGAGATTTCACCCACCTTTAGCAGTAACCCACTTCATTGAACTATTAGCTGTAGTAATACAACGTAAAGTTGATAATTATGGTGCTCACCCGTGGTGTATCAAAGTAAAATCTGAAATGAAAAATAAGTGTAAAAATATACCCCACGGACACCAGAATATGAGAATATCCTATTCGTAGCCTGCTACTATCCCTAGACAAGTGTATAAAATCTCTCTAGCAAAAAATCCAATATATATTGAAAAGCGCTAATGGTGATAATCCAACATGAATAAAGATATATATATATATATATATATATATATATATATATATATATATATATCAGGGCTTATAATTTTAAGTCCTTTGCTAATAGCCAGACCTGAAAAGTTACTCGCCACTGCAAGCCATAACATACCCATCAGGGCTGAATTTCTACTTGCCAGAGCTAAAATTTTCACTGGCCATTGGCTAGTGGCAAGTAGAAATTTTGAGCCCTGTGTGTATATATATATATATATATATATATATATATATATATATATATATATATATATATCTTTATTTATATACAGTAAATGTTGTAGTAACCCCCAAGTAGTTCCCATTCAAATGGTTCCCTCTCAAGCAGCTCTCCTACCTGGTTCAGGAGTAGTGACCTGGATAAGGGCTATTTTTAAATGATGCTCAGAGTATACATTTGGGGGGGGTTGTTTGTTTGTTTTTGACATCTTGTGATCAGTTTTCCTCTTATTTGAATTGTTATAATGGCACACAGAGCAAAAAAAAACAAAACACCAGAATAGTTTAAACCTGTTTCGCAACTTGTAAAACAGGCTGTTTGGTATTGAAACGCCTAGAAGAGAATTGTTTTGTAAGTCTCTTGTGAAGAGAATCATTATGAAGAATAATAAGGCAGTGCATGATTTCCACATTATATGGTGTTCCCAGACATGACTATTGTGTGGTATTATAAGAATATTAATGGAATGAAGGCTATTCTTCTTTGTACGTCAGTGATTTTCATCTTCATTTTTTCAGTGTGTTATGAATAAAGATAGTTTCTCTGTACATTCCCCATCTCCTCATTTTTTTCACTAAAGAGAAAGAGGACATGTTTTCCTGTATGAGTTGAAAATAGTCCCAGTCTAGGGCTGTCAGATACTTGTATTTTCATTCACCTCCAATGAACTCACAAAACATTGTACAGGTACCTGTTTGCTGGTGGTCGGAAAAGGGGAACTTAGGAAAGAGGTGCAATTCTGGAGCAAACCAACTGCACAACAGGTCATAAAAAACAATTCTCAAAATTCTTACTAAAGGGATAGTAATGCTTAAACTTAAGTAGATCTGTGCAAGTCTTATCTCCCAAACCTTTATGGTTTGAGAGATATAACACGCTAAAATTCCCTCCTCCAGGTTGCTTCACAAAAGTCTGTCATCTAGCTGACAGCAGGAGATTCTGGTCGCGGGATCAGCCTGCGGCTCATCAGCAGTGCTGAAATCACGCTATTTTGAAATAAATACTTCATTGGAACGGTCTACACAGTGTGCTTGCAAACCAGGCACACTTTGTAGACTGTTCCAATGAAGTATTTATTTTGAAATAGAGCGATTTCGGCTCTGCTGAATCGATACCGACCGGAATCTGCTGCTGCTGGCCCATAGACACTGAAGCAGCCTGGAGGAGGGAACATTAGTGAGTTATATCTCTTAAACCATAAATGTTTGAGAGATATAACACACTAAAGTTCCCTCCTCCAGGTTGCTTCACAAAAGTCTGCCATCTAGCTGACAGCAGGAGAGTCTGGTCGCGGGATCAGCCTGCGGCTCATCAGCAGTGCTGAAATCACGCTATTTTGAAATAAATACTTCATTGGAACGGTCTACACAGTGTGCATGCAAACCAGGCACACTTTGTAGACCGTTCCAATGAAGTATTTATTTTGAAATAGAGCGATTTCGGCTCTGCTGAATCGATACCGACCGGAATCTGCTGCTGCTGGCCCATAGACACTGAAGCAGCCTGGAGGAGGGAACATTAGTGAGTTATATCTCTCAAACCATAAATGTTTGAGAGAAAAGACTTACACAGATCTACTTATTTTGTAATGCCTGCAATATTAAATAAAGTGACATTTAAACATTGCTATCTCTTTAACTAAAATGGGGTTTTAACCTATTGAACACTACAAAGAACTGCAGTTATTTGCTGCTGCTGGCCCATAGACACTGAAGCAGCCTGGAGGAGGGAACATTAGTGAGTTATATCTCTCAAACCATAAATGTTTGAGAGAAAAGACTTACACAGATCTACTTATTTTGTAATGCCTGCAATATTAAATAAAGTGACATTTAAACATTGCTATCTCTTTAACTAAAATGGGGTTTTAACCTATTGAACACTAGAAAGAACTGCAGTTATTTGCTTTCATATGGTAATTGGTATTTGGTATATGGAAAGTATACATTTTTATTGCTTTGGATAAAGGCTGCAGAGACATTTTCAGAAGTTTAGGAATCAGACATCTAAAAAGTAAAAAGAGTACAACCTCCCCCCACCCAAAAAAAAAAAAAAAAAGAAAAATCTAGCCCATATTTATAAAAGCAAATCTGAGTTACTCTGGAGTAAACCATCTGCACCATAGGGGCAAAATAAAAATTCCTAAATTCCCATACACTTAAATAGAGCATTTAACCCCCTGTATGCTAGAAAAGTCACTGCTTTTCAGTGCATTGGAGACCTCTCTAGCATTGAAGGGGTTAACATAACAGGATTTGTTACTTGCCCCCTATGGTGCAGTGGTTTACCCCAGAATAACTCCAAATTTTATAAATATGAGCCTATTTGTCATACCTATAGGAATTTATCAAATGGTGATACTATGCTTGGTGATCCATTTGCTATTATTCACTTTTTTGACAAGTAATTATCTAGGTTTATTAAGGGTCTGTCAATGTCTTTACACTGGCACATATATTTCTTTAGTTTGGAGAAGGAAAACCTATTATATAGCATTCAGAACTATGATGGACTTTCCTTTTTTGTACATCTTAATCCCTTGAGAACCAGAGGTTAGGGATGGGTGAACATTTTTGTATCTAAAGTACAACGTGAAACACGTCACTGTTTGCTTTATGCTGAAATTTCCGCAGAGAGTGCTGTTTTCCACTTTTTTTTTCCACATTGAAATCAAATGTAATAATGTAATTCCCTCCCCGTGCATTTCTTCATGCTAACTCAGTATAAAATGTTGTGTGAGTTTACTGCATTGTCAGTATGTGCTGGAAGACAGAGGGAAAGCTGCTGAATGCATGAACTCCTTTGCCTTGTCCCACTGCACTGGTAGCCATAGAACCAATCAGATGTTAGGCAGATAGAGACTGCGTCCCCAAATAAAGTGTTACTCTAAGTTGATTGGCATGATTTATTCAATGAATAGTCTAAAGAGTCCCCTTTGACTCCCTTTCTCTGGATCTTTGCTATTTTGGACTGACACGGATACACCTTTGTAGCCGCATGGAGCCCAGCACAACGGCCAAGGACCACAGGGATCACCTGGAATCTGTCACAAGGAAAGTCTTACCCTATATAATAATTCGCTAGGATGTTTGTCAGAAGCCGTCACGCGCAGTGGAGACTACCCGAATGCACAGAATGCTGGGAGTTCTGTGCTGGGAGCATTCTGTGCTTTCGGGTAATCTCTACAGTGTATGACTGCGTAGGTGGCAGGAGGCGGAGCAGGACCGGCCTCTTAGTGTTGCATACCCCTCTGGCAGGCAAAGGGTTAACATCACCCGGACCTTGGCCCGTGTACACGGGCTTTTACACTAGTTATGGACAAACAGTCAACTCACTACAGAAAACCTGATTCAGAAGTCAGCACTCAAGTCATGTTTCCTTCTGCAGATACTTGGAGACACTTGGTGAAAGGAGCTTCTGCATAATTAACTAATAACAATTTGAACTTGCCTGGTATGCCTGTGTGAGGGTGGTAAGGAAACACAAACATCAATAAGCTCTTAGTGACCACCACCTGTCCTGTGCATCCCTTGGAAAATTTGCTCCTGCAGCCTAGCCTCACTATGGCACTCGTCTTACTGGCAAAAATATGAATATGAAATCTGCTTATTCTGAACAAAGCAGTTTTCAAGATTCGTTCTACTGTCCAGCCATCCTTAACTTCTTCATGTTTGTTTTTTATTGCATATATTTCCTATATAGATTTGATAATTCTTGGCCTACCAGCTGGGAGCCTGTATATTGCTAAATCCTGTGAAAGGAGATACGCAGTACAAACAGCATGCAATACTAATTAATAATAGTCCCCCACCTTATGGTTTGTTAGTATTCCAGGAATAAAATTATATAAAATAATCTCTTTCTGTTTAAAATACATTTAAACTTGATTTCCAGAGGCATTTGTGCTATTATGTGCATAATCAGCATCACTCTAGCTATACTCTTTCCCATTATTCTTAGTCATATGGAAAATGTAGTAGTTGAATAGCAAGTTGCAGGTTGCAATGTTGTTTACACAACAGTACAAACAATACAATACATATTTCCCTGCTGTAGTTCTATTAACTCTTTGAGTGCTAGAGAATGTCCAATGCATTGCAAAGCAATACACTGGGATAGTTTTGCCACTCAAAGGGTTAATGTCAATAGCACACAGACTACTTATCAGAACTTACTTCTCCCTGCAGTGAATCATATTAATTACATGTTCAGCTCACCAATGGAAATGCAGAACCCCCTTGACCAAAGCCATAATTTATTATGATGAGACAGCAAAGGGCGTAAACCCAAAGCTCTTCCATCAGAGAGCTGCATATTACATATGTAATAAATGTCTGTGACTGTGGTGATCAGCAGAGCCCTGCCTGGTGCCTTCTTGCACTGGAAGTCTGTGACATGCAAGTTGGGGAATGTTCTGCTTACAAATACTCTTGCTGGATAATGCAGGCGTTTGAATATTAAACCCTTGGATATCAGATACAAGAGGAAAAAAACAGCACAATACCACTCTAAGTGTAACATGGGTAAATCTTAAATACAATATGTATATTCCCCTTTCCCCTCCATTATGGGTACTCACAAGTGATGAGGCTACTACAGCCTCTAGGATATAGGCCTTGACTGGATTGGACCTCTAATCCTTGTTAGTTACCAAAATGTCTCCTCTCGTCCCTCCTTATGGTGCTGCTTAACACTCCTCCAAATTTTCGTCCCGGAACTCTGTCATTTTGGAAGTATATCTTAATTAGGAGTAATATGTATATGGCCAAGGAAACAAAAAAGGCTAGGACAACCGCCTCGTTATCAAAAGATATATATTTATTAAAATGATATTGAAATTGGAATTAACAAAATTCTGTAATTTTACATTAAATGGTGACAAAAAAAGAGAGAGTTAGCAACTCTGTTCCAAATATGCAATATTACGTAAATTTGTTTATTCCAATTTCAATATCATTTTAATAAATATAAAAATGAATAAACAAGCCTTTCCTGTTCCCTTAATACTGCCCAATCTCTTATCCCATTCTCCTCTAGAGGAGTGGAGGACATGTGGTAGATGTTAGCCCTGGAAAAATCTATGCGGTCTACTGTCATCTTGCCAGCCTCTTCTGAAACCTGGACCTCTTGGTGGGCCTTAGATGTATGATCTCAGAGGTATGGAATGGGGTGGCTGGATCTGATCCCATTGCGGCCTTCCAGGTATCTCCGACTGGGTCAGTGACTTGTTGGCTCTGAAATACCATTTTGTTCCCTTACCCCTTCTCATCCACATACTTTTCCCCTTATTCTATTCTTCTCTCTTTCTCTTTCCTTTTTTCTTTTCCTCTTTCTGTCTTTTCTGATGCTATGGATGATGCTTGATTTTTTTATTATTATTATGAGCAGCTGTTATTTATTGTGTTATGTTTGATTATATACAAAAAGTTGTAACCATACAGGACTGCTCCCATTGCCCATTTGGCAGACGGTTTCCTTCAGTGAACATACCATAATGTCTCTCCTGTATGTCTGTTTTATACTAATAAAGCTATTTTAAATAAATACAAAAATAGTGGGAACATTAGATGGGTTCCATTGCAGGTGATGACTTTATCACTGGTTTTATCTCCAAAAGTTCCAATAAAATGAATCTCTATAATGAAATCCAGCCCACAAATTAGTTAGTTACAAACAAATGCATATCTCTTTAGCACCTTGACAGTCACTTGGATAATTTGCCCTTTAATATATTCTCCTCATAATGTACAATATGTTTGTATAAGAAATTTCCTTAACATTTATTGTTTGGTAAAATGTTGTTTTTGATAATCCTAAACTTTTCTTCCTTACAGGCTACCTGATGAAAACACATTTGTATATCAGTGCACAAAGCTTTTTAAAGGGATAGTATTACTTCAAAATTACTATCCCTCATACTGTAGCCCTTAATAAACTGAGTTAAATGACACTAGCGCATCTCTCAAACCTTTATGGTTTAAGAGATAGCCACTTTCAAAGTTTCCTCTCCCCTGCTGTCAGCGTTCTGCTGCCAGCAGGGGAATCCGTTCCCGGGACAGGCAAAGGCTCTTAAACAGAGCCAATATCTCGTTATGGAAGGAAAAATGATTCATTGAAACAGTCTTCTACGTGTGCTTGGTTACCAAGCACACGTAGAAGACTGTTTCAATGAATCATTTTTCCTTCCATAACGAGATATCGGCTCTGCTGAAGAGACCTCCGCTTGATGCAGAGACCGGATTCTCCTGCTGGCAGCAGAACGCTGACAGCAGGGGAGAGGAAACTTTGAAAGTGGCTTTCTCTTAAACCATAAAGGTTTGAGAGATGCTGCTGGTGTCATTTAACTCATTTTATTAAGGGCTACAATATGATGGATAGTAATTTTGAAGTAATACTATCCTTTTAAGGACAGACCTGCCAGCACAGCTTATATGCAGTGCTTATATGTAGGTTGTTAATCCAGAGCCTGTACCTTAAAGGGTTAGTAATGGCATATAGAAATAAAAAGTATTATTGTAGATATTGAAAAAATAAATCCATCAATGCCAGCCCTATATCTCAAACCTTTATGGCTTGAGAGATAAAATGTTTTAAACTTCCCGCCTCCCTCCCCTTTCCCTGATATCAGCTGTAAAGCTGACAGAAGGAGATTCGCTTCAGCAGACTTGAGGCGGCTCTTCAGCAGAGCTGAGATAGCGCTGTTTAGAAAGAAATACTTCACTAGAACGGTCTACACAGATTCTCGGTTTGCATTTTAGATTGACTTGAGCTTTGATAAAGCAGCTTTTGCTGTGAAATGCGTTAGCATTTAAGTCCACTTTTTAACTTTCAATATTGTTATAATTATACGTGATGAATATATTGAAGATTTTCACTACCTGGATATCAGCCATTGTTCTTCGCCTGTCTGGAGGTGTTGTGCTGTTGAAGCTGTGTTGCTGTGTGTCAGTGTTCCAAGTGGAGATGGATCGAATTTCTCCATAAGCATTGCTGTCAGATCATCTGGTATCAGTTGACTGACCATCTTAACAAGTGAGTGAATTATCATCTCATACACTACACATTCACATTTATCGTATTACACTATTGGGCGCTCCAGGTTTTTTTGTTTTTCATGTTAACACATTTGGGATCTTCAAGCTGCTCAGGGAGAGTCAGTCACATGTGAGCAGCCCTTTATACATTGAAGTATCACTGTGCTGAGGGCAGTCAGATTTCCTCAGCTGTTTATTCTCTGGGATTGGTATATACCTTTAACCCAGCCACTTGCTTTGTGAGTAGCCACTTTTGGGTGTTGGTGGTGGCTATTATCACCTATTGATCCCGCACAGGGGCGCTTGTTCGTTGTCTCCCGTTTCTTGTTTTACTACGGTCTACACAGTGTGTCTGGTTTACAAGCACACTTTGTGGCCAGTTCTAATTAAGTGTTTCTTTCTACATAGCGCTGTCTTAGCTCTGCTGAAGAGTCGCCTGCTGGTCCTGGGACCAGGATCTTCTTCTGTCAGCTATATGCTGACGTCAATGTAAAGGGAGGGAGGGGTGAACTTTAAAATGTTATATGTCTCAAACCATAAAGATTTGAGAGATAGGACTGGCATCGATGGATTTATGGTTTCAATATCTACAATAATACTTTTTATTTATATATGCCATTACTAACTCTTTAACACCACTCCCATACCAGACAAAAGAAAATGGAAGGATTTTGGGCTGTTTACTCTGATGTTGTTAAGTAAAACAGGGCACAAAGGAACAACAGGAACCAAAACAATCAAACACTCAAACATAGATCCCCATTTTTGGCACAAGTTGCATAAAGCAGCCACGTTTTCATGTTAAAAGTTAATATACAAAAACAGGAGTTAGATAGGTGCATAGGTCTATTACTATATTCTGTGTGTATTTGTCAAACACATTTTCTACCTACACGTGTAAGAATTAACCCACTGGGGATGAGAAACAATCATTTGCACACCACTCTGGTCTTAAAGGGGTTAAGAAAAAAATAATGTCACTACTTACAAAATGTTGCGATCCAGTATTATAGATACTACCAGTTCATTCCTGTTTGAGTAATAAAAGCCCACAGGAAATCAATAGATATTTAAGCAAAATCTGGTAAACATTTACTAACGACATCTGTTTGGTACTTATCACCAGGGACATATTCAACCTGCTCAGACAGAAGGCAGGATGATATACTGTACTTCCTACCATAATACAGGAGGTATGAGACAACAGACATTCAATTTACTTGATAATATTGTCATAGGACCTTCACCAAAAATATATTCATACAAATTAAATTTGGGAATAAATTGAAAGATTTTGATTCACTCAGGTTCACTTTTACATTTATTTTTTTTTGCAGTTAGTTAAAGTACATTTGAAAGCTTTAAAAATCAGTTTTAGTAGATCCAACCCAGGAACTAAATGCTGCTGCTCTCAATTTTCAATTTAACTTTACTTAACTAACAGAGAGTTTGGAAAACAGATGACTGCTTGACCTGTGTTGACGTCACAATTGGCATCACCAGGGGGCATGCTTGAGGTTGTAGGATGCATCAGTATAGCCCAGAAATAACATTCCAAGTAGTGTCAAAATATTAAGCTTTGATGCTGCCTTCAGTTCATTTTATCCATAGTACCTCATTTAAAATTAAAAATGCATCTGTTGTACTTATACTTCAGCCAGACTTTTGGTCTGTAAATACAATGTTTCATTAGAATCTAATATCTTCAGTTGTGCCCTTGACACTCATTTGAGGGTTTTTTTTTTCAATTTTTGTTGTTTTTATTTTTAAGCCACAATAACAATCTGAAGCTGAGGATTCAGGGGCATTGCTTTATCATCACTGGAAAATAGTTAAACATAAGTAAAAGACTATCATTTATTTAATGTTTTTTTCAAGGTTGTGTATAGTAGGTTGAGGTCTATACCCCAAGACCACTGTCCAGTGGATGGGATGCTATAATCTCCCACTCCCCAAATGTATGGATTTAGTGGTAGGAATCCTACTGTTAATCCTCTTCCACAACCAAAGTCCAGGGAAGACTCTGGGTGTGAGCTTGTTAGAGAATACCAAAACAATAGCAATGTTCAGGGGTACATACACCCAGATTGTGGTATAACTCCAATCTGAGTGCATATAGATTATTTTGTGTAAGGACCCCAACCCTAATGAAAGATTAAGATGTCTAATCTTATGTGAGCAGTGTCTTCCGATCCTTTTCCAGTGTATGCTTTAACTGTTATACCATTAGACTTAGTATGTTATCACCTATTGTATGGTATTCAGGAATATGTTGTACTTATAATTATATTAATAATAACAATTCCTCATCAGACCCAAAACACATGGGCTGAAACATTAGTAAAGGACCTGCCCCAGTCCAAAGGCTAAGGGATTAATGGAATAGTTATCCCCTCTCACCCCATGCCACAAAGGTAGGATAATATTATTTCTTGTGCTCCAAAAACAAAAATCAAGTTAGGTATCCCCTCTTGTCCCAAAAGTAAATTGTGTGAGGGGAGTAGTGTAGTTGATTCCCTCTCAACCAGACAAACATGTGTTGGGGATGATGTATAATACCAAACAATTATGAATAAAGGTGTGCTTTATTTTTATTAAAAAGAAAACTTACATATTCACTCAGATCATAACCAACCTCTTGAAGAGGAGGCTGCCACATTTGTGTTGTTCATGTGAAAGAGCTGTAAGAAAACCATAGAAAGATTAACAGACAATGTAGGAGTCAACATTAACAAGAAATATCATTCATTAACCTAACAAAAAGATATTTCCAAGGAACAACCTATTTGAATACTGTTATGTTATACACTTGATAATCATTTTTCCTTGTTAGATACATTTATTGATATAAATAGTTAGAAATATTATTTAATAAGGAAGAAAAGTACAGCAAACCTACTGCAGTATACAATTTGGTAAGTGATGGGAATGAAAATTATATGGTTTCATAAGTAAATAGCAGAACTGAAAATATATCTATCATTAATGTTGCATATTTTTATAGACCCTGTAGATTTGACAGGTTTGGCTTCTTGAATATGGAAGTTCTAATATTAATTATGTGTCAAGTGTGAACCACAACAATTTGAACAATGAATCTAATTCTTACTCTCAAAGGTAGGGGTATCCATTATTGTTGCAGTAAAAAACAAAATGCATACCATGTGATTTGAACCAACTGCTATGCCTGCTAGTGGGAGTAACACCTGGCCACAAATTAATGATCAATTTTATCTAAATCCCTACAAGGGGAAAATTAAAAAGAAGCTTTGGGAGACTTATAAATGCCTAGAAGAAAATGAAAGTAGTAGGAAGGAAGCGGGAAATATTGATGATGGTGTTGATATAGAATATATCCCTCCATCGTCCTTTCTCTTTTGATACATATGAAGTAGGTGGTGAGAGTGATGATGATATGGCCAGAAAACTAGCTGAAAGAAAAAGGTTCAGTCATCTACAACTGAAAAGGACCACTATGTCTGTTTATAAACCCTTTGTGAAGGCAATGGGAAAGTATGACTATTGACAAGCATAAATGCCTAATATACACAATTATTATCTAAGTCATCAGGAGGAGCATCAACACTTACAATCCCAACTCCCATCCAGTTGGTACACAGCAACGCAGGTCATCAATATCCACAACCCTGGGTGTGATGTGTGTATTTGCTCTTGTTCAAAATGCAGCATCATTGACACCCACAGCTAGTACTTTTGCAACATCTAGCCCCTGTAGTTGTCTTAGGAACCCCTCAGCCTTTTTTATATGCTTTATATATATATCTTTATATATTAGGGTATTTTGTGTACTATTAGAAATATATTAAGTACATGTTTTAAGCTATTTTATTGGAATAAAAAGGTTGTAAATTGATATACGGTAGACTGTCTCGCTCTCCGATTATTGTACAGTTTAGGATTTTAATTTGAGGGTTCTATCCATCGACGGGCTTATGTATTGAAGTGATACTTATTACAGTAACTAGTTACAAATAGTTGTAGTTGACCACTGTGGGCATAGGGCGTCATGATCACACCTTGTTGTAACTAGTAATATATATATATATATATATATATATATATATATATATATATATATATATATAAAACTAAAAATGTTGTACCAAAAATATTTTCCCAAAAATAGATCAACTAATAAAAATGATCTAGTAATATCTGGGTCTCACTTCAGACCAATGCCCACACGCCACCTCTTTTGGACTGATCTCCATCACTTAAACATCTTCTGAAGGCTTATTTACTAAGTAGTGTTGAGCGAGCATGCTCGGCCGATGCTCGGATCGGCTCGAGCATCGCTCTGCTCGGCACATGGCGGTACTCGTACGAGTACCGCCATGTGCTCGCCCGCCATGTTCGGGTGGCAGGGATCTGTGCCGGAGGAGGCACAGATCTTGCAGACGCTCCGCTGGACCACCAGGGACTGGAGGTAGGGGGCATTGCGGAGATGAAGGGGGCATTGCGGAGATGAAGGGGGACATATGAAGGGGGACATTGCGGAGATGAAGGCGGACGTATGAAGGGGGACATTGCGGAGATGAAGGCGGACATATGAAGGGGGACATTGCGGAGATGAAGGGGGACATATGAAGGGGGACATTGCAGAGATGAAGGGGGACATATGAAGGGGGACATTGCGGAGATGAAGGGGGACATATGAAGGGGGACATTGCGGAGATGAAGGCGGACATATGAAGGGGGACATTGCGGAGATGAAGGCGGACATATGAAGGGGGACATTGCGGAGATGAAGGGGGACATATGAAGGGGGACATTGCGGAGATGAAGGCGGACATATGAAGGGGGACATTGCGGAGATGAAGGGGGACATATGAAGGGGGACATTGCGGAGATGAAGGGGGACATATGAAGGGGGACATTGCGGAGATGAAGGCGGACATATGAAGGGGGACATTGCGGAGATGAAGGGGGACATATGAAGGGGGACATTGCGGAGATGAAGGCGGACATATGAAGGGGGACATTGCGGAGATGAAGGGGGACATATGAAGGGGGACATTGCGGAGATGAAGGGGGACATATGAAGGGGGACATTGCGGAGATGAAGGCGGACATATGAAGGGGGACATTGCGGAGATGAAGGGGGACATATGAAGGGGGACATTGCGGAGATGAAGGCGGACATATGAAGGGGGACAATGCGGAGATGAAGGGGGACATATGAAGGGGGACATTGCGGACATGAAGGGGGACATATGAAGGGGGACATTGCGGAGATGAAGGCGGACATATGAAGGGGGACATTGCGGAGATGAAGGGGGACATATGAAGGGGGACATTGCGGAGATGAAGGGGGACATATGAAGGGGGACATTGCGGAGATGAAGGGGGACATTGCGGAGATGAAGGGGGACATTGCGGAGATGAAGGGGGGCATTGACCAGGCACCCTCCCCTCATCAGAGCAGGGGGTGCCTGGTGTAATGCTCGAGTCCTCCCATTTAATGCAATGGGGTTCGGGTGCTCGGCCGAGCACTCGAGCCTCAGGGGGTGCTCGGTCAGAGCACCCGAACACCCGAGCATCGGGGTGCTCGCTCAACACTATTACTAAGCAGAACTGGAGCAATTTTAGGACAATCCATCTGCACCACAGAGGACAAATTAATATGTTCTTTGATTGAAATGGTGCTAATAATTGGAGTGATTCTGGGGCAAACCAATTACACGGGACAAATGGAAATTCCCTTTGATTGCAATGGGGCTTTTAATCCCCATTTCTAACCCCATTTAAAGCAATAGGAATTTTAGGGATTTTAATGTCTCCTTATGATGCAGTTGGCTTACTCCAGAATTCTCCATCTTAAGACTAGAGGTTTCCAAAGCAAATTGATATTATTTATGAACCTATTTTCGAATGCAATATGATGGAGATCTTTGTAGCATTCAAACCCCTATTTCAAGCACTGGTAATTTGGGAACTTTTATTTGTTACATTGGGTTGTTCTACAAATTTTCCTAGTACATCAGCTTCAGTATGTACCAAATTTGTATGTATAATAACATGAATGGACTCTGATGTGATTCCCACTTCAGATGAATGATGTGACCCCACCCCCTTTAGACTGGCCTGGATCAGTCAAACATCTCCAGGGGGAGATGTATTAAGGTGTGATACAAAGGGGATAAAGAGTTGATAACTTTTCAAATGTAATGAATACTCCAGTTCCTATGCTATTCTGTGGGGCCAATGAACTAGATTTCTCCAATTTGCGAAATCTTAGAGCATAGGCTCAACAATATAGCATAAGAACTGAAGAATGCATCTCACTGGAGACATCATCTCCACTTTATCACCTCTTTGTTACATTTTAGTGCATAACCCCCAACAAGGTTAATGTAACAAGCAAACAAGAGGGTTATGTAATAAGGTATGCTAAAGAGATAAATACTTCTCCATTGATATATTTTATCCAATTCCTATGTTATTCTATTGAGCCTACGCAAGACCTATCATGTTGGAAAAATATTATTGCATTGTCTCCATAGAACAACACAGGAATAGGAGAAGTGATATTACTGGACAACTCATCTCCCTTTATCACCTCTTTAGCCCACATCAGTACATCTCCCCCCTGAAGTAATTCTGGGACAAACTAAAACACCTTTTGATGGAGACTGATCTTGTAATCCTATGAATAGTGATGAGCGAGCGTGCTCGGCCGATGCTCGGATCGGCTCGAGCATCGCTCTGCTCGGCACATGGCGGTACTCGTCGAGTACCGCCATGTGCTCGCCCGACATGTTCGGGTGAAGGGGATCTGTGCCGGAAGAGGCACAGATCTGAAGAAGCTCCGCTGGACCACCAGGGACTGGAGGTACGGGGGCATTGCGGAGATGAAGGGGGCATTGCGGAGATGAAGGGGGACATTGTGGAAGAGGGGCATAGACTCTATGCCCCTCTTCCACAATGTCCCCCTTCATCTCCGCTATGCCCCTCTTCCACAATGTCCCCCTTCATCTCCTCTATGGCATAGGAGATGAAGGGGGACATTGTGGAAGAGGGGCATAGCGGAGATGAAGGGGGACATTGACCAGGCACCCTCCGCTCATCAGAGCAGGGGGTGCCTGGTTTAATGCTCGAGTGCTCCCATGCTTTTCAATGGGGCTCGGGTGCTCGGCCGAGCACTCGAGCCTCAGGGGGTGCTCGGTCAGAGCACCCGAGCACCCGAGCATCGGGGTGCTCGCTCATCACTACCTATGAATGCTAGAGATTTCACCAACCCTTGCATTGGACTTGTCTGGATCAATCAAACATATCTTGAGGAAGGGTTATGCACTAAGATGTGAAAAAGAGGTGATACATTAGAGATTAATGTCTCCAGTTTTATAAACTTTCCAGTGTTATTATATGGACCCTATGTACCAAGATCTCTCAAGTTACAAGTGCATTGGCCCCACTGAATAAAATAGGACTTGGGATACAGTAATGTATGATAATACCTGAAATGGTGAAATGTGTCTAGCGATGTGTGGTCATCACTTCTCACTTGGCGAATACAACACAGTTCACCATATGTACTAAGAATTAGACAAGCAAGGGGAAGGGGACTCACTTTCTTCATTAGCATATAGGGTTGGCATAATGCTGGTGATATGTAGGAGTGGAGAACTTCAGCATTAAGAGCACCCCCCATTAACACTTGGACATCTCTTGAGGGAGGGTTATGCACTAACATGTGCAAAAGAGGTGATACATCGGAGATGAATGCCTCCAGTGTTATAAACTTCCCAGCGTTATTATATGGACCTATGTACCAATATCTCTCAAGTTACAAGTGCATTGGCCCCATTGAATAAAATAGGACTTGGGCGGTTACAGTAATGTATGATAATGTGGGCATTTCCCTCCAGGAATTTGGGGGAGATGCATAAGGGTCACTGAAACGGTGAAATGTGTCTAGCGATGTGTGGTCATCACTTCTCACTTGGTGAATACAACAAAGTTCACCATATGTACTAAGAATTAGACATGCAATGGGAAGGGGACTCACTTTATTCATTAGCCTATAGGGTTGGCATAATGCTTGTGATGTGTAGGAGTGGATAACTTTAGAATTAAGAACACCACCAGCCCCTTCCTCCTCCATTAACACTTGGAATGATACAGCTCTCTGCAATGCATGTGTTGCAAACACCTGTGACACTCAAAGGGTTATACATAAATAATTTGCTGCTTCACTCACAGACACAGAGAACCAGCAAAGCAGCTGTTACATCCAGCTGTTTCAAGTCCACAGCAAACTATTCACTGATCAGCTGATTGGTGTAATCAGTAGACTCATAAGATACTACAGAGTGCCTTGCGAGTCTTCTGTTTACATGAATTAGCTTAATGGAGGATAGCCCACTGTGGACTTCAAACAGTTGATTAGCCTGTTGGTTTATGTAAAGACAGAATGGGCAGAGAACTGTTATACCTAACATTTGCTCTACTAGTTCTCTGTGTCTGTGAAGAGGGGCAGTGGATTCATAATGTTATAACCCTTTAAATGTCACAGGGGTGTGCAACATATTGCTGAGCAATGCACTGCACATCTATATGGCACTCAATGGGTTAAAGGAAGGAAGCTGTTGTCTGTTTTGCAGTAGGGAAAGCAAACTGTCATTTATTCCTCCATAGAAAACTATGGAAAGATCCAAAGATCCATCTAGGTTTGGTGAAGTTGGGACTGTGCACTCCGACAGGACAGCCAGCTATCGGAAGATTAATGCATGTGGTGAATAACCATATTAACATATAAATACACCCACAGGAATATAATGATAGCTCCTTAAGCAGCATTTTAATCTTCAAGTGAGCCGATTGTATTCCCAGCCAAGTCGTAGCAAAAGCATGGCAATACCAGTTTATTTGTGGTGTATTCACAGGGGTATGATTGAAAATACATTTTAATACTTATGATGAGATGGAACTGGTACAAATATGCCACAATATCACCAGCCTGGACCCTTATCAAACCTTAGTGCTTTTCCATCATGGTGTCTGGAGTCCGTGTTTTTATTCTGTGTTGGCAACCATAAAACATCTAGAATCCATTACCATGTATTTCCTTACCTCTGAACTCTTATTCAGAATGATTTCGGGCCCACAGAGGAGTTGCTTGGCAAGCACTAATTATAATACTGTTAGATACTGTTCTACTATGTTTATGTCTTGCTCTTTTCCATCAGCAGAATTTGCCTACTAACCCCCTAGCTGATTGGAGGATGAGAGAAGCATTGCTCCCTGCCAGCAATGAAGCAGTTAACAGTCAATATAGTGTTGCTTTCTGCAGGACTTTAAATGGATGTTTTCCCTAACTTTCTCAGTCTCTTTGTAACCCCTTGTGGACAAGACGGGTGCAAAATGCATTGCTTCAAAACTGCATTGTCCTCTTCTTTGGTCCTCAAAGGGTTAAATTGCTCCTGAAAGAGCCTCAGGGAGTAAAAGAAGGCAAGATATAATGGGTCTTATTCATAAGACAAATGTGGAGTCATTATGGGGCAAACCATCTGTACCTTATGGGTCAAATAAACACTCCCATTAACCCTTTGAGCACCAAAGAGGTTTCCAAACATGCTTGGCATTCAAAGGATTAATTACCATAGACTTAAATCAGTAGAATTGTTTACTTCTTTCCTATGGTACAATTGGTTGCCCCAGAATGTATCTACTTTTTACTTGTGCATATGGCCCAGAGAAATCTATAACTCTAGAGAGAAGGGGGATTTGAAGAAGCATTTACCCTTTGAGTGCAACAGGGGTGCACAATTGAATGCAAAGTATGCAAAGGGTTAAAAAATGTATTTAACTATTCTTTTTTTTAATTATAATTAAAATATATAATATTTTTCTGAGTAAAGCAATGTGATTACAGCTCAAGCAAATTTTGTTAAACTGCAGTTTTCTATTGTAGGCACCAGGTGGTGCTGTCTTTATTATTTTCTATGGAAAGCCAGAGTCATTGTCTCATGTTCTCTCACAGACTACATTATAAAAGCAAATTGGGGCTTTTGGACCCCAGTTGGTGCTGCTGATATAAAAAAACGAGTTTGATTTGTAAGAACATTTATCTCTTAGCAGTGGATGGTACCCTTGTTTTACTCTGCAAGAAAAAACTCATAAGCTATACATTTTCAATTTAAAATAACACTGCTTCTTTAAGGGAATAAAAATCCATAAAGAGCGTTTCAGCAGAGTTTGGCTGCTAACCCCTTGTCTACTTGTAAGAAGACAGAAACATTGCTCTCTGCCAGCAGTGAAGCAGTTAGCAGACTAAATCATGCTGCTTTCTGCAGAAATTTAAATGGTTGTCTTCCCTAACCTTTCACATTCCCTTTTTAAATTGCTCCTGACAGAGCAGCAGAGGAGCAAAGGGAGGCAGCACAGAGACACAGCCAAAACTAGAGATACAGAATGAAGGGTGTACTAATACGATTCCATGGTAATATAGGCACTGGAAACACATTTTTAGTACTGCACCTGCTTAATCCTTTGAAAGCCAGAGGGGTATTCAGGACATTGCAAAGCAATGCATTGTGAATCCCTCTGGAACTCAAAGGCTTAACATCAATTTGTTATTCTTTTACCCTGAATTGTCTTCTTTATGCACTGTGGAAGTGTATGGTCATTTCTGTGAGTTCTGTTCCTTTGCACCTTGTTTTACATCATATAACAAGGAGCCAAAGACATCATTGCTAAATTACTTAATATAACAGCAAAAAAATCAAGACGCTCAAACCACTCTGTATACAAGTATATGAAATGGGAGATCAATTATTCGAAAATTATAACAATTCTCTGCATACCTTTAAAGGGATAGTAATGTTTCATAATAAAAGCAGCTCTAATTAATCATCATAGTATTTGGACTTTGGAGAGTGTTATTTCAATTCTGTCAGAGTTGTAGTTTCAGAGTAATTCAATGACAAAGTGTCCCCCTCCCGCCCCTTTTACTGATGTCACACTGTTCAGCCACAGCAGAAGGGAGGTGCCCAGGTAGACTGCAGAGAGGGACAATCTTCAGTTAAGATAAGGGAAAAACCTGAAAAGCTTGTCAAGGAGGGCAGGGATTTCATTGTTTTCATAGGAATAAGAGTGTCCCCTTCTGTTATCTGTCTGGTCTATAGACTGCATTCCACATCTGAGAAGAGATTGCTTACACTAGGTAAAAGGGGTGGGAGGGGGAAACTTTGCTTGTGAATATCTCTCAAACCATAAAGGTCTGAGAGATAAGACTTATATCATTCTTCATGTTTTTTAATGCCTACAAAATAAAATAAAGTTAAAACGAAGTATTACTATCCCTTTAAAAGTGTAATGCATGTTCTATCCACATCGTCATGTGCCACCACGAGGTTCTTCCACCGCCTGTAGAGATAAAGTACATGTAATATAAATGGTATACCACGTTCATACATTGAGGATAAAACCAAATGTGATTAAAATCAACAATCCTTTATTAATATATACTTCCAAAATACAAACAGTACAAGACAAGTGTATAGAGGGTTTAGTGGGCACCTCTCTGCAGTAGTCTCTTAAACAAATCGGATCAATGCGTTTTGCATGTAAACAAGCTTACTCATGATCATGACATGTACTATGAGGTACTGTTTGTATTTTGGAAGTATATATTAATAAAGGATTGTTGATTTTAATCGCATTTGGTTTTATCCTCGATATATGAACATGGTGCACCATTTATATTACATGTAAAATTATTCAATATCCCTGTGCATTGTATAGCTTGATTGCATTAAAGTCTTAAAGTTGTCAGAGTATGTGAACTGGTTTATACTAAAGTGATTGTACACTTTAGTACCTACCCAAAAGTGTTGGTACATGATTTATGTGATGTCCAGGGGCAGACAATAAGCTATGCTGGTATACACTTTTATCCCCAGGGAGGCTGATGTTCTAAGAAGGGGAAGATGAATTAAAGTGTGATAAAGGTGAGATAAAGTTTCAGTGAGGTGTACTTTCCAGTGTCTTTGTTATCCAGTGGAGGCTATGCAGAAATATTTCTACAGTGTAAGAAATTTTAGTGAATAGACTTCATAGACTAACATAGAAACTGGAGAGTTAAAGGGATAGTAATGTTTCACAAAAAAATCAGCTCCGATTAATCTTCATAGTATTTGGGCCATGGTTAGTGTAGTTTCAATACTGTCAGACTTGAATGATAGAGTATCCCCCTCCTGCCCCTTTTACTGATGTAACACTATTCACCTTAGAGCAGCAACACTCTCCGGATGGATCGCAGCAAGGGACAATCTTCAGTGAGCATAAAGAAAAACCTGTCAAGGGGGGCAAGGTTTTCCTTATGCTCACAGTAAGAAGATTGTCCCTTGCTGTGACCTTTCCAGTCAAGAGACCAGATTCCACATCTGATGGGAGGTGAATTACACTAGGTAAAAGGGTGAGGAAGTGGATATTTTATCATTCAATTACTCTTGAACTACAACTCTGGCAGTATTGAAATAACACTCTCCATGCCCCACATACTATGAAGATTAATTGGAGCTGCTTTTTTTGTGAAACATTACTATCTCTTTAATGTTCCAGGATAGTTTATCTCAACGTTATCACATCTTTAGCATATGCACCCTGTAAAGCAATTCTGGGGACCCAACTGCACTATACAGGAAAAATAAAAAAAAATCCACTTATTGAAATGCTAGAGATAGCACAAACGCATTTAAACTCGAGCTTTTAAGGGGTTTAAAATCCCATTTAAACCAATTAAAATGTGGAATTGTTTTTGTCTCATGGTAGAAATGGTTTGTCCCAGAATTACTTGGGGGGGATGCATTAAGATTCATTCTTTTGTTGAAGTGTGTCTGGCGATGCATGGAAATCACTTCTCTATGGAGAATACAACACACTTTGCCATATGCACTAAGACTTTTGCTGTGTAATCGCAAGAAACTCTGGTCTCTTTATCATATAATGCTGGCATAAAAGCCTGATGTCTTGGGGAGGGCAGGAGGGAGAGCAGAGAGGACACATTCTCAGAATTCAGTGCCAACAATAGCAATAACCCTCACTCTTTCTTTTGAGGGCACAATGCATTGTTTACCATGTGGATCACAAAGGGTTAAAGGGCTTCCTGTCTGCTTTGAACTAAGTAGCCAAGTGGTTGCTCACAAAAACTACAAATCCCATTACTCTGCAATGCATTGCACACCCCTCTACCATTCAAAGTTTTATAAGATACACAGTGGGCCTCCACCCTAATGTTCCTATGAGCTGTTACTATTCACACAGCTGATTTCTATAAACAGACACTCATAACTCTTCACAGCGCCAGTTTGACATGATAAATGTAATGGAGTAGCACCACTGTCCTTGCACAGTGTGCCCATAGCTGGGAACTCTCCAGTTTTGCCCCAGAAACTGTGGTTTTGTTTCTGTATTACCAGGCTCCGGGGCAGAGGCTGATTCTCTGGATGTGGGGAGTTTCTTCTGAAACACTGCCCACATCAGCTCGTACCCTGTCTGTTTCTCCATTTTATGGTCCTTCCCCAGCATATTTATTAGAGATTTTTACAGGTCTGTGAAGCCCCGCCCCCTCTCCCGATTAAGCTCCACCCCCTTTTGGCACAAACCGCATCATCTGTCTTCCTCAATGTCTATTTACATAGATCAGCTGTGAATAGGACAGCTTCTGTGTGTATCCTGATAGAAACATTGCGTCCAAGAACATTTAAATGCTAGAGTAATGCACTTCACATCCATATGGCTCTCAAGGGGTTATTTAATGGGATTTGTAGTGTTTGTGAGCAGCTACTTGACTGCTTAGTTCAAAGCAGGAAGGAAGCATCTTAACTCTTTGAGTGCCACAGTGGTCAGCAGTGCTTACCCCACTGGCACTCAGACAATTAAGGGAAGGCTGTGACAATGGCTGTGGTTCCATAGCACTAGAACACCATAAATACACATATATAATATAAATACAGTTAAGAACCCAGGTGAATCAGGTATGAAAGGCAGCAAATGATTTCAACAAAATAATTTCTTTAGAAGCCATTTTTAATCTTAAGTAGTTTAGTAAGTTATAATAATAGTAATATGTATAGGATAGGACTTGCTTGAAATGGGGTACCTTGGTGGGGTAAGTGACCTTAAACATTGACCAAATTCTGAAACAAAACCCTCATTCGTTTTAAATAAATGTGAGCACATTGGTATAATATATGCTTTACACAGGGTTCAAAATTTGGAGTACTTTGTATGGATTAGTGCACGATTGCTATAGAATTATGACAACTTTGCAACCCTCTGGTCAGAGAACTTGGAACTTTGAACTGTAACAGTATAGGCAGCTATCACAGCTTAATGTATGTGGCCAGGTGCCACATTAACATATAAACACACCCACAGGAAAACAACATTTCATTAAAGCGGAACTTTCATTACATATATATAGAGCCCCAAATCATAATTACAATAGCGATATATATAGACTTACTTGTATTTTCAAGTATAATTGCAGCATTAATTTAAATAGACCTTTTTACGCAGACAGGCAGAGGGGAACAGCGCAGACATCTTCCACAATTGGTGAGTTGAATGCCTTTGTGCCTTAAAGGAGCAGTAAACTTTTTTTATGAAAAAATATATATTGTAGGGATTTTCCTACTGAGTAAAATAAGGGTACTCCCACTGCCGAGAGGTTTATATTTCCAGAGTTTTTACAGTTTAAACCCATGTTTTTTTACATTAGCAGTGCCCTCTAGTGGTCAAATTCTAAGTAGATTTCCCGTTAGATTCTATTGGAGAGGAAAGTCAGAAAAGTCAGAGACATACAGTTCTCCATAGAATGTGATAGAAACTGCCAATCACTTCCTGTCAGTTAGAACTATCAGGAAGTAAACATAGTAAACTCACTTCCTGATTATTTAAACTGCTATAATATTTGAATAAAACATCTGACAGAGATGGGAGTGACCTTGTTTTATTCAGCAGGAAAAGCTCTGTAAAATGTGTTTTCATAAACTAAAGTTTACTGTTCCTTTAAGGCACTGGAAGGGACTGACAGTGCAGGTGCAGAGAGCACCTACTGCAAGATCCCTGCCGGTGCCTGTGTGCCTAAAAAGTTATATTTCTCACTAATGCAGCAATTATTCTTGAAAATACAAGTAAGTCTATGCATATCGCTATTGTAATTATGTTTTGGGGCTCTATATGTATGTGATGAAAGTTCCTCTTTAAGCTGAATTTCAAAATGCAAAGGAGACATTGTCAAAGTAGTCACTGCAACATCATAAACCTGGCGAAGGCATTGTGAAAGCATAGGGATGTTGGAGTATTTGTGGAGTACTCACAGAGAGAGATATGATAGGAAATACATCTTAGTGAATATATCTAGATGTAATTGAAGCAAATATGCCATTATATAGCCAACTTAACTGCTTATTGAACCTTAGTACATCTCGCCCTAGTTCTTCTTACTACCTCTGCCTTGGGGTTATTTAAGCAAATTAAATTGCAGAAAGTAAGTTGCAGGGCTGGTGGAGGTGGAGGGGAGAGAGGGAAAGAGACTGATTTTAATTTAGGCATACAGTGAGTGCTTGAAAGAAAGGGATATTCAGACAGCACAGATTCAGGAACAGAAAGAGAGAGAACTATAGAAACCTGGGTAAAGATAATGTACCAGAGCTCATAAGATGGATATAAAGATAGACTGCGATTCACAGCATGATAAAGGGAATGAGAGGACATGAGTTAATGAGAGGAAAAGGGAACCAAGGGATGGAAAGATTAAGGAGGAGGAAAGCAATGGGATGTAAGTATGAAACAGCTAGTAGGATATTAGACTACGATGGAAAAAGGAGATATAGGTAATGGGTTATGGGAGAATTTAATACTATGGTGGTCAGTGAAAAGACCTTGTGAGTGACAGAGGGTCTAAATGACATTAATGTATTGATGACTGGTTGATAAAAAATAAACAATATATAATCTGGAGGGTGCTAACCAGACAACTATGCATAGCTTTACAAGCCCTTGTGCTTCACAGTGTATTATATACCTGTTTGGGGTTAAAAAGACCAGAATGGAGATTGTGGTAATAAAAAAGAAATCCTGCAAGCACACATAGAAGACCTTTTAAGTTAAGGATTTATTTTTTATTACTGCGATCTCGGCTGAGACCAGGACCGGATTCCCCTGCTGTCAGCTAGAATGCTGACGTCAGGGGAAAGGCAAAAAGAGGGAAATTTGAAAGCAGATACGTCTCAAACCATAAAGGTTTGAGAGATGCCGCTGGTCTCATTTTACTCCGTTTTTTATTGGCTCCGTTTTTTAAGTATTACTGTCCCTTTAACATTTAGAGTTGGGGGCAATGTGAAGAGGAGGACATTGGGGGCAATGTGGAGAGTTGGGGGCAATGTGGAGAGGTACATACTGGGGGAAATGTGAAGAGGAGGACATTGGGGGCAATGTGGAGAGTTGGGGCAATGTGGTGAGGAGGACATTGGGGCAATGTGGTGAGTTGGGGGCAATGTGGAGAGGTGGATATTGGGGGCAATGTGGAGAGTTGGGGGCAATGTGAGGAGGACATTGGGGGCAATGTGGTGAGTTGGGGGCAATGTGGAGAGGTGCATATTGGGGGCAATGTGGAGAGTTGGGGGCAATATGGTGAGGAGGACATTGGGGGTAATGTGGAGTGTTGTGGGCAATGTGGGGAGTTGGGGGCAATGTGGAGAGGTGGATATTGGGGGCAATGTGGAGAGGAGGACATTGGGGGCAATGTGGAGAGTTGGGGGTAATGTGGAGAGGAGGATATTGGGGGCAATGTGGAGAGTTGGAAGCAATGTGGAGAGGAGGACATTGGGGGCAATGTGGAGAGTTGGGACAATGTGGAGAGGAGGACATTGGGGGCAATGTGGAGAGTTGGAGGCAATGTGGAAAGGAGGACATTAGGGACAATATGGAGAGTTAGGGCAATGTGGAGAGGAGGACATTGGGGGCAATGTGGAGATACCCAGTGGGGGCAATGTGGTCAGGGGGCCCCATGTTAATTATTGCACAAGGGCCTGGTGACTTCTAGTTATGCCTCTGCTCAATGTAATATTCAGAGCTGTAATTCTGGAGGAAACTAACTCCACCGTAAGAGACAAATTCCATTAATTTAAATAGGGGCTTTTAACACATTGAATGCCAGAGAGGTCTCCAACAATTTGAGAAGCCCCATTTGAATCAAAGTGAGTTAGTGGAACATTTATTTGTCTTCTGGGGTGCAGTTGGTTTATTCCAGAATTGCACCTATTTAGCTTATTGAAGTGCACATTATATATTACATCTCTCGAAGTAATGTGCCATTCAGGATTTTGGTACACTTCAACATGCAACTGATAAAGGTAGCAATCCCCCATATTTATAAAAGCAAGCTAGAGTTATTCTGGAGTAAGCCAACTGCACCTTAGGGGGCAAATAAAAGCCCCTAAATTCTCATGCACTTGAATAGAGCTTTTTAACCTCCTGAATACAAGAGAGGTCTCCAATGCCTTGATTTGCAAGGCATTGGAGACCTCATTAGGATTCAAGGGGTTAAAAGACCAATTTTATTTAAAAGGATAGTAATGTTTCAAAATAAAAGCAGCTCCAGTTAATCTTCATAGTATTTGGACCATGGAGAGTGTTATTTCAGTACTGTCAGAGTTGTAGTTCAAGAGTAATTGAATGATAAAGTATCCCCTCCCGCCCCTTTTACTGATGTAACACTGTTCAGCCAGATCAGAAGGGAGGTGCCCAGGTAGACTGCAGAGAGGGACAAGTTTCAGTGAGCATAAGGAAAATCTGAAAAACCTATCCAGGTGGGCAGGGTTTTCCTTATGCTCACAGTAAGAAGATTGTCATTTGCTGTGAGCTGTCTGGTCCCACGACCAGATTCCACATCCGAGGGGAGGTGGTTTACACTGGGTAAAAGGGGCAGGAGGAGGATACTTTATCATTCAATTACTCTTGAACTATAACTCTGATAGTATTTAAATTACACTCTCCATGGCCCAAATACTACAAAGATTAATTGGAGCTATTTTTATTGTGAAACATTACTATCCCTTTAAGAGGAATTTTCATTTGTCACCAATAGTACAGTTGGATTACTCCAGAATAACTCCAGTTTTCTTTTATAAATATGAGATATTGGGCGAAATGCAAGAAACGCGTGCAGTCGCTATTTACAGTGTACTTTTGATGGCAAAAGGATTAGCACCAAAATGTTAGTGAATTGCACATGTTTTTTCTCAATTAGCAAATGTTTGCTTATTTTTTGAGAATGCGTTGCAAGAAGTGGGTGGCTAAAATGTCCGCCATTTGTGAGAGGATTAGGAATTGCGCCTAATTCAGCAAAGCAATTAGCACACAATTTCATCCATCTAGCTAACTTTGCCATTAATTTAGGAGCATTCACATGTTTCAAGTAAAGACACAAACAACCAATTATGGGTTTAACTCAGGCCACAGCTTTATTTAAAATGACATGATAACCTTTTCAAACACAGACTTTAAGCCCTTGCAAATCTCTCAATTTTGATAGGCCAAACCTGCCTACCCCTTTTAGAGTACTGGCTCACCACAACTTGTTCTACCATACCGCGCCACATTAGCTGGTCAATGCAGCTCAATGAGGCCGGTGTCTAAACCCGTGACACAGTCCGGGTGTCAATTGCCCCTAGGCCACTGGCCTACCAACTTCATGTAACCATATCCAACTTAAAGACCTTCTCCACATTGGCAATGGCCCAAAGCACCCCCAAGCTGTGACTAAAATAAAGAATGACAAATCCAACAGACCCCAAGGCCCCATACCATATACCACCCCCAAACCATAAAATATACAGGGAGGGAGAGAGGCACGCTGGTCCACTGTAACTGAAAAAGGAAGTGACCCCATAACTCTGCACCTATATATACCCTTTCCTAACCTCTTCGCATATCACTTCCTGTCCCTACCTACAGACTTTCTTTGTCACCCCTCAGCTCAGACATGCCTCCCCTTCTTATTTTTCACAGGGAGTTCTAACTTTGATGTTTATTTAGGCACCAGTGCTATTCAGTATCAAGGGGTTAATAGGTTTCTTGCATCAAAACGTGAGCAATCGCAAATAGCACATAAATGTATGGCTTGCATTCCTCTATTGCTCCTTGGTATTGTGCAGCGCAGTACAGCTTGGTTTACAGTCTAAGGTTGAGCAGAGAAGAAGAACACAGTAAATAAGTCTCACATACATCAGCATACAGACGGACGGTATTCTGCAGCCAGCTTCTTTGTATGGCACTGCAGCAGCAGGCTCGGGGATTGAGATTAGCAGAGGAAACCCACTCAGTTTAAGAGAAAATTGAATGCAGTAAAAAGAGACAGAGAGAAGCAGAGACTTGCCAATGCCCCAGCAGTTTTAATGAAAACAATTCTAATTTGTCTTTTAACGTCCCTTCCCTGCCCCCATTTACTGTCTGCTCCCCCCCCTCCTGCTTGTCTATTACTACCTCATTCCTTCTCTCTGTCCATTGTGACACATTTTCGCCATTGTTATGTTTTTCTTCTGTATTTCTCCAGTTTTGTCCGTGCCCTCTGTCTGAATCAAACAATTAACCCTGGGTGGGCAATGCGATGTCTTTCAGCTGCTGCCAGGCTACAACTCCTATTATCCTCTTCACATTAATTACCCCTTCGATAACCCCTTGAGGACCGTGGGGATGTGTAATGCATTGATCTGCAATTCATTCCACCCCTCTGGTCCTCAAGGGGGTTAATTTATTTTAATATAATTAAATTCACTTTTTTTCTTGTCAGCAATATTTCAGACTAATCCCCTTTCAATATTAATACCTTGAGTGACTGAGGGTGAAAACGCAAATAGTCTGGTCCTCAATGTCTTAACCCTTTCATCACCAGAGGGGTGTGCATCGCATGGTGAAGCATACCTCTCTGGTCCTCAAGGGGGTTACATTATCAGTGACGAACTGAGTAGAGCTCAACATTTTTGTCCTAGCCATATGCTAAATAGTGGGTGTGGCCAGAATAATACCAATGCCCTTGTAAGGTCTCTTTCGCGCAAGATAGAAACGTAGAAGCGTTCTCCTGCATTCATCCAACAAGCCCAATGTAGGGAAACATGTCTGACAGCTAGTCCATGTAAGAGCTAACAAATATTACTGTTTGGTGGCAACATGGGTAGGAGATTCTTTGGAGGTTGATATTATCATCTCAAACTCCATCAGCACTCGTGTGAAAGGTATGCTGGCAGCCCATAGGACTCTGTGCAGATCTTCCTTACTGCAACTTTCCTGTGTGATGCAGGCTGAGTTTAATCTATACCTCCCACTGTCCCAATGTACACATGCCAGTAATTGGATTTTCAGGCCAATAAACATCCAACTTTTATAGTCAGGTTACTCCTTCTACTGCATTACACTTGAGTTAGGATATATTTCTTCTTTGATGAATGTGTTTTGGAATACTTTAACTGGATATGTTCTTCACCAGATTTATTATTTTTGCGTATCAGCCACATAGCCTTGTAAGAATAGACGTAGGAGGGTAGGGGTGATATTCAAATATTATTTTTATGTTTAGCCCCTTAAATGCTAAAGCGGTATCCAACACATTTTGAAGAAACATGTTGGAGACCTCTCCAGCATTCCGCTTTGGGGAGAATTCATCAAGCAGTCAATGGCTCAATGCTCCAAGAAATCAGAAGATTTTACTTTAGCCATTCTCCAGTTTAGCAAAGACCGATTCACATGTGGCCATTGCTTATTCATCAATGATCGATGGCCAGATGGTAGAAAAATTCCATCCTCCAGTTTCAAGATGGTGGATCTGATTGCAGGCAATGGGGGGCAAATGTACACATATGCATAAAATGTGTGAGGGTGTGTGTGTACTGCAGAAATTGTGGCATTTATGACATGTTTCAACTGTATTTCCCTGCTTCACATGTGCAAAGCAGAGAAATATGATCAATCATTAATGAGCACCCAAAGGTATCAATCAATGATTGCAAATCATTGTTGGTATATTAGTAGCTTATTTTGGTATGCTGCTTTTCATGTACCTGTATGGATAACATCTTGGGGTGCTGCATATTTTTAATGAAGGCTAAGATAACCAAGGTAAGGCCCTGCCCCAGCCCTGCTACGGGTTTATCCCCTTTCTTTGCTAATTGTTCACTTTGGCCAATCACAAGGAGCGCCTCCTTATAAATGGTTTTCTCATGCTGCACTGTCAGGTTGCTGTGACTGAATCAATGATCTGGAATTTCTTCTGCATTATATGACCTCATGAATTCGACCCCAGCTTTTGCTGAATTTCCCTTGATCTATATTCATGACATTTGAACCTTGTCATTGATTTGGCTACTCTTTGGTCAACTACTACTCCCTTTTCTGGTTCTACGACTAAGTATTACTCCTGTTCCTCAACTTTACTATCCTGGATTCCTGATCCACAGATGTTGAATCATCTTCCTCATCATACCTTATAATTCCTGGAAAGTTCTATGTAGTATTAGAAGAAGAAGAGAAGATAGCGCACCAAGGATCTAAGTGTAGTATATGGCAGACTGAGAAAATATTATTTCAGATGCATCATAACATATCAATAAAGGAAAAAATAGATAAATGGAAATGTTGGTTTTGTAATAAAAATAATTATGTATTTATTAAGGATAAAAAAACAGATGATAAAAATAAAAAGTATAATAATAATGTAAAAATAAGAGCAATAATCAAATACAGCATCAATAGACAACAGGATACTGTCTGATAATAATAGTAAAAAGAATTGGCAATAAAATAAGAGGGAATGGGATAAAAGAATTGTAGTACAAATGAGGCACAGCTCTACAAGAGATGTGGTTATTATGGATAGCTATAAAAGCTAAATACTAAGGTATTAGACTATCTGGTATATGAGTGGTAATGTGCTGAGAGTATTGGCGTTAGGGTTAGTTAAATATTGAAGTAGAAGACTTTCCACTCTTGGATATGCTCTCACCAGAAGTATCCAATAATAATGCAATAAGCACAAGCTATATTAATCCACTCACCAGATCGCCCCTTGGAGACATGCACAGCAGAAATCAGAAGATAGCTACAGGCTTGTTACAAAGGATGTTGAGCTCTCGTTCTCTCCAGGTACCGCTTGTGAGGTCCAAGATCTTAAGTCCTGGTGCAGCCAGTTTCAGAACATAGTTCTGTTTCTGACATATTCAGTGTCTCTTTTCAATAAGCTGGCATCATATGTGGGGAAGGGAATAATAAAAGAAGTATATCCCTTTTTCACCTTTATCAATGCATTTCTGGGCTATTAGCCCCTTCATCAGGAAAAAGTTAGGGATTTTTTTTTCTTCACTATCCTGACAGAGTACCAGCGTTCATACAGTGCATGAGAAGGCCTTGCTTATGCCAACATTATTTCACTGCTGGGACACATCTTACATGAACTGCTGCTGTAGACTAATTTCCTCTTCATAGACCAGAGGTGCTCCCATCTAGTTCCACTTTTCTAAGGATTCTATATTGCAGACAGTCTGAAACAATTCCTCTACTGATCAATGATACAGTACACAGTAATTTCAGTGTTCAGGGCTACACATAAATGGTCTGAATGTGTCTCCTTTTACCTGTCATCTGATGACAGTTAACCTTCATCATTCTACAATGGAACTACTCTGCTTTACAGTTCAGATTTTGTCCTTTTGTATGTGTACATAAGACCTGGCCTACATACAATCCAGGGGTTCAACATCAAGGGCTTTTTAAGAGATATAGCCAGAAGAGTTTGCAATCAAGAGAGTGCTATCTGCTGGTCTGTTCTCAAACTCCACTGGTTTGCAGCCTATGTCCTACTCTCCCCCCACAATTATTTTTCATTCAAAGAAGCATGTCCAGTATTGAGCAGTTCATCTGAAGACTCTTACTATAGGAGTATGCTTTATGGGTGTGTTAGAAATTGGTTATAGCTAGTTACTACATAATATTACTAGCACATCCATACAACATGCTCTTTATAATGTGAATTATTTATTTATTTTTTAAGTGAAAGTATTTTACCGAGAAGAATACATTGAGATTGTCTCTCATTTTCAAGTATTTCCTAGACCAGAGGTTCTCAGCCCATGCCCTCAGTGGCCACTATCAGGCCAGGACTTAGGAATATCCCTGCTAAAACACAGGTGTGTTGATCAGAGGCTCATTCATATTGATTAACTCACCTGTGCTCTAACAAGGGAATCCTCAAATCCTGGCCTGTTAGTGGCCACTGAGAGCACGAGCTGAGAACCACTGTCCTAGACTAATTTTATCTTTTTTTTTTTTTTTTTTTTAATCTTTCTCTGAAGGGTGAAAGGTTAAGTTGATCTTGCCGGGACTAAAACCTGCAACCTTGTGGTTTTAACAGATTCTACAGCTGGTGCATTAACCAACTTGAACCATTTCAAGAGACTGCAATGAATTCATGGAAATTGTTATGTACAATTATTCAGTTTTATCTTGTTTTTTGCCACTCTGTTGAATGCAAGATGCACTCAGTGGGTCAGAAGGGTGTGGGTAGGGGTGGGCGAAAAGTGTGAACAGTTTCCCGCAAAAAAATGTCACGAAAACGTGCCGATTTTTCTCTTTTCCCATGAAAATTTTGCCTTTCCACCTATGTAAATATGTCCTCCTTTTTACCTATTTTAACGAATTTTCCGCCTATGTTAACACATTTTCCACCTATTTTAACACATTTTTTGCCTATATTTCCTATAGGTAGTACATTTCCCACTGTAATATTACTTCTTCTGAGGGCTGAAGTTTAGAAATAAGTGGCTGAAAGTCAAAATTGTGAGTCCTACAGCAAAATTTGGCTTGAAAAATGTGTTAGCATGCAGAATGCATTTGTCCTTTGCCCACAACACTTTCTTGCTTAAGTGACACTGGCACATATTCAGGATGATATCAAGTATTAAAAAAAATAAAGTACAACCTACAGTGTGGCAGATATGTATTGTAAACAAAGATAGAAAACCCACAGCGCTAAACCACCATGATTAATATATTTAATGTGAAGGATGTGAATGAATCTAGTTATTAAGGTATGGAATGCTGCAAGGAAAGAGGGGGCTTGTCCCCAAGCCCCCAAACTTAGGAAAAACCTAGAAGAAACTCAAAAGCAAAAATTAACCTGCGCTGATCCATACTGATAATATAAATTGTAAACCCCGTAATAAGCCTTTATCATAATTGTGCTGTGCATATATTCAGGATGATATCAAGTAATAAAAAAAAAAATAAAGTACAACCTACAATGTGGCAGATATGTATTGTAGTGTGTGGGGGGGCTGGCATGGTGTGATTTGTGTATGTATTTTTACAATTGTCATACTCTTTCCTCCTTCTCAGATTATTGACACATATTATTTTTCAGTCATAGCAGTGGTCCCAAGTGGGATAGATGGTGGCAACCCTTCTTCACATCTGTCCTCCACCTCCTCATCTGTGCTGCTGTTAATATATTTGTCCTGGCTTTGTCTGTCATGTTTGGTTTCTGCTACTACTACAACTACTGGAGCTAGATGTTGATGTAATTCTACTGCCACTACTACTAGGTGTCAAAGGTCCAGCATTTATAGCAGCAGCACCAGAGGTACTTGTCATATCTAACATAACCTGTGTTGCTGGGTACTCAAAACAGGTGTGTGGCTGAGTGGGACTTGGACTTTGAAGTGGCAATGATGCTGAGGATGACTGATAGGGTTACTGTGTGCTTTTTGACATCTGTACTTGTCCAGGGTCAGACTTTCCAATGGCTTTCTCAAACAGTTTCTAGACAGACACAGTGCTCCTTAAAAGTGGTGGAAGATAGAGCCTTTGACTTTCTGCTAACCTTATAGCCCTGTCATCATCCTCATTCTCAACTTCATCTGTATCTGAACAAGAGAATGATGCTTGAGGGATATATTCTAGATCTGTATCATCATCAGTCATCATTAGGTCATCCGCATCAGCATCACCTGACAGTTCTTGCCCACTACTACCCTTATATTCCTCTAAGCTTTTGGAGGTCTCAAACAATTTCTTTTTACTTTTACTATAACAAAATTCACTACTACTTTGAGGACAGGTGTTTTGGTGTCTCACTGTCTGATGCAACAGGCGGTTCAGCTGCTACACCTTCCTCCATTATGCTTTTGCCAGCATCATCAACACTTGAATGTGACTTGTTGCATCTTCAGTGTTCTTCTTATATATTTCTACTGGCACTGGTGGTGCTGGAACTAGTTTTGCTGGGACCTTGACAAACTGTGTCCTCCCTTGGAGTAAAGGGATCATCATCATTGATTGCACATGCTGCAACAACCATTGCTACAGTAGGTTTTTGGACTACTCCCCCTTCCCCTTGTGCATTTTGTAGACATTCTGCAAATACACTGTGTTTTTTTTACTGTACAGTGCACAAAACAAAAGATGGAGCTGTATGATGCCTTGCCTAAGCCCAGTCAGCTATCTGTCACTGTCACCTAAGATATTTCGTTTTTATTATTTTTTATTTTATTTTTTTAAGTTGTCCACCCTGTTGTCTTATCACAGTCTGTCCAAAAAAAATTATAACTGAAAAAAAAATCAACAATGTTTTTCCCCAGTAGTGGAGTAGTAGTGGAGTATTTGGGGGACAAGCTCCTTCCTCCCTTCTTATCCACTAGAGTGCCCCCAGACTCCCCTAATACAGAGAACAAATGTCCTACCTAAATGACTTCCTAAACTAAGCTTCAATTACCCTTTATTTGCCTATCTCCTCTAGCTCAAAAACATGCTGCTCTCTCCTCTCACAAACACAGAATGGCTGCTGTGAGAGCCTGACAGCCTTTTATATAGCTATATAAAACTATTGTGTGATGTAGAAATATTTCTTCTCATTGATTTCAATGGGCGGAAAAGGTGGAAAAAAAGTGAAAAAAAACTGTACTTTTCGCGGGAAATTTTTTGCCAAGCGGAAAGTGCCATTATTTGCCGATTTCATTTTGAGGCAAAAATTTTCGCCCACCCCTAGGTGTGGGTTGCAAAGAGTTGTTTGACTAGGAATAGAGGGAAGGTAAAGCAACTGAAAGATTCAATTAGTGTTCAAAGCACACATGTATTATCCCTGATTGTTCACATGTCTAGTTTGAGAGTTATATCTCTCAAACCAGACAAGTTTCAGAGATCGGACTGCCATCAACTGATTTTTTTTTTTTAATATCTGCAGTATTAAATCTAGTAAATATAATCCATTACTATTCCTTCAAATGGTTGTTTTTTTGAATCCCAAGGTGCAGTTGTTATTCTTTAGAATTGCACCACTTCTCCCAAGGTTCTAAATTTCCCCCCTCCTGGGACGTTTCACAGAAGTCTGCCCTCTAGCTGACGGCAGGAGATTCTGGTCCCGGGACCAACTGGTGGCTCTTCAGCAGAGGCAAAATAGAGCAATCTTATATAATAATGCACTAAGGATGTTTTTCAGAAGCCATCATGCGCAGTACAGACGGCTGCATGCGCTGCAGTCATCCGCTCCATATCAGCCTCGATTGGCCCATGTACACGGCTTTAAAACTAGTCTAAAAATAAATACTTAATTAGAATGGTCTACAAAGTGTGCTTGCAAACCAGGCACACTTTCTAGACCATTCCAATGAAGTATTTATTTTTAGATCATGCTATTTTTGACTCTGTTGAACAGCCGCCGGCTGTTCCCAGGGACAGAATCTGCTTCTGTCAGCTAGAGGCTGACATGTATGAAAGGGGCAGGAGGGGGGAACTTTAGAACCTTATATCTCTCAAACTATACAAGTCAGAGAGATCAGACTACCATCAATTGATTCATTTTTTTAGTATCTGCAGTATTAAATCTAGTAAATATAATACATTATTATCCCTTTAAGGCCGGGATTCATCAAGGTGCAAATGGCTTAATGTGCAAGAAAATCTGAGGATTTCTTTGGTCATTAACCATTCACCCATTCATCTACTTTTGAACTGTATCTGGCCTTCCCTTATTCTTCAATAAGCGATGGTCAGATAGGGGCCAGATTCTATTGCAGGTGCTAAATATTAACTCCAGTTTTATCAAACATTTTCCTATTGAAGTCTATGGGGAAAACTGGAGATAAAAGCAGTGATAACATTAGCACCTGTAATAGAATCTAGCCCCAGATCTGCAAATGTGGGGCTGGATTCTATTAGAGGTGCTAATTTTATCCCTGCTTTTATCTCCAGTTTTCCCCATAGATTTCAGTAGGAAAATGTTTGATAAAAAGGGTGTTAACATTTAGCGCCTGCAATTGAATGTGGCCCGTGATCTGCTAGCTTCAAGCTGGCGGATCCCATTTGAATACATGCGGCGAACACACGCATACAGATTTTTTCTTATGCATATGTGTGGGTTTTTCCCTGGACTGGGTAATTTATACAATTTTCATTGCTTCGTGTAAGCAAAGCAGAGAAACACACAAAATCATTGATGAATACCCGAATGTATCCATCAATGATAGTGGCGAAGAGCGGCGTATTTGATAAGCTGCTCTTCCCCCAGTTTAATGAATCCTGACCTAAGTGTCAGAGGGGAATGCAACACAGTGCAAAGCAATAAGTTTCGCACCCCTCTGGCACTCAAAGAGTTAAGTTGTCTTATATGGGACCTTATAAAAAGAAAAAGAAAAAATAAGACACTCCTAGTGTAATAAAATTCAGGTCATACACAATCCCTCCTTTCGCCACTTTAAGAAATTCACTTACAATGAAGATGTTCAGTGTGACACTTATATGTTCACTGAAATATGCGCCAGAGGGTTTCTTTGCAACTGTCACTCAAACAGTAACACCTCTCCAGGTGGTCCTAGATATTCTTTTGGGCCGCTCCTTATACAACCACTCGGTAATAGTACATATACAAAAAAACAGACAAGAAAAGGGAGCCCAATAGTGCCTATTATCATGACTGATAATATTGTATATTGTTTTAAGGTAATTTTAAAAGGGTGTGACCCTATTTTTTATTAATTAAATACATTTTTGGAGACTATAGCAGCTTTTTTGAGATCCTTACAAGAATTTGTAATTTGAATGCTGAGATTATTGAATTGATGCACTATCCCTATTCCAAGGACCTGAGCAGGGACAGGTTTAAAATTCCTTGTATGCCTGATTTGTTGTGACTGTACATAAGTCCATTTACAACCACCACACTTGTCTAGTTCAAGAAATATAAGGTTCTAAACTTCCCCCATCTTGGGACGTTTCACAGAAGTCTGCCCTCTAGCTGACAGCAGGAGATTCTGGTCCCAGGACCAACCGATGGCTCTTCAGCAGAGGCGAAATAGAGCAATCCTTTATAATAATTCACTAAGGATGTTTCATCGTTTTAAGAGATGTGTCAATAACGATGATAGGCATTATTAGGACTTTAAACCCCCTAGAATACTAGAGAGGTCTCCAACATATTGCTTTGCAATGCATTAGAGAATGCTGTCGAATTCAAGGGGTTAAAAGCTCAATTTCAATAAATGGTGTATGGAGGTTTTTATATGCATCCCCTATAATGCACTTGGTTTATTTCAGAATTACTGCAGTTCATAGTAGATAAGCCCCAAGTTGTATGAAGCAGGGCCAAATTTGCCCCAAAAATTTACATTAACCCTTTGAATGCCAGAGGGTTATGGAATGCATACCCCCTCTGGCACTCAAAGGGTTAAGAATCCCTGGTATAATAATTATAATTATTATTATAGTACCAGAGATTCTTAATGTAATCATTTGGTTCTAAGAAATTGGGGTAAATTCCTCCCTTCTTTATACGTGTATTTAGAGCTCATTTCAAATATTTTAGAAGGAATGCCTGAATTGAACAAATCAAAATGATACCTATGAAAATACAATATACTAATAATTTTAGCCCCTTAGATAAGACTGACGTTAATACATGTATATGTTTGATAACTAGGCTTCAGACATAAAACAGGAAATGAATTTTTTTTCTCAATAGAGAATCGTTTTCCTATCTGAGAATTCTACTCCACATCTAAAAATGGTGGAAATCCTATTTTTAATAATGTTATAATCCTTAAAGGACAAGAGGAGTGTGCAACACACCAAGAAGAAATGTGCTGCACACCCTTCAGATCCTTAAAGGGATAGTAACACTTCGTTTTATCTTTATTTTATTTTGTAGGCATTTAAAAAACATGAAGAACGATATGTGGTTTGAGAAATATTCACAAGCAAAGTTTCCAAAACGGTCAGTGACCAAAACGGTCAGATTTGGAATCCAGTCCGCAGATTAACTGGTGGCTCTTCAGCAGAGTCGAGATCCCAAGATATAAAAATAACTATTTCATTGGAAGGGTCTAAAAAGTGTGCTTGCAAACCAGGCACTCTTTGTAGTCTATTCGAATGAAGTAGTTCTTCTTATATCTCGTGATCTCGGCTCTGCTGTAGAGCCACGGCCGGTCCACGGACCGGATTCCAAATCTGAGAGCTAGACTGCAGACTTGACCATTTTGGCCAGTGAGGGGAAACTTTGCTTGTGACTATCTCTTAAACCATAAAGGTTTGAGAGATAAGACTTATATCGTTCTTCATGTTTTTATAATGCCTACAAAATAAAATAAAGCTAAAACGCAGTACTACTATCTCTTTAAAGGGATAAGAACAGAATTAATATTATCATGGCCATGGGATCTATATACAACATAATACACAATTATAGTCTCCTATTGAAGAGTTGCATTTTTACAGTTTGCCAGATCTAGACAATTACATCTAAATTGTTGCTTAATTATATAACCAGGAATGTTGTGCCTGAGATTTAATCCCTTGAATGCCAGAGGGGCATGCAATGCATTACAGAGCAATCCATTGAACTCCCCTCCCCCAGCAATGCATTCAGTACCCCTCTAGCACTCAAAGGGTTAAAGACAAAATGGACAAAATGTGGTCTGAACCAAGTGCACCATAGCTACCAAATGAAAAGCAATGTTTAGAGATCTCAGAAGCAATCAGTGGGATTTTTTCACTTGTCCCCTATGGCAGAGTGGCTTTGTCTTAGAATCAATATGACTTTTATGTGTCCCTTAGGAGCAAAGTTCATTTGCCCTAGAATTGTTCAATATATGTCTTTATATATTCCCCTATGCATTGCAGTAAGAAGCATGAACATGATATAATACCTTTAAAAACACTGGAATCAGGGAATTAAAGGGATAGTAATACTTAATATGTAAAAAAATATATATTGTTGTGTTTATCCCCATGAGTAAAACAAGGGCACTCCCACCACTGAGAGGTGTTTTATTCAAAGGTTATTAGAGCTCAAACATTATTTTTAGGTGCAGTATCTTAATGGCCTGAAATGTTATGGTGGCGCTGTTGCTACACCATCCTATGGACAGCTCTGGTCAATTGACCGTAAAGCGCCATAGGATGGTATAGCAATAGCGCCACTGTACAATTTCAGGCCATAGTAATACTGCGTTTAAAAAAAAATCAGATTTGGGCTATTATAACTTTTGAATAAAACATCTTTATGCAATGGGAGTACCATTGTTTTACTTAGAATAAACCCTAAAACATATATTTTTTAACTATTAAGTATTAATATACCTTTAAACCCTTAAGGACCAGCAGTCCCAGGGTGTGTGGTCATTTAAGGACCAGATAGTGACTGACATTTGATGTGCCGGCACATGTGACTGATCACGTGTGCCGGCACACTGAACAGGGGATTGATAGTGTTAGTGAACACTCCAGTCTTGGTGCTGTCAATTTCTGTCCCCTCTATTACTCCCACAGGAGCAATGTGAATAAAAATACTTGACGTGCCAGGACCGTCTCTGGTCCTTAACGGAAAAAGAGCAGTGACGGTTCTGACACGTCACTGGATGTTAAGGGGTTAAGCAAAGAAATCAGAGGATATTTGCCTATTCTTCAATGGCCGGATTATACCTGAGCATCGATCATTCATCAGTGAGCGAAGGGCAGATAGTGCTACATATTCTATCTGCCAGCTTCACATTGATGGCCCCATTATAATTAATGGGGTAAAAACACAAGTCTACTCATGCACTGCATGAGTATGTGCACAAAATGACCATGGTTTTGACAGATTTTCATTGTATTTTCCTGCCTTGCATATGCTAGTCAAGGAAATACGATCAATCATTGATGAATACCTGAAGGGTTAGCAAAGAGCAGCGTATCTGATATCTGCTATTACCACACCTTGATGAGTCGCCTCCATGGCTGTGTTTATTAAAACAAAGTTGAGTCATTCAGGAGTAGACCACAGGAAGGACTCTAAGACTTCACTGGACCTCGCTTAGAATTCAAGGGGTTAAAGGTTCCATTTGAATCACTGGGAATTATTTGTTCCTTAACGTGACATTTGCCTACCACAGAATTGTGCTAGTTTTCTTTTATATACATGGTAAAACCTATTAGGTGAGATTTTCTACATCATAATAACAAAGATAAAAAGGGGACACCCTGCCACAAAGACGCCCTGATACAACCCTACAAATAACAATTAAAGGGATAGTAATGTCACGTAGCTATAATTAAAAGCGATTACCTGAGGTTATTCCTATCTCTCAAACCTTTATGGTTTGAGAGATATAGGAAAATAAAGTTCTCTGCTCCCTCCACTTTCTCATAGGTCAGCTGTATAGCTGATGGCATGAGATCCTAGTCCCGGGACCAGACGGAGGCTCTTCAGCAGAGCTGACATAGCAATATCTAAAAATAAATACTTCGTTGGGACGGTCTACAACATGTGCCTGGTTTGCAAGCACACTTTGTAGACCATTCCAATACAGTATTTATTTTTAGATATCGCTGTGTTGGCTCAGCTGAAGAGCCGCCATCTGGTCTCACAACCAGGATCTGCTTCTGACAGATTTACAGCTCGTCAAGCAGAATGGGGAGGGAGCGGAGAACTTTATTTTCGTATATCTCTCAAACCACAAAGGTTTGAGAGATAGGAATAACTTCAGGTAATCTCTTTTTATTATAGCTATGATATAGCTGTTACATTTTACATGACATTATTATCCCTTTAAGAGGATGCACATCTCTATAACCAACGTGGCACTATAACTTGTGAGCCCCATCCATGAACTATACATATGTTAACATACAATGTTCCAAAGCAACTGATGCTATTGTACTAAAACAATGTGGTGATTCTGTCAAACCAATGCCATCTTATTGAACAAATACAAAAATCCTACGTTCTCATGGATTTAAATAGCTCTTTTTAACCCTTGAATGCTAGAGAGGTCATCAATGCAAAGCTACTGCACTGGTGACCTCCCTAGCATTCAAAGGGTTAAAAGCCTCACTTACATCAAAGGGAATTTGTATTTGTACCCAATGATGCAGTAGGTTTGCCCCAAAATTGCACCATTTTCTCATTAGATCATTCTCGGTGTGTTGCCATAGAAACACAACGCTGGGGTGCTGTGGCAGGCAGTTTGCTTCTCTATGTGCTCAAAAGATCAGATCCTCCCTGAACAATTAATTCATCATCAGTTAAATTTTAATGCCAAACAATGATATACACTCAGTGGAGGCGCCGAGCTGCCAGGGCTTTATCTCTCCAGCTTTCCTTACAACACACTGCCCCACGGGGCTTGTTCTAAAGATGCTCTGCATGCATAATGCACTGCACGTCTTCACTCGAGAGCCAGGTTATAGAGGAAGAGACGAGAAAGAAAGAGAATCCAGGGGAAGGCTGCATCTTCACCCCTCTGCAATACCTTTTTCAATGCCTGCTTTGACCATTTACTTACATTTCTACCACTGCACAATTTAAATCAATGTTGCTGGCATGTACTGATCTATTATATTAAATTTCAGTGTGCCATAGTCATATACTACTTATTCAAATGTTCTTACATGGAACAATTAGAAACATATTGTATATCAGAGGTAACCAACACTGGTCCTCAAAACCTACCAACAGTGCAGGTTTTCAGGATATCCCAGCAGGAGTCCAAATGAATCGATCAGAGGCTCAGTCTCTTTAATTGATCCAGCTGTACTTAACCCCTTAAGGACCAAGGACGTACATGTGCGTCATATGAAGAACGTGCTCTAAGGACCCATGACGTACAGGTACGTGCTGGAATTCCAGGGTCCCTGTGCATGCTGTTAAAAGGATAGAAATGTTTCAAAATAAAAGAAGTTCCAATTAATCTTCATAGTATTTGGGCATGGAGGATGTTATTTCAATACTGTCAGAGTTGTAGTTCAAGAGTAATTGCATGATAAATATCCCCTTCCCATCTCTTTTACTGATGTAACACTGCTCTCCTCAGAGCAGCAAGACTGTCCACATGGATCGCTGAGAGGGATAATCTTCAATTAGCATAAGGCAAAAACCTGCCAAGGGGGGGCAGGGTTTTCCTTAGGCTCACAGTAAGAAGATTGTCCCTTGCTGTGAGCTGTCTGGTCTCTAGACCAGATTTCACATCTGAGGGGAGGTAGCTTACGCTAGGTAAAAGGGGTGGGAGGTGGATACTTTATCATTCAATTACTCTTGAACTACAACTACAACAGTATTAAAATAACACTCTCCATGGTCCAAATACTATGGAGATTAATTGGAGCTGCTTTTATTTTGAAACATTACAATCCCTTTAAGGGGACCTCTGATTCCAGTAAAAAAAAGAAATGCTCAGTGGTCCTTAAGTGTCGGCCATGCGGCTAGTCCTTAAGGTGCTAAAGAGATAGTAATAATTGTTTTATGAAAGGTTTAATATTGTAGTTATTAAATAAATAAAGCAAAGCATATAAGTCTTTTTCCTATAACTTTGATAGTTTTAGTATACTCTCTATGTAAATTTTATCTCTCCCGCCACTTTTAGCTATGTCAGCTCTCTAGCTGACAAACTTGGATTCTGGTCTGTGAACCAGACGGCTCGTCTATAGAGCCAAAATAGCAGTGGTTACAAAGCAAATCTTCATGACAAAGGTCTACTGCCTCAAACCAGGCACACTTTGTAGCCCGTTGTCATGAAGATTTGCTGTGTATGCAATGCTATTTCGGCTATCCAGATGAGCCGTCCGATCCACAGACCAGAATCCAGGTTTGTCAGCTAGATCGCTGACATATCTAAAAGGGGTGGAAGGGGTAAACTTTACTTCAAGATTATACTAAAACTATCAAAGTTATAGCAAAAAGACTTATATGCTTTGTTTTATTTGCTTAATAACCACATTATTAAATGTTTCATAAAACAAGTATTACTATTGCTTTAAGCAGGGAAAAAATGCAGTGTTGGTGGCTTTTGAGGTTCAGGGTTGGCTACCCATTCCGTAAACCCTATGTATGCTGAACTTCTCTAGCAGATATATGCATTGAAGTGGATGTACTTAGAATAACTTGATCAACTCTAGGAGACAAATTAATAATTATTGAAACTCCCATTGATTAAAATAGGGATTTGGCCCTTGAACTGCTTTTCAAAACACTGAAAACATCTCTAGAATGTTATTGTTAAAGGCACAATTTAAATAAATGAGAATGCTTAGTTATTCCTTTTGATGCATTTGGTTTGTTCCAGGATTCTTCATAGAACAACAGCCTCGCTGGGGGAATGTATGAATATAATTCCACTCTAAACACGGAGCTGGGATCAATTTACTAGCCTTACACTTAATGGCAATTTACTAAACTATTTAAACTGGAAATTCTCCTCTTATTGCTGCTTGTATCAAGAGGGGAATAAACATTACACAAGGCACAGAGGATATGGCATATCTTTAGTCCATTTTCCTGTGCTTGCTATAGGGCAAATGTAATTGGTTTTCTGGCATTAAAGTCTTAATGGCAGTAATGTATAGGTGCCAGTGATTGTACGGTCTAGAGAATACACCCCTGGGTGCAGCACTTGACATCAGAGGCTGATGCCAGTTCAGCTACTCTGACATATTTGTACTTCCTCCTCACTGACTGATATATAAGTATCATATGGTAGACTCGTTACTGTGCAACCTGAAACCATATGCTGGTTCATTGACCCCCCACACACACACACGCATACACACACACACACACACACAAACACACCTAGGAATTGCAATGTAAGCAAAAAGAACCTGTTATAGACGTTCTAACCTTAGTAGTATATGTCATAAACACACACACACACACACATATATCATAGTTC
Organism: Rhinophrynus dorsalis; assembly: GCA_037306005.1. Taxonomy (NCBI): domain Eukaryota; kingdom Metazoa; phylum Chordata; class Amphibia; order Anura; family Rhinophrynidae; genus Rhinophrynus; species Rhinophrynus dorsalis. The sequence continues at coordinate 151,980,115 of CM074724.1, forward strand.
TGTGTTAACCCACCGTATACCAAAGAGGTCTTCCGCATCTCTAGAATACAAGGGGTTATTTAATCATAATGGGGATTTTTATGTGTCCCCTATCATGCAGTTAAACACAAGAAGGAGGGTAGAAAAAAGAGGGGAGCGCCCTAGTGTAGTAAGTCCAAAAAAAAATATATATATATCCTCCACCAATGTCACCCCACACGTGGGTACTCACAAAAACAATTGTCTGTTTTACACTTATATGAAAAACAGCAAACACAGCATTAACGGGTATATATCTTAACCCAGATCCACGGATCATTTCAAAAGCAGCCTTTCCTCTTCACATCCCCTCCAGATGGCCAAGAAACTCCAAAAACAACACAAAAGATGGCACCAATAGTGAAATATTGCTTAGAACCTCTCAATATAACAGGTAACCAAAAAGGTTTGTACTCACATTTATCTCTGGTCAGCAACAGGATTTCTCCATAGCTGACAATCTCGCATGTAGGGTAATCTCACCGACCCCCTACTTGGTGTATTCCGGTCAGCTGTTCCACTCACACCACTTCTCTAATCACGTCCACACGTCCGATGTTCCAAAAAAGGTTTTTCACTGTCATCCAATACAGGTTACTGGTACACTGGGAGGCGATCCCCCCTTTAAGTAGGCAGGAACATTCTCTAAATGTATGCAGGGGGCGGAGCCTCCCCTCCCTCATAGGCTGCACCTGAGTCAATACAAGCCAGAATGATTTGTTCCTCGGTGTGTTCACACCAGGCAGAGAACAGCTCTCTTCAAGTTTTAGTTTCTTTGTTATTTTTACAAATATGGAATACCACCATTAGGCGGGTTACCAAGGCTGTCAAATGCCCTCTTTAAAGTGGATAGCACAGCTTCCAGGGTACTTCTGGTGGACCTTTTGCCCTGATGAGGGAATAACTTGATTTCAAGTATTTCCCTGGGGATTATCCTCTGTGGTAATTCTTCTCTTATCTTGGTAACCTGAAGACAGAAGTCCTGCAGAAAGGTGAGCCACCCTTTGAGTGCCGAAGGTCCACTTGTCCCTCAGTGTCCCTTCATTGGGCTTGAACTTGGGAGTTCTCATTGTGTACTCCAGCACTCATTGGGTGTTTTTCTATATCTTGCTAATGCAATGTATGTGTGTATGTCTGAGTTTTGGAGCAGTTTATGTGGGATTGAACCCTTTCTCTGCTGGGTTTTTCCAATTTTATGGGCATTTTCAACTTTTGCCTTGGTTGGGTAATGTTTGCTTACATAGAACATGCGTTTGCTATGTGTTATGGAACTTTTACTTTAAGAGAAAATTTTATTAGAAATAATGTTCCGCGCCTTTAAGCGCGCTTTTCCCGCATAGACGCCATTGCTCCTTTACTCTCTATGGGCTTACACTGTGTGGGACGTATCTCTGGAACCGCTTCACATAGCGACTTCAGAGAGGGCTCATTTTATTTGTCTTCCCTTGCTCTATCATCCGGTTGTACGTTTGAGTGTGTTGGGGACTCGGGGGGCTTCGGGCACTGTTTTGGGGTACTTGGTGAGAAAAACTACGCTTCCCATGAGCGCTTGGTTCGCGCCCTTTTTCTGATTGGCTCCCGTCGCGGCAGCCATTTTGTGAGTTCTTCTCATCGAGTATACTAAGCAGGGACCGGACCTTCTCTCTCTCCCCTCTGCTGATTAACCCTTCGCTTGCCAGATAAGTTTAGTTTTAAACGTTTCTGGGGTGAATATTTAATCTTTCACACTTTAATTGGGGGATTCCTATCTGTGGGGTATATCTGACGCTGTGAGCATGTCTACTCCACTTGAGCCTGGGACTAGACCTAAGACGAAGGAGGCTGGGGTATCTGTCTCCCCTATTGCGTTTTGCTCCTCCTGTCACTCAGGGCTACCTAGAGAATTTTCTGGTCATTTATGCCCAACTTGTGCGGAAGGTCATGGCAGCAACCCAGGGCCTTCCAGTCACACTATTGAGCCAACATGGGTGAAAGAGTTCAAGGCTGCAACTAGGGATCTCAGATCCACTCTTCAGCTCTTTCCCTCTCAGGTTCAGGGGGCTCTTAAAGTATGGCAGACCCCCTCCACTGTCAGGACCTCCCTGCCCAAGCCACAGGGAGCCCCTGACGTATCTGATTCTTCTGAAGAAGAATTGTTGCAGGATTCTGATGTTGAGGATGGTACAGTTATTGAGTCCACCAGATCGGTTGGGGACCCTTTTGAATGTGATCCTGAACTCTCTGCTGAGGGTTTGATCAGGGCTGTGCTGACTACCCTCAATCTTCCCTTGTGTCAGGAATCTACTCTTGACCCAACGGACGTGTTTCAGAAACCTTCTAAGGCTGTTACCTGTTTTCCTACTAATCCTACTCTTGCACACTTAGTTTCTGATGCGTGGAAAAATCCTGATAAGTCCTCTTCAGTCTCAAAAAAGTTTGCCAAACTTTATCCTTTTCCTGAGACTGAATTGGCTAAATGGGTTCATCCTCCTAAGGTGGATGCACCGGTTTCTAGGTTGTCCATATCTACTGCTTTGGCTGTTTCTGATGCTTCTGCTTTACAGGATTGGACTGACAAAAATTAGAGACCTGTCTTAAGTCTATTTTTGCCTCTATTGGTACTGCCATGCGCCCAACCTTTGCTGTGGCGTGGGTTAACCGGGCCATTGCGGTCTGGACTGAACAGCTTACTGTGGTGGTCCGCCAAGGTGCGCCAGTGTCAGAGCAGCTGCAACTCCTTGCTAATATTTCTTAAGCTCAGAATTATGTTTCTGATGCTGCTTTTGACGCAGTTCGCATGATGGCGAGGGCCTCTACTTCTTCTGTGGTGGCTAGACGTGCTCTTTGGCTAAAAATTTGGTCTGCTGACACCGCTTCCAAGAAAGTTTTGCTTTCTTTGCCCTTCCAAGGGACTTCCCTGTTTGGATCTGAACTAAAGGAATTGATTAGCAAAGCTACTGGAGGTAAAAGTACTATTCTACCCTCAGTCTTTAATAAGAAATTCCCAGCTAAACGCTATCGGTCCTTTAGTTCCTTCCAAACTGAGACACGCCCCACGTCCCAGGTGGTTCCGCCTGTTCCGCGCACCTCCTCCAAGCCCAAACAGTCCTGGAAGCCCAAAGTTGCCCCCAAGGCCAAGGCTTCCAAGACTGCTTCGGCATGACTCGCCGAACCCGGGTCCGCATCCGGCTGTAGGTGGGCGGCTTCACCTCTTTCACCGGGTTTGGGAGGATTCAGTGGAGGACCCTTGGGTTCTTCAGGTGGTGTCAGAGGGATACAGGATCCCTTTCTTTTCTCTTCCTCCCTTTCGATTCCATTTTACTCGTCCTTCTCAGGACCCCACAAAAAGGCATCTATTCGACGACGCTATTCAGGATCTTTTGGACAAAGAAGTCCTGGAACCAGTTTCTCAAGAGGACACAGGTTCAGGATTTTATTCCAACCTGTTCGCTGTGGCCAAAAAGGACGGTGGAGCTCGTCCTATTTTGGACCTCAAAGATCTCGACTCCTTTATTGTGAGTACCCATTATCGACAGGAATCTCTGCGCACTGTAATAGCTGCTATGTCTCCGGGGGAATTCCTTGCTTCCCTGGATCTCCAGGTTGCATATCTGCACATCCCTATCCATCTAGAGAGCAGGCGGTATCTCAGGTTTGACTGCCACAGAGGTCATTTTCAGTTTTCGTCTCTTCCCTTTGGACTGACGACAGCTCCACAGGTTTTTCAGCAAGTCTCGGGAGCATTGATAGCAGTAATCCATCGGGATGGCATCAGAGTGACTCCCTACATGGACGATTTACTCTTGAAGGCTACATCAGCGGAGATCCTTCACCAGCAGGTTCAGGCTTGCATTCAGACACTCACTCGCCACGGATGGATTGTGAATCTGGACAAGTCAGACTTGGATCCATCTCAGCAGATAATCTTCCTGGGTCTCCTGTTCGACACCCAGCGGTGCATGGTGTTTCTGCCGGAGGAGGTGGCTCATCAGATTGCTCTCCGAGTATCAAAGATTCTGGCTCTCGAGCGGATTCCAGTGCCGAAATTGACCTCTCTGGTGGGGAAATTCATTTCCACAATAGAGGCGGTGCCATTTGCTATGGCACACACCAGGGAACTTCAGAGGTTCATGATCCAGACGTGCAGGAATCGTCCAGACCATCTGCAGCTATCTGTCTCTCTACCTCCTCATGTCGAGTTGAGCTTGGAATGGTGGTTGGATCTTTCTCATCTCCTGAATGGGAGATCCTTCCAGATCCCTTATTGGACCACAGTCACAACGTATGCCAGCCTCCTGGGATGGGGGGCGGTGTTGGGTCGCTTCAGTACTCAGGGGAAATGGGGATTGGAGGAATCTCTCCTCTCCATCAACATTTTGGAACTACGTGAGATTTTCCTTGCCCTGAGACATTGGGAATCTCAACTGGAGGGTTGTCCAGTCAGAGTAGAGTCCGACAACGCCACCGCAGTGGCTTACATCAACAAGCAAGGCGGAACAAGAAGTCTCGCCGCCTGGTTAGAGGTCAAGGCCATTTTGTCTTGGGCGGAAGCTCATGGTCCCGTCATTTCAGCGGTTCACATTCCAGGCGTAGACAACATCATGGCAGACTTCCTAAGTCATCACACAGTCGACAGCGGTGAGTGGGCTCTTCATCCAGAGGTTTTTCTTCTTCTAACTCAGATGTGGGGGGTTTCTGTGGTGGATCTGATGGCAACCAGACACAACAGGAAGGTTTCAGTGTTCTGCTCTCGCTGGAGGGATCCACTAGCCCTGGCAGTGGACGCCTTGTCAATCCCTTGGGAATTCCCTCTAGCTTACATCTTCCCTCCTCTTCCTCTGTTGATCAGAGTCATCCAGAAGCTGAAGATGGAGCATTGTCCAGTTATTCTAATAGCTCCGAATTGGCCTCGTCAGTCCTGGTATCCGGATCTGATGGCAATGTTTGTGGCGGAGCCCTTTCCGCTTCCCTCTCGTCCAGATCTTCTGCTCCAAGGATATCTGTGGAAGGAGGATGTTCATCGTCTTCATTTGATGGCTTGGAGGTTGAATCCTTAATTTTGAAGAAAAAGGGGTTTTCCTCTGCAGTGGTGTCTACAATGCTACGTGCTCGTAAGCCTGTGTCTTCTAAAATCTATCACCAAGTCTGGTCGACCTTTGTTGCATGGTGTGCTGATAGGGATCTATCGCATGATTTTCATCTTCCTACTGTCCTGGCCTTTTTACAGGACGGTGTTGATAAGGGACTCAGTCTGAGTTCTCTCAAGGTTCAGACTTCAGCGCTCTCTATCTTTTTCCAGGAGCGCATTGCCGTTATTCCTGACGTCAAAGTTTTCTTCCAAAGTGTGACTCATGTTCGTCCCGCTTTCAAGAGTCCGGCTCCTCAGTGGGATCTTAATCTAGTCTTGGGGGTTCTCCAACGACCCCCCTTTAAGTCCTTGGCTACTATTCCTTTGCGCCTTTTGACCTGGAAGATGGCCTTCCTTTTGGCTATTGTATCGGTTCGCCGGGTGGCAGAATTACAAGCTTTGTCTTGTAAACCACCTTATCTGGTGTTCCATAAGGATAAGGCTGTGCTTCGCACTTCCAAGGAATTCTTGCCTAAGGTGGTCTCCGAATTTCACATCAATCAGGATATTGTGGTGCCCTCTTTCTGCCCTAACCCTTCCTCTGACAAGGAGAGGGATCTTCATTTGTTGGATGTTGTGCGTTGTCTCAAATTTTATGTTCATCGCACTGAGTCTATCAGGAAGTCTGACGCTCTGTTTGTCATTCCTGAGGGGCCTAGGGCAGGGAGACCGGCATCCAAGGTAAGCATTGCATCTTGGATAAAATCTACTATTCGTAAGGCTTACGAATTGCGGAATAAGCATGTGCCCTTTCGGGTCACTGCTCATTCTACCAGATCAATTGGGGCCTCTTGGGCCTATAAAAATCAAGCGTCTGCTGATCAGCTGTGCCGGGCGGCCACTTGGTTCTCTGTGCACACATTTTCAAAGCACTATGGTGTGGATGTGCTGGCCTCGGCTGATGCCAGCTTTGGGAGGAAGGTCCTGGAGGCAGTCTTGCCAGTCTAGGATCTTCTTCTGAGATTCTCAGTGCTTCCTTACTGTTGAGCCCTGTTGGCTCTAGTTCAGTGTGCTGTGTTTTGTTTGGGGTCTGTTCTTACCCCTGCTGATTGTTGGGATCTATGACCGGTTGGTTCATAGAGGTTCTGGTGACTCTGGGGGCCTTGCGCCTGGTCCTTGCCTTTTTCCCGCCTCTGGGAAACTAAATGTTTGGACATCCCAGTGTACCAGTAACCTGTATTGGACGACAGTGGAAATAGGATTTTAGTCTTACCTGTTAAATCCTTTTCACTTAGTCCATACAGGTTACTGGTCTCCCACCCTGTCAAGAGACCATGCTTGGCTCTCCTGTGGCATTCTGTGGGAGTCCTTTGGGGCATGCTCACAGGGTTCTCCTTCTTCTCTCCTATCTCTGGTCAGTTTTAGTGTCTCAAATCATTGTGGCTTGTATTGACTGAGGTGCAGCCTATAAGGGAGGGGAGGCTCCGCCCCCTGCATACATTTAGAGAATGTTCCTGCCTACTTAAAGGGGCGGATCGCCTCCCAGTGTACCAGTAACCTGTATGGACTAAGTGAAAAGGATTTAACAGGTAAGACTAAAATCCTGTTTTATTAAATACAATATAAGTGTTTAAAATAAAACATAAAAAGTATAAAAAGATATAGAGTATAATATAACAGACTACGCATTTCGCTGTGACACACCGCTTTATCAAGTCATATATCCAGATATATGACTTGTCACCGTGAAACGCGTAGTCTGTTATACTATATGTCTTTTTATATTTTTTATGGTTTATTTTAAACAATTATATTGTATTTAATAAAAAACTTTTTTGGAACATCAGACATGTGGACGTGATTGGAGAAGTGGTGTGAGTGGAACAGCTGACCGGATTACACCGGGTAGGGTCTGTGAGATTACCCTACATGCGAGATTGTCAGCTATGGAAAAATCCTATCATGCAGTTGGCTTGGCCCAAAAAAGGCTTCAATATTTTTATTAAATTCACTTCTTAAGGATATTTACAGAAAGTTAGAAAGGAGTAATTCTGGAACAAACTAACTACATCATGGGGACAAATAAACCCCCCCATTGATTTAAATGGCCTCTTAACCCTTTGAATGCTTGAGAGGTCTCCAAGGCATACTTCTCTAGCATTCAAGGGATTAAAACACTCCATTTCTTTCTTCTATTAAGGCAATTATTAACTCATGTCTGTCCTGTATTATCCTATATAATAATTCCCTAGGATGTGTGTCAGAAGCCGTCATGTGCAGTAGAGACTGCCCGAGCGCACAGAATGTTGGGAGTTCTGTGCTGGGAGCATTCTGTGCTTTTGGCCAGTCTCTACAGTGCATGACTGCATCGGCGGTCATTTGAGTGGCAGAGGGGTACCCCTCTGGAACTCAAAGGGTTAATATCACCCAGACCTTGGCCCGTGCACATGGGCTTTTTATACTAGTATGTAAATGTTTGGGCAGTTAGATATGCACACAGAGATAACTGTGTTAACATAGTCCAATCTTGCTCTGCATGCCACTTTCTTCTATTGCTCATCATCTATTAACACGTACACATGTGACTTAGATTAATGTCCTTGCTGTACAGCTGCTGCTCTTGTACTAACATCTAAACACATGGACTCTTTATACAAGCTGCATAGGTCTACAAATGATGTGTTTTGACAAACTTAACCCCTTAAGGACTGGCCGTGTGCCATGCAGGCCGGCAGTTAAGGACCACGGGCCTTTATTTTTTTTTCATCTGATTCAGGGATCCCCGAGAGGCGTGAAGCCGTGCAGGGACACCTGAATTTGATGGCCTGACAGCACATCACTGGTCGTTAAGTTCAGGACAGCTGCTATGGTCCTGGCATGATATTGGTCCTTAAGGGGTTAAGAAGTATTGCTGTAAATTTCACTGTGCACCTATCCCACAGTTCTCATACAAATTTTATTGTCATATTAATGGTGAACCTACACCTCCTACTAAGCTCCCCAACACACACATACAAATTAGTTCTTAGAAGGTCTTCAAGAACTGCTCTCAGTACATGGTTGCCTTAATCCTTTAAGATCAAGAGGGGGTGTGCAACACACTGCTTTGCAATGCATTGTGCAATTCTATGGTCTACACAGTGTTAACTAGGGTAATGTATTTTGTCTGTTTCAGTTTGGGAAAAAAGAAAAAAAACTTCCAGCAGCTGTCTGTCTCCATGGATCTGAGTTTTAGGACTGACTGAAGAAAGGCACAAGGGTCGAATTCATAGGGGAGAGTAGGATTTTCTGACCATAATAAGGTAATTGATTGATTATTCTGACATATTAGTTTTCCTTTCACTGCATGTTCCATACATTACCTCCGTTTCATAACATTCCCACATTGCTCTTTGTTATATAACCCTGTTACTTCTCAACTTTCCCCAATCTTTTCCATCTGCCCATCCTATCCCTTCACCCAGTCTACTCCCAACTAACCCTCTTTCACAGTTTAACCACTTCAGCTCTCTGGATCCACCATCTCCTTCCATATCAGATCAGACCCATCACTTTTTCACTTTCTGCCCTCCTAGCTCTCCCTTCTGTCCATGTACTACTTCCACTCCATCTACTCTCTCAATTCCCCAGATGTCCCAAACTCATGGTAGAACACCAGCAGATAGAAGGTACACAGTCTAAAGTAAAAACTGGCAACCTGTGGCTCTCCAACTGTTGTTTGACTTCAACTCATATAATCCTCAGTCAGCTAATGGTCAGTAAGGATGATGGGACTTGTAGTCCAACAAGAGTTGAAGAACAACAGGTCATTTACCCCTGCATTAAAGTAACTTTTTGAGGGGCCTAACAAAGGCCTCTGCAGAGAGAAAAATATGAACAATCCTGGGGCTCCATACCATTACTACCGCTAAGTCAGGTTTTGGTTTCCTATTACCCAAGTTGTTAAAACAATTGGTTACTGTTTTTACTTTTGCACAACTGTCTGTGGCACTAGTACAGTCATTGTAACCTGTCACACATTACACATGTGTCAATCACTAGCTGATGGGTCTGTGAATGGCATGTATGAGCAAAGTGGAACTGAAGGGGTTAACAACATGCTGCATCCTAATGTATGTCAGAGGGGAAGCCAATGCAAATATCAATGAATATGTTCTAAGTGCCCAGTTTTCACAACACTAAAGCTGAGAACAATACAACAGATATGTTGAACTAATGGTATGACAACATCTCTAACAGGGTGCTGGTTGGGGGACAGGGGGAAGAGAGATGGTTGCTAACCAGTGAATGTGCATCCCTCTCTCTTTCTAATATCTTCCAATCCTGGGGCCCTGCATACTAGCTCAAAGAATGTGATACGTAGGCAATGTTTGGTGGTTTTGGGGGGCTTTTTATACTTTTTGGGCCTCATATTGATACTTTTGTGGCTTGTGATTGGCTGGGCCTTGGATTTGCCCTTGCTAATGCTTAACTTGATCTTTCTTTCCTCATATGTACAGCTATTTCCTTAAATGTTGACGTTTAGCATGCCTTTTGATGAGTAGTTGAATAAAAGCAGCCAGCTCCATTTTTGTTAGTATAGCAACATGTGCGACCTATGCCAGTTTTGTTTTACTGTGGTTCTACAATAGAAAACCGATAAGACACATGTTTGCAAAATACATGGTGCTTGCTTTTACTGTAATGCCAGTTTTGGTGCAGATAATTGTATCCAGCCTCTTTTCTGTGGCCTAACGTGGTCCTATTGCAGGTGCTAATTTTATTACTGCTTTAGGGCTAGATTCTATTACAGGTGCTAATTTTATCTCTGCGTTTATCTCCAATTTTCCCCATAGCCTTCAACAGGAAAATGTTTGATAAAACGGGTGTTAAAATTTAGCACCTGATATAGAATCTGGCCCTTAATCTCTAGTTTTTCCATAGACTTCAATAGGAAAATGTTTGATGGGTCTTAACATTTATCATCTGCAATATAATCCAGCCAAGGGTGTCCATAAAATTTTTTCCAGGGGGCAAAGCCATAATATGACCCCCAGGCCAGCCCATCCAGCCCCTTTGCTTATATGGAGGGGGTAATTATAGGGGGGGCCATGAGCAGCCCTTTGTGCTTTCAGCTGGTAGGACAATTGAATACCGACTTAGACATCTTTTTCTTTTTTCTTTTTTTTTTTTGTCACACGGTATCCAATTTTGCCACGTATTTTAGGTCAACTAATTGAATCAAGGCCTTATTGAGCAAAACAGATGTTCAGTTAGTAAACAGAGAATGATTAAGAGCAGGAAAAATCAAAAGTGAGGCACAAAGGAAGAATGTATAAGAAAGAAGATTGAGACAGAGAGAATGAAAGAGAGAATGAGGAAGAGACACAATGGCCCTTATGTATAAATCTAAATTGAAACAATTCTGGGACAAATCAGGAATACCACAGGGGATACAGAAAATTGACATTAATTGAAATGGGGCTTTTAACCTCGGAATGGTAGAGAATGTCTGTGGATGGGACCAGACTGAAGTGGATATGGAAATTTCCTCACTGCAGTGGCACATGTGAGCAGAAAACATGACTTGAGGAGTACCTGAGAGGCTTTCTTGTCAAAATATTTTGTTTTGTTCAATCCCAGGGTGATTTTCACACTTTTTGTTGTGTAGTCTCCCTAAGTGAAGGCCATCATAGACACAGGCCATTTCTTTACATGTACCTAGGGAGAGTCAGCTGCAGTCTACTAATGAGGCCCACATAGATTGAAGTGTACATCCTGGGGTATTGCAGCCTACTGAGAAGGTTTGAATAGGCGGAAGCATACATCTAGGGTTGTGCTGTCTCTCTAGTGCAGAGAGGATTTATTTTGGAGCTGGACCATCAATGGGAGGAACCAGACTGATGTGGATATGCAAATTTTCTCTCTGCAATGGCACAAAGGGGTGAAAACATGACTTGCATAGCACCTAAGAGACTACCATACCTGAGAATAAAATATTTTATTATGTTAAGTCTCTTGGTCCATTCATCACACTTTCTGTTGTATAGCCTCCCTAAGTGGAAGGGCAACCCAGGAATGGTCTATTGCTTTCCATGTGCCTAGATGGAATCAGCTGCACCCTACTGTAATGGGACATGGGAGTGAAAAATGTGACTTGAGTAGTAGCTGAAAGGGTACCTTGTCTAAGAGCAAACTATTTTATTTTGTACATTCCCAGGGTGTGTTTGTCACACTTTTGTTGTGTAGTCTCTTTAAGTGGAAGGGCATCCCAGGCAATGGACCTTGTTCTCCATGTGCTACAAAAAAGCAGCTGAACCCTACTGAGGATTTTGCTGTTTCTTTCATGGTGAAAGGTTTTGGAGGTGAACCATTTGTTTAAGAACCAGAGTGATGTGCATTTGGAAGTTTTCTCTCTGTAGTTGCACATGTGAGCAAAAAAACATGATTTCAGAAGTAAATAAGAGGCTATTGCACCTAAGAACAAAATATTTTATTTTGTTCAGTCTCAGGGTGCCTTTGTTATACTTTCAGTTGTGTGATCTCTCTATGTGGAATGCCATTAAAGACACAGGCCCTTGCTTTCAATGTGCCCAGAGAAAATCAGCAGCTCCCTACTGTTTATATGGAGGGGGAAATTGTAGGGGTGGGCAAGTGCCCCTCCTCCGGACGCCCATGGACAAGACCCACATAGTCCAAATGTGTGGTTGTGCTGTTTATTTTGTAAAGAGAGGATTTGGCTGACATTTCAGAGCTGTGGATGGGACCAGACTGATGTGGTAATGGATATTTCCTCTCTGTAAGGGCACATGTAAGTGAAAAAGGTGACTTAAGCAGCACCTGAAAGGCTGCCATGACTAAGAAAAAAATACTTTATTTTGTTCAGTCTCCGAGTGTATTCATCACACTTTCTCTTGTGTAAGGGCATCCTATGTATGGGCCCTTGCTCTTATTGTGCCTAGAGGGAATCTGTTGCACCCTAATGATGAGGCAAACATAAGCTGAAAAGTACATTTGGGATTATGCTGTTTCTCTGGTGCAGAGTATTTGTTTGACATTTATGAGATGGCCTGTCTGTGGTTGGATTTGAACTAGTACTTTGCAGGACTCCTTTTACATAGTGCTCTGCTGACTATGTCACTTGTGGTGAAAGTTAACATGCTGGACCATGGTGCATTTCACATTGGCAACTATTGCATCAGCTCAATGGACCAAACTCCAGTATGCTGCAACTTAACTGTGTTCCCTCAGGATTGGAACACTATAAAGTTAAAGTAAGCAAGGTCTGCATGGCGGCCTATGGGGAAGATTGAAGACATTTTACATGAACTTTAAAGGAAAGTGTTGAACACTTCTCTAGCAATAAATATGTTCATCCCTTAATCTAAGTCATTTTTTGTACCTGGTTGATGCTCTGAGCAGGTGTGATGTTCTATGGGGGGGTTTAATAAGTCAGTTTAATAAGTCAGTCACCAATCAGAGGCAGAAGTTGCAGGCTGCAATTGCTCATGTGATAATCCAGATTTAATGGGTTAAATTAAAAAATATGTGCTAACATATGATTGGTGACTCTTTGCACTTGCAGGAGACCTGAACTGCCATGAGAAAGCCAGCATGAAGACTGGGAAATGAGGAAGCTAGTGCTGTTTATAAACAGCACTATGGCATAAAGCCCAGCCATTAGTACTATTTATAAATGGCATGTGACATTAATGTGTTAATGGAGGTTGTGACGGCTATTGCAACCTGCAGTGAATTAATGACCCATATCGGTGCCAGCCAAAAATATTGGGCAGCCATCAGACACTCCTCTCCTGCGTCTGGATCTGTACTGGAACTCAGTATAAAAGTTAGTGAAACAATATGAGCAACAGAATTATTGCAGTGGGTTGTCACATGTGAAAAAGAGGCCTAATACCTGCATTTCATTGCAGGTGATAATTTTATCACTATGTTTATCTCCAGATTTCCTTACAGACTTGACCAGGAATCTGTGAGATAAAACTTTTGAAAACATTTATAACCTTCAGCAGAATTTAGGCCTAAGTCAGCTACATAGGGAGAGATGCACTAAGGCATGATAAACAGGTGATAAAGTGGAGATGACATATCCAGTGATATCACTTCTCCAGTTCTAATGTTATTCTATGGCACCTATGTGCTAAGATTTATCCAACTCTGGAGATGTTAGTGCATAGGTCCTATGGAATAACATAGGAACTAGAGAAATTATATCAATAGAGAAGTCTTCTCCATGTCACCACCTCTTTATCACACCTTAATACATAACTCCCATAGAATTTCATACAGAGGATGAATTCAGGTTCTCTACAGTAAAGCAATGACCATAGGTCTAAAGTCACACAGATGATGCTGTTTATGTCAGCAAATTATGAAGAAGAAAAAAAAAAGATTAAAATCAAAGGTGAGTACCTCTGCTTTTTTAAGATTTGGTAAGAATAACTGGAGCAATTCTGGGGAAAATTACTAGAACTAGAGGGGAAAATAAAAATCCTCATTGATTTAAATGGGTATTTCAACTGCTTCAATGCTAGAGCACTCGCCAATGGATTAGTCTGCAATCAGTTGGTGACTTCGCTCACATTCATGGGGTTAAAAACTCCTGTAAAATCAATGCGGATTTGGGGGGCTTTTATATTATCACTATGGTACAGATGACCACAGAGGTCTCCAGTGGTCTCCAATGCATTGCTCGCCAACATTCAAGGGGTTCAGAACCACTATTAAAGGAGCAGTAAACTTTGTTTTATGAAAACACTTATTTTATAGAGCATTTTCTGCTGTCAGATGTTTTATTCCAAACTAGTTGAACAGCCCGTTACACGGGCCACAGTGCCACTGCCACCCGGTTGCGGGGCAGTCACGCGCAGTAGAGACTACCCGCACCGCGACTGTTACAGAGCTGGACGATCCTTCGGAGCGCCCAGCTCTGTATTAGCCGCGGCTCGGACAGTCTCTACTGCCCATGACTGCAGCACGCCCAGCAGTGTGTACTTCGCATGTCGCGCCATTACACACAATTTAGCGAATTATTATATAGGATGTATAACAGTTCAAATAAGCAGGAAGTGAATTTACTCTGTTTACTTCCTGATAGTTCTAACTGACAGGAAGTGACAGGCAGTTTCTATCACATTCTGTGGAGAACTCTATGTCTCTGACTTTTCTGACTTTCTTCTCCATTAGAATCTAACAGAAAAATGACTTAGAATTTGACCACTAGAGGGCACTGCTAATGTAAATAAACATGGGTTTAAACTGTAATAACTCTGGAAATATAAATCTCTCGGCAGTGGGAGTACCCTTATTTTACTCAATAGGAAAATTCCTACAATATATATTTTTTCATTAAAAAAGTTGACTGCTCCTTTAAATCAATGGGAATGTTTATTTCTTGCCTTAAGGTTTACTCCAGAATTTCTGCAGTTCTTCTAATTAAACCCTATTGAAGATATTCAGATTAGGTTTATGAATGATTTCCTAGATCTGAAATGAATTGAACCTCTTTAGCTTGAAGAATTAAAGGGATAGTAACACTTAATATAAAGTGAAATTTATATTGTAAGTTTTATCACACTGAGCAAAATAAGGATACTCATTCTTCTGAAAGGTGTTTTATTCAAAAGTTATAGCAGCTCAGACTTGCATTTTTAGGTGCAATATCTCAATGACCTGAAAGTTAACAGTTGCGCTGGTGCTGCACCACCCTATGGAATTTTATAGTCAATTGATCAGAAATTTCCATAGGATGATGCAGCAACAGCGCCACTGTAAAATTTCAGGCCATTGAGATATTGCACCTAAAAATGCAAGTTTGAGCTGCTATAACTGTTGAATAAAACCCCTCTCAGCAGTGGGAGCACCCTTTTTGTACTCAGGAGGATAAACCTTACGATATAAATTTTAATTTAGATTAAGTGTTACTATCCCTTTAAGAGTCTGATCCAACAAGAAGAGTGCAAATCCATGGCAAGCCAGCCACAGAGTTACATTTCTTAGATTGGTGTTTTAACCCATTGAATGCTAAAGATGTCTCCCACGCATTGTTTCGCTCTGTAGCATTCAAGGGGTTACAAATCACTTTAAAATCAGTGGAATTTTTTATCTTTCTTCTTATGGTACTGATGACTTGATTTATGATTTATGATTTCAAAGGATGGCACAAAATATGTATTAAGAATTCATGAGATGACAGTTTCCCCCTTTAAGTACTTACATATTGTAAACTGCAAAAGTGCAATTACATCTTGAAGGGGTTACACAGAGAGAGGTTTCATTAATACTTTATGAGGTGCGTATGATGGAGGGAGGGAGCGGTTCCTGATGCCTCCTGCTTCGCAGTGAGATGGTTTTACCACATGTTGATAAAGCAGATATAATTTAGCGCTTTGCAACACAAGAATCATTAAGCCCTTTATTTTATATTACACCTCGTCTGGATTTATCACAGACAGAAAAGTTAGCAAGCGGCTGGTAAACTGCCGACGAGATTAAATTGGCTGTTAATTATAGAACTTCTAAACACCTCGGGCTCTGCACAGTACTCTCTCTCATTTATTTTTTTATTTCATGATTTTTTTTTGGCTTGCTGCTAGAAGATAAGAAACACCACAATAACCAATCACTGCAGAGATATAGCAATTATTCAGTAGCACAGTTGCCATCATAGGGCATACATTTACCCCTATGCAGCAGTAATTAGAAGGTCCCAATGTAATTTTTTGGGCCCACTAATGCAAATATATTTTCATAGTATTTATTGGGCACTGGGAGAGATGGACAGACATGGACGCTGGGGCCCCATCACAGCTGAACTGCTGAAACACCTATAATTATACTCCTGTGACCAGTGATGGTCATTCCTGGCAACTCTCTTTGGTCTGGATTCTATTGCAGGTGAAAATGTTAACACCTGTTTTAGCAAATATTTTCCTATTGAAGTCTATGGGGAAAACTGGAGATACGTAAAAGCAGTGATAAAATTAGCACCTGCAATAGAATCCAGCCCTTGATCTGCCCTGTAGACTCCGGTTTTCAGACTTAAAGGGATAGTAATATTTCACAATAAAATCAGCTCCAATTAATCTTCATAGTATTTGGGCCATGGAGAGTGTTATTTCAATACTGCCAATACTGTTATTTCAAGCATCCCCCTCCTGCCCCTTTTACTGATGTAACACTGCTCACCTCTGAGCAGCAAGACTGTCCGGATGGACCGCAGAGAGGGACAATCTCAAGTGAGCATAAGGAAAATCTGAAAACCCTGTCAAGGGGGGCAGGGTTTTCCATATGGTCACAGTAAGAAGATTGTTCCCTTGCTGTGATTTGTCTGGTCAAGGGACCAGATTCCACATCTGAGGGGAGGTGACTTATACTAGATAAAAGGGGAGGGAGGGGGATATTTTATCATTCAATAACTCTTGAACTACAAGTCTGACAGTATTGAAATAACACTCTCCATGGCCCAAATACTAGGAAGATGTATAGAGCTGTTTTTATTGTGAAACATACTATCCCTTGAATTACCAGGTCTCCAGGGACAGATCCTCATTCTCTGGCTTAGTGAGTTTAGCTATAACCCCACCCACTTTCTAGTCTGCTCAGCCAATTCTCACTCCATTCCACTCAGCCTCCCACCCATTTCCTGACTAACTCCTCCTTACAACTAGCCACCCACAACATGACACTAAAGTTATGATTTGGACAGTCAGTGTTTCTCCAGCGACATGGAACAAGAAAGTACCAGGTATGGTTAATGGGAATCATATTTACGCCAAGAGCTGTATATGTGACTTCAAGTCCCCCAAAGGATAAAGCAGATGCAGCCCTTGTATGCTACAGAGGTTTCCAACAAGTTGCTTTTCAGGGGGTTAAATGCATCACTAGCCAGAGAGGTATCCAACGCAATGTATTGCAATGTGTTGGATACCTCTCTGGCACTCAAAGGGTTAAAGCGTATGATGTGAGGCCTAATGAAAAGGCTGTACTGCTTTGTAGCCTGCCTGTTGCCTTCCTCTGCTATAGACCAGTGGTATCCAAGTTCAATCCTCAAGGGCCACCAACTGGCCAGGATTTAAGGATTTCCCTCATTAAAGAGTTAGTAATGCTGAAATTTAAGTTGATTAAATATTGTAGATGTTAAAAAAAATAAAGTATATGAAGAATGTCCAAACCTTTATGGTTTTTAGAGATATGCACCACTAAAGTTCACCCCTCCCTCATGTCAGCTGTCAAGATGACAGCAGGAGATCCTGGTCCTGGGACCAGCCGGTGGCTCTTCAGGAGAGCCGAAATAATGACATGAGAAAATAACTACTTCACTGGAACAATCTACAAAGTGTACTTTGTAGACCATTCCAGTCAGGGCTTATAATTTTAAGTCCTTTGCTACTAGCCAGACCTTAAAAGTTACTTGCCACTGCAAGCCAAGACATACCCACCAGGGCTGAATTTCTACTTGCCAGGGCTAAATTATCACTCGCCTTTGGCTAGTGGCGAGTGGAAATTTTGAGCCCTGGTCCCAATGAATTATTTTAAAATTTCACTATTGCGGCTCTGCTGAAGAACCGCCGACTGGTCCCAGGACCAGGATCTCCTGCTGTCAGTAGAGAGCTGACATCAGGAGAAGGGAAGGGAGGGGGGAACTTTAGCAGAGAATATCTCTTAAACCATAAAGGTTTGAGAGATAGGACTTTATTCATATACTTTATTTTTTAACATCTACAATATTTAATTAACTTACATTTCGGCATTACTTACCCTTTAAACACAGGTGAATGGCTCATTCATTCTGATTGTTCCACCTGTGCTCAAACAGGAAAATTAAATTAAAATCTGGACTGTTGGTAGCTCCTGAGGATCGAACTTGGATATCCCTGCTGTAAACCATCGGAACAATATAGTAATCTACCTGCACCACCAATTTCTGTGGTTTTACAATAGGATAAAAATTATCGCATTCTTTGGATGTACAATACCACCCTTAAACACTGATAGGCAATTACTGCCTAATGTTTTAATGTATACTCCTATCTTGTCAACAACTCCTCCCTGTGAGAGGTGACCTTTGGGCCATCCTACTATAATTGTATTTCTTATCCAACTTCCAGTAGATGTTCTTGTTCATGTATGGTGTATACTTAACTAAGCGGTATTGTATTCCAGTGCATGGTAGTATTGTGCTTTTTCTTCTTTTATCACTGTACTCTTTTTATTCTCAATAAAAATTACTGATAAAAAAAAAAAATGATGCCTTAGCACTTCTGGTTATGATTGGTTTACTGCATACCAGCATACACACTGCCATAGCTAAGCTTTTAATACAAGAAATCCCCAAACACCACCCTTATTCCATGCACAGAAAATAAATTACTAATTTGGCATCACTTTGCTCCTTTTTATTACATGTTGAGAAACAAGGTACAAAGGTAGTGAATGCCCCAAAACACTCATACACTCCTCCATTACCCTCCCATTGGTGCAAGTTACACAAAGAGGTAAAACTTCACCAGGAAACTAATGTTGTATTGACCCTAATCCAACACTTTATAAAATCAGAAAATCTATAATGTAACATACGAACAGGGTGGCAATAATCACAATATGGATCTGTAATAATAGCATAGTACACAACTCACCAATAGGGATGGGGAAAGTTGTCGCTGTGTTCCCGCAAGAAATTCCACGAAAATCAAGTTGTTATCCACTTTTTCGTGGGAAAATCTGCTTTAAAACTAGAGCATCTTTCGCCCATTGGCCAAAATCTTTTGCCATTTTTCAATGGCTAGAAAGTTTCCACCCATTGATTTACGTTCTTTTCGCACATCCGCTATAAAAACGGGACGTTTTCTCTGAAGGCAGACACAATAGAAGCAGCTACAGAGTGAGATAGATGTGCTGTGCTGTTCTGCTGTGATATTTTGGAAAAATTGAGGCAGGAGAGGCTCATAGCAACTGCCATTGCTATGAGCAGCAAAAAGAGGAACTGGAAGGACCCTTATTATGTGTCCACTGATTCGGAGGAGGAGGAAGAAGTGACTAGCAGTACTGAACCAATGCTGTCCAGGCCCCCTAAATCACCCCAAGGGATCTTGGGGAATTTAATGAGAAGGGAGGGAGAAAAGTGAATGGGAAGTAAGGAAGAAAAGGGAAGGAAGGGAGAAAAGGCAATGGGAAGAGAAGGAGAAAAGGGTAGCAGTAGTGAGAGCAGGACAGGTCAGCTGCCTGTGCCTGCTGCAAGACCTGTTGCCTCTGCTGCCAGTGCCACCATTGCTGTTACTGCAGCCACTAGTGTTGTACCTGCTGTCAGACATGCTGCCCCTGCTGCCAGTGCCACCATTGCTGTACCTGCAGCCACTAGTGGTGTACCTGCTGCCAGGCATGCTGCCTCTGCTGCCAGTGTCACCATTGCTGTACCTGCAGCCACTAGTGTTGTACCTGCTGCCAGACGTGCTGCCCATGCTGCCACCAGTGCTGTACCTTCTGCCAGTGCTGAACCTTCTGCTAGTGCTGAACCTGCTGCCAGTGCTGAACCTGCTGCCACCAATACTTTGCCTGCTGCTAGTGTTTCTTGTAGTACTTAGGGGGGAAAAGGAGAAAATAATGCCAAGTGTGACAGCAAGGGACCCTAAATCACACTTGCCATTCCCAAGCAGTCCTGCCAGTGCTAGTATTACTGCTAATAAGATCCAGCAGCTTGTTAGCATTAGGAGTGAAGGAGGGGGTAATCAACAATATCCTCATATTACCAGTGACTGTGAGACTGAGGAGGAAGACTCTGCGGCTGAACTTGATGTGGCTGGTGTTAGTTGTAGTAGCAATAATGGTTAAGCAGCTGGAGTGCTAGGGGAAACATTTGAGAGCATCCAGACTAGCAGTCAAGGGAGCTCACACCATTCCTCTGGCTCTGGGAGTCCCCTTCCCATCACCACAGTGTCCAAGTTGAACATGATCTTTAAGAGGCTGGAACTGGTGTTGGGGGAGAGCAGGCTCAGAATTAATACTATCACTACCAGCAGGGGCACAGATCAGCTGCCTGTGTCTGCTGCTACTGCTACTAGTACTAGTCTGCCTTCTTCTTCAGGTCAAAAGGAAATGGCAAGTGTGACATTAGGGGACCCTCTGTCACATTGCTCGTCACCTCCTCCAAGCAGCAGTGAGATGTGAGGAATAGAGCAGCAGCAACAACAGCATGTAGGGACTAGTGGTGGTGGTGGTGGTGATGATGATGCTGGAGAAGATGGGGTGGAAGAGACATTGATTTCGTTTTTAGCAGAAACTGAGAAGGAATGGGAGACAGGGATGAGGATGGGCATCACCACCACCACTAGCAATGACATTTAGGAATTAGAGGAATTTGCAACTGCTTTAATTCCTTCTTATGCTGAGATGCAAGGGCAGCAGGATGCTGAGGAGTAGGCTAGTGTGACACAGACCACCATGGACACAGTGGGAATAGGGTCAACAAGTGATGCGGGACTACGACAGGTTCCACTTGCCAGCAGTAGCAATACTCCTGATCCTAGTTGCAGTGCTGAATCTGAAGCAGTAGCAGTAACATTATCAGCTGCCACAGACAATGAAGGGGACAAGAAGAAAGAGGCCATTCTTCTCCATCTGTTCCCTTCTCCCTGAAGTCATAATGGGTGTGGGACTATTTTTCTGTTGGGGCAGGCACAGTGCAGTCATCAGCAACAGCACAATTTGTGACAAGTCAGTGAAAAGAGGAGAGGAGGGAACACACCTTGGCATAAGCGCCCTGATATCACACATGAAACACAGACACCATGACATTTACATCAAACATGTTAAAGACAAACACCCACCACAGAAAACAAGCACCACTTTTGCTGTCCCTGACTCTTCAGAAAGGCAACAAGAGGCGAGGCAGAGATCAAAATGGAAGGGGAATAGAACAACCCAGGCGGAGAATGGAAGTTCAATGACGAGTGAAACAACTAGCTTGCCATCAACTTCTAGGGTAACTACATCTTCTGCCAATCCACCTCATTCATTACCTCCCTGGCCACATGATAGCCACTCTGTTGATGTTAGGATGTGGTAGTTTGTCTCTACCCATTGCACACTGTGTGGTGTACTGACCACACATGCCAGTGCGGTGAAGGAGAATCGCAATCAGTGCATCAAGCAGCATCTGAGGAGATTCCATCCTGCAGAAGATGGTGGCAGGAAGGGTTCATCATTACTATTAAACTGTCAGCAAGTTGTCATGTGTCCTTAGAGAGTCTGGAAAAGGGGTACAGTGAAAGCGGCAGTACTTGGTTTTGGGTGTCATGGTGTTTGGATACAGTTGTACCCCCAGATGTTATTTACCACACACACTGTGCACATTGCAGATGGTGATGAGACCCGCTGTTCCTGCTCTGCAAGGGAAAAAATATATTCTAATAACAACACACCCATGATGAATTTGAAGGAGGGGCAGGTGAAGAAGATTTAATGGCCAACTTCTTCTTTTCTCCACATAGACTGGGGGCTACTTATTTTGCTGCTACTGCCTCAGGCGCATCACTGGAGCCAATCGTGGCAAGTGGAACCTTCATCATCCATCTTCCATGTTACTGTTATTGTTGATCCCATTCCCTTTCAGCTGCCTAATCATCCTGCTGCTTAAACAACTCAGCAGCAACAGTACGAACAGCAGTTGCAACTCAGGAGGACATTTGACAGTGGCCAATGACCAACATGACCTGCTGGCATAAGGCCAGGCTTGTGTTTTGAAAAAAAAAAAAAAATAAAAAAAAAATAGTCCTACAAAAAAATAAACAATTTTTGGGGGGTTTGTTTCTAACAAGCCTAAGTCCTACAAATCAATGTTTCCTTAGGGCTTGTGCCAAACAAGTGTAAGTCCTACAAATCAATGTTTCTTCTGGACTTGGGCCTCTAATAATTCTATGTCCCACAAAGGCCTCTAACAACAAATCAAGCAAATCATCCTCTACAAAATACTCTATCAAGTCGAGTATCAGTCCACCCCAGTGGCAGCTTATGTCAGGGGGTTCCTGTCTCTATCACTTTACATACAACTTTCTTATTTTGTTTTTATTAACTGTCCCCCTAATAGCAGTCAAGGAACCCCCCAAAACAAATTCCCTGTTCAAATGATTAATTCATTCACCAACACAGGCACCCTCCTCAGACCCCTTTATACCATGCCTTATGGTTTCTATTTTATTTAGGATTTATTGTTATTAACTGCTCCCCCAACCCAGTAAATAACCCCCCAAAAAATCATCCCCTGTTCAAATGATTCTTTCCCCACACCCCACCAACACAGGCACCCTCATGCCCCTTTTATACTATACCTTTGGGAAATAAAATAATATTTTCTATGTGCTGTGAGTAACTTCTATGTTCCCATTGATTTCAATGGAATGAGCTAGGCTTAAAAAGCAGAAAAAAAAGCGGCACTTTTCATGGGAAATTTTTCACCAAGTGGAAAGTGCCATTTTATGGAGACCAGACAGATAACAGAAGGGGACAATCTTCTTCCTATGAGAACAATGAAAGCCCTGCCCCCCCTCGACAAGTTTTTCAGGTTTTTCCCTTATCTTAATTGAAGGTTGTCCGTCTCTGCAGTCTACCTGGGCACCTTCCTCCTGATCTGGCTGAGCAATGTTACATCAGTAAAAGGGGCGGGAGGGGGATAGTTTGTCATTGAATTACTCTTGAACTACAACTCTGACAGAATTGAAATAACACTCTCCAAGGTCCAAATGCTATGATGATTAATTAGAGCTGCTTTTATTATGAAACATTACTATCCCTTTAAAGCTGGGGTGGCCAGTCTGAAAGACCCCAACAACTGTTGGACTACAATGCCCATCAGCCTCTGCTGGCCTTTGCAGATGGTAAGTTGCACATTCTTGGTAGAGCCATGGACCTGGAGGCCAACTCTTTTCCGCTGCTTATAATAGCAAGGCCAATATACTAAGGGCCATATGGTCAAGAGAAAAGTGGAGGAATTCTGGGTCAAACCAACTGCACTATAGGGGAGAACTAAAAGTTCAAAAAGTCCCATTGATTTCAGTGGTTATTTTAACCCCTTGAATTCTCGAGTGGTCTCCAAAGCATTGCGACAAAATGTGTTGGTGTCTGCTTTAGCGTTCAAAGGGTTAAAATCAACATTTAAATCAATGGGACTTTTTAGTTTTCCCCTGTAGTGGAAATGATTTGTCATGGAATTTCTTCACTTTTCTTTTAACTATATGACCCTTAGATGTATGGGCACAATATGCTCGCCAAGAGAACGTGCATGGTTCTTTTATTGAGCCCACTTTATTAGGTTCTGATTAGTTAAATATGGATTACCTTCTCATGCTGTGTACCAAGGGTCATACACACAAAGCCAATGAGCATTTCTGCAGCAAACCAACTGCACCATAACTAATACAAATTCCAAAAAAATTCACATTGCTTTAAAATGGGGCTTTATTCAGTTAAATCTGACAAAATGTTCTATTCAAATAAATTAGATTTTTTATTAATTTCATCCCTGTGGTTCACTTGGTTTGCACCAGAATTGCTACACATTTATTTTTGTGCATATGACTCTAAGGTTACCATTGCTGAATAGTACATATACACATTTAGTCACTGCAGCAGTAACAATAGCTACCCCCATTTCAGGATTAGAGGTGCATGAAATGTATGAAAAATTTCTTACATGACTTTTCATGAAAACTTGACGATTTTTCTCTTTTTCCGAGAAAGAGTTCACCTTTCCACCTATGCAAAAATGTCCTCCTTTTCACCTTTTTGAACACATTTTTCAACTGTATTTCCTATATGTACTACATTTCCCACTGTAATATTACTTCTTCTGAGGGCTGTAGTTTAGAAATAAGTGTCTGAAAGTCAAAGTTGTTAGTCCTACAGCAACATATGGCTTGAAAAATGTGTTTGCGTGCAGAATGCATTTGTCCTTTGCCCACAACACTAACTTCCTTCTTAAATGACACTGGCACATATTCACGAGGCTGTCAAGAGATTTAAATAAAAAAATACATCCTACAGTGTGGTAGATGTGTATTGTAGTGGTGGTGGTGGACTGGCTGGTATGGTGTGATTTGTGTATGTATATATTTTTTACTATTGTCATGTTTGCATCAAATCTCTATTCTCCTTCTCAGATTAGTGACACACATTACTTGTAGCTCACAACAGTGGTCCCAAGTGGGGTAGATGGTGGAAACCCTTCTTCACATCCCTCCTCCACCTCCTCATCTGTGCTGCTGTTAATATATTTGTCCTGGTTTTGTCTGTCATACTCCTCTGCAGTCAGAGCCATAGGTGTTATTTGGAGTGAACTAACTGTTGACACTGGCAGTAGCACATTCTCTGACACATAAATAACTTCACTACTTCTTTTTTCTGCCTAGAGCCCTGGCAACTTTTTAAAGTGCTTCTGCTGCTGCTAGTTGTGGAACCTTTGGCCTGCTGATAGTGTGTCTCCCAGTCAGACCTGTGGTTGTGCTTCAGGTGAGATCTCACAAAGGAGGTGCCTAGGTGTGAGCCTGCTTTCCCCTTGCCCACGTGCTTTTTGCACAGACAACAGATAGCAACATGCTTAGCTTGAGGATCCTGAGTGAAGTATCTCCATACTGTGGACTTCGTGGAATGAGGGGTTCCTGAGGTGGTGCTGCTACTACTACTACTGGGGCTAGATGTTGATGCAATTCTATTGCCACTACTACTAGGTGTCAAAGGTGCAGCAATTACAGCAGCAGCAGAGACACTCATCATATCTAACATTATGGATATTAATAACCTGTGTTAGTGTTGCTGGGCTCTCAAAACAGGTGTGTGTAGCTGAATGGGACTTAGACTTTGAAGAGGCGATGAAACTGATGATGACTGATAGGGTGACTGTGTGCTTTTTGACATCTGTGCCTGTCCAGGATCAGACTTTCTAATGGCTTGCTCAATTTATAGACAGACACAGTGCGCCTTAAAAGTGGTGAAATATTCAGCCTTTGACTTTCTGCTAACCTTATAGCCATGTCATCATCCTCACTCTCAACTTCATCTGTATCTGAACAAGTGAAGGATGATTTAGAGATATATTCTAGATCTGCATTATCATCAGTCATCATTAGGTTATCCTCAGCAGCATCAGCATCACCTGACAATTCTTGCCCACTACCCTTATATTCCTCTAAACTTTTGGAGGTCTCAAACAATTTCTTTTTACTTTTAGTAATACAAAGTTCCCTACTACTTTGAGGACGAGTGTTTTAGTGCTTTTTTGTCTCACTACCTGATGCAGCAGGCGGTTCAGCTGCTACACCGTCTTCTATTATGCTATTGCCAGCATCATCAACACTTGAATGTGACTTGTTGTCATCTTCCGTGTTCTTCTTATATGGTTCTTTATTTCTATTGGCACTGGTGGTGCTGCATCTAGTTTTGCTGGGACCTTGACAAACTGCATCCTCCTTTGGAATAGAGAGATCATCATCACTGATTGCACACACTGCAGCAGCCATTGCTGCAGTCAGTTTTTGAACTACTACTTTACTCTCACGTTCCTGCAATGCTCCACCCCTCCCCTTTCCCCTTCCCCTGGTGCGTTTGTTGGAGATTACTCAACTACACTGTGTTTTTGTACTCTATGGTACACAACACAACTGATGGAGCTGTATGATGCCTTGCCTAAGCCCAGACAGCTGTCTGTCACTGTCGTCTAATATATTTAGTTCTTTATTCTTTTTTCTTTTTTTTTTTAAGTTGTCCACCCTTTTGTCTTATCACAGTCTGTCCAAAAAAACACTATAACCGAAAAACAAAATCAACAACTTATTTCCCAAGACTTCTCTACCCAGCACAGAGACAATAACAGCAAGGTAAGCAAGCAAATAGGTCCCTAGCTGCCTGTGTCTTGCCAGTCAGTCACACAGAATGTTGGAGTATTTGGAGGTCAACCTTCTTACTCCCTTCTTCTCCCCAGAGTGTCCCAATGACTCTCCTAATACAGGAAACAAATATCGTACCTAAAAGATTCCCTAAGCTAAACTTCAATTCCCCTCTCTTTTCTATCTCCTCTCACAAACACAGAATGGGTGCTTTGAGAGCCTGACACCCTTTTATATGGCCGTAGAACACTTTCGCGTGGTGGAGAAAATGTTTTATTACCATTGATTTCAATTGGAGAAAAAGACAGGAAAAAGCGAAAAATGACACTTTTCATGGGAAATTATTTGCCATGCGGAAAGTGCCATTATTCACCGATTTCAGTTTAAGGTGAAAATTTTCACCCATCCCTAGTCAGGATGGCAGAGAAAAACACTTGGCAACTAAAAAAGATGATGCTTTTGTCATACTTGATGACTCCCTGTTTAGAAGGGGAGCTTTTCTGCCATTTCCTCCCTCCCTCCATGAAATCCTCATCTATAATGAATTTCAGTAGCACATTTGTTGGCACCTGCAAACAGAGAGGAGGTTACCAATCATCCAAAAACCACCTTTGTACTCTTTTGCCCCATCATATTAGGGGGTATCCTTTTCGAATGTCTCCCACTATTGGGTAACCAACTAAAATGTCTCCAGCATGAAAAGGGCAACATGACAATCTCTCCTCCATCAAAAGGGCGAGATTGTCATGTCGCAGACTTGAGCATCGGTGATTTGCAAGCAATGTAAAGATACCTTGCTGATGTATCTGTATAAGCTGTGTAGTCATGTTCTCCTTCCCCTCACTGTCTGCGGCTCAAAATAATAAAACAAATAATTGTAAGAGGAACACATACCAGAGCAACTCTGCAAAAGGCCCAAAGAATGAAGCAGAGGTTATCTATAGTGCAAATATAGCTTATACATTTATGCACTATACCAGATTGCACTATATTTAACTTGTGCTTCATTCTTTGGGCCTTTTGCTGAGATGCTCTGGTACGTGCGCTTCACACAATTATTTTTTTATTATTTTGAGCCATGGACAGTGAGGGGAAGGACAACGGTACTGCACACAGCTAATACAGACACATCAGCAAGGTATCTTTACATGGTTTGCAAATCAGCAATGAGTAAGCACATGACATGATAATCTCGCCCTTTTGATGTGGGAGATATTGTCATGTTGCTCTTTTCATGCTGGCAACGTTTAATGCTCTCTTTAGTTGGTCGCCCAATAGTGGGTGACATTTTGATAGTGAACCATTAGGAAAGGATTAAATCTTAGCACTTAGTAATGAAAAATATTTGCTATTGTTTGGATATGGTCTTTTCTCCAGCTATTGTTGGACTTCACCTCCCATCATCCTCACATGGTCAATGACTGCTTGAGGAGGAAAGGAATTTTAGTTCAACAACAGCTAGAGTGCCACAGATTCCTCACTTCTGGTCTCTGCTTAGGCATCTGCAATGAACTTTGCATGCAGAATTCCAGAAAAGTAATTCTTGGTATCATTATTGCATGCTTATTGAAAATTTTTTAAACCCTTCTCTGTAAATCATGTGTTTACCACTCAGCAATAACCTTTTTAATGTTTTTATATCCTATGTCTGTTTCATATTTCTGCTATACCTTCATAAACACAGAGAAGCAAGCAGCAGACATAGCTCTGTGCAATCCTCCTCCTACTCAGACACAAAGGGGCTATGTATCAAAGTCTGCAGATCACATTTTCTTTCTGCCATAAAATTGATGCTTAGACAGACATTTTACCATCTTGAAACATCAATATATCAAGATGTTTTTCACCTATTTTCACCCATGAGATGCATCTTGTGTTTTGTGTACCAACAGGTGAATTGTCTGACAGATATGTATAACATTCTGATTTAATTTATCATAGCAAGGGTCTTATACAGAAAGCAAAAGATTACCAATTCTGGAACATGCCAAATTGTATTATAGGGTCAATTAAAATTTCTTCAGACTGGGGACCCCTCTATTGTTCAGGGAGCTAAAAGTCCAATTTAAATCGAACTACATGTTTTTTTCCAATCCCTGTGGTGCAGCATGGTTGCTCCAGAACCAGGGGCGTACCTAGAGCATTTGGTACCTGGGACGGATCCTATATTTGCCCCCCAAGTTTAAATTGTAAAAAACACCCGCAAAGTGCTGAGGGCTCAGGGCTGGCAGCTTGGTGGCATCTGAGAGTGCGGTGAGGTATTTAGGTCTCTGCGTTCTCCTACTCCAGTTCGCCAATTGTACTGGCTGTGTCAGCTCCAGGCATCGCCTCCAGACACCGCCTGCACCACCGCACCCCATGTATAACCAATGAGAGAGGAGTATCCTGTCAAAGCACTCCTCTCTTATTGGCTGCTGTGCAACTGCAACAAAAAAAGCAGGAAAAGAAGCAGGTACCTGGCACATCTAATGCTGTCAGTACCTGCTTTGGAAGTTAAAGGGCAATCGGGCAGCAGGCTCAGTCTGAGCGGCAGTGTGGCACCCCCCTAATGAGTGGTCCCCGGGGCAGGCCGTCCCTCCGCCCCCTCCCCCATTAGTACACCGCTGTCCACAACGGTTCATATTTTACTTTCTACATAAGATCCAAAAATTATACACTTCTCCTATGCATCCGATAATAATTCATAACACCAAAAACAACTTTAGGGCCTTGTGCACAAAGAGAGTGTAGAAATTCTGGGGCAGACTAATTGCACCGTAGAGCAGACATAAAAAATCATATTGATTAAAATGGAGCTCTCAAGCAATGTATTAGAAACTTTAACATTAAAGAGGTTGAAAACCCAATCAAAATAAATAGATATTTTACTTAGTACATCAGCATCACAGCACAACCATTTAGGTGCCCAGCAGGCTCTTGGCACAAAATGAAACTGAAGCTACACAAACATGATATTATAACTTGAAGTTGCTTCCATTATGGCCAAAGAAATGTAAAAAGCAAAAAAACACCTGCTAATCTGTGTATGGTGTTGCCTGCCACCTTGAATTCAAGTCTGCATATTTGAAAATGCCAATAATATCTGTCTGTGCGCTGTATGTTAAAAAGAAAAAGTTATTATGGGATAAACAAACTGCAATGTAGGGGAAAATTCAAATTCAAATTGAAATGGGTATGTTAACCTCTTTAATGTTCAAAAATGTTTACAAATGTTCCTTTTTTTCCTATGGTGAATTTGGTTTGTCTGAGAATTTCTCCACTTTTCTTTTGAATATATGACCCTTTGTATCATATGACAGCATATGCTATTTCAGGGCTGTCCAAGTTCAGTCCTGAAGGGCAACAACAAGGCAGGATATAAAGATTTCCCTGATTAAGCACAGGGGAGTTAATCAATAGCTCATTCATTTTGACTAACTCACCTGTGCTTAATCAGGGTGATCCTTAAATCCTGGCCTGTTGGTAGCCCTTGAGGACAGAACTTAGACAGCCCTGTGCTATGTTATGCGAATGGTATTGAGGTTTCATATGCCGTGTAGACTCTGTGAGGCACTGAGAGACTTTCACTTTTTCAAAAATAAAAGTATCAATATCTCCTAATCGTTCCATCTGCTGAACTGCTTGCCACACATACTTTTATGTCCCTGACTGAGGTATCTGATTTTTTTTTTCAAAGAGCTTTCTGTACTTGGACTTTGCAAGCAGAAAAAGAGTGCAACAAAAGTAAGATAAGTAAATAAAATGTAAAAAAAAGGAGAGTGGAGCCGCACGCACCGGACAGGGCAGGCCGCATAACCCTCGGCTCAGACATAATGGCTATCCCACCATCCTATGCTGATCTTGGCAAATCTGCCAGAGACATCTTCAACAAAGGATATGGTTTTGGCCTGGTGAAACTTGATGTGAAGACCAAGTCTGCAAGCGGAGTGGAATTCACAACATCTGGTAACTCCAACACCGACTCTGGCAAAGTGAATGGAAGTCTAGAGACCAAGTATAAGTGGGCAGAGTACGGACTGACCTTCACAGAGAAGTGGAATACAGATAACACATTGGGAACGGAAATTGCCATTGAAGACCATATCACTAAAGGCTTGAAGTTGACATTTGACACAACCTTTTCACCAAACACAGGAAAGAAAAGTGGTAAAGTTAAAGCTGCCTACAAGCGTGAGTTCGTGAACTTGGGTTGTGATGTGGATTTCGATTTTGCTGGCCCTGCCATCCATGGTTCTGCAGTTGTGGGTTATGAAGGCTGGCTTGCCGGTTATCAGATGACCTTTGACAGTGCTAAATCCAAACTTACGAAAAACAACTTCGCTGTTGGCTACAAAACGGGAGATTTCCAGCTTCACACCAATGTCAATGATGGGTCAGAATTTGCTGGCTCAATCTACCAGAAAGTCAGTGACAAAATGGAGACAGCAGTCAACCTAGCCTGGACTGCTGGCAACAACAACACTCGCTTTGGTATTGCGGCAAAGTATCAACTTGACTCGCACGCATCCATTTCTGCAAAGGTGAACAATTCCAGCCTTGTAGGTGTCGGTTACACCCAAACCCTCAGGCCAGGTGTAAAGCTCACACTCTCTGCTCTCGTAGAAGGAAAGAACATAAATGCTGGAGGACACAAGCTTGGTTTGGGTCTGGAGCTGGAGTCTTAAGCTTAATTCCCTTGGGTGTCCAAGCAGCACCAAGGGATATCCAGGAAATTTGGCCTTACCTATATATATATATGTTTTCAAAACCATAACCAGCAAAGCTTATATTTTGCCTCCCTCTGTTTCTTCCTGACCCATGTTAAATATCCTAGAACAGGACCTGTACTAAGGTGGAAGTTGTTACCTGGTTGAATCTAGTTAAAGTTGCCTGGGTATCTCTCCTTCTTGGAAACCTGTGGTGAAGCACTACCCATTACACATTACTTTAAATGTGTATTTATATAGTTGTGCTTCTCACTATGGATGAAATAGACCTCTACTGGGGAAAAACACAATGTACATGAGTATGCATGTTTGTTTTTATGTTCCTTTTTAACATTTCATAAAGGTATGTCCGGTACACTTAACGGAACAGTAGATCTAGTCACCCAGAGGGATGGAAGTTTTGTGTAAATCACCTTTATTTTGTGAGGATTTTTGATATCCCAAAAAATTATAAATAAAAGACAAACTTACATGTGCAAAAAAAAAAAAAAAAAAAAAAAAAGGAGAGTGAAACAATGTACAAAAGTTTGCCACTGTAGCTGTAATGTCCGTCTTCAGCCCCCTCCCAGTGCTGCAGGTTTTCCAGTTCTTCTCACATGAACACAGGTGAATCAATTAGTGGGTCAATAATTCTGAATGATCTGCCTGAGGTAACAACATTCACTTGTGCTTGATTGAGGAGAACCTGAAAACATTCACTGTTTGGGAGGGGGGTTTGAGGACAGGTCTGAGCTCCCCTGTACTACAGCATACAGAGCAGGGTACTGGAACACTGAATACATATTTCTTCATATTCACTGGCTGAAAGCACATGGGAAACATATTTCCAGGGGCCTCACTGTCAGGAACATTAATGCATAGAATAATAAGTGCAAATTATATAAATTAATGAATGAATGAATAAATAGCATAGGCAATTTTACTTCACATATTAGCCACTTGCAGAACAGATAGTCAAAAGGTTTACTGTCTCTTTAAAATTCTGATGTCAAATCATAAACTTTTAAGTCTAAATCTCATATACAGTACAATGCTTCAAAATCCTGAGATGATTGTTAATCCCAAATTGTAGACTTTTACATGTAAAGCTAAGCTTAAAGGGGATCTATCCCCCCTTTACAACTTTGTGTAAATAGTTTTCTTATATAGCGAATATGCTTTAAAGTTTATTCATTTTTTTTGTTTTAAAACACTTGTTTGCAAAAATTAGAAGAATAAATACAGCCCCGTGCCTACTTCCGGGCAGGCTGCGGTTACCTGATCCTTGCCTTAGCCTGCCACTCTGCCTCTCACTATCCAGCCTCCTCTGATGACACAGGCTGTCTGTCTGAAAGCTGGAGTGCTCTCATTGGCCACAAATCAATATCTGCCAATCAGAGTGCTCCAGTTTACAGACAGACAGCCTCAGTCATCAGTGGAGGCTGGATAGCGAGAGGCAGAGTGGAAGGTTGAGGCAAGGATCAGGTAACTGCAGCCAGCCCGGAAGTAGGAAGTAAGCATTAAAAAAAAAAAAATTAATAAACTTTAAAGCATATTCACTATATAAGAAAACTATTTACACATAGTTGTAAAGGGGTGATAGATCCCCTTAAAAGTGAAATGTGTTTTATTCATGCTAGATAAGTGCACTAAAAACAGACATCACTAACACAGTCAAGATCCAATCATGTGTAGAACATATATAAATCAAGAATATATGTACAGACAATAGATAATTGCAGTACAAACTGATACACAATACAGTAACTATATTCATACAATATAGAAGTCATACTGATACAGATGTAGCAAACATTATGATACATTTTTTCATACTTCCTCATATAATGACCACATGTGTTAGATGGAAATGTGTGTCCAATGTTCACCAGGATTGTTCCAGCCCTGCTTATAAGATCAGCCTCCGTGTACACTATTTCAAGTGCACACATTGGGGGAGATTCATAAAAAGTGTTCTTTGTTTGCAAATGGATCCTTAAAATGTCTTTATTCCTTATTATTAGCGTTGGTATTTATAACATATTCTAGATACATTTATAAATGTGGTGACCGTAAAGAATAAGTACAGGCCAGACATGGCTTTAAATATTTGGAGAAAATTCTCTTTTTAAATTGTCACAAATAGAGACTTTTCTTTATAGACTCGCTGAGACACTTTCTACAAGCTTCCTTACTCCATTTTATAAAAAAAAAAATAATACTACACGGCGTTATGTCCACTTAAACTGTCGTTTACAAGCTTCCTTACTCCATTGTATAAAAAAAAATAATACTACATGGCGTTATGTCCACTTAAACTGTCGTTAAAGGTATAGTAGTGTTTCCCAATAACTTAAAGCAGAACTGTTATGCATTGAAAAGTGCACACCAATTTTTTCCATAGCCTTAAGCATATAAATCCATTAATCATCCTTATTAAGTCTGGCAGTATTTAGAAATTAAATTTATTTTGAGACTCACCGTCAGGCGACAGCGCGGACATATTGCCAAAGAGGCATCCGTGCGCCTGCACTGTCCTTCCCTGTCTCCTCACTGATTGGCAAGGGGGGGTGGCATTGTACAGATTGGCAAGGGGGAGATGCAATTTACCTTAAGGTACAGACAGGGATGGACAGTGCAGGTACACAGATGCCTCTACGGAAGATGCCTGGTGTTGAGTCTCTGAAGAACTTTGATTTCTAAATAATGGTCGACTTAATAAGGATAATAAAAGGATTTACATGCTTAACGATATGGTAAAAATTAATTGGGGGGCACTTTTAGATGCATGATAGTTCTGCTTTAAAGGGATAGTAATACTTGCAAATTACTAATCCCCATATTGTAGCTTTGTTAAAAAGAAACTTATTGCCCCCAGTGTCATCTCTCAATCCCGCTCAAAGTTACCCCCCTCCCTCCCCCTTCCCTGACTAAACTCTGAAGGCTCACTGCAGGGGAAGTTGTCGTACGACAGTCTTATGTGCATCAGGCGGCTCTGCAGCATTGCCGAGATCGCATTTATAAAAAATAAATCTTTTACTAAAAGGGTCTTCTACGTGTGCTTGCAAACCAAACACATATAGAAGACCGTTTCAGTAAAATAATTATTTTTTATAAACACGATCTTGGCTCAGCTGCAGAGCTGCCTGATGCAC
The DNA here is from genome assembly GCA_037306005.1 of Rhinophrynus dorsalis. Taxonomy (NCBI): domain Eukaryota; kingdom Metazoa; phylum Chordata; class Amphibia; order Anura; family Rhinophrynidae; genus Rhinophrynus; species Rhinophrynus dorsalis. The sequence goes on from CM074724.1 coordinate 152,013,893, forward strand.
ATAAGACTGTCGTACGACAGCTTCCTCTGCAGTCAGCGTTCAGCGTTCAGTCACGGAAGGGGGATGGAGGGGGGAAATTTGAGCGCTCTCATCTCTCAAACCATAAGGGTTTGAGAGATGGCACTGGGGGCAATAAGTTTCTTTTTAACAAAGCAACAATATGGGGATTATTAATTTGCAAGTGTTACTAACTCTTTAAGCTTCGACACATATAATGCCTGTATATCATTACATCTAACACAGGAACTTTATTTAAAGGAGCAGTAAACTTTTTTTTTGAAAAAATGTATATTATAGGGATTTTCCTATTGAGTAAAATAAGAGTACTCCCACTGCCGAGAGATTTATATTTCCAGAGTTATTACAGTTTAAACCCATGTTTGTTTACATTAGCAGTGCCCTCTAGTAGTCAAATTCTAATTAGATTTCCTGTTAGATTCTAATGGAGAGGAAAGTCAGAAAAGTCAGAGACATACAGTTCTCCATACAATGTGATAGAGACTGCCTATCACTTCCTGTCAGTTAGACCTATCAGGAAGTAAACATAGTAAATTCACTTCCTGATTATTTAAACTGCTATAAATTTTGAATAAAACGTCTGACAGCGATGGGAGTACGCTTGTTATATTCAGCAGGAAATGCTCTATAAAATATGTGTTTTCATAAAAAAAGTTTACTGCTCCTTTAAAATAGGTTTTCCATTTCAGTGGGCTCTAATCACAATTGTTAAGGTGACCCTAAAACCACTAAACATTGCATATGCATATCATCTACACTATATTGAAGAACACCTTTCCTTTTGTGCTACAGCTATAGCTCCGTTTAACCCCAATACAGAAAGCCAAAGTACATTATTTCCATGTAAACATACCAGATGACAAGAAGAAGGGGGCAGCAGCTGCCTTTCAATACAATGGTCAATACATTTGATGAAAGTCTGTTGTCCTTCACCAAAGCAGAAATAATTATGGCTATTTACTAATGTCAATCATCTTAAACCTAGAGCAAAAGTCTGTAAAGAAACAACAGCTAATTAAAAAAATGCCACATATTATAATTTCTCAGATTTATTACTCTGGAAACAACCCAATATACTCCCCTTAGAATAGTAACATAATTGGTTAGGTTGAAAAGGCATAGGTCAATTAAGTACAAGATTTGCTAAATCATGTCTATATTATTCCAGAAGAACATCAGTTACTAATTGTGTCTCAAAGGAAAATAAAACAAATATTGTTAACCCCCAAATATAGCAATGCAGGTTTTCTTTTTATGTTTTAATGAAGGACCATAACTCAATTAATTTTTTTTTTTTTTTTTCACATTAACCACTCATGACGTCAACAGTGATGGACCCATAGAGATAAGTTATGTAACCAAGTGCACCTGGCACCAGATTCAAGCCAACCTTTTCCTCTGTATTAACTCAGTTTTAGTGTAGACATAATCAGCAAATCATTACATGGAGGACGATCTGCACCTTCCAGTGTATGTTCCTGATCTGTGTTCTGCTGTTCATGACCCACATAACAAAGTACACAAACCATGTTTCCGCCATGTTTCAAATATATATTTCTAATAAGACATAGCCATCTGATTTTGTTTACATGCCATGGTACTGTATAGGCGTTGAGGAACCCTCTGACCAAGTGGGGTCCTAAGCAGCTGCTCATTCTGTTTATATTGTGGCTCCACCAATGAATTGCAGAAGATAGAATGCCCTTTTTCCCAAAAAAATCTATTCCCATGGAAGAAAGCTCTGCATGTCAGCATTTGCTTCCAGCTCATGGAAAATCAGAATCTTCTTGTTGTACTTGAGAACCATTAAAATCGGGAGACCTTAACAACACTACCTATAATGTAGATTCTAGGAAACATGTAAATTCATGTTCTGATCCATCCATGCAAACATCCTGTCCTTAGGATCTTCTATCCTGCTAGAATCTAAAGATATCTTTGCCTGAGTACGCAAGACACAAACAGAATTTCTATCTGCTTTTATGGTAAAAGTGTTCAGTATGTAGTAGTAATCCTCAATCCTATAACTGTGAATTTGGCCCTTCACCCTGAGACCCAGAGATTTAGTTCAAAACCCTAGATTTCAAGGTCATCTCCTGAAGAGTGTAATTTACAAATCCTCTGGTGTAGATCATTTTCTGACCTTAAACATAGCCAAAAAACACCTATACTTACACCCCTGGATATGGATGGCCCTGTATTGTCACTTCAGTGAATATTTGTACATACACCCTAGTATCTGTAATACTTTTATGTGAGCACATCCCAAGTGCCTGCCTTATGTGTGCAGTAAAATTTAGTCATTTTGTAAATATTTGTTGTGTGACTTGTTAATACATAAAGATTAGCATAATGCAGAGGAATAGAATGCCCATAATATCCTTACAGTCCTACATAGCACTCCTTTCGGCTCAAGTGGAATAAACTGGAGAATTCTCAGTGTAGATAGCTTGGTACAGAGGTGACAGACAGGATCAGAGCCCAAACGTCTATCCCAGCTCCTATTTTAGCATAGACTCATATTACTACATCCACTGCTGAGAGTTTCACATTGTATGCTAGTAATATTTTAGGTACAGCATTTCTACAGGTCACCAAACTTCTTTTCTGTCTGAATTTCAGCATGAAAAACCACAGCATTCTACTGTTCATATCAAGTGGAGGTGGTCCTGGGTGGGGAGTGTGCCATAAAGCTTTTAACCCTTTGAGGGGGAGCAAAACTAATAATACACAAAGATAAATCAAGAAATACAGCATGCAAAGGCACATTTTGTTATGAAAACTGTCAAAATTATAAAACGAGGAGCTACACTATGCAAATTAAAATTGTATTTAGCTCCTTAAAAGCTCAAAGTGTAACCAAAATACTGTTTCACAATCATTCCTGGGAATTCATGTGGAGGTGGGCATAGGTGGAGATTGTTCCATAAAGTCTTCAAACCTTTGAGTGTCACAGGGGTGTGAAACACATTGCAGAGCAATGCACTGCACATACCTATGACCAGGGCCAAATTTGTCAATAGGCCAACTAGGCATTGATCGAGGACTCCACCCACCCACTTTAAATGCCTGTAATATTAATTCAATACATATGGTGCATGGTGCACCTGCAAGGGTGGTTGGTTTCAATTTAAATTAGTGACTGACTGTGCTGGCGCCTGTGCCTCCCCACCTGCAGCATCCTGCCCATCGCCCCCTGTGACTCACTGCTTTTAATTGCTCCCCTGATATGCCGGATCTGATTTCTTGGCTGTGACATGACCGCCATGACTTCACATTGAATGCTGAAACACTGGCACATACTACGCCATTCATCATGACCTAGCTTGTGCAGGCTGCATATATAGAGCAGAAACCAGCTATGTACATGGATTTTGCAGTGTGTAGCTGGTGAATCTGTGTGCAGTGTGGGTAGTGGCAAGTGAGACCAGGCCACACCAACAACACTGGTGAGCAGGCAGGAGGCAGGCATGTGTATCTCATGAATGACATCTATAGCCTGTGGTATTCTAGCCTCATAGTGGAAATATTGAAAGGAATAATCCATTTTATGTATGGCACGTATTATGGTTGATTCCAATCTTTTAAAAGTGTGATTTTGTTAATTTACGATTATCCCCTGATGAAGCCAGCACATATCTCATAAAACGTGTTGGGAAATTGACTCACTAATAAATAAATCTATATTTACCATTGTCTTCCCCTATTATCATCTTGTATCCGGTAGTGAGATCCTGTTGCGCATTTGTTCAGTTGTATCTGGTGAGTGCATTTCCTGTGGGAGCTTCCCTGTAGGGATTCCAGCCATATGATTTACACTTAGAGAGACTGTCTCTTGTTTGCACCCTAAGGATACATCTTCTTATCACCTGTCCAGAGAACACACAGGATAGGAAGCCAGTCTACACTTGGTCTATGACCGCAGATCAACCAGATGGATTGTATACCCTGAGAGTCTGAGGACAATACGGGCTATTATGTAAAGGCACTCTTACAAGAAGTCACAGTGTAAGTGCATTATATTGTAGCAGTCAATTTTATATATCAAATGTTCACTCTCAGATTTTTTTTGCTCTCTTCTGTCCTTTTTTCTGCTATGTGTGTACTAGAAAACGTAGGTGAATACTGCTGACCCCATAGAAGATGCTGCATGTCTGAAGACCTCTGGAAAGAGGCTTTTTATTGTGGACTCTGAAATATTGATTTTATAGAATATTTTAAGACATTTGGTTTGGAGCGCTGTGTGTTCTCTTTTTTAGGCATGTATATATTGTATGTGTGTTGCCTCCTTCAATTCAGAATTTTATGAAAAATAATAAATGTTTTCCTCATCTCAAATAACCCACTCAAGAGTGGCAACAGGAGAGGTAATTATAGTACAAACATTCTAGCATTATGTAGACTGTTAAATAGTAGACTTGTGCACGGCCAAAATTTTCGATTTAATAAGAATTCGGCAGAAATTATTTTTTTTAATTCAGAGGAACCTAATTTCGGACCGGCCCTATTCGATTCGGACGACATTCTGATCCATTCCGAATTATTCGGCCCAATTTAACATGGGTTAAATGATAGCAGTGCGCCTCCTTGCACGCTGCTAACATTCTTTCCAGACAGGGTGTGCATATAGAAGAAGATCCATCCCAAAAATGGACATTGTCGTACATTGCCAGTCTGTGCATGTCACCTCTACTCCAGTAGACCTGTTCAATTCAATCATTATGAACAGGTCCTGGGTGGCCTCATTGCAGCATCTGAGGCAGAAGCTGCTACTGCTTCAGGTGGTGATGAGGCTGTTGCTGGTCCATCACATGCTGGACCAGCTCCCATCACCCCTTCCCCTTCCACCTGTCATCCCTGTCCACATGCCCACTCCTGTTCCTGCTGGTGTATGTGCCCATTCTCCATCAGCTGGAGGGAACAACTCTTTTCTGGTCTGGTGATTTGCACCAGTTCCGTCAGGAGCAGTGGCAGTGACGTTCCCTCCCTGCACACCTCGGAGTTGGGTACTCCAGCGCCAGCCATCCCCTCAACTGAGGAGTCAGGACATAATGGTGTGTTTTCTGGTAAGTAATTGTATTCTGATGCATGTGTTCATGTAATGTTGTTAAGTTATGTTAACCCTTTGAGTGCCAGAGGGGTACGCAATGCATTGCATGTGTGTCACGGTTCCCCAGAATAACTCAGGAGTCAGTACGGTATAGTAAAAATGCAATTTATTAAAATAACAAATAAGGTAGCACACATAGGTAAATAGCAGGAACAAGTAGAGAGTCACAGCCAGCAAGTGCAACTACCAGAAATAGTAAACTGCCAAGGTGGATCACTCTACTAGAGACTAGGCCTAAGCCATTGGTAGTCTCTGCTAGAACCAGGAACATGAACGGAATAGGAACAGGAACACAAAGTCTTGATCCGGGGTAGCGAGGAATCTACCAGACTCACGTCTGCAGTCAGAATAGTAGCAGCAGCAGATACATGACTCATGCCTGCAGTCAGTATGGAGGAAGCGGATACTTGACTCGCGCCTGCAGTCAGGATAAGAGCTAGTCTACCAGAGCCCCAGGTCCGCACCAGATTGGGTGTCTGCTAGGTACAGGGGACAAACAAGAGAATAGTCAGACAGAGCCACAGGTCAGCACCAGAGAGGGTAGTCAGACAAGCCAGGTCATTCACAGTTCAGATAGTCAGCCAGAGCCACAGGTCTGCACCAGATTGGATGGTCTGACATGCCAGGTCATACACAGTTCAGGTAGTCAGCCAGAGCCACAGGTCTGCACCAGATTGGGTGTCCAGTATAACAGGATAAGGCAGAAGAACAGTCAGACAGAGCCACAGGTCAGCACCAGATTGGATGGTCAGAAAAGCCAGGTCATACACAGAGCCCAAGGTAACAGAACTGCTTTGTACAACAACGCAAGGGCAACTGAGTCAAGACTCAGTCTGCCCTTTAAACCCCATCACAGGAAGTAGGAAGGAGGAGCCCACAGAAGGCCTAGACTAAAAACAAGACCCTGCGTCATTCTGACACATCTCATAGCCTTACTACTATTCTGCTCCATGCTGCGTCATATAACGACCGTGAGCCCAAAAATGATGCATTTCCTCTATGCGTCCATGCACGGCATCAATCCAGTGACACACAGGCAATACTACCATCCAGCCTGAGGCCATGGACTGTTACTGACACCACCAAGTGCGCACAGACCCGGGCTATGGAGAGACGCCTGGAACTCAGAAGAAGTGCCAAAGCAGAGGATACTTCTCCAGCATCGCCTGGAGTGCGGCACTGGAAATTAGGTATGCTAACAATTTGCTGTGTAACCCTCTGGCACTCAAATAATTAAATATCTACCACTGAGCAGATAGGTGTGCAATGTATGGTTAAGCACTGCAAATCACACATATCTGCTCTGTGTAACTTAATCCTTTGTAATGCAATGTCCACGTGTGTGTACTGTAATGTAGTACTTTGTTATGCAATGTCCATGCGTGTGTGTAATTTAATGTAGTACAGTTTGTTATTCAATGTCCAGCTTGCCTTAGCCATATCTAGATTATATAAATATTGCATTGTCACAGGGGGGAGCAGCAGTGCATTGCTAAGCTATGCTTTGCTCACTTTTCTGGCACTCCAAGGCAGGGCCAGACTGGCCTACCGGGATACCGGGAAAATTCCTGGAAGGCCGCCCGCACTGGGCTTCCCTGAGGCTGCTTCAAAATCAAGAAGCAATCCGTGGCCACGGTTCACCTTGTGGTTGCATATTGTTTCTTGATTGCAGGAGCACTGGCCGCAGCCACAAGGTGACAGGACCGCAGCCAGGAGATGTGAAGGGCCCCGCAACATGCTAAGGTCTGTGCCGTCTTTAGCACAGACCTGTAGCAGCTGAGCTCCCTCGTCTAATCTTTAGTAATGTCAAGAGCTGGCATTATCTCCTAGCACTCTGAAGAGAAGACCATGTGGGAGCAACAGCAGTAAAGAGGTCTGTGCAGAAGGAGACACAGACCTCTCATGCCACACCGCTGAACCACCAGGGGGGGCAATGTGGAGACTGGGGTGCAATGTGGAGACTGATGGGCAATGTGGAGACTGAGGGCAATATGGAGATGGGTGCAATATGGAGATGGGTGGCAATGTGGAGATTGGGGGGGGCAATGTGGAGACTGAGGGGTAATGTGGAGACTGAGGGGCAACGTGGAAACTGAGGGCAATATGGAGGTCACCCAGTGACGTCAGACGCAGCGTGAAGAAGAGCACTACGTCTGCACACCGGGTCGGCCACACCGCAATGATATGGGCTGGTAAGCAATTTTTTCCAGGGCTGGTTTTTATTCCCAGTCCGGCCCTGCTCCAAGGGTTAAATATCCCACTAATGCACATATGGAGCACATGTAAGAAATGTTTGTCATGCTCCTGCCATTCACATGATGACATTGTAGGCATGATGGACACAAGCTAATGCACCATTATGGTTGTCTCGGTATGTTGAAGCCCTGCCATGCATTACAGTGATGCTTCATAGGCCAAATTTGCCTCTCTGTTGTTGAGTAAATCCTGATAACGAGGTTATCCCACCTTGGTGCAGTTGTTGTGAACCTGAATGCATACACAACTGAAGCATTTAATGAAGTCAGTGTTTCTCATCACATGTTAATTCCCTCAATATCCAAAATAGGTTCAGCTGACATGCCGGAGGAGGCGGGGCAGGAAGATGGTGGTGTGCAGGCCCCCATGGTGCACCTGGGGACCACCACGTGGAAAGGGCAGGAGAGGATAGTATATTGTAATATGTACTCCAGCAAAAACATGTACATCCGTTCAATGTCTAATATGTCTTTTGTTGTGTGTTTATTATAATAATAATCAGCAGCAGATTTTTGGGAGAGCAGATGAATTCCCTCTTTTGCCTGATGGCTACCAGGAAATGGTAAATTATCTCCCTCAATAACCTTTTTTGGAGAAGATATGCTCTCAGTGTCAGTGACAGGGGTGGCAGGAGAAATTTTCTCAAAATACTCCAATAATTCAAGTTTGGGCTGCTTACACAGACGTTCACTGTAAAACTCCCGCGTTGATACTGCCCGCAGTTTCCCACCAGTAGTTTTCATGTTCAACACGCTAGGTATCCCCAGGTTTATAGAACTGGCTGTAGCGGAGGTGGTGACGGAAGTAGCAGTGGCAATAGTCATTGTGCAGGTGGTTCTGGGGGGATCATCACAAAACAGCTGACGAGAGACGGGTGACAGCTGCTTCGTGGTCTTAGAGGAGGAACTGGACCTCTCTACCCTGCTAGTAGAGGTAGAACGACCTGCAGTTTCCTTCTTCTTTCTAGTTTTTGGTTTGGACTGCTGCTGCTGAGTCTGACTAGTACTACTCAAAGTAGTCTTCTTTCCTCGCCTGCTGCTGCTAGCTCTGCTTGAAAGCACTGTGGTGGTGTTGGTGGTTGCTGGGTCACTGCAGCTGGTACCAGGATGAGGAACATTAGGTTGTTCACTAGGACTCAAATCCATTATGGATAGGTAGGTAGTGAACTATTATAGTTTTACAACTATAAAACCTGCCCACACGACAACTGGGATACTGGCAGTGTGACTCTGAAAATTATTCATACATATAACTTGTATTTTTAATAAAACCAACACAGGTGACTCTCCCTTGCGGTTGCGAAAAGGCACCCTGCCTGCCTATACAACTGTGAGACTGGCAGTGTGATTCTGAAGATTATTCAAACAAATAACTTGTATTTTTTTATGTTTTTTTTTAAGGAGCACAGATGACTCTCCCTTGCGGTGGCAATAAGGTACCCTGCCTGCCTATAAAACTGTCAGACTGGCTGATGTGACACTCTGAAAATTATTCAAAGGAATCCCTAATATTTTTATATTTTGCACAGGAACAAAGATGACTCTCCCCTGCAGTGGCAATAACTGGCACTAATGCTACCTGCCTGCCTACACAACAACTGGACACTCTCTAATCTCTTCTTCTCTCTCTGAGCTCCAGCAACGCAATGAGGAAATGCAGGCTGTCTGCCTGGGTGACTGTGTCATTAGTCCAACCCCCATCATGAAACAAAGAAGCTTATTGGAATACAAAGAGGGAAAGTAGTGCATGAAACAGAGAATGGAACTGGACTAAAGACATTAAGGGAAAAGTATGGAGGGAAAGTAATCGAGTGCACGCAGGTAGTGCAAAAAAGATCCGTCTCCGAACAGTCCTGAAACTTTTGGAAATTTGTTGAATGTCGAAATTTCCGAAAGTTTCAACAACTTTCGGTCCAGGGCTGCTCAGAGTCGGATCTTTTTTGTCGAACGACCCTTGAGTGTCAGATGGTCCAAATGTCTCCGAATTACCCCATTTTCAAAAAAATTCCGATTGTCTCCGAATCAATTTGCACAAGTCTATTCTATAGGTTGTTTTCAGTTATATTAATAAATATGTCAGTTGAGTTACAGTTTATATAATGTTCTCCTTATGCCAGAAGAAGCATGTGAGTTGTGATTGTGCACAGCCCCCAGCAGATCACTTGCTCTCTCTCCTAGCAGTATAAGGAATACTGTCATTCTGGGTAATCGGAATAACAGGTGAAATTACATTTTACCTTGGATCCCACAGTTCAGGCTTATTTGCCTATGTTCACTCAACTTTAGTTAGTCATCAGCATACAAAAATATAACCTGTAGTAGAAAGTAATTTACAGATATGCAGCAAATTTCTTCTGTGGAGGAATTAACTTTCACTGTGGCTGGGATAAGCCCTTCCTTTGTCAGGTAGACTAAAAAAAGACTCATTCTCCCTCTCATATTGATTAATTTTATCACTTCACCAGATGAAGCATTTAAACAATGGATTAAATTTCTTAATACATCAGAAGATACAAGATCGTATTATCTCCCCTTTGTTTTCATGAACTGTACATCAACTAACCAGTAGTAGTAACCGGTTACCACTGCAGAGTGTCTTTATATTGTTTTCTACTCCATGATACTGGGGTCCCTGATCGTATGTTGAAATGTTGATTAGGGAGTCATGAGTTCTGCTCCATCCTACTGTAGGAAGTCTCCAGGATGTCTCTTGACTGTCCTCATCTCTAGCATTTACTCCAGTGGAGATCAACTTGCATCCCTCCGGTTGTGGTTGGACTGCAGCTCTTAACTTTGGCCTGCTGAGAATGATGGGATCTATAGTTCAACAGCAGCTGGAAGTACACATGCTGACCATCCCTGTAGTAACCTCACCATTCCCGTCCCCTTCTCCATATAACTTCCTTTTGAGTAATGTGAACAGCAATGGTGAAATCTCTGTACTTGTGGCTGCAGTAGGGTTTTCTAACTGCCCTCAAGGACCACTCTGCTACCAGACTTGGGTTTCTTTAATTAACAGTCAGTCGATCAATAATCTGCCTGCCGAGTATATCAGCAAGCAATGTTTTGTCTATGTTTCCTAGAAAACATGGCCTGTCGATAGTCCTTGTATACTATGGCATTTTGGACACTGCTATCCCAATTACTTTCCCTAATGAATAACTGTGATCATTAACTGTTATTTAAATATATTTAGTAACTTATCCAACACAGAGGAGTAACCGCAAAAAAAAGTGAATTTGGTTTTTCAGTCAGCAAAAACCACTATTTTATTCATCTACCAATAGCTTTGTGCCTTTGTTTGGACATTACATCTGTATGCACTGTTTAATTTAGTGGTCATGGCTTGATTTTACATATTCAATAAAGGTCATTTATGTTATCCGTATATATGCTGTATATGCCCCATCCATATCTATAAAATTTTCATCTACCTCTGGAAAATTGCAACAATACACTGAAGAATAAATCTAAAAATGGGTTTGGCCCCCAAATAGGGTGTGGCTAAATGAGGGGTGTGGCTATAGTGGGGTAAAGGTGGGGCTAGGGGAGCCATAGGGTGTAGTGTCCAGGGGAGTCTGAGATGTACATGCAGCCCTGCCTATGACATTCAAATAGTTAAAATTGTATTTGTTAAAGTGGGAGCATTACGAATAATGAACAAATGCAAATCAAGTAAAAGCACATCATGTTATGAAAGCTGCTACAATTCTAGTTAAACAAAGAACTACAATATGCAATTCAAACCGTATTTTAAATGCTCAAGGTGGCTCCAAAACACAGATTCACAAGCCTTATTTTAAAGGGATAGTAATGTTTCATAATAAAAGCAGCTCTAATTAATCATCATAGTATTTTGACTTTGGAGATTGTTATTTCAATTCTGTCAGAGTTGTAGTTCAAGAGTAATTCAATGACAAAGTATCCCCCTCCTACCCCTTTTATTGATGTAACACTGCTCAGCCAGATCAGAAGGGAGGTGCCCAGGTAGACTGCAGAGAGGGACAATCTTCAATTAAGATAAGGGAAAAACCTGAAAAACGTGTCAAGGGGGGCATGGATTTCATTGTTTTCATAGGAATAAGAGTGTCCCTTTCTGTTATCTGTCTGGTCTATGGACTGCATTCCACATCTGAAAAGAGATGGCTTACACTAGGTAATAGGGGCGGGAGGAGAAACTTTGCTTGTGAATATCTCTCAAACCATAAAGGTTTGAGAGATAAGACATATTGTTCTTCATGTTTTTTTAATGCCTACAAAATAAAATAAAGATAAAACAAAGTATTACTATCCCTTTAAAGCAGTGGTTCTCAATCTTTTTTGGTTCGGGGCACCCCTAACACATAATCTACAACATTCGGGGCACCCCTAACGTATTTAATGTACTTTATCAAGGGCATATGAAGGATACAATAAATAAATATACAGTTATTATTAGGTTTTATAATCATAATAACAAAACTAAACATATTGTGCATAACAATTTCTATAAATCTTTATTTAAAAGTCCATTTTTGTCAGTCTTCATAGAAAACATGGGGCACCCTAAGTTGATGTCCGTGGCACACCAAAGTGCCATGGCACCCTGGTTGAGAATCACTGCTTTAAAGGGATAGTAATGTCTATAATAAAGTTGGGCATTGAGTCTTCTACAACAGTTTTATAACATGCAGTGCTAAGCTTAATAACTTACTGTTCAGTAGCTAAAAAGATATAGACGTTTAAATGATCCCTCTCCCTCCCCTTCTGGCCACATCCCGCTGCCTGTGAGCGTGGTCCAGATGGAGAGCAGCAAAGGACAACCTTCAGCATGCAAAAGGAAAATCCTGCCCTCCTTTGTCAAGGGGGACAGGGTTTTTCTCATACTTACCCACTGAAGTTTGTCCCTCGTTGCATCTGTCCGGGTCCCTGGACCAGATTGCAGATTGCAGATTAATTTGGAGGTGGGCAGGAGAGGTATCTGTTAAGCTTCAATATCTTTTGAACTACTGAACAGTGCTGCATGTTATTAAACTACTTTAGAAGACTTGGAGCACAAGACTATTCATTCAATCAATGGTAATTAAAGGGTTAGCAATGCCCAAAGATAACGTTTGTATTGTAGATTTAAAAAAAGATATTCTATGCAGCAAATTCCATCTTTCAAACTTTTACGGTTTGAGAGATATTCGCCGCTAAAGTTCCCTCTCTCTTTACAGCTGACAGCAGGAGATTTGAGTCAGCCAACTCGAGGAGGCTCTTCAGCAGAGCCGAAATAGAGATCTTTAAGATGAACTGCTTCAATGGAACGGTCTACAAAGTGTGCTTTGTAGAGCGTTCCAATGAAGTAATTATTTTTAAAGATCATGATTTCGGCTCTGCTGAAGAACAGCAGGGGTCTCCTGATTAGTGATGATCGAGCACCCCGATGCTCGGGTGTTCGGGTGCTCTGGCCGAGCGCCCCCGGAGGCTCGAGTGCTCGGCCGAGCACCCGAGCCCCATTGAAGTCAATGGGAGGACTCGAGCATTACACCAGGCACCCCCTGCTCTGATGAGGGGAGGGTGCCTGGTTCATAGGAAAAGGTCAGAAAATGATGGAAACACCACAGAAATGGTTCAGGGACAGCATAGGGAGGATGTCTGGATGCATCTTGGACTCCAACGTCGCTGCTGGGAACGATGTTTCGCCCGTAGTACGCCATTTTTACAGACTGACCGTAAAACACACAAAAAGGAAGATAAAAACTAATCTGCGGCTAGGCACACTAAACAATATGTGACGCTAATCTGCGGCTAGGCACACTAAACAATATGTGACGTTAATCTGCGGCTAGGCACACTAAACAATATGTGACGCTAATCTGTGGCTAGGCACACTAAACAATATGTGACGTTAATCTGCGGCTAGGCACACTAAACAATATGTGACGCTAATCTGCGGCTAGGCACACTAAACAATATGTGACGCTAATCTGCGGCTAGGCACACTAAACAATATGTGACGTTAATCTGCGGCTAGGCACACTAAACAATATGTGACGCTAATCTGCGGCTAGGCACACTAAACAATATGTGACGCTAATCTGCGGCTAGGCACACTAAACAATATGTGACGTTAATCTGCGGCTAGGCACACTAAACAATATGTGACGCTAATCTGCGGCTAGGCACACTAAACAATATGTGACGCTAATCTGCGGCTAGGCACACGAAACAGAATGTGACGCTAATCTGCGGCTAGGCACACGAAACAGAATGTGACGCTAATCTGCGGCTAGGCACAGTGAACGGAATATGTGACGTTAATTTGTGAATTTGCACACTAAACAGAATGTGACAATAATCTATGGCTAGGCACACGTTTAAAATGGCCCTTTTTGTTGCTGCGTTGTAAAATCATTGGCCCTGGGCACCTAACAGAATATGTCAGCTTGTCACTGCACTGTGAAATATTTGTCCCTGTGCACCTAGTACAATGTCACCTTAGAACATGTCCCCCCCCACAAAAAAATGAAATTCTGCCACCCCCAAAAAAAATTAAATGCTGCCCCCACACACAACAGTCCTAAAAAGGACTTTTGGGTCTTGAAAGAGTTTCAACAATTTTATTCTCCCTACACTGACTTCCTGTGCATCTAGTATTATATGTCACCTTTCAAATATCCCCCCCACAAAAAAAAGGAAATTGTGCCCCCCCAAACAAAATATAAATGCTGCCCCCACACACAACAGTCCTAAAAAGGACTTTTGGGTCTTGAAAGAGTTTCAACAATTTTATTCTCCCTACACTGACTTCCTGTGCATCTAGTATTATATGTCACCTTTCAAATATCCCCCCCACAAAAAAAAGGAAATTGTGCCCCCCCAAACAAAATATAAATGCTGCCCCCACACACAACAGTCCTAAAAAGGACTTTTGGGTCTTGAAAGAGTTTCAACAATTTTACTCTCCCTACACTGACTTCCTGTGCATCTAGTATTATATGTCACCTTTCAAATATCCCCCCCACAAAAAAAAGGAAATTGTGCCCCCCCAAACAAAATATAAATGCTGCCCCCACACACAACAGTCCTAAAAAGGACTTTTGGGTCTTGAAAGAGTTTCAACAATTTTATTCTCCCTACACTGACTTTCCCTGCCTAAGCGCATCTCTCCCTGGCTAAGAATGAGCCGAACTCGCGCGTCGGGTGCTATACAGCACCCGATCACGGGTTCTGGCCAGCCAATCAATGTAATGCCAGCAGCCAACATGGCTGCTGGCATTACACTGATGTCAGAGCCTCCCCGCACGTTTATTGGCTGCGCAGCAGCCGCGAAACGTGCGGGGAGGAGACCCGAACATGGCGGGCGAGCACATGCGGTACTCGTACGAGTACCACCATGTGCCGAGCAGAGCGATGCTCGAGCCGAACCGAGCTTCGGCCGAGCATGCTCGCTCATCACTACTCCTGATGTCAACATAGCGCTGACATCAGGAGAAGGGAAGGGAGGGGGGAACTTTAACAGCGAATATCTCTCAAACTGTAAAGGTTTGAGAGATGGGATTTGCTGCACATAATTTCTTTTTTTTAAATCCTATATTATAATTCACTAAGGATGTTTGTCAGAAGCCATCATGCGCAGTAGAGACGGCTGCGCACGCTGCCGTCATGCACAGTACAGACTGCCCGTGCCACAGCTGATACGTAGTGGGGCGTTCCAAATTCAGACCAGAGTCCTCTCTGCGCACCTTCCTGGGACCAAGGTGCGCAGGGAGGACTACAGTCTGAATTCGGAGTGCCCCGTTCCGTATCAGCCGCGGCACGCTCGGGCAGTCAGTACTGCGCAAGACTGCAGGTGCGCAGGGAGGACTACAGTCTGAATTCGGAGTGCCCCGTTCCGTATCAGCCGCGGCACGTTCGGGCAGTCAGTACTGCGCAAGACTGCAGCTCCACCAGTGTTGGCTTTAAAACTAGTCTACAATAAAACATAACGTTATCTTTGGACATTACTGACCCCTTAAGAGAGTTTTTATATGTTGTTATGGTACAATTGGTTTGCTTCAGAATTTTTCCAGTCTCTCTTAGTACATCAGTCTCATAGTATGCAATTCTGGGGCAAACCAACAGCACTGAAGGCAAATACAATATTTAATTGATTTCATTTTACATTTTTACTAATTGAATGCTAGAAAGGTCTCCATTCCACTCATTGTGTTAGGGACATTTATAGGGTTAAAAACCCAATTTAATTCAATGAGAATTTGGAGAATTGTTAGTCCCCCTTTGGTTTGCTCCAGAAGTACCCCACTTTTCCTTACTACAGCAAACTAACCACTCTAGGGGACACATTTAAAGCCTCATTGAATTAAATAATGATTTTCAATTCCGTGAAGGCTACATAGGTATGGTAATACTTAACATTAAAAAAATATATATGTTGTAGTGTTTAGCACCCTTAGTAAAACAAGGGTACTTTAACTGCTGAAAGGTGTTTTATTCAAAAGTTATTGCAGAGCAAACTTGAATTGTTTAGGTGCAGTATTACAGTGGCCTGAAATTGTTCAGTGACTCTGTTGCTACACCATCCTATGGAGGTTTATGGTCAACTGACCGAAGCTGTCCATAGGATGGTGTAGCAACAGCACTACTGTACAATATCAGGCCACTGTGATACTGCACCTAAACAAATTCAGATTTGAGCTGCATAACTTTTGACTCAAACATTTTCCAGCAGTTGGAGTGCCCTTGTTTTACTCAGGGGGATAAATAATACAATTTATATTTTTTTACATATTACGTGCTACTATCACTTTAAATCAATAGGGGGGATTTATTTGCCCCTATGGTTAACTGGTTTACCCCAGAATTGCTCCATGTTTGCCATTTGACCAATTGTATCCTTCCCAAATGATTTTCTATCTTGCTCTTTATAATGAACTTATAGTAAGTTGCCTTGATGCCAACAGTTTACAGCAGATTACAGGGTACAGAACCTTTGCATACAACAGATAAATCCCTAGGCAACTCACGAGTACAGAAGCCAACTGCATCCCCTACTGACAAGTACAGGACAGATACAGATCAGTTCTATCCTTTGTATAAATATACACACTCACTGCTTTAATTTAATCCCAGTTATGCACAACAGGTAGAGAGGAAATTATTTCTTTGCTGCATTTCTAAACTAAGCAAACATGAAAATCTGTGCAGAGAACATGTAGTGCGCAGGTATATGAGAGCAACCTCTACCATTCATGTATTCACTGCCCTGCAGAGCTCTCAGTTTCAGCACAGAACAGTTATGGAGCAACAAGCACAATGTTGTTTTCACCGATCAAAAATGTGACCTGCTGACAAAGGGAAGTTAACTAGCAAGCATTACAGACTGTGCAATTCCTTCCCCAGCACGCACAATGAACACTGCATTCATTTATATAATTGATACAATGCAGCACAATACACCCTTCTGCCACCTCTCAATGTTGATTTCCCAAAGTAGCTATTTATACACTACACAGGCATGAAGCAGGCATAAGCAATGTGATACCCCACATCACACACTGTGTGCTAAACTCATCAATCATAACTGCAATATATATTGGCTCAGATGGCAGATATAATGAAAGACAAAATGCTCTTACGCTCACATGTTCTTCTGCCAAGCCACGCATTTAAGCCCAGAACGATTAAAGCATGGAGAGTGAACATCCCTTCAAATCCAGACTCACCTGCCAAGCCAGTAATTTCTATATAGTATCTACTCTGCATTGAAAAGGGTGGTTCTCACTTTACCATCAAATAAATGCCAGTGATTAGTAAATATGCCTTTCTCTGCAGTGTAACTACATGGGGTGCTGAGTGATGCAATAGGGCCCAGCATCCAAGGGGCCTCATCTGCTCCAGGGCCCAATAAGTTCTAGTTACACAATATTTTTGTGTAAAGGTTAAATGAGAAGTATAACTCCTTATAATAAATCCCACTTACACTACCACTACAATAAAACCCTAATGGCCTTTATGGATTAGCCCTTCTATCTTTGTTCAAGATGTAACATTGTCAATCAGTCCTTGATGTCATGTCCATGAAGTTGTGTACATAAAGTTTTTAGCAGGCCCACAGGCCCTTAAACTCTGCTGACTGCACATGACCCTTATGGACCAAAGGGGTAAGCATCATATTGCAAAGAAACGGAGTACAAACACTGAAGTCATGTTATCTCCCTAACAAACCCACAAAGGCAAAATTTACATATACTATTAGGATTATCTGGCCATAATACATCAAGTTATCCTTTAATTTTTATACTGTGTAGCTGGTGGCAAGCCCTTTAGAATTAGAAACAAGTGGGAAAATGCATATTGAGTGAAAGGACATGGAACTTGAATGTTAGGGCCTTAAATTCAAAAGAAAAGTGCAGTAATCACAACTTGTGATTTATATAGTCCTTCAGTTCTACAGAGGTATCCAACGCATTTGTCTTGGAGTCCTCTTTAGTTTACAAGTGGTTAAAAGACCCATTTTAATCATAACGAATTATGTGAATTTTTATTTGTTGCCTATGGTGCAGTTGAGTCTCAGCCAACTGCAGAATATGTGTTACTGTTCTCTTTAGAGACATGGTCATTTTCACACATAATATTTAAGGGCAAACATAGGGTTTCCCATTGATTAGAACTTCCTCTCTTGTATTCAAATCAGACAATAATATTAAATATGTGCAGACATATGTCTATGCAATTCAAATGCCATGCACATTGCAATCCACAAGATGTTATGTTTATGTGGGAGTAAAGTGGTAGTTCAAAAACTGACTGCAGTCATGGTTGCTGTAGCGTGTGAAATAAATTATGATGATCACCCTCCTCTCGGGGAGGATGCAGTTTGTCAAGGTTCTGCCTAAAGTTTCACCACAACCAGTGCCAGTACTATAAAAAACATATAAGAAGAACACTGAAGATGGCAATGAGTCGTATTCTAGTGTTGATAATGGTTATGGCATAATGGAGGAAGGTGTAGCAGCTGAACCAACTGCTGCATCTGAAAGTGAGAGAAACAAGCACCAAAACGCCTATCCTCATTGTAGTAGCGAACTTTGTGAAATTAAAAGTAAAAATAAATTGTTTGACACCTCTAAAGGCTTAGAGGAATATAAGGAAGAGGAGGCCAATGCTGAGGATGACCTAATGACTGATGATGATGATGATGATGTACATCTAGAATATATATCCCTCCAGCATCCTCCTCTTCTACAGATACACATGAAGTTGAGAGTGATAGAGATGATAACATAGTCAGAAAGTTAGCTGAACATCAAAGGCTCAGTCTTTTACCACTGAAAAGGAGCACTGTGCCTATCTATAAACTGTTTGAGAAATCAATGGGAAGGTCTGACCCTGGAGAAGCAAAGATGCCTATAAATATACAGTCATTCTGTCGGTAATCATCAGCATCATTTCTACTTCCACTTCCATGCCCCATTAAGCCACACTCACTTGTACAGCAACAACATCAACACAAGTTATTAACATCTACAACCTTAGCTATGATGAGTGCCTCTGCTGCTGTTCGAAGTGCTGCACCTTTGACACCTATTATTAGTAGCATTAGAAATGCATCAAAATCTAGCCCCAGTAGTAGTAGCAGTTCCTCAGGAACCCCACAGTCCATGAAGTCCAAAGTATGGAGATTATTTACTCAGAATCCAAAAGCTAAGCATGTTGCTATCTGTTGCCTTTGTAAAACGCATGAGGAGGGGGAAAGCAGGCTCCCACCGAAGAACCGCCTACATGAGATACCACCTGAAGCACAAAAACAAAGGTCTGACTAGGAGACATACACTATCAACAGGTCAGAGGTGCCACAACTAGTAGCAGCAGAAGTACTCCAAAAAGTTCCCAGGACTCTGGGGCAGATAAGAGACGTAGTGATGTTAATGATGTCTAAGAGAGTGTGCCACTGGCAAAAGTAAGTTAATTCCAAATAACACATATGGCTCCTGCTGCAGAAGAGTATGAAGACTCTGGGAATAACAAGCATCATAGACAGCCTACACTTATCGCAACCACCCCGCCACCCCCACAAGTGATGGAGTTAAAGCAATAAAGTTACACAGATCTTCTACTTTGTACTACCATCCCACACTTAGTAAGTTCTTAGAAAGAAGTCAAAACCTGCACAAGCATAATGCAAAACTAAACCTATGGAATAGTAGTAAATGTTGGCAGTTGACATGCTGTCCTTTTTTTTGTTGTTGAAAGCAGAGGCTTTAAAGAACTGATGACATGTTGCACCCTGCTGGAATATCCCAAGCCACAGTTATTTTTCAAGGATGGTTGTGCCAATATTACATAAGCAGGAAGTTAGTGTTGTGGGCAAAGGACAAAAACACTCTGCTAACAACCTTTTCAAGGCATATGTTGTTGTAGAACTCACTAATTGTACTATCAGTTATTTATTTCTCCACTTCAGCACTCAGGAGAAGGGGTGGTGCTACAGTTGAAACAGAATAAAAAAAATTGGCAGTGGTGAAAAAGGATCACATTTTTGCATTGCAGAAAACATTATCAAAAAAAGCTAAAAATCATTGTTTTTTTTTTCATGAAAAGCCATGCAAGAAATTTTTCTGGATTTTCATTCATCACTATTTATCAGTAACATGCAGCTAACTGCTATTGTGAGCAAAGATTCCAAAGCTTGATTACCCTGTTACCCTTAGGGTGACTAACACCAAGGATAATTCACATATGCAAAGGAACTGGTCAGAGACGATCAAATGTCACAAGATGATGCTAGTGTGTCCACCATGTCAATGGCACTGGTTTCATTATCCCACCAGACTACAATGGTGCAATTAGCACCAGAAGTGATATGGGAGAGGTGGTGGTGGTTTCTACTAATCCTCGTGGTCCTGAGGCAGCAGCAGTGCCATTACAAGACACCACACTTCAGATGCATCCGGGGAGAAGATATTCAGTCTTTCTTTGTGTTTAACCTCTTAACTCCTCAGGATTGTCACCATTTTTCCCCTGGAGGACCAGTGACAGTTCTGCATGCCAATTACTTTGTGCTTACAGCGCTCCTGCGGGAGCGCAGTAAGCACTAGTGGGGTCTGAAATTGACTGCTCCAAGATTGGAGCAGTCTCTCTCAGACCCCTGTTCGGCATGCCACTTCACATCATCAGTCACTTGTGCTGGCGGGTGCCAACATAGATAAAAGAAGTCCTTAAGGGAAGGTCACTTCCCTGGACCACTTGTCATTAAGGGGTTAAACCTATACCTCCTTTAAGGACACACATTACATATCCTGATCTAAACTCAAGTGTAAAGGGTGTTATCCTAAAGGTTTGGTAGTTCTATAGTGTCTTATGCTACTCTGATGGTCTAGTCTTAGCCCACTGACACTGCACATAAAAGTAATAAAGAAAATATGTTTGTCTATCTAACGTTACAAACTAGGATTCCTAATTATTAATCCTATATTGGCAAAGCATTAGTAACCTACTTCTTATTGCTGATATTAATTAATATTGCTTGTTACCCCTAGGGTGACCAATCCCAAAGGTAGTTTACATACACAAAACACTGGGCAGAGATGCTCAACGAGGAACAAGCTTCCCTTCGAATTGATGAGGTTCTATAGGATAAGTACCCTACATAAGGTGCAACATCTTTTAGCTCACTATTACTTTTCTCATAGAGAAAACATCCTAAAGCACACCATACTGATCCCACCAAAAGGCATTACAGCCCAGAAAGTCCTCTCCACAAAAAGCAGCCAAACTCAGACATGTGTTACGGCCTTGTTACATCTCACCGGTGAGGTACAGCTGATCCCTCTATGCACAGTGAGCAAGGGGTCCATGTATGGATTACCCTGTTACCCTTAGGGTGACCAATCCCAAGTGTAATTTGCATACACAAAGAGCTGGGCAGTGATGCTCAACTAGGAGCGAGCCTCCCCTCAAATTGATGAGGCTCTATAGGATAAGTATTCTACTCAGGGTGCAATCTCTTTTAGCTCACTAGTGCCTTTCACAGAGAGGAAATATCTTAAAGCACATCATACTAATCCTACCAAAAGACAGTCCAGCCACAAAGTGCCAGGAAAGTTCTCTCCGAACAAGAAACGCAGCCAACCCCAGACGCACATTTCAGCCTTGTCAGTGATGTGCTTCTGATCTCTCTACGAACAGTGAGGAAGGGGTCCACATCTGGATTACCCTGTTATCCTTAGGGTGACCAATCCCAAAGGCAATTTGTATACACAAAGTGCTGATCAGAGATGCTCAGCTAGGAACAAGCCTGCTCTCAAACTAATAAGGCTTTATAGAATAAATGTACTACCCAGAGTGCAATATCTTTTAGCTCACTAGGGCCTTTCACAGAAAAAGAAATATCCTAAAGCACATAATAGTGATGTTACCAAAAGGCAGGTCAGCCCTAAAGCACCAAGCAAACACTCTGCAAACAAAATCAACACCAAACATACATTTCAACCTTGCTAAACTTCATCAACAAGAAGCACCTTGTCTCTAGTGCCACTGTGAGCAAGGGATACATGTCTGGATTACCCTGTTACCCTTAGGGTGACCAGTCCTAAGGTTCATTTGCATACACAAAGAGCTGGTCAGAGATGCTCAACTAGGAGCAAGCCTACACTCAAAAGATGGCTAGCCACCTATATCACACCAAGGAATATTGGGGAAGTTTGTATCAAGGGCAGATGAAGAAGAGGGTAGTAGTGTGAGCAGGACAGGTCAGCTGCCTGTGCCTGCTGCCAGTTCTTCATCTGTTAGGGTGTCTTGTGATTCTCAGAAGGGGGAGGAGATGATGCCAAGTGTGACAGCAGAGGACCCTCAGTCACACTTGCCATCCCCAAGCAGCACTGCCACTACTGCTAGAACATCCAGCAATGACAGTGTTAGGAGTAAGGGAGGGCATGATCATACTACTAGTGAGGTGGAAGACTCAGGGACTGAAATTGATGTGGTTGTTGTTAGTAGTAGTAACAATGATGGTGAAGCAGCTTCTGGAACTAGTGTTACCACAGTAGATACTCCTACTGATGCTGAGGTGGTAGGGGCAGTACTGCAGAGCGGCCAGACAAGTGGTCAAGGGAGCCCACATCATTCCCCTTACCCTGAGAGTCCCCTTACCCCATTGCACTGTTCACATGGAACATGATCCTGAAGAAGGCAGAATTGTTGCCTAGCAGCAATTATACCACCACCACCATAAGCACAGATCAGCTGCCTGTGCCTGCTGCCAGTGTTGCCAGCTCAAAAAGAGATGGCAAGTGTGACAGTAGGGGACCCTGTGTCACATTTCTCATCACTTTCTCCAACTGGTAATATGTCTGTAATAGAGCAGCAGAACAAGGAGGGACTGATGGTGGTGATGATGATGGTGGAGAAGCTGGGGTGGAAGACACATTAATGGACTTATTAGCCCAAACCAAGAAGGGATGGGAATAGGCACCACCACCATCACCTGTGAGCCTTTGAAATTTGTGGAGCTTGTGGCAGTTTGTGTCCACCAATTGCACACTGTGTGGTGCACTGATAACACGTGGTATTGTTGTGGAGAATAATCTCAAGCAGGGTATCAAGCAGCATCTGAGTAGATTCCATCCCAGCAGAATATGCTAAGCTGGTGGCAGGGAGTGTTCATCATTATTATTATTAAACTGTCTGCAAGTTTTCACGTGTCCTTAGTGGGAGTGGACAAGGGGTATAGTTACAGCAGTAGTACTTGGTTTCTGTTGGGTTGATTTCACACTGGGGACCCTAAGCATCATGGTGTTTGGATAGAGTTGTGCCAGCTGTTTGATGTGAGTGCAGATGTGCCCATTGTTTCCAGTCAGTCCCTTATTTACCCTTATTAGTTCAAATCAGTGGTAGTATGTTTATTTGGCATGGTCAATGTTTCAGCTCAAACTGACAGCCTTTATCAAGGGTTGATCATGCCCTAATGCAATCATTGATAAGCACAACTGAATGAATACCTTACAGAAAATCCGGCCAAAAGCTCCATCCATCCCTCTACTTCTAGTGATGAGGCACCTATATTATTTACAGAAAAAAATGGAACCCTTTGTCCTAGTATTCTCTGCAGAGATTTAAATGAAATTACATTATAAATAAATTCTTCTAACCTTAATTCCTGAACTGCTGTAATGGTTAAGAACAATCAAGATCTTGACTATGCAGGACCTTCAGTGGGCATATAGTTTTGTTCATATTTGACCATTAGATAATGGACACACACTTTCAGGAACTTATTTAGACAAAGACCATGTGTTCTTAGGGGTTTTAAGTGCTTAGTCATTGCACAAGTGATGCTTTCTGACATCTGCTAGATTAGGTTCACATTGTCTTGGATTGTTTATGACAACATCAGTTATACACTAAGCTTGGAAAATGTGAATTTGCAGTTCCTCTAGTTTCTGGGATATGTTATTTCTCCAGAAACTTTAAGTATGGATCCAAGCAAGATGCACTGCACATTTCTGTTTCTGCTTCATTAAAAATATATCTACATCACTTGCCTCAGTTAGTCATCTGACCAAACAGAGCACTTTATTTGTGGTCTACTGAAGCTGAAGCAGCATTTGTCAACCATAAAATATTGTTTACCACAGTTCCAATATTGATTAATGTCAATCATGAGCTACTGAATTAGCTATGGCAATAACATAGCCCCATCACTGTGCATATTATTCTTAGCTGATCACCTCCAAAAATAAATTATTATACTAGAAAAAAAGCCATGTTGAAATCTACTGGAAGGTTCTTTGCATTGAGCTAAAATCTTACATGATCACTGAAAAGTAGAAATCTTAACACAATGGATGGACAAAAGGTATCATTTTCTCACCATGAGAACTCACCTCAAGTTTCTATGCTGGAAGGTGATTGCAGTGCGCATCAACGCCCACCACTGAAGCATGCATGCGTATATCATCATAATGCACGCACACATCATGATCATCATCATCATCATCATCATCATCATCACCATCATCATCATCATCATCATCACCACCACCACCACCACCACCACCACCACCGCACATTGGCACACAGACACATGCACTCAACCACATAATCATATACCACATATTCTACTAATAACATTGGGGGTTATGCACGCAAACTGGGAATGCTGTTTCTGACTATGGGGGGAGATTCACTAAGGGTTGATAAAGAGGTGATAAAGGGGTGATATCATTTCTTCATTTCCTATGTTATTCTATGGAGCTTATGCAGTAAAATCTCTCCCACTTGAGAAATTTTAATGTATTGGCTCCACAGAATATCATAGGACCTGAAGAAGTGATATCACCTGAGAAGTGATGATCTCTGCTTTATCACCTCTTTATTCCCCATTAGAGCATCTCCCCCATAGTCAGAAACAACATTCCCAGTTTGCATTTTTTTGCCCGTACTTAACTCTTTCAGTGCCGGAGGTATGCATCTTAGTGCATGTAATGTTTTGCATACTTCTCTTGTACTCAGATGGTTAAAGTAATTAATACAGACCTACTAGAGTTTATTTTTCACCTGATTAAATTTTATTATTACCGACTGGCCTGGATCTCACCTTGGAAATGTGGATGCCTTGTACCAACAAGATTCTAATCCACAATGAGAGCATCAACTAGTCCTAACTCAAAGTTATATATCCTAAGGACATTCAAACTAGCCTCCAGACAGGTTATGAAGGAGATACTCTCCTAACCAGCCTTCCTATTCATGCTGGTCTGGACCTACTAGACATATTGGACACATTAGGGCTATATGTGAATTATACAGTCTGATCAACTTTAAGTGCTAAGACTAGTCCATCATTTCAAAGCGACAAGCCACATCGCAATTCAGAAAGCCCAAAATATCCTGCCTTGCTCTCTCTTTTGGCCAAAGCACCAGTCAAATATCTAAACATATGCTGCCTCATGCTCTTTTTCTACCTAAAACAGGACTCATAATCTTTGTAGAAATTCTTCCTAGTACCTTCTAATTTCTAACTATCTCCCTAGATTTTTACGCACTTTCCATTTCCTAAGGGGATACACAAAATTTTATTGGTGAACTAGTGTAAAAGCCTGTGTACACGGGCCAAGGTCCGGGTAATGTTAACCCTTTGTGTGCCAAACAATGTGTTGGGTACCCCTCTGGCACTCAGAGGGTTAAGTGGCAGCTACCTCACTGTTCCACGTGATGCAGTCTCGCATTGCCTCACTCACACGATGCAATCAACTGCAGTAGAGGCTGCCCGAACGCGCGCATCTCTAATGCGCATGACGGCTTCTGACAAACATCCTAGCGAATTATTATATAGGATGATTGTCTGACAAAGATTAAACATTTTGCATGCATCCCTGTACTGCCTACAGCAGAGGAAACAACTAAATATAAATAACTAGTTGAGAGCCCGTTACATGGGCCACAGTGCCACTGCCAGCCGGTTGCGGGGCAATCATGCGCAGTAGAGACTGCCCGCGCATGACTGCAGCACGCGCAGCAGTCTCTACTGCGCATGACTGCGGCGTTACACACGTTTTAGCGAATTATTATATAGGATATTTTGGCTGCACAATATCGCTAATGATCTGATGGTTTATCATGGAGATTAACTTATATCCTAGTTCACTTTAAACATACAAGTGAATTTGTTAACTGATTTCCATCATCAGACTAATGAGCAATCCAAAACAACAAAAAGACTTTAGAAAAAATACCTATTACCACTTACAGGATGATCAGATGCATTTCATGACTATAGGACAGTATGTGGGTTTCACCCAGCTTTCACTCATATTCTTCAAATAAATACACATCTGCAAGACATGGCAGAAATATTATGACCTTGAAAAAAAAAAATCAGAATCTGTTAAAGCGGAACTTTACGGTAGTAATAAGTCATCCTTCAATTATTAAGCATACTAGTTTTAAATCCCGTGTACACAGGCCAACACTGGCGGCGCTGCATTCATGCACAGTACTGACTGCCCACACCGCGGCTGATACGGAGTGGGGCACTCTGAATTCAGACTGTAGACCTCTCTGCTCACCTGAAGGTGCAGGACTCCGGTCTGAATTCGGAGCGCCCCACTCCGTATCAGCAGCGGCGCAGGCAGTCTGTACTGTGCATGACTGCAGCATGCAGCCATCTCTACTGCGCATAATGGCTTCTGACAAACATCCTTAGCAAATTATAATGTAGGATGGTGACTAGCATCCTAATACATGTATTACCTTTGTAAAGTTCCACATTCTAAAGAAATCTTTCATCTTAGGAGACCGGAAGCCAGGCATAAGCGCAGACATCTTGTCTGCACACCTGCGCTGTCAGTCCTGGTCTCCTGTAAGAAGCATTGCAGCGTGCCACATGGTAACCAGAAGGACTTACGGCACAGGCACGCAGACTGCACTAACCTGCCTGTCAGTCTCCTAAGATGAAAGATTTCTTTAGAATGCGACACTTTACAGAGGTAATACATGTATTAGGACGCTAGTTGCCGTATGTTTAATAATTGAAGGGCGACTTATTAGCAACTGAAAGTTCCGCTTTAACCCTTTGAGTGCCACAGGGGTACACTTTGCAATGTGATGTGTACCCCTCTGGCAATCAAAGGCTTAAAAAGAAATTTGGCAGTATTTTTAGCTACCAACAATTTGAAACTGAGCATTAATCCTCCCAAAATGAGACAAAAATAATAAGCACCTCTGAGATTTAAGCTCAAGTAAACCCAGTTACCTTTGAACTAAAATTGTCAAATATCCACCCAGGTTTCACTTTGCACTATTAAAGGCCTTTCAAGTACAATCCTTTTCACTGAAGGTACATTGTTCCACTGGATTCTGTGCAAGATGAATACCCAGAAGATGGTGTAAGAAAATGATGGGGAATCAGTGGCACATGTCCATGTTACTTGTAAAATAATGTAATCAAAGATATCCTGACAAACCTGCAAAATGGCAATTCGGAGAATGTCCTGAAGGAGGAAAGTTTTGTCAGGATTAACACCTGGGACTACTGGTGGGGGAACTGGCACAACTTTGCTAACTGTGCTATGTTGGACAGTTCCTGTTGTCAGTGTAATGTTATACTTATCAGTCCTGGCATATCCCAGAGTACAGCATCTTCCAGAACCCTCTGGTTCTACTCTGGCTTTCTTTATAATGCATTCCTGTTCACTTCCAGATTGCCGCATTATTGAAGTTTACTACAGAGAACTTACACTCCTTGCTTTGTGCTCCTTTTTGTATTTTGTACAAATAACAGACTCAGCTGGATCTTGAATACATTAACTCTCAGCTCCCTCATAATAAGACCTCTACTATGATACACCTACTTTTCATGCAGGAAGCAGAAAGCATCCACACTCAGAATCAAGCTGGGTACTTTGCACGCAAGATAGTTAGGAGCACAAGGCAAGGAATGATAGATCACTGGAATAGTCACAGTAATCTGTCAATCAGGAAATGTATTTGAGTAACTTATAAAGGACATCAGGATATAGTCAAAAGATTCTGAAATATGCTAGTGTACAGGATATCCCACGTCTGTCAATATAATATTACCCTGTTAACAGCAGCTGTTTGACATACAAGATAGAACAGTGAGCAGAGGTGCTGCACCACACCCAAGCAAACCAGGATTGCAATCTTGCCATTCAGCCACTCTGATATAGTTAAATGCAAATAATATGATGTTGTTTTTTATAGAATAACACATATTTGTAGATTAATGTATTCCTATACTTGTAAATTAATGCTGAGCTAATTTCCATTTTAAATTATATTTTAGCACACCAGTTTTATTTGGCCTTCAGTAAACAATTTATACATCTATTATATTGTAAAAGAGACATTGTTGATATACTATTTGAAACTGATCTGAGCAATGTGCGGTTCTCTGAATCATAGCTCTACAATTGGTAGGTAGCTATAAAGTTTTGAGAGACATAGGGCATCCCCAAAACACCAATTTTTTTATTGTAATACATAATTTTAATTTGGTTTTGGATGTAGGGTTAAAGAAAATGCAGTCCGCCCCATGAACAAGTTGACAGCACTGCTCAAAATAAAAAATAGTGGTGGTAACTAAAATAGTCTGTAATCAGAATTAAAAAGTTCTTACGTCATAGTCCATCAATTCTTAGACTTTACCGTCATTTTTTTAAATCCAGTTTCCATCATATCCAAAAAGATACAAAAAAAGAACAGCTCAAAGGTGCCTTCTACCTCCCCTTATGGTGGGTACTCACTCTCGTTAGAGACTGAGCCAGCCTCTGGGCATATGTTCACATCTCAATAGATACCACTCCGTTGTTGACGTTTTGCCCTGGGCTCCCAATATGTTCTTACTAAATGTAGAACTTAATGGCCCAATAAAGTTCAGCTTAGAAAGGTATTTTAATATTATACTCCTTTATTGGAGATATAAAATGTACAAAACAACCATTCAGTAATATCAAAATTCAATAAAAGTATTATCTCTATATCCCAACGCGTTTCGTCCTATCAGGACTTCATCGGGGACATGGCTTAATCATATCCATCAAAGGGGAAAAAGCAGCCTTAAAAGTGGGCATGGCTTAATCTTACATTATGTTGTAAGGTATTTTCAGAAAAAAATATTCTTTTTTTTGTCTGATTAAATTCATTTTTTTCTCGACAAAATAAAAATTATCTAAACTTGGAGAAGACAAAATGTTCAGAATTTAAAACTGATTAGCCTCTAGTGCATTGGCACACATACTGAGAAAATTACAGTATGCATGAACATGTTTTAAACAGAAATATGTCTTGCATAGGATTAGCTGACAATATTGTTGAAGATAACTATATAACAGGGTTTTTGTTTAGTTTTGTTTTTGAATAAGTGTGTGGTTATTGTATGTTTCAAGAAACAGAGGGCCTCGTTATAGGCTCTTTTCTATGATTATGCACCAAATTTATTTTCTGCAGTAAATTTATTTTCTATTTTTATAAGTCCTGAGTTTGCTGCTGGTGATTCTTTTTTGCATATATATATATATATATATATATATATATATATATATATATATATATATATATATATATCCATACACATATATAGTATTGCATATAAGGATACTCCCACTGCTGAGATAATACATATTTCCCAAATTATTACAGTAAAAACATAAGTTGTTTTTTTACAGTAACTGTGCTTTCTGGTGGTCAAATTCCAATTAGTTATTTTGTTTCATACTATTTGAGAGGAAAGCCACTGGCAAACAGTTCTCTATAGAATGTGATAGAAACTGCTGAGTCATGCTGTCAGTTAGGACTTTCAGGAAGTAACACACAGTAATTCACTTCCTGATTATATGATATGACAGCAGTGGGACTACCCTTGTTTTACTCAGCAGGAAAAGCTCTATAACATATAGTTTTCATTAAAAAAGTTTACTGCCTCCTTAAACAATCTTTATTAATAGGCAGTGTGAATGGGTAACAGAAAAATTGTAATTGACACAAGAAATATACTTTGGTTATCTTTTCATAACATATGCAACTACTCTGATACAGATGAAGATAATGACCTCAAACTCATTTCAACCTTTACCAACATCCCAATAAGCATTTTTTTGTGTTTATGACCATTTACATTGCATGACATTTTGGCATGGGAGAACGTTATATAAGATATTCTTAACCCCTTAATGACCCATTAACTGCTAGGACCGTCATGGACAAACTTCCCATAAGAACCCATGACGGTCCTGGCACATCATGGATTAAATTATAGCAGCGTGCATCGGTGCACATTACGATCATTCTGCAGAAGCTCCAGGACCAGAGCATTCAGTTTCAGTGCTTCTCTCTTCTGCCGGTACACATGATCGCTCCACGAGCGATCACATGTACTGGCATTTTCATTCACAAAGGCAATGTGTGAAACACATTTGTGACTGCTCTCCGCAGGGAGAGAGAAGCAGAGACCAGACAAATAAAGGAAGAAATTGAGGCCAGAGTTTGGGGGATTAACCCCTTCAATGCTGGTGCTGAGGGCAGGATAAATGTAGGTCTCTTTAGGACCACCTGACACCACTATGATAATTGTAAAATAATGTTGAGAAAGATCAATTTATTTTATGTACAAAATGTTAGTTGGAAACACAAATAATGAAACAAAATTAAAGTTTAATATCAGTTTTATTCATGTGGAGCACAGTAATAAACTTATATACACACCAAACAGTATTGTAAAAAAAATTGAAAATCTGTGAGGGAAAGAGAGACATGTGGATTTTCACCCCAGAGAGTCAGTGCCCACTTAAATCTCTCCATTTTGTAGGTATGACTGACCGGTCATGCCTTTCACACAGTCTCCATAAAAATGTGACCCATTGCGCCCAAATGAGAGAAAAAAATAAAAAGGTGGGCTTTTTTTAATTTTTTTTACCGTTTTCTATAATTTTAATAAATTAACTGGTGGATTATCCATATAAGTTTGGTATCAAAAGAAGGCCCTAATTGTATATAAAAACACGGTATATAATCTATGTGGATGGGATAAAAGACTTAGGGTCGTATGTTCAAAGGGATAACGACAAAGAATTGTCGTGAGAAAGACAAAAATAAGTCATTGAATGCACAAACTACGTATTTTCTATAGAGTATACAACAAAAAACTAGTAGGCTAGGGCGGGGCTAAACTATTCTCCACTGTCGTTTAACGACAAAAAAATGTCTTTCAAAAGACAAAATTTGTACGTTAAAAAAAAAGTGGAGGGAATGTGTTCTGAATGTGAGAATTTTTGTCTTTAGTTAAGACATTTTTGTCATTAGTTAAGACATTTTTTAAAGACATTTTGTTGTTAGTTAAGACATTTTTTTGTTGTTCCATATGACAATTTCAGTCAGGACAAACAATATATTTCCAATTACAACCTACACTCTCTGAAAATATTAATGATCCCAACGACACTGTACTTTGAAAAGTCGTTACAACGGCAAAAGCTATTTCGCTACTGCTTTGAACATATGGCCCTTAGAGGGAAAACACTGTTGAACAAAGACATAGTCAAAAAAGGTCAGAGTTGAGTAATTAGCAACTTTTTTGTAATTACGACATCATAGCTATTTTCACAATGCAAAATTCACTTCATGCAAGACACCAAGCAAAAGCTCAATTTGTTAACAAAAAAATATATATAATTTTCCATATGTAATTGGGAAGCTACCAGCAGAAATCAAACAGATGGATAGCAAAATGCTGAAAATGTGTCTGGCATACAGACTACAGAAAATTGTCCAAGCCCCTAGCACTGAAAGGGTTAAACATACATTAAACAAATGTAAAACAATTTTGGGGCCCAGTATAAATACTGAATACTATATAACAGTAAACCTAATCTTTACCGTTACACATTAGCTGTTTTTTTAGATGTTCATGAAGAGAGATATTGAAGTTCAGATTCTCACACAAGTAATTCTAAATCACAGTGGGCAATCCCAATTATTACAAAATCTAATACATAAATATCATTCGGAGGTAACAACTAGTAAAAATGTGCCAAGTGTTCTTAAAGGGGTAGTAATACTTTGTTTTATCTTTATTTTATTTTGTAGGAATTAAAAAAACATGAAGAACGATATGTCTTATCTCTCAAACCTTATTCACAAGCAAAGTTTCCCCTCTTGCCCATTTTACCTAGTGTAAGCCATCTCTTCTCAGATGTGGAATGCAGTCCATAGAACAGACAGATAACAGCAGGGGATAATCTTCTTCCTATGAGAACAATGAAAGCCCTTCCCCCCTTGACAAGTTTTTCAGGTTTTTCCCTTATCTTAATTGAAGACTGTCCCTCTCTGCAGTCTACCTGGGCACCTCCCTTCTTATCTGGCTGAACAGTGTTACATCAGTAAAAGGGGCAGGAGGGGGATACTTTGTCATTGAATTACTCTTGAACTACAACTCTGACAGAATTGAAATTACACTCTCCAAGGTCAAAATACTATGATGATTAATTAGAGCTGTTTTTATTATGAAACATTACTATCCCTTTAAAGTAAAAAATATGACTGATCCTTAGACAGCATACTCCATATTTGCCATTCCTCATTATATGTGCATAGTTGGTAAGCAACAAAACATAATCTGGACTAGGCTTGAAAAATGTACAAGTCTTTAATTTATTAACTTTTATATAAAGTGAAAGATTTAAAAAATTCAGTAGTGTGGAAGTAAAAGTGGAAGCGTATTTTAAATTAAAATAACTGAAATTTAAATAGAGAAAAAAGCCTCTAACACCCCCAGTGTCCCCCTTCCAAATCAAACATCATGTGGATGTGCTGTCTATGTTGCAATTACAATGAGCATCCACTTTATATATAAATTG
This sequence comes from Rhinophrynus dorsalis, assembly GCA_037306005.1. Lineage (NCBI taxonomy): Eukaryota > Metazoa > Chordata > Amphibia > Anura > Rhinophrynidae > Rhinophrynus > Rhinophrynus dorsalis. Next base: position 152,046,616 of record CM074724.1, read on the forward strand.
TACTATATAGACAGCTATAGATACTTTATTTTTCATTCAGTCATGACAGTTTGGGAATATTGATTTATTATTACAGTATCTTCACAGTTATTCTCATGTCACTTTAGGAAAATCCACTTTCCAAGAGAATGGACAACCAGCAGTTTGTTATTACCATGGATTACATATATATGACACTCCTACAGTTTGATGTCTTATAGTGGTGTAAGTGTTTGTTTGTCAATGAAGCAAACAACCATGCCATCAGGAGCATATATTACTGGTAGGGTTACCCAAGGTGGACAGATCAAAGCTAAGACACCAGACTTAATCAATCCAGAATTTGCCAACCCACACTGGACCAGCGGGCATGGCTTCACAACAAAAACAATGTCCCTCATTCCCCAGTGTTTGCGAGCTATTTCCTATGGCAGCAGGAAGACCAGCTCAATGGTAGTGGATGCTAACCATTACTGGGATCTATCAGGTTTTCTTTTGTCTTTAGACAATGGAACACTTAACATTCAATTTATTAGTACGTCTTAGAGTAACTGGTACAAGAACTAAATAGAGACTTGCAAAAAAGACGAAGATTTAGTCAAATTCGAAAATGTACACTGGCTATGATATAAAGGAACCAATGATGGATGATGAAGACAAATCAATTTCTTGATTAACAAAAGACTGATAGACTCAGTCATAAAAGTAGAAATGATTTCTGAAATAATCGCTTCCTGTGCTATCAAACTGAACAGTCTCTATGTTCTACAAATTTTATGATGATGTATTATGCCTCTACAAACAGGACAAATACCACTTTACCACTTAAAATATATAATGGGGATTTCAATGTGAGAACTGGTAAGATCCAAAATGGTGAAAAACTGATTGAGCCACATGGACCTGGAAAAAGAGATAGATGTAACCAACTGATCAAATTTTCGGAAGAACAAAATTTGTACATCATGAATTCATTCCACAGGAAAAAGGCCCAGAGAAGATAGATATGGAAAAGTTCTAATGATAATACAAGTGAAATCAATTTTATACTTGCAAATAATAAAATGATATTCACTGACAGCTCAGTCTTAAATTCTTTTAACATTGGAAGCAACCATTGTCTAGTGAGAACAAAAATCAAAATTGACTTCAAGAAATAAAGAAAATAATCAAGCACACTTTGTAGACCATTCCAATGAAGTAATTATCTTTAAATAGCGCTATTTCGGCTCTGATGAAGAGCCGCAGGATTGTCCCAGGACCAGGATCTCCTTCTTCAGCTAGAGTGCTGAAGTCAGTGCAAGGGGAGGGAGGGGCAAAGTTTAGCTACATATATGTCTCAAACCACAGAGGTTTGAGAGATTGGACTGCCATCATTTTTGTTTAATATCTACAAGATTCAATATTGTTAAAAGAATCCAATATCATCCCTTTAACAGAAGGAAACACCATGACGGAAATGGAGCAATGAATAAAACTGGGATGGCAAGTATTTGGAAAATGTAGTAGTAGCGTCTTTATGACAAATTTACCACTCTGACTCAACGAAAGATTTCTAACCAGTGGATCCTCCCAGTCCTTACATATGGCTGTGAAACATGGACACTGAATGCCAAAGTGATACAAAAAATAAGGTTACACAGAGCAGTTTGGCAAGTTGAATTCTGAACATAACAAAAAGAGACAGAAAAACATGTGCATGGATTCATCAGCAAACAAAGGTCTATGACATCACTCAAAGAGAAAAGAGACTGAAGTGGAAATAGACTAGCCACATAGCAAAAAGACCTGAAGCTAGATGAAACAAACACATTTTAGAATGGATTCCACTCAATACTAAACTCCCATGAAGAAAACCAAAGACAAGATGAAATTACCAAATGTGTTGGTACACAGTGGCAAAAAAAAAAAAAAAAAACACAGTAGTTGCTGGAAGTTTGTTGAGGAGGCCTTCAAGAAAGTGACAAATATATATATATATATATGTATAAACAAGTAATATCGGTAATGGTGCCCATATATATATCCATGTGCACTTTATAACTATCAATAATGAAAAATAACTATCACCCCGAGTGTAATTAGTTTATTTTGTATACATTTTTTTGATACAATTTTTTAAACATTTTTCAGTGCATTCACTTTTTTTTTTTTTTTTTTACAGCATTATTTAGTCCCTTTGGATGCACTTGTGAGCAAGGGGTCCACGCCTGGATTCCCCCATTATCTTTGCATTTATATAGAAGACGTCAGAGATGCTCATCTAGGCTCACGAGCTTGCAAGGGTACATAAAAAGCTCAAAGGGACTGTGTCATTGCACCCAGAGTGCAATCTCTTTTAACTCACAAATGCCACACACAGAGAAGAAGTATTCTTAAACATATCTTAGAGGTCCTATCAAAATGACAGTCTAGCCACGCAACTCCAGACAATTCTTCTCTGAGCAAAGGAAGCAGCTAACCCCAGACATACATTTTGGGCTTGTTGGGTCTCAGTGAGATGTAGTTGATCATTCTAAGCACTTGTGAGCAAGGGTTCCACGGCTGGAGTCCCCCATTACTCTTAAGGTAACTAACCCTAAGAGTAATTTGCATATAAATGAAGAAATCAGAGATACTCAGCTAGGTTCATGAGCTTACAAGGATATTCAAAGGTTCCTTGGGACTGTGTCCTCAGAAAAGGGTGCAATTTCTTTTAGCTCATAATGCCATCCACAGATAAACAATATTCTGAAGCATGTCATTCAAGACCTACCAAAACGACAGTAAAGCCACAAAGTACAAGGCAATACTTTTCTAAACAACTAAAACCCAATGTATAGCTCAAGCTTGTTGAGCATCATCAATGAGATGCAGCTAAACCGTCTTAATGCTTGTGAGCAAAAGGTCCACGTCCGGATTCCCCCATTACCCTTAGGGTGACTAACCCTAAGAGCAACTTGCATGCATATAGAAGAAGTCAGAGATGCTCAACTAGGCTCATGAGCTTGCAAGGGTATGCAAATGCACTGGAACTGTGTGCATGGCATTTGTGAGCTAAATGAAATTGCACCCTGGGTGCGAGGACACAGTCCTAGTGAGCTTTTGCATACCCTTGCAAGCTCATGAGCCTAGTTGAGCATTTCTGCCTTCTATCTATATGCAAATTGCTCTTAGGGTTAGTCACCCTAAAGTTAATAGGGGAATCCAGATGTGGACCCCTAGCTCACAATGCCTAGAAGGATCAACTACACCTCAACAATGAGGACAAGCAAGAGGCTAGATTCTATGGCAGGTGCTAGTTTTATCTCCAGTTTTCACCAGACACAAATGTCAGCTTTGTTTTTGCTTTGCACCTCATCTCTGTAGACAACTGTGAGCAAGGGCTCCATGTCTGGATTTCTCTATTACCCTTACGGTGATTAACCCTAAAGGCAATTTGCATATAGATAGAAAAAGTCAGAAATGTGCAGCTATGCTCATGGGCTTGCAATGGTATGCAAAAGTTCACTGGAACTGTGTCCTCATACTCCGGGTGCAATTTCTTTTAGCTCACAAATACCATACACAAAGAAGAAATATTCTGAAACACATCATACAGGTCCTGCCAAAATTACAGTGCAGCCATGAAACACCAGACAATTCTTCACTGGACATAGGAAGTCGATAACCCCAGACGTACCTTTTGGTCTTGTTGGGTCTTGTCAGGTGAGGTGCAGTTGATCTCTCTAGGCACTTGTGAGTAAGGGGTCCACATCTGGTTTCCCCCATTAACCTTAGGGTGACTAACCATAAGAGCAATTTGCATATAGATGGAAGTCAGAGATACCCAACTAGGCTCATGAGCTTGCAAGGGTATGCAAAAGCTCACTGGGACTGTGTTCGCACACACAGGATGCAATTTAATTTAGCTCACAAATGCCTTACACAGAGAAGAAATATTCTAAAGCATATTATACAGGTCCAACCAAAATGACAGTACAAAAACAACATGCCAGACAATTCTTCTCTAAACAAGGAAAACCCACTAACACCACACTTACATTTCAGCCTGGTGGAGCCTTGCCAGTGAAGTACAGATGATCCCTGTATGCACAGGTGAGCAAGAGGTCCACGTCTGGATTCCCGCATTACACTTAGGGTGACTAGCCCTAAGAGCAAATTGCACATAGAAGAAGTCAGAGATTCTCAAGTAGGCTCAGGAGCTTGCAAAAGTATGCAAAAACTCACTGGGACTGTGTCCTCACGTCCAGAGTGCAATTTCTTTTACCTCACAAATGCCATTAACAGAAACTAGATATTCTGAAGCATATCATACAGGTCCTGCCAAAAAGACACTACAGCCATGAAATTGCAGACAATTATTTTCTGAACAAGGGAAGCAGCTAACTACCAACTTAGATTTCAACCTTGTTAGACATTATCAAAGAGATACAGCTGATCCTTCTTGGCACTTGTGAGCAAAGGATCCACATCTGGATCCCCCCATTACCCTTAGAGTCACTAACCCAAAGAGCAATTTTCATATAGATAGAAGTCAGAGATGCTGAGCTAGGCTCACGAGCTTGCAAGGGTATGCAAAAGCTCACTTGGACTGTGTCCTCATGCACAGGATGCAATTTCTTCCAGCTCACAATTGCCACACACAAAGAAAAAACATTCTGAAGCATATCATATAGGTCTTGCCGAAATGACAATCCAGCCATAAAATTCCAAGTAAGTATTCTCTGAACAAGGGAAGCAAACAACCGCAGACATACATTGTTGCCTTGGTAGGCCTCAATAATGCAGTGCAGTTGATCCATCTAGGCACTTGTGAGCAACAGGTCCACATCTGGATTCCCCCATCACCCTTAGGGTGACTAACCCTAAGAGCAATTTGCATATAGATAGAAGAAGTCAGAGATGCTGAACTAAGCTCATGAGCTTGCAAGGGTATACAGAAGCTCACTGGGACTGTGGCCTCGCACCCAGAGTGCAATCTCTTTTAACTCACAAATGCCACACACAGAGAAGAAGTATTCTTAAGCACATCATAGAGGTCCTACCAAAATGACAGTCCAGCCACACAACGCCAGACAATTCTTCTCTGAACAAAGGAAGCAGCTAACCCCAGACTTAAATTTTGGGCTTGTTGGGTCTCATCAGTGAAATACAGCTGATCCTTCCAGACACTTGTGAGTAAGGGTTCCACAGCTGGATTCCCCCATTACTCTTAAGGTAACTAACCCTGAGAGTAATTTGCATATAAATAGAAGAAATCAGAGACACTCAGCTAGGCTCATGAGCTTGCAAGGATATGCAAAAGTTCCTTGGGACTGTGCCCTCAGACAAGGGTGCAGTTTTTTTTAGCTCATAAAGCCATCCACAGAAAAACAATATTCTGAAACATGTCATTCAGGAACAACAAAATTACAGTAAAACCACAAACTACAAGCCAATGTTTCTCTGAACAACTGAAGCAACTAACTCCAGATATCTAGTTCAGTCTTGTTAAACACCATCAGTGATGTGCAGCTGGACCTTCTTAGCACTTGTGAGCAAAGGGTCCACGTCCGCATTCCCCCATTACTCTTAGGGTGACTAACCCTAAGAGCAACTTGCATGCATATAGAAGAAGTCAGAGATGCTCAACTAGGCTCATGAGCTTGCAAGGGTATGCAAATGCGCACTGGAACTGTGTGCATGACATTTGTGAGTTAAAAGAAATTGCACCCTGGGTGCGAGGACACAGTCCTAGTGAGCTTTTGCATACCCTTGTGAGCTCATGAGCCTAGTTGAGCATCTCTGCCTTCTATCTATATGCAAACTGCTCTTAGGATTAGTCACTTTAAAGGTAATAGGGGAATACAGACATGAACCCCTTGCTCACAATGCCTAAAACAATCAAATCCACCTCACAGAGGAGGACAAGCAAGAGGCTAGATTCTACTGCAGGTACAAATTTTATTTCCAGCTTTCCCCAGACACACATTTCAGGCTTGTTGGGTTTTGTTGGTGAGGGGCACCTGATTCCCCCTAGGCACTTGTGAGCAATGGGTACATGTCTGGATTCCTCCATTACAATTAGGGTGACTAATCCTAAAGGCAATTTGCATATAGATATAAAAGGTCAGAAATGCTCAACTATGCTCATGAGTTTGCAGTTGTATGCAAAAGCTCACTGGGACTGTCTCCTCATGCTCAGGGTGCAATTACTTTTAGCTCACAAATGCCATACACAGAAAAGAAATATTCTGAAGCATATCATACAGGTCCTGCCAAAATGACAGCCCAGCTACAACATGCCAGAAAAATATTCTCTGAACAAGGAAAGCAGCTAATAGTAGACCTATGTTTCAGCCTTGTTAAGCTTCATTAGTGAGGTGTAGCTGATACCTCAATGCACAGGTGAGCAAAGGGTAGATGTCTGGATTCCCCCATTACCCTGACTAATCCTAAAGGCAATTTGCATATAGATAGAAAAAGTCAGAGATGCTCAGCTATGATCCTGAGCTTGCAATGGTATGCAAAAGTTCACTGGAACTGTGTCCTCATGCTCAGGGTGCAATTTCTTTTAGCTCACAAATACCATACACAAAGAAGAAATATTCTGAAGCAGATAATACAGGCCGTGCTAAAACACCAGTCAATTCATCACCTACGAAGAGAAGCAGATAGATATGGATGCAGATGCAGATGCAGATGCAGATGCAGATGCATTTTGGCTCTGTGAGTGAGTTGCAGCTGATCCCTCTATATACTTGTGAGCAAGGGGTCCACATCTGGATTTCCCCATTACCCTTAGGGTGACTAACTCTAAGACTAACCCTAAGAGCAATTTGCATAGAGATAGAAGAAGTCAGAGATCCTCAACTAGGCTCATGAGCTTGCAAGGGTATGCAAAAGCTCACTAGGACTGAGTCCTCGCGCCAAGGGTGCGATCTCTTTTAGCTCACAAATGCCATACACAGAGAAGAAATATTCTGAAGCATAGCATAGAGATCCTACCAAAATGACAGTCCAACCACAAAATGCCAGACAATTCTTCTCTGAACAAGGGAAGCAGCTAACCCCAGACATACGTTTCTGCCTCATCCGTGAGGTGCAGCTGAACCCTCTAGGAGCTTGTCAGCAAGAGGTCCACGTCTGGATTCCCCCCATTACCGTTAGATTGACTAACCCTAAGAGCAATTTGCATATACATAGAAGAAGTCAGAGATGCTCAACTAGGCTCACGAGCTTGCAAGGACATGCAGAAAGCTCACTGGGACTGTGTCCTTGCACCCAGAGTGCAATCTCTTTTAGCTCAAAAATACCTAATAAACAGAAGAAATATTCTGAAGCATATCACACAGGTCCTGCCAAAATGACAGTACAGCCACAAAATGCCACGCAACGCTTCTCTAAATAAGGGAAGCAGTTAACTGCAGACATATGATTCAGCCTTGTTGGGTTTTATCTTTGAGATGCTGCTGATCCCGCAAGATACTTGTGAGCAAGGGGTCCATGTCTGGATTCCACTATTACCCTTAGTGTGACTAAACCTAGGAGCAATTTGCAAACACTCCCTGGAACTGTGTCCTTGTGCCCAGGTACAATCTCTTTTAGCCCACAAATGACATACGCACAGAAAAAACATTGTGAAATATATCATACAGGTCCAGCTAAAACTACCATGCAGCCATGAAACACCAAACAATTCTTCTCAGAACACAGAAAATCGCTAACCCCAGATGTACTTTTTGGCCTTGTTAGGCCTCATCAAGTGAGGTGCAGTTGATCCCTCTAGGTACTTGTGAGTAAGGGGTCCATGTCTGGTTTCCGCCATTACCCTTAGGGTGACTAACCCAAAGAGCAATTTGAATATAGATGTAAGTTAGAGATACCTAACTAGGCTCATGAGCTCGCAAGGGTATGCAAAAGCTCATTTGGACTGTGTTCTCACACACAGGATGCAATTTCTTTTAGCTCACAAATGCCATACACAGAGAAGAAATATTCTAAAGCATTATACGGGTCCAACAACAACATGTCAGAAAATTCTTCTCTAAACAAGGGAAACAGGTAACACCAGACTTACATTTCAGCCATGTTGGGCCTTGCCAGTGAAGTACAGATGATCCCTGTAGGCACAGGTGAGCAAGAGGTCCACATCGGGATTCCCCCATTACACTTAGGGTCAGCTAGGATCATGAGCTTGCAAGGGTATGCAAAAGCTCACTTGGACTGTGTCCTCATGCCCAGGGTGCAATTTCTTTTAGCTCACAATTGCCATACACAAAGAAAAAACATCCTGAAGCATATCATACAGGTCTTGCAAAAAAGACAATCCAGCCATGAAATTCCAAACAATTATTCGCTTAACAAGGAAAACAACCAACCACAGACATACACTATTGCCTTCTTAAGTCTCAACAATGAGATTCAGTTGACCCATCTAGGTACTTGTGAGCAACAGGTCCACATCTGGATTCCCCCATTACTCTTAGGGTGACTAACCCTAAGAGCAATTTGCGTATAGATAGAAGAAGTCAGAGATGCTGAACTAGGCTCATGAGCTTGCAAGGGTATGCAGAAACTCACTGGGACTGTGGCCTCGCTCCCAGGGTGCAATCTCTTTTAGCTCACAAATGCCATACGTAGAAAATAAATACTCTGAAGTATATCATACTAGTTGAACAGCCCGTTACACGGGCCACAGTGCCACTGCCACCCGGTCTCAGGGCAGTCACACACAGTAGAGACTGCCCGCACCACGGCTGATACAGAGCTGGACGCTCCTTCGGAGCACCCAGCTCTGTATCAGCCGCAGCGCGGGCAGCCTCTACTGCACATGACTGCAGCACGCGCAGCAGTGTGTACCTGCCAAAATGACAGTCCAGCCACAAAATGCCAGACAGTTTCTTCTCTGAACAAGGGAAGCAGCTCTGACTTCTTCTATTTTTATTTTTATTTCTATTTCTATTGTTAAAGGGATAGTAATACTTCATTTTATCTTTATTTTATTTTGTAGGCATTAAAAAAACATGAAGAAAGATATAAGTCTTATCTCTCAAACCTTTATGGTTTAAGAGATATTCACAAGCAAAGTATCCCCCCCCCCCATTCAGCCAGATCAGAATGGAGGTGCCCAGGTAGACTGCAGAGAGGGACAATCTTCAATTAAGATAAGGGAAAAAGCTGAAAAACGTGTCAAGGGGGGAAGGGCTTTCATTGTTTTCATATAAAGAAGATTGTCCACTGCTGTTATCTGTCTGTTCTTACAACCACATTCACATCTGAGAAGAGATGGCTTACACTAGGTAAAAGGGGTGGGAGGGGGAAACTTTGCTTGTGAATATCTCTTAAACCATAAAGGTTTGAGAGATAAGACTTATATCATTCTTCATGTTTTTTTAATGCCTACAAAATAAAATAAAGTTAAAACGAAGTATTACTATCCCTTTAATCCAATGCAGAAGGCCTCTTCAGCGAGCATGGTTTGGACCATAATCTACCACGCTGGTCCAGTGCAGCTATATAAAATAAAAATTATACAAAAAGAAAAAAGTATAAATGTAGTATAAAGAAAAATGGTTATAAAAAGAATAATAAAAAGTATTAAAAAAGACAAAAATTAATTGAAGTATTAAAAAAAATAATAACAAAAAAAGCATGGGTCATTCACCACACTACACTAAACACTTTACAGACCCTCCTCATCCTAAGATTAATTCACACAACTGGCTTGCCCACATTGCCTTAACACTAACTCACCGCTCTAACAATAAATCAAACTTCAGTAATCACAATTTATTTTCAGTGATGGCTCTCTTCTCTACTGCAACACCTCTACACCTCTCTGCTAACAAAACCCACTGAAAAGCAGAAAACCAATAATGTAGGTCAATGGAAAATTTTATGTTGCAAGAAATTCCCTCCTTCAATAACCAATATGGCAAAAATCAGCCAGCAGAATTTTAATGAGAATTTTCCTCTGGAAAAGCAGAAATTTGAAACTGAGATGCAAAATTTTCTGTGGGGAGAAAACATGTTCTCACCCATCTCTAGTGCTGAGAGCTTCTACATTTGCAGTAACACCTTTGGCTCTTGCTGTTGTCCTGTAAATCACAGATGAGTACAACTTTGTGTTTGTAGAAGATGACAAGCGTCAGAGTTTCCAAATATGCTATTATAACACCACCGCCACATCCAGCAGTAGTCATTTTGTTAACCCTTTGAGTGCCTCTAGCACTCAAAGGGTAAAGCAAAAGTTACCCAGTTTTTCTGTTATGTAGTGCCACTCCAGAATTACTGAGTTCTTTGTAAGGGATCAAAACACTTCATAAAAATAATCCCAAAGTATGCCTGTGGATTGGTAAAGTTCTTAAAATGTTGGCAGTAGCCATATTCTTTTGCAAGAAACGTAGGTTTTATAGTGTTTTGGACACCGATGGCATATCTCAAGCTGCAGTTATTTTTCAGGGATGGCTGTGCCAGAATTGTACAATTGACATGGTAGACAGTCCTGGGGGAATAAGCCAAATGACAAATGATTTAGGTAAATTAGAAGAATGGGCAAGAGTGTGGCAGCTGCAGTTTAACGTTAATAAATGTAAAATAATGCACTTGGGACATAAAGATGCAAAGGAAAAATATCATACTAAGGGTATTGTGCTGTCAGAGACAACAGAGGATAGAGATTTGGGAGTAATTATTCTAATGACTTAAAGGTAGTCAGGCAATGTAACAAAGCCATGGGCAATGCAAGTAGGTTGCTGAGTTGTATAGCTAGGGGCATTAGTAGCAGAAAAAGGGAAGTGGTCATGCCAGGCTACAGATCTCTGGTTAGACCAGAAGGATATGGATACTCTAGTGAAAATTCAGACAAGGGCTAATAAAATGATGAATGGTTTATAGGAAAATATCAGGATAGACTAAAGGATCTGAATATGTATAGCTTGGAGGAGAGAAGAGAGAGAGAGGGGGGGGATATGACAGAAACATTCAAATAGATGAAGGGATTCAACAAAGTGCAGGAGGGAAGTACATTTCAAAGAAGTTAAAATGTCAGGACAAGAATCCATAGTCTAAAACTAGAGAGACACAGGTTTAGATTTAATGTAAGAAAGTTGTACTTCACTGAGAGGGTGTCATGGTTTGACTAATCTGCTCTAACACTAGACTGTTGATTACTGCTGCCTTTCCTTCCCTGAGCCATGCTGAGTCAGCTGATGCTTGACAAAGTGCCTTGACCTCTCAGTCTCCATGGTTACTCACCTGACTGTTATCAGCCAACCCGTTCCAGGGTATTTAAAGCAGCTAGGCTAACTTCCTCCTTGCCCCTGTGTCTGATTCTGGCTGCAAGTGTGTTTTCCCGAGTTGCTGATTATCTGTACATGGCCTGGCTTCCTCTGACATCCCTTCTGGTTCTTGACTTGTTCCTGATATCGCTGATCTCTGTATTCCTGACCCCAGCTTATCTGAGTACCTGTCTTGGTTCCTGACCACGGCTTGTCTTTTGGTTTACACTCCTGTATCACGATTTTGCTTTGTTTGCTTTTACTTTAATAAAGGTGTTTTGCATTTTACATTTTTTGTGGCTGTCTGGTTCTTGGTCCCTAATAGAGGGTAGTAGATATGTGGTATAGCCTACCAGCAGAAGTGGTAGAAGTGACAGACTTTAAGCATACATGGAATAGGCATAAGGCTGCCCTGAACATAAGACCAAGGACAAAATAAGGTTTGAGGTTTTTACAGCAGGAAAATAGGCAGATAGATGGGTCAAATGTTTTTTTATTGGACGTCAAATTCAATGTTTCTTTGTTTCTAGTGTGGTTGACAAAGGGCTGGAAACCTCATACAGCAAGAAAATTCATCTGACATAAGATATATAGGCAACCGGCCACAGCTGATTGTATGACTGTCACTTCTCACTGGGTTTCCCCTACCACCAGTGGGCAGCAACATCATTCAACACCAGGTCACAGCCAGTAATCTTGACTCTTGTTCTGACAGTGTTATTAAAGTACAGCAGCAAGGTAGTCTATATCATCTTTGTGTATGCAGCATTTTGAGAGACAATCCCAAAAAGCCATAGATGTGTTAAGTAAACTAGAGCAGGTGATAGAGGAATGACTTATACACCACTCCTTGAAAGGTGGTTTTGTGTCTGCTGATAATGGCTCCAACAAAATAGCTGTCTTGAGAATAGGTGATATGGTGCATGTTTTGTGCTTTGACCATGTCTTTAATTTAGTTTTGACTAGATTTCTTGCAATGAAACCCTCACATAAAATCTGCACCCAATTAAGCTGCTCCTACTTTTGTTTGCAGTGCATTATATGCCTTGCAAGAGTGTAACAACCTGCCCCATCCTCAGCTAACAATGGAGGTCCCTCTCAGGTGGAATTCCATATTTTATTCACTATAGCCACCCGAGTGATACTGCGGGCAGGCACGCTCGTATGATCAGCAGCGCGTCTCCCATCTCTGAATCAACTATCTACGGGACTAACCTCTCATGCGTAGTAAGAAACAGGTACACTGGAGTGGAGACAACAAGCTGAGCAAAGCGGGCAGGGGAATAGTAATATCGCTTTTAGTCTCCCGTCCTAAATAGACATAGATGGAGTAGAGATCGGAGGACAGTGTCGGTAGTGGACAATACAGAGCTAAGATACTGTGGCTCTCAAGTGCAAATCCAACGCGTTTCGTACCACTAAGGATACTTCATCAGGGATATCTTTGCTAATACAGACAGGAGATGAGAGAGCCATTGCTTTACATCATATACATTGTATTATACGGCAGCCTGCCCGCCCATTATTTCTCCATCCTGCACATTTGGAGGTCGAGTACTATTAAATATTCTATTTAATTAATGTTACCATGCTTGTTTGATACATATTATATTGTCTGCGTCTATCTGTTTCTATAAACAATTTTGATAAAACTAGCGCTCTTCTAGATAAAAACATAAATTCACAGACACAATTAGTTGTAGTTAAAGTGCTTATAAATGACCATGACATTCCTCAAAATTGCATCCTTCTACTGGAATTAATATTCCAATTTACCAAATTTCCATAGCACAATAAGATGTTATAGAGAACTATTAACATACAAATCCCCTGTATACCAATATTTAAATTATTTCTAATTGTGATAAATCTATGGTATATACAAATTGGTATAGCATATTCAATATTTATAAATGGGCAATATTATCTGCGTGGGTTGTAAAAATAACTCTAATAAGCACCTCTAATTCTACCAAATAACCCATACACACCAACATTCTTCTATTTAACTATCATTAATTCTATGTCTAGAATTAACTTAAATTAACTGCTATGTAAATCTGCAATAATTGCCATGTATTTGGTGACTCTACTATATCCTCCACCAAATAACTCATCCATGAACTAACTTTGTACAAAAATTAGATATTCCCTAAGTGAATCAATTAATAGGAAATGTGTAATAATGTGAAAATATGATAAATAAATCTATCCCTATGGGAATAGCTATCATAGATCTAAATGTGTCCTGTATGCAAAGACATAGCTAATATAGTGTAATACAATATTAGTTAATTAAGTATATACTTCATGTACGAATATGTGTACCACAATTTAATTATAGCAAATGTATTTTAATAAAGTGCATACTAGGCAAATACATGTGTGAACATGCAAAATTATATCTATAAAAAATAAAAATTAAAAATAATAAACATCTATGGTATAATGGTAATCAATAGATATTTTCCATTAATACCCATGATCGGCATCTTATAAATCCAACAGGCTTCGTGATGGTTGAGCCTTCTTATTCCATCATTACCTCTAACCTGCTCTGTTGGTGTAACAATTAAACCTTTAAAGGAACAGTAAACTTTTTTTATGAAAACACATATTTTATAGAGCATTTCCTCCTGAATAAAACAAGGTCACTTCCATCGCTGTCAGATGTTTTATTCAAACCTTATAGCAGTTCAAATAATCAGGAAGTGAATTTACTGTGTTTACTTCCTGATAGTTCTAACTGACAGGAAGTGACAGGCAGTTTCTATCACATTCTATGGAGAACTGTTATGTCTCTGACTTTTCTCTCCATTAGAATCTAACAGGAAATCTAATTAGAATTTGACCACTAGAGGGCACTGCTAATGTAAAAAAACATGGGTTTAAACTGTAATAACTCTGGAAATATAAATCTCTCGGCCGTGGGAGTACCCTTATTTTACTCCATAGGAAAATCCTATGGAGATAACGTAGATAATATTGACCATTTATAAACATTGGGAATGCTATACCAATTTGGAGATAAATATTGGTATATAGGGGATTTTATGTTAATCTCAATGTATTGTGGCAATTTGGTAAATTGGAATCTGAAATCCAGTAGGAGGATTACATTTTGAGGAATGTTATGGTCACTTATAAGTAATTAACTACAACTAATTGTGTCTGTGAATTTATGTTTTTATCTCTCTATCATTCATTATTCATTTACCAAATTCCCACAGAACATTGAGATTAACATAAAATCCATTATATACCAATATTTATATCCAAATTGGTATAGCATTTCCAGTGTTTATAAATTGTCAATATTATCTACGTGGGTTGTAAAAATAACTCTAATAAGTGTCTCTAATTCTACAAATGTTTCAATACATAAGGTATATACAGTACTGTGCAAAAGTCTTAGGCAGGTGTGAAAAATACTGTAAAGTAAGTATGCTTTCAAAAATAGACATGTTAATAATTTATTTTATCAATTAACAAAATGCATAGTAAGTGAACAGAAGAAAAATCTAAATCAAAACAATATATGGTGTGATTACTCTTTACCTTCAAAACTGCATCAGTTCTTCTAGGTACACTTGCACAAAGTCAGAGGTTTTGTAGGCATATAGCCAGGTGTATGATTATACCAGGTGCTAATGACCAATTTATTATATGGGTTTAAAGGGATAGTAATACTTCGTTTTAACTTTATTTTATTTTGTAGGCATTAAAAAAACATGAAGAATGATATAAGTCTTATCTCTCAAACCTTTATGGTTTAAGACATATTCACAAACAAAGTATCCCCCCCCCCCCGTTCAACCAGATCAGAAGGGAGGTGCCCAGGTAGACTGCAGAGAAGGACAATCTTCAATTAAGATAAGGGAAAAAGCTGAAAAACTTGTCAAGGGGGGAAGGGCTTTCATTGTTTTCATACAAAGAAAATTGTCCCCTTCTGTTATCTGTCTGGTCATACAACCTGATCCACATCTGAGAAGAGATGGCTTACACTAGGTAAAAGGGGCGGGGAGGGGAACTTTGCTTGTGAATATCTCATAAACCATAAAGGATTGAGAGATAAGACTTATATCATTCTTCGTGTTTTTTTAATGCCTACAAAATAAAATAAAGTTAAAACGAAGTATTACTATCCCTTTAAACACAATCATTAACTGAAACAGAAACAGCTGTTTAGGAAGAATAAAACTGTGTGAAAAAAAGCCAAACTCAGCTAACAAGGTGAGGCTGCTGAAGACAGTTTAATGTCAAAATTCATATACCATGGCAAGACTGAGCACAGCAGCAAGACACAAGGTAGTTATACTGCATCAGCAAGGTCTCCCCCAGACAGAAATTTCAAGGCAGACAGGGGTTTCCCAGATATGCTGTCCAAGCTCTTTTGAAGAAGCACAAACAAACAGGCTAAGTTGAGGACCGTAGATGCAGTGATCGGGCAAGGAAACTTAGTGCAGTAGATAAACGACACATCATGCTTACTACCCTTCACACTCTGAAGATGTCCAGCAGTTCCATCAACTCAGAATTGCAGAAAACAGTGGGTACACCCATCGACTGTCCGGAGAAGTCTGGTCAAAAGTGATTTTCATAGAAGATTTGCATCCAAGAAGCCTTACCTCCGACATGGAAACAAATCCAAGTGACTCAACTATGCACAAAAATGCAGGAACAAGAAAAATGGCAGTAGGTGCTCTGGACTGGTCAAAATTTGAAATATTTAGCTGTAGTAGAAGGCAGTTTGTTTGCCGAAAGGCTGGAGAGAAATACCATCATGGAGGCATCTGATTGACCTCCAAATGTATTCTGAAGCATGACAATGACCTCAAACATACAGCTAAAGTCATTAAAAACTATCTTCAGTGTAAAGAAGAACAAGGAGTCCTGGATGTTATGGCATGACCCTCACAGAACCCTGATCTCAAAATTATCGAGTCTGTCTGGGATTATATGAAGAGAGAGAAGCAACTGAGGCTGCACATATCCACAGAAGAACTGTGCTTGGTTGTCCAAGATGTTTGGAACAACATACTTTCTGAGTTCCTTAACAAGCTGTGTGCAAGTGTACCTAGAGGAATTGATGCTATTTTGAAGGCAAAGGGTGGTCACACCAAATATTGATTTGATTTAAGCTTTTCTGCTGTTCACTCATTATGCATTTTGTTAATTGCTAAAAATAAACTATTAACATGTATATGCTTTTTAAAACATTCATAGTTTACATTATTGTTTCATACCTGCCTAAGACTTTTGTACTGTGTGGATATATATATATATATATATATATATATATATATATATATATATATATATATATATGGTTTTTAAAATATATATACGTTTTATTGATGTATATTTAAAGTATATTGCATTGATTTGCTGTAGTGTTATAAACATGTATGTTTCACAAAGTATTTAGCACTTACTCCTTCTGTGTCCAACCTACCTTCTTCTAGACTCTAGGCCCTCTGATCCTTCTGTTCTCCATATTTGACTTGTACCATTTAATATCTTTGTATGTCTAT
Source organism: Rhinophrynus dorsalis (assembly GCA_037306005.1). Lineage (NCBI taxonomy): Eukaryota > Metazoa > Chordata > Amphibia > Anura > Rhinophrynidae > Rhinophrynus > Rhinophrynus dorsalis. The sequence continues at coordinate 152,063,372 of CM074724.1, forward strand.
TTTCTATTGTACAGCATAGCTGAATAAGTTGGTGCTATATAAATAATTTAATAACTGATAGGGTTTATTAGAGGACCAAGATTCATTAAGGGGAAGTACTTTGTAGTTGATATAAGGTGGCAAATTAGTCCATTTTGAATGTTTGTTAGTTTGGAGATTTGTGGGTTCCTGATGAAAGGGCTTTAAGCTCAGAAACATATTGAACCTACTATAATTATAATATAAGCCAAATGTCCAGAACATATTAATAGGTTTTAAGAATAAAGATGTCAGAACTACTTTTTATATATTAATATCGCTTAGCTGTGCTTTTTTCAACAATATTGAACACTGGAGAGAGAGTTCCGGAGACCCGGTGTACCAGAATCCAGACGGTTTAACTTTCCTGTTTGCAAACTAGCCGGCTGTGGAGCTGAAAGCCGGCCAACAAATGAATGTAAGTGACTGATATAGTAACTACTTTATAATATTGCAATCCCACTTGTCAGAGCCCCCATCTTGTTGTTAGATTTCTATTTCTAAAAATGACATACCAAAATGTGAGAAGCTTAAAGGATGAGAGCATGAACATATTAGACTTATACTGCCCAAAAGGGTGGTACAGTTACAAAATGACAAGCAAGTCTACCTGCACAGGAACACAAGCTAACCCCAGACATATATTTTGGCCTTGTTGGGTCCCATCACTGAGGTGTCACTTGTTTCACTATCCAGGGAGAACAAGAGGTCCATGTCTGGATTATCTTTCACTCTTAGCGAGGCCCCCAAGAGTATTCAAAAATATACCAAAATGTGGAAAGCTTTGAGGATGAACAATAACACAAGTGACTTGTTCTACAGTTACCCACTACTCAGAAGCATAATGCTTTAGCTCTCTACTGCCATTACAGAGTAAAAATGTCCATATAAATATTAGACTAATACTGCCCAGAAAGGTGGTACAGTCCAAAATGACAGGCATGCATGGGAAGATCAGCTAACCCCAGGGGAACAGAATATTAGCTAATTGTGCTTCTCTTTCTGTACCTTCTCAAAAATAATGGGTGTTCTGAAATATTATTGTTTTCCTTAAGAGCAGGAAGAAACTGTGGCTTATCAACAGCCATGGGAAGGAGTGGAAAGTACCACTATTGACACATCTGCTCTCATATTACACAACAGGCACAACTGTAACCACCACCTTGACATGTCAGCAATGTTAAATCATCTCCCCAAGAAATCAAGTGCTGTTGCCATTATTGCATTTGCCCACTCCACTAAGGACACTTGACGACATGAAGACCTAAATAATGAGTCCTCCCTGCCATCGATTTAGCATATTCAGTGTCATGGAAAGTCTGAAGATGCTCCCTGATACCCTGCATTCAATTGCTCTCCATTGCCATGTGTGGTCTGTGCAACCCACTATGTGCAATGGGTGGAGATAAAGTGCCAGATCATCACATCTACAGACTTCAGCTGGTAGGGGAGGTAATGGAAGCAATGGTGGTAAGCCAGGTGAGGAAGAGGACCCTGATGGTGTTTGGTGGTAACAATTTTCCCTCCCCTGGATTCTAGCACAAGAAGACAATACAAATTCAGGTGTTACAGTCATCATCAAACTTCCAGGCTGGTGGTGGGTTTCTATTGTTTTCCTCTGCCCTTGGGGAGAGTGCACAGTGACAATATCACTCAGATGTGCCAAGGTGTGTCCCCTCCTTTTTCCTTTTCACTGCCTTATCACACATAATGCACAGTACTGTTGCTGATAATTGCACTGTACCTTTCGTAAGTAGAAACTTTTCCTACACCCATAATTTTAAAGAGGGGAGAAGTGGAGAAAAATGAGGGAAGTAGAGAAATCTTACCTTCTTCTTCTTCTTCTTCTTCTTCTATGTAATAGGTTAGGCAGGTTCTGCAGCTATTGCATCAGCACTAGATCTTGGTCCAGGAGTAATTGTGGCAAGTGGAACCACATCTACCTGTCCTAGTCCCATATAACTGCTTGTTGAACCCAATCCCATGGTGCAACTGTGGTCTGTGGCACACAAGCCTGGTTATTATCATCCAGGTGACAGGTCTGTATCTGCTGACTGAACATCAAACATTAGAGTAGTAGCAAAGGCCAGGATGCCACTGGTGGTGGTGGTGATACCCCATTCCCAACTGCATCTCTTTCTCCCATTTCTTATCTATTTCTGCCAGAAATGCTCTCATACGCTCTTCCAAACCATATCCTTTAAAGCCTTCACTCTCATCTCCACCACCACCACCAGTCTCTTGCTGCTCTGTAGGACTACTTGGTGATTACATATATGATAGAGGGTCCCCTGCTATCACAATTGCCATCACATCGGAAGGTGGCACACTGACAGCAGCAGGCACAGGCAGCTGACCAGTGATGCTGACACTGCTATCCAGTGACCCCTTCTTAATTATATTCCCCAGATACCTAGGGTCCATGCTGGGCATTTGAGATCATTTGGGCAGAGGGAAGTGGGCTATCTTCACTGCTGATGTTGTTGGATTCCTGCACATTGGAATCAGCAGGAGCAGCTAGTTAACAAATAACTTTTTTAAAACATTTATCTCTCTCTCACTCTATCTCCCCCCCCTGTTTTCTGTTTTCCTTCCTGCATAACCTACAACAGTTATGGCAAACCCTTTTCAGCCCAAGTTCCCAAATTCTGCCGGGCGACTAGGTTGGATACATCAAAATGCAAGTGCAGCAAAGGTACCATGGAGACGCGATATAATTGTGTAAAAACATGTGTGAATAGACGACAATACATAATGGAATGCTCCTTATGTTAAGAGACAGATCTAAGCAAGTTTTGGTATGAATACCAAATAACAACTTTCTGTGACTTAATTTTTACTAAGACTATAGCACAGTCATTGTATAAGTTCAGCCAGTGTAATGTAATACAATTAAATGAAAAGTAACACTTGAATGTTTTTCTGTAATGCCACCAAGTTTGAAATTGAACGTAAAAGTGTAGTAATCCACTTTACACTATTTAAGTACCATCATAACAACTGTCAGCAAAGGATACTCAGCCTTAACAGTTCCTTACATATCATGAAATCAACATTACTACAGTAAATTGAAAACCAGATTTTTTAGAAGAAACCTGGAGCAATGTGCAAAAATTGTGAGCAACATTAAACAATCCCTTGCTATGGTGATTGCTTTTAATGTTGCACTGTTCCCCAAAAATGGAATTAGTTCGGCTTTGATAAATACAGGAATGTGAATATGAAAAAAACACAACATTGTACAAAGTAGGCTTTCAGTTACAAAATCCCTTCCAGGAACACCCCCAAGTTATCAACAATCTACAAAAAATTGGGCAAAGTGAATGGTTCAAGAGGCAAGGATTGCTTCTATTGATCCGGCACCAATAATGAACAACATTCGAGCATGGATAAACACTTCATTATAGGACGGTGGTGTTGGAAACACAACAGTGACTGCACAGAAGCTGTGTCCCTCATTTAGCAGTAATGATGAGCTATTAACATTTGGATTGCCATTTGATTAGAAGTGGAATTTAAGCATTTTACTTCTAAGATTAACTGGATAGACAAGAGTTTCATGGCAGTTTACACCAGGCAGTTTACACCAGGCTCTTGCACCAATCTTGAAACATTATTTCTGTGGAAATATGGGGTTAAAGGACTCACTGTGGTGTTTGCAACAGAGCTGTTCCCCTCATTTAGCAGTAATGATGAGCTATTAACATTTGGATTGACATTAGAAGTGGAATTTAGACATTTGACTTCTGGATAGACAGAGTTTCATGGCAGCTTACACCAGCCAGTTTACACCAAGCTCTTGCACCAATCTTGAACCACATATTTGTGTGGAAAACATGAGTTATAGCACTCACTGTGTTGTTTAGCAGTAATGATGAGCTATTAACATTTGTATTGACATTAGATTAGAAGTGAAATTTAGACATTTAACTTCTGGATAGACAGCGTTTCATGGCAGTTTACACCAGGCTCTTGCACCAATCTTGCACAACATTTTTATATGGAAAATATGGGGTTATAGGACTCACTGTGGTGTTTGCAACAGAGCTAGCTCACTCACTTAGCAGTGATAATCAGCTATTGACATTTTGATTGAGATTAGATTAGAAGTGGGTTTTAGACATTAGACTTTTAAGGTTAGTTGGATAGACAGAGTTTCATAGTTGTTTGGTTCAGACCAAGAGGGACTTAACTACTTTGGAGCCATTTCTAAATAGTGATTTCCTACCTACAGGCAAATTACATTATTAGACAATGGAAAATTCAGTGTTGACAGATGAAATGACAATACCTGGTGCACTTTTTGGTATACCCAATTAAGGTGTAATAATAATTTGTTTTCAGACTTTGGAGCCATTTGAAAGTAGCATACGGCCATACAAGAACATTCATAAAACAGAAACACATTGTAAAATTTGCATATCATCAATTAAGGACTATTAGACTCACTGCTAAAAACAAACCCTTGCAAACAACAGTCAGTATTTTGTGGGTATGGAAGTAAAGCAAATAACAACACTTAAGCTGCAGAAAGTTACAGCAATAAGTGAGGGAAACAACAGTGTTGAGATCCCCATTCACAATATGAAATCTGCATGGATGTGATATATGAAACAGCTCAGGATCTATTGATGCAGTCTAACAACACAGTAGTAATCAATTATCCTTCCTGGAAGAATATAACCAGCACTGTTAAATTGTACATTAGGATTGTTGTATGTCCCTTCAATTTCTCCAGTGTAGAAGTTCTTGTTGTTTGGTCACAGAACAGAAGCTCACAAATTTCTCAAGCATTAACATGTTTTTTTTGCAAAAAGTTGCTACAATAACATCAACTGGTAAATGGAGAAGATCTGTAGGCCACATCTATGAAGTTAACTTGATTAATCCTGTGTCCAATGTCAAAACTGGGAGCAATATAAGACACTCCTTTGGTCCCTCTGGTGTTAGCACCAAATTTAGAACTTACACACAGAACTGCCAAGTTTGTCTCTCATAAACATATCAGTTATGAAATTGCAGATAAACAATTTGGACAAATGGTGTTGAAGTTACATATCAGCTAATCAAGCCAAAAAGATGTGAGAAGCTCTGAGCATGAACAAAAGCAAAGTTACCTGTTCTCGAGCTAGTCACCGCTCAAGAGCATCACATTTTAGCTCTCTAGTGCTATTACAGAGGAGAAATTTCCACATACACATTAGACTAATCCCGCTCATAAGAAAGGTCCAGTAAAAAATGATGAGCAAATCCCCTCTGGACAGAAAAACCAGCTAACCCCAAATGTATGGTTCAGCCTTATTTTGGCCTCGTCAGTGAAGTGCATCTGGCTTTCCTAGACACTGAGAGCAAGGGGCCCATGTCTGAATTACCCTTTACACTTACGTAGACATCCTAAATGTTTCACAGAAACAAGTCTAAGAAGATGTGAGAGACTCTGAGCACAAACAAAAGCAAGTTGACTGTACGCTGGCTAGTCAACATTCAAGAGCATCACATTTTAGCTCTCTAGTGTCATTACAGAGGAGAAATTTCCACATACATGTTAGACTAATCCTGCCCATAACTGTAGTCCAGAAGCAAAATGATGGGCAAGCCCTCACTGCACAGAAAAAGCAACTAACCCCAAATGCATGTTACAGCCTTAGTTGTGCTTCATCAGTAAGATGCAGCTGGTTTTCCTAGGCACTGAGAGCAAGGGGTCCACATCTGGATTACCCTTTACACTTAGGGAGCGATCCTAAGTGTTTCTCAGAAACAAGTCAAGAAAGATGTAAGAGGCTCTGAGCACGAACAAAAGCAAAGATGCCTGTTCTTCGGCTAGTCACTGCTCAAGAGCATCATATTTTAGCTCACTAGTGCCATTACAGAGGAGAAATTTCCACATACACATTAACAAATCCAGCCTATAAGGAAGATCCAGTGACAAAATGATGGGTAGGTCCCCACTGCACGGAGAAACCAGCTAACCCCAGATGTATGTTTCAGCCTTATTTAGGCCTTGTCAGTGAGGTGCATGTGGCTTTCCTAGGCACTGAGAGCAAGGGGTCCTTGTCTTAATTACTCTTTACACGTACGTAGACAACCTAAATGTTTCTCAGAAACAAGTCTAAAAAGAGACTCTGAGCATGAACAAAAGCAAAGTTGCCTGTTCTCAGGCTAGTCACCACTTAAGAGCATCACATTATAACTCTCTTGTGCTATTACAGAGAAGAAATTTCCACATACACATTAACAAATCCAGCAATTAAGGAAAAACCAGCTAACCCCAGACCTATGTGTTAGCCTTATTTAGGCCTCATCACTAAGGTGCAGCTAGCTTTCCTAGGCACGGAAAGCAAGGGGTCCACATCTGGATTACCCTTTACACTTAAGGAGAGACCATAAGTATTTCTCAGAAGCAAGCTTTAGCTTTCTAGTGCTAATATAGAAGAGAAATTTCCACATACAGATTAGACTAATCCTGCCCATAAGGACGGACAGGAACCAAAATGATAGGAAAATCCCCTCTGCAAGAAGGAGAAAGAAAAAAGAAAAGAAAAAGAAAAAGAGAGAGAGAGAAAAGAAAAAAAAAAAAAAAAAAAAAAAAAAAAAAAAAAAAAAAAAAAAAAAAAAAAAAAAAAAAAAAATCTGACCCTAACCATACATTTTAGTCTTATTTGGGCCTCATCAGTGGTGCAGCTGGCTTTCATAGGCACTGAGATCAAGGGGTCCACGTCTGAATTACCCTTTACAATTAGAGAGAGAACCTAAGTTTTTCTCAGAAACAAGTAAAAAAAAAAGATGTGAGGGCTCTGAGCACAAACAAAAGCAACGTTGCATGTTCTCCAGCTAGTCACTGCTCAAGAGCATAACATTTTAGCTCTTTAGTGCCCTTACAGAGAAGAAACTTCCACATACACATTATACTAACTAAATAAGGGAAGTCTCTTACGCACAGAAAAAACAGCTAATCCAATTAATTGCAAAGCAATGTATTGGTAAGTTCTACGTGAACGAAATGGTTAATATGACAGCATATTCCATTCTCCTCTGAAGTCCTGCAGTCTGTCCAAATCATATCTCTTATAATATTAACAGGGAAGAGTGGCTCTATTAAAATTATGACTCATGATATGGACAGAATGCTGGAGTGGCTCCAAGTACCATGTTGTAGGTGCTGGGGACCTTTGCTTGCAGACAGCTTACATAATGTAATGTAATATGTAGACAGTCTTTTTACATAATCTGTACTTGTGTCTTGTGACATTGTGTTCCTTTTTTCCTTTGAGTTTGGGGAATTACACTTGTCTTCACTACTGCTGTCTATCCTACAGATTTAGACATATGCATAATTATAGAGAGATAGAGATATAACACACAGCAAACCCCATATGTCAGTAAGGTGCAGTTGGCCTTTCTAAGCACTGAGAGCAAGGGGTCCACATCTGGATTACCCTTTATACTTAGGGAGAGACCCTAAGTGTTTTTCAGAAACAAGTCATAAAAGCTGTGAGAGGCTCTGAGCACGAACAAAAGCAAAGTTGCCTGGTCTCCAGCTAATCACCACTCAAGAGCATCATATTTTTGCTCTCTAGTGCCATTAGAGAGGAGAAACCTCTACATACACATTAGACTAATTCAGTCCAGAAGGGAAGTCCAGTACCAAAATAATGGGCAAGCCCTCACTGCACAGCTAACCCCAAACTTACATTTTAACCTTATTTGGGCCTCATCAGAAAGGTGCAGCTGGCTTTCCTAGGCACTGAGATCAAGGGGTCCACGTCTGAATTACCCTTTACAATTAGAGAGAGACCCTAAATGTTTCTCAGAAACAAGTAAAAAAAAAGATGTGAGGGCTCTGAGCACAAGCAAAAGCAAAGTTGCATGTTCTCCAGCTAGTCACTGCTCAAGAGCATAACATTTTAGCTCTTTAGTGCCCTTACAGAGAAGAAACTTCCACATACACATTATACTAACTAAATAAGGGAAGTCTCTTACACACAGAAAAAACAGCTAATCCAAGACTTAAGTTTCATCCTTATTTGGGCCTCATCAGTGAGGTGCAACTGGCTTTCCTAGGTACTGTGAGCAAGGGGTCCACATCTGGATTACCCTTTACATTTAGGGAGAGACTCTAAGTGTTTCTCAGAAACAAGTAAAAAAAAAAGATGTGAGGGCTCTGAGCACAAACAAAAGCAAAGTTGCATGTTCTCCAGCTAGTCACTGCTCAAGAGCATAACATTTTAGCTCTTTAGTGCCCTTTCAGAGAAGAAACTTCCACATACACATTATACTAAGTAAATAAGGGAAGTCTCTTATGCACAGAAAAAACAGCTAATCCAAGACTTAAGTTTCAGCCTTATTTGAGCCTCATCAGTGAGGTGCGGCTGGCTTTCCTAAGCCCTGTGAGCAAGGGGTCCACATCTGGATTACCCTTTACTTTTAGGGACAGACTCTAAGTGTTTCTCAGAAACAAGCCAAAAAGATGTGAGAGGCTCTGGGCATGAACATAAGCAAAGTTGCCTGTTCTCTGGCTAATCATTACTCAAGGGATCCATGTTTAGCTCTTTAGTACCATTACAGAGGAGAATATCTACATACATATTAGACAAATCCCCCCGGTCCGTGCTTTAGGCAGGAGCAGGGGAGGGTGAGGGGGATTTATTATGAGTACAAAGCAATGCCCTGTATAGTAGTGGGATAGCTATTTCACACTTAACCCTTTCAGTGGGGGTGGGTTACAAATTCATTGCAAAGCAATGTATTGGTAAGTTCTACGTGAACGAAATGGTTAATATGACAGCATATTCCATTCTCCTCTGAAGTCCTGCAGTCTGTCCAAATCATATCTCTTATAATATCAACGGGGAAGAGTGTGCTCTATTAAAATTATGAGTCATGATATGGACAGAATGCTGGAGTGGCTCCAAGTACCATGTTGTAGGTGCTGGGAACCTTTGCTTGCAGACAACTTACATAATGTAATGTAATATGTAGACAGTCTTTTTACATAATCTGTACTTGTGTCTTGTGACATTGTGTTCCTTTTTTCCTTTGAGTTTGGGAAATTACACTTGTCTTCACTACTGCCGTCTATCCTACAGATTTAGACATATGCATAATTATAGAGGGGTTTCACCTCTTCTAGCTGACACATTAAGGGGGTGGGTATGACATTACGGATGACACAGGAGGACATTTTAGGCCCGAAATTTGTATTTCCTATACATAGGGGGAAATTGAGTATATTTTCTCTCCTGGTGAAAATGTGAAACTACACACCAAATGGCTGACATTCCATTAAATCATCTGTTAGTGACAGATCTGAAAGTGTTTGCCTCCATCTACTGGTATTGCTATTGGCTTTCCCTCTAATAAGAGCACCCAGACATTCTTCTCTGTAAAGAGTGCTTACCTCTGCTACTATATAGAATACACACACACACAGTGTCTGACTGGGGGGAAACTGTCAGTGTCCACCATTGTTAAAAAAAGCCCTGTTCCCGGTGCATCTCTGGATATTCTATTGTGAGCCACTAGGTGCCTGCCTTTACCACTCACTTTTCTGTTGTGTCCAGCTGCCTTGGCTCCTAGTGCCAGGTTCTTGCTCACGGGATCCTTGCAGTGGATTGAGCAGCATCGGCAAATTCGGAGCAACTCCTCACACAGCACCCGCCAGCTCACCCTACAAAAAGAAAATACAACTGAGTCAAAAAAGCATATAACCACTTCCAAAGTTCCACTTAACACATGGCTAAACGTCTAAATAAATGTATGCACCAGTATAATACAACGGCATTAACTGGTAACAGTTCAACAACAAAATTTTGCTTTTTAACCTTTTGAGTGCCAGAAGGGTGTCCAGTACATTATTTTGGGAAATTGTGTTTGGGTCTCTGATTTAGTTGGCTTGTTCCAGCAATGCGCCTCTTTCTTTGTATGTCCCACAGTGCTTTGGAAGATCCTTGTTGGTAACGGTGCTTTTCACTTTCATAAAGAGTTACGTTAGGGGGAAAAGGGAAGCATGACTTAGCAGAGTCCAGGATGAGGTTTCCGGGCCCCCCCTCATTTGGCCGGGCCCTAGGCAGGCGCCTTGTGTGCCTTACCTGTGATCCAGCTCTGTTCTGAACGGAGAAACCAGCTAACACCAGATGTATGTTTCAACCTTGTTTAGGCCTTGTCAGTGAGGTGCATCTGGCTTTCTTAGGCACTGAAAGCAAGGGGTCCATGTCTGAATTACCCTTTACACTTACATAGACACCCTAAATGATTCTCAGAAACAAGTTTAAAAAGTGAGAGACTCTGAGCATGAACAAAAGCAAAGTTGCCTGTTCACTGGCTAGTCAGCATTCAAGAGCATCACATTTAAGCTCTCTAATGCCATTACAGAGGAGAAAACCCATATACACATTAGACAAATACTGCCTATAAGGGAGTTCCAGTACCAAAATGATGAGCCAGGCCCCTGTGCACAGAAAAAAAACAGCTAAGCCAAGACATATGCTTCAGCCTTATTTAGGCCTTGTGAGTAAGGTACAGCTGGCTTACAGAGACACTGAGAGCAAGGGCTCCACATCTTAATTACCCTTTACAATTAGGGAGAGACCCTAAATGTTTCTCAGAAACCAGCCAAAAAGATGTGAGAAGCTCTGGGCATGAACAAAAGCAAAGTTGCCGGTTCTCTGGCTAATCATTACTTAAAAGAATCACATATAAGGAGTTCCAGTACCAAAATGATGAGACAGGCCCATGTGCACAGAAAAAAACCCCCAGCTAAGCCAAGACATATGCTTCATCCTTATTTAGGCCTTGTCAGTGAGGTACAGCTGGCTTTCATAGGCACTGAGAGAAAGGGGTCCACGTCTGAATTACCCTTTACAATTAGGTAGAGACCCTAAGCATTTCTCCGAAACAAGTCAAAAAAGATGCGAGGGGCTCTGAGCACGAGCAAAAGCAAAAGCAAAGTTGTCTGTTCACCAGCTAGCCAGCAAACCCCATATGTCAGTAAGGTGCAGCTGGCCTTTCTAAGCACTGAGAGCAAGGGGTCCACATCTGGATTACCCTTTATACTTAGGGAGAGACCCTAAGTGTTTTTCAGAAACAAGTCATAAAAGCTGTGAGGGGCTCTGAGCATGAACAAAAGCAAAGTTGCCTGGTCTCCAGCTAATCACCACTCAAGAGCATCATATTTTTGCTCCCTAGGGCCATTAGAGAGGAGAAACCTCTACATGCACATTAGACTAATTCGGTCCAGAAGGGAAGTCCAGTACCAAAATAATGAGCAAGCCCCCACTGCACAGATAAACCAGCTAACCCCAAACTTACATTTTAACCTTATTTGGGCCTCATCAGAAAGGTGCATCTGGCTTTCCTAGGCACTGAGAGCAAGGGGTCCACGCCTAGATTACCCTTTACACTTAGGGAGAGACCCCAAGTGCTTCACAGAAACAAGCTAAAAAAGATGTGAGAGGCTCTGAGAACAAACAAAAGCAAAGTTGCCTGGTCTCTGGCTAGTAATTGCTTAAAATCATCACATTTTAGCTCTTTAGACCTTTGAGTGCCAGAGAGGTATCCAAACCACTGAAAAGCAATGCACTGGATACCTCTCTGGCACTCAAAGAGCTAGTTCCATTACAGAGGATAAATTTTCCTTAGGCACTGAGAGCAAGGGGTCCACATCTGGAATACCCTTTATACATATGGAGAGACCCTAAGTATTTCTCAGAAACAAGCCAAAAGATGTGAGAAGCTCTGAGCACAAACAAAAGCAAAATTGCTTGCTCTCCAGCTAGCCACCACTCAACAACATCACATCAAAGCACTCTCATACCATTACAGAGGAAAACTTTCCACATACACATTACACTAATCCAACCCACAGGGAGGTCCAGTATCAAAATGATGGGCAAAGCCACTCTACAATGAAAAACCAGCTAACCCAAGACATACAGTTCAGTACTATTTACACCTCATCAATGAAATACAACTGACGTTCTTAGGCACTGAGAGCAAGGGGTCCACATCTGGATTACCCTTTACACCTATGGAGAGTCTCTAAGTGTTTTCTCCTCTGTAATGGCACTAGAGATCTGAAATGTGATGCTCTTGAGCGGTGACTACCCGGAGAACAGGCAACTTTTCTTTTGTTTGTGCTCAGAGCCTCTCACATTATTTGGCTTATATCAGATAATCAGCAACCAACTCAAGCATTGACTGAGGGAAGGTTATAACTTGAACATGATCAAAACAGAAAACCCATGTATTTTTCTACTTATTGCTCCATTTTGGGAACCATATAATAGAAGTGAAAGAATCCTAGATTAGATGAAGACTTGAATATGGAGCAAGGGCTGTGTAAAAACAGATACAGCATATTTTACTTCCCACATTGAGGCCTCGATCCAAATGTTGGAGACGGCTGCTTTTTCTGCCGAGGGCATTTTTTCCAGCACAGTAAGCTATTGAAATGTCTGTGCTGTCAAAAAATTCCGGCAAAAAAAAAAAAAAAAAAAAAAGTATTTGTGAGTTAAATTGTTTTCATCCATTGAAAATGATGAAAACACCATAAATTGCCATTCGAATGTCTGCATTAGCCAAGAACAGGTGATAAGGGACTCAAGTTATCGCAGTAAAGTTAACACCTATACATCGAAAGTATAAAAAATGTGTCAGACGTTAGTAGAATTAACCCTGTAAGTGCTAATGGGGTATAATTACCCTGTCAGCATTCATGGGGTTAACCTGACTAGTTTAAAAACATCACATTACAAGTAACACTTACATTACTCCTGATGTCCAGCTGAGTCCTCATCTTCCTGGTCATCTTCTGTCCTTCTTTTCTATTATCTGTCTTCTTTCTTCTCTTCTATCTTCTTTCTTCTGTCTCCTTGCTGTAAAAGAAAAAGATAAGTTTGAGTTTAAAGCATACATACTTCAACCCCTTGGTGCCAGAGGTGTACGCAACGCACTGCAAAGCAATACGTTGCGTACCTCTCTGGAGCCCAAAGAGTTAAAGTATATAGTAGTGTGCCACATCTTAAAATTAAAGTCCCCCATATAATAATAAAAATGTTACAAAATGTTTGCTATATAGCTCAATGACATGGCATTTCTATAAGTAAATAAAAATCAAACTTAGTGATTAATCGTTGCTGTCTCCGCCGCTGTGTTTGAGGAGCCGTGGCGGCGGCAGAGACAGAATAAGGCGGCACACCCCTCCCCTCTTCTTCTTCATGGGCCAATGCCCGTTCCAGTATGAGGGAATTAGAATTGAGGCTGCCCTTATATATGGGCAACCTCACTTCTAATTCTCTCCCAGGCAATCAGTTTAAAGCACAGCCGCTCAATGCTGATTGGCTGGGAAGTGCATAAGCATATCCCAGCCTATGGCTATGAGAGAATTAGAAGTGAGGTTCCCATATGAAAGGGCAGTCTCAATTCTAATTCCCTCATACTGGAACGAACATCGGCCCATGAAGAAGAAGAGGGGTGTGCCGTCTTATTCTGTGTCTACCACCGCCTCAGCGCCTCAACAGTGGTGGAGACAGCAATGATTAAAAGCTAAGTTTGATTTTTATTTATTTATAGAAATATCATGTATTGAGATATATAGCAAACATTTTGTAACATTTTTATTATTATATAGGGGATTTTTATTTTAAGACGTGGCACACTACTATATATTTTAACCCTTTGGGCCCCAGAGAGGTACGCAATGCATTGCTTTGCAATGCGTTGCGTACCCCTCTGGAACTCAAGGGGTTAAAGTATGTATGCTTTAAACTCAAACGTATCTTTTTCTCTTACAGCAAGAAGATAGAAGAAAGAATGGAGACAGAAGGAGACAGACAGTGGATGACAGGTAAGTTTAACGCAGACTTTTTAACGATTGATGCTTGACAGTACGTTACGCATTGATCGTTAGTTTTTTTCTAGTTAAGTTCCCACAACTGGCGTTTTTTTAGCTGCTTTTTGGGAAGTTAACGCACAAAACGACATTTGGACACAACATCAGTTTTGTGTACTAATGTCCGTTGTGCTAAATGTCAGTAGGACATTTGAATACAGACCAAGACATTTTATTTTGTCGGTTGGTATCCATTTTGCCCTACCGACATTTTTCTACTCCAACATTTGGATCCAGCCCTGAGTTCTTCCAACATTTTATTTTGACTGAATCAAAGTGAAATTCAACAATTGAGAGTTTGAAGTCTAGTTGGATAGACAGAATTATTTTGGCTGTTTGGTTAAAACCATTTAAATAAATATTATATCAGCTGTTGGCTAAAGGAGAGATGTCCTACCTAAGTAAGATTGTTAAACAATTTAGTTTGAAAACTTTATGACGGATCAGACAAGAGAATTCAATGAATTGTACAATAAATTGAAGTGTATAAAGAAGGATTGATTTAGACTTTGGATGACAGTAGAGTAGACTTTGGAGGTTTAATGTACATTCTATTGGCATGGATATGACTTATTAAAGAGCTCAGAATACTTTGCAGTTAATGTTATAATGAAGCTGTGTTTTAATACACGACTCCATTAGATAGACTGAAAACATGGAGAATTTTACTTAATTTGTTTTAGTTAATTTTATAATGATGCTGTGTTTTAATACACGACTCCAATAGACAGACTGAAAACATCGAGAATTTTACTTACTAATACCGTTCCTTACTTTGATAATTTTAACAATAGTGCACCAAAAGTAAGTGAAATGGAGAAATTGGGAGGGAAAGATAAAAAAAAAACTAGGAGCATGTCAGGCATCATAACCAATGCTTAAAATTTGAGTTTTAACCCACTGAATGTTGAATAGGGATCCAGTGCAACTTTCCAAAAGCTTTGTTTTAACGCTCAAGCTATGTATGTGGAACATTAACCAACATTGTCCTGCTAAGACAGATTGTCCCCCTGTCGACGTATAAACTTGGTAGATACAATTAAAAGAGAGTACTTGCACTTATTCGTATCTCTCAAACTGTTATGGTTTGAGAGATATAGGAAAATAAAGTTCTCTGCTCCCTCCCTTTTTCTGCTTTACAAGCTGTAAAGCTGTCAGTACAGATTCTGGTTCCTGGATCAGACGGCGACTCTTCATCAGTGCCGACATAGCAATACCTAAAAATAATTACTTTATTGGAACGGTCTACAATGTGTGTCTGGTTTGTAAGCACACATTGTAGACCATTTCGATGAAGTATTTATCTTCAGATATCATTATATTGGAGCGGCTCAAGAGCTGTGTCTGGTCAAATGACCAGAATCTACTTCTGACAGCTTTACAGCTCGTCAAGCAGAAAGGGGAGGGAGCAGAAAACTTTATTTTCCTACATCTCTCAAACCATAACGGTTTGAGAGATACAAATAAGTGCAAGCACTCTCTTTTAATTGTATATACCATATAGTTAATACTTTTTCTCTGACATTACTATCCCTTTAACATATACAAATTGAGACCTTTAATAAGTATCTTTTTGATCACCATAATAGCCCTCTCCAAGATTTCAATGATCTTTGAATATATGAGATCTCTTGATTTTAACCATTGTTTTTAACTACCATGTTTTCAGTATGGTTGCAGTATGTACCCAACCAGGTGAGTTGTTTGGCTCAAAGTGTTAAAGTATTAAACGTAGTCTGAAATTCCATGTATGCATCATGGAAGCCCCAGGTAAAGCATTGTCCGCTTTCATTAAAATTTGAAGAATAAGCAGGTCCTTCTGTCCATGGTTGGCGTAATATTCATTGCCTGTCCAGGGCAATGGCCAGCAAAGATCCAGAAACTGATCATGTGACTTTCAATTTTATATATATATGTATATATATATATATATATATATATATATATATATATATATATATATATATCTAGTGTAGGTTATTAAGCATCATAACCAAGAGAAGAGCATTCCACAGGATTTGTAAAGAAATTTTTAGAGTTTATTGAGTCGACGTTTCGGCCCCAGAAGGGCCTTCCTCAAGACTTAATAATGTACACTATATATAATTTTTTAAGTAGCACCCAGGTCCGTTTTTTTCTTTTTTGTTAATAAGGAGTGCCCTGTTACACATATATATATATATATATATATATATATATATATCCTATTTTATAATTCGCTAAGGATGTTTGTCAGAAGCCGTCATGCGCACTAGAGATGGCTGCCCACACTACATTCATGCGTAGTACAGACTGCCCGCTCCACGGGTGATACGGAGCGGGGCACTCCAAATTCAAACCAGAGTCCACAGGAAGGCACACAGAAAGGATTACAGTCTGAATGTGGAGCGTCCCCTCTGTATCAGCCGCAGCGCGGGCAGTCAGTACTGAGCATGACTGCAGCTCCTCCAGTGTTGGCCCGTGTGCACGAGCTTTAGAACTGGTATATATATATATATATATATATATATATATATATATATATATATAAACTAGATTAATTTGGTGTAAGTGGGATTTTCAACTATTTACAACAGAGGTGTCCAATGCATTGTAAAACAAATCATTGGAGACATTTCTAGCATTTAATGGGTTAAAAAGTCCATTTAAATCGATTTGGGGAACATTTATTTGTCCCCAATGGTGCAGTTAGTTTATTCCAACTTTTCTTTCTTATATATACAGTCCATTATAAGGTATTACACACCTACTCCTTCTCTCCTGCTGCCTTCTATTATTGAAGAGACTGTCTCAGATAGATTATTCCACCTCTGCTATGCTAAATACTATGGAAATACATGTTTTATATAATACTAGTTGAACAGCCCATTACACGGGCCACAGTGCCTCTGGCAGCCGGTCGCGGGGCAGTCACACGCAGCAGAGGCTGCCCGCGCCTCTGCTGATACAGAGCTGGACGCTCCTTCGGAGCACCCAGCTCTGTATCATCCGCGGCGCGGCCAGTCTGTACTGTGCATGACTTCCGCACGCGCAGCAGTGTCTACTGCGCATGTTGGGCATTACACACAACTTAGCGAATTATTATATAGGATATTTGTTATGTGGGACATGATCATTACTACAAAATATGTCATGTAAAGAACATTATGGTTGTTTTTAAAATGGCACAGCACAGAGTGTTAATTTGCTACAGAATTAATTAAAAAAACTATTACTTTTGAAGTAAAAAGGCTTGATTACTATTTGTGCATGCTTACCTCAGAATTCAGATATGTCCTGAATTTGTAGATTTTGTGTGTGTATGAGTGTGTGTATGTGTTTTTGAGAACATGTATATGTGTATGTCTGTGTTTGCACACGTGTGTCTGTGAGGAGATGATAAAACATTCTGTGGATGCCCAACAATCCACAATAAATTGTTTTTTTTTCTTAGAAGATTACATTCATTAGGCAGTCAGAGGGAATTTAGCATCTTCAAGGGGTAAATCCTACACTTCTAATCAGAGTGTATTTAGGGAATTGAAAGAACAAATGTACTGCAGGTAAAATGAGGTAGAGATTGGGAGGGAGGAAAGAGCTAAGAGTGAGAAGGAATGAATTTACAAAGCTACAGGAAAGGAAGCCAGGAAGAGTTTATTTGCTAGCTTGGAGGGGGCAATGGAACCTGTGGCTAGATCGAGGGAAATTATTTTGGAGACAATTGGTGGTTACAGAGGCCAGTTCAATACAGCCATCAGCTGGGAAAATGAGCAGGGACTGTCAGCTTTAATTTCCAATGTACTCTGTGGCAAAATAGGTATTTTAGGTATTGTATATAGATAGATAGATAGATAGATAGATAGATAGATAGATAGATAATGTGTGTTAGTATGTGTACAAATCAACCCTTTTGGAACACAAAGGGTTAAAAAGAGAATTCTAAATATGTGTAGATAATACTTAAATGAAGAGGGAAAGAACATGGTAAAATATTCACTGTTGAGGTAAGGTAAGTGTTAGCAACCTTTTAATTGTCTAATTTTCACATTCCAGCTATTAGCAATAAAAATCACATGGAAAAAGTCCTCAAATTAAATACAAATTCAGCTGACACAATCTGATTTGTCTAGACCTGTGAAATGAATTGGAGACCTTTCTGGCACTCAAATGCAATGGACATTGCTCTGGAACTCAAAGGGCTAATGGTCAAAAGAGAAGCATTTTTCTGATAAAGAAAAAAAATAAAGAGAGGACATGATGTAAAATTAGTGGTGGAAATCTCAGTATTGTAACATGGTGGGATGGTAACATAGTTAATAAGGTTGCAAAACGCATGCGTCAACCAAGTTCAACCTTTACCATAACATCCTGTTTTTTGGTTGAAACCAAGGAATGCAAAAAAACAATAAAAAAAAGAAATAAACTAAAACCAAACAAAAAACCCCATAAAACAATGAAGACATTTTTAGTTATGCCACAAGCAGCATTCATTCCTGATGCCAAAAGGAAGTTGGATATCTCCCTGGACCAACATCCTGTCTGCATTGAAAACAACTGTCATAGCTGTCTATACTGTTCGGAGCTAAAATGGTATCCAGTACTTTTAGAAAGGAGCTACGTTATCTGCCAAAACTGCCTCCTGAAGCAAATAATTCTATATACTTACTCCTTTACTGTGAAAAAGTTCCAGCTTTTTGTTAAGGTCAAAAATGCCTTTCTGCCTGTAGTCTTAAAGGATGCCTGCTTGTTTTTTTTTTCTCTGCTGGTAAAAAGTTCCCCAGAGAGTGCCTTGCGTTGGCCTTTAATATATTTAATAGTAAAAATTTCACCACATAGATGTATTTTCTCTACCATGAAAAACCTAGTTAAGCTGTTATTTCTTTGCAGCTAAAATATTCTAATGCCTTTATCATTTTTTTATGTCTCTGTACTTTTTGCAGTTCACTAATGGCTTTCTTAAAAAACAGGATTCATAAAAAAGAAGAAATATATTCCCCTCTTGTGCATCTATACTTTTTTTTTATGATACCTGGCTCTTGCAGCAGCTGAGTGACACTATACACATTTGTTTAGTCTAATAACTACCAGTACTGCCAAATCCTGCAATAAGGATTCCCCAAGTAGTTTCCCAATTCATATATATATGGAATGCTCATTGTTGCAACCCAGATGCATAACTTTACATTTACTTAAATTAAGTTTCATTTGTTATTTTTCTTTCCATATACTAAATTTATGTAAATTGTTCTGCAGAGAAAAAAACACCCTTGTCTGTGTGAATTTCCTTATATAGTACAGTGACATTGGAAAGGGTTCAGTTTACAACATTCTTCATTCTGCCATTCAACCTGTTTTCTATCCATGCATGTACATTGTATCTCAAGTCAGTCCCTTTCAAGGTATCCAGTAATATTTTTCAAGGCACAGTATCAAAGCATTTTAGCAGCTATGGAAGTCAAACTTTCAGGTTTATAATTTCCAAGTTCAAATTTTGTTTCCTTTTAAATACATCTCCTTTAAATAAATATGCTTTCCTCAAATCACACAGCACCATTCCTTCTGAGAGTGAATCAATCAATATTAAAAGGTTAGTATTGTCTTGTATTACTAAAAAGTAATATTGTAGATATTAAAAAAATAAATCAAATGATGCCAGTCCAATGTCTCAAACCTTTATGGTTTGAAAGATGTACGATGATAAAGTTCTCCCCTCCCTCCCCTTTCACCGGCATCAGCCTCTAGCTTACAGAAGAAGGTCCTGGTCCCAGGACCTGCAGGCGGTTCTTCAGCAGAGCCGATATACTGCAATCTAAAAATAAATACTTAATTGGAACAGTGTCACAGCTTACCTTGGTTTCAGTGGCCATTCGTGCCACACGGATGGCGCGGGAAGATGGCAACAGTTGGGCGCATCAGAGCTAGATGCGTAATCTGCAGGTGCGAGGCTTCAGAGTGAAGCAGGCCTCTGTTTTATGCCATGCTTCCGGTAGTCCCCTCCTACCTACTTCCTTCCTCTGAGCCTGCTCCTCGTACCTACTTCCTGAGGAGGGGTTTAAAGGGCAGTCTGAGTCCTGACTCAGTTGCCCTCGCATTGTTGTACAAAGCAGTTCTGTGTCCTTGGGCTCTGTGTATGACCATCCAATCTGTTACTGACCTGTGGCCCCGTCTGACTATTCTTCTGCCTTATCCTTATAGTGGACACCCAGTCTGGTGCAGACCTGTGGCTCTGGCTGACTACCAAAACTGTGTATGACCTGGCTTGTCTGACTACCCTCTCTGGTGCTGATCTCTGGCTCTGTCTGACTATTCTCTTGTGATTCCCCTGTACCTAACAGACACCCAATCTGGTACGGACCAGGGGCTCTAGTAGACTAGCTATTAACTGACTGAAGGTGTGAGTCAGGTATCCTCTGCTACACTTTTGACTGCATGCGTGAGTCAGGTATCCTCTGCTACACTTCTGACTGCAGGCATGAGTCAGGGAGCCTCCTCACTACGTCGTATCAAGATCCTGCGTTCCTGTCCTGTTCCAGTTCCTGCTCTTGGTTCAAGCAGAGACTACCAGTGGCTGAGGCCTAGTCTACAGCAGTGTGGTCTATCTTGGCAGCCTACTATTTCTGATAGCAGTTCTTGCTGGCTTGGGACCCTCTGCTTGTTCTTGCTATTTTGAGAGTGTGTACCACCTTTGTTATATTTTAATAAATTGCATTTAAAGGGATAGTAATACTTCATTTTATCTTTATTTTATTTTGTAGGCATTAAAAAAACATGAAGAACGATATAAGTCTTATCTCTCAAACCTTTATGGTTTGAGAGATATTCACAAGCAAAGTTCCCCCTCCCGCCCCTTTTACCTAGTGTAAGCCATCTCTTCTCAGATGTGGAATCCAGTCCATAGACCAGACAGCAAGGGACAATATTCTTCTTATCAGAACAAAGAAAGCCCTGCCCCCCTTGACAAGCTTTTCAGCTTTTTCCCTTATCTTAATTGAAGATTGTCCCTCTCTGCAGTCTACCTGGGCACCTCCCTTCTGCTCTGGCTGAGCAGTGTTTCATCAGTAAAAGAGGCGGGAGAGGGACATTTTGTCATTGAATTACTCTTGAACTACAACTCTGACAGTATTGAAATAACACTCTCCAAAGTCCAAATACTATGATGATTAATTAGAGCTGCTTTTATTATGAAACATTACTATCCCTTTATCTACACCGTACTGACTCCTGTACTTCCTTTGGGAACCATGACAAACGGTCTACAAAGTGTGCTTGCAAACCAGGCACACTTTGTAGACTGTTCCAATGAAGAATTTCTTTTTAGATTGCAGTATTTCGGCTTTGCTGAAGAGCCGCCTCGAGTTGCACAACTCAAATCGCCTTCTGTCAGCTTTACAGCAGACATCAGTGAAAGGGGGATGGGAGAACTTTATCATTTATCATTGAGAGATCAGATTGGCCTCATTTGATTTATTTTTTTAATATCTACAATATTACTTTTTATTAATACAAGACATGAATAACCCTTTAATAATAATTGCCTTACAATGACTGGACTAAACTCCCTAAGTACCCTTGGGTGTATTCCTCATTGCTCCCTACTCCTACGAACCTTTGAGTGTATATCAAAAGATCCAGATGCTTTTATTCACCTTCATTTTTTCAAGTCTCTGTTGGACTTTGTCCTTGGTTAACCATGTAAATGATAGAGGGAATGCTGTGCTTCTCTTTGTTTTCCCAAAGCCTGTCAGTGTTACTTATTTTGTATATATCGAAGAAAATGGTGTGCTTAAAGTGCCACCCATTTCTCTATCCTGACTAATTAATTTGTCTAAATTTGAAGCATTCCAATATCATCTTTATGTTTTTGCTCTTTATGTACTAGATTTTTCCAGATGTATTTTACAGTTCTTTTCTCATGTATTCAATTTTGGCTAGCCATTAATTGCTTGTTTGCAGATTCTATTTCATTATTTAGATTTTTAAATTATTAATGTGACCTATCTGACTTAAGCAATTTAAAAGCCTGCTTCTTCTTGCCTATTTCCCAGTAAATCCTATTGTTACGCCCCATTGGCCTTAAATTGTTCCTGTTATATCTATTACCCTGCAGTATATATGGTTTAGTATATTTATCCAAATGTCATCTGAACAAATTCCAGCTTTCTTCTTTGTTTTGTCATTGAAAATAAAATCCCATTGCGTGCCTTCTAACATTTTAGAATTGCAAAAATCAACCTTTTAAAACTTGAGCATTACAGAAATTTTCAAAACATGCATACAAAATGTGAAAGGCTTCTGGGGACGAACAGCAGCACAATGGCCTGTCCTACGGCTAGTCCCTGCTCAGAAGCATCACGTTTTAGCTCTCTAACGCGATTGCAATGAAGAAATTCCCATGTACATTTTAGACTAATTCTGCCCAAAAGGGCAGTCAAGTTCCAAAACGACAGGCAAGTCCCCTCTGCACAGGAACACCAGCTAACCCTAGTGTGCATTCCAGCCTTGTTGGACTTCATCAGGAAAGTGCAGCTGGATTCCCTAGGCACTGAGAGCAAGGGGTCCCCGTCTGAATTACCCTTCACTCTTAGGGCAACCCACTTTGTATTTCAACCCATACTGATTCCATCATTAACATATTTCTTTATACTGTCTTAACTATTGTTTTACATAAAGGCATACCCCCTTCATCCTTTGTCTACCTTATCCTTCCTAAAAGTGAAAATCCATCTATAATGATTGTCTATGCAGCATATCATCCAACTGACCAGGATTCATTTAATACCTAGAAGTTCATACCTTTTATTAATTGCAACCAAGTCCGATTCCCCATCTTACCAGCCAGGCTATGAACATTTACAAGCATACATTTTGTGTTACTACCAGTCTGAAGCTGTGCATTCACAAAAAAATATGTATTTGCTATTTAGTAGACTGTAACATACAGACACCTCCCTATTACTTGAACTAGCCCTTCTCCACCCTAATGCTGCTATAATCAAAGTTCCTCTTTTACACTGTCTACACCATCCTGTTTTGTTTCACTGTCCCCATTTTATGTAGTTTAAAGTCTCCTCCAACCCTAAACATCATTTACTTAAGCACAGTAAGGTGCAATCCATCTCTACAATAAAGATTGCCCCTAAGCAGAAAAAATAACAGTCCATTAATTTACAGATTCATTGAACAGAATCCCAGTGGAGGTTATAGGAGCTAATTTTAATTAGACAGGACAATGGCCAGACTTGATTAGTTCTTATCTGCCATAAAAATCTGTATGTTCATAGTTAATTGAAGACAACAGACTTTACAACAGTACACATTCTCAGTATAGATGAACAGGTAGAGGAACATGTCTAATCCCACATAATAAACCGAAACATGAGATGAGTGAACAATTTAAATGTAACTCACCCAGATTATTTTGATTGGTTCTTAAGCAGTCTCACCAGTCTAATAGCATTCAGGAACACTAAAGCCCTTTCACACCTGGCACAACATAATGTCTATGCTCTATACCAGACTTGATGAAAAAAACCAACAATTATACCTCTGTGCTTTTCATGTTCTGGCTGACAGTTTCATCAGGAGAAAATTCACAAAATGACCATTGATTTAAATAGAGTTTTGTAATCCATTGTTTGCTAGAGATGTTTCCAAAGCATTGCAAAGCAATTGGTGCAAAAGCACTGGAGATCATTCAAGCATTCAAGGGATTTTTAAGTCCCATTTAAATCTACTGGAATGTTTATGTGTCCTCTATTGAACAGTTGGTTTGCTATTGAATTGTACCTCTGTAGCTTGCTGAATACAGCCCTAGGTGTTGAATGTATTTTTGGAGACAGGAGCAGAACTATAATTTTTCATACAATATTTAGCAAATAAAATAATTCTATGCAATGATTTCTTCATGTAGAGCCATGTTTTGCTAAAAAAAATTTGTTCTGCTTTTTTGTGCTTTAAAAATTACCTTCTAAAATAAAAATCAATGGAAAACTTTTCTACCATTTCAGACTGTAGCATTCCAAAATTAGCCAGTGCCTTGATTATGAAGCATACAACATTCTGGTCATTGTGTGAATGTACGATTGCAGGTTGTTATCATTCTCTGACTTTAAACCTTATTTTATTTATTGTGCTAGGTTTCTTGTTTTTTTTTTTCCTATATATTTTCCATTCACTCATATGAAATTTTGATATAAAATACAGTGATAAAGTTTTCACTGGCAATAGAATCCAGCCAGTTCTGTGAATATGAGTTTTGCAGAGAACATTTCATCCCATAATTAGAAGAATTTTGGAGCAAACCAATGTCCCTTTAGGTGAAAAATAAAAATAGCAAAATTTCCAGTAGCCATTGTAATGTCTCTAGCATCCAATGGGATAAAAGCTTAATTTAAAGCAACTGTATTTTTTTTACTGAAAAACCTGTCAAGGGGGGCAGGATTTTCATTGTTCTCACAGTAAGAATTTTGTTCCTTGATGTGAGCTGTCTGGTCTATGGACTGGATTCCACATCTGAGGAGTGGGGGCTTACACTAGGTAAAAGGGGCGGGAGGGAGAAACTTTATCATTCAATTACTCTTGAACTACAACACTCACAGTAATGAAATAACACTCTCTATGGCTCAAATACTATGATTGATTAATTGGAGCTGCTGTTTTTGTGAAACATTACTATCACTTTAAATGTAGCTCTGTACCTACTTCCGGCAGACAGTGTTGACCGGATCTGTACCGTAGTCCGAGCTTCTATCCAGTCTCCTCCAATAACAGAGGCTGTCTGTCTCTAAGCTGGAGAGCTCTCATTGGCCAGAAATCAATCTCTGCCAATGAGATTGCTCCAGTTTAGAGAGAGACAGCCTCCGTCATCAGAGGAGGCTGGATAGAAGCTCAGACTACGATACAGATCCGGTCAACACTGTCTGCCAGAAGTAGATATGGAGCTACATTTAATCTTTTAATTTCCCCAAACGAGCGGATTTTTTTTAAAAAAAGCATACACTTTCCATTATTTATCATTTATAAGGAAACAATTTAGCAAAATTGTGAAAGGGGTAAACATCCACTTTAAGTAAATAGTTAATTGGGGAGTTCTTTGTATTGAACTTTAATATATTTGTAAATGGTAATCATATCACCCCTCAGAAGTCTCTTCTCTAATGTAAACAAAACAAATTTTGCATATCTTTCTTTATAACTCAGGTCCTCCATTCCCTTTATCAGTTTTGTTACATGGCTCTGCACTTTTTCCAGTTCAATAAAATCTATTTTAAGAACTGGTGCCCAAAACTTAACTCTGTATTCAAGATGAGGCCTTACTATGGGTTTGTATAGAGGTAGAATGATATGTTCATCCCGTGCATCTATACCCCTTTTTATGCAGGACAGGTAATACCCTATTGGCTCTTGCAGCAGCTGAACGACACTGCATACTACTGTTAAGTCTATTGTCTATCGGTACTCCTAAATCTTTCTCTGATGATGATTCCCCACAAAGTTTCCCATCTAGTGTATATGTAGCATGTGTGTTTCTACAGCCCAAAGGCATAACATTACATTTATCTCATCTGCCTCTTTTCTGCTCATTCACTCAGTTTAGCTGAATCTTTCTGTGGAGAAAAAACATCCTGCTATGTATTTATTTCCTTACAGAGTTTAGTGTCATCAGCAAGGATTGCGACAATATTTTCAATTTCCACTTCTAGATAATTAATAAACAAATTAAAAATCGTTGAGCCCAGGACTGAACCCTGTGGCACCCCACTTACAACTTCAAATATTTATGGGAAGAACAGCCACATTGGTGTGATTTACACTCAGGATAGGCTCTTTCCTTTTTGATTGAGATTAACCTCTAATGACAGTCTGATCAGGGTTTTTTCAGTGGTTTGAATTCTGGGATGGCAGAATGCGTGCAGCTGTGCTGCCATCCCAGAATTCCATGATGTGCCAGGACTGTCACCAGTCCTTAACCCCTTAAGGACCGGCGTGCACGTGCTTGCGCCGGCACTTAACCCCTTTGCGTCCTGTGACGTACCTGGACCGTCACGCTGGTCCGGCACTTAAGGACCAGTGACGGTCCTGGTACATCACGTACTTTTATCCACCGCACTCCTGCAGGAGCGCGGTGAGTAGTACCGTGGACTGAAATTGATCACTCAAAGACAGGAGCGATTTCTTTCAGTCCTCCTTTCTTTCAGTCACATGGGACGGCACGTCGAACTCGTCTATCTGGTCCTTAAAGGACCAGACACTGCGGGATTGTCTGACCTTAAGGGGTTAAGGACCACGGAGCGTTTTTTTTTTTCACGATTGAATTCAGGGATCTCCAAACTGTGTGCAGCTGCCCGTGGAGCCATGAATTACATTACATACATGTACGGCAGGGGTTGTTATCACACTTTGACCCCATGACGTACATGTACATCTTTGGACCTTAAAGGGATATTATTACTTAAAGGGATAGTAATACTTTAAAATTGCTAATCCCAGTATTGCAGTAGTAAAAAAAAGAAATGATTTGCCCCCTGTGACATCTCTCAAACCTTTATGGTTTGAGAGATATTCACTCGCAAAGTTCCCCCCTTCCTCCCCTTTCCCTGAAGTCAGCGTTGTAGGTGACTACAGGGGAAGCCTGTCGTACGACCATCCAGTGGCTCTGCAGCAGAGCCGCAATCTCATTAATAGAAAAGAAATAATTCACTTAAAAGGTCTTCTACGTGTGCTTGGTTTGCAAGCACACGTTGAAGACCTTTTAAGTGAATGATTTATTTTTATTAACTTGATCGAGGCTCTGCTGTAGAGCTGCCGGATCATCGTAGTACAGGCTTCCCCTGTAGTCAGCTACAATGCTGACTTCAGGGAAAGGGGAGGAATGTGGGAACTTTGTGAGTGAATATCTCTCAAACCATAAAGGTCTGAGAGATGTCACTGTGGGCAAATAATTTCTTTTTTTACTA
The DNA here is from genome assembly GCA_037306005.1 of Rhinophrynus dorsalis. Classification (NCBI taxonomy): domain Eukaryota; kingdom Metazoa; phylum Chordata; class Amphibia; order Anura; family Rhinophrynidae; genus Rhinophrynus; species Rhinophrynus dorsalis. Next base: position 152,090,213 of record CM074724.1, read on the forward strand.
CTAAAATATTGGCATTAGTCATTTTAAAATATTACTGTCCCTTTAAAAAAATACTAATCCCTATGTTAAAGCCCTTGAATAAAGAGGAAAAATGCCCCCAGCAGACTCTCTCAAACCCTTATGGTTTGAGAGATAATCACTTTCAAAGTTCGCCCCTGGCTGACAGCCTGGGAATCCGGTCCCAGGACTTCTGCGGCTCTGCAGCAGAGCCGAGATGCATTAACAAAACAGAAATCCTTCACGTAATAGGTCTTCTACATGTGCTTGCAACCCAAGCACAAGTAGAAGACCTTTTTAGTGATGGATTTCTTCTTTATTAATGCAATCTCGGCTCTGCTGCAGAGCCTCCAGCTGATCTCAGGAGGATTCCCCTGCTGTCAGCAATCACCCAGGGGTGAACTTTGAAAGCGGTTATCTCCAGGGGAGGGCTGGCCTGGGGGGCAGAGGGGCAATTGCCCCCTGGGCCAGTCATAGGTCTGGGCTGGTGGGCCACTGTCTCACTCTATCTCCTTCTTGCTGCTGTAAATGGAGCTACACTAGTTATACCACAGAGCTTACAATTGAAATGGAGCTACATTAGTGATACCACAGAGCTTAGAACTGAGATGGAGCTGCACTAGTGATATCACAAAGCTTACAACGTAAACGGAGCTGTACTAGTGATACCTCTAGTAGCATAACCCATTGCCATTGTAAGCTCTATGGTATCACTAGTGCAGCTTTACATTTTTAAGCTCTGTGGTATCACTGGTCTAGCTTCCATTCAATTGTAAGCTCTATGTTATCTCTAGTGTAACACCATTTGAACTCTGTATTATCACTAGTGTAGCCCCATTCCAGTTGTAAGCTCTGTGATATAATTTGTCTTACTTCACAGCATTAATAACAAGTTTAAAATGAACAAAAGGGGATGGGCTGGAACCATAGTTGAAATGGACCACTTGATTGTATTTGCCCCCCCCCCCCCCCCGAAGTTGCCAGCCCTCCCCTGGTTATCTCTCAAACCATAAGGGTTTGAGAGATTCGCTGGGGTCATTTAGTATTTTTTAAGTAATACTATCCCTTTAAGGGGTTAAGCGCCGGATGGTGTGACGGTCCTGGCAGTCAAGGAGTTAAACTCGCTCATTGTTGAAAATCTGGGATCTTTAGCAACTTAAGGTAGGGATCCCTGCATCAAAATGCCCCAGTTTTCAAATAATAACCCTTAAATAGATTTAGGATGATATGCCCCAATCAGTCATCAAGGTACCTTTAACAAGCAATAAAAGCAGGACTCATTCGTCTAACTTATTGATGTAAATGGGACCAATTTAAGGACTAAAGAATGCACTTAATTGGTGCAGACCATGTTGGAGGTAAGAATAAAGTATATCACCCGGAAAATACAGTCCTACCCTGAGAACTGGGTCAGAACCCTCTGAATCTCTAACCCAGAGAGCTCCCGTGTATAGCGCTAACGTGAGTTTATACTGCGATCTCAGGCTGTGTGAGTACGAGCTTCACTGCCCTGTCAGTCCCAGCTTCTTAGCCTATAGCAGTGCAGGGGGCGGGCTGCCGCAGCTGAAGCTCTGAGTGTGCTGGGGCAGCTGTGCTAATCAGACACAAGTCGGGTTAGACCAGTGTCTCTGTTCTTCTCCTGTATCCCCTACTGGATTATCATAGCTTCCTCCGCACCACCGGAGCTAGGATCGTACTTCTGGCACTGTGCGTCCTGCAGTAGGAGAATAAGAGCTCTTGATGGACATGCGGCAGGCGAGGATGCTGCACTCGGTTCCCTGGGTTATCTTCTGTGGGTTGGCTGCTCTGTGCCTCCTGCAAGGTAGGGACCACATCTTTCCCTTGCCTTCTTCCCCATCACCCCTACTCCTTGGGGTTCACAAAGTGCTGAGCTGGTGCATTGCCTTTATAAATGTGAGGGTATGATGGGGACCCTGAAGGTATTGGTAGCATAACTAACTTGCATATGATGCTTATAGAATATGGAATAACCATGGTTGCAGGAAATTATACACAAAATAATAAGACACTTAATTTCAGATACTGTTAACCCCTTGGATGATTGTATGTGTCATCTATTATATAACATTTTCTGTGCGATTCAGGGTTGATACTTGACAGTGTTATCGCGACACATAACAGCAAGGATGCAGACATAGCTATACTTACTATAGCTATTTCTCATAGTTCTTAGATTGTAAGCTCTCCAGAACATGGGTTATCTTCTCTACTCGCGATTTTAGTATTATTATATTATTGTTTAACATCCTTGATTATGTGCATGCTTATTTTGAGAACTACCACCCCTGCATAATAAAGATACACCGATAAGCAAATGAGAGAGGGGCAGATTTATTAAATGCTCCTATAATGTGACTTTAATCCTTTCAGAGACCAAAAGAGCATTGCAGTTCCACAGATTACCACTTTTATATTCTTGATACTTAAACGCCAAATGACAATGATAGAGTTAAATGCAATAAAAAACATACCTCAATTGTGTTGGATACAGTTAACCCCTTTAGTTCCAGAGTGGTGTGCAAAGCTTGTTGCACACCTCGCTGGTGTTCAATGGGTTAACTTGCTTTCTAGAATGGCAGCTATCTAGTCATTGTTGGGTTAACCGTTTGAGTGCCTTTGCTCTGCAATGCGTTTCCCACCCTTCTGGCACTCAAAAGGTTACTATGCGTCTCTTTTTTGCAAAGATTGTAATGTGACTGTTCAGTGCTATGTTTCTCTCTCTCTCTCCTGTATCACACGTGTTTAAATATGATGTTCTATGTAAACATCTGTGATGACAGCAATGCCTCTGTCATAGGAAGTGTTAAATGGCCAAGCAGCAAATGAAAAGACCTCTTGTTTGCTGCTGAGATGTTTTGGGCATCCCTGCAGGCACAAGGCAACTGACTGTTGGGGGGGGGGGTCACATACAGATTGAATGGGAAGACTTGGGTTAGTACCATATATATGAATGGGTTCTGCTGTCAATCAGCTAAAATATAAATATAGATCCATATAAGGTATGTAAGATCGATTAAGTAACACACTGCAATAAATATTGTTACATCTATTTTTTTCACACCCTGTGAATATTTATTCCCTGGTTTATGTGCATTCCTTGATTTACAGTATGTGTATTTTATTTTCTGTGATGGCATTAGAAAGTATCATTCCCTATGTGGAGTTACTCAAGCAAGATGGAAATAAATAGGCTTTTTCAGATATGTGTATTTATTTACGGATGTGTGAATGCAGTTCTCTATGTTACAGATTGCCCATATATATATATATATATATATAATTATGTATATCTCTGCATGCTCAGTTCTAGGTACCTGTTGTGTTCTTGTTTTTTTCTATTTAGCATGCATTATATTTAATGTATCTAAGAGGTACTCCCCATCTCTAAGGCTGATACACTATGAATAACACCCCTCTGACACTCAGAGTTAAATGGTGGTTTTAAGAGTGATTTAAATCAATGGGAAGTTTTATTAGCCCCCTGTGGTACTGTTGGTTTGCCCCAGAAATTTTCCAGGTCTTCCAAGTACATTAACATCCATCCATCCATATCTATCTATCTATCTATCTATCTATCTATCTATCTATCTATCTATGTCTGCATTCCTGTCTATCTATCTATCTATCTATCTATCTATCTATCTATCTATCTATCTATCTCTGTCTGTCTATTTTCCAGCCTGTAGCTATGTGTGTGCTTGTGCTAAAGTGAACATAAGAGTGTGTTATGAGCCTGTGTTTGTGCTTCTGGTTATAAGCGAGCCTTTGTGTGTGTGTCATCTGTTTGCCTTTTGTGGTAGGAATACAGAAATATTGATCGGTGATTCCTGTCAGCATCTCCAAAGTTGAATTGATTGAGACTCTGATAGAGAAGGCAGAAATAGACTGATTGATATTTAATAACTTTTATATAAAATAATGGAGCAAGCAGCTTGCACAGATAAAAAAAAAAAATGAGACCAAAGGCCGTATGCAGGGAAAAAAAATAAATTGCTATTATAGGACGAACCAACTGCATCATAGGGGAGAAAGAGTCCTCCAATTGTCATATATAGAAATGTGCTTCTAACCCCTTGAGTGCCAGAGGTCTCCAACAATGCAATTCATTTAAAGTCCCATTTAAATCAATGGGATGTTTTGCTTGTCTACAGATCACTAAATTTAATTAAAGAAGTAGTGAAATGTACTCAGATTTTTCACTTACTTTTTAATCATGTGAGTGTTAGATTGCGCACAAGGCAAGATTTTATGCACCCCTCTAGTCCATTAAAAAGGTTACATGTGTCGTTGTTCTCTCAGCTCCATTTTAGATCAGTCCATAGTATGAATTTTGTAAAGCCATTCACCTGTTCTGCCAGGTGAAGCACCTCGCATTGTGATGTTTTGCCCCACTGTGCATTACTATGCATCTTGTGTCTCTGTGTATACACATAACAGGGCTCATTTAATGATCGATTGGCGGTTGCAACATAAAGCAGCTTCAAGCTGCACAGTGTGACTGAAAGTGTGCAGTAATCGTGTCTGTAATAAAATCTCTATTATGAATGAAGGCAGATTCGCGTTTACATCTGTATGAATGTAAATGTGTTTAGGCAACAAAATATTTTATTTATATATATATATATATATATATATATATATATATATATATATATATCCCATAGTAATTTATCATAGTAATATTTGCTAATTAAAATGTCATAATTGGCATGTGCTTGTAATTGTGGTGCATTTCAATGCCAGTGTTTTGCATGGCACAATGGGCCTTATTCATCTGGCTAAATAGGTGCAGGTTTGATTTAAGCCAAAGCAACTGAATTATATGGGGAAATGAAAATCCCCAGTGATTTAAACAGGGCTTTTAAAAGCCAATTTAACTGAAAGAAAGTTTGAAGAATTTTCATTTCACCCCTGTATTGCTCCAGAACCGGGCATGTTTAGCTTAATGAATAAACTCTGGTACAATAATAGCACTTACTATATCATGTACCTAATCTGAGTGTGGTCCTTACCTATTTCTCTCAGTCCATTGCCTCTAGTCTTCTTTTCTCTTCTGCAAAGATAGTTAAGAAAACAGTCTATTCCCACTATTCATATTTCCACCTACACCTCTTATTTGTAGTCAGCATCATTACTCCTCTGTCTTAGTCTTCTGCCCCAGCCCATTCATCGACCCCTCTTCCAAAGACCCCTATTACTGTGCATTTCCCTGCAATGCATACTCATTTGTTACTATCCTCTTTCCTGTTTATATAACCCCTCTACTTTCTTATCCAAAACTCTGAATAGGCTATGAAAGGTGACAGTGTAGAGTATGTGTGGGAAACATGTGTTTCTTCAGCTGTTGTACTACAGATCACATCATCTTTAGCCATACCTGAGTTAGAAAGCCACAAATTACTCAACCAAGCTTTAGGCTCAAATTCATGTTCAAGAAGTAGTTGCTTGACAATTCAGCCATTTGAGGAGCGTTGGCCCTTGTCAATGTAAAGTGTAGATGCATGTGTTCTGTTAACAATGGTGGATATCAGTCTAGTTTAATGTTGTTGTTTTTATTTATTTATTATTCTGGGCATAGTTCCAAGTTTCAGAATCTCTCCTTTTATTGTGTTTGGGCTTGCTGGAAGTGCAAGTTGTAGACCATGAAGTAAATCACTGTCTTTTAAAGCAGTACTACAAATCCCAGCATTCATTAATCTGCCCGAGTCCATTCCTTACCATGTAGTATGTAAATATAGAGAAATGTCTAAGTAGTAAAATTAGGAGGATGATTTCACAGCTCTTTCTGACCACAACACATTGTCATATTGTATTTCAATGAGATGTGTATAACAAATTCTATTCTTATACTGGGAGCAAACAATTAATTAGACAAACAACATCAATCTGCAATTTATGTTGAAAAAGTAGCCTTTCACATGGGGGGGGGGTTCCAGTTGTCAAGAACTGTACACCCATTCTGCATTCTGTTTATTAACGAGAAATAAAGCTTTAGCATCTTAATAAGAAATGCATGCTGCAGTATGGCATATGTCTGTTCAAGAAGAAGGCAACCTGCATCTGTTGTTGGACTACAACTGCCATCATATGACAACTGAGGATGATGCGAATTATAGTCCAGTGACAGCTTGAAAAGAGATGCATGTAACTGGCTCCAAAGTACAATAAACATACTCTAGGTCAGGGCTCAAAATTTCCACTCACCACTAGTCAATGGCGAGTGAAAATTTAGGCCTGGCGAGTAGAAATTCAGCCCTGGTGGGTATGTTATGGCTTGCAGTGGCAAGTAACTTTTCAGGTCTGGCTAGTAGCAAAGGACTTCCAATTTTAAGCCCTGCTCTAGGTATTGTGGTTACATACTTTTTTCCTTGGAAAACAAGTATACTTTGACCATTCGTGCCTGCTTGGAGTACTATGTAAAAGTTTTAGCAGCACAATTTGAACTTCAGTTGTAAAAACTACAAAACATCACTTTATTTTCAACAAGCCCACAAACACAGATGTGCATGAAGGGGATATGAACTGGATAAACCTGTTTCAGTTTTGCAGCAAAGTTAATCTTGACTGGAGTACATATGTTTTGAAATTTCTCATCTGACTGATATGTACATATAACATGGTAAATAATCTCAGGCTAGGCTCATCAGCTTGTTAGTAAATAGGTTTAAATTAATAATGTGTGAAATAAAAAAAAAAAAATTGTGGCATTTCTTCTATTAGTAAATAATGACCATAATAACTCACTGGGGGAGATGTACTAAGGCGCGATAAAGCAGAGATGACTTCAACAGTGATATCACTTCTTCAGTTGCTATGTTATTATATAGAGCCTATGCAAAGTGTGAAAAATCTTAGTGCTTTGGCTCCATAGAATAACATAGAATTTGGAGAAGTGATATCACTGGAAAAGTCATCTTCACTTTATCACTTCTTTATCACACCTTAGTGCATCTTCTCATTGACCCCTTCCCAATTCTACCCTTTAGGGTAGGAGCTAGCTTGATTGGGGACTCAGGGTCCAATGATCTGGTCATGCAGCTCACTTCTAGCATATATGGAGCTATTTCTCAGCTTCTCTGGTCATGGAGGCTGGTTCAGGACAAGTCTGTGACACAGAGGGTGTAGATCACCTCAAGATTAATGGAACATGGGTGTTTTCTAATAAAAATGGTCTGACACTCATGGATTTACTACACCAAGAAAAAGACCTTGACTGTAATTCATCCCTGAGCTTGGATGTGTGGAGTTCATCCAGCAAATATCTTGACACTTATATTTTCTTTTATATAAGCACAGTCAGTTGTTGGTATCAGAATTCATGTCTTCATATAACTGCATCTTAAAAAAGCAGTATAAAAAGTTTTTATGAAAAACATATATACCAGGGGGGAGATTCACTAAGGTTTGATAATGAGGTGATAAAGTGGAGATGACTTCACTTCTCCAGTTCCTCTGTGTTATTCTATGGAACCTATTCACTAAAATCTCCAAAGCTGAAGAAATCTCAGTGCATTGGTTCCACAGAACAACATAGGAATTAGAAATGTGATAAACTGGAAAAGTCAACTCCACTTTATCACCTCTTTTCCACCTCTTAGTGAATCTCACCCTATGAGTCTTTTCCTTCTGAGTAAAATAAGGGGTCTCACACTGATGGGAAGTTTTTCATTCAAAAGTTACTACAGTTGAAATGTACTTTTTTTTTTTTTTTTTACTGAAAGTGCAGTTTTCTGTTGCTGTCACCAGATGGCGCTGTTCTATGGAGACTCCAGTATGTTATTAACCCTTTGCGTGTAATCAAGGGGTAAAAAAAACATTTGGTCACTGTAACGGAGCGCCTAGTATCTGAGTTGGATACCTCTCTTGAAAGACTCTTTCTCTGCCAGAATAACTCCCCGAAAGTAAGGATAACCCCTCTGTTCCAAACATCAGCCGAGACTTGATGAAGGATGAACACACTTTATTGAACATCAACTCAGCTCTTTTAAGGGCTGGTAATAGCATTAGCCCACAGGGCTGAACAAAGCATACACTGGGTTGCAACATCTGAATCAACATCATACAAAAGAGCAGACATGAAAACATTGACTTGGACAATGGGCGAGACAATATAACAAAGGGCTAGGGGCTGGAATACACATGTTGAACAATGGTCCCCCAGGTGGAAGCATCTTTTGCCAGGGTTTAAATATTCCGCTTCAAACCCTGGCCAATCGTGAGCTCCAATTGTGGGGACCAATCATGGCCGTGAACGTCACACCCGCCGCTAGCCGACCAGGGCTTCAGGAAGTGAAACCTGTCGACCAATCCCTGGGTCGCCTACTTTTCCCCATGTTAAGTCTATGTGGGACCTTTAAGTGCGTCACCCAGGATCTTGGCCAATCAGGATGGTGCATACCTGCCCAGCCACATAGTGTACGACCGCTTGTCGACAATATGGGTTGCGCAGGGAGACACCTACTGGTTGTTGACGGTATTGTAGCTGAAGACACCCTTTCACATTCCCCCAGAGTCTGTAGTCCCTTTAAACTGGTGACCAATGTGAGAAGGGCCGACTTTTCCCCATGTTAAGTCAATGACGGCCCTTTAACTCGGACTGGCCAATCAGTAATCAGCCGACTTTTAAAACCATGGCGGCCTTTGTACAGTCTTACTGGCGTAGGAATCCCATCTTGTAGGCTTGCTGCTTTTCCCACAGTCTTTTGTAAAGTACTTTAAGCCCTTTATTGTGACAGTCACCAGCTGATGTTGTTGCTAATAATCTGATTAAGAAAACAAACCTTTGAATTAAAAATCTACGAGCATTGATAATAACCTTGTTTTTTTTGTTTTTCAGAAGAACAGGAAAAGCACTCTAACATATGTTTTGTGATTGATAGATAGACATTCAGTGCTATTTCGAAATATATTAAAAAAATAGGTGATAAAAATACTCAGATCTTATTACAACTCAAACATATTTTCTTGAATCACTGAGTGCCAGAGAGGTAGCCAACATATTGCACTCAAAGGGTTAATCAAGCTGTCAGTGACAATGGCAACTGTTGTCCAAAAATATTTTTAAGAATTCACTCTATGGAACTACATGAGTCACTGACTGTGGCTCGTTAGAGCAAGTGCAAAGCGATAGTCAGAGACACTCAACTAGGAACGAGCCTGCCCTCAAATTGAAGAGGCTGTATAAGATAAGTATCCTACCCAGGGTTCAATCTCTTTTAGCTCACTAGTGCCTTTTACAGAGAAGAAATATCCTAAAACACATCATACTGATCCTACCAAAAGGCAGTCCAGCCACAAAGTGCCAGTCAGTTCATCTTTGGACAAGAGAAGCAGCCAACTCCAGTCGTATATTTCAGCCTTATTGGGCCTCATTAGTAAAGTGCAGCTGATCTCTCTAGGCACTGTGAGCAAGGGGTCCACGTCTGGATTACCCTGTTAGCCTTAGGGTGACTAGTCCCAAGGGCAATTTGCATATGCAAAGAGCTAGTCAGAGACGCTCAACTAGGAACTAGCCTGCCCTCGAATTGATGAGGCTCTATAGGATAAATATCCTACCCAGGGTGCAATCTCTTTTAGCTCACAAGTGCCTTTCACAGAGAGGAAATATCCTAAAACACATCCTACTGATCCTCCTCAGTGAGGTGCAGTTGATCTCTCTAGGCACCTTTCTGTTCTGAGGTGAGCAGTGTTACATCAGTAAAAGGGGAGGCAGGAAGATACTTTATCATTCAATTACTCATAATAGCAAGTGACAGGAACAGCACCACTTAGACATTAGGAGAGAAAATTGCAGTTTTAATTTGAAAAACAAAAAATGATTAATAAGTTCAGAATAAAATAAAATAACTCTACTCTTGTTTTATTTGGCAGGAAAAAACATATAAGTCACATATATTTATTTTTTTACTTTAAAGGTTTACTGCTCAATGAAATTGCACTTTTAAACAACTTAATGATAGAGCTGTATCCACTAGAAACCTTTCTGGCATTCAAGAGTTTAAAATACCTATTTTAACCCCTTAAAGGGATAGTAATGTTTGAAAATAAAAGCAGCTACAGTTAATCTTCATAGTATTTGGGCCATGGAGGATATTATTTCAGTACTGTCAGAGTTGTAATTCAAGAGTAATTGAACGATAAAGTATCTCCCTCTCGCCCCTTTTACCTAGTGTAAGCCACATCCCCACAGATGTGGAATCTGGTCTTAAGACCAGACTGCTCACAGCAAGGGACAATCTTCTTACTGTGAGAACAATGAAAACCCTGCCCCACTTGACAGGTTTTTCAGGTGTTTCCCTTATGTTAATTGAAGATTGTCCCTCTCTGCAAGCCAACTGGACACCACCTTTCTGCTCTGAGGGGAGCAGTGTTACATTAGTAAAAGGGGAGGGAGGGAGATACTTTACCATTCAATTGCTCTTGAACTACAACTACAAATGACAGTATTGAAATAACACTCTCCATGGCCAAAATACTATGAAGATTAGTTGGAGCTGCTTTTATTTTCAAACATTACTATCCCTTTAACCCTTTGAGTGCCAGTGGGGTACGCAACGCATTGCTTTGCAATGCGTTGTATACCCCTCTGGCACTCAAATGGTTAAGGACCGACAGCGTGCATTCACATCTGGCACTTAAAGACCACAGAGCATTTTTCTTTTTTTTTTTACTATCCTAAACGGGGCTTCCCAAACGGCATGCAGCCAAGTAGGGAGCCCTGAAATCCTTATCGCATGTCCAACCCATGACTTGCCAGGACGGTCATGGGTCCTTAAGGGGTTAATTAATGGAAACATTATTTGTTCCCTGTTGGGCAGTTGATTTGCAACATAATTAGTCCACTTTTGATATTGTACAATTTTTGTACACAGTTTTAACAACAATTGTTAAAACTGTGATGCTATCACCTGTTCCCTTTATTGAATTATCTAGTTTATTGGATGTAGGCACCAGAGAGCCTTTAGCCGAGGGAAGTACCTAGTAAACATGAAATGTAAAATCTAGATTCCACATCTTATTGGATGCAGTCATATTTAACACTGTATGATTTAAGGCTACTATATGTATTTGCACAAGGGAATAGGATATAAAAATGGTAATATTGCCATCTTGATATATTAGTGCTGGTATCTGTGTACAGAGAGTTTGTGTAAGTTACATAAAGTTATGTAATTTGAATTGTAATTTGTCACACATTGTTTCATGCTATGTACAGTATTCTCTGCTAAGCACATGGACTGTAATTTTCTGTGGTAGAGAATGTTCCCCTGTGAAGCATGTCATGTAATGGCTTGCTCATATAGCTGTGCAGTACTGTATTGTTCAATGGGCTCTATGTTCAAATGACAAGTAGGGAAACTCTGGAGAAAACCAGCTGCACCATAGAGGGCAAATAAAAATAATGGATTAATAGGAGGATTTTAACCTCTTGAATGTTGGATAGGTCTCTAAGCAATGCGTTGAAAACGTTTTATCATTCAGGAATTTAAATGCTCAGTTTAACTCAATAGACATTTTCATTTGTCCCTTGTGGGGAAGTTGGTCTGCCGCAAAAGTATTCCAGTTTTCTTTTGCACATCTGAGTCATGCATCAAACTGGGTAATCATTAATGGGGATGTATCACCTTATAACATTTTTTTACCATAGCATTTGTTCATGACATAGTAATAGGAAAGCTTTTTTTTTTTTTTTTTTTTTTTTAATGTAAGTACTTTCAAAGATATTGCTTGTGCCACACTGATTCTTCGGCAAAGCTCTTCTTGACTGCCTAATCTCCTCCTATCTCCATACCAGCCCCAGGGAGCACATTCATGCTTCCCTTTGGTGTGCTGTGAACGGCTTCTATTGTTATATCAAGCTCTTGTAACCTCAGTATAATGTTAAAGGGGATCTCTCACCTAACTACATGTAATGCTCATTAGTGAGAGCATTTCTCTAAACCACTGAAAATAGCATTCATTATATGTAAAAAGCAGTTACATTCGCAAGAATTAAACTTTAAAAAGTGTTCGGCAGACTACTTCCGGCTTGCCGAACTTTGCCGACCAGAGACAGCTCCGTCCCACTACCCATCATCCTCCCATGACGGAGGCTGTTTGTCACTAAAGTGGAGCGATCGCATTGGCAGAGATCGATATCTAGGCAATGCGATCGCTCCACTTTAGTGACAGACAGCCTCCGTCATGGGAGGATGATGGGTAGTGGGACGGAGCTGTCTCTGGTCGGCAAAGTTCGACAAGCCGGAAGTAGGCTGCCGAACACTTTTTAAAGTTTAATTCTTGCGAATGTAACTGCTTTTTACAGATAATGAATGCTATTTTCAGTGGTTTAGAGAAATGCTGTCACTAATGAGCATTACATGTAGTTAGGTGAGAGATCCCCTTTAACCGGAGCTTGATATAACAATAGAAGCCATTCACAGCACACCGAAGGCCCTGGGACAGCTGGGAGGGAGGTAGGAGGAGACTAAGAGCTGTGCTGTGCAAATTATGCGGAGGTGCACAACACAGAACATGTAATATCTTTGAAAGTACTTATATAAAAAAAAAACACCTTTCTTATTACTATGTTATTAACAAAAGCTATGGCCAAAAAATGTTATAAGGTGATACATCCCCTTTAAAGGAAAGCATAATCTATCTATCTATCTATCTATCTATCTATCTATCTATCTATCTATCTATCTATCTATCTATCCCACTAATAAATGTGGTAAATCATAAATGCCAGCAAAGTAAAGCTTGTATCCACTGCAGGAAACAAAGCTGCCAGTCACTGTTATCCTGCACTCAGTTTTGCATTTTCACAATCTTTCTTATTTAAATGTTTTTAGTTCAGTGTTTGTCACTACAAAAGTATTGCTACTAGCTCTATATTTAAGAAAATGTCAGCTTAGCTATTAGGATAAGTTCACACAAGAGGCATAAGCTCAGCATTTTGAACCCTAATCACCGAAAAATGAAACAGCTATCCCACAATGGTGCTGTTCACACAATGAACGAAGAGGATTTGTTCTGTAAAGGGCAATTCCAGCTTTCAGCATGAATGGTCTGTGCGGCTAACCATGGGGCTGTGTACGGATTGTTCTCACAAGAGATACTGGAAGTTGTAATGAGCATCACAACGTCCAATAACTGGCCAACCTATGTTGGATGTCAGCCAGTAATATATAGCTGTGGGCGGTCCATCTGTCAGACCTGAGAAACTCTCTCATGTTAGGGGGTGTCCAGGTTTGGTTCTGCAGGGCTACCAACAGTACAGGATTTAAGGATTTCCCTGTTTGAGCACAGGTGGCCCAATCAAAATGAATGAGACACTGATTAGCTCACCCGTGCTTAATCAGGAAAATCCTTACATCCTGGCCTGTTGGTGGCCCTTGGACCAATCTTAGACACCCATGTGTTAGAGGATCACTGAAGAAATGCAGGAAAGTAAATCTTAGTAACCTGGCCTACTCTAAAACAAAGTACAGCCAACTCAACCATTTGACCATAGCCTTAATGGCTCAATCAGTGTGTCAGTAATCTTGATTAAACCCCTCCCAACACTCAAGCAGGACTATCCTTAACCCTTTGACTGCTGAAGGGTATGCAACACATTGCTTAGCAATGCGTTGTGTACCACTCTAGCAGCCAAAGGGTTAACCTCTCAGATGCAAGCAACAGTTCCCAATGCATTGCAAGCAATGCATTCACCATACCTCCTAGCATTCAAGGGGTTAAACCTGGAGTGGTTGTGTCCCTTACGCAGTGATGTGAATACCAATGAAGCAGTAGGTTTTCTAGTCTTGTCTGCTTATAGGGGATTTATGAGGGCTGCTTAACTAATATTCATTTACCCTTAATCAGTCAAGCAGCTGTCAACAAGTGAATGTAAAAAGCTATAGTTTCAGAAATTAGCATTGTTTATTGAAAATAGCGTTCTAATCCAGATTCAAAATTACAGAGATAAAAAATGGAGGAGAGCATTTGCCAAATCTGAATATGAAAAATACAGATTGTCACATACAGTACATCATGTATTGTAAACTGTGAGAATAGATACGGAATCTGCTGTCACTATAAAAGAGACACATAATTTATGGATGCTATTTATCATGTTGAAGTGTAACCAGTGTTGATCCACAGGGGTGAATGTTTGGGTCATTGTTGTCTATACATAAATGGCATTAACCTATGCATTGCCAAAGGAACTGGTAGTGTGTTTCAGGAATTAATGTGAACAATAGAAGAAAAGGAGGCCGGCTCTCACCAATTTAACCCATTGAGTGCCACAGAGGTATCCAGTACATTGAATTGTAAAGTGACAGATACCTCTCTGGTACTCAAATGATTAACCCCTTAAGGACAAGCGGTCCCGGAGTGTGTGTGGTCCTTTAAGGACCAGATACGGAAGTTCGACGTGCCGCCCCACCTGACTGATCACGTGTGCCGGCATCATACCTCCCAAGTGTCCCTCTTTAGGAGGGACAGTCCCTCATTGAGACCCAAATCCCTCTGTCCCTCTTTTCTACCCTTTTGTCCCTCTTTTTAGGACATCAGAATGAGTGGGGTGTATTACATTGCTTCACAGCAATAAAACATACTTAAATGTGTTGTTAATTGTCAGTATATGTGTTTATACATTAATATGGGCAATTAAAATAATTTGGTCTTGCTCTAAATCATTTATCATTTACACAAAGAGGTGCAGATGGGTTGAGAAATAACTTAAAAATTATTGGAAATGCCCCGCCTACCAGCCACGCCCCCAGAAATGTCACCTAAAACAGAAGTGTCCCTCTTTTGCCATTTGAAATGTTGGGAGGTATGCGGCATGTCGAACGAGGTACTGAAAGAGATCGCTCCAGTCTTGGAGCGATCAACTTCAGTTACCGATATTACTCACCGCGCTCCTGCAGGAGCGTGGTGAGTAAAAGTACGTGACGTGCCAGGACAGTTACTGGTCCTTAAGTGCCAGACCAGCGTGACGGTCCAGGTACATCATCGGACACGAAGGGGTTAAAAGCTTGTTATGTTTACTGGCTAAGACAATGTTTCTTAACGTTAGTCCTTGGGGCACACCAACAGTGCAGGTTTTCAGGTTGTTCCTGCTTAATCACCGGTAAGTAATTAGTGGCTCAGTCATTGTGATTGATTCACCTGTGGTTAATTAGGGATATCTTGAAAACATGACCTGTTGGTGTACCCTGAGGACTGGAGCTGAGACTCACTGGGCTAAGAAGATTACAGCACCATATAAGAAGGTAGAACTAGCAGGTGTTCCCAACTAGCAACACTGGCCATTTCAGGGCTCACTGGCAGCAAAGTGGTTAAAGTCTTAAGTTTTAGAGAGGCCTTGTTGAAGACATGCAAGTGGGAAATGCAAAGATTAGTAATAATGGGCCATATCCAGGAAGATAACTAAGCCTTAGTCAAGTGTTTTTAGGCTGAGGTATTCTGCAACAATATGCAACCAATCAATAGGATATTGAGATCATGGTCACTTTCAAAATTAGCAGACCAGAGGAAAATGAACTAATCATTAGAGTGTGACTAAAAGGAGATTCTGTGTGGTACATTTTCTAATCAGAGGAGAAAGCAACATATGAAATACTTTGCTTTCCCTTACTGTTCTCAGCAAACCTTGATAAAAACTGTCAGTGGTAAAGCAAACTTGCCTGTTTATCAGGGGAGGGCTGGCAACTTGTGGCCCCGGGGGGTAAATACAATCAAGCGACCCATTTCTACTATCGTTTGAGCCCACTCTCAAAGCCCACCTCCTTTTGTTAATTTTAAACATGGCATTAATATCATAAAGTAAAGCGATACCACATAGCTCACATTAAAGTGGGCTAAACTACTGATATTACAGAGCTTACAATTTAAGTAAAGCTACACTAGTGATACTATAGAGCTCACAGTGGAAATGGGTTATGTAACTAGTGTAGCCTCATTTAGATTGTAGCTTTGTGGTATAATTTGTACAGCTCCATTTGAATTGTAAGCTCTGTGGTATCACTAGTGTTGCTCCATTTATAGCAACAAGATGGAGATTTAATGAGAGAGTGGCCCATTGGCCCAGACACATGACCGGCCCAGGGGGCAATTGCCCCCCTGCCCCCCAGGCCAGCCCTCCCCTGCTGTTTAGCCTCTGCACGTATAGGCCTCGATTCAATTTCCCCCATCGCCAAAAAAAACACCCACTGGCATTTTATCAAGCATAGAAAGCCATTCAATTACCTCTGCTATTAAGAAATACTGACAGAAAAAAAAACACGTTGGGCGCTAAAGTTATCATCCATTTGAACCTATTGAAAAGCATGCAAATGAGTTCCATTTTCCCTTTAAATTCCATGCTTTAGGCAGAAACATGCATTCATGGACTGCAGCTTATCGCCAAAAATCTAGAACCATTTTTTTTTTTAGCAGAGTTTTAACCTGCAGGAATTGAAAGGGGAAAAAAAGCAAAAAAAAAAAAAACTCTACATGACCAGTGGATGTATTGATATGGGGCCCTAAGCCCCCTATCAGTACATCCAAGGTATGAAAAAAAATGGGTCAAATGTTAGTAAAATTAACCGTATGAGTGCCGGTGGGTTATGCATACGCCTTTGGCACTCACAGTGTTAAAGGGATAGTAATGTTTCATAATAAAAGCAGCTCTAATTAATCATCATAGTATTTGGACTTTGGAGAGTGTTATTTCAGTTCTGTCAGAGTTGTAGTTAAAGAGTAATTCAATGACAAAGTATCCCCCTCCCACCCCTTTTACTGATGTAACACTACTCAGCCAGATCAGAAGGGAGGCGCCCAGGTAGATTGCAGAGAGGGACAATCTTCAATTAAGATAAGGGAAAAACCTGAAAAACTTGTCAAGGGGGGCAGGGCTTTCATTGTTCTCTTAGGAAGATGATTGTCCCCTGCTGTTATCTGTCTGGCCTATGGACTGCATTCCACATCTGAGAAGAGATGGCTTACACTAGGTAAAAGGGGTAGGAGGGGAAACTTTGCTTGTGAATATCTCTCAGAAAAGTTTGAGAGATAAGACTTATATCGTTCTTCATGTTTTTTTAATGCCTACAAAATAAAATAAAGATAAAATGAAGTATTACTATCCCTTTAATCCAACTAAATTATAAAACATCCCCCTGAAAAGAAACACTTACTCTATAATCCTGATGTCCAGTGGTGTCTTCAGCACCCAGGTCACCTACTGTCTGTCTTCTTCTCCAATCTTCTAGCTTCCTTCTTTCTCTTCATCTTCTGTCTTCTTCTCTTCTGCCTTTTTTTGTATTTAAAAGATGTACCTGTAAAAAAAATTGAGTCAACAATAAATGTGTGTTTTGCAATGAGTTAAATACCCTACTGTCACTCTGGGATGCATGCTCCCTCTTAGTACTCTGAGTGATTGTTTCTCCTGAGGTGGTCCCCTGCTTGACCCTGTCACCATCTCTATGGTCCCTGTTTAACCCCTCATTTGCCAGACTGAACTGCAGTGCATTGTAATGTTTTGCATCTGCACTGACAAAGGAGTAATTGAAGCTTTTGCTTCACAATGAATATCCCTCTGGCACTCAAAGGGTTAAATGGTTTACCTCCCCTGAATTTAAGAAGCACTATCACCTCCTAATAATAAACCCTCACCATGTCTTCATCTTTGCAAAACTTCCTAATGGCCTCAGTGAATCAATGTTGTTTTGCTTTGATCTCCAAAATGGATCTTTAATTCCCAAGAACCTTTCAGAGGCAGGAGTGAGATGTCCTTGAGTCCTGCATAAAAATCATGTCCGCCTCCATCGATACCAGTACTAATAATTAGTTAGTATTGTTATCATGGACTAATTAAATATACTAATCTTGTACTAATTAAAGCAATGTGTTGGAGACCTCTCTTGCATTTAAGGGGTTAAAAGCTCTATTTAAATCAACAGACATTTTATTTTTTCACTACGGTGCAGTTGGTTTGCTCTGAATTGTTTGTTATCTTAGTACATACACCTTTTATTAGTAAATATGTTGACATCTAGAACTGGAATGCGTTTGAGATGGCAACTAGAAGTGTGCTGACCTTTCCTCCATGGAAAGAGATTCATCAGAAAACAGAGACTTCCACCTCCTTTGTAATATAGGTAAAAGGTGGTACCATGTTAGCTATGGATACATCAGGAGAGTAGTAGATTAAAAGTGATGCCTTTATTGTCTAATGGAATAGCTTTAGACACAGGCATTCAAGTCCACTTAGGTCTCTTCATCAGAAGAAGGGAACTAAGTGGTTTTGAAAGATTGAATTCTAAAGCCATTCAGTTAGACGATAAAGGTATCACCACTTTTACGCTACTAGTCTCCTGCAACCCCTTTGGGAATTCTAATAGCTCTTTTTGACAGTCTCTTTTGTGCAATAGAAAGGATTGAGTCAGAGTATGCATGATGATGTGTCCATGTATGATGATGTGTGAACATGAACATAGCGAATGGACATCATAATATAGCATGAGAACATGGAGCTCGGTGATTTTCCATTACGCTTTCCTTTCCTCAAGTCGGTATCATCAGCATTTCTTCCTTGTGACAATTTCAGCAAAAAGGAGAAACATAGTTCACTTTATATTGCAGATAATGGTAACTTCTACATATCCCTAATGATAATGCCTCTGATAATTAGGTATGCCTTGCAGTTGGCATTGCTGTCTCACAAAATTCTGCAGGGAGGCAATGACGAAGAAACTTATGAGCGAGTTTTAGCATTGCTATTCTGAATTTATGATGTTCTCGGACTGATAAAGTATGCACATATATAGTGGCGCACAAGTGCATATGTCATGATCCATGTGCACAATTGTCATCAGGTCATATAGACACATTCTTGCTCACGTTTCCTCTGTGTGGATGAGATCGGTGGATAGGGCATTCCTGCAGAAATCCCCCAGAATGCAGAGGGTCTTATTTTACTCCAAGTTTCTTTGTGTGCTGGAAAGTTCTGCACAACCATGCTGATAATACCAACATGACCCTGGATCATTAGCTTAGAAAATAGGCCCCAGAGAAAACTTAATTGGGCAGATAAAGTACATTTTAAACAATAGCTATTTAATGCAAATGGGTGTTTTTCCACACAGTGATTCTTACAGAAGGAACACTTCCTAATAATAACTTCCACTTACTGTGGTCAAAAAATCCTAATGGCCTCTATGAATGTTGTTCCTGTACCTTTCTTCAGGGGGTAACATCTTCCTTTAATCAGTCCTGCTGGTAATTATTCAAACAGAAGCAGGTGGAATGCATGAGCATACTAAACCCATGAAGGATGAAAGGTGTGTGCAATGCATTGCAAAGCAATGTGTTACATACCTCTCTGGTCTTTAAAGGGTTAAGTCTGGCATGTGCAGTGAGCAGGGTTTGCTGTCTAACAATCCTTATAGCAACTGTAATTTCCGCCTTCATGGATATGACGTCTGGGACTGATTTGAAATGTTATCATTTCAACAAAAGAGAAAGGGCACATTTTATAGGGGCCCTTAGGGGTTTTTGTCCTTAGTAACATAAATGGGAGATTATGTTATGCCTAGGATGCTTGGAGACATTTTCAATGCCAAGCAATGCAGTAGAGACGGCTGTAGCACCCAAGGGGTTAAATAAAATGTAAATTAGAGATTACTTAGGAAATTAAAGGGATAGTAATAGCTGAATAAAGATGCAGCTCCAATTGACACACGTATAACGAAGATCATGTAGCACTGTATTTCAATAGTTTACATTTTGTTGTTCAAGAGTAATTTAATCCTAAAGTATCCCCCTCCCTCCCCTTTTACAACTACACTTAGCTGCCTCCCCTCAGATGTGGAATCCGATCTGGGACCGTACAGTACGCAGCAAGGGACAATCTTCATCCACTGAGTATAAGGAGGGTAGGATTTTCATTATACTTAATGAAGATTGTCCCTCGCTGAGCTCCATCTGGCCGGCCGGATTTTATGCTATGGATATATATATAGATGTTCAGGAAGACATTTTGCCTGCATTGTCTACATACGAAGCCCATTAGCACGGCTCCATCCCACTCCTCCAGCCAATAATTGCAATGTTTCAATCTTCCCACAAATGTAAAAGGCAGCTGACAAAGATTGATGGATGGATGCATGCATGGAGGGGCGGAACAAAGCTGTACTACAGGTCTGTGTGTTTAGAGACAATGCAGGGAGAAAACATCCAGCAGTTTCATAGTTATATACTCACATAGTGTAAAACTTTGTTTTCATTTTAAACAATGGCACTCATATATTAATAAATTAAATGCAAAGGATAGTTTACTTTAAAATCATAATTTTATTTACCTCTTGAGAACGAGACGATTCTCTGTCTCTGGTCACCGAGAGGTTAAAATGTATTCCTGAGCAGTGGTAAATTGAAGCTGATGTACTAAGGGGAGCTGGAACAATTCATTGGCAAATCAATGATATCATAAGGAAGAAATGCAAATGCTCTATGATTTAAATGGATCAGAGGGGTGTGCAATGTATTGTTTAACTATACATTGCCTAAGCCTCTGCATTCAAAGGGTTAAGTCTTTGAATGTTAGTGAGGACTCCAGTGCATTGTATTGGAGACCCTTTTAGCATTTAAGGCATTTACAGCTCAATTTAAATCAATGGTAAATAATATTTATTTGTTCCCAATGTTTAAGTCAGTTTGAAATAGAAATTGCTGAAGCCTTTTTATATGTAGTTGGGCGCAAATGTACTTTACTCTCTGCAGGGTCTATCCATAAATATGTCATCTGTTCTGGACGTCAGTAGTACAAATGGAAATGTCAGTAGCGCTGTGCAATTTATAATAATTACCAGGAAAAAAAACTCCTTTCATAATTATTCCAAGGGTCATATAAATTCTTAAAACCTGTTTTATGTTCCTCATTGGGACTGACGTGATGTACTATGAACAAAGGCAAATCCAGAGTCGTATCTTTTTCTAACACTGTGAAAAAGGTCAGATTTCTGTAAGCCTCCCACTCATTTTAAGGCCCAGTAATCCAAAGGGCATGAATTGGGTAAAAAATACAGATAATTAGAGGGGTACTCTTACCTCTGTTAAAGTATTTATCATCTTAAAGTGCTATCCCAGTTAATCTTTAATCCATTTTTTTATGTAATGCAATATAGCCCAAGATTTGCCTTTAAAAATAAGCCGGTGATGTCAGTTAAAGACAGGTCTGTACCGCAGCCTGTCAATCTTCACCTCTTCCCCTCACCAGCAGTTCCTCGTTCTCACCTCCTACTCTGACAGAGGCTTCCCCCATGTGAGCTGGAGTTCTCATTTGCATGATAAAGCTGCAATTCACATGGAGGAATCCTCTGTCATTGGAGGAGGTACTACTGAGGCACTACTGGGGAGGTGAAGAGGCAAAGATTGAAAGGCAGCTGTACAGAACTGTACCACACCCTGTCCTTAAAGGGATAGTAATACTTTGTTGTATCTTTATTTTATTTTGTAGGCATTAAAAAAACATGAAGAATGATATAAGTCTTATCTCTCAAACCTTTATGGTTTAAGAGATATTCACAAGCAAAGTATCCCCCCCCCCCCCGTTCAGTCAGATCAGAAGGGAGGTGCCCCGGTAGACTGCAGAGAGGGACAATCTTCAATTAAGATAAGGGAAAAAGCTGAAAAACTTGTCAAGGGGGGCAGGGCTTTCATTGTTTTCATATAAAGAAGATTGTCCTCGTCTGTTATCTGTCTGGTCTTACAACCAGATTCACATCTGAGAAGAGATGGCTTACACTAGGTAAAAGGGGCGGGAGGGGAAAATTTGCTTGTGAATAGCTCTTAAACCATAAAGGTTTGAGAGATAAGACTTATATCAATCTTCAGGTTTTTTTAATGCCTACAAAATAAAATAAAGTTAAAACGAAATATTACTATCTCTTTAACTGAAGTCCCCAGCTTATTTTTGAAAGGTAAAATCTCGGGGTATACTGCATTACATTAAAAAAAAAGATTAACTGAGAAACTACTTTAAGACGATAAATACTTTAACAGAGGTGAGAGTTCCCCTTTAATCCATTTCACCCAGCCCATCTGGTACCCACAGGTTAACTCAATGGGGGTTATGCATTAAGTATGGTAAAGAGGTGATAACGTGGAGATGATTTCTCCAGTGATATTCTATGGAGCTTATTCACTAAGATTTCTCCAGCTCTGGGGATCTTAGTGCATCCTATATAATAATTCGCTAAATTGTGTGTAACGCCCGACATGCGCAGTACACACTGCTGCGCGTGCGGCAGTCATGCGCAGTACAGACTGCCCGCGCCGTGGCTGATACAGAGCGCAGTGGCGTGGGCAGTCTCCACTGCGCGTGACTGCCCCGCGACCGGCTGCCAGAGGCACTGTGGCCCGTGTAACGGGCTGTTCAACTAGTATGCTGTATAACTCACTAGAGATGTTATCTCCACGTTATTATCTTATTATTACACTTTAGAACATAACCCCAAATGTGTGCCAAAAAAAAATCTCTCATACATTCCAAGGCCATGTGCTGGAAATAGAAAGGCTGATGTACTAAGACCCACTTTAATAAATCTGAGGCAAACCAACTGCAACAAAGGGGACAGATAACAATTATCTGTGATTTAAATGTTTTTTTAACCCCATTAATGCTAGAGAATACTTGTTCTTTAATGTGTTGGAGACCTCTCTATAATTCAAGGGGTTAAAAGATTTTTATTTGTCCCCTATGGTACACTTTGTTTGCCCCAGATTTCTTAAATTGAGTCTTAGTATATCAGCCTTTCTGTTTCCAGCACATGGCCTTGGAATGTATGAGATACTTTTTTGGCACATATTAAGTTAAATTGAGAGTGCCAAATGGTCTGGGTAAAAGAGTTTAAAATCTGTGCTTTTTACCCAGGTCATGCCCTTTGAGTTAACCCATGAGTGCCTTATGGATTGGGTGAAAGGGTTTAATAGCTGTGCTTTTACCCAATTCATGCCCTTTGGCTTACTGGGCCTTAAGATGAGCGAGAGACTTAGAGAAATCTGACCTTTTTCACAGTGGTAGAACGAGATCCGACTATAGTTTCAGACATGCAGCTATTTATTTTTTCATGGCATTTCTACTTACATTAACAGGGTTTTACCCTGTGACTAGGGCTTTTGACCCAGATCTCAGGGTCTCTGGGTGAAGGGCCAAATTCCCAGGTTGAGAGAGTCCAGTGGTTCTTACTATCTGATCTGCATAATTTAACTGCTCATTTAGGGTTCAATCTAATTCCCACCAGTAAAACCCACGGTAGGACAAAAATGAACCCAGAATAGTACTCACACAGTGGTACTGGCGGATTTCATCAACCTGAACCACAATGAGCTTTGGGACACAGAGTCTGACTTGTGGCCTATATTCTTTATGTTTTTTTATTCCCATAACTCATGCTAAATAGAGTGAGAAATGGGAACATCATAGGAAAAAAGCTAACACTCTGTGTTTGATATAGTGTCTAACACTGAGCATGAGATACAAACACAGTGACTCTCCTAAACAATAACACTTCCATTGGCCCTGCACTACACTTAGCATTAACAATAAAGTGGACCCATACTAGCCCTGACAGTATTCTATGTCCAACAGTAGGAACGCTTAGCTGTAATCCTGACATCATAAGGGGTCTCCTGCACCCTGGTCTTCCTCTTTAATTCATCTTCTGTAAGCTGCTGTCTTCTTCTTCTTCACCTGTCATTGTCTTCTTTGTCTTCTTTCTCCTTCTTCATCTGTTATCTTCTTCTTTCCTTTATCCGTGCTCTTCTTTATTCTTCTTCTGTAAACTTAGTGCTTCACCTGTAAAGAAAAAAAAAATAGTTATTAAAGTCAGTCTCTTATTAAAGCCACAGTGCCGCAGTGGCGGCAGCAGAAAAAAATAACAAAACCCCCTCCTCCTCTTTCCTTTTGGACCGTTGTATTAAAAAAATGTAGGTAAAGGGAAAATAATTAACTTTTTGAGTGCCAGTGGGGTATGCAACACATTGCATACCCCACTCATTGGCACTCAAAGGGTTAATCCCCCCAAAACTATCACCATACTATTGAAATAAATACTTACCTGTAATCCTGATGTCCAATGGGGTCCTCTGCACCCTGGTCTTCTTCTTCAGTTCTTCTTCTGCAGGCTTCTATCTTCTTTCTTCTTCAGTTGTCATCTTTGTTTTTCTTTTCTTCATCTGTGCTCGTCTTTCTTATTATTATTTAAACTTGCTGTTTTACCTGCAAAGAAAAAATATAGTTATTAAAATCAATCTATCTTTAAAGTTATGCTGCTGCCTCCGATGGCAGAGAAAAATGAGCAAAAACCCCCTCCTTGCACCCTTCAGGCCGTTGCCCGATCTGCACTGAGGGGAATTTGAATAGGGACTGCATTTTATATAGCCAATCCCTATTCAAATTGCTTGTCACGTTTACATTGGCTGGGGTGGGGTAACATGGCCTGCAATAACCACACCTCCCAGCCAATCAGCTTCTAGCTGGAAAGGTGACTCAACATGCTAGAAGCTGATTGGCTGGAAGGTGTGGTTATTGCAGGGCACATTCCGTTCTTTGTGTAACCGCACCTCCCAACCAATGGGAGATTGGCAAGCATTTTGAATAGGAACTGGTAATATAAAAGTCAGTTCCTATTCAACTGTTCCTCAGTGTGGATCAGGCAATGGCCCGAAAGGTGCCAGAAGGGGAGTTTTTGCTAATTTTTTCTGCCACAGCCACTGTTATTGGTGGCAGCAGCATAACACTAAGGATAGGTTGAATTTAACCCTTTGAGTGTCAGAGGGGTGAGCAACGTATTGCTCTGCAGTGTGTTGCTTACCTCTATGGCATTCAAAGGATTAATATTTTTTTTTTTCTTTACAGGTGAAACAATAAGTTTAAATAAGTAGAAGAAAGAAGAGCACAGATGAAGAAAAGAAAAAAAAAAGGAGAAGATGAAGAAGAAAGAAGATGTTAGATGTCTACAGAAGAGAAATTGAAGAAGACCAGGGTGCAGAGGACCCCACTGGACATCAGGATCACAGGTAAGTGTTTATTTTAATTGTATGGTGTTAGTTTGGGGGGATTAACCCTTTGAGTGCTAGTGGTATATGCAACGCTGTGCAATGTGTTGCATACCCCAACGGTACTCAAAGGGTTAATTACTTTTCCTTTACACACATTTTTTTTGATACTTTCGCTGTATTTATATTGGGCTTAGGGCCCCATATCAATATATCCATGGGTCACTTGTGTAGGAATCCCTACTCTGGCATTTTTTCTTATCATTTTTTGACACTTTACTTACAGGTCGGTGGTAAAGCACAAGCGTTAGGGGACTCATCGCCAAATATTTTAGCCGGTAATGTTTGCTGATAAAAGTCAGTCCCTTAACGTGTTACTAGCCACCACATGTAACTGAATTGCAAATTCAACT
Organism: Rhinophrynus dorsalis; assembly: GCA_037306005.1. NCBI lineage: Eukaryota > Metazoa > Chordata > Amphibia > Anura > Rhinophrynidae > Rhinophrynus > Rhinophrynus dorsalis. The sequence continues at coordinate 152,115,655 of CM074724.1, forward strand.
TCTAATGGATGCAGATTTAGTGCCCGAAGTACATTTTTTTCATTTGGTAGTGTGTCACAACGCAGGTAATTGCATATCTGACTGTGACTTATAAGTATTGATGGTACTTTTTGTTTAATGCTGCCTATTGAATTGAGCCCGTAGTGTCTAAATTACTGACATTTGTACCACAAAGACAGAAGTCCTATTGGTCTTGTGAGTGGTTAAGAAGTGATATCTCAGAGCTCTAGCATGTTTTATATTCCTTGAGGACTAACTGAATCACATAGTATCTAGAATCTACTTTATTCATATTGCTAAGGGGTAATATTTTAAAGATATCAGGGTGACCTAATTTCAAAAGTTACCAGGTATGTCTATAGTGTTATGCAGGTATGAAGTACATCAGCCAGGCTCAAACAGAATAACAAGGATAATTAGATGCTTAACCCCTTAGTGACCACGGTCGGACCTTAACGGCTGTCAAACATTTTTTTTTTTTTTTTTCATGACATCCGCTTGCGACGTACATGTACGTCCTCGGGCGGTAAGTGGTTAAAGAGTAAAGAGACAAAACTAATTTTTAGTCACAACTTAAAGGAGCAGTAAACTTTTTTATGAAAAAATATATATTGTAGGGATTTTCCTACTGAGTAAAATAAGGGTACTCCCACTGCTGAGAGATTTATATTTCCAGAGTTATTACAGTTTAAACCCATGTTTTTTTTACATTAGCAGTGCCCTCTAGTGGTCAAATTCTAATTAGATTTCCTGATAGAGTCTAATGGAGAGGAAAGTCAGAAAAGTCAGAGACATACAGTTCTCCATAGAATGTGATAGAAACTGCCTGTCAGTTAGAACTTCCAGGGAGTAAACACAGTAAATTCACTTCATGATTATTTAAACTGCTGTAAATTTTTAATAAAACATCTGACAGCAGTGGAAGTGACCTTGTTTTATTCAGCAGGAAATGCTCTATAAAATATGTGTTTTCATAAATAAAAGTTTACTGCTCCTTTAAAGAGATATTTTTCAATTCCAGCAAAGACAATCTGTTTGGACATAAGAAAATATTGTTATATGAGCACAGGTGGGTGTTTCAGCTAAGCCACTGGTTGAGTTGCCTATGCTTAGTCAAAAAATCTGCTTTAACCCACTTGGATTCTAGACAGGTCTCCACACTTGGCTTACCCTCTATACCCTGCAATTTCCAGGTAACCTTCTCAGATAGTGGGCATGGCAGAGATGTGACAGATGCCTTGCCCATGTGTGTCAGACAGTTACTGAAGGCTGTAAGGAGTATTACAATTTCTAATATCATTTGAATAAAGGATCTGTACTGCAGCTCAAGAACAGCAATGCAGATTGATCATGTTGCAGCTTAGAAATATACTGTAAATCATACATCACCTAGCTTTACAAACAAAAAATTATAAAGTGCAGCAATTGTAAGAGTTTAATTAACCCAAGTGTGAATTTATAGTGAAATCTATAAAAATGCATAATGCACTACTTTAATGCATAACAGAGAAAATAAAAATGTAAATGGAATGATTGGGTTGTCCTCTCAATCATGGCATCACTTATAAAAAACACAGAGGAAAGAGACTCACAGTGTATTCTGTTAACTCAGGATATATTACTACCAATAGCTTTGTACTCTCAGAATACCATGAAAAAAAATATATATTTGCAAGGGTGCTTTGGGAACTAATCACCTGGTACAGGACCTGTTAGAATACTGTCACAAATATACATACGGTTTCCTCAGTCACAATTTTTGATGATAAAATATAAAATAAAATCAGGTAGCAGTTCCTCTCAGAATGTAAAAAATATATATTAACTTTATTATCGTTTAAAAAATCCACTACAATCTCTGTGGTATGCGTTTCACAGCCAAAGATGGCTCTGAAAACCGGTACCATGGAGCCTGTAGTGTTTTTTTTAAAGAAAAATAAAGTTAAAGTGTTAGTAATGTCCCATAAATTTTTTTATAGATTTGTAGAGGGTAAAAAAAGAATCTCATTGCCACAAACCCCATCTCTCAAACCGCTATGGTTTGAGAGATATTGGCAATCAAAGTTTCCCCTTCCCTCCGATTCTCTTGATGTCCGCTATAAAGCTGACAGAAGGGGATCCGGGTCGGTTGACATAATGATGCTCTTCAACAGAGCCGGAGTCCCGTTATTAGGAAAGAACTACTTCATTGGAACGGTCTACAAAGTTTGCTTGTAAACCAGGCACACCTTGTAGACCTTTCCAATGAAGTAATTCTTTACTAATAATGGGATTTTGGCTCTGCTGCAGAGCCGCCAGCTGGTCCCCGGATTGGGATCTCCTGGTGTCAGCTAGACGCTGGCATCAGGAGAAGGGGAGGGCAGGGGGAACTTTGATTGTAAATATCTCTCAAACCATAGCGGTTTCAGAGATGGAGGTTTTTGGCAATGAGATTCTTTTTTCACCATCTACAAATCTATAAAAAAATGTTATGGGACATTACTAACACTTTAAGATATATTTTACATTCTCAGGGGAACGGCTACCTTGATTTTATTTTATTTTTAATTTATTTTTATATATATTTTTATTGAGTTCTCCTTTGGACATTATCATAACACTATCTTCCCCAAGTCTGAGAGTGGAGATTCAACCAAGAAGGAATAATTACAGATGACTTAACTCAAGCAGGGACGGGTAAAGAACCCTTCATGCTGTAATAGTTGATTACAAGCATATGCTTGATTTTAAACATTATGTGAATGTGAGTGCATATTATGCAAGTTTACTGGATTGTATGTATATATATTGGATAAGGCACTATTGTGCCCCTTTTTCTTTTTGTTCTTTTTTATACTTTGTTCTTCCACCTTGTGGACAGTTACTTGAAATGGTGCTGCCTTTATTTGTCTTATGATATCATCTAGGAGAGTTACTGCCAGAGGGAGCAGTTTTAAATAACCTGCAAGCTCATCTAGCTGATCAACATATATGTGTTGTATCAACCATTTCCCTTCTGAGTAGATTACTTGCATTGATGGTGTGGTGACAATTCTGGTTGAGTATATTACTTGAGCGCCCCCTATTTTTTTTCTTCTTTTTCTGCTTATGGAATATATAGGTTAACCCTCTGACGCCATGTGAGTTATTCACACATCAGAAGGAAAATACATCATGTACCACTTAGCCACCTTCAAAGAGACTCCTCTACTAGAACCTTCCTCCAGGTTGTTGGACTACAGTTTCTATCATTCTAAGCTGGCAAAGGGTCACAGGTTGCACACAAAAAAACAGGAATAGGGTGACCACATTTCCATTCTGCCATTCCGGGACATGTGGTCACCCTAGTCCCGCGGCTGAGGCTCCCGCTGGCGCTGACCATCTGTCTGAGGCTGACACAGAGTGAGAGTTCCCAGTTGGAACTCTGACTCTGTGTCAGCCTCAGAAAGATGGTCAGCGCCTGCGGGAACCTCAGCCGCGGGTCTCGCTTGCGGCGCCAATATAACTGCTCCATCCCAGCTGTCTCCAAAGCACCAGTCCAGCCAGCCAATGAAATGTATTTGCTATATGGTCTTCATTGGCTGGCTCAGCCAGCCAATGAGGACCATATAGCAAATACATTTCATTGGCTGGCTGGACTGGTGCATGTTGCTTCATTCCGGGACTCTTTGTTGTCCCGGTGGGGGGTGACCTAGGAAGTGGGACACAGACCCCCAATAAGGGACAGTCCCGGGCATTCCGGGAACTTTTGGTCACCCTAAGCAGGAATATTTCTCATTGCTGAGATGCTAAAACATTGATGGGCAACCTGAGGCCCTCCAGCTTTTCGGGAATTGTAGTCTTGAACAGCTGGGGGCCTCATTTTGCCCTTCCTTGTGCAAAAACATTTTTAAGATAGGGATTTTTGTCCTTGTGCATTATACCCTGTGACTCCCCGAGGGGTATCTAATGTGTGGCTTTGCACTCAAAGGGTTAAAAGGCTGCACTAATGTCACTCTTGTAAACCTTAACGCTTCAGTTGGCTTTTTTATAGGCTAAACAAAACAAGGCTAATTTGGTACTTTTGTATATTCGGAACAAAAGTGCAAGTCAATCTAGACATGTATTAATGAAAAGAAAACTGAAATGTAATTTACTAGTATTTCAAACTGGTAAAGTATTTCATGGGGCTATGGTTCGAGTCTTTATAGAAATAAGTGCAAGCATTAGTTTAAATGAGTGTGAGTTTATTGGTGTACACTGCTTTTATATTATTATCCAGTGGGAGGAAAATGTTCAGATAATAATGTGCTCTAGGCATGATTCTGTCCTGTAAAAGGAAAATGTCTTAACCCTTTGTGTCTAGAGGGATACCTAACACATTTCTTCGCAATGCATTTCATAAACCTCTGGAACTCAAAGGGTTAAAGAGATTTTAACACAACATTATAATCAACTGACCAACCATGGTCCTCAAGTGCTACCAACAGTTTATGTTTTCAGGATATCCCTGCTGGAGCATAGGTGGACTAATTAGTTAGCCATTTTATTTGGTCTACCTGTGCTCATTCAGGGATATCCTGAAAATACGGTTCACTTTGAAATTGTTGCATTTTAAATAGCCAGCGGAAGCTCACTACATTAAACATGTCGCCTGATTGAAAAGGGCGACATGACAATCTTGCGCTGCTTATCAGTGCAAGGTTCTCATGTCACCTAATTAAATGGAGCATACCTCACATTGTACTTGCACTGGCCACCGCAAACCTTAGCATACAACTGATCCGCACTGAGACACCCCACGCTCCCTGTTACACTGCTCATGTACAAGAATCAAATCTTCCTGCTTCAGGGACAACTCATCCCTTGTGTTGTCTGATCTCCCTTTCAGTGCACTTTCACTGGCCATCGCAAACCTTAGCATACCTCTGATCTGCACTGAGACACCCGGTACCTTGTAAATGGAACAGAGTTTGTCTAGGGAAGCATTTCAGAATGGCTTCGGAATGAGCTCAGCACTCCAACCACTCGGGGCAGTGTGGATAGCATTGAAAGCGGGCTACACAAGGGACGAGTTGTCCCTGAAGCAGGAAGATTTGATTCTTCTACATGAGCAGTGTAACAGGGAACGGGGTGTCTCAGTGCAGGTCAGGTATATTTTAAAGCGGAACTACCACCTTTAAGAAAGATGTGTCCAAATAATTCCTCATCTGGCGACTAGCTGCTCATTAACCCTAGTCACCAGAATTATTACCTCCTTAATGCGAATGATCCACTGCTCCGCGACTGACAGGCAGGACGGAGCACAGACATCTTTCCATAGTGACGTCTGTGCACCTGCGCTGTCAGTCCCAGCCAGCTCTAGGAGGCGTTGCTCCAAAAGGGACTGACAGCGCAGGCGTGCAGACCTTACTATGGAAAGATGTCTGCGCTCCGTCCTGCCTGTCAGTCCCGGGGCAGGGTATAATTCGCATTAAGGAGGTAATAATTCTGGCGACTAGCGCTACTGAGCAGCTAGTTGCCAGATGAGGAATTATTTGGGGACATCTTTCTTAAAGGTGGTAGTTCCACTTTAAGGTTTGCGGTGGCCAGTGCAAATACAAAGTGAGGTATGCTCCATTTAATGAGGTGACATGAGAACCTTGCACTTATAAGCAGCACGAGATTCTCATGTCTCCCTTTTCAATCAGACTATATGTTTAATGTAGTGTGCAGCCGTGCGCTATTTAAAATGCGACAAATTAAAAGGATACAGAAGATATGCACTGTTGGTAATCTTGAGGTCCAGGGTTGGCTACTCCTAATATAGCTGTTTGATTCACAACATACTATGTTTTAGACTGGGGTATCCAAGTTCGATCCTCAACAGGGCAGGATTTACTGACTTACCTTATTACACCCAGGTGAGTTAATCATTGATTTATTCATTTTGATTTGTCCACCTGATATCATACAGGGAAATCTTTAAATCCTGGACTGCTGGTTACTCTTGAACATCTAACTTGGACATCCCTGTTTTAAACAGAGATATTCTCACTTGCTTCTGTTGAATGTCTTTATCTCCCCATAATATATATATATATATATATATATATATATATATATATATATTTCAGTCACATAAGGTAAGCCTCTTTCTTATCAATCACTGTTGCTTTCACTTCTGGGAGTAGCAGCATCATAAACTTGCAGTACTCAGTGTACTGGTCCCCCCTGGGGGATTTATAAATGTGTAGTTAAGCAAAAAGAAGCATTAAAATGGCTGTAACAGTGTCTTTGATAGTTATAAAATTAAGAACCCCAGTTTAGGAGGGCTGTACACCATGTAGTACATTTTTTAATTTTTTAAATGGGGTACCGATATTTGTAAAATCGTGCAAAGTGAATTTATAAAGAAATGTTACTATTTGTGGCAATTTTGCAACAGAATTTTCGCCCACATCTTAATGCTAGGTATATGCTGTCCTTAAGCATTCCAGGCGTTAGCATCAGAGTAATAACCCCATATTTATAAAAACACCTTAAATCATTTACAAATCAGCCCTAATGTTATCTCCACTTGCCATGACTTAAGGACCATTCTTAAAAATGCACTACAAACATTTTTTTTTATAAATCTTCCTCTTTGTTCCCTGGTGTGTTGCGCCCCTGAGAGGCAGCTGATGATTGTCATTGGCTTCTTTGACTTTGCACTCACCTGTACATCCAATAGAAATAAGTCTTTAAAGGGATAGTAATACTTCATTTTATCTTTATTTTATTTTGTAGGCATTAAAAAAAACATGAAGAATGATATGTCTCTCCAATCTACCTGGGCACCTCCCTTCTGCACTGACTGAGCAGTGTTACAGCATTAAAAGGGGCTGGAGGGGGATACTTTGTCATTGAATTACTCTTGAACTACAACTCTGACAGTACTGAAATAATACTCTCCAAAGTCCAAATACTATGATGATTAATTAGAGCTGCTTTTATTATGAAACATTACTATCCCTTTAAGTTGTAACCTATACAATTAAGGTTTCACATTTATAATGCTGCCACTTCCATAGATGATAATAAATGTGATTAACTAGTAAAGCACTGAGCTTTAACATATGCTTTTCATGTTAGTTGTCTTTTAAAAGGGTTAATAATACCGCAGGGATGAAAACAATAGAACAACTGTTTTTTCCCCACAGAGATCAATTAACTTTGAGGCTCTAGTGGAGTGATTCAATGCTTCAGTCCCAGGGCACATCAAGAGGTCATTTTTTCAATATATCTCTCAGTAGGCACAAGTGGATCAATCATAATGACTGAGCCACTAATTGTTCACAGTTGATTAAGCAGGGATAACCTGAAAACTCTCTTTGTTGGTGTGCCATAAGGACTAGCATTGAGAAACACTGCTCTAGTGTGATAGTTAGACCTTAACACTTCACTAGACTGCTTTTTGGATCAGTATGAAGCATATGTAGGTCATGTGACAATCTAAAATAAAGTATTACGAGCAAGTAGAAAAAGAGAGTATAATTTGAAATCAACAAACAATAAAACTGTAACACTTTTTACAAGGCTATATCATTTTACTTGATGCCATACAAGACAGAAACAAATAAAACCTTTTTTTTCCCCAAGATATTTATCCTTTAAGTACAGTATATCTTGGAAATGTCATGACTTTTTTCCTTGTAACAACACTATAGAACATCTTCAACACTTAGCTACTATATGGTGAGCTGTTAGTAGTGTCCTTGACAGTAAAAGACAGCTCCCTGTAAATCCTGGCATGTATTCAGAAAAAAAATGTAGCGATCCCCTTCATGTTAGAATTTCTACAATATATAATACACATACTTATATGAGTTTGGAATTTAAAGGGATAGTAATACTTCGTTTTAACTTTATTTTATTTTGTAGGCATTAAAAAAACATGAAGAATGATATAAGTCTTACCTCTCAAACCTTTATGGTTTAAGAGATATTCACAAGCAAAGTATCCCCCTCCCACCCCTTTTACTGATGTCACACTGTTTAGCCAGATCAGAAGGGAGGTCCCCAGGTAGATTGCAGAGAGGGACAATCTTCAATTAAGATAAGGGAAAAACCTGAAAAGCTTGTCAAGGGGGGCGGGGATTTCATTGTTTTCATAGGAATAAGAGTGTCCCCTTCTGTTATCTGTCTGGTCTATGGACTGCATTCCACATCTGAGAAGAGATTGTTTACAGTAGGTAAAAGGGGTGGGAGGGGGAAACTTTGCTTGTGAATATCTCATAAACCATAAAGGTTTGAGAGATAAGACTTATATCATTCTTCATGTTTTTTTAATGCCTACAAAATAAAATAAAGTTAAAACGAAGTATTACTATCCCTTTAAAGCGGAAATATCACACAAATTAAAGTCACCCCCAGATAATTATGCACATAACGATAGGCATATCCATACTAGTATTATCCAGAAAAAGTTCAGCATTTTTGAGAAATCCAATTAGTTCTGCAGCGGTCAGCCAGGCATCAGCGCAGACATCTTGCCAAAGAGGCATCTGCACGTCTGTGCTGTCCATCCCAGTCTCCTCTAGGAGGAGTTGCATTGTACCTTAAGGTACAGGAAGGGACTAATGGTGCGAGCTCGCAGATGCCTCTACAGCAAACTGCTTGCCTGGCTGTCTCAGAACGAGTTGATTTCTCAGTAACACTGGACTTATTCCAGATAATACCAGTATGGATATACTTACCGTTATATGCAGAGTTATTTGGGGTAACTTTAAGCTGTGTAATAGCTACTCTTTAAAGAGTGACTTCTTTATGTGCCATAATTTGCATCTTGTCATACAGGACTCGAATTCCATTGGAAGCATTGTAGGCTTTGGATTCTTGGAAGGAGATAGTTTTTCTGATCTGTTTCTGACATGTAAATGTATATACAAGTCTTTTATGCAGCCACTGTACTCAGTACAGTGGAAGGGTTTCTGTCAGTTTACTGATCATTATAATCTTTCAGATGGTTTGGCGTACTGGGGTGACTGTACAAATGTGATTCCACCCAAATACAAGAGCTAGGATCAGTTTGCTAATCCTACGATTGCCAAATGCCCAATTACTAAAATACTTACACTGCTCCTGCCAAGGGGAGGGCAGTGGAGTAATGTAATGTCATGTATTTTTCTGTGCATGCTATGGGGCATTTGCATGGGGTTTGCTGTCATTAAAGTCATAACGGTATACACTGTAGTTATTGTATGCAGTACAGCACACTCTGGGGTGCAGCCACTAACAATGGGCGGTAACACCATTGAAGCTGCTCTGTAGGATTTATACTTTCAATCTACTGTTTTTTTTTACAACATTTTCTACCATGATTCAGTCAATTGTCTAGACTCTGACAAGAACCAAAAGGTCCAAATATCTGCTTTCGGGTATAAATTCATTTCCAACCACTTCTTTGCTGTATAACCAACTAGAACTGGCGAAGGAATACATGGATATATGGATATGGAATCTAAAAAGACAGTGTATTTTGTGACTCCTTTTGTATGATGCTGCACAGAATTCTGGGATTGCAATGGAAATGTTGAGAGTTTATGGTCTATTGCCGGATAGATTTTGCTTTAAACCTACTCTTTCAGAATCGGCACCTTTTATTTTACCATTTGTTTCCTTTTAAGCATTTGATTGACAAAGGGTTGTCCATTTAATTGCAAAGCAATTAAGTGGACACCCCTGGCACCAAAAGGGTTAAATGTTCTCTCTCTTTTCTAGCTAGCGGTTCTTTTATATTGATCAAGAATATCTCTTCTCTCTACCTTACTTGATTGCCTGTTTTCATTTTTTTTTTTGCTTTGTAGCACTGTGTATTGTATTCCTGAATCAGTTCAATGAAAGCTAAAAAAACAAAAAAATACAAAGATCTGAACGGCAAAGAAAAGATAGATTCACCTTCCATTAGGATCATAGATCAGCAAATAGTACAGAATTTAATCTTAAATATTGAGCTCTGTGCCCTTAGCTTCTTCTTTCAAACAAACCTATTAAAATGGGAAACTACCGGTACACAGTCACAAACATATTCCCATCAAACTCATACACTTGTTTGTATTTTTAGACACCTTTATATTATGCATGAAGCATGCTGATACTGAAAGCAAGGTTATACAACATATGACGAAGTTCTAATTACATAGAAAAGAAGAGTATTCAACCTTTATAAAGATGTTTATAGTAAGAAAAGGAATGAGCTAATTATTTGGCTGCATGCTGTGCTTTATTTCAATAATTATGGCCAGTGGTCTGTCTGTCTTAAAGCAGCAGTCTCTCTATCTTAGCATTAAATGCATGAATAATACTGCTATATTAGTTCTCTGAACCATGTTAAATTCAAGCCTATATGCAGTGACTCATTTAAATCCTGTAGGGAAACTCTCTTCCTCCCACCGACCTTATTCTTGTTTGAAAATGTCTTACCGGTAGTTGGACAAAAGGTGGAACTATTGTAGACATTGCTATTATCATAAAGGAATATCTACTTCATTAATTGAGATTTGCCAAATTCCCCTTTGTAAATGTTATGTTAATGTAAATGAACAAAGATTTTTAAGAGAAGAGTGAAATGGATTTAATCCTTTAAGAACCAGTGGAACGTGCAATGCATTTATATACAATAGGTTGGACACCACTCTCGTCCTTAAAGGGATAGTAATGGCTAAAATAAAGTAGATTGCCGAGTCTCCATTATTGAAAACATAACACGTTGCGCTTACATAACTTACATTGCTATAGTTGTAAAGATATTCCATGTAAAAAGATCCCCCTCCTGCCCCTTCTGGCCGCCTCCCCTTGGAGCTGCAATCCAGTCGTGGGACCGGACGGATGCGGCGAGAGACAAACGTAAGACAGTAATTATAAGGAAAACCCTGCCCTCCTTGACAAAAGTGGACAGGATTTTCCTTTGCTTACTGAAGTTTGTCCCTAGTCACTCTCCATCTGGACCACTCAAGGATGAGCGTGATGCGGCCAGAAGGGGCTGGAGGGCAGTCTTTTTACATGGAATCTCTTTGCAACTATAGCAATGTAAGTTATTAAACATAGGACAATGTGTTATGCTTACCATAATGAAGACTCATCAATCTACTTTATTTTATCCATTACTATTCCTTTAAAGTGTTAAAATAGACTTTATTATGTTAACCCCTTGAATGCCAGAGGGGCACGCTATACATTTTATCTTTCTTTTGCTTGTAATTGAGATTTTTTTATGTCATTTTTCTTCTGGCTAGACTTTTTATATTGTTAATTAATATGGACTTAATCTGTAGCTGAAAATGTCAGAATGAAAGAAACGTCTCCGCTTTCTGTCCAGGATTTGTACCATGTTGTAAAACCTGTCTTAAAGATATAGTAATGCTTCTGTTTTCCATTTACTTCTGTAGGGGGTAAAGGGGAGAGTGTGCAAGGATAGCGCTCTAAGGGCAGGGGAGGGCTTGCCTGGGGGGCAGGGGGCAATTGCCCTCTGGGCTGGTCATATGTCTGGGCTGGTAGGCCACTGCACCTCACTAAATCTCCCGGTTGCTGCTGTAAACGGAGTGACACTAGTGATACCACAGAGCTTACAATTGAAATGGAGCTACATAAATGGTACCACGGAGGTACAATCCAAATGGAGCTAAAGTAGTAGCATAAACCATTTCTCTTGTAAGCTCTATAGTATCGCTAGGTAAGCTTTACTTAAAGTGTAAGCTTTGTAGTGGCGCACTAATGTAGCCCCATTTCAACTGTAAGGTTCTGTGGTATCACGTGACTTATGTCACAACATTAAAGCCAATTTTAAAATTAACAAAAGGGAGTGGGCTGTAACAGTGGGCTGGAACTATAATAGAAATGGGCCAGTTGAATGTATTTGTCCCCCTGGACCAGAAGTTGCCAACCCTCCCTTGTCTAAGGGTGCTATGTTGTAGTTGTCATGATGAAAAAATTGGAGGATTGTGGTAACAGAAGGACAGAATATTCAGATGCAAATTCATCACGTTTCAAAATGTGTTGTAAAAACTGAAAAATGCCTGGATGATGAGCTTGATGAATAGTGCCCTAAAAATGTCTGACATCAAAATGCCTTTTATTTTTTCCTTATAATGAAAAATTTCAAAGCAAACAAAGACATACCACACCTTATCACTCCTATCTTCTAATAGTGATTAAGTTTGTCTTCTCCAAGTTTAGACCATTTTTATTTTGTCTGAAAAAAATTGTTGATCAGACAAAAAGTGACTGTAGAAAGATTTTATTTTTCTGAAAATACCTTATAACATGAATGTAGATTAAGCCACACCCACTTTTAGGCCTGCTTTTTCCAGTTGACAGAGAAGGTGGAATTGAATGCAAAAAATTAGTTATATGCCTGAGAATTGACAGACTATGGAGTAAGAACTTTTTCATTTTGATTACATACGATTTCAATTACCACAATTTTTTGAACATCTTGTACTTATTTAGTGTAATATTAGTGTATTGAATTTATTACATAAAATATGAGCACGTATAGAAACAATGTTGACACCAAAAAACATGGGCTAAAAGGAGCAGTATTAATATAAATAACAATAAAATACTGAATATAAAGTATATAAGTGCTCTAAAAATACAGTACACTTGTGTAAGATGAAATGCTGAAGCAAGTAGTAGGCTATAGCAGTGAAACACCAAAAGAAATAGAGAAGAATCAAGAAGCAATAAAATTGGAGTATGGATAGTCTGAGGGGAAAAAGAAAGTGTACTAAGGAAAATATTAACTCTAAGTATACTAATGTACTGAAGGAACCAGAGCTGAAAGATTTAGGGCTCGATTCTATTACCGGCGCTAAAACCGGCGTTACAAGAAAAACAAGTGGCGTGAATTTTGCAAACGTGTTATGTCGGTATTCTATTGCAGAACCACGGTAAAACAAAACTGGCGCTGTCTGCTTTTTTCTGACTACCGCCTACAAAAAAAGTCCAAGGAAATAGGCGTACATTTGACGACAGAAAGATCAAGATAAAAAAATCCAACAGAGTGTCCCCCCTCGACATATTAACCCCCCCTTGTAAAATTCGACTTGCAGTGCTTTTTTCACCACATTAATCTGTCAAATATTGTTCATAGTCAACAATTAACCCTTCCCCTTCCAAAGTCAACTTACAGTGCTTTTTTTCGCCACGTTAATCTGACAAATATTGTTCATAGTTGACAATTAACCCTTCCCCTTCCAAAGTCTACTTATAGTGCTTTCTTTCACCATATTCATTTGACGAATATTGTACATCCAACATTTTAACCCCCCTCCCCCTTGAAAAGTGGGCTACAGTGCTCCCATGACTTTCTTTCATCATTTGTATCTGACATTTTTCTTCTCCTATTATATTCGACATGCCCCCTTTATTAATTAACCCTTTGAGTGCCAGATGAGTACGGAACGCATCCTATATAATAATTTGCTAAATCGTGTGTAATGCCGCGACATGCGCAGTAGACACTGCTGCTCGTTCTGCAGTCATGCGCAGTAGAGACTGCCCGATCCGCTGCTGATATAGAGCTGGGCGCTCCGAAGGAGCGTCCAGCTCTGTATCAGTCGTGGGGCGGGCAGTCTCTACTGCGCGTGACTGCCCTGCGACCGGGTGGCAGTGGCACTGTGGCCCGTGTAACGGGCTGTTCAACTAGTAGAGTAATAAAAAAGTGATACCTTTTAATGGCTAAGGACAAAGAAAGTGTAAGCTTGCAAGACACCAAGGTCCATTGTTCAGGCATGGTTTAACAAATAAAGCTGAAATAGCACTGTATTTATATTTACAGAGTATGGCATACATTTGAAACAACTGAAGTCCCTTTTTGGACCTGATCTGCAGATTATCAGTGACGCTACTGGTGGTAAGTGTACCTGGTCACCTCAGATCTCCACCAAACGTCACTTTCTGAGAAGGAAGGCGTGTCAATTTCACCCCCATGGCCAAATGGAGGTGCAGAAACCACAGAGATCACAAGCCTTTCAAGCGTGCCTCATCGCAAAATCCAGACAAACCCAGCAGCCCAAGAAGTCAGCTACAAAGACTATGTGTGACAAGCACTCGTGTGCATGACTCACAGAATCCTAGTCTGTTGTTTTCTGTAGAGGGTCATCTCCACTTTTTTTGAGATGCCTGGGTGTCCTTAGTAGACGGCCAGTGGTTTTTGTGGGTTATCTCAGAAGGATACTGCATAGATTTCAATTCCCTTTCTCCTTATCGTTCCTTTTTGTAAATAATTGTGAAAGAGCCAGATAAGGCAAGGCTGTTCCAGGAGGCAGTGGACTCACTGGTGGAAAAACAGGTTTGGGCACCAGTCCCAGCCCCAGAATGCTCTTCGGGTTTTTATTTTAAACTGTTTGTGGTCCTAAAGAAGAATGGCGACTGCCGCCCCATTCTGGACCTAAAATTCCTCAACAAATATGTAGTCGCTATATGTTTCTAGATGGCATATTTGCATTCTTTCATTGCAGCAATGTGCCCAGAGGAGCATCTGGCCTCTTTGGATCTTCAGGATGCATACTTACATGCCCCATTCACCCAAATAGCCAATGTTACCTGCATTTTGCTTGTTTGCTCCAGTCATTACCAGTTCAAGGTGCTGCCATCTGGCCTGGCTTCAGTGCCACCCTTCTTCACAAGGATCATTGCTGCCCTGGTGATCTTCATCCACACTCAGGGCATCTCTCTGATGTTATACCTGGATGACCTCCTTATCAAGGGTCCTTCAGAAGAACTCCTGGCTCATCATTCTCAGATCTCCATATGTTACATGTGGTGCATTGCCTTATCACAAGGCTGACTCTCTGTTTGTCATTCCTGATGATCCCAGAGCAGGTCAGGCTGCTTCCAAGGTCACCATTGCCTTGTATCAAGGCTACCATAAGCCAGGCATATGAAATCCTGAAGAAACCTGTTCCCTTTAAGATAACAGTGCACTCCACCTGATCTGTGGGTGCTTCTTGGGCCTATAAAAACCAGGCCTCAGCTGAACAGCTTTGCAAGGCTGTGATTTGGTCCTTCTTGCATACCTTCTCCAAACTGTACCATGTCAATGTCTTGGCATCACCTGAGGCCAAATTTGGCCAGAAGGTCCTGCAGGTAGTTCTGCCTGTTTAAGGAACCTGCACACTTTTACTGTTCTATATTGGATGCAAGAGAAAATAGGATTTTAGTGTACTTACCTGTTAAATCCTTTTCTCTTTAGTCCAAATGGAACACAGGTCTCACACCCAGAGAAAGGGACCTTCGTGGTACTGTTTTCCTGGGTGGTGGAGACTTCTTAGTCTTTCTCTCAAAAGATTTTCTTCTTCTCATCCCTGCTTACTTCTCTTTGTGTGGCTTCGGTCACATGAATTCTAGGAGTTAATGGCCGAAGAGGTTGAGCTGGTGTAGGGAGGGAGCCTCCACCCCAAAGACTCTTTCTGTTGTGATGTGTCCTGCCCTCCAGGAGGAGGGACTTCACCCAATGTTACCTGTGCTCCATAGGGACTAAAGAGAAAATGATTTAACAGGTAAGAACACTAAAATCCTATTGTCCTTGTTCCGATAATTTTTATTCTAAGCCAATGCATAATATTTCATATCTATATGGACTGGATGTTTACTAAGTTAATTGTCCCCCACTGTGTATAATTTGTTTCAAATGTATGTCATACTCTTTAAATATAAATTCAGTGCTATTCCAGCTTTATTTGTTAATCCATGCATAACTGTCCTGAAAGCTTGCACTTTCTGTGTCCTTAGTTAGCCATTAAAAGTGTCATTTTTGTATCACTCTTCTGAGTTTTTTGCTACAAAAGTACTTTGACTCCCATCTACTCTACTGGCTAACCCAATACCACATTTTTTCCTGGATAATAAAGAAGAACAGAAAGCCAAAAGCAATGGAGCGGAAAAGAAAATCTGTAAGTAGTGGAGAGGAAAACAAAATCATAAAATGAAGATGTCAAGGAGTAGATAAAAGTAGCTGTAAGAGACTGCTTTGATGGACACTAATGATACAGCATAAAATGAATATCCAAAATAACACACACGTAGTAGTAGTAGATGGATGCTTACAAGACATCATGGCAGAGATACACTAAAGGCCATATGTTCAAAGGGATAAAGACAAAAAATGTTGTATGAAATACAAAAATAAGTAATTGTGTGCATGAACAGCATATTTTCTTTACGGTATACTACAATAAACTAGTAATGTCCGTTGTGTACGACACAACTCCAGAATTACCAGTAAAAGGGGCGGGGAAAGGGCACGGCTAAACTATTCTCAAGTGTCGTATAGAGGAAAAGAAAATTAGTCGTAACTAACGACAAAAAATGTCTTACAAAAGACAAAATTTGTATGTTAACAAAAAAATGGAGGGAATGTAAAGTTCTGAATGTGAGAATTTTTGTTGTTAGTTAAGACATTTTTTGTCTTTACATACGACAATTTCAGTCAGGACAAACGACATATTTCCAATCACAACCAACACTCTCTGAAAATATTAAAGGGATAGTAATACTTCGTTTTAACTTTATTTTATTTTGTAGGCATTAAAATAACATGAAGAATGATATTTCTTATCTCTCAAACCTTTATGGTTTAAGAGATATTCACAAGCAAAGTTTCCCCTCCCCGCCCCTTTTGCCTTGTGTAAGCCATCTCTTCTCAGATGTGGAATGCAGTCCATAGACTGGACAGATAACAGCAGGGGACAGTCTTCTTTATATGAAAACAATGAAAGTCCTGCCCCCCTTGACAAGTTTTTCAGGTTTTTCCCTTATCTTAATTGAAGATTATCCCTCTGTGCAATCTATCTGGGCACCTCCCTTCTGCTTTAGCTGAGGAGTGTTACATAAGTAAAAGGGGCGGGAGGGGGACATTTTGTCATTGAATTACTCCTGAACTACAACTCTGACAGAACTGAAATAACACTCTCCAAAGTCCAAATACTATGATGATTAATTAGAGCTGCTTTTATTATGAAGCATTACTATCCCTTTAATGATCCCAACGACACTGTACTTTGATAAGTCGTTACAAATGACAAAAGCTTTTTCGCTACTTCTTTGAACATATGGCCCTATGGTGTGATAAAGTAAAGATAATGTATCCAGTAATATCACTTCTACAAATCCTGTCTAATACTATGGAGAGCCAATGTATTAAGATTTCTTCAATTTAAAGGATCTTTGTGCATGGGCTCCATAGAACAACATAGCAAATGTAGAAGTTATGTCACTGGAGAAGTCCTCTCCATTTTATCACCTCTTTATCACAACTTAGTGCATAATCTCCTCAGTATAAATTACTTTTAAGGCTTAGCAATGTCCTGAACACAAGTCAGGGTGGCATCTTTCTTGGTGCCAGTGTAAAGTTCACATGGTATCAAAGTACAGCTACACACAAACTGCTGGAGCTTTAACAGAGCTCTGTTCTTTGCTGCAATGCTAAGGGTCTCTCAAGCAATGGGAAGGCTGTAGTCTCCATTTCTTTTGCTGAGGACTCTCATACACTGAAATAGTGTATTGTCTATTTTTCATCCCATCTATACCACTACATTTCTGTTATTTTGGATATCTGTATTTTTCCCCACAATTAACAGATCATCTCTTACATACTGTTGCTTTTGACTTTCTGAGCTTCTCTTTGTTTTCTATACTTGCATGTACCGACCGGCTGAGTCAATGACAAAGTAAATTTTCTGTACGTTGCCTTTGTCAGTGTTCTTTGCCTCCCACTTCCTTACTGTCATAGTGAGGGAGAGAGAAGCAGAGAATAGACATAAAATAAAATAAAACTGGCCAAAGATGGGGACAGTTTCAGTTGCTGGAGGCAGGATTAAGTATATGTCACATTATGATCTATGGACACCTCTTTGTTTAACCCAATAAATTATTTAGAGCAATCCCAAAGTATTTTATTTAGACAACCTAATGTATAAGCACATATACAGAAGCTTAAGCAAAGACTGATATGAGTTGTATTTTGTAGAGCAATGTAATACACTTATATACACACCACACAGTCTGATCTCCTAAATTTTAAAAAGAGGATGGGAAAGAGGGACATTGGGATTTTCACCCCAGTGGGACAGTACCCCCATCACCGAAACTGGACAAGTATAGATGACCCGTTCAAATCTTTCATCCAATCTCCATAAAAAAATTATCTAATTGAGCACAAATTATCACAGGAGAACTGATAAAATGTTGTCTTTTTATTTACAATTTTCTTTATTATTAACAAATAAAATAGTGGGTTAATCATATAAATGTAGTATCAAAAGAAAGCCCTACATGTGCTTAAAATGGTATATCATTTTTGTGGGTGTACCTAAGGAATTAGAGGGAAAAAGATGGTTGAACAAAGACATACTCAAAAAAGATCAAAAGGCGCGTTACGGTTACTAAAGGACCACAGAGCATTTTTGTTTTTTTATTCGTATTCCGGACTCCCCGAATGGCGTGCAACTGCAGGGGAAGCCCGGAATTCCATAACGGTCATAGTACGCCATGGGTCATTAAGTCAGATCTACCCATGACGTACTAGGACCGTCAAGGGTCGTTAAGAGGCCTCGAGCACATACGGCCGGCACTTAAGAACCACAGACCTTTTTTTTTTTTTCCGTCTTCCGGTTCCGGGCTCCCCAAACAGCGTGCAACCGCGGGGGGAGGCCAGAATTCCATGACAGTCATAGCACGTTATGGGTCGTTAACGCAAACCAACCCATGATGTGCCATGACCCTCAAAGGTCGTTAAGGGTTTAAGTGCAAACCAGCCCTGATCCGCAAAGTCGTTAATGGGTTAAGCATTAACATTGTTTCTATACTTGTTCACATTTTATATAGTAAATTCAGTAAATAAAGAAAATACTAGGGTTGCACCAATACTGGTATTGGTGTCAGTGCCGATACCGACATTTGCCCAACTACTCGTGCAAATGTGGCCGATGCCAGCACCGATACCCTGTGTCAGGGTCGGTGCTACAGAGAGGGAGCCCGGGGAGCTGCTCACAATGCTCCCCGGGCACCTCTCTCCCTCCTGCAGCGTCAGAGCATTGCCGCGGGTTACCATGGCAACGCTCCAACGCTGACCTCTGCCAGGGCTCGTGAGAGAACAGCAAGCACCCAGCAGAGGAGGAAATTACAGCTAGTAGCTGGAGGGTAAGGCAGGCAGAAGCTGCAGCTTGGCATAGACTGGACAAGCTGTAAACTTCTTTTCAGCTTTCCAGGAAGACCCTGGCACAATCTCATTGTTACTTCTTTTGCAGAAAGACATGGCTTCAGCCCCATTGCCATGCATCAGCCCCATTGAGAGCACCCCCATCTCCCACTCAGCCCCCCTACTTCTCTCACTCAGTTCTCCCCAGCCCCCCACTTCTCCAATTCAGTTCCCCTCAGCCCCCCACTTCTCCCATTCAGTTCCCCTCAGCCCCCCCCCCATCTCCCACTCAGTTCCACTGCTCCCTCTCACCATCCCTTGGAACTGTCAAATGGCATTGCAAAAAAAGGATCGGTGAGTACTTGGAGAAAGTATCAGTACTCATACTCAGTCTTAAAAAAATAGTATCGGAGCATCCCTTGAAAATACAACCCTTAACCCCTTAATGACCGGGGTATCAGCGCAGCAACGCGACTCAATGTCCGCAGAGCTTTATTTTATTTTTTTTTTCCGGTTCCGGACTCCCCGAACGGCGTGCAGCCGCGGGGGAGCCCGGAACTCCATGACGGTCATAGTACGTCATGGCTCGTTCAGTCAGATCGACCCTTGACGTACTATGACCGTCAAGGGTCGTTAAGGGGTTAAGGGCAGAATGCAAAAAAGTGTGCAATCTCTATTTACGGTGCACTTTTGATGGCAATATTATTAGAACCAAAATGTTACTGAATTGCTTGTGTTTTTTTTCTGAATTAGCGAACATTTGCTCATTTTTTAGCTACTTTGTTTCACGAAGTGGCCGTAGCTAGAATATCCACCATTTTATCTGAAGATTAGCAAATTATGTAATTCAGCAAAGCAATTAGCAACATTTTCATCCATCTGTCTTACTTTCCCATTAATTTAGGATCATGTGCTAATTTAGCACATATATGAATGGCTTTCAAAAGATAGTAAATGCTCTGTATTCTTGAATTGTACCCTTGGAGTGCTATTGTTGTGCGCTGTCTCCTTTTTACCCCTTATTGTTTTACATGTTTATGAAACTGAGACGGGGCAGAATACAAAAAAGTGGCACATTCTATATTTTTTGAAAACTATAAATGTATGCACTATTCGCTATTGCTAATCTTTTGAGATAAGAAACATACTGAAACTTTGATGCTGAATAGAACGTGCTCCTAACAGCAAAGTTAGTGAATGCCCTTAAATGAATGGCAGTTAGTGCATGCACTTAAATGAATGGCAGTTAGTGCATGCGCTTAAATGAATGGCGAAGTTAGTGAATGTGCCTAAATTAACAGCAAAGATATCCAGATGTATAAAAATACATGCTAATTGCTTTGCTGAATTAGCTGCAAACGTTCCTCCTCTCACAAAAGGTGGCATTTTAACCACACCCACTTTTTGAAAAGCATTCACGAAAGAAAGCACAATCTTTTGCTAATTGTAAAAAAAAATTGGATTTCAGGAATATTTTGGTGCTAATCATTTTTACATCAAAAGTACACTGTAATTAGTGATTGTGAACATTTCTTGAATTCAGCCCCTTGTTTAAAGGGATAGTAATACTTTGTTTTATCTTTATTTTATTTTGTAGGCATTAAAAAACATGAAGAACAATATAAGTCTTATCTCTCAAACCTTTATGGTTTGAGAGATATTCACAAGCAAAGTTCCCCTCCTGCCCCTTTTACCTAGTATAAGTCATCTCTTCTGATATGTGGAATCCAGTCCATAGACCAGACAGATAACAGCAGGGGACAGTCTTCTTCCTATGAG
Organism: Rhinophrynus dorsalis; assembly: GCA_037306005.1. Lineage (NCBI taxonomy): Eukaryota > Metazoa > Chordata > Amphibia > Anura > Rhinophrynidae > Rhinophrynus > Rhinophrynus dorsalis. Next base: position 152,136,554 of record CM074724.1, read on the forward strand.
AACAATGAAAGCCCTGCCCCCCTTGACAAGTTTTTCAGGTTTTTCCCTTATCTTAATTGGATTGTCCCTCTCTGCAATCTACCTGGACATCTCCCTTCTGCTCTGGCTGAGCAGTGTTACATCAGTAAAAGGGGCGGGAGGTGGATACTTTGTCATTGAATTACTCTTGAACTACAACTCTGATAGAATTGAAATAACACTCTCCAAAGTCCAAATACTATGATGATTAATTAGAGCTGCTTTTATTATGAAACATTACTATCCCTTTAAGTGAAGCAGTACTTGCAAGCACTCTGATACAGTGGCTATAAGCAGGGGTACCTATTCATTATTAGAATATGCGTTGTATTGTATTTTTGTTTGTATTTTTTTATACATTTGCCCATATTGTCTGGGTATTCCGTCTTGTTTTCTGAAATAAAGTGATATACGTGCAGGTGGATTTACTGTTAAACATCCATTTACTTCTTACAGCAAAGCAGCATTTAGACTGGAAGACCAGCAATTAGTAGGTTGTGTAATTGTCCCAACAGCTGGAAATCAAGAATCTCACTATAAAGCTTCTGAATTATTGCTTAACCAATAATACCAAAATGTATTTAAAGGGGAACTTTCACATCAGGGCATTTTTTTACCAACTCATTAAACAGTTAAACAGTGCTGGTAAAGGTGCTTTTTTATTTTTACATACTTAATAAGATATTTGATGTCCAAGCCGCGCACTCCCGCATTGCACAGCTCTCAGGACAGTTTCATTCTCCTCCCAGCTTCCCCTGGGAGCGCGGTCACGCTTCACTTCGGTGTGCTGTGAACGGCTCCTAACATTACAACAAGAAGCGATTAGCATTATACTGAGGTGAATGGAGGGAGGTGAATGAAACTGTTCTTAGAGCTGTGCCACAGATACCATGCCGCAGAATGCGGAAGTGCGCGGCTTGGACATCAAATATCTTACTAAGTATGTAAAAAAAAAAAAAAAAAGAAGCACCTTTCCCAACACTGTTTAACTGTTTAATGAGTTGGTAAAAAATGTTCTGAGGTGAAAGTTCCCCTTTAATGCATTGGATACCCCTCTGGCAGTCTAAAGTTAAGCAGGCTCATGAAAGGACTTCATATCATATATTGGCTGAGGTTTTTTTACTTTGCTTATATTTTACCTTTGTATTCTTTTTTTCTTGTGTCTGATTGAATTACATTTCATGCCTATACATATTAACTCTTTGAGTGCCAAAAAAAAGGTATCCAATGCATTGCTTCGCAATGTGATGGACACTTCCCTGGCACACTAAGAGTTAAAAGTTGATATATTCTACTTTCACTGTCAGGGAAGATTCCTGCACAACACGTAGTCACTTGTTGTTCTGTAGCACAGACTATGTGCTCAGAGACACAGATGGCATAGCCTGCTTGACATTGAGAGATGGCAAATGACAGGCAGGGCATAGGGTAGCAGGTGCCACGGATGCTCTGGGCTGTTGAGAAAGGAAATAAGTAAATGATGCTTTCTGAATGTACTATTAAATACTCATCTGTCTCCGTTTTGCTCACTATTAAACGCATGATACTGTTCTATTATATGCATCAATACCCAGGTGTATGTATGTCTATAGGCACACACTGATTAGACATTTGCAATATACCCTATTATTGTAATTGATAATTACTATTTTAGTATTAACCCATTGGATGTTAGAGAGATGCTTTCAAAGCATTGCTTTGTAATTGGTTGGCAATAAATCTAACATCCAAAGGGATTAGATATTCTAATTGTTATGAATTATGTATTGCTACTGAAAGTGAAATAAATTATAGATGTTTAATTTTTAATATTTAAAGGTACATACATTTCATGCCTCTATTTATGTATTATACAAAGTAGAAGTAAATAGGAAGTAAGGTAAATCACGTAGTGCTGGAATATCAACGGCAATCTAGTTGAGTGATGGATAGTAATCATTTTCCTCTAAGGAAGGCCACAATGGCTAGGGTTCTGACCATATGAAATGTTAAGATTATAAAACACGGCCATTTGCATTTTCTGAAAACAAATTATGATTTTGTTTAGACCTCATAAGATAGGAAGTCAGCTCGTAAATAGAGTTATTTTATTCATTTATTTATGCTTTATAAAATCACTTCTAGTTTGTTAGTTTTCATAGATACACAGACAAAAGGGGGTAAGGCAGCAAACAAACTCCAAGTGTGAGATGTTCAAAAAGACGTCATAATGAAAAAATTGCCTGATCATGAGTTGGTGGTAAAAGAAGGACAATATTTTCAGAAGTAAATCCGTCACTTTTGAAAATGCGTCTAAAGAATTAAAAGTGACAGTAAGAAGATCTTTATGGATATTGCCTTTAAAAAAAATTTTGATGTTAAAATTGTTTTTGATTTTGTCTTTGAAATGGAAATTTTCAAAGAACGACATTTTTTATCTTTGAAAAGACAAATTGCTTCTCACTCCTACTAACAGTACTTTGTCTTCTCCAAGATTAGACCATTTTTGTTTTGTCGGGGAATATCATGTTAATGAGTCAAAAAAGTGACGTTGAAATGAATATTTTTTTCTGAAAATACCTTACAATATGATGGTAGATTAAACCACGTCCACTTTTGAGACAACTTTTTTCCTTTGACGGAGGTGGCAGAATTGGATACAAAAAGTGACGGAAACATGTTTGAGAATTGACGGACCATGGAGTAAGAACTTTTTTATTCTGATTACAGGCAATTTCAGTTACCACCACTTTCTGAACATCTCGCCCCAAGTGTATTATTGTATAAGCTCACACCCACACTGTAAAATGCACTTACAGTATATAAATGTAAATCAGGTACATCACAGATCATATGTAGCTATGAAGGCGGGTCCCATGTTTCACATCTATGATGATTCTTTAGTAGCCCTAGACACAGATGTTAGATAGAACTGAGAAAAAGGGCAGGGGTGAAAAAAAGCACAAATGCACCTAGTGCATCAATACAATAAAATATTGCTCACAACATGTGAGTAAGTGCACTTATAAGATTCAAGAGCAGTATAGGAACATCAGCATGTAGCATCCACATCAGATCTAAGTAGACATGGGACACAGGAAACCACCAGTAAGAAGTACCTCCCACCCAACCAGTTTTAAAATTGTGAATCTCTTTCTCAAGGGTTATAAAGAGGTGTCTCTCTCTCCCTTTTATTCCTATATAAGTAAGGGAAACCACTCCTTCTCAGTTGTTATTAACACAATATGAGCTTTACATTAATTTGTATAACTAACCATACATTCAGTGAATTATGTTATAAATAGCTAGATAATGATCAAATTGTTATAATTCTAAAATTATGGTATCTAAAACATACAATCAAGATCAACAATTGCATAAAATGCAAAAACAAATAAGAGCATCACATTATTTTCCATATACAAAAACTCTCCAATAATCTTGTGCAATATTTTATATATAAAAGTCACTAAATTTAAATAGATAAAAATGCCAGAGATTTGATCCAATGATAGATACATAAAGGAACACATTCTGATTTAACGGATCACAAAGTCTTTGTGTGATAGCTCCTGCCGAGATAGCTCACCAGACAAGGAAATTAAACCATCAAGTAAACACTTGTTTGATTCCCCTCCAAAACCACAGAGCATACTAATACCTCAGCCCTGTCCCACAGAACCACACATGCTGACCCCTAGACTTGTCTCACTGCACTGTTATAGCCAGAAACATACATACTGAGTCTAATCCCCTCCAGGAACCAGCAAAGTTGCAGAAGGACATTTCTTGGTTTTACTGAAAAGGAGAACATTTTAAAGGCTTTCTATGTTCAGTGATTTTTGCAGAAAAAGTGGCAAATTGCCAGCGTTCTGCAGAAATTCCAGTGGGAAATCAATAGGACTCTTTGTCCACCCCAGTGCTAATGACCACTGGCTTCAATTGTATGCCATATTAAATTGCAAATTTTAAATATAGATTGCATCTGCCCCTACCTCCCTCTTTGACCATTCTCACCAGGGCTTTGTGCCAGAAGACCCATTCACTACTCCTATCATCTTCCTGTTTTCCTCTCTCCTTCTATCACTCTCTCTTTCAGTCTTCTTTCTTTATCTCTTTCTCTTATTTTCTTCTTCCTTCCTTCCCTCCATATTTTCTCCTCCTTACCTCCATTGCAGTGATTTGCAGGGGGCCTTCAGCATTTTGTGTCATACCACTGGTATGCTGCCTATATATCCATCAATATGTAACTGTTTGTACTGAAAGCTTATTCCTCTACTGTGTGTGTAACAGCATGTTCTCTATAGAGAGAGGGTGGAAAGTGCAGCAAGTATGCATACAGGTGGGAACAAGCACTATCAATATGTAAATGTGCAGAAAAAGGATGGGAAAGGTATACAGAGGGGGTTAACTATATTGAAACCAAGTGATCGTTAGTAAAAACAAATTAGAAGGATTTTTTAATATTTTTATATAATGCATCTTTAAAGAATGAGTCTAGAGATTTTTAATTATGCTTGATAATGCAGCATACACGCAAGCTGATTCCCAAGGGCCCACAACATATGCCCTTGTTATCTCATACTCAAAACACCTTTCATTCTCCCTACTCACGCCCTCACACACAATGACCCCATACCATTTTACTTCATGACATACTAACTCCTATCCACACTTTCCTCTCACTCACAAATCACCTTGTAAAGTCCATGTTGTAGTTTTCACACTGCATTCCACATTCCATTCTCTACATTTCACAGTGACTGCCTTCCATACTCCACACTCTCCTTTTACAATTATCGCCTTACACAATCCCTCTTCACTTCACAAACTGATACTTTTATACCATTTTGTACCCTTGCTCACCGCACACATATTTGTAGGTGCTATTTTTTTCCTCCATGGGCAGCTTCCACAGTTCATACTTACAGAAGCAGGTAGTAGAGGGTGAAGATGAATGCAGCTGCTGTGTAATGGCAAACATTAGACCCAGTTGGAAGGAGCTCAATACAAATGTATCAGCTTTCACTAAAGTGGACATTTTTTTGTCCTGAGGTTTATACAGTATGCTGTGATTTTTAATCTGCTTCAACACAAGCACAACAAGTGTGAATCCTTTAAAATAAATGTCTGCACTGCATATAAATTGGAGATACTGCAGTTGTTCACTATTCAGCAGGGATGTAGCCACATACTTAAGGAATAACAGCTAAATTTCCAGTGTCATTCACTGTTGTCTATTAATCCACTTAATTGTGTGACTGGTCAAAAAAATCATTGCTTTAATTATAACAATGGTACACAGAAGTAGTGGCAACTTGAATTTCTGCTTTTGAGGGTTTTTTTAACTTGGTTGGGCCATTTTGTTTGTGAAGGGTCATTCAGTTGTTTTATTTTGTTTTAGATCCAAACTAGACAGAGCATAAACAAGAAGGATGTTTCATTCCTTTTAGAAGCACAGAGGACGTGCCATGGACAAATGGACAATGAGGGGCTTATATATATACAATACAATATAAGAAAAGGATGGGAGGTGATAGAGGCAAAAAACTGCTTCAAAGAGAGGAGAAGTAGATCCACCTCCTGGACACACTTCACCCCAAGAGGTTGAACGAAAGAGCACATCTCACTTGTTTCCTATAAGGAACATTACTGGCTCCATAAACATCAGATGAGCCCTACCTCTTATGTCTACCCCTTTGGCAATATCTTAAAGGAAATGCAAAATCTCTTATGTCAAGGTCTGAAGCTCTCCAGGTTCTGATGGGCATAGAACCCCAACTAGTGGGGTGTTGTTTTAAACATCAGACCATAATGGGACTTGCTTTACTGACCTGTTAGGATATTTCAAGATCCCTGTTGCATTTATGTAGACAACTAACGCAATGGGAAATTTTTGTTACCAGTGGTATGTTGGGTGTATCACATATACTGTTCACAGCTTGTGTGGTTTACTATTTATACTGTGAGTAGATTGGTTTCTCTACTAGGTAAGATCACCCTCTTCCACTCTCTCATTTACCAATTATAGGCACAGAGTGGGTGTCAAGATATCTGGGGACTTTTGGAGCTCATTAGCATGCTATATTTGGATTGATTGTCTAGACCAGTGTTTCTCAACTCCTGTCCTCAGGCCAGGACTTAGGGATTTATCTGCTAGAGCACAGATGTGGTGATCAGAGGCTCATTCACATTGATTAACTCACCTGTGCTCTAACAAGGAAATCATCAAATCCTGGCCTGTTAGTGGGTCCTGAGGACAGGAGTTGAGAAACACTGGTCTATGTTTCTCCATGATTCTCATCTAGGCTTTCAAACTGCCAGTGCACTGTGTGAAACACATATGTAGTAGATAAGAGCAGCAATGGAGATAGGAGATAGGTCTCCAGTGCATCGCACATTAAGCCTCATATGGCATTGAACTTTCTGGGACTTCTATTGATTGACACACGCATCACTACACACGTCCTGACCAATGAGGTAGCGCTGCTTATTGTTACTGAGATGAGTTCAGCGAACCCTGCGGTGTAGGCAATAACCAGTCAATGTTTAGCTCTACCATGGGTAGGACATGACGCTCATTATATCTTTATTTATTACCATGATTCCATGGAAATGCTCACACATGACGACCCTTTACCTAGAAGATCCTAATGTCCAATGAGGTACGTCCTCCCCCTGCTGCCCTATCAGCGGCGGAAAGGTGATGACGTCATCAGCGACATGGGGAACACTAGAGTGAATTAGGGTATTTAACACATGGTATTTGCTTTGAAGATTGTCTTGAGAAAGGTCCATGAATAGGACCGAAACGTTGACCATTATTGTTGGCCTTTTCATCCAATAAATATCGTTATTGTAAAGTCCCACGGGTGCTGCCTCATCCTTTTCTTATCTTGTACATACTAATAGGGATTGTGCACCTGGGCATGAATATAATTTGGAGTGAGTGCTCTCAAATTTGTACATATATATATATATATATATATATATATATATATATATATATATTTTTTTTTTTTTTTTTTTTTTTTTTTTTTTTTTTTTATGTTCGTCCGGTGGTGTAGAGGCCAAATGAATGAGTACTGCAATATGTAATAATTCTATGTACAAGCTTTTGAGGGTGACACTCCCTGTGAAAAACCTGTCTATTTAATTGAATGTCAGTCCAATAAAAAGGTATTAGTACATTCTGCAACACAGTACTTTGAAAAAGATTTAGGCAGTTGTGAAAAAATGCTGTAAAGTAAGAATGCTTTTAAAAATAAACATGTTAATAGTTTATTTTTATCAATTAACAAAATGCAAAGTGAGTGAACAGAAGAAACATCTAAATCTAATAAATATTTGGTGTGACCACTCTTTGCTTTCAAAACAGCATTAATTCCTCTAGGTACACTTGCACAAAGTCACGGATTTTGTAGGCATATAGACAGGTGTATGTTTAAACAGTTATACCAAACAGGTGCTAAAGATCATTAATTTAATATGTAGGTTGAAGCACAATAATTAACTGAAACAGAAACAGCTGTGTAAGATCAATAAAACTGGGTGAGGAATAGCCAAACTCAGCTAACAGGGTGAGGTTGCTGAAGACAGTTTAATGTCAAAAGTCATACATAGTGGCAATACTGAGCACAGCAACTAGATACAAGGTAGTTATACTGCATCAGTAAGGTCTCTCCCAGGCAGAAATTTCAAGGCAGACAGAAGTTTCCAGATATACTGTCCAAGTGCTTTTGAAGAAGCACAAAGAAACGGGCAACTTTGAGGACCATAGACGCAGTGGTCGGCCAAGGAGACTTAGTGCAGCAGATGAAAGACACATCATGCTTACTTCCCTTTGCAATCGGACAATATCCAGCAGTGCTATTAGCTCAGAATTGGCAGAAAACAGTGGGACCCTGGTATACCCATCTACTGTCCAGAGAAGTCTGGCCAGAAGTGGACTTCGTGGAAGACTTGCAGCCAAAAAGCCATACCTCTGATGCGGAAACAAGGCCAAGCAACTGAACTATGCACGAAAACACAGAAACTGGGGTGTAGAAAAATGGCAGCAGGTGCTCTGGACTGATGAGTCAAAATTTTAAATATTTGGCTGTATCAGAGGGCAGTTTGTTCACCGAAGGGCTGGTGAGTAGTACAAGAATGGGTGTCTGCAGGCAACAGTGAAGCATTGTGAAGGTTCCTTTCAAGTGTGGATCTGCATATATGCAAATGGAGTTGGGGATTTGGTCAGAATTAATGGTCTCCTCAATGCTGAGAAGTACAGGCAGTACTTATCCATCATGTAGTAACATCAGTGAGGCATCTGATTGGCCCAAAATTTATTCTGCAGCATGACAATGACCCCAAACATACAGCCAAAGTCATTAAGAACTATCTTGAGCATAAAGAAGAACAAGGCGTCCTGGAAGTGATGGTAAGGCCCCAACAGAGCCCTGATCTCAACATCATTGAGTCTGTCTGGGATTACATGAAGAGAGAGAAGCAACTGAGGCTGCTTAAATCCACAGAAGAACTGTGGTTAGTTCTCCAAGATGTTTGGAATAACCTACCTGCGAAGTTCCTTAACAAACTGTGTGCAAGTGTACCTAGAGCAGCGGTTCTCAACCTTTCTTGTGCCGCAACCCTTTGATAAAATTTCCCAAGTTGTGGCGACCCCTAACAGTAAGATTATTTTTGTTGCTCCTTCATCGCTGTAATTTTGCTACTGTTATGAATCGAAATATAAATATCTGATGGTTTTAGGCGACCCCTGGCAAATAGTCATTCGACCCCTGAAGGGGTCCCGACCCACAGGTTGAGAACCATTGACCTAGAGGAATTGGTGCTGTTTTTAAGGCAAAGGGTGGTCATACCAAATATTAATTTCATTTAGATTTTCTTCTGTTCACTCACTATCATTTTTTTTAATTGATAAAATAAACTTTTAACATGTCTTTTTGAAAATATTCTTATTTTACAGCATTTTTTCACACCTGCCTAAGACTTTTTCACAGTACGGTGTATATATATATATATATATATATCTATATATATATATATATATATGTACATATATCAAATGATAAACATGATTAATACATTCTTCGAAAAGCATATGTAGCTCTAATGCTCCTTGCAATCTTTTTAAGTTTTATTATATTATTCCTTTCTTTCATCTGGTTTCTTTGTGATAAAAAAGGAAACACAATATTACAGGCAGGTTTTCAAATAAACGATTAACATTTTCAACATTTCTGATCAAGCCTTTCCTTTTCACTGAGTCTACTAATGCAGAGGCAATAGAAATGGGTAAACTGGCAGCCATTACCATTATCATTCTGATCGCTGCTGTCCTGGTGATGTGATGCATTGAATAAAGTACCAGAGAAATAGCTCAACTCTCAGCAGGTTAAAGTGCTGGTTATATCCTGTGCTTGGTGTCGAGATTTATAGATGCTTCGTCTTCCATTGCAGGAATTGGGTTACCGTTGGATAATTCCCCTGAGGCTTCTGAGAATGCTGCATCAAATTTTAGTTGCATTTGCTAGAGAAAAAAAGAGCTTGTTCTTGGCAGGGAAGAGAATACCTGGCGTGCCTGTTTTGTATGTTATACAAAGCTAATAATACATCCTCATTTAGCTGACTTCCTATGTTTTCACATTGAAAACTATTAATGTTTGTCAGTGTGTATTGTATATCCAATGCAAGACCACTATGAATTCTGAAGGCAATTACAGTAGAGTAAGATAATGTGTCCTGTCAGTAAAAATGCATTTAATTGTATTTCAAATGTAATAGAAATGTTAGATTTATTAACCCAGCTGTAAACTGGGAGTATTTTAATTCTTAAGTTGAAAATTACTTTAGTACAAAATCTAACAATGTTTTTTATCATTTGTTATATCAAAAATATCTGCATAAATATAAACCCTTGGATTCTGTATTGGTCTTCAGTACTAGAGACGGACGAAAAGTCTGATTTTTTAACAAATTCAACACAATTTCCTGCTTTTCCCACGAAATTTCCCACACATTGAAAGTTCATAAAATGACCTCTTTTTCACTAAGCCCAATACATTTCCTGTGAGAACTTTGCCATTTTTCACCTATCAACAAGTATTCCCACGGCCAGTCAAACTCAGTGTGTGTGGTTCTTCGGCTGCCATTGGGACATAGCTGGGACTCCTGGGAAGTCAACATTTGTCATTCTCTGACTACCAGGGCAATAGATACGGCGGGGAGGCCAATGTGTGTGTGAGTGTGTGTGGTTTTATGGCTACTGGAGCAGTGGGATAAGTATGAGTAACCAGTATGTGTGGTCCTATGCTACCACTGGACAAGAAAAAAGTCACTTTTTGATGGAATTGCCACAGAAAGTTAAAAGTGCTGCTTTTCACACTTTTCTCTTTTCCCCAAGTATCTGTATGTATTTTGCCTTTTCTTAAATGATAACACCATCAATCAGTCCTAGACACCATGTTCTTGGAGGCAGATATGACAGATTTTTTCATTTTTTTTCAAACTGAAGCAGGTAAGTTCTGTGTTCTGTCTTATCCACTTCCATGGACATATCATCCAGAACTGATTGAAGAAGTCATTTGGAAACAATTTACAGTGTATAGCTGATCTGTTCTACTATAATCTTCTAAATACATGTATGGTATGGGTCTTTTTTAATATAATAAAGCTCTTGCATTGCAAATAGCAATAAACAAATTTATATTAAAGGAAATAAAAATCCTTATTATTCAGATGTATCAAGCAGTGAGAAAACAGTCAGATAAAGCTCTAAAATTTCTGACTAATGAATTTCTGAAATCTTTATTAGTTAAGTTATGCATGTACCTTCATACTTACAATGAGAGCTTTTCTGTGAATAAAGAGTAAGTGAAAATAATGCTGAAAGGTCATGCGGGATAAAAATTATCAATTTCAGTAATAAATGACATGCATTTAAAACTTATAAGCATAAATTAAATATGTTCTCATACATGACCGTCACGTTTAAGAGAGCCCCTCAATGATATTCAAATTTACATCTCTGTTAATATGTAACCAGTGGGTGACCAGCATATGGTTATCATAGACTTTTCCTGAAATATCAGTTGTATCATCTTTTATTTGCCATACATTTGGTAAAATGATATATACTTTTATATATGCATGCACTCATCATGTATTTTTGTATTATTCAAATTATATGCTTGGCTGTTACTAGCTCTGCATTATGTTAATGTGTTGCAATATCTGATTTTGAGTTTTTCTTTTTTGTGATTTTTGTACAATATTAATTTTTTTTAAATATCTTTATTGAGATTTATATGATACAGTTGTACATCATAACATAACATCCTATATAATAATTCGCTAAGTTGTGTGTAACGCCCGACATGCGCAGTAGACACTGCTGCGCGAGCGGCAGTCATGCGCAGTACAGACTGCCCGCGCCGCGGCTGATACAGAGCTGGGTGCTCCGAAGGAGCGTCCAGCTCTGTATCAGCAGTGGCGCGGGCAGTCTCTGCTGCGCGTGACTGCCCCGCGACCGGCTGCAAGAGGCACTGTGGCCCGTGTAACGGGCTGTTCAACTAGTTTATGTCATATTTCAACAAGAGCAGTCATGATACTAGCATATTACAATAGGAAAAGCCAAAATACATTGTCGTTAAGAGAGTGAACCTAGGTAATAACTAGTCTATAGTGGACTAGAGAGTACAGTTTACACTTATGAAAAAGTCCTGTAGAGATGCCAACATTACTCTGCGTCACCTAGTCTTTCGTGACAGTATTAATTGCTACTTTTTTGTACATTAAAATATTATATTTGAAAATTATACTTTTGTTATATGTGCAAGTAATAGCAGTATTTTTACCAAAGACTTTAAACTTTCTGCTTGGTTTTCTCCTGCTTTCATCACTGACTCTGGAGTTCCTAGGAGAATGGAGTTCCATCTGCATAGACATTGTCAGAGGGTGTTAGTTTACTGCATGTTGTTAATCTGTGCTGAGTATAGAGAGAGAGAGAAATCAGCTGAATTTTGATGCTGGTTAGCTATTGTAGCAAAGAGTTTGAGCTGACATTGCTTAGTTAGAATATTGATGGTAGTGAGTTGTTCTCTCGGTGTGGGTGTGAAGGGAGAAAGGAGAGTTTAAAAAAACAAAATCATTGCTACAGTGAGAACAAGATGAACAATATATATTGAGGGTGGTGGTGCTGTACCAATTGCAGTGCACATTATCCTTTATTCTGATTCTAAAGCTATGAGGTCTGTGCTGTTCTGAACTGAAAAAATGAACACTAGTCCTTAGTAGAGAAAGAGAAAGGTCCTGAAATGTTGACATTAACTACTATTGTGTATAGGCAGACAGACAAAAAGGGGGAGAGTATTGGATTTGCTTGATTTAAATAATGGTTCTTTGTATGGTTGCATGGACTGTGGGTGTGATTTGTTGATAATGACACTGACTGTAACACTTAAGAAATACTTTTAACCCCTTAACGACCCTTGACGGTTATAGCACATCATGGGTTGCTATACCCTTAATGACCCATGACGTGCTATGACCGTCATGGAATTCCTGGCTCCCCCCGCAGCTGCATGCCATTCGGGGAGTCTGGAATCTGAATTGCCAAAAAAATAAATAAATAAATATTCCGTGGTCTTTTAGTGACTGCAACGTGCCTGCGCGGTTGGTCGTTAAGGGGTTAACTGACAGGTGACAGGCAGGAAACCTGAGTAGAAATAGAAACATACATAACAGTGATAGAGACATACTTCATACATTATTTTCAGACAGAAAAAAATCTCTCTACGTGCTAACAGCTCTGTCATGTATAATGTATAATTATGTCCAACAAATCATCTGAATAGGCCACATATATATATGCACTGTCCCTTAACTCCCTACCCATATTCTGAGAAAATGAGTGATTCGATTCTTTGGTAATATTGTAATAATAATCCTGGCTTTTGAAAACAAAGCAGATACAAATTCTTATTGGCTATTACTTATTGTCAAATGTTCTAACTAAACAGACTGATTCAGTCAAAATGGAGTTAAATTTTCTGAGAGGGGATCAACAAGCCATGAGAGAAATGGTTTTGGACACACAAACTAGAATGTCTACTGTAGAGAATTCGTTACCGCCTATTAATGAATCAAATGAAACACTGAGACAACAGGTTTGAACTCTGCAAAGAAAAGCTTATGACCTAGAGAACAGATCCAGGTGATGTAACATCCAAATACTGTGGATCCCTGAGAGAAGTGAAGGACAAAATCTTGAGGTATTCCTAAACAAATGGATCACAGATCTGTGCAATGAGAATTGTGTATTTTAATAATCTTAGATTGAGGATATGGACACTTCGTACAATGCACTTGCTTATTCTGTTACTAGTTCTGTCACCTCTTTTTCTTGTTTACACTCCACTTGAGGTCTCCTTGACTGACATGATGATTTGGGTTGATCGTTTTGTAGGATTACCTAGATATTTGAATAAAACTGATGTAGCCACTATGCTGTTTCCTTGCATCAATGGTCAACTGATTTTCCTGTCCTCCACTTGGGGCTTCTGATGACTATTATGAACCTGTCTGTATACTATTTACTTTAAATGTTGGAGCACCTTTTGAGTACCTTTTATGATAATACAGTTATGACCAACTAGACTCAATTTGCATTGACTTGTGGATCTCCACTGGGGGACTGGTGGACTGGTGGTCTTATGCAGCCTTATGAATCATTCTGCAGTTTACTGTACTTACACCTTAGCCTGTTTGACCTCTCTGCCTTATACTTGGGGTTTCTGTGGGGTTCTGGCTGTGCATTTGGATTTATTTTAAACTATTAATATGAGTGTTTTTCCATGTCATCTGAACTGCCTTCTGGCTGGGATCTCCCTTGGTATACTGTTGAGTCAGTGAGATTATAAATAGGACATTTTATCTCATGAATTAAGTATTGATTTTATGCAAGCAATTGCTTAGTCTTTTAAGACATGTACTGATAAAGGGAATTAAAAGGGATAGTAATACTTCATTTAAACTTTATTTTATTTTGTAGGCATTAAAAAAACATGAAGAATGCTATAAGTCTTATCTCTCAAACCTTTATGGTTTAAGAGATATTCACAAGCAAAATTTCCCCTCCCGCCCTCTTTACCTAGTGTAAGCCACCTCTTCTCAGATGTGGAATCTGGTTGTAAGACCAGACAGATAACAGCAGGGGACAATCTTCTTACAGTGAAAACAATGAAAGCCCTGCCCCCCTTGACAAGCTTTTCAGGTTTTTCCCTTATCTTAATTGAAGATTGTCCCTCTCTGCAGTCTACCTGGGCACCTCCCTTCTGATCTGGCTGAGCAGTGTTACATCAGTAAAAGGGGCGGGAGGGGGACACTTTGTCATTGAATTAGTCTTGAACTACAACTCTGACAGAATTGAAATAACACTCTCCAAAGTCCAAATACTATGATGATTAATTAGAGCTGCTTTTATTATGAAACATTACTATCCCTTTAAAAAGATAACTATTGTGGGGTATCCTCCTCCTGAGACTTCCTGGGGGAAATGTGACCCCTGCTGTGAATATCTGCAGAACACCGCTTACTTCACTGCCTTCATGTGGAGGTTCAGGGTGGACATTAATCTCACTTTTCACTGTAGTGGGCCATGTCACATATGTAAACATGTTGAATCAGCGAAAATGGGATTTGCTGTTCAGAATCCGGTGTGCGGTAGATACGACTCTTGTTACTGATATTTTGCTAATTATCTTTCGTTTTGAGAAGATGTTTTGTTTCAATTTCTGGATCAAAGTCTCCATCAGGTTGGGGTATGAAGGCAGGGAGGGAGGAGGTTGGTGTGGTTTATTACATGTTTGTGGGTTCAGTGCAGGCAGGCAGGTGCCTATGCTTTTCTAAGGAAGGGATTTACATTCATCTTGTGCATTGTCAGGAAACTGAACGATCTTGTCAAGAACTCTCCTATACTAAATGATATGAAAAAAATGAGTCCCTCACTTATATATCTGCCAGACCAGGACACTGAGTAATTTGCATGGAAAACTTTAACATGATCGTAAACATAGATCTAGATAGGATGGAAGGGTCTGCTGTTCACAGCCCAGGTGCAAGAACTAAATTTGCAGGTTTAATCGACAATATGGGGTTGGTAGATGCTTGGCGTACTTTGCACCAAAAAGAAAAGGGATGTACCTGTCATTCTGATACCCATAAATCAGTGCCCCCCTCATAGATTACGTTTTTGTATCTGGAATTATCTGGAGTATAACAGAGGACTGCTACCTACAAAAAATGCACCAATGCCTCTACATTCTTTTGTGAGAGATAGTAGAAGCCATTGAGCACATGCTGCCTGGAAAGTCATCTGGTAGTCATGGGCTGCCAGCTGAATGGTACACAAGATATGCAGGCATCCTAGCCCCTCATCTACTGAACATCTATTATGTGGCATTTGAGACAACATCCCTGCCCCCCTCTCTTAATGAGGCTGCTATTATAGTTATTCTGAAATATTTGTAAATATGAGTCTTACCAACCCATCTGCTTGTTAATAACAAATGCTAAGACTAATTTCTGTTATATCAGTGTTTATTCACACTGAATTTATACCCTGTAAGTCAATCTTTCATAATCTCTTGAAGCCTTCTTACACATTTACAAATCGGACATTGCAATGTAGGTAATAGAATGTGTTTGTCCTTCCACGCATCCAAAGTGTTTGACTCAGGTGAATGGAAATATCTGTGGTGTATTCTATGCTACTTTGGATTTGGTTAAACTTTCAGTGTATTCCTTCATGTTGATGGCAGTAATGGAATCGGACTAATTTCGCTTTGGCAGAGACACGAGGCAGGGTTGCCCTCTTTCGCTGGGACTTTTGCTCTAGTGATTGAATCACTGGCAATTCAGCACACAACGGACTCGAAAATACAGGGCTTTAAAATGGTTGCCACAGAGGGAAAAGTGGCATTATATATAGGTAACATTCTCCTATTTAGGTGACAGTAATAGTCCTTATCTAGATTACTATATTTGGCAGAGATGTTTGGCTTTTACTCTGGGTTAAATATCAACTGGTCTGAGTCCCCTCTGCTCCCAGTAAATCTGATGACTGAGGATGTACAGCTAGTGAACACTCTGCTGCACTGTCAACAGTCCTTTCACGTACCTTCGCATGACAGTGGCAGCCTCTTCTAAGAGAAAACTGGGCTCACTTTCAGAATAAATCCCTGTCATGGTGTAAGCTTCCCTTGAATGTAGTTGGTAGATCCAATCTCATTGAACCTATTTTTCTACCCAAATTCCTTTATGTATTTCATAGTGCTCCTGTTTATATCCCTAAGCATTACTATAAAACTATTTATAAGATAATCACATACTTTTTATTTGGAGGAGGGACTCCTCCCCTTAAACAATCAACCAATGAGGGTGGGTTTTCCTTACCAGATTTCTATAAATATTATCTCACAGCTCAAGGTCAGAATGTGTTAGCATATGGTCAGCCCGATACCACACATGATTTGCCAAAAAATTACGAAGTGTTTCTCTGTGGATACAATTTGTCTCATTTACTTGTTTTATGTACAGGGGTTAGTTCAGCACTGTACTTGGTCATGCAAAATTTGGTCCACTTTGCAATCCATTACTAGTTATGTAGATAGAGGTCTAGACTGATGGGGAGAGCTGGGTCTAGAACACCTTCTGGGATTGGATTTCAGGTTAATTTGGGTTGCTTTTGGCATCACCACTCAGGCATTTGTATCACAATAACACACTTATTTGAACAACTACATAATGAATATAGTATCCCAAATAAACTTTTGTATTCTGATTTACACCTCCGGAACACTCTTTAAGCACAATGGGGTAACCTTTGAAACCAATTTCATTTATTTATAACTGGTTGGAAAAAGAAACTCAAACGGAAGACACATCACAACAGTGTCTTGGAGAAAATGATCTGTGCTCTCTGGAGGATTGGGAATGGGCATTATCCATGAAAAGTCCTAGGGCAGTCTCAACAACAACTCTCCATCATTTAATACAATTTAACATTTTGCATAGACCCTATTATACATTGGTGAGTCTACATATAATGGGAACGCTCGATAATGATAGATGTGTACGATGTAGAGTAGCTGAAGGATACTTCTTGAACATCATATGGGACTGCATTTTGAGATCAAGTAATTAGCACTATCGCCTTGGATTTGTGGAAACCAGTGCGTCCGTCACCCAAGATTTGTATTCTGTCCATTCTCCCCAATGCTGTAGATCTGGCTACTGACAACACACTTGGAGGAACTCTTGGTGATGGAGTGAAAGATGGTGGCCATGGCCTGAATGTCTGAAGGGGCTCCTACAAACAAAAATTGGGTTAATCTTGTTAATTACAATATTCCCTGTTATAAACACATATTATACACATATGATGTCTGGACTTGATCCTATTAAACAATTCATTGTTGGTGTATATATACATACAGGATCATAGCTCCCAGAATTCTTTGAGAAACGCTCCATGACATCTTCAGTCAATATTTAATTCATTACACTCCTAGGGTCTTATCCACAAAATAAAAAGAAGTCATTCCAGAGCAAGCCAACTTTTTACCCCTTGAATGCTAGAGATGTCCCCAAAGCATTGTTTTGCAATGCTCTGCAGACCTTACTAGCACAAAAGAGGTTAAAAGCCAAATTTAAATCAGTATGAATTTCGAGAAGGTTTATTTATATTGTGTAATTGATTTGCCACAGAATATTCAGTTATTCTGGAATAAACCAACTGCATCATAGGGGACAAATACATATTCCTATCAGATTAAATTGGGTTTTTAATCCCTTGAATTCTAGAGAGGTCTCAAATACATTGTGAAGCAATTCTTTGGAGCCTCTCTAGCATTTAAGGGATTAAAAAGCTCTTTCAAGTGTATTTGCATTTAGGAATTATTATTTGTCCCTTATGGTGCAGCTGGTTTATTCCAGAATAACTCCAGTTTGCTTTTATAAATATGGGCCCTAGGGTGCTATTTCCTAGCATTTGTGTGTAGAGGAATACACCTACCTTGCCTTTGTGTACTGCAGGGCTAGAGTTTAAATATCCATTATTTAAATGATTGCTAAAGTCAAATTCACTTTTGTGAAGGCACAATTCTGTATCACATATCAATTCATAGAGGAGAAGGGAGATGCAATCTTAGAAAATGTGAATATTGGTTTATACTGTGCTACCTGTTTTGCTCATAATGCTTTTATCCATCATAGCTGTATTGATTTTTTGTGTATTACATTTTTTTTTATATTTGTAGTGTTGTGACTGAAGATAGTTGAATTCTCGGAGAGAGCAATTCCGAGGATGTTTTTTTAAGGCCCCCTAAATCCCTGAAGTGCCAAAGTTCTTTGACAGAACACGATGAAATGACAGTTTTGCAAGATGTCAAAACTTTCCTCTGCTGATGGGACTCCTTTCAGAATATGTTAACCAATCCCATTGCAGTCTCACAAATAAGGTTGCTGTCATTGTGGGAAGACATCGGATGTGACGGGAAACAGGTCAACAGTAAAGATTTCATTGTGGGGATGGTCAAGAAAATGTAAAGGAGAACTAACAGCTCCTTATAATAACCCCTAAGACTAGACGATACTAATGGCCACTGTGAATTTTGACTTTGTGCCTTTGTTGAAGCGATAAGTTATTCAGTCAGTCCTGGATGCCATCTTTATAGAGGCAGATATGACACTTGCCTGCAGTTTTACCAAAATGAAGCATGTAGAGTGCATGAACCTATTTGAACTTTTAGCCCCTTACCGCCCGAGGACGTACATGTACGTCCCGAGCGGATGCCCCAGGTGGACAGAGGACGTACATGTACGTTCCGGAAGTCATTCAAAAAAATGAAAAAAAAAAAAAAAAGTTCGGCGGGCGTTAAGTGCCAGCCGCGTGCACACTGCCGGTTACTAAGGGATTAAGGACCAGATGGGTGTGAAACACATACAGAGCAAAGCTTTGCACAACCCTAAGTTCATTAAGGGGTTAAGAGTACCATGAGCAGTGAGCAGAGTTTGAGGTCTTGTGGTCCTGTTAGCAAATGTCACGTCTACCTTGATGGACATGACAACAAGGATAGATTAAAACAGTGAGCCGACTTTGAGGTCTTTTGGTCCTGTTAGCAACTGTCATCTACTTCTGTGGACATGACCACAAGGATGGATTAAATATGTTATATCTTGAACCAAGGAACAATCTCAAAATTCACAGGGGTTATTAGGATTTTCTGGCCATAGCAAGGTAAGGTGTGGGTAGGTTATTGTTAGTTCTGCTTTAAATTATGTTTTTCTGTTAAAGAAACTGTTCTCATTTCAGTCTGAGTTCATGCAAAATTAAGTAAAAAAGCATGATATAAATATGAGCGAGAGGGAGTGAGAGAGAGAGAAACAGAGAGGGAGAGAGAGAGTGAGGGGGAGTGAGGGAGTGAGAGAGAGGGAGAGAGAAAGAGAGGGAGCGAGAATATAAAGTACTAAATGGAAACTGCCAACTTATATTTTGTTTCCATTAATAAATGTATGTCATTGATTAATGTTGACATTATTATACCTCTTAATTAAGGTATCCTATATAATAATTCGTTAAATGTGTGTTTGTCAGAAGCCGTCATGCGCAGTAGAGAAGACTGCATGCGCTACAGTCATGTGCACTACAGACTGCCCGCGGCGCGGCTGATAATGGAGCGGCTGTTGCTGGGTGGCACTGTGGCCTGTGTACATGGGCTCCTCAACTAGTAATATAATAAATCAGACACACTTAAAATATTCTAAGCGACATTAGTAGTGTAATATAAATCTGCTCTATAGATATATATTAGAAAATATATACAAAAAAAAGTTCATTGAAAGAATAAAATATTGTAACAAATAATATCACTTGGAATTTCCCACCAAAATATAAAAACATTAAATAGTGTCTATTGTAGTCCATCTCTGTATGTAGCCAACTGGGTACCAGACCGCCGGCGCCAAGATGGGTGCCAATATCCTCCAGACAACAGAGGACAGCCACCCAGGTGGAAAACCATTGCTTGCAAATAATCCAAAATATATATCTGAGGTAAACCATACATCTACTGCAAACAGACCACCTCGGAGTTGATGGATTAGCTCTCCATATAAAGAGAATGTTGTTAACCGTCTCAAGGCCACACTGTCCTCACAAATCACAGATATGAATACAATAAGGCAGATAATCCAAATATCTATAATGTACCATACATCTACCGCAAATGGATCATTGCGTTGTCAACCCTTCATATAAAATGGAGTATTAACCCCTCAATGCCACACTGCCATCATAAACTGCAGATATGAATACACCAATAAAATAATCTAAATAAACCATAAATTAATAACAAAATATGAACATACAAAACACAATTGTAATGAAGATATTTGGAATTGTGTCCCAAATTTGAAAAAGTATAAAAATAAACTAGAATAACCACTCCAATAAATGAGTCTATTATAATATAAACATAATACATTAGCTTGATGTGTGATATATAAACTTTATATCCAAATGTGAATAATTGTCCAATCCTCCTAAGTGCAATGCATATTAAATTAAGTGTATCCAGATAGATGTCAGAAACAATCAAATATATCAGCATGTGTTAACCAAATATTCAGTGTAAACATCTGTACACTATAACTAAAAGATGAATGAATGAGATGATAAATGAATTGGTAGATAAAATGGTCTCATAGTATTGATGGATGGATAGATAAATAAATTGAATATTGATAATATGAGAAGTAGACTATTAGATTAAATTAAATCCACAGATGAAATCCTATATGGTGGTGGTTTTGTATTATGCACACTAAAGTTAGACACTCCAATCTCCAGTTAGCAATGTACACAATCCAAAAATCTCCTTCCAAATGATATATACAATATTAAATAATCTGTCTGGAAAGGTTGATCCATTGACGATGTGGTGGTCCATTTGTGGTAGATGTATGGTTCACTATAGATATTTGGATTATCTCCATTACTGTATTCACATCTGCATCTTGTAAGGACAGTGTGGCATTGAGAGGGTTATCACTCCATTCTCTTTATAAGAAGAGCTGACCCATCAATGCTCCTGTGGTCTATTTGTGGTAGATGTATGGTTTATCACAGATATATATTTTGGATTATTTGTGAGAAATGTGTTTACACCTGGAGTGGCTGTCTGCTGTTGTCTAGACAATAGTGGAGCTCATCTTAACGCCAGTGGTCTGGTATCCAGTTGGTTACATGTGGTGGGGCATTTCGATAGACACTATTCAGCATTTGTATATATTGGTAGGAAATACCAAGTGATATTATTTACTATATGTTATTCTTTCAATAAAATTTTATTTGGATACATTTTCTAATTTGTATAGCAGATTTATTAGATTTGGTTATTTATTACACTACTAATTTCTCTTTGAATATTTTATGTATTATTTTCTTTCTTTATCCTTTATAGTAAGGATATTATTCGCAATAGATGCCACTTGTAGTTTTGAGGCACATATTAAGGTGATACTGTTTTTTTCCTTTTATAATATAACTAGTTGAAGAGCCCGTTACACGGGCCACAGTGCCACTGCCAGCCGGTCGCGGGGCAGTCATGCGCAGTAGAGACTGCCCATGCTGTGGCTGATACAATGCCAGCCATCGCGGGGCAGTCATGCGCAGTAGAGATTGCCTGCGCCACGGCTGATACAGAGCTGGACGCTCCTTCGGAGGAGCCTTGGTGCGGGCAGTCTCTACTGCACATGACTGCAGCACGCGCAGCAGTCTCTACTGCGCATGATTGCGTCGTTACACACGTTCTATTATATAGGATAAATGCCAATATTATTTGCCTTCAGTTTTCAAAAGAGGCAGTTCACATAAAGGCAGTACACTGAAGGCTCTCAAAAATTTACAGCAGTCTCGCTTTACAGTTGTTGCATTCTGACAATGGATGCTAGCATAAGCCTTTACTGTATATCCTTGTCAGTACAACAAATACACTTACATACAGAAAGGGAAGAATGTTTAACTTAGTAACACAATAACTAAAGGATAACGTAACATGCTGCATGTACTTTGTCAGTAAATGTTAACAACATTCTAGCATTAGAAAGAACTAAGTACAGATGGCTAATTTAAAGGAAGTGATACTAATTAAAGGGATAGGAATGTTTCATAATAAAAGCAGCTCTAATTAATCATCATAGTATTTGGACTTTGGAGAGTGTTATTTCAATTCTATCAGAGTTGTAGTTCAAGAGTAATTCAATGACAAAGTATCCACCTCCCGCCCCTTTTACTGATGTAACACTGCTCAGCCAGAGCAGGAGGGAGGTGCCCCGGTAAACTGCAGAGAGGGACAATCATCAATTAAGATAAGGGAAAACCCTGAAAACTTGTCAAGGGGGGCAGGGCCTTCATTGTTCTCATAGGAAGAAGATTGTCCCCTTCTGTTATCTGTCTGGTTTTACAACCAGATTCCACATGTGAGAAGAGATGGCTTACACTAGGTAAAAGGGGCGGGAGGGGAAACTTTGCTTGTGAATATCTCTCAAACTATAAAGGTTTGAGAGATAAGACTTATATCGTTCTTCATGTTTTTTTAATGCCTACAAAATAAAATAAATATAAAACGAAGTATTACTATCCCTTTAAAACCCTTTGAGTGCCAGAGATGTGCACAACGCTTTGCTTTGCACTGTGTTGGTCACTATTCTGGCACTCAAAGGGTTAAATATCTTCAGATATATGTTATGATTTTTTAGGTAGAGTTTTGAAACATTTAACCCCTTAATGACAGGGGTTTCATTTTTTTCCATTATAGCGAATGACTTCCTGGACTTACCAGGTAAGTCGTCTGTCACTAAGGGGTTAAAGTAATTTTAAGATTTACATGTAGGTTTACTCTACCTATAGTATATGCAGCTTTGAACATAAGTATCATACAATAAGAAAATGGTGTTCCTCGAATAATATAAACAGAAGAAAAGATGTCCTTGCTTCAAGACCGTTATAGTGGAATGCAAGAAACCTGTGTATGTGGTAAGTTGTGAGAGAAAATCAATAGTGAACACTTTTGTGCATGATGTTGTTGAATTGCATATGAATAGGTTCGCACATTTTGTGTGTGTGGGCATGGTTATGTGGGCGTGGTCAGAATTAACAAATCTGAGTGGACTAGTGAATTCACCTAATGCAGGAAGTGCTGTTGTGAAGGAATGTATATGTCTGTGTAGTGTTATAGTAATAAATTATATTTTATGCAAAGGAAGTGTTCAGTATTCAGCTTTCTGGATCAGAACATGTGTAATATATATCTGCGCACAAAAAATGCTTTTAGCAGATGTGTACATTTCTTGCATCCTGCCCTTACAGTCTAATTTGTTAACCCCGTAACGACCGGACGATCGGAGCGGTCACTTAAGGACCACGGAGTTTTAGGGGGTTTTTTCAAATTCTGGTTCCGGACTCTCCGAATGGCGTGCAGCCGCGGGGGAAGCCCGGAATTCCATGATGGTCATAGTACGTCATGGGTCGTTAACTCATATCAACCCATGACGTACTATGACCGTTCAGGGGTTAATCAGTACAGAGAGATAGGAGGGTAACAAATGCTATAAAATGCATTGCTGATTGCATAATGGGCAATACAGGATTATGTCAACTACAATCTTATTAATTTAAATGGGGCTTAAACCCCTTGAATGCAAAAGCAATACACTGGAGACCTCTCCAGTATTCAAGGGTTTAAAACACATGTAATCGGTGAGTTCTGTTTCCCCCCTTTGGAGAAGTTGGATTGATCTAAAATTGTTCCTCTTTTCTATTTATCATTAGGTCCTATAAGTGCATTTATGCATGCTAGATTACATTATGATGGTTTTCTAAAAGGAAGTGACCTCATTTAACCTTTTGAGAGCCAGAGGAGTATGGAATGTTGCTTCACAATGCATTCCATACCCCTCTGCTGAAAGGGTTAGTAGTAGTTTTAATGCTAGTTTAGAAAAGTGTTAGACCTGGGAAGCAGTGATGAGATTCCAGAGGTTAGCAGCAGAAAGTGAGAAAAGCAAGGAGAGGACATAGAGGATGGATGGTGTGACAAGAAGGCAGATTTGTTTTGAGCTGAAGGAATCATCCAGCAACATAAATAGACAACGTGCTGTATTTTCAAAAGAAGAGTCGTTCTGGAGCGAAGCCCTTGCACTATGGCAGAGAGCAGAATAAATATTCCTAAAATTACAGTTGAATTAAATAACGTTTTTAACTTTCTAGCATTCAGGGGGTTAAATATACATGTTTAAATAGATGCAAATGATTAGTTTGCCTTTATAATGCAGTTGGTTTTCCCTACGATTAATCCTCTTCTTTTTTGGAAATATGGACTTTTATATGGCTTATATGGCATGGAAAATTCCATAGGTTTTTTGATGCTCATTAGGAGGAACCACAAGAGATCTATGGGAAGAAAAAGTAGTTCAGATTTGGGAGAGTTGGTGATGATTCTTACATTTCAGTGTGGGTTAGATTGTGGGGTGGGGGAAGTGGTGGGAGCAGGAAGACAAATTAGCAGTAAGTTACAGTAGTCCAGGCAGGACAGAATAATGCCATGCATGAATGTTTTAATTTACAGCATATGAATAGGCAGATTTTAGAAACAACATGTAAAACAAGTGATTGAGTCTAGCCATAGTGTGGATATAAGTAGAGGAGATAGAAGAGTCTCATATAGCTCTAAATGGCATACTGAGTTAAGCAAGTATATTTTGTATGCATCAACTGTAATAATGACGTTGGATGTAGGACAAGGTCTTGTAAGAAATATATGAGAAGTTGAGTTTTGGACATCTTTATTTTAAGATAAGGAAATAAGTAACCCAGGAAGGAATGTGAAAGTATTTTACGAGGAAGAAACCATTGAGATTATTTTCTCATTTTTAAGTATGTCCTGGACTCATTTTATCTACTTCTGAAGGGTGAAAGGCTGGGCTGACCTTGCCAGGACTAGAACTTGTGACCTTGTGGCTTGAACAGATTCTACAGCTGGTCCATTAACCAACTGAGCCATCTCACCAGTCTGATGAAGCAGTCAGAAATCTGTTACTAAATTTGAAGCAAACATATACATTAGCGTATCATCAATACAGAGATGACACTTAAATCTGAATACATGAAATAATTTTACAAAGAAATATGTACAGCAAGAAAGGGAGATGAGCAGGAACACAGCTTCAAGGCACCCCAAAGACAAACAGGGAACTAGAAAAAGAATTTTGCAAAAGATAGGAAGACTGATTGATTGAGTACAGAAACTAAGATAATTGAAAACCAAGGAAGAAGAGACTAATCAACAATATTAAAGGTAAGGATGATTCAAATAAAATAAGACTAGACAAGCGTCCTTTTGTTTAGGAACTATGGAGATCATTTGCCTATCTTTATCGGGCAGTTTTAGTACAGATCGTAATCCAGATTACAGAAGGTCCAGAATATTACAGCAGTGAAGAAATGTTGGGTTGTACGTAGTAAGCTAACACATTTGGAACAAATCTTAGGGGACATAACATTTTACATTTATTTAAATACAACTTTTAACTTATTGAGTGCTAAACAGGTCACCAAGTATTGCAAAGTTGGAAACCAATTTAGGACTAAATGAGTACAAAGACATTTAAATCATTTTTACCTGATGGTGTAGTTGAGTTCCCGTAGAATTGTTAAAGGGATAGTAATACTTAAAATGTAAAAAAAAATATGTTGTACGGTTTATCCCCCTGAGTAAAACAAGGGTACTCCCATTGCTGAAAGGTGTTTCATTCAAAAGTTATTAATTTTCAAAGTTGAATTTTTTAGGTGCAATATCACAGTGGCCTGAAATGTTACAGTGGCGCTGTTGCTACACCATCCTATGGAGATTTATGGTCCCGGGACCATAAAATAGACATGAAAAAAAATTGGGGAAGTTGAAAAAATAATAAAATAGAGAAAAAGTACAGGCCATTTTACTTTATACGTTATGCACCTGTAAAATATACAAAGAAAACACAGAGAATGTCTGTTTAAATGCCCTGTTTTAAAGGAAAGGAACACTGGCCCCCTCCCCCGGTGCTTTCTGCATATAGTCTCATTTTACTGGAACCATATTGTAAATCAATATTTTGGAAATGTCTCTACAATTTCAGTAGTCCATCAGGAGTAGCCAACAGTGGTCCTCAAGATCTACAAATAGTGCATGTTTTCAGGATATCGCTTCATGGGTACATGGGGATCATTCACTTTAATTGACCCACCTGTTCTCTAACAGGGATATCTTGAAAACATCCACAATAAGTAAATCATGAGAATGTTTATTTGTTTTCTGCGATGCAGTTAGTTTACTCCATAACTGTTATACTTTTGCCATTTTTGCAAAAGGCTCTTAGAACTAAGTATAAAGGGTTTTGGAACTAAATGATTTAGTGTGCAGTTCCTCCTTTCTTTGGTCATGTGACATTTATAATGATTTACTGTGATTTTATCTAGCATAAAGTTAAGACACATACACACATATACAAAGAAAGAGGTACAACAGATTATCCAGGGGAAACTAAATGAAAGCAGACACAATCTTTACCTTGAGATCTAACCAGACTCCTTGTATCAGTGTCTCAAATCAGAACACAGACTTAGCACTCATGGAGAGACTGACGTCTTTACAGTTAAATCTTTACAGTTAGAAGAAGACCACAGTAAATTCAACAATATCTGTTTTTATTGAAACCTTAAAAGAACACCTCTCTTGTTCTCATGTAATCAATATCTCCATGACCATCAAAATGGTGTTCTGATTTGAGATGTCTGGTAATATCCCACGTCTATTTTCAGTAAATATATATATATATCTACTTGCATTGTTTGTTCCAATATATTGAGGTATACCAGAAGGAGTACTTCTTGTTGGTTGGAAAGAGGGCAGATCCCACCAATCTATGTCCATATTTACTCACTGTCTCTTTGCACATATGTGTACGTTCTGGGCACCTTTGCATTGAGTATTCACTTTGTAAAGTTTAGGAGCTGAATCCATTGTATGAACATAAAAAAATAGGGTTTGCATTGACCAGTATGCAAAATGATTATATACTAGAGGCTATCGAGGATGTGAGATTAATAGTAATTGGGTTTTTATCCAGACAATAAAGGAATTAGATGGCAACTGAGAACATGGTTTGCAGCTGTAAATTATCACCAGACATTATTACATCAAGTATGTCTAATGTACAACCATAAATCCATCAATATATGATTCTGATATTCCAATTTACTTGGCTGTTGACACTTTTCTGTCAGTCGTCATCTAAATCCCCTGCTAACATGAGAATTTACAGTAATGAATTTCACCCAGGGAGCACTGCAGATGAGGAATGATAGGGTCCATTACTGGTGTGGCATGGCACGGGATCTATTAGAGGTTAAGCAGAGCTCAAAGCCAGTTACAGATATATTGTGACACTATATATTATATAGTTAAAGGAGAACTGACTACAAATAACCTCCCAATGATTTTTCTGTAGCCATAAAATCCTAATGGTTCCTCTGAGTTTTGCCCTTGCGCCTTTGTTCAAGTGAAAACATCTTTAATCAGTCCTAAATGTCATACCCATGGATGCAGACCTGACAGTTCCTCTGAGTTTTTAAAACTTAATTGGGTAGAGTATATGAGCCTACTTAACCTTTTACGAACCAGAAAGGTCTAAAACTAATTGTAAAGCAATGTGTTGCACACTGATCAGGTCCTTAAAGGATGAATATTACTATTTGTAGTCGGCAGAGTTTGTGTCCTGTAGTCATGCTACCAACTGTCATGTCCTACCTCCATGGATATGATATATAGAGGGGAAATGCACTAGGTATTGATAACGGGCCAGGCTGGCAATATTCTGGTGCATTTACTTCAGTGACATCTTGACATAAGCACTAAGATGTTTTCTCTATCATATCCCTGTGAATCTGCCACGAATACACCAACATTGTTAGCAATCTACTATACATTAACTGGGTTTATGATTTTGCAATGACTTATTTTTTAAAAAGGCACATTTATATATTGAAATATAGCTTAATGTGCCATTGTCATATTCTTGTGGGTGTGTTTATATGTTAATGTTTTGCCACGTACACTAAGCTCCCATAGATGCATGTGCTGTCAGAGTTCACAGTATGAGAAGCTGGGATCTTCTTATAGCTTTCTATGCAGCCACAGCTATGGTCACAGCCATCAGTTAAGCCTTTGAGTGCCAGTGGGTTAAGCAACCCATTGCAGAGCAATGTTTTGTCCACCCCTATGGCACTCAAAGGGTTAAGGTGCTACCTGACTGCTTTGAACTAAATGCTATAAATCCCATGAATTGACTAATTTTGTGTTATAGGAATGTGCATGATATGATATATGATACACAGTGGGTCTCAATGCAATCTTCCTGTTCTTTACACACAGTCAAATCTATATGTGTGGTCCATACAAGACAAGGAAGGTGGATAAACTGGGTACTGGAATGGGGTAACAAACCAGGAAACCAATGACAAAACTCTCCTTCCCCACCCCTTGCCTATATGCTCACTGGAATGTGATGGTAAAAATGCTTCTCAGAATCACAGATGTGGTTTCTTCTTCACATGTAGCTCTGGTCCTCTTGTTCCTCCTCTTCTCCTTAAAGGGATAGTAATACTTCATTTTAACTTTATTTTATTTTGTAGGCATTAAAAAAACATGAAGAATGATATAAGTCTTATCTCTGAAACCTTTATGGTTTAAGAGATATTCACAAACAAAGTATCCCCCCCTGTTCAACCAGATCAGAAGGGAGATGCCCAGGTAGACTGCAAAGAGGGACAATCTTCAATTAAGATAAGGGAAAAAGCTGAAAAACTTGTCAAGGGGGGAACGGCTTTCATTGTTTTCATACAAAGAAAATTGTCCCCTTCTGTTATCTGTACTGTCATACAACTAGATTCACATCTGAGAAGAGATGGCTTACACTAGGTAAAAGGGGCGGGGAGGGGAACTTTGCTTGTGAATATCTCATAAACCATAAAGGTTTGAGAGATGAGACTTATATCATTCTTCATGTTTTTTCAATGCCTACAAAATAAAATAAAGTTAAAACGAAGTGTTACTATCCCTTTAAAGTCAGAAAAAAACATCTCTTGTTCTCCTCCTTGTAGGTGAGTTTATGACTTGAAAGCAGAAATAAAAAGAAAGAGGAAAACATGAAAATCAAAAGAGAAGATAAGAAACGTGTGTATAAGGTAGTCCAGTGAAGGAACATAAAATGTTCAGTGTGGTTCTTCATTGGCCACCATAAAGCATAGTTTCCTTATTGTCTCTTTCGATTTTAATTTTTCCACTTTCTTTTTCATGTGGCTGTCCAAAACTCACACTCACCTAATAGGAGGAGAACAGGAGTTTTTCTATTTACTGACTTTGTTGAGAGGAGAAGGAACAAGAGGCACCAGAACTTTATGTGAAAGAGAACAATTTTTACCATCCCCACCCAGTTAAAGGGATAGTATTACTTCAAAATTACTATCCCTCATACTGTAGCCCTTAATAAACTGAGTTAAATGACACCAGCGGCATCTCTCAATCCTTTATGGTTTAAGAGATAGCCGCTTTCAAAGTTTCCTCTCCCCTGCTGTCAGCGTTCTGCTGCCAGCAAGGGAATCCGGTCCCGGGACAGGCAGAGGCTCTTCAGCAGAGCCAATATCTCGTTATGGAAGGAAAAATGATTAATTGAAACAGTCTTCTACGTGTGCTTGGTTACCAAGCACATGTAGAAGACTGTTTCAATGAATCATTTTTCCTTCCATAACGAGATATCGGCTCAACTAAAGAGCCTCCTCTTGACTCAGAGACCGGATTCTCCTGCTGGCAGCAGAACGCTGACAGCAGGGGAGAGGAAACTTTGAAAGCGGCTATCTCTTAAACCATAAAGGATTGAGAGATGCCGCTGGTGTCATTTAACTCAGTTTATTAAGGGATACAATATGAGGGATAGTAATTTTGAAGTAATACTATCCCTTTAACATGTAGGCAAATGGTGGGGAGGGATAGGTTTGCCATTTGTTTCATGATTTTAGAAAATCATTGAATATGTAATTTTGTCACCCCCATCCCAATACCCAGTTTAGCCCGCTTATTTGTCTTGATTGGACCACACATACTGATTCCACCATCTCTGTCCTACCACCCCTCCGGTTCATTACCCATAACTGTTTGTATAGATTTGACTCTCTAATTTGTTCTCTGTTTGGGACATTTGATTTTTATACTTCTAATTCCTTGTTTAGCCTCATTTGCAGATATTTTTTAGATTTGTTATATTTTCTCAATGTCCGTATTTAAATTATTAATACTAAACTTCCATTTAGAAGTATGTTGCACTGCTCTCTGTTTTATTAAGCATTTGAGTGCCATGGGGGTGAGCAATTCATTGCTCTACAATGTGACGTTCATCCCACAGGCACTCAAATAGTTGAGCGAGGGCTGCTGCTGTCCTTGGTGTTGACATGTCCCTGCATCATCTCTGCACTCCCCCACCCTCCTTAAAACATTGGCACCGTTACACTCAAATCATATGTTAACCCCTTAATGACCGGTCGCGCAGGCACGCGGCAGTCACTAAAGGACCACAGAGCATTTTTTTTTTTTTTTTTTTTTTGATAATCCGACTCAGGGCTCCCCGAACAGCATGCAGCCATGCGGGGAGCCCTGAAATCCATGAAGGTCCTAGTACATCATGGGTCGTTCAGTCACTTTTTACCTATGACGTACCATTACCATCAAGGGTTGTTAAGAGGTTAAAGAGCCCCCCTCCTTGCATAGCAAATTCTTAGTGCATGTGGTGTTGTGTCATATTCTACATGGCAAAGTCATCGCCAGACACACTTCTCCATAAGATCAACATTTAGTGCATCTCCCTCCAGGACTCAATTAAGATGTTATGTCTTGAACCAAGGAGCAAGAGAAAAATCATCGGGGCTGTTATGATTTTCTTGTTAGTTCTCGTTAAAAACAGGTTATTTGTCGTTATTATGTCCCACTTTTATTACATAGGGATTGTAGCATTGGATATATGCTGAAAACTGTGTAGCACAGTGTTTTAATATAAATAGAATACATTCTGAGTATACAAGGAATAGGAAAACCTAATGGGTTTTTATACTGTACAAAACACATAGGTTTGTATTACATTGGAGCTATACCAGGTGCTGAAATTATAGGCCCAGAATGAAAAAAACTTTCCGCTGCTTCTCAGGAGCACTGATGGCTGTCACCTTTTTGAATGTGTGGCAATGATATACAAAGGCCATCTATATAATCAGTAGGAGATAGGTACTATGTACAGTAAAGATAAATGGGATCTGTCATTATCTGAAGCAGCTACCATGCGGAAGGAGTTTAAGAAGAGAGAAGTGCATTGAAAGGTACTTCCTCGTGGGAAAGCAAGAGATTCAGGTAATTTGCCCAAGATCACATCCTGACAAGACGTTTGCCATAAGTCTGTCTGCTGAATACCAGCACTTTAATGACACCACATCATCTGCATTGTCTAGTCCGTTGTAAAATTCTATTGCCAAGTGCTATTCACTTAATTTTAAAGGCGAACACTTTAAAAAATAACCCACATCTATTTTATGGAGAGGACATTCAGGACTGATTGAAGATGTTGACAAGAATGCAGAAATTCATCAGTGCAACCATCCTGGCATTAACTTCTAACACCAGTGGCTGCACTTAAAGGTATACACTACAGCATATGATCACTGTGGCTGACACACTCTACCAGCATAGTACTTTTATACCAGGAAGCCACGTAGAACTGCCCTATACCATGTGAAAGGAAATGGTGTACACTAACACCATTTCCTCTAGGCTTGCTTAGTACATTATCCTGAGCAAGGCATATAGGAGAGGACCATTCCAAAATACCCACAGGCTGGAATTAAAGTGAGAATTTTGGACAGGCATACAGTACACTAATGCTAGACAAGAGTAGGTATTCAAGATCAATTCCACTGATTGATTTTGAGTTAGGTTTGTACATTCACCACAGTAATTCTTGAACAAAGACAGAAGGTCAAAATTCACTGGGGCCATTAGGGTTTCTGGTCATAGAAAAGTAAGCTGGGGAGGTGGTTATTAGATTGTGTTAGTTCTCTTCTAAGAAGCTATCACCAGCCTTCCAGCAGAGAGGAATTAAAGAAGTATGACTTCAAGTGCATAGTATTGTTCACATAACATTATTTTTGAATATTTCCTTAAAGCACAGTTTACATTATTTGGTGCAATACAAATATAACAACAAGTGGTTTAGGGAATAAAATACATTTAATCTGAAAACAATGATAGTGGTAAACATTTTACAGATCCTGGGGGGATGCACACTCTGCTGTGGTAGCACTCTCTAGTGAAAGAAAACTCTCCAACTCCTGTGTTAAACTACAGAGCATGTTTCAAGTGAAATTGCCCACAGAATAGCATCCTCTTTCTGGTGGTGTTATCAGAAGTTAGGCTATATCATCCTTATTTTCAGCTCCTTATGAGTTTGGATTAGTCACAAAGTCTGGAATCAATGAGCCAAATAGGTGCAATTCTGGTGCAAACCATCTTTCCCATTGAGCACAGGTAACATTTTTTATTGATTTAATGTCATGTGATGTGCCAGGGTGGTCATGCTTGTCCATACGTTAATGAGCAGTGACGGTCCTGGTACATCATGGAATTCTGGGATGGTGGGGTGGCTGCACACTGCTCTGCCATCCCAGAATTCATTGCAATAAGAAAAATGTGTCATGGTCCTTAATGGCTGCCCTCCCACGGATTGAATGGTCATTAAGAGGTTACCAAGTTCTCCAATGCATTGCTTCACAATATATGAATTTTCATATTCTTCCTATAGTGCAGTTGATTTACTTCAGAACTTTACCTATTGATGAATAAACCCAAAATGTTCCAGTTCCCAGATTTCCTAGTAGGCAACTGCCTAGAACTCCACATTTTGATGGGTGCCTCAGCTGTGCTGGCCACACCCACATTTTGTACTGTAGATGTGGCCAGAGCAATCTCAAAATTCCTTGTCTAGTTCGATACCCCTTTACAAGCTACTGTTTACCCGTTTGGATGCTAAAGAGATTGCCAGTGCATTGCGAAGGAGGAAACCGTGCATGGGACTGGGAGCGTGGCTTTGTGAGGAATGGGGCCATGGGTGGAGCTATGGGGTCCTAGAGTGCCTTCCCTAAGTGTGTCTGAGATGTAAATCCTCCCCTGACAATTCCTATGGTACTATAAGTTTATTTTGAAATCTTCAAAGCATTGCAATGTTTTTGTTATGTTTCTTTCATGTTGATTGGGTCAAAACAACAAAATGTAGATAATTGTACATTGCAGTATAACAAGCACCTTGTTGTGCAGTTATGTTCAACCTTAACCGTAGTGGCACCACTTGCTGCTACATATAGTGGCCTCTCAGAATTGAATAGATTAGTGATAGTAACGAGGTTATAATAGAGTCTTATCCACTACTTCACCTGGGTCAAGACCCCATAACCCTCAGTTCTCTTCATGTTTGTTTCCCACCTGAATACTCTATAAATAGAGGATGCGAAATGAATTTTCCAGCAGTCATTATTAGCTCCCCTGACATCTATTAGAGAGCTCGCAGCACCATAATAACTAATGACAAGAATTTATGTCATTAGTGAGAGGGAAGTACATGGGGAGGGGGTTGTTTGAGACATGCAGGGAATGTAGGATATGGGATGGGGACAAAGAGATCTTGCTAAACATATGGAAAGATTGAAGTAATAAGTAGTGAGAGGGATGAACACGGAAAAGGGTTTTGTGAAGGGGGAGATTTGATATGACCCAATTTACTGCTGCAGTTGAGAATTTCGCTTTTGATTTCAATTTTCAATTTACCTATTTGTCATCCATAATTACACTCAAATGTATATACTACATCCAAACACTGAGCAGCCACAGAGTCTGTTACTGACACAGGAAACTAGCAGCTTGAGGAGGGCTGCATATTTTCATTTCTTATTTTCATTGTTTATGCTTATTTAACTTGACTAGTTTTCTTACCATGCTGCAACACATTTTTTCTTCTTTTTCCTTGGGATTTATTTAAGACCTTCAGATATAAGTAGCATGAATAAATGAATAAACACACACGCAGTCAGACACGCACATGCAGATACACATACACACACATACAGGCATAATTCAAGATACTAAACAGTAATTACAATACATACATTTCGAAATGATTTCTATCCTCTACATTTTGTCAAGTGATTTCCTTTAGACCCCAGTTGCTTCCTTAGTTGTCCCTTTAGTTATCTTATGTCCAGGGGAATTCTTGGATTCCCTTGACATAAAGGATACCTATCTGCACATTCCTATCCATGTGGATCAACAGTGTTTCATGAGATTTGCATTCCAAGAGAGTCATTTTCAGTTTACCACCCCTCCCTTTGGACTCGTGTCTACTCTGTAGGTGTTCACAAAGGTCATGTCAGACCTGGCGACTCACATCCACTCTCAAGAGATCTCTTTGATTCCCTATATGGATGACTTTGTTGCTAAAGGCTCCTTAAGACGAAACCTTACGCATTCAAATTCAGTCTTGAATGTCCATTCTGTAGCAATACAGTTCCTTCAAGTATATCTGGCAATATTTCAGCTCTCTGAAACAGTGTTGGAATACATGAAGGTGCTAGACTACCTAGTATCTGCTCCGGAGGCATTCCTATGTGCTCAGTTTCATGAGTGGGAGCTGCAGCTGGAAATTCTCAGGAAATAGTCCAGATGACAATGTCACCTCTCCCGTGTAATGTCTCTGTCCATCCAAAGGAAGGTGGCTTCAGAGGCCCATTTGTCTCTGGGATGGCCACTTGTTATCCTGAACATGTTCATAGTCATGTTGGATGCCAACCTAAAAGGCTAGGGCACCCCTCTGGGTCCTCAGACCGCTCAGAATCTTTGGGCCAGGGCAAAGAGCATAATGTCCATCAATGTTCTTGAGCTTCTGATGATTCATCTAGCCCTGCAGCATTGGTCTCAGTCCTTTTGGCTGATCCTCATGTGTGCAAAGGTTAAGCGGTTAATATCCCAGGGGTAGACAGAATTATGACAGGCTTTCTCAGTCGTCAGCTCCTGTATGCTGAAAACTGGAAGCTCAGTCAGAGGATATTCAACTGAATACTTTGACTGTGAGGTCCCCTGTCAGTGGACCTAATGGCCTCTTGGCTAAACAGAGAGGTTCCTCAGTTCTGCACCATGTCCTGGGATTCTCTAGTTCTTAATGTATAGGTGATGGTTATTCCATCTCATTTTCCACTGGCTTGTTTCCTTTGGTTCCTCTGATTCCCAGGGTTCTGAAGAACATTAGGATGGAGCAGGCTAATATCATTCTGATTACCCTGTTCTGGCCCTTTCATGCTTGGTTTTCAGATCTCTCACGCTGTCTGTGACAGCCATTTTTGCTCCCTCTACATGCAGACATTTTGACTCATGGTCCACTCTGTCATCCACAGGTGGAGAAGCTGGCTTTGATCGCTTGGGTTTTGAGGCCAGCATCTTGAGGAAGAAGGGTTTTATTGACTCCATAATTTCTCCCATGCTACAGCCTCAAAAACCAAGGCATATCATAGGGTATGGTACCTGTTCTATAAGTGATGTGAAGATCAGGGTCATGGCCACAATCTTTTCTGCTTCTGGTTGTCTTGGCTTTGTTTTAGGATGGTGTTCAGAAAGGGCTTGGCCTGAATTCTCACACACTGATAGGGTCAGGGCTGGTGCAAGGATTTTTTCCACCCTAGTGAAAACCTAATTTTGCCACCCCTTGTGCCCAACCTCTTTTTGCCCCACCCCTGTATGTAAAGTGTCAGTGTGCTTGTGTTTTCCCTAAATGTGTATGTGTGTGTGTGTTTCTCTGTATGTGTATCAGTGTGTCATTGCATGAGTTCCTTATATGTGTATGTGTATCAGTGTGTGTTCCCTGTGTGTGTATAAGTATGTCAATGTGTATGACTCTCTGTAGGGGTATCAGTGTGTGCGCATACCTCCCAAGTGTCCCTCTTTAGGAGGGATAGTCCCTCTTTGAAACTCAAATCCCTCTGTCCTTCTTTCCCACCCTGATGTCACTGTGTTTAGGAGATCAGACTGTGTGGTGTGTATATAAGTGTATCACATTGCTCCACAGCAATAAAACTCACATTAATGTTTGTTTAAACATCAGTCTATGTGTTTATAGACTGTGTTTAAGGTATCAATGGCTTCTTTGTTTAAGAAGAAGGAAAAAGGAATGGCGTTTCCTAGTGTAATATTTTTCAGAAGTTGACGGCCTCCACCAGTACATCAGAATACTCACAATTTAAAGAACCACTGCAAGTGGTCAACCTCCCGAATGGGGGATTTTGACTGCCCCCACTCAGTCATTCAGTAGGTGTATAGAAGGATGCTGCTTCTCACAAGTAACCAGGACCTCCAGGACCCTTAGAAAACACAAAACCAGAACGGGAGCGCAATCCACCAAGATGGGGTATATAAAATTGTATAAACACTATTAACAATACAGCGATGTTCCACAGGATAGTACTCACACTTTGGTGCTTCAATAGCCGGTTGTAAGAACAACTGGCTCTGATCCAATGGGGTTATGATACCACCACGATACGGTCACATATGCAGTTGAAAAAGTAAAAGATAAAAATCCAAGGTGCTAAAAATAGTATTTGTTATTAAAATTGCCAATATTTTGAACTACATCAATTTTGGCCACTTAGACGCGTTTCGAAGTTAACAACTTCTTCAAAAAGAATACTAGGCAACTAACAATAATTATTTATGTAGATAATACTATTGGCAAATCATAAAATAAGAGTGTAGGCAATCACTGACTTACCATTCAAGAAGCCCATATATACCTGCTGTTTCAGATAAGCGTGGATCGATATGTGTGTGCTTCTGGTTAGAGTAATAGGAAGTGACTCACTCATGCGTCTCACTCTGGAACGCATAATAAATATTTGTATATGTTCGACGTTCTTGGCCGAAATCGTCAACTTCCTCGTCTTACTGTGAGACGTGTAAGTCTACATAACTTCCTTCTATGTTACCATTTCTATTATTGGAAGTACCAACACAATATGACGGGACGTCAAACAGATGGTTGGACGTCTATCATATAGGAAATCACTATTATACTAAACTGTAAGGGTTCTATATTTAAATAGAGAATAAATACATATACATCACAGCAGGTCTGGTTTTCTCTTTGGTATGCAGCGTTGCCATTACTCTAATAAAAATTATGGTTTCTGATAGTCTGTTCGCTACAAAAAAACTAAAAAAACTACAAATAACAAATATCTACACATAATAACATAAATGATTAATAAATAAAAACAATAATAATTAGATTAACTAAAATGAAAAGGAAAAAAAAGAAATAAAAATACAATAAGTAAAATAATGAATAATTATATTAAATTAAATAAAAATGATTGTGATTGTAATAAAATTTATCAATTGTAGTAATTAGATATTAAGTTTTAATACTATTGTGATATAGATGTAATATTTTAATATAAATTAGATGTGATTAAATATAAATTATAATTTGATATAATATGTGCTTAAAACTCATATATTGATATTAAATGTGAATATCAGTGTTTGACTAGTGAATTGTGTGCGTGAATTATTATATTTATATGCAATCTGTAAATATAAATAAAGAGTAGATCCCAGATAAATAAATTTAATCCATAGACCTCTGAGAAGTCAATAGATTTTCTCTGTGCTTTCATTTAAACCACAGGAGACCGTGGTTTGCAAAATGTACATCCAATAAGCCTCCCTGTGGTTAATTTTACTCAAACCTTCTTTAATATTCACCAGTTCTGTGGGAGTCACCCTCAGACAAGATAGATCCTTCTTTGTTTAAGGCTACCATTCACTCAGGAAGAAGCCAGTGCCCTTTCAGGTTATGGCAGATACCACCAGGTTGGTGGACGCATTTTGGGTCTATAAAAATTAGGGCTCTAACTAGCCGCTCTGTAAGTCGGCAACATGGTCATCCCTTTTGTGAAACACTACTGTGTTAATGTGCTGGCTTTGACAGAAGCTAGTTTTAGCCAGAAGGTCCTACAAGCCATTGTGCCAGTGCAGATATTCTTCTTGCTATAATTTTGGACAGGAGCTTATTCATTTGTGTTCTAAAAGTTTGCATTTCTGATGTCTGTTAAACTGTTAGAACTGGTTATTGTTTGGAGGGGTATTGCTTTTACACCCCTACCCTCGAATATTGGTGAATGCTTTGGTATATCCCTCTGTTTCCTGTTCACATAGGTCATAAGATAAAAGGGGATTTTTGTGTACTTACCAATAAATTATTTCATTTTACTCCATTTGTAACACAGGATTTCCCACCCAGCAGGCGGTTCAGCTTGGGTTCTCTGGTTCAGGGGATGCAATTTCTTGATCAGTTTCTTTTTTTATCTTTGGTATAAGTTAAAACATGTCCAAGCAGTGGTAAAGTGGATGGGGAAGTGAATCTCTGCCTCAGATACCTTTCCTGTTTAAGTGCCC
Source organism: Rhinophrynus dorsalis (assembly GCA_037306005.1). Lineage (NCBI taxonomy): Eukaryota > Metazoa > Chordata > Amphibia > Anura > Rhinophrynidae > Rhinophrynus > Rhinophrynus dorsalis. The sequence continues at coordinate 152,175,241 of CM074724.1, forward strand.
TGCCTTGCTGGAGGAGGGAACTTTACCCATGGTTCCTGAGTTCCACATGGACTAATAGAAAATGATTTATTGGTAAGTACACAACCCCCTTTCATCTTTTTTTATGTCAGACAATTGCTTTGCACTATGTAGCTTTGTCAGTGAAAGTGGAAGGGTTACTAGCTAATTGTTCTGGAAAAAGGAAGGATCAAGGGGTTAAATGTTTATTTATAATGCAATCAGTCCGTCTTTACCCAGTGAGCCATTCCTTGCTTTGAAAAGTGTTTTAGGCCAAAAAGTAATAGGAGGAATTAATATAAATTAGTATAGGACAGGGGGGCAGAGACAATTTTATTTATTAAGATTATTACTGTTAAACCCTCCATTACCAATGAATTTGAAATGCCTTGCAAAGATGTAGTGGGGGATAAACTGGGAAGGACGTAATTGGGATTGGTATAGGTGGTTCCGCGTGGCTTTGTGTTGTGGGGTTACTTTAGAACAGTGGTTCTCAACCCGTGCCCTCAGTGGCTGCTAACAGACCAGGATTTGAGGATTTCTTTGTGAAGGCACAGGTGAGTTAATCAGTGTGAATGAGCCTCTGATCAACACACTTGTGCTCTAGCAGGGGAATTCCTAAGTCCTGGCCTGTTAGTAGCCACTGAGGGCACGGGTTGAGAACCTCTGCTTTAGAATAAAGGAAGGGACAAGCAGCTTTGATAGCATTTCTCCAGGTTACATCTGCCTGACTCATTAGAAAAAATGTACACCAAGTGCTTATTTCTTTTACTGTCTACAAGCCATTACTATAAGTCCCTTCGTAGTTGCATGATAATAAGCAAAAATGTCCCATTGTTATGCCTCCTGGATCATTTAACCCCTTAGACACCATGTGATCTGGAGTGGAGCACTATAGAGGAACACAGCACTTTATTTTTTTTTGTAGACTTGCTCACAAACTTCCATGACACTCCAGGACCCTCACCAGTCCTTAACGCCTGGACAGCCATGGAGGTCATGGCACTTTATTGGTTGTTAAGGGGTTAAATGTCCCTGTTGCATGGGGATGCTATGTGGCCATTTGATTTTGAGGGACAACATGTTATTATATCAGCTTAAAGCTAGTAAAGAGTTAGCTTTGAGTGTATGGTTGGCATCTGATAGCTCAAAATTGTGTCTAGAGGCCTTAGACATAAGAGTTTCTGATTCTTTGTGTCACGATTTAAAGAGGACATGTCACCTTTCAGATTCCATCTATAAGTGGGAACCTTCATACATGAAGTATTTTCATGATTATTCCTTCTTATCACTTTATTCATCCTGTTTGGTAAAAAATTATTTTCTGGATATGTAAGTATTTAATTAAGTAGACTTTATCTGATTGGTTCAGATCACAAAGCTTTGCTGAGACTCTGAATGCTAAATTAAAATTCTCTAAAATTATGAAACTGATTGTTAAACAAAAAGCAGAAGTTGTAGGCCATTTAAATGGACATACTTAATGAGACTAAAACTTATGTAACAACAGGTCCACTTTAAATCTTAAGCTATCTTATTCCACCTGTTGACATCCTATATACAGTGTCTATCTGTGTGTAATAAACCATCTTGTACTCTTTGTGGAAGATGTCTTAAGATGAACTGGAGTGAATATGAAACTAACCAACTGTGCTGCTTGACAAGAGACAAATGAAAATGTCCCTACTTTCCAGTGATTTCAATGGCACTTTTAACCTATTTAACCCTTTGAGTTCCAGAAGGGTATGCAAGGCTTTGCTTTGTTAATGTTAGTGCTCTCCAAAGCAATGTGAAGCAGTGTATCAGAGACCTCCTTCTAGCATTCAAGTTGTTAAAAGTCACATTCAGATCAATGTTTATTTGTTTACTATTGTGTTATTGTTTTGCCCCAGAATTGCTCTGGTACTTTATAGTACATTAATCTATCTGGGCAAAGTAAGAATCTACCTGATCAACTCATTGTCTTTGCTTTGACATTAACAGTCATGTGCCTGCACTTTGAGTGTATGATCACTTTAGTGCATACCAGACTTTAAAATGAGCAAACCCTGGATGACTCCACTGTAGGTTGGCAGTAAGTGTTCTTTGCTCTTTCATAGAACATGGAGAGAAACAAGGTGAAGAGGGAGGGAATGCCCCAGAACGTTCACACCCAACCATCCTGCTCTTCACTTGACTCATGCAGCATAGGAAATTGAATTTTCAGTGTATATGGGTGTTAGGCAGGCACAATGCACATGTCTTTTGCACAGATTATTATTAAACTAGTTGAACAGCCCGTGTACACGGGCCACAGTGCCAGGCAGCAATGGCCACGGTGTAGTCATGAGCAGTAGAGACTGCGCACGCCGCAGCTGATAACGGAGCGTGGCGCTCCGAATTAAGACCGTAGTCCTCTCTGCGCAACGACTACAGTTTGAATTTGGAGAGCCCCTCTCCGTTATCAACCACGGCGCAGCCTGTCTCTACTGCGCATGACTGCATTGTGCGCAGCGGACTGTACTGCGCATGACAGCTTCTGACAAACATACATTTAGCGAATTATTATATAGGATATGGAATCTCAACTGTAATTCACCCTTCTTTCATTCTTTCATTCTTTCAATTCCCCTTTTTAGCTTTGTCCTCCACTCTCTCTCTCATTCTCTCTCTTACGCTTTCCCCTTCTTTTAGTCTGTCTCTGTGTGTCTCTTTTTCCTCTCTCACTGTGTCTATCTCTCTGTGTCTCTCTGCCTCATTTTTCTTTCTCCCTCTCTGTCTCTCTGGGTCTATCTCTGCCTCTCACTGTCTCTGTCTCTCTTACACACACACAGACACACACACTATCTCTTTATCTCTCTCTGCCTCTCTCTCCATTTCTTTCTTTCTCTGTCTCCCTCTCAGTCTGTCTTTGTCTCTTTCTCTCACTTGCGACTGTTTTGTCTTTATTTCCTTTGTTATCTTTCTACCTTTTGTTTTTCTTGTTGTCCATTTGCTATCCTGTCTCTTTTCTTCCCTTCTTCACTGTGAAATGAAAGGAAACACATAACTTCTCAATCTGTTCTACACCCTCAGGTCCTTGATGAAGTAACACCTACTAACAATAAGCCCCCACCACCACCCTTGCCTTGCTAGGGCCATAAAATCCTAATGTCCCTTATGAACTTTATCTTGTGCCTTTATTCAAGAGATAACTTCAGTCTGTACTGGTTGGCATGTCCATGGAGGCAGACATGAGCATTACTGGCAGTTTTGTTTTTTTTAACTGAAGTGGGCAGAGTGAATGAGCCTATCTCTCAAACCTTTATGGTTTGAGAGATATAGGAAAATAAAGTTCTCTGGTCCCTCCCCTTTCTGCTTGACGAGCTGTAAAGCTGTCAGAAGCAGTTTCTGGTCGCTTGACAAGATGTGGCTCTACAGCAGTGTTGCTATAACGATACCTAAATATAAATACTTAATTTAGAATGGTCTACAAAGTGTGCCTGGCTTGCAAGCACACTTTGTAGACCATTCCAATGAAGTATTTTTTTCTAAATAGCGTGATTTCAGCTCTGCTGAAGAGCCTCTGTCTGGTCAAATGACTGGAATCTGCAGCGGTCAGCTAGGTGGCAGACTTGAGTAAAACAGCCAGGAAAAGGTAACTTTAGCAAGTTATATCTCTCATACCATAAAGGTTTGAGAGATAATACTAACATTGATGTTAATCTTTTTTTAATATCTACAATATTAAATCAACTTAAAATTAACCATTACTATCCCTTTAAAGAGTTCAGATTACCAAGTGTAATGAGGTATCACCTTTACATTACTGTTCTGAGCTATTACAAAAGTACTTTGATTCCCATATGTAGTGACCAAGGTTTGATGTCCTTTGGTCTTGTTAGCAACTGACTTAGTTGTCTCCATGACATCTAAGAACCTAATGGGGGGTATTATTAGGAAATATAGGTTTCCTATAAAGAGTTAAGTAACCTAGCCACATGGTTCACAGCTGAAAGTCTCAGTCATCTCACCAGCTGGAGTCTTGCTGACCAGAAGGTAGCAATATTCCTTCCTTGCTTGGTTGGTATTATGAGAAGAGGTGAACCACAATGTGGAGCCCATTCCAGCAGATAGAGTTGTGCTCATTCCAGTGCACCTGTGACCTCACACTGCAGGTGCAAACTTCCCATGGTCTGATTTCGATTTTATTAGCTTATTTTGCTTTTCTCTTTCCCAGTATTTTCTTCTTGTCTTTTAATAAGGTGCCCCCTCTGCAATACGTCTTTTTGTTCTGCTATCTATCTTCCTCTTGAATGTTTCCTTCTCCCTGTCTCTGGCACAGCATTAGTGGTAATAACAACCCAGTGGAATTGTGTGACAGATTCTGAAAGCAGAGGAAAATGTACTCACATAGAATTTATTCCTCCAACACATTCACATGTGTGTTTTACAGTCAGAGCGCTCATCTAGAATTTTGTTACTCTTACATCAATAGCGTTTAATGAACACCTAAAGGCCTCTGTGGCAGGGAAATTATTATGCTACACAGTACAGTACACATCTTTATAATGAGTATTTAACCATGTCAGGGAGGTAGCCAACATACTGCAACACAATCCTTTGGATACCTCTCTTGCATTCATTTAACCCACTGGATGCCAGACAAATATCAAATTCATTGCAAATCAGTGCTACGAGAGCACTGTAGCTGTCATGGGGTTTAGAAAGACTCTGTCGATCAGGCTTGTTTAAAGGGCTACTAACAGGCCAGGATTTATGGATATCCTGCATTAATCAGTGGCTATCTCATTTTGACTGGTCCATCTATGCTCAGGAACGGGCATCAAATCCTGGTCATTTGGTTGTGTTGAGGACTGAACTGAGACATCCAGCTGTATATACTTTCATCCATGATTGCTAAGTGAAGCATACAAACACACACACATTCATACATACAGACACACACACCCTCACATAGGGAATAAATACAAATTCCCCAAACTCTTGTTGATATAATAATAACAACAGCTTTTAATAATGATCATCATCATAATAATCTATGTAGATCAAATGTGATGCTCATTGCATTCAAGAGAGAGTATTAAGAGTAGAGAAGAAACTGATAATAATAATAATGGACATTATGATGTGTTTATCAAAAGCTTGGACTAACAGGAATGTCCTTAATGTCTCTTTCAAAATGTTTAAAGTGGGCAAGTCTCTGATTGTACATGGCAGAGAGTTATATATGTTTGGCTTCTGTTTACATGAAAGTCCCAAAAGTATATAAGGAGATTTTATTCACTGTTAACATATTTTCACTTGTAGTGTGTGAGTTGGAACACAGGCAATTATGAGTGTTTTCAGTTGGCTGAACCAGTGTCAGGAAGATTCTGGAGGTAACAGGTGCTTTATCCAGGCTGTGTTCCTTAGAATTAAAAACTAAGATTTAATCACAGCTGATACTTGATATTTGAGTGTCAGACCACAAAGACAACCCCAGGATTTTGCACTCATATCTCTTTTAACAAATATTATTTCACAAGTTTGATGTGGATAAGCTGTTGTTATTCAGTGGAGCCTCATCATAAGTACATCTCTCTCTTTCCTGGGTTCAGCCTCAAGCATTTGGTACTCATTCATTCTTGGAGCTCCTCCAGACATGCATCCATTCTACCTGAAGCAAAATCCAAGTAGAACTATGTGTCATCTATGCAAAAATGTACAAAAATGGAAGATTGGGCAAACAAATGGAATATGAAGTTTAATGTGGGAAAGTGTAAATTTATACATTTTGGAAGAAAAAATCCTAATGCTATTTATGAACTTAATGGAATCATTTTAGGGGACTCGTTGGTAGAGGAAGACCTAGGAATCGTTGTAAACTATTAACCTGGAAACACCGACCAGTGTCAAATAGCAGTAGCAAAAGCAAACAAAGTCCTGTCTTGTATAAAATGGGGTATTGAAGCAAGAGTGGATAACATCATTTAGCCACTGTACAAATGATTGGTAAGACCTCACCTCGTATATGCATTGCAATTTTGGGCACCAGTTCTGAAAAGGAATATTCTCGAACCAGAGAGAGTACAGCGAAGATCAGTAAAGTTAATGAGGAGTATGGCAGACTTGACATATAAGGAATGACTAGACAAACTTGGTTTATTTACTCTAGAGAAAATATGGCTAAGAGGCGATCTTAACAAGCATACAAAATGTGAGAGGCTTCTGAGGATGAACAACAGCAAAATGGCATGTTCTACGGCTTGTCACCGTTCAGAAGCATCACATTTTAGTTCTCTGGTGCCATTACAGAGGAGAAATTTCCACATGCATATTAGATTAATCCGACCCAAAAGGACGGTCCAGTTCCAAAATGATGGGTAAGTCCCCCCCCCTGCACAGGAACACCAGCTAACCCCAACGTATGTTTTGGCCTTGTTGGGCCTCGTCAGGAGGTTGCAGCTGGATTCCCCATGCGCTGAGAGCAAGAGGTCCATGTCTGTAGTACCCTTCACTCTTATGAAGACCCCCTAGAAATATTCAAAACATACAAAATGTGAGAGGCTTCTGAGGATGAACAACAGCCCAATGGCCTGTTCTACAGCTAGTCACTGCTCAGAAGCATCACATTTTAGCCCTCTAGTGCCATTACAGAGGAGAATTTTCCACATACATATTAGACTAATCCCGCCCAAAAGGGTAGTCCAAGCCCCCCTGCACAGGAACACCAGCTAACCCCCGACATGCGTTTCAGTCTTGTTGGGCCGTGTCAGAAGGGTGCAGCTGGGTTCCCTAGGCACTGAGAGCAAGGGGTCCATGTCTGGATTACCCTTCACTCTTAGGGAGACCCCTAAGACTATTCAAAACAAGCATACAAAATGTGAGAGGCTTCTAAGAAACACTTATGGTCTCTCCCTAAGTGTAAAGGGTATTCCAGATGTGGACCCCTTGCTCTCAGTGCCTAGGGAAGTCAGTTGCTCTTCACTTACAAGACCCAAACAAGGCTGAAATGCACATCTGGGGTTAGCAGGTTTTTCCATGGACAGAGGACTTGCCAATCGTTTTTGAACTGGACCTCCCTTATGGGTGGGATTAGTCTAATATGTATGTGGAAATTTCTCATCTGTAATAGTACTAGAGGGCTAAAATGAGATTCTCTTGACTGTTGACTAGCCAGAGAACAGGAAACTTTGCTATTGGTCTTGCTTAGAGCCTCTCACATCATTCGGCTTGTTTCTATGAGTAGATATTATCACAATGTACAAGTATATGACAGGTCAATACAAGGATCTGGTGAGAGGCAGAGGAAGGGTTTTTTTTTTTACAGTAAAGTCTGTTAAATTGTGGAATTTGTTGCCCAAGGATGTGGTTGTGGCAGGTACAATGGATACATTTAAGAGAAGACTAGATACTTTTCTTTCAAGAGGGAACATACAGGGTTATACTTTGTATTACGAGGCAAAATAGAAAGTTCAGATAAAAACAACTATATTTGGCAGCAGAAAAGTGTATATAATTCTCATTTCTCTGGGTTATGAGGCAAGGGTTGAACTTGATGGGCTTGTGTTTTTTTTAACCTAATTTACTATGTTACTATGTATTATACCAAAATACTCCCTGAGAAGATGGGAAAGGTCTTGGTCCAAGTCACAGCTAGTGGGTTGCATTAGCTGACTTGTTTGTGCCATGTCTTCAGCATCTGCAAGGGCAAAGTTTGACAGTGAAGCTGTAAAGCCCATATTTGTATGTATACAGCATTCACAAAACATCCCCCTTGGTTGCTAGCTAGAATATAGGATATCTTGTCTGCAAAGAAAAGAGGGCAAACTGACTGCATTCTGAGTGTGACCATTGTACACTAGACCACAGACAAACAGACTTGTATAATCTTCTCACAGAACGGATGAGCTTGTCTGGTTTTCTGCTGCCATAACCCCTCTAGAATTCTAATTTCTTGCATGTGACTGTATATTGGTATTTTGCATTGTGTTGCAACAACGTAATCATGTCTTGATTCAGTCTTGCTTCCCTTCTTTTTTCAATTCCTTTACATTATTGTCAAACCAGGCAGAGTCGCTTTGTGAGGTTAGGAGTCACACGTAAATAGCAGAAATGTTATCCATTGTGGAAAAAAGAAAGGTTTGTCATTTAAGAGATTTAAACTGAAATCAAATCAAAGGGACTTTTTACTTTCCCACTATAGTACCGTTGGTTTCCCCACAAAAGATCCACTGTGTTACATATGGTGTGTACCTGGACCTTGGTGCTTATTCCACACCTAGAACTTGGAGCCTTTGCTGAACTCCACAATGACAGAAATACATTCAGGCCTGAGTTTGCATTTCAGGGACACCTATGCAATCATCCTGGGCACCCCTAGCCTTGACCTGCCCCTGGCCACAACTCCTCTATTTCTAGAACAGGAAAATCCTGTTTTGAACTACAGCTAACAACCCCAGCCAGCCATTTTAGCTAAAAGCCTGGGGGGTCTTAAGTTATCCTCCTATGGCCTATAACATGCAAACATAAAAGTACCAACAGTCAAGGCTCACTAGGTGTTCTTAGATTCTCCATTAGTCACATCTCAGTTCCTCAAATGACCCTGCACCAAGTCCCATCCACTGTTTCCTGTCCCAGAAAATCCTTAGCTGTAACAAGCAAGAACAAAAACATTAACCACTTTGCAGAACAAAGCTTTGGAGATCTCTCTAGCATCCAAGAGGTTAAATAGTTGCCTGTAATGGTGCAGGGACATTGAGATTGCTGTAGCCATACCCACATTTCTGAACATGGATGTGACCAGTACAGCTGAGACGCCACTAAAAATGTAGAGCTCTAAGCAGTTGCCTACTTTGCTTGCTAGGGAATCCAGGCTTGATTGTAATGTATTTTACTATATACTAACTGTTCCTGCACGGCCTCACCCATGCAGTGAACCAGTGTGTGCCAGAGAGGTTTTATTCAACGCATTGAGTTGCAATGCATTGGATACCTGAATGGCACTCAAAATGTATTTATTTATTTGAATTATAGACCTTGTGGTGGACCACCCCAGCTACTGCTTTCCCAGCCGATTTGGCTGAGAGATCAATAGAGACAACACAGGAGAGCAAGATTGCTCCCCTGCTTCCATTGTAAGGAAGGGTAGGAGGGGGCAGGATAGTATTTGGCGATCCCGGCCACTCATACCCAGTACTCCAGGTAGGATGGAAGCAGGGGACCTCTTGTATTCACCTACATTGCCTCTATTGATCTCCCAGCAGAATCGACTGAAAGATCAGTAGCTGGGGGCCATCAGGAGGAGTCCTGATACCCTACCATGAGGTCTGTTGTTTTTTTTTTTTTTATGCAAGGGAAATGGAGGCAAAACGGGGAATGGAAGGAAGGGGGAGATGACTCGGCTTCTCCCCATTCCTCCTTAGCCAACATTCACTGTGTATTTGGTTGTCCATTTGGCTGGGGAGGCAGGGGGCTTCCCTCCTCAGCCAACTGAAATACCCCCCCCCACACACACACATCTCATTGGCTGGCCCTTGGCCGTAAGGACACAACGGGGTGTGGCTGCCACTAATCCAGGAACCTTTTTTGAGACACCCAAAACACGGCTAGCCTTTTATCTCTATAAATGTCATCGTATATTTTGGGGATAAAAAAAAAAAACGAAGTAAAACTTTTATAAACTGCAGTAAGCAGAATTACTTTTTTCCAAGTCATTTATTTTGAAGTCAAAACAGAAACTTAAGCAAATAAAAGCAATTTGAATTAAATTAATGAGACGGATGATACTGTTTTCTTTCACAAACTCTGAAATTTTAGGTTTGAAGGATGAACGAGCAAGTGATTTTCAACTTCAGGCCAATATCACTGTTTTTATACATTCTTCTCTTTGCTGAATATATCTCTACAAACATATATAAGCGATCAGTATGACTAAGTTTTGGTACACTCGCAGTGGGACTTTGGAAATGTCAACATCAGAGATCTGATGCCAGAACTGAGACAAATGTATCGGTCTGTTTGGGACTTTGGGGGGAGATGCACTAAAGGGGTGATGAGGGGTCAGGATGGCAATATGGTGGCAAATTCATCTCTATGGCATATCGATAGTATGCAATGAGATGTCTTCAGCATCATATCCATGTGAATCCTATACCTATCTGCCACAATCCATTGTCACCATGAATCTGCCATGCCTTCAACAGCTTAAAGGGATAGTAATACCTAAAATGTAAAAAAAAATATGTTGTAGGGTTTATCCCCCTGAGTAAAACAAGAGTACTCCCACTGCTGAAAGATGTTTCATTCAAAAGTTATTAATTTTCAAAGTTGAATTTTTTAGGTGCAATATCACAGTGGCCTGAAATTGTACAGTGGCGCTGTTGCTACACGATCCTATGAACAGCTCTGGTCTCAGGACCATAAATCTCCATAGGATGGTGTAGCAACAGCGCCACTGTAAAATTTCAGGCCACTGTGATATTGCACCTAAAAAATTCAACTTTGAAAATCAATAACTTTTGAATGAAACATCTTTCAGCAGTGGGAGTACTCTTGTTTTACTCTGGGGGATAAACCCTACAACATATTTTTTTTTACATTTTAGGTATTACTATCCCTTTAATGTTTTTTCTTGGCAATGGCTCATTTGAATATGGGAATGCATTGGCTATCCCGCTGGCACTCAGAGTGTTAAACCAAAGGGAATTTGTGTTTGTTCCCTATGGTACCCCTTGTTTGCCTCTACAACTGCTTTTCTTTTCTTTCTGTATAACTCCATAGTGTAGCATAGTTAATAATGACAGTAAACAATCTGAAAGTATAGCACCTACAAACAATACTCTGTATATAGTGAGTAAAGGAGACAAGTCCAGCACTGAAACAGTTAGTGTAATTAGAATTGTGGAGCTGCATTGTATAAGTTATTTTAAAGCAACCCTGTATAAACAAGCCTCTTTAACCCAGTAAGGACCGGCCTTGTGCGCTCGTGGCCAGCACTTAAGGAGGACCACGGAGCTTCTTTCTTTTTTTTGCTCCCCGAACAGCGTGTAGCTACCTGGGGAGCCCTGAAATCCATGACATTCCCGGAACATTGTGGGTCCTTATCACACTTCCAATCCATGATGTGCCAGGACCATTATGGGTCATTAAGGGGTTAAAGGAGAACTAACACCCCTTATAATAACCCCAGCACTTACTCTTCTTTGATCCTAAATTCCTAATGGTTATTATGAAAATGTCCCTTGCTCCTTCACTAGTGTTGAGCGAGCACCCCGATGCTCGGGTGCTCGGGTGCTCTGACCGAGCACCCCCTGAGGCTCGAGTGCTCGGCCGAGCACCCGAGCCCCATTGAAATGAATGGGGCAACACCAGGCACCCCCTGCTCTGATGAGGGGAGGGTGCCTGGTCAATGCCCCCTTCATCTCCGCTATGCCCCCTTCATCTCCGAATGCCCCCTTCAGCTCCGCAATGTCCCCCTTCAGCTCCGCTATGCCCCTCTTCCACAATGTGCCCCTTCATCTCCGCTATGCCCCTCTTCCACAATGTGCCCCTTCATCTCCGCTATGCCCCTCTTCCACAATGTCCCCCTTCATCTCCTCTATGCCATAGAGGAGATGAAGGGGGACATTGTGGAAGAGGGGCATAGCGGAGATGAAGGGGCACATTGTGGAAGAGGGGCATAGCGGAGATGAAGGGGCACATTGTGGAAGACGGGCATAGCGGAGATGAAGGGGGACATTGTGGAAGAGGGGCATAGAGTCTATGCCCCTCTTCCACAATGTCCCCCTTCATCTCCGCAATGCCCCCTTCATCTCCGCAATGCCCCCGTACCTCCAGTCCCTGGTGGTCCAGCGGAGCGTCTTCGGATCTGTGCCTCTTCCGGCACAGATCCCCGCCACCCGAACATGGCGGGAGAGCACATGGCGGTACTCGACGAGTACCGCCATGTGCCGAGCAGAGCGATGCTCGAGCCGATCCGAGCATCGGCCGAGCACGCTCGCTCATCACTATCCTTCACCTCTTCAGTCAGACCCCAATATCTTCTCCATGGAGGTAGGGATGACATCCAGAACTGATTGAAGATCCTATCAAGGGCAGCATTTTATAGGGGCCATTAGGATTTTCTGAGCATGGTAAGGTAAGTGGGGAGGGGATATTATTAGGAGGTGCTAGGTGTCCTTAAACTTGGGAACTGAATACACACATGCACGGCGTCCAGAGGGGTTGCCTGTATATAAACATAAGGGCTGGGTGGGCTGGCCTTATAGTCATATTATGCCCCTCCCCCGGAAAAATGATGCCGACTCCCCTTCACATATATACACACACACATAAATACACACACGTGCACACACAGAGCATACAAACACACAGAGATTGCACACACACACACTATACACAAACACACATGCACACACACAGACCATATACACACACACATACCATAAATACACACACACAGACCATACACACACACACATACCATAAATACACACACACACAGACCATACACACACATATATGCAAACACACAGACCATAAACACACACACATACAAAGATGCAGCTGTCCTTAACCCCTTAATGCACAGCTGACAGTTAAGTACCACGGGCATTTTTTGTTTTTTAGAGGATAGGATTCAATGGTCCCTGAGCGGTATGCAGCCACATGGGGACCCCTGAATTCCATGACGTGCCAAGAGTGCAGAACTGCTGTGACAGTTCTGGCACGTCATGGGTCCTTAAGGGGTTAACGTCACATTTTCTGACCTTCTCGATCTGATAAACAACTGCCATTGACTTGCATAGGGATCTTTGTTTACATAAGAAAGTTACAAATAGTAATTCCGTACAATGAATGGAGCTCTCTCTCTCTCTCTCTCTCTCTCTATATATATATATACACACACACTATATAATATATATATATATATATATATATACATACACACACGATATAATATATACATATATACACACACGCTACATAATAATATAATATATATATATACACATGCACATATTTTCCCCTGCATGTTCTCAATATATTTGTTGGTTTTCTGACCATCTTGATCTCATAAACAACTGCCATTGACTTGCATAGGGATCTTTGTTTACATAAGAGAGTTACAGATAGTAATTATGTACAATGAATAGAGCTCTCTATATCTCTCATACTCTCTCTCTCTCTCTCTCTCTCTCTCTCTCTATATTACAGACGCACACACACTACATACTGTATAATATACACACACACATTCATTTATTTTTCCCTGTATGTGCTCAATAAATATGTTGGTTTCGGCACTTGTTTTCTGCAGAAAGTGAAGAATTAAATGGCAGGTTTCTTTAGTCTGTCCAAGGTTAAGTGATATTTTGCTGAGGAGACGTTAAGGGAACATGGGCAGACACCGTGATTTTACTCTAGCTGTTAAGTTGCATTAACAGAGTTCCCATCGTGCTGTGTGTCTCTTGCACACTGCTGGATGGCAGAGCTCTGCACTGCTCCGTAATCGGATTGAAGTTAATTGGATATAGAGAAAATTGGACGAGGGAACTCTGTTTTCCAATAAGTGGAAATAACAGGCTCCAAATGCAGCCATCTAAATGCTAGCCTATGTTTGTATGGGTCAGGAGGTCCCTGCTCTACGGCTGGATCTCTAGCTGAATTCATGCAAGTTACTTATATCTCTGGGTGCCTCAATTTCGCTGTAAGTGAGTAGTAATAAGTAGATTTATTTATCACCACTTGTCTTTTGTCAAGTGCAATACAATATTTATATAGCAGTGATGTTAGCTTGTATCTCTAATGCTATTTACACTATATTTATAATGTAAGTTTTGTATAGATACAGATATATATATATATATATATATATATATATATATATATATATATATGGGACTGGAATGCACTCGCTATAGAAATAGATTGACCTGGGTGCACATCAAAGAGAGAGATACATACAGTTAAGAGGTGGAAAGACAGCACTCACGTTTTGCTGATCAAAGTTACATTAATTGAAATCGACATTTCACACCAGCAATGTGGCCTTTATCAAGATTGTATATATTTTTTTTTCACACCTGTGTATATGTGAATAGTAGTGCACGTAATTTTATTTATAAGCATACCAATGCAATTGGAATATTTACTTCTCTGACTACAATACATTTTTTGATATAGTTCCTGTTTTAATTAATATATAAATTGCCCTATAAGCTTAGGGAAGACCAAATCCAAGGGTCATTTCCAAAGAGTTATATGCATTGGGAGTTATGCACTAAGGTGTGATAAAGAGGTGATAAAGTGGGGAAGACTTCTCCAGTTATATCACTTCTCCAATTCCTATGTTATTCTTTGGCGCTAATGCACTAAGATTATTCCAGCTTTGGATATCTTAGTGCATTGGCTCTATAGAATAACATAGGAACTGGAGAAGTGATACTACTGGAGAAGTCATCTCTACTTTAGCACGCTTTAGCGCATAATCAGCATTGTGTTGCTGCAACAAAGTCACCTACGTGACTTTGTGACAGGCAAAGTAATGGAAAAGGACAATTCCAGGCAGAAAGAAAAGTGGGGACTTAAAGGGATATTAATGTTTCACAATAAAAGCAGCTCCAATTAATCTTCATAGTATTTGGGCCTTGGAGAGTTTTATTTCAATACTGTAGTTCAAGAGTAATTGAATGATAAAGTATCCCCCTCCCACCCCTTTTACCTAGTGTAAGCCACCTCCCCTCAGATGTGGAATCTGGTCTGTGGACCAGACAACTCACAGCAAGGGACAATCTTCTTACTGTTAGAACAATGAAAACCCTGCCCCCATTGACAGGTTTTTCCCTTATGTTAATTGAAGATTGTCTGTCTCTGCAATCCACTTTGACACCACCCTGCTGTTCTGAGTTAAGCAGTGTTACATCAGTAAAAGGGGCGGGATGGGGATTTTATCATTCAATTACTCTTGAACTACAACTCCGACAGAACTGAAATAACACTCTCCATGGCAAAAATAATATGAAGATTAAATGGAGATTATTTTATTATGAAACATTACTATCCCTTTAATAATGGTGTATATGTGTAAAGATAATGTGGGTCAGTTCAAAAATAACAAAATAGGCCTTTTAAACCCTTGAAGGCTAGATAGCTCTTAAAACAGTTGTCTAAGGATAATGGAGACCTCTTTTGCATCCAAGGTATTAAACAAAAGCCAGAAAAAGGGCATCTAAAATGGTAAATAAACCAACCATCATAAAACAGAAGACAGTGTGTGGTGTGGGGTCCCTGGGTTTGTTCTGGTCATACCCACAACAGAATATGGGTGTGGCCAGCGCATCTTATGCACCCATAAAAATATGTCATTCTAGTCAGTTGCCTACTCTCCCTGTTGAGAAATCCTTCTCCTATTAACCAATTCTTGGAATAACATAAAATATTTCAACAGAGATTTCAGAGAGTCCAGCAATTTGCAATTTAATATATTCCTGATACTTGTCCCAGTTTTACAGAAATTATACAGTGTTTAAATTGAGGATTTTAAGATTCTGGACATGAAAATGCTAATTAAAACATTTAACGTGCCACTGTTTAACCTTCTCTTTGACTATGTGTGTTTTTTTGTCCTGATTGTACTTTTCACTGAAAGGTTTTCTTACTCCTTTGTACCCTCAGCTTGTGCAGTGGGAGACCGGTTAAAATTCTAGACTGCAAATCACAAGAATAAAGGCTGGTTCTGTAGAGTTGTATATTTGACTGAAGATTGAATGCAGATGCAGTGGAATAATTCCAGTGTGGAGATTTAAAAACCATTGTCTTGCATCCAGAGGTTAAAGCATGTGCATACCATTGGATAATAGTTATTGTAATATTGTCCTTGGTGTATAACTTCCTGAAGTCTTAACTTGGAGTGTGCAAAAAATCAGAAAAATATCCCTGATGGCTTTTCATGAAAAAAAAAAGATTTTTTTGTTTTTTTCTCATAAGATTTCTCCTTTTTGCCACTGCACAGTTTTCTCCCTTTTTGACACTGCCAGTAATTTTTCTCCTATGTTTCCTATGACTGCAACATTTCCCACCACAGTATTACTTCTGAGGGCTGAAATGCAGAAAAATATAGCTGAAAGTAAATGTTTTGAGTCCTATAACAACATATGCCTTGAAAAGGTTCTTAGCAGGCTGAGTGTCTTTGTCCTTTGATCACAACACTTAACTTCCTGTTTATGTAACATTGGCGCATACATCCTTGAAAAATAACTGCAGCTTGGGATATTCCAGCAGGGTGCAACACATGACGTCAGTTCTTTAAAGCCTCTGTTTTCAACAAAAGAAAAGGGCAGCAACATTGGCAAGTTTACTGTTCCATAGGGGTACTTTTGAATGATGTTTGTGCAGGTTTTTAATTTCATTCTAAAATCTTAGTAAGTGTGGGATGGCAGTACATAGGAGAATAACCGTGTAACTATATTGCTTTAACCCCATGATTTGTGGAAGTGGTTGGGGTGATGGAGGTATGTGTAAGATTTCTATGTCAATTCCTACAGCAAACCCAGAGTCATCATATTCCTCTGTGGCAGGAGCCATAGGCATTATTTGGAATGAACTAATTGTTGGCAGTGCTACCCTCTCTTGACACATCAATAAAACCATTACTTTTCTTATTTGCCTCAATACCCTGGGATCTTTTTGATGAAATTCTGCTGCTGCTAGTTGCGGCACTTCTAACCTGGTGATAGTGTGTCTCCCAGTCAGACCTGTGTCTGTGCTTCAGGTGGGATCTCATAGAGGTGCGAGCCTGCTTTCCCCCGATCACATGCTTTTGGCAACATTCTTAGCTTTTGAATCCTGAAGGAAGTGTCTCCATACTGTGGACATCATGGACTGCAGGGTTCCTGAGGGGCCGCTACTACTATTGGGGCTAAATGTTGATGCTACTACTACTAGGTGTCAAAGATACAGCACATCCAGCAGCTGCAGATTAATAACCTATATAGTTATTGTTGTTGCTACTGGTTACTAAACACCATTGTGTGTGGCAGAGTGGGGCTTGGACCTGCAAGCTGTGACAATGCAAATGATGACAAACAGAATGATTGTGTATTTTTAGGTATATTTGCTTGTCCAGGGTCAGACCTTCCAGTTGGTTTCTCAGACAGTATATAGATAGGCACACTGCTCCTTTTCTGTGGTGGAAGATTGAGCCTTTGCCTTTCAACTAATTTCTGGCCATGTCATCATCTCTCTCACTCTCAACTTCATCTGTATCTGAACAAGAGGAGGATATTAGAGGGATATATTCTAGATCTACATCATCATCGTCAGTCATCATTAGGTCATCCTCAGCATCACTCCACTTCTTGTCCACTACCTTTTTATTCCTCTAAGCTTTTAGAAGTGTCTGACAATTTCTTTTTACTTTCAGAAAAACAGGTGTTTTGGTGCTTGTTTGTCTTGCTGTTAGATTCAGCAGCTGCTACAACTTCCTCCATTATGCCACCATCAAAACTAGAATGCAACTCATTGTCATCTTCAGTGTTCTTCTTATTTGTTTTTTATTTATAGTAATGGTGCTGGTGGTGAAACTTTTGATGGCACCATGACAACCTGCATCTTCCCCAGGAGGAGAGGGATCATCAACATTTATTGAACAATCTGCAGCAACCATGGCTGCAGTCAGTTTTTGATAAGGTGACCAGATTTTTAAAATGAAATCCGGGGACATTTTTTTTTCTCCACAACCTATCCACCTCCACACACTGCCTACACCCTGTCCACCTTCACACTCTGTTCACTCTCACACCCTGTCCACCCTCATCACACACCTTAGCCACCCTCACACCCTGTTCATCCTTCACACACTGTCCACCTTGCCCCCTCCAACCTGCCCACCTCCACACTTCCCACATTGTCTACTTCCACACACTGCCCACCCTGTCCTCCTCCACACACACTGCCCACCTAAACACTGTCCACCTCTACATTGCCCAATACACACTGCCTACATTGTCTACCTCAACACTGCCCGCTCACACACTGCCCACCCCCCACATTGCCCACACTGTACAACTCCACATTGTGCACCTCCACACTGCCCACCTGCACACATTGTCCACTCCACAGTGCCTACCCTGTCCTCCTCCCCACACTTCCCACCTCCATATTGCTCACATTATCCACCTCCACATTGTTCACACTGCCTACCCCATTCTCCTCCAGAAACTGCCCACCCTGTCCTCCTCAACACACTGCCCACCCTGTCATCCTTCACAAACTGTCCACCCTGTCGTCCTCCACACACTGTCCACCCTGTCGTCCTCCTCCTCCACACACTGTCCACCCTGTCCTCCTTCTCCTCCACACACTGCCCACCCTGTCCTCCACCACAAACTGCCCACCTCCAAACTCCCCATCCAATCCTCCTCCACACACTGCCCACCCTGTCCTCCTCCCCACACCGCCCACCTCCACACTGCCCACACTGTCCACCTGTACATTGTCCACACTGCCTACATCAACACTGTCAGAATAAAATTATCCTTAGGATTTAAATTATTTACAGATTCATGTGTTGTTATTATTAAATTCCTCTTCTAAACAGGAAGGTGTAGCACTGACTGGTGTTATCCAAACAGAGAACACGCACTCACTTCAGGTTAAGACATTGTGTTGAACTCTGGAGAGGTGCCTTGCTGCTGCCTGCGTTACTGTTCCGCTTGTTTGACTGAGACTGCCACACATGTCCTGCGCAATAGTGCCGTGTTGCTGTCCTACGTGCTACAGCCAATGAGAGAGGCGTATCCCGACAAAACTCTCCTCTCTCATTGGCTGCCACTTCAACTTGTTGCGAAGGCACTGGACGGCAGAGACAGCTTAGGTAATGCCGTCCGTGCCTTCCTATTGATGCAGCTGCATATTTAGTTAGAACTAGCAAAAGGAGCATGGCATTGCCCCTGGGGATTAAGTCCTTTGAGTGCTTGGGTAAGTTTTCAGCACTGAAAGTGTTAAGTGTTTCAGAGGCAAAGAGGTATCCTGGCAGTGGAATGTGTTGTATACGTGTTTGGCAGTGAAGGAACCCAACACTTCGTCCATTTTCTTTGGTTTGTTTAAACCCCTACAGCACCAAAGAGGTATCCAACACAGTGTAGTGCATGGATTCTTCTTTTTTTCCTCAAACATTTAACCCTTTCACTGTTGCTAATGTACCCAAAGCATTGTCAATCAATGCACTGAATAGCCCTCAAGCAATCAAAGGACTTAATTGTGATGGACAACACCGTGGCCCTTTTGCTACAATATACATACACACCTGTATACATAAACACATACTATACATACATACACATACTGTATATATATACATATATATATATATATATATATATATATATATATATATATATATATATATATATATATAAACACATAGTATACATACACACATACTATGCATACATACACATACTGTACATATATATATATATATATATATATATATATATATATACATACACACATAGTATACATACACACATACTATGCATACATACACATACTGTATATATATATATATATATATATATATATATATATATATATACACATGCACACATAGTATACATACACACATAATATACATACACATACTGTACATATATATATATATTTACACATACACACACAGTATACATACACACATACTGTACATACACATACTGTACCTAGATACATATATATAGATACACACACACCCATATACATACTGTACATATATACATACATACATACTATACATACTCACCCGTATACATGCATACACATTCTGTACATAGATACATACAAATACTGTACATACATATATACATACACACATATAATGTACATATATATACATACTAGACATACATAGACTGTATATAGATACATATATACACATACATAGCCATAGACAAACTCACACACTATGAATAAGGCTGTTTGTGGTGAGTGGGATGTGAATTCTACCTTTTCCTATTCCATGAGGATTAATGGGGTGAGAGGAGAGTGGACAGTCTATATATGTGTGTGTGTCTGTCCATCGTGCTGTGTAGAGTGAATGTGGCTGTTCTGTGCTGTACACTCCTCCCTCTGATCTCCTTCATGTTACAGGGAGGAGTGAATAGCAGAGAAGAGCCTCACAGAGCAGCCGAAAGCAGAAAGAAAAAGTTTAACAGATAAGTGAGCATCGCGTCTCCTCCAGGACTGATTTAGTGATGGGGGGAGACGTCTTAAGGAATGGGGAAGGTGGGAGGGACAGAGGGAGAGACAGTAAGGGACAGAGAAGGTGGGAGGGACAGGGGAACAGGCACTAACACCCTTTGATTGCCACAGGGGTATCCAACGCATTGCTTTGCAATGCGTTGGATACCCCTGTGGCAGTTGTTCGGCAACATGACTATTTCATCGATTGTGTGAAAGTAGAGTTAAAAGTTAGTTGTGCTGAGATGGAATGAGGGGAAGTGGAGTTTAACCTTATGAGAGCCAGAGAGCCTCTAGTCTGGCACTCAAAGGGTTAAACTCCACTTCCCCTCATTCCATCCCAGCACAACTAACTGTTAGCTCTACTGCCTGCACACACTTGATGAAATAATCATGTTGGCGAACAATCATAGAGAGGATAGTATGTTGATACTGTATCAACATATAGAAGATTAGATCCGGGAACAGATCCGGGGACACATTCCAGCCGGGGACAGTGCCCACAATCCGGGGACTGTCCCCTGAAATCGGGGACGTCTGGTCACCCTAGTTTTTGAACTACCACTTTACTCCCAAGTCCCTGGACTGCTCCTCCATTCCCCCTACCCCTACCCCTTGTGCTTTTGGTTGATAATACTCATATCAACAACTTATTTCCCCAGATCAGATTTTCCCCAATACAGAGATAATAACTGCAAGATCATCAAGCAAATTTGACCACAGCTGCCTGTGTTTTTCAAATCAAATCAAACAGTATTTGGGGGTCAACATCCTTTGCTACCTTCTCACACCCCAGAGACGTCCAACACAGAGATATAATAATAGCAAAATCAGCAAGGAAATTGCTTGGACCTCTGTTGTCTGTGTATTCTAAAATCAAATCAGCTAGACATAATGTTGGGATATTTGGGGGTAAACCTCCTTTGCTCTATTCTCAATCCCCAGACTCCCCCCAGCACAGAGATAATAACAGCAAGATCAGCAAGGAATTTGCTTGGACTGCAACTACCTGTGTCTTTCAAATCAAATCAGTCAAGACAGAATGTTGGGGTTATTTGGGGTCAACCTGCTTTGCTTCCTTCCCCCCCCCCACACACACACATGTATAACACAGATATAATAGCAGCAAGTGTACAGTACTGCAGACCCCATCTCAAGAAGGATATAGATACTGTAGAAAAAATTCAAAGAAGGGCTACTAAAATGGTGACTGATTTACAGGAAAATAAATATCAGGATAGACTAAAGGATCTGAACATGTATAGCTTGGAGGAGAGAAGAGAGAGAGGGGAATACGATAGAAACATTCAAATACATGAAGGGATTCAACAAAGTTCAGGATGGAAGTATATTTCAGATGAGTAAAAATGTTAAAACAAGAGGGACACAGGTTTAGATGTAATATAAGAATGTTTTACTTCACTGAGAGGGTAGTAGATAAGTGGACTAGCTTACCAGCAGAAGTGAAAGAAGTTAATACAGTGACAGAATTTAAGCATGCATGGGATAGGCATAAGGCTGTCCTTAACATAAGAAAAGACCAAGGCCCATAAAAGGTTTGAGGTTTATACAGTAGGAAAATGGGCAGACTAGATGGGCCAAATGGTTCTTATCTGCCGTCAAATTCTATGTTTCTATGTGAGATCAGTGAGGAACTTGAGCTTCGGCCGACTGTGCCTTTCAAACCAAATCAGTCAGACAGAATGCTGGAGTATTTGGTATTTGAGGTATTACTAGGGTGACCACATTTCCGTCCTGCCATTCCGGGACGTGGTCACCCTACAAAAGCCTCTTCATCGCCCTACCTTGAGTCCCTGGTGGTCTAGCGGCATGGAAAGTGCTCTGTGCCTCCTCCGGCACAGAGCTGAAGCTCCCGCGCGCTGTGCTCAGTAATGCAGAGCGCTGGGAGATGATGTCATCTCCCAGCGCTCTGTATTACTAGAGCGCTTGCCTCCAGATCAGGCTCAGCTGCATTGCCGCCCTGGATGTCAGCCTGCAAGCGGTGTGTCATATCATGGACGCCGCGAGGGAGCGCTGGTTTATGCTACCAAGCGCTCCCTCGTGGCGTCCATGATGTGACACACCGCTTGCAGGCTGACATCCAGGGCAGCTTGGCTTCATTCCGGGACACTTCATTGTCCCGGGTGGAGATGACCCGGGATGCGGGACATAGCCCTGAAATAAGGGACAGTCCCGGACATTCCGGGACCCGTGGTCACCCTAGGTATTACACCGAATTTTGGGGTCAACGTCCTTTTTCCCCTTTTCTCCCCCAAAGGGCCCACAGACTCCCCTAATGCACAGAACAGATGTCCTTCCTAAAGGACTCCCTAAACTGTCAGCTCCAATTTATTTGCTTATCTTCTCTACCTGAAAAATGTGATGCTTTCTCCTCTCACAAACACAGGATGGCATGCTATGGGAGCCTGACACCCTTTTATATGCCTGCATGAGGAGAAGAGAAAACTGCCATGTGGTAGGGAGAAATTCAGTCTTACCATTCATTTTAATGCAATGAGCTATGTAAAAAAGCGGGAAAACTGCACTTTTGTGGGAAATTTTTCTCTAGACAGGAAGTGACATTTTTTGCCTATTTGGGTGTGTGGTGTAAAGTTTAAAAGCCATTTACATAAATGGGCATTTTTTAACTTTTAATTTCATCCCTATAATGCAGTTAGTTTACCCCAAAATTGTTTCTCTTACTTTGTGTATATTGCCCTATATCATACCTCCCAAGTGTCCCTCTTTAGGAGGGACAGTCCCTCTTGTAGACCTAAATCCCTCTTTCCCACCCTGATGTCCCTCTTTTTAGGAGATCAGACTGTGTGATTTGTATATAAGTGTATTACATTGCTCCACTGCAATAAAACTCACATTATTGTTTGTTTAAATGTCAGTATATGTGTTTATAAATTAGTGTGTGTGTGTGTGTGTGTAAATAAAATACTTTGGTCTTGTTCTAAATCATTTATTAGGTTACACAAGGAGGTGACAATAGGTCATAAAATAGCTTAAAAATTCCTGATAATGCCCCGCCCACCAGCCACTCCTCCAGAAACATCCCGTAAAACATAAATGTCCCTCTTTGGCAATTTGAAATGTTGGGAGGTATGCTATATGATACCAAACACAATAACAATGAGAAATAATTTAGGAATCAGTAATAAAATGTGACACATGGGCAACATGAACAAAAAAGAGGACAAATTCAGATGGAAACCAACAGCAACACTGAGGAGAAATTAAACATTCCCACTGATATCAATGCGATTAAAACAATTATGTTTAAATTAATTGTAAGGCAGAGAATGATGATGTGTCCCCTATGGACTGCTGCAGTTGGTTTGCCCCAGAATTTCATAGGCTGCAGTTTACTAAGCAGTTTAAATAGCCAGTTGAAGAGACTTAATCCTTTGAGTGCCAGATGGGTATTCAATTTATTGCTTTTGCAGTACTTTGAATACCCTTCTTGCGCCAAGAAAGGAGTAGAAAATTCACTGGAGTCTCTGTTACTCCTGTGGCAGCACTCACAGAGAGGTAACTACATATGTGGTAGCCATACAATAACATGCTCAGTGGAATACCTGCTCCCATTGTCTAACATGGTGAAAACTACTGGCCATTTGCACAATGAAAGTTGAGGACAAACCAACTACTACATAGATAACCTATAACAATCCTTCAAATTTCCATTCATTTAAAGGGGGCATTTCATCCCTTGAATAGTAGATGGGTCACCAGTGTGTTTCTTTGCTATATATTGGAGAACTGTCTAAGATTCAAGTGGTAAAAAAAAATTAATACATGGGAATTTAAATGGATAGTAATACTTTGTTTTATCTTTATTTTAATTTGTAGGCATTAAAAAAACATGAATAATGATATAAGTCTTATCTCTCAAACCTTTATAATTTGAGAGATATTCACAAGCAAAGTTTCCCCTCCCGCCCCTTTTACCTAGTGTAAGCCATCTCTTCTCACATGTGGAATCTGGTTGTAAGACCAGACAGATAACAGAAGGGGACAATCTTCTTCCTATGAGAACAATGAAGGCCCTGCCCCCCTTGACAAGTTTTTCCCTTATCTTAAGTGAAGATTGTACCTCTCTGCAGTCTACCTGGGCACCTCCCTTCTGCTCTGGCTGAACAGTGTTACATCAGTAAAAGGGGCAGGAAGGGGATACTTTATAATTCAATTACTCTTGAACTACAACACTGACAGAATTGAAATAACACTCTCCAAAGTCCAAATACTATAATGATTAATTAGAGCTGCTTTTATTATGAAACATTACTATCCCTTTAAGAACAGTACATTTGACAGCTTTTTTTATTTTACTCCATAATATCACTAAACTGAGATAAAGGTGTGACGAGAATTGTGACACTATTTATTAGTTTACAGGAAAACGATGTCTGTGACTGAATTCATTGACTGTAACAGACAGGGACAATTAAAAAAAAATAATTAAAATCTAAAAAAAAAATAAAAAAAAACTGCTTTGACTGATAGAGACAAGCAGGATTTTTTAAATGACCTACAATGGCTGACATTAACAGAGACTGACTGTAATAGTGACAAAGATCACACAATAGAAGAACAAAGTAGTATTCCACATATTGCTACCAGCCATATAGTTTACGTTAACAACAATCAACCGATATATATAGAGTTGGAGGGGGTGGACATGATGGCACTGGCATTCCTCTATGGGACTTGCTACCTTCATCAGAGTTGGTAACTGATACCCATAGTCTATCTTAAATGTGTAGCCCCAGTCAAAATAACAAATAATCCTATGTAATAATTCGCTAGGATGTTTGTCAGTAGCCGTCATGAGCAGTAGAGACTGTCTGAATGCACGGAATGCTGGGAGTTCTGTGCTGGGAGCATTCTGTTCTTTCGGGCAGTCTCTACAGTGCATGACTGCGTAGGCAGCAGGAGGCAGAGCAGGACCGGCTTCTTAACCCTTTGAGTACCAGAGGGGTAAGCAAAGCAATGCGTTGTGTACCCCTCTGGCACTCAAAGGGTTAACACTGCCCGGACCTTGGCCCGTGAACACGGGCTTTTACGCTAGTAAACAAATAAAACAATCAGTGTAGACAGTACTGCTGCGATTGGAATGGAAACACTTAGTTGCCCACATGCAGGGGTACGTTATATTGTTAACCAGTATAGGGCATGGACATCCAGCAGCAGTGTGAATAGGCTATATTGTTTTGAATCAACCAGCATCTAGTGTCATATAGCAGAAGTGCAAAGAACAAGCAAGCCACAGAAGCATATGGTGGCTGTACAACTAATAGCAGTACTGATAACAAAGAGTGATGTGCATAGTTTCAGGCCATTGCCCACAACCAGGAAAGACCAATGCTTTTATCATATTTATTCTGTCTCCAGTGCCACAACACCACCTTCTGCACTATGTGCATTTTACTCCACAATTTATTTTAACTTATGTGCACATCAAAAATTGTTTCCAGGCATATAATAACACAATATTTAATAACTATTGTTTGCAGGTTTAATTATAACAAGGAAAGCTGTAAGAAAAAATTGTTTGCAGCAGCTTACATAGCAATTACGAAAAAAAAATATGAGCAGACTTGGAAAATGCTCAGAATTCCATAGAACTATATCTTAAAATTTAAGAGGGAAAGACAGAGAGGGATAGAAAAATTAAAGTGTTCGGCACTATGGCCAGAAAGAGACGTTGGAGCTGTGCTGCTTCAATTGTGGAGGATGATTCAACAGTCAAAAGCCCAATCTCTCGCTCCTCCTTTCCTTGTCCTGAAATTGTGGTTATGGGATTATTTTACTTTGGGGGCATCAGCTTTGTAAACAATTTGCTATGATGACGACACATGTTGTGTTATGTAATGTTGTGGACAGCAATATAATGCAGGGCATAAGGGAGCATCTGCAGATGGCACAACTGCTGAATATTCTTTGGGATAGTTAGGGAATGGTTCACTATTTGTATTAAGTGGGAAAGAAGCAAAGAAAAATGGGGGAGAGTCTCATACTGTTGTATATCAATCCAAACTTGGTTAAAATACTAACATACATGTGTGCTCACATATAAATAATACTTCCCTCAAGATCGCAGTAGCTAGAATAGCGTGTGGAGGATATTAAATTACCCTCACAAAAATGGCAAGGTCAAAGTGGGTCAATCCCTCAATTAGGGATGGGCATACATTTTTGCCTCAAGTGAGAAATAGGAGAAAAAATTGTGCTGTTCTCCAAGAGGGAATTTTTTTGCAAAACATGCCATTTTTCCTGCTTTTTTTCACCTAGCTTTTTGCATTGAAATCAATAGAAAGACAGAATTTCTGTCCAACACATGGCATTTTTCTCTTCTTTTCCCTCAGGCAAATAAAAGGGTGTCATGCTCTCACAGAATGCCATTCTGTGCTTGTGAGAGGAGAAAGCAGCACATTTTTGTGCTTGAGAAGGCAACCTAATAAAGTTGTGTTGAAGCTTAGTTTAGGGAGTCTTGTAGGCAGGACATCTGTTCTCTGTTTTAGGGGGAGTCTAGGGGACAGGAAGGGAGAAATGCCCGAAAAGTCAGTGTGACTGACTTGGAAGACACAGGCAGCCATGTTCTAAGTTTCTTACTGATCTGGCTATAAACTCTATCCTGTGGGAGTCTAGGGTTGTGAGCAATGGTGTTTTACCCCAAATACCCCAACATTTTGTGTGATCAAGTAGACATAGTCAGCTGTGATCCAAGTTACTTTTTGATCTGGCTGTTATCTCAGTCAGGGCAGTCTGGGTATGCGAGAAGGGAGAGAAGGAGCATTATCCCAAATAAGCCAAAATTCTGTGTGACTGACTGAGAACACAGAGACAGAGGTGATCCATGTTTCTTTCTGCTCTGGCTGTTAAATCTGTCCTAGGGGAGTCTGCAGGTGTGAAAAGGGAGCAAAGGTGGATTACCCCAAATACGTGATCAAATAAACACAGTCAGATTTGCATATGATCCAAGTTCCTTCCTAATCTGGCTGTTATCTCTGTCCTAGGGGAAACTAGGGGTGTGAGAAAGGAGCAAAGTAGAATATCTCCAAATACTCAAAGGTTCAGAGTGACTGACAGGGAAAACACAGGCAACTATTATCCAAGTTTCTTCCTGATCTGGCTGTTATCTCCTAGAGGAAAGACGCAGTTGAACAGGGAGTATGTTTTTTGCTGACAGTGATAGGGGACCTTGGTGTGATCTGGGACTGAGGCAGACTGATACTAGACAAGATATAGTATTTTGTAGAGATCCAAGGCAAGACCTCACACACAATCAGTTTTGTTGTATACTTAAAGGGATAGTATTGCCATAAAATAACTAAAGCTAATCTTGCAGGCGGTAAAAAGTTAAACTAAATACCCCAAGTTCCATCTCTCCAACCTTTATGGTTGGAGAGATATTCGGGACCAAAGTTCCCCCCCCTCTCTCCTGACGTCAACACTTAAGCTGACTGTAGGGGAATCCGGTCCCGGGACCGTTAAGGCTCTTCAGCAGAGCCGCGATCATGTTACTGAAATAGAAATCCTAAACTGGAACAGTCTACAAAGTGTGTTTGCATACATTTCCTTCACATCTGTAATAGGACCATTGTAGTGTAGGCAGTCTATTTAAAAACATAAAAAGTAGGTGTAATTTTGTGCTTCAGGCACCACCTAAGGTATGTCAGCCCCTACCAACAGGGTACCATTTTCCTTGGAGTAGTAGTAGATAAAGAAAGCAGTAGGAAATTCCATAATTTTCAAAGATTTTAGTATATTTGAAGAAGTGGAAATGAAAAAAAAAATGCGCTGCCTTCTGGAAACATTTGTGCACACCAGGTTAGGGGTAGAAGTGGTGGGTTGTCTTCCTTCCAAAATGTTGTGCTTTGTCTACTTTTTCTTCATTTCTGTTGTTGGGACGCCCATTTTAGTATAGTCAAATAATTTTTGAAAAATATAACAAAAATTAGAGCATATCTGGATTAGTTTTGTGCTTCTAATTTCCCCCTACAGTAAGTCAACTCATATCATATTTTATCAAAAGAGCAGAGGCTAATGATTACTGTAGGACATTCTATAGTTTTAAAACTCTCCAGTACATTTGAAGTTGTGGAAATATTAAAAATTGCCTATTTTCCCTCCTGATAATTGGGGACCTGTGCAGGCCATGCATGTAGGTAAAATTATACACATTTGGTATTTTGTATTCAAGGGATTTGAGGCTTTAAAAATATTTGAAATTTTCTCTACCAACTTGTTGATTGAGGCAAAAAAAGTTTATTTTTTTCCTGTTTATTATATCATAATTTGTGACACAATGCAAAATTTAGTTTTTGTGATTTGCCATTAAATATATATATATATATATATATATATATATATATATATATATATATATATACAGTTTTTCATATATAATTAGAACTTTAACAACAGAAATCATGCCTAAACAGATGGCAAAAATTCTGAAAATGTGTCTGGCCAGCAGGGTACAGTGCCTAAAGGGGTTAAAAAAAACTCTTGAGCTGTAATAAATTGGAGATTAAAACTAACATATGAAAATGATCTGGGATGAAATGCAACTAATACTCTGCTGAAAAAAAAATGTTTTCTGAGACTTAAAATACTTTTTTATTTCTATTTCAGCCATTCCCTTTACCATTAGCATAGCAATCTTAAAGCGGAACTACCACCCCTTCTAAAGTTGCCCCCAAATAATTACCCATCTGGCGACTAGCTGCTCAATAGTGTTCGTCGTCAGAGTTATTACCACGTTATCGAGAATTCCTACTGTTCCTGGGACTGACAGCCAGGAAACACCACAGTCATACTTGCATAGTGATGTCTGCGCACCTGTGCTGTCAGTCCCAATCTGCTCTAGGAGGCGTTTCTAGGAGCCAAACAGCACTGGAAGGGACTGACAGCTCAGACGAGCAGACGTCACTATGCAAAGATGTCTGCGCTGTTTCCTGGCTGTCAGTCCCAGGAACAGTAGGAATTCTCAATAATGCGGTAATAATTTTGGCAACTAGAACTATTGAGCATCTAGTTGCCACATGGGTGATTATTTGGGGGCAAGTTTAGGAGGAGTGGTAGTTCGCTTTAATTTCTGTTTCACAATTAATAGTACTTTTACAGTCTGTAAATGTCCTGCAATAAGGTAATAACCAGCTTTCTGCATACAAGAGTGGGGGTTAATAACGTCAGTATATCAACTGACATAGAAATTGTCTTCCATTTCAGCCAAAACATAATTACCAAACAGTATCTATAAAAGACAGTCTACACATATTGAAATGGAAGTTAAATTGTATTTTAGGCATATATCATAAAATAATTTTACAGATATTAGATGGAAAACCAGGATGTTTCTAAAACCCAATTTAATGGTTGTTATTATTCCTTAAACCCTTTGCGAGCCAAAGGGGTTTACAGTGTGCTGTGTACCTCTGTGGCATTCAGAGGGTTTAAAATTATCAGTACTGGAAGTATCCTTATTTTACTCAGCAGGAAAAGCCGTATAACATATATTTAATAAAAAGAAAAACAAGTTTACTGTGAAATATGTTCATTTCAGTACATTTTAGGAATCTGTGATAGTGAAGGTCTTTCTTTCTATTGATGTTATAATAAGCTGAATTTAACTTGGAGTGTACCTTTAAGCATTTTTTTTTCTGGTTTATCATGTTCAACAAAATTACTGTACTAGCATTCGCTTGTGAACTGCCTGTTTTTATTGATGTGCATATCTTAAAGTTTCAGTCACATTATTGATGTAATCAAAGAATTGATCTCCTGTGTTTCTTTTTTATCTAATTTTCTTGGAAATCCATATGGGGTATATTGACTTGAATTTCAGTTAACAAGTGATAATGACTATCACAGTTTAGTCAATAAACCCCTATGGCTTGCTTCTCAGCTGTGTGTTAACGTGATGATATTCATGAATCAAATATGGAGGTGGGGGGTAATATATATATATATATATATATATATATATATATATATATATATATATATCCAATATAATAATTCGCTACAAGTATGTTTGTCAGAAACCATCATAAGCAGTAGAGACGGCTGCGCTCGTTGCAGTCATGCGCAGTAGAGACTGCCCAAAAGCACCGCGGCTGATAATGAAGCGGGGAGCTCCGAAAGGGTCCCAGGAAGGTGCACAGAGAGGACTACGGTCTGAATTCAGAGCGTCCCACTCCGTTATCAGCCGCGGAGCTTTTGGGCAGTTAGTACTGAGCATGACTGCAGCGATGCCCTTGTTGGCCCGTGTACACAGGCTTTTCAACTATATATATATATATATATATATATTGATATATATATAAAACAAAAAACAAGAGTAGCGCTAATATGTAGGGTCAGACAAAAATTCCCTTCCGCAGCCTAAGTTTCAGGAATTGGGCTTCTCAATTACCTAATATATATCAAATATAATACACAAATTGGCTCTTGAAGTGAAAATTGTAGTTATCAGACAAAAATTCCCTTGAGCAACCTAAGATATATATATATATATATATATATATATATATATATATATATATATATATATATATATATGTGTGTGTGTGTGTGATTGTGTGAATGTGTGTGTGAATGAATGAGTATAAAAGTATGCAATAATACTTTTTTTTATTGGACTTATATTTAATTTTAGGGACCAGCTTTTGAGAGCGATGTTCCCTTTTTTTAAGTCTAAAGCAAATGTATGCTTTGGACTTGAAAAAGAGTGCACCCATCTCGAAATGTTATTCTAATAAAAAAAAGGGCTATTATTATTACTTACTGTAATTTTGTATGTATGTATGTATATCTTTATTTATATGGTGCCACACAGTGTAAGCAGCGCCTTAAATAGACATATGTTACAATAAATAGGAAGGGATGAAATAAGTGCCACATTCATAGAGACAGTAGGAGAGAGGTCCCTGCCCCAAGGAGTTTACAGTCTAAATGGGAAAAAGGAGACAGACAGTGGGGTAAGAGGGTGTCAAGTGCTGAGATTACAAATGCTGAGTTTGGCCAAAGGCAGAGCATGGTCCTAGTGCTCCAGAAGATAAGATATCAGGGTAGACTTTGTTATGTAGAGAGTGCATATACACACACACACACACACATATATATATATATATATATATATATATATATATATATATATATGTATATGAGAGAGAGAGAGAGAGATAGACTGAAATCTGTGCACTCTACATAACAAAACCACTGGGTGCCACTCATGAAAAAATGTATACATACTGCAGGTTTATTTCATCAACATTTTGGCTCTACCTTGATAGGTCCAAGGCAAGGCTGAAACATTGGTTAAATAAACCTGCACATGTTTTCACCTTGAAAAGACCCGTGACTGATCTATCTACATGGATTTGTATTTGTGTTTATATCTATCTAAATAGATAGATGAATAGATTGATCGATTGATCGATAGACAGACAGAGACATATGTCAGAAAGCACTCACACTTATGAGGGTATGTGCTATATTATATATATATATATATATATATATATATATATATATATATTATATATATATATATATATATATATATATATATATATTTATATCCTTCAGGGACAACTAAAAATCCCTATGATTTAGTTCAGATTTTTGCTCTACAAAGTAGGATGCAGTGCTGTTTTACAGAGTCTCAGTCATCCTTTTTTGTCACTTTTCAGAAGTAAAGGATAATGTCGATCTGGAAGCATTGCTTAGTGCCAGCTGGTACTTTATTTCCTTTGGAAGTAATGTTGATATTTGCTGAGAGTAAATAATAATTAAAGGGATAGTAATGTATCATATTTAAAAATCTGCATCTTGTAGCCATTAAAATAATAAACAAAATGACCCCAGTGCCAATTCTCAAATCCCGGGACCGGCGGAGGCTCTTCAGCAGAGCTGAGATTGCGTTATTGGAAAAGAAATCCTTCACTGGAGAGGTCTTCTAAGGGCCGTATGTTCAAAGGAATAATGACAAAAAATTGTCTTATGAAAGACAAAAATAAGTAATTGAATATTTTCTATAGAGTATACGACAAAAGACTAGTATTGTCCATTGTGTACGACACAGCTCCAGAATTGATGGGCAAAGGGGCGGGGCAAGGGCATAGCTAAACTATTCTCCAGTGTCATATAGAGGAAAAGAAAATTTGTTGTAACTAACGACAAAAAAATGTCTTTCAAAAGACAAAATTTGTACATTAAGAAAAAAGTGGAGGGAATGTGTACTGAATGTGATCATTTTTGTCATTAGTTAAGACTTTTTTTTGATTCAATCAATTTTTATTAGAAAACAGAGCATTGACAAAAGTCAAAATTACAGTACAAGTATAATAATATTGACTGTTGGAAAGTAGAAGAAATATCAAATACAATGGTAAGCATAGTACATAAGTTCCATTAGAGAAAAGGATATAATTGTCGAGAGGAGATAAAAAGTCCTCGCGATGCAAGTAACTGTAATACAATCATCTGCAAGTTTGAAATACCAGATATTTGACCGTGAGCATATGTAGACTCAAGAAGTAAGAATGAGGCAAGGGAGTAAATAGAAAAGACGTGAAAAGAGTAGGAGAGGGGGAGGGAAGAGGGGAGGGTATTGCACGTCGTGAGCATGGCGGTTCCAGAGCGATAAGCTGTTATTACACTATGGGCGAGATGT
Source organism: Rhinophrynus dorsalis (assembly GCA_037306005.1). Classification (NCBI taxonomy): domain Eukaryota; kingdom Metazoa; phylum Chordata; class Amphibia; order Anura; family Rhinophrynidae; genus Rhinophrynus; species Rhinophrynus dorsalis. The sequence goes on from CM074724.1 coordinate 152,208,128, forward strand.
TCAGAAAGTGGTGGTAACTGAAATTGTCTATAATCAGAACAAAAAAGTTCTTACACCATGATCCGTGAATTCTCAGACATATTTACGTCATTTTTTGCATCCAATTCCGCCATCTCCATCAAAGGGAAAAAGCCGTCTTAAAAGTGGGTGTGGCTTAGTCTTCTGTCATAATGTAAGGTATTTTCAGAAAAAAATATTCGTTTGAACATCATTTTTTTGTCTGATTAACATCATTTTTTCCCGATGTAATAAAAATGGTCTAAACTTGGAGAAGAAAAATTTGTTTCAAAGACAAAAAAATCTTTTGTTTCTTTGAAAATGTTCGTTTCAAAGACAAATTGAAAGACAATTTTTAAGATCTTCTTACCGTCATTTTTAATTCTTAAGATGAATTTTCAAACGTGACGGATTTGCTTCTGAAAATCTCGTCCTCCTTTTACCACCAACTCACACTTTTGTTTTAGGTGGTGTTTATAGGGGTGTGGCTTGTGGGCTGGGCATTACCGAGAAGTTTTAGGATATTTCATGACCTATTGGTTCCTCTTTGTTTAACCGAATAAATTATTTAGAGCATTACCAAAGTATTTTATTTACACAGATTCATTTATAAACACATATATTAAAGGTTAACTACACATTTATGTGAGTTTTATTGCTGTGGAACAAAGTAATACACAATATTCATTCTGATATCCTGAAAAGGGGGACAAAAGGATAGAAAAGAGGGACAGATGGATTTGGGTCTCAAAGAGGGACTGTCCCTCCTAAAGAGGGACAGTTGGGAGGTATGGTACCACACTGGTAACAGGAAGTTTACAGAACTGAGACATTAGAGAGAGCGCTCTCTTTTTTATTATTGAATATTCTGCAAAAGCAATATACTTAGGCTGATGTACTAAGAAGAACTGAAGCAATCCAGCTGCACCACATGAGAAAATTAAAATCCCATTGATATAAATTTGTATTTGAAAATGAGCGGAGTCTCCTAGATGATAAAACAGGACTTTTCTTAATAATACAGCATTAGGGAGCCTATCTGTAACATTACTAAGTGCCATCAGAATCCATAAAAAGGTATATTTAGTTTTTGATATTTTCACCATTATATGAATACTTCTGGGACATTAACTTCAGTTGGTACTCTCTCCCTTTTGCAGTTTTCTTCATTTCAAACTCCCATTGATGATCAAAAACCAATCTACACAAGCTGAGAGGTCTGGGTGGGATCTGAGCAGCTTGACATTACCAGAGTACAATAAATTGACAGCAAAGTCTTTTCCTGTTGCCATAGCAACACTTTAAGCTTTTTAAATTATAATTAAAATTTTTATGTGAATTAGAGGTGTGAGCACAAAATAAAAATACAGATCTGATTTATTTTCTTCCCTTCAGATGTCACTGCTCTTTTCTCAGTTTCCTTCTAGGATAGATTGCTCTTTTATCCCCTCGAACATGAAGCGTTTAGTTCAGGTAGTCCTGGGTAGGAACTATGAAGGCACAGATAAAGTTTAAATAATGCTTTCTTGCCAAAATTCCTCTTCATTTCTTCAATCGCTTGCAGATTCTGCTCTCTCCCTGTGCATAAGCGTGGCTGAGCCACAGGGGAAATGATTGGAAGCAGCAGGCTTGCAGATATTGCTCGCTTCCTGAACACAGATGCAGCAATGCTTCAGGAGTATGAACAGAAGGAGTGGCGAAGGCAGGTGAAATAAGTATTATGACAGTAAAAGTATTTATTCTGTGCTTGACAAATATGCAAAGGTAAAACATATTTTCACTTTAAAGGGATAGTAAAACTTAAAATTAAAAAAAAAAAGTTGTAGGGTTTATCCCCCTGAGTAAAACAAGAGTACTCCCACTGCTGAGAGGTGTTTCATTCAAAAGTTATTAATTTTCAAAGTTGAATTTTTTAGGTGCAATATCACAGTGGCCTGAAAATGTACAGTGGCACTGTTGCTACACCATCCTATGGAGATTTATGGTCCCGGGACCAGAGCTGTCCATAGGATCGTGTAGCAACAGCACCACTGTACAATTTCAGGCCACTGTGATATTGCACCTAAAAAATTCAACTTTGAAAATGAATAACTTTTGAATGAAACACCTTTTAGCAGTGGGAGTTCTCTTGTTTTACTCAGGGGGATAAACCCTACAACATATTTTTTTTTTACATTTTAAGTATTACTATCCCTTTAAGGAGTGATACACTAACAGGTGATTATAAAAGGGTAGGCAAGAGCCAAGATCCTTGTATCCAAACTCACCAATAAACTATAAATTATATATTGAGAACAGGATTACAGTAATCCAAATGTACAGAAGACCTAAGGAGTTAAATTGTTGAAAAGCGTGGATTTCAATTATAAGAAGAAATAACAATCATCAGTTCAGGGAATTGCATAAGAACAGTGAGAAATATTAATTGCTGGAAAAGCTGACAGAGAGAATTGTCAACAGTATGTGAATCGGTAAACATCTCCCTGTGCTCTCTGTTCCTCTATGATGGGCCATTATGGATAACAATATAAAATGTAGTTTTTTCAGATCACAAGGACAAAGTGTTTAGCAGTTATCACAGGCCTGCATTCTTGTTTGCTCAGTTTGGTTTAAAAAAATGTAAAAGCACTAAGAAATAGGTTTTATAAGCAGTAAATGGTCAATGCCATATCTAGTTCTTATGTTTATTCAACCTTGTTCACATACAGCAAGTGACAGAGAACGTTATCATGATTTTAGCAACAATGTGCATTTTGTGGTGACTTAAACCTTTGAGTTTCAGAGGGATATGTTGAAAATTCCTCTGGCACTCAACAGGTTAAGGAGTGTAGGGAATAGAGTTGGAGGTTTGTTGTATATCTGCTGTCAAGACACTGCTGACTCATTTAGAACAGTGTTACTCAACATTATGCTGAGGGCACACCAACAGTGCAAGTTATTATACCGCTGCTTGATCATAGGTGATTAATCGTGGCTCACTTAATGTAATTGATCTACCTGTACTTTATTAGGGATATCCATAAACCCTGACCATTTCATACCTCCCAGGTGTCCCTCTATAGGAGGGACAGTCCCTCTTTGAGAAGCAAATCCCTCTGTCCCTCTTTTCTACCCTTTTGTCCCTCTTTTCAGATCAGAATAAGTAGTATGTTTTACATAGCTCCACAGCAATAAAACTCAAAAAATGTGTAGTTAATCTTTAATATATGTATTTATAACTTAATCTGTGTAAATAAAATACTATGATATTGCTATAAATACTTTATTCAGTCTCACAAAGAGGAGCCAATAGGTCATGAAATAGCCTAAAAAATCTAGGTAATGCCCTGCCCACCAGCCACGCCCCCATAAATACCACCTAAAACACAAGTGTCCCTCTTTGGCCATTTGAAATGTTGCGAGGTATACCATTTAGTGTGAACTTGAGGATTAGAGCTGAGAATCACTGACATTCAATATAAGGGCTGGTTTATACCTATGAAATCAAATGAAACACATACCTTTAGATTTAAACAACTTACCATACCAAGTAGCTGATGATCTCTTCCAGATATATGCTCCAAGCCCTGGCTCAGAAGGACATATTAAAGGGGAACTATGCTGTGGAAATAAGTGGTCCTTAGCTTGTTTAGCACATTGACCTAAGGTAGGTGTCCTTCATTATAGCAGTCATGTATATCTATATAGATATTTTTGCATAATATATGCAGTTTCCTGTATATAGTGATATCTTAGGGTTGCAAGATCATCCTTTTAAATGAAGACACATATGAAAAATGCATGCCACAGGGTTTCAGTAGTTATCAGATTGCAATCTTTCCCATGTATCAATACCACAGGAACTTTTCATGTGTCCTTTTTTAAAGGGATGATGTGGCAACCCTAGGTATCTATGGAAGTTTTGATCTAGGATTAGGTCATACCTTCTTACAAAAAACAATAGGCTTCAATAGATGTGAGTGATTTTTAAGGGACACTAGCAGAAGACTGAAAGGGAGACCAAATCCAAAAAAATAGTAAATACAAACTACTCACTGCTATTTGAAGTTCACCTAACTAGGTAAGGTTCTCTGATTAATTAGTTGTTCTCTGGAAATATTTCTCCAAAACAGGAGGACTGTCAGAGTCAGAGGACTAGCATTCCTTTGTGAGAGTGTGATAAATAGCGCATACCTCCCAAGTGTCCCTCTTTAGGAGGGACAGTACCTCTTTTAGACCCAAATACCACTGTCCCTCTTTCCCACCCTGATGTCCCTCTTTTTAGGAGATCAGATTGTGTGGTGTATATATAAGTGTATCACATTGCTCCACAGCAATAAAACTCACATTATTGTTTCTTTAAACATCTGTATATGTGTTTATAAATTAGTGTGCTTAAATAAAATACTTTGGTCTTGTTAAAAGTCATATATTAGGTAACACAAGGAGGTGTCAATAGGTCACAAAACAGCCTGGAAATTCTTGTTAATGCCCCGCCCGCTGACCACACCCCCTAAAACACAATTGTCCCTCTTTGGGAATTTGAAATGTTGGGAGGTATGTAAATCATTTATATAGTGTTAACCGCTTGAGGATCAGATGGGTTAATGCAAATGTATAACTGCTTAACCCTTTGAGTGCCAGAGGGGTATGCAACCCATTGCAAAGCAATACATTGCATACCCCACTCAAAGGGTTAAAATGCAGACAAAAAGGCTGTTAATTCCCTCGCAGGGTATCTATGCATATATGTGTAGAGGCATGATCTGTGTCTGAGCAGGTTAAATATGTGCAGCTAACCTCTTTATCACAGTGTACTACTTCACATTTTAAAGGGATAGTAATGTATACCAATAAATGTAGCTCCGATTAATGCTCATATGTTATGTTTCGTCTTGCTCTGTATATTAGTCACGTCCGACTTATAGTTCTAAAGTAATTCTGTTTTAACGTACCCCCCTCCCGCCCCTTTTACCTCTTGCATGTGCTTCCCAGCAGATGTGGAATCCGTTTGATTGACCGCACAGCTCACAGCGAGGGTCAATGTTCTTGCGGTAAAGATAATGAAAACCCTGCCCCCTTGAGGAAGGAGGGTGGGATTTTCATTATGCTCATTGAAGAATGTCCCTCGCTGCGCTCTTTTCGGATCGGCTTGGGGAGCACATTGTGTAAGTAAAAGGTGAAGGAGGGGAATACTTAAAAACTGAATTACTTTAGAACTACAAGTTGGGCACGATTAATATACAGCACAAGATGAAACATAACATATAAGTATAAATCGGAGCTACATTTATTGGCATGCATTACTATCCCTTTAAGAAAATCTGTTATGTGGCATGGTCTGACAAACCCATGCAATTCTCTGCATTAGCTAATCAAAGCTGTCACTGAGGAAACCACATCTTATACCCCTCTTCAGAGTTAGTAGATCCACATAGTAGAAATCTGAACTGAATCTGTTTGCTTTTTATAGTTAATATTATTTAACCCCTTAAGGACCAGCGGTCCCGGGGTGTGCCGTCCCTTAAGGACCACATAGGAAACTTTGACGTGCCGTCCCACGTGACTGATCATGTGGGGCGGCACGTCAAACGGGGCACTGGAAGAGATCGCTCCGGTCTTGGAGCGATCAACTTCAGTGCCCGGTATTACTCACCGCGCTGCTACAGGAGCGCGGTGAGTAAAAGTACGTGACGTGGCAGGACCGTCACTGGTCCTTAAGTGCCGGACCAGCGTGACGGTCCTGCCACGTCAATGGTACTTAAGGGGTTAAAGGAAATAATCTGAGACAAGAGGTGTCCAAATCTGTCCTTAAGAGTCATATCTGAGTTTAATTGAGATATTGAATATATTCATTGTTGGGGAGGGGGCTGCAGGACAGATTTGAGCTACTCTGCACTGTGGTGCAGATGGTTTGCTCTAGAATTGTTCCACATCAGGTTGCTGAATAATGGTCTTTACGTAGAGGCAGGCAGGTATATTGTTTTGCACAAATAATATTACAAACAATTTCTCTGACTAGAACAGTTTTACACACAAGTTAACCCATATGGACCATAATTGTACAATTCTTTGTAAACCAATGTTTTACAAATCCCTGTTGCCTTAATATGGTTAAAAAGCAAGCTTAAAATTATATTTTATTGATCTGACAAATAAATTATTATTTTTTACATATGCTAGCTGTAAGGTCATGATAATTAAACTTATATCAACCAATTTAAATTATAGTTGTTAGTGTTTCTTTAATGATTAGTATAAATAACAGAGTTGGATTTCCCATTAGGCTGAGTAGGCAGCCTCAGGGGTCCTGAGTGCAACAACACAATATTTGGCTGCAGGAGCCAGTAGCTGCCATGATATAGGTCTGACAGATGTACAGAGGACCTCTCAGTGTACTCACAAATTAAATATCCACAGTGCATATAAATGGAAGAGGGAAGCTCTGGAGCAGCTGGATTGTATTAAATAAAACACAAAAACATGTGCTGTGCTAACATAAATCTGTTAAACCACAACTAGAGCATAACATTTTGTCCTGCGCCACAGTTGTGCTGGTCACATCCATATCTGGACTTATGGTTATGGCCACAGCAATTATGATATCCATGCACAAAGCAACTGTTTTTGTTTTTTGGTGGCTGGTTTATTTGCCTGTTTATATACTTGTTTATCACTTCATATACCCCTTCTCTGAAGATTTTTTAAAACTGTGGGTGATAGAGAGATCTCCATAACATTTATTTCTAAAGAGCTTTTCATTCCAAGGTTTGATCAAATAACTAGGGCCACCCTTTAAGATTAGAAAAAAAGAAGGTTTCAACTTCATCAGAGGAAGGGTTTCTTTACAGTAAGATCTGGTAAATTGTGGAAATGTGTCACTGGCAGATGCAACAGTTTAAGAGAATATTAAATACATTTCTAGCAGATAGGAATATATTGCGTTCTTTTGTATATTAGTAGGTTAAACAGGAAGATCTGTTGAATAGACCTATACCCATCCTGGAGTCGGATAGGATTATGCAATTATCATTTTCTAGGTTCACTGTGGCAAAGGTTGAACTTGATGGACTTGTGTGTTTTTTTTTTATCTAATTTACTATATAACGATGAAACTATTGCAAATCAATGTGAACACATTACAGATCAATATGTCAGAGATCTTTGCAGCATACAAGGGGTTATGACCTATTTCTGTTATAGTTTAAGGGCATTTCTTTTGCCCACACCACTGGGGATGAGGCTTGGTTTAGGTCATGTCAGGGGCGGGTCTATTCTGAGAGTAATGATGTCCTGACTACGGGCACTTGAAATGCAAATCTGACATTGATAATTGAATATTGACCACAGCAAGTCAATCTGATATACTCTGCATTCAATGAGGCTGATGTGCTAAGTAAAGTTGTGGCAAGCCAACTGCACCATACAAAACAAATAAACCTTACCCCTTATGGGATGCATCTACAGGGAGTGTAAAGGGTGTAGTTGTGATGGTGGCCAGCATTTAAGGGGGGCATCAGCTCCAAGGTTAAATAGGTTTTCTAAAAAACTACTTTGAGGGCTGATGGAAATCCTGCTTGCTTTGTAATTTACTTCTAGGTAAAATCTAAGTGCAGTTCTCAAAGGTTTAGATCAGTGGTTCTCAACCCAAGCCATCAAGGCCCACTAACAGGCTAGGAATTGAGGAGGTAAGTTTATGAAATGAACTGGGTCTCTGATCAACACACATGTTCTAGCAGGGAATTCATAAGAGCCAGCCTGTTAGGTAGCCCTGAGGACATGATTCCAGAACCACTGGTCTAGATCAGTGGTTGTCAAAAGATTTTTTCTGGTGGTTGCCAATGCAGCCACAGCCATGTTCTGGTGGCCACACTAGCAGATTTCTTATGCAAGTGGTATAGTGTGATTAATGCATAAAAATTGCATATTAATAAGTGCAATAACAATATCTATCATAGATATGGAATTGCATGGTTAATAACTCACTAGTTACTATGTGTGCAAAGGTTTTAGGCAGGTATGAAAATGCTGTAAAGTAAGAATGCTTTCAAAATTGAGAAGTTAATAGTTTATTTTTATCATTTTCAAAATACATAGTGAGGAAATAGAAGAAAAATACATAGTAACATAGTTGATGAGGCTGAAAAAAGGCATGTGTCCATCAAGTCCAGCCCATGCCAAAAACAACCCTGTTGATCCAGAGGAAGGCAAAAAAAGCCCTCTGAAGCCATTTCCAATTTAGCCCCAAGTGGGTAAAAAAATCCTTCCTGACTCCAGATGTCAGTCAGATAGATCCCTGGATCAATATCCTATCCGCACTGAAGCCATCTGTCATAATTTTCAATATTGTTCTGTGCTATATAGGCATCCATTGCTTTTTTTGAAAGTAGTTACATTATCTGCAAGTACAGCATCCAGGGGCAAAGAATTCTATATCTTTACAGCCCTTACTGTAAAAAATTCCTGCCTTTGTTTTAGTTGAAAGCGCCTTTCCTTTAGTCTTAATGGATGACCTCTTGTTTTTAGCTCAGCTCTTTGCGTAAATAATTAATTGGCTAGTTCTTTGTATTGACCTTGAATGTATTTGTAAATGGTAATCATATCACCCCTTAGACATCTCTTCTCTAATATAAACAAACCCAGTTTGGCTAGCCTCTCTTTATAACGCAGATCTTCCAATCCCTTTATCAGTTTTGTTGCATGTCTCTTCACCTTTTCCAGTTCAACAATGTCTTTCATAAGAACTGGCACCCAAAATTGTACTCCATAGTCTAGATGGGGCCTAACCAAGGAGTTTTACAGATGTAGGATAATATTAGCATCCCTTGCATCTACACCTCTTTTTATGCAGGCTAGTACCTTATTTGCTCTTGCAGCAGCTTAGTGACTCTTCACACTGCTTTGAAGTCTATTGTCTATCATTAGTTCTAAATTGTTCTCTAATGAGGATTCCCCAAGTTGTTTCCCATTTAGAGTATATGTAGCAAGTTTGTTTCTACAGCCCAAATGCATAACCTTACATTTATCTACATTAAATGTCATCTGCCACTTTTCTGCCCATTCACTCAGTTTATCTAAATCCTTCTGCAGCGTAAAAACATTCAGGTCTGTATGTATTTCCTTACATAACTTAGTGTCATCAGCAAAGATTGAGATGTTGCTTTCAATTCCCATTTCTAGATCATTAATAAACAAAATAAAAAGCATTGGGCCCAGGACTGAACCCTGCGGCACCCCACTTATAGCTTTAGACCAATTTGAAAAGGTTCCATTTACAACAACTCTCTGCCATCTATCATTTAACCAGTTCTTAATCCATGTACAGATAACACCACCCAAACCGAAGCCTTTTAATTTATGCAGTAACCTGTTGTGTGGCACTCTATCAAAGGCTTTTGCAAAACCCAAGTATACTACATCAACATCAGTTCCCTTGTCCAAATTACTACTTACTCTTTCTTCTGTGGATTTAGACAGCCTCAGTTGCTTCTCTCTCTTCATGTAATCCAAGACAAACTCAATGATGTTGAGATCAGGGCTTTGTGGGGGCCATACTATCTCTTCCAGGACTCCTTGTTCTTCTTTATGCTGAAGACAGTTCTTAATGACTTTGGCTGTATGTTTGGGGTTGTTGTCATGCTGCAGAATAAATTTGTGACCAATCATATGCCTCCCTGATGGCATTACATGATGAATAAGTATCTGCCTGTACTTCTCAGCATTGAAGATACCATTAACTCTGACCAAATCCCCAACTCCATTTGCAGAAGTGCAGCCCCAGACTTGCAAGGAACCCCCACCGTGCTTCACTGTTGCCTGTAGACACTCATTCTTTTACCACTCTCCAGCCAAATATTTCAAATTCTCATTAGTACAGAGCACCCCATATTGCCATTTTTCTGCACCCCAATTCCTGTGTTTTCATGCATAGTTGAGTCACTTGGACTTCTTTCCATATCGGAGGTATGGCTTTTTGGCCGCAAGAAGACTACTTCAACTGGACTTCTTCGGACAGTAGATGGGTGTATCAGGGTCCCACTGTTTTTTGCCAATTCTGAGCTGATGGCACTGCTGAATATCTTCTGATTGTGAAGGGAAGTAAACATGATATGTCTTTCATCTGCTGCACTACGTTTCCTTGGCTGACCAGTGCGTCTACAGTCCTCAGTGTTTCCCGTTTCTTTGTGCTTCTTCAAAAGAGCTTGGACAGCACATCTGGAACCCCTGTCTGCCTTGAAATCTCTGCCTGGGAGAGACCTTGCTGATGCAATATAACTACCTTGTGTCTTGTTGCTGTACTCAGTCTTGCCATGGTATACGACTTTTGACATTAAGCTGTCTTCAGCAACCTCACCTTGTTAGCTGAGTTTGACAGTTCCTCACCCAGTTTTGTTCCTCCTACACATCTGGTTCTGTTTTAGTTAATGATCGTGTTTCAACCTACATATTGATGATCATTAACACCTGTCTGGTATAATTGTTTCATCATACACCTGACTATATGCCTACAAAAACCCTGACTTTGTGCAACAAGTGTACCTAGAAGAATTGATGCTGTTTTGAAGGCAAAGGGTAGTCACACCAAATATCGATTTAATTTAGAATTTTCTTCTGTTCACTCACTGTACATTTTGTTAATTGATAAATATAAACTATTAGCATGTCGATTTTTGAAAGCATTCTTACTTTACAACATTCTTTCACACCTGCTTAAAACTTTTGCACATTACTTTATATATATATATATATATATATATATATATATATATATATATATATATATATTTATTCAATATTTAGACCGCCAGTTAGATAGCTACCAATTGCCAACACCTGCAAAAAGCATATCTACTTGTTTAAACCTACACCATTGGTTCAATCACCCACTCACTAGCAAATCAGACAATTTCAGTGGTGTATAAGTGATTTGCCCTTACTAGATACAAAAGGCATTTGTTTATATATTGCCATACATTTCTAAGAGATCGAATACTGTGACATTTCCTATAAGAGCATTGCTATACAGTAGCCATTTACAAAATGAACCAGTAAGTGTCATTTTACCTGCCTTATAGTGATGAAGAAGTTATCACTTCTAGATAAATGTAGAGCAAGTGAGCAAAACAATTCTCAGGTGTTTCTCCACCTCAAAGGTGGCAATGGAAAATAAAGAAACATCAGCAAAAAATGCTAACAGCAGAAATGGGTATAAAAATAGATTTGCTAGCACTGAAAATTCACTTGAGTATACAAGCTGTGTCATAGGGGACAAATAAAAAATCCCCAAATTCCCATCGATTTAAATGTCTTTTAACTCCTATCTATCATTTAAAGGGTTAAAGGCCTGATTTAAAGGGAAATGATCATGTTTTGCAAAGTCTATTATTATGGGATTAGAGTTGGTTAAGAAACAAACAAGGCTGTACTGTGTCTCACAATGATGTCAGGGGGTAGAGAGGGTGTTAGAAAATTGACACTTACTGCAGCAGTGGCATAGAATTCAGCCTGAAGGATGTGGCTCTTAAACATAAACTATGCAGGATGTGCATACAGCTTTCATAAACCCTCTGGGTAGCATTTTTAAGCCTGACACAGAGGATCTATGACTTTACTTGCTGTCCAATAAGAATGGCCTGTGAGACTAACGATTCTCTCAGTTCCAATGAGCACCTAGATCTCTCTTCAGAACCCAGTTCTGCTCTCCCATTGGTCGCCCGGGGCTCACAGTGCAGCTTTTGCTTCATTGGCAGGTCTTCTTGCAGGAAAGCAGATCTGCTGATGAGGCACTATCTATATGCCGTTTAAATCAATGGTAGTGTTTAACCCCTCCCCCCACGATGCATTAGGTTTGCTCCAGAATGGCTTTTTTTTTTTTTGCATAAGGCCTCAAACAAGCCAAACATGGATAATTTTGTAAAAATACATCATAATGAATAACTTATTTCAGAGAATCCAACATTAATAAAGTTAAAGTCTCTAGCATCCAAGGGGTTAATAGCTCTGTATAATCCATTGGCTGCAAAACACATCTCCATCACATTACCTGGCATACAAGAGGTTATACTAATTCTTTCTCCTCAATCATTGTTTGTTGGAGTAAAACAAAATACAAAATAAATATGCCTCTTGGATGGCTTTTTGGGATTATGTAATATTATTATAAAACCCCATTAACACTTCTCCTTTCTCAAGAGAGTCTACTTAATAAAATGTATTCTTGAAAATCACAGGGCATATAGATAAGGTGCTTAATTTATTAATATGTGTAGTGCCAAGTGCGTTTTTTGGTTGATTTCTAAAACGGTTTGCATAGAAATATTAGTTGTTTACAAAGTGATTTTTTTTTATAATCATTGCTAAGTTTTCTTAGAAACAATGTAAATTAATTCGCAATGCAATTTTTTTCCTTTAAGCAATTCAATTAACACAAAAAAAAGAAATATACATTTTTTTAAAGAGCAAAATTACTTCCTATTATTAGATGATATTGATATAGGATTTTTGGAGAATGAATAGTGGTCGGCATTGATAGGGGTTAATGAATAGCAACACTGTGATAGATGATACATTGTTGTTGATTGGCCATTTGATAGGGATTCCATAGGTGGAGAGATTCAAACCAAGGGGAGGGTATATGTGTTGTTTGTCTGCTGTGATTTAGCCACTAAGCTCATAGTGGTTTGATTCTACAAAACGCGTTACATTTTTATGAGCATAAATGTATTTGTGAATTGGGTGTTTTTATATATGCATTTGCTTTAAATGTCAAACACGCAAATGCAAAAAATTTTTTAAATAAATATGTTTGATATATTCAGCACACTTAAAAGTTTGTTTTTCTTCTAACCACCCACGATTAACCCTGTGGATACCGGCAACTACTAGCCGAGATCTCAGAGTTTGCTGCTTGAGCAGGGACAATTATTTTCCCCCTGCATGCGATGCCGGTGTATTGGAGACACTGGTGAGACCAGCTTTGTGAGTACTGATATTGAATATTCCTAAATCAATGTTTATAACCCTCTGAGTATCAAGTCTGTCTGCTTGCACTGCCTTTTCTCTCTCCTACCTTCTATTGTGATTGTGTCTGTCATCCTATAATATAAAAGGCCAGAATGTTTGTCCGATGCAGTCATGCACAGTAGAGACTGCCCAAGCGCATAGAATGCTGGAAGCATTCTGTGTGTTCCCGCAGTCTCTGCTGCGCATGACTGCATCGCATGCGCCTCCAGTGAGGAGGTGGCAGTACTCAGAGCAGGACCGGCCTCTTTACCTCAACGGACCTTGGCACAAGTACACGGGCTTTTACACTAGTACTTATTAATCTCTGTTTTGCTCTGCTTTTTTAAAGAGCAATTTTATTAAATAGACGCCTTTAGTGTTCCAAAATAAATACATGAATACAACTAATATGACATTATTATGGACACAAAAAACACATGGGAATGGGGATACAGTGAATTAAACCTTTAAAGTCTTAAAAGGATGCTCAAAGCACTGGTTTGCAATGTGTTCCACACCCATCTGGTCCTTTAACCCTTTAAGTGCCAGAGGGGTATGCAACACATTGCTTTGCAATGAGTTGCGTACCTCTCTGACACTCAAAAGGTTAAGTGTTAAACTGCCTATGCATTCACATGCTGCAGCTGGTAATGTAAAATCCTGGTTTGGAAGAGCAAAGTCATCATCCCATTGAAGGTCAACATTTTTTTTTACCTTTTGAGTCATCAGCACAAATATAATTGCTTACGCTACATTATGGGACCTATATTCACTAGAAAACTTTTTTTGTGAAAGTGTTTTACCAGAAAGAGTACATTGAGATTATATCTCATTTTCAAGTATGTCCTGGACTCATTTTATGTACCTCAGAAGGGTGAAAGGCTGAGCTGACCTTGCCAGTACTAGAACTTGCGACCTTGTGACTTGAACAGATTCTACTGCTGATGCCTTAACCAGCTGAAGCATCTCACCGGCAACTTGAGTAATTCTGGTACAAACCATCTGAATTTGGGCAGGTATAAAACTTCATATTGATTTTGAACTGAGTTTTTTTTAACTCCTTGAATGATAGGCAGGTCTCCAGCACATTAGAGACCACTTTAGGATTGAAGGGATTATAAGAGACTTTTAAATAATTGGGTATTTTCATACCTTTTATTCCTTTCCTCTAGTTCAGCTGGTTAATAAACTCATTTGTGTTTCACCATCATCTATGTGCCGATGATGCCAAAATCTATATGTCCTATGTATCTAATTTTTCCTCTGCTGTGTCTTCCTTGATGTCATTCTATCATCTAAAGCCTAACCTAATCAAAATCAAACTTAGAATTTTCCTTTCTTCTCTAACCAGCTTTTCCCTAGACGTTTCCCTCACTGCTAACAAAACCACCATCTCACCAACCTCCCGTGCATACTGCCTGGGTGTTACCTTCGACCATGGCCTATTCTTTATTACCCACATTCTGTCAATCTCCAGTTCATTCCAGCTCCATCTATGTAACATCTCTAGAGTTAGACCATTAGAATTAGCCCATTTCTTACCCAAAAGACTACCAGAATTCTAATTCAAACATTCATCATGTCCCACCTCAACTACTGTAACTCACTCTTAATTGGCCTTCCTTTCACCCCACTACAGTCCATAATGAACTTTGTTGCCAGAGTAATCTACCACACACATATTTCCCCTAATACAGATCCTCTCTGCCAGTCTCTATACTGGTTCTCTGTAGCATTTTGAACTTAATTCAAAATACTGGTGCTAACTTTCAGACCCCTTACTAACTTTGCACCCCTCTACATTCCATCTCTTGTTTCCAGTTATATTTACACTCTCTATCCTCGATCTGCACAGGATCTTCTTCTCTCTCTACAGTTATTATTACATCCTCCCATTCATGCCTACAGGACAGCACATGAGCTCTAGAATACCTTACCCCATCCCATAAGACTCTATCACGGTGCCCATGATCTATCTCCCGTCGCGTTACCTTCCTTACCCCCTCATATGGTTTGGCAGCAGCATGTCTGGTTGCTATCTGTCTGATGGACTTCCTGTGTGCATTTGCTCTTCACTACAGTGAACTCGCCATTTTGTACCCGCGGTCTAATTGGCCGATTGATGTCCCAACTGTCCAGTAGGCCTTATATGCAGCCTTCAGGCCTAGCCTCAGTGCTCTTTTGTGGTGTATCTGATCATTGCTTGTATTCCACTTTCTGTTGTGACCCACGCTTGGCTGCTGATTCTGATTCGTATATGACCCTTGGCTTGTCTGACTACCCGATTTGTGCTTGAACCTCTGGCCTTGTCTGACTGACCAATCTGTTCTCGATCCTTGGCTCTGTCTGATTACCCGATCCGTGTATGACCCCTGACCTGGCTGACTACCCGCTCCGTGCTTGTACTGTGGCTCTATCTGACTACCCGATACATGTATTAACTTGGCCTTGTCTAACTCCGCTTGCTTATGTACCTTGGGCCTGGCTACGCTCTCCGTGGCCTGGTCTCTGCCTACCATGCTGTTCCGGTTTTGACTGCTATCTATAGGCCTTGTAGCGCTTTGGTATTACCGAGGGTACTTGCTTAGGACCCTAGCAGTCTAGGGTGTTTATGTCAGACTGCTTAGGACCCTAGCTTTCTAGGGTATTGTGTCTCTGTAGACCCTATTGTTCTAAGGTATCGTGTCTCTGGAGACCCTAGCATTCTAGGGTAGAGATCTCCATCTCAGGTGGGTCCAAAATCTGTAGGCTAGGTTCTCTTCCTTGCTGTTGCTCCTGGTTCCAGTATTTCAGGCTAGGTTCAGTGTCAGCTTCTGGGTAGTGGGCTGGAGCACTGTCCCCATGCCTTACCCCGGGAAGGGATGGAGAAGTGCTTATTTGCTATAAATATATTATTTCTTTTAATAAAGTGGCGTTGATATTAACTGTACCTGTCAGAGTCTTAATTTGTCTGAGTCACCGTGACACACTCCCCTCTGCCTTTAGATCTTCAGATGCTCCCTGAAAACTTACCTGTTCTAGGAAGCCTATCAACTACCCCCATAACCAGATCAAAAGCCTATCCCACCTCTACTCACTCTTGTTCCCTTCCACAATCAATCTATGACCTGCAAACTCATCAGGACCTCATTGTTCAAACTGAATCTTGTTCTCCCAAAAGACCCACTACTTGAATGGACCACTGCACTTCTTGCTCCGTCAGTTCATGTGGCTGCAGGCACTCACACCTCATAGTACTTACTCCTTCCAGGTCCCACCTACCTGTCTCTAGACTGCAAGATCTTACAAGTAGGTCCCTCTGATCCATTTTTTTGTATGTTCTATCTGTACTGTTTAATGTCTCTGTATGTCTATTCCCTATTGTACAATGCTATGGAAAAAGTTGTCTCTATATAAATAAAGGGTAATAATAAAAATAATGTGTAGTGTGTATATTGCTGTATCATATTGCTTCACAGCAATAATACTTACATTAATGTGTGATCAGTAATGTGTTTATAAATCAGTCTGTGTAAATAAAATACTTTGGTCTTGTGTAAAATACTATATTTAGTTACATAAAAAGCTATCAAAAGGTAATGAAATAACCTAAAAAAATCTTGGTAACGGCTACCTCCCAGGCACACCCAGAACAACGCCACCTAAAAAAAATGTCCCTCTTTGGCCATTTGAAATGTTGGGCAGTAGTGAGAAGCAGCCTCCATTTCTGGAGAAGATCGGTGACTGGAGGTATGGGAACTGGAACTAATGTATCAAACACCTTTGGGTCAGTTTGCTTGCACAGAGAACATTGGTTTTACTGTAATGTGTTAGATGTTAATTCCAGCGCTCACAGCACCAGTCACTGATCAGTGCTGGAAATGGAGGCTTTATCTTGCTACTCCTAATTTTACACCTCGGGATGGGTCATGTAACTGAGTAAATGCAGTATTAATCTTTGAGTTACCATACAATTCTAGTGTTAGTCAGAGACCCATGGCCAATCTTTAAGTTAGCTTAGTGTTTGGGGAGCTATTACTTTAAAGGAGCAATAAACTTAAAAAATGAATTACATTATTTAAGTAGATTAAATGTTGGTATGTATGAATCATGAGCTCCCTCTAGTGGCATCATTTAGGTTTGTGAACTCACGTCGTTGACTTGGACAGATCGGCAGAAGGATCAAAATTCCTGAGGTGTTTTGAAATCAGCTGTTGGTGGCTCGTGCTGAGGAGGAGGAGATATGTAGCGCGCCTGCCAGGGAAGGAGCAGGCTGTGTGAACGAGAAGATAAATATTTCCAGTGATTTAATTTTTTTTTACCCCGTAAATTTTTGGAAAGACTTGAATGCATTGCATAGCACTACAAAATAACTTTCTAAATGGGTTAGAAGTCCTTTTAAAAAATCAATCGGCATTTGGGGGAGTTTGAATTTCACCCCTATACTGCATTTAGTTTGTTCCAGAATAGTACCTATTTATGTACCTCTGTATGGCCCTAGTATGAAATAGTGTGAAAAAGGATATGGGTAGTAGTCTCTTTAACATGCCTGGCTATAGATATCTATACGTTGTAGGACAAATAATGTAAGAGAGTAATCCAACATAATATTTTGGACATCTTTCTGGCACTCAGAGGTTTAAAGCAGTAGTAAACCCTTTATTTTATTTTGACTTTATTTTTCTGCATGTGAATAATATGTACGTTCAAATTGCCTATACTTTTTATTATTATTTTTCGTCTTCCCCTATTATATTGCATGTTTATGAGCTCCCTATGTCTGCCTGCAGAGAGCTTTCTGGCAGGGAACATGAAAGCAGTCTAGAGATACAATTTGAAAAAGAAGCAATGTAAACAAAATACCACACCGAGCATTCAGTTCCGTAAGGAGACTGTAACATTGTATCACATCCTTCTTTGATGGTCTGTCGATCTAAATACTTTCTGGAACAGATCCAGGTAGCTCACTGTCAGGGACATAAAACAGTAAAAAAACAAATAGGTGAAGATGAAAAAAGTATAGGCGATTTTACCGTACATTTTATATACTTGCAGAATATGTAATGTCATAATAAAGGCTTACTATTTCTTTAAATTCATTGGACCCTATGTATTAAGTCAAAGGGGATCAATTCTGGGGCAAACAAATTAATTGAAGAGGACATATAAAAATTCCCAACATTTTCTTTGATTTCAGTGGGGCTTTAATGTCAGATAGGTCTCTAACAGACATCTCAAGTATTCAAAGGGTTAACCCCTTAAGGACCGGCTGAGCACGCACAGGTCCTTAAGGGGTTAAAAGCCCCATTGAAATAATTGGGAATGTTTACCTGCCCCCTGTGATGTAGCTGGTTTTGTGCATAAGGAACAATGGGTGGATATTGCAGGTGCTAATTTTATCACTGCTTTTATCTCCAGGTTTCCCCATAGACTTCAATAGGAAAATGTTTGATAAAATGTGTGTTAACATTTAGCACCTGCAATAGAATTCAGCCCAGTATATCACATGGTATATAACGGAGATCTGAAAATATCCCTTTACCAGTTCTGCAGTGGTCACTGCTAAACAAACAGAATGGTTGGAAAAAGGGTTGTCAGTGGCTGCTAGGCTTTGGGAGCTGTTCCTCACAAAGCATTATGGGACATACGTTCAGCAACCAGAGCAGTGATTGACTGCTGTGCTTCTAGGGAAGTTTGCAACTGCAATTTTTAAGATCCAGAAGACACAAGTCATTTTTTGTCTAGGACAAATGGAACATTCCATCCTGGAAGCTGAGCATATAAGCCTGCACATTTAATTTTTGTTGAGCCATTGTTAAATAGTTGTTAAATTACATATATTTGCTTCTGAAGGCTGAAGACACATTGGGGCCTATTCAATCAATGCTGAGTTAAATGAAGGCCATATATCCAGAAAAAAAAGAGATACACAAAACAGATTTTTCATTTTGTCTTGCTGTAATCAAAGTGAAAACCCACAGGAAAAAAGTTTTATATTCTAATACAGCAGTAGACAACCTTTGGACCTTCAGCTGTTCAGGATTACAACTCCCACCATCCCCAGCTAGCGGTTGTCTGGTTGGGGATCGATGGTAATTGTAGTCTCCAACAGCTGGAGCGCTAAAGAGTGATTATGCCTGTAATATGTGAAATTTATTATTTTTATTTTTTCATATTAAAAGACAATATACAATTTAGAGTTAAACACACACACACATGCTCACATGTGCGCACACTTTCTCTCTTCTCCTACTGTGGGAAATGTCCTAGGCAAGTGTTACAACAATACAGAGTTGATGTTTTGTGAGAGAATAGTGGAAGGATTGTGTAGCATTTTCATGTTATGATGATACTGTTATTAGTCGCTGACCATGGACTTCAATACCAGCAGCACCATATTAATAATGTCTATAGGAAAGTTTGCACCAATCCTACCATAAAAATGCTGTTTTGTTCTTTTATTAATTCTTAAAGGAGGAATCTCTGGGCATACATTTTTACACAGTATAGAGGCAAACCTGTCATGTCAAGTGAATTGTTTATAAAAAAAACACAACAGATAGGAAACGTCAATATTTGTAATTTGTTTTATGTACAAATTATATGATAGAAATATTCAAATACATGAAGGGATTCATGAAAGTGCAGGAGGGAAGTACATTTTAAAGGAGTAAAAATGTTAGGACAAGAGGCCATAGTCTACAACTAGAGAGACACAGGTTTAGATGTAATGTAAGAAAGTTTTACTTCACTGAGAGGGTAGTGGATAAGTGAAATTGCCTACCAGCAGAAGTGGCAGAAGTTAATACAGTGAATTTAAGCATGGATGGGATATGGATAAGGCCATCCTTAACATAAGACAAGACCAAGGACCAAATAAGGTTTGAGGTTTTTACAGTAGGAAAATGGGCAGGCTAGATGGGCCGAATGGTTCTTAACTGCCGTAAAATTCTGTTTCTATAATTTGTTTTATGTACTTCTAGATCTAAATGTAATTACTCTTACCCCAGCTCTTGTTTAACTACAATTCCCATCATCCTCAGCCAGATAACAGCCACCTGTAGTAGTACAATATGTGCTGGCATAGGGCCACAGGTTGCCTGCCTGTAGCATACCTCCCAACATTTCAGATTGCCAAAGAGTGACACTTGTGTTTTAGGGGGTGTTGTTGGGGGCGTGGCTGGTGTGCAGGGCATTACTGAGAATTTTTAGGCTATTTTATGACTTATTGACACCTCCTTGTGTAACCTAATGAATGACTTATAACAAAACCAAAGTATTTTATTTACACAGGCTAATTTATAAACACATATACTGACTTTAAATTAACAATAGTGTGAGTTTTATTGCTGTAGAGCAATATGATGCACTTCTATACACACCACACAGTCTGATCTCCTTAAAAGAGGGATACCAGGGTGGGAAAGAGGGACAGAGGGATTTGGGTCTAAAAGAGGGACTGTCCCTCCTAAAGAGGGACACTTGCTGTAGTATAGACATTTGCATAACAGCAGGAAGATTTCTATTTAATGTTCTAATACATTTTTTCCCTGTAATCTGATAAGGACTAAGGGGTTCAAGGGATTTCTGGGCAGCTGGAACCCCCATCCCAGTTTGTCCTTGAAGTCTGCTTGATACTGTTCATAATAAGAATTAGTTCCCTTTAAATACTTCCTGTTATTGGCACTAAAGGACTATAGTTGCTTTCCCTATTTTAAACTATAATGCCTAGTTGTTGAGAATTATATCTAATGTCATGAGTGTCTTTAAAACCAATTAGAGATATTTGTCATGAAGCAAGCACACTCTCTTGCTGACTATGAATATGTGGTAGAAATTGCAAGACACTGCCAGGGGCATGCCAAACCATGGTAAATGATGCAGGAAGAAGAGGGGAATTTATAAACTTTATAGCTGCATAATAAATCAGTGCACTGCTAGCACTCATTTCTAGATAAAGCAGCTTCCAGGACTTATAGATAAATTCACTTTTTTTGTATGCTGTAAAAACACTAAAGCTGATGTACTAAGAAAAAGGGAACAATTCCATGGCAAGCTTGCTGCACCATAGCGGACAAATAAAAAGGTCCCAGTTAAGATATAAAATCTCATTTAAATAAATGGAAACTGAAGGAGATTGTGTTTGTCCCCTATGGTTCAGTTGGTTTGCTCCAAAATTGCTTCGCTTTTTTCTTAATGCATTTGAGGCTGATGTACTAAGAGTTCTTGAACAATTCTGGAGCAACCAACTGTGCCATAGGTGATAAATACAAAAATGGAACAGTTCCCATTCATTTAAATGGGACTTTTTAGTAGGGCTGGGCAAAAATGTTTGCCTCAAACTGAAATCGGCAAATAATGGCACTTTCCGCTTGGCAAATAATTTCCCATGAAAAAAGCAGTTTTTCTTCTTTTTCCCGCCTTTTTCGCCCATTGAAATCAATGGGAAGAAAATTTTTCTCCACCACACGAAAGTTTTCTACAGCCATATAAAAGGGTGTCAGGCTCTCACAGCAGCCATTCTGTGTTTGTGAGAGTAGAAAGCAGCACCTTGTTTGAGCTAGAGAAGAGAGGGGAATTGAAGTTTAGTTTAGGGAATCTTTTAGGTAGGACATTTGTTTTGTGTATTAGGAGAGTCAGGGAGAAGGGAGGAAGGAGGTTGACCCAAAGTACTCCAAAGTTCCATGTGACTGACAAGACACAGGCAGCCAGGGACCTATTTGCCTGCTGATCTTGCTGTTATTGTCTCTGTGCTGGGTGGGGAAGTTGTTGAATTTGTTTTTCAGTTATAATTGTTTTTAGACAGACTGTGATAGGACAACAGGGTGGACAAATAGAAAAAAGAATAAAGAACTAAATATATTAGATGAAAGTGACAGACAGCTGACTGGTCTTAGGCAAGGCATCATACAGCTCCATCAGTTGTGTTCTGTACCGTACAGTAAAAAAACACAGTGTAGTTGAGTAATGTCCAGCAAATGCACAAGGGGAAGGGGGGGGGGTGGAGCAGTGCATGAACATGAGCGTAAAGTAGTAGTTCAAAAACTGACTGCAGCAATGGTTGCTGAAGCGTGTGCAATTGATAATGATCCCTCTACTCCAAGGGAGGATGCAGTTTGTCAAGGTCCCAGCAAAACTAGTTCCAACACCACCAGTGCCAATAGAAATAAAGTACCATATAAGAAGAACACTGAAGACGATAACAAGCCGCATGCAAGTGTTGATGATGCTGGCAATAGCATAATAGAGGAAGGTGTAGCAGCTGAACCGCCTGCTGCATCAGATAGTGAGACAAACAAGCACCAAAACACCTATCCTCATGATGCTTCTGAGGATGACCTAATGATGACTGATGACGATGCAGATCTTGAATATATCCCTCCAGCATCTTTCTCTTGTTCAGATGCAGATTAAGTTGAGAGTGAGGATGATGGCAGGGCTATAAGGTTAGCAGAAAGTCAAAGGCTGAATCTTTCATCACTTTTTAGGAGCACTGTACCTGTCTATAAACTGTTTGAGAACACCACTGGAAAGTCTGACCCTTGACAGATGTCAAAAACATACAGTCGCCCTATTAGTCATAATCAGCATCATTGCCTCTTCAAAGTCCAAGTCCCACTCAGCCACACTCACCTGTTTTGAGTACCCAGCAACAGCAACACAGGTTAACATTCACAATGTTAGATGTGACAGGTGCCTCTGCCGCTGTAAGTGCTGCACCTTTAACACCTAGTAGTAGTGGCAGTAAAATGACATCAACATCTAGCCCCAGTAGTAGTAGCAGCAGCACCACCACCTCAGGAACCCCTCATTCCATGAAGTCCACAGTATGGAGATACTCCACTCAGGATCCTCAAGCTAATCATGTTTCTATCTGTTGTCTCTGCAAAAAGCAATTGAGCAGGGGGGAAAGCAGGCTCACACTAGGTACCTCTTCTATGAGATGCCACCTGAAGCACAACCACAGGTCTGTCTGGGAGATGCACTGTCAGCAGGCCAAAGGTGCCAAAACTAGCACCAGCAGAAGCACTTTAAAAAGTTCCCAGGGCTCTAGGGCAGGAAAAAGAAGTAGTGAAGTTATTTATGTGTCAGAGAGTGTTCTACTGTCAGTGCCAACAGTTAGTTCAGTCCAAATAACACCTATTGCTGCTGCTGCTGAGGAGTATGACAGATAAAGCCAGGACAAATATATTAACAGCAGCACAAATAAGGAGGTGGAGGAGGGATGTGAAGAAGGGTTTCCACCATCTACCCCACTTGGGACCACTGCTATGAGCGACAAGTAATATGTGTCACTTATCTGAGAAGGAGAATAGAGATTTGACGCAAACATGACAATAGTAAAAACTATATACATACACAAATCACACCATACCAGCCAGTTCCCCACCACCACCACCATACAATACACATCTGCCACATTGTAGGTTGTACTTTATTTTATTACTTGACATCATCATGATGAATATGTGCCAGTGTCACTTAAGCAAGAAGTTAGTGCAAAGGACAAACACATTCTGCATGCTAACACATTTTTCAAGCCATATGTTACTGTAGGACTCACAGCTTTGACTTTCAGCCACTTATTTCTAAACTTCATCCCTCAGAAGAAGTAATATTACAGTGGGAAATGTAGTACCTATAGGAAATATAGGTGAAAAATGTGTTAAAATAGGAGAAAATGAGGAAAGTTTTGCATAGGGGGAAAGGCTAAATCTTTCGCGGGAAAAGCGAAAAGTCATGCAGGAAATTTTTCACACTTTTTGCCCACCCTTACTTGTGAGAATGGTGCTCTCTTGAAAGCCAAATGGAAGCATACTGTGTTTGCTGTCTCCAATCTGTCTTTACCCTCTCTCTTACCACCACACTACTACCACCTGGCTGGGTCTATAACATGTGAAAGAAGCTATTATCCCTCAGCTTGTAGATGCCATGTTATACACTGCTACAATGAGAGGCTGGAAAGTCAAGGGCGTGCAAGTTTTGCCGGAATTCATTAAGAGGTAGAAAGAGCTGCTTATCAGGTATGCCGCTCTTCACCATGATCAATGGCAGATACCTTTTGAGAATATGTCAATGATTGCACAATATGTATCAGGGCTCCAGTCTTGCTTCAAAGTCACATAATCCAAGTCAATACCCTACTTCCACAATAAATCTTATGGAGCAAAGTTTCACTTCTAGGTTATCAATAGGAGCACATTTTCCCCCTCGTGTGCCAACCTACAAATGGGAGCTGCTCCATGGTATTAGAGATACAAATCCCTTTAAGGCAAACATTACATTTTATTTTAGTTTCATTGATGACTTGATTTCACTTTGAGAGGGAGAAAAGAATGAATCTGAACAATTAATTGATTACTTCAATTTCAATTACTCTAATTTAAGGTTAACACAATATTTTGATGAGAATGAGAACATTTTCTGGAATTGAGGTTGATGAAGCCAGTCCAAGAAGTCTATAGAAAACCACATTCAGGGAACTCCTGCTGCATGCATCATCCTCACATCCCATTAAAGCGTTCCTCTGATAATTAAGTTCTGAAAGAGGCAGATCTGTTAAGATCTCACTGTCTTGAAAGAGGTTATCCCTGAGATTTTGTAGGATCAGCTTTTTTTGTTTTTGAAAGTTACCAAAGATTTAATTTGCAGTGTGTATGGTAATAATGATCAAATTGAATAGTATATCAATTGCACCAGTCGTAATGTTATTTACTTGTTAATATGTGTACATTTCACTAATGTGGAAATCAGTGGACAAGACCACATACACCTAGAAGGCCAGGCTAGGGAACATTTTAGGAAATTGGATAGTGGAGATAGGGACTCAGCATTGGCTTGACACCTGGTTGAGGAACATACAGGGAGTTCATTGTTATTGAGAGGGGTTTTACCCCCTCATGTGTGGTCAATTTTCTCACAATCATTAAGAAAGAGGAGGCTTTCTGGATTTGGATCCAGGAGGCCTATTGAACTCTGAATGGAACATAGTCTATATCAAAAAAGGAAATAACAATGCACACCTATATGAGTGTGTATGTAAAAATAAAAAAATAAAAACAATTATAAGAAAAAACATTTCATGTATCAAGTCCAAGACATATACAGTCCACTTACAATATATAGGCTCTTCTCAGGGATGCAGCTTACTCTTTAGTGTCCTCAGCAGCACCAATCTTGTTCTAGACAAAAGAAAGAAAAAACGGAGAGAAGCACAAAAGCTTCCTGAGAGTAGCCTCTGTGATAGCGATCTCAGAATAACATAGCACAAATATATGTACAAGAAAAATTCTTGTTAGGAATGCCCACAGAAATCTGACTGGTTTTGATTGGAGGTTCAGTTCCCTTTGGGGTAGGGTAATCTCATCACATGAACACAGTATCTCTATGTGTCTCCCATGGGATCCTTGAATAGAAAATACAAAGCTTCCTTTAATGGTAACACTATAACTGTGAGTATATCCATAGTTAAAACACCCGGGGAGAATCGCACTCACCGGTGAGTTTCTTGTGATGTGTTTGGAAAGCCCAACCCGGCTTAGAGTAAACAATCACCAACCAGAGGTATCAGTTCAAAGAAAGCTTTATTTCCCTCCTCTTGTTTCCTGTGTGTTCTCTCTGGGGCTGGTGTCCTTACTATGCCTGTCAGTAAGCAATTGTTTATTAAGCGGATTGGTCATGTGTTTATGCGATTACCTTATTTTTGTTGTTTGTTTACATGGTTGCCATGAAAACCCATGTCTTCCATGTCACGTGATCAACACATAACATCAAATGAACATACTCTTTTTAATGATTGAATACCTCGCCTATTTTAGCCAACCCATGAAACAGAGGTCAGTTTCGGGGTGGTTCCATAAATGATTAATCCGGTGGTAGTGCTAAGTGGGTCTGATGGAGGATGGCTGTCAACCTTTAGCCTGAATGCTGTTGTTTAAACATTTGAATATTAATGATGTCTAAATAAAGGATTTTGCTTTTAAATTACTGAGTGAGGCTTTAATGATCTGCCAATATCAGTGATTGATTGTATTTTCCTGTCTTACATATAAGACAAATGGTGTAAATTCCACCATTGTGATGATATAGAAACATATATGCATACCAAGACTGATGTAACAAAAACTGGAGCAAGTCAAATGCACCATAAGGAACAAATACCCCAAATTCCCATTGGTTTAAAGTGGAATTGCCACCTTCAACCCTTTGAATGCAAAAGAGGTATCTAACGTATTTGCAATATGTTGGATACCTCTCTGGCATTTAAAGAATTAGTCAGCTTGGGCAATTTTTTAAACATTTTGCAAAATGACATATATGTAGATGTGTTTTATTTATTTTCACTGTTTTTGAGATATTAATGTTTTCCTGCCTTCATGATATGCAGGCCCTCTGGCAGAGCTTGCAAATGACTTCCCTTTGCTCAGGGGCAGCCAACACTGGTCCCCAAGAGCTATGAACAGTGCATGTTTCAGGACATCCCTGAATGAGCACACATGGACCAATTAAAGTAACTGAGCCACTAATTAGTCCACTTGTGCTCTATCTGGGATATCCTGAAAAAATCCATTTCTCTGTCATCAGGGGTGTCATCACCCCTGCATTCACTTCTCAGAATTGTTCCTGCCTACTTAAAAGGGCTGATCACCTACCCATAGTTATCAGTAACCTATATGGACTAAGAGAAAAGGATGTAACAGGTAAGACTAAAATTCTACCCCTGTCCTAGCTCACCGGATCCAAATCCTGTGTGGTTAACCCTTTGTGATTCATGTATGTGTGCAATACACAGTGTTGCATTTTACTTCTCTTTGGTTCTCCAGTGGTTAAAGGGAGAGTAATACATCTTTTTCACAAATCTTCGTCTTGTAGCTATTAAAAACTTACACTAAATGCCCCCAGTCCCATCTCTCAAACCTTTATGGTTTGAGAGATAATTGTAGTTAAAGTTCCCCCCTCCCTCCCCTTTCCCTGACGTCAGTGCTCTAGCTGACTGCAGGGGAATCCGACCCTGGGACCAGCCGCGGCTCTGCAGCAGAGCCAAGATATTGAAAAAGAACTACTTCACTGGAACGGTCTTCTAAGTGTGCTTGCAAACCAAGCACACTTTGTAGACCATTCCAGTGAAGTATTTCTTTTTCAATATCTCGGCTCTGCTGAAGAGCTTCCACCGGTCCCAGGACCAGATTTCCCTGCAGTCAGCTAGAGGATCTGACGTCAGTGAAAGGGGAGTGAGGGGGGAACTTTAACTACGATTAATAGCGACAAGATGAAGATTTGTGATAAGATGTATTACTATCCCTTTAACTGCGTTTCACAATTTATCCAGGGGGAGAGGGTTTCCCAAAGACTCTTCTCCCTTGGTCCACATGCAGCTCTTCTATTGATCTATCAAAGCACCTAAATTGTCTTATGTTCAGTAGTAACCATTAAACTTCATAAACTAAGTCTCTGTTCCGTGTAGAAATTGCAACAGATTTCAAGCAAAAACTTGCAACACTGTATTTTATACAGAGAAACTAAAATGCGGATCAATAGTGTATTATAAAAAACAGGCATGTGATCATATAGTATACAAGAATGACTGCTGCTCACTCCCAGGAGAGGGCATTTAATGCAATCACTGGTTTAACCCACCAGCTGCTAAACAGGCTACATCAACCAATTGCAGTAAAAGACCAGTCATCTTTTAGTATGGGAGTACTGAAAAGATTAATGCAGCAGTAAACGTTGTTTATGAAAATCTATATATTATAGAGATTTCCTGCTGAGTAAAACAGTGGTGCCCTCACTCGTGTCTTATTCAAATGTAATAATCAGGAAATGAATTTACAGCTCATTTACTTTCAGAACAATCTAGCTGACAGCATGACACAGCAGTTTTTATCACATTCTATGGAGAATTGTTTGTCAGTGACTTTCTTGACAGATAGAATGTAAAAGAATAAATATTTGGAGGCTGACCAGTAGAGGGAACTATTAGTGTAAAAAAAAATGTACATTTAAACTGTAATAACTGGAAATATGCATCTCTCAGCTGTAGAAATACCCTTGTCTTACGTAACAGGAAAATACCTAAAATACCTATTTTATATAACAAACATTTACTGCTAATTTAATTAAAAAATAATGGGGAAATATATTAATGTTATATAAAGAATCTAGGTAGTACTGTAATGTTTGTCCATTTATGTTTTCTAATTACAAATCAGATGCATCAAAGTCTAAATCCTTTTAGTGCTAGGTGTGTGCAAAACCCTCTTAAATAGTGTGATTCATGGTCAAATAACCCCTTTATGTGTTAGGAAAGTGTGCAAAGAAAGTTGTTTACCTCTTTGGCAGTCAAGGTGTTAACTACACTGTGGTTCACTGCAGAGACAATTGCATAATTAGCTAGATGGGGACAATGTGTTTCTCTAACAATGTGGGGGTCTCCTATTCTAAACAGCAACTGTGGCAGCTTTCTTGCTCAAATATGAATCAGGTACTTTTTCAGCTTTGCATACAGTTTTAATGGTGCAAATGCAGACATCTGGGCTTTTTCTCACAAGATGTTTTCAAATTGCATAAGTTGTTTTAAGGTGACAGTTTCACTTTAAATAGGCTGACCAGATCTCACCTTTAACCCGGGGACACATAGGAAATAGCCATTTTGCAGTATTTCACTGAAATCAAAGCAGTCCTGCAGTATGCATTTTTCCTATGTGTCCCCGGTTAAAGGTGAGGTCTGGTCAGCCTAACTTTAAATGAGTTATTTTAACCCCCCCTTAATGATAGATAGGTCCCCCTCTAGCATTCAAGTGATTAAATGCCGCTATGAAACAATAGACATTTTTATTTATCCCATATAGTACAGCTGGAGTGAGACATATTTTCCCCAGTTCTTGTTAGTACACCAGCCTCCAGAGTACAAATATGTGCGTTTGTCGCCTTAGATTTTTATGGGATCCTGAATCTGGTGGATGGAAATGGTGGATCTATGTGGCACACACTCATTGGTTGAAGAATCTACGAATGTCTAAGACACATGGAAATCCCCTGCTTTCAGCTAATTGCTGCTTAACCCGTTGAGTGCCAGAGGGGTATGCAACGCATTGCAAAGCAATGTGTTACGTACCCCTCGGGCACTCAAAGGGTTAAGGCATTTCCCCCCTTTATCTGCAATAATTGTTTG
Organism: Rhinophrynus dorsalis; assembly: GCA_037306005.1. Classification (NCBI taxonomy): domain Eukaryota; kingdom Metazoa; phylum Chordata; class Amphibia; order Anura; family Rhinophrynidae; genus Rhinophrynus; species Rhinophrynus dorsalis. The sequence goes on from CM074724.1 coordinate 152,237,259, forward strand.
TGTGCTTTTCAACATAAACAAATTAGAAGCACTATGGTTCATAATTACAGGGTGTCAAACTTTCTTGTGAAGTTACCTTCATCACTGTAACAGCCTTACAGGCACTTTCAAACTGCATGATGCAGAGTTAGATGGATAGACACCACTGTGTCAAGAGGATGTTAAAAATATAAAACACTAAATTTGATTGAATTGATGTGAAAACATTGCATGCCTCTACAAAAACCCACATTGTGTCAGCTATTACTTCATCTCAGGGCTTGATCGGGTTCTGGGGATACATGCAATGCTTGTACAATGCTTCAATCAAATGCAATGGCTTATATTTTCACGTCCTCATAACAGGGTGGCCCAGCTTCCTGTCCTTAAACCTGCTACTTATTGTTTGATGCTGGTGAATGCAGAGACAGATACTTCCAGTAGTTTACATCAATGGACATGAACCCTTTGAATGCCAGAGGGGTATGCAGCACATTTACAAGCAATGTATTGCTTACCTCTCGAACACTCAAAGGGTTAAAGGGACTTTATCACTTAAAACAATTTTTGTCATCTTGAAAGAATGTAACCCTTTGAGTGCCAGAGGGGTGCGCAACACATTGTGCTGCGTACCTCTCTGGCATCAGAGGGTTAAACAAATCAACTATAAGTTGTATTAGCCGCTTTTATGTAGAAACCAAGTTTTTTTTAAATTTATTTAGGTGTATAGATTATACTAATTAGGGCTTACCATGCAGGCACTTCTTGTCATAGCCCATCTCCTTCCCTACTTACTGACACTGTACTACCATTTGAATGCTATTGCTTCCCTAGCTCTGTAACAATTAAAGGGATAGTAATGAGTCATTTTTTAAAGTACAATCGAGTATACATTATATATTTGTATACCGTTCTGTAGCCATGTAAGTGTGCATGACTTTGCTGTTTTACTTTTATTGTATAATAAAGTTTCCCCCTCCTGCCCCTTTTACTTATGTCAGCAGCCACAGCAAGCTTGTGCAGAACATGACAAGGGACAATTTTCTTACAACATAAGGAAAAACCTGCCCTCTTTTGTCAATTGGGCATGGTTTTCCTTATAATGACAGAAGGAAGACTGTCCCTCTTTGTGATCTGGCCCATCCGATGACCAGATTCCAGATCTGTGGTGAGGCGGCTTCAGGAAAGTAAAAGTGGCGTGAGGGGGAAACTTTATTATACAATACAGCAAAGTTATGCACGCTTGTACATCGATGGAATGGTACACAAATATGTACTGAATACTCAGTTGTACTTTAAAAATGACTCATTACTATCCCTTTAAGTGACAATAAATGGGAGAGGTAATGTAAGGCCAAGACAGGACGTACCTACATGGTATTCTGAAATTAGTATAATCAATAAATCTAAATACATAAAAAAACTAGGTTTCTACATAAAAATGACTAATACAGCATATGGGTGATAAAAATCACCTGTTATTTTTAGGTGATATAAGGTTCTTTTAAGTATAAAATGCAGGCATTCAGGGTGATTTGAGGAATTTGCCCATAATTTATCCACTTTATACATAAGGACCAGTGACGATAACTTACCTCCTCTCAAAGTCAGATTTATATCTCAGGCTCCGCCACACCCCCATTCCTTGCAAGACACCAGGCCCAGTCCTATCCACTGTTTACTGGCACACAAAATACACTTGGGGAGAGATGTTCAAAAAGTGGTGGTAACTGAAATTGTCTGTAATCAGACTTATTACTGGCATTTTTTGCATCCAGTTCTGCCATATGCAAAGAGCTGGTCAGAGATGCTCAATTAGGAATGAGCTAAAATAGATTTCAACCTGGGTAGGACACTTTTCCTACAGAGCCTCCTCACTTCGAGTTCAGGCTCGTTCCTAGTTGGCATCTCTGACCAGCTCTTTGCATATGCAAATTACTCTTAGGACTGGTCACCCTAAGGGTAACAGGGGAATCCAGACGTGAACCCTTTGCTCACAATACCTAGAAAGATCAGCTGCACCTCAATGATGAGACTGAATAAGGCTGAAACATGCGTCTGGGGTTGGCTGCTTCTCTTGTTCAGAGAGGAATTGCCTGGCACTTCGTGGCTGGACTGCCTTTTGGTAGGATCAGTATGATGTGTTTTAGGATATTTCCTCTCTGTGAAAGGCACTAGTCAGCTAAAAAAGATTGCACTCTGGGTAGGACACTTTTCCTATAGAGCCTCCTTACTTCGAGGGCAGGCTCCTTTCTAGTTGAGCATCTCTGACCAGCTCCTTGCAATTCTGCAATCTCCATCAAAGAAAAAAAAAAAAAAAAAGCAGTCTTAAAAGTGGGCGTGGCTTAATCTACCATCATATTTGAAGTTATTTCCAGAAAACAAATATTATTCCCCATTACATTTAACACCCTCTGGACCCCTCTCCCTTGATCCTGCCCAATCTCTCTCCCATACGCTGCTCTTTTTACCTTTCACTCCTTCTCTCCCACTTCTTGCTGCTGCACTCCAACTCTGTCTTGCTCTATCACAGTTACCCTCTCCCTGTGATTCGTACAGGATCTATTCTGAACACAGGGCCTTCAAGCAGAAATAAACTATGCTCTTAAAGATCTGATATACAGGCAAAATGATTCCTGAATACTCGAAACACATCATCTTTATTTGTCCTTTTCTTGTACGTATATATATATATTTTTTCCTTTACGCTGTTTGACACAGAAAGCTCACAGATAAGGTTTTCAAATCTTTCATATTTTTGGTAAAAATTATTGTAAATTGTTTGGAAAGCCCTGGGGAAAGCGAGTGCAGCACCTCTGATTTATTTTATTGAAGACATTTATTCATTTATATGTAGAAAATATAGTTTTCCTGATATTGTTTAGTAGAGTCTGTCTGCTCCCTAAAGAAATTATAGGTAACCTTAGGCCCTCCAACTGTTGTGGACTACAATTCCCATTGTCCCCAAGGGTGATGGGAATTGTAGTTCACAACACCTGGAGGGTCTCAGATTGCAAACCCATATCATAAAGGCATTGTTTCACTTCCTGGACACATCCTCAGAAAAGCCAGCCTATAGCACATTATGACAGAGGCAGCCGAGATCACAATACTTGCGGCGGAAGATTTTTAATGAATGGTGCTTATCTGGTCATGGGCGTGCTAAATTGTCAGCATGTAAAATTAATTTCCTAGATCATGCTGAAGTTTCATACTCATAGACATTGAAAAGGGGGGTTAACAACCCACCCAATATTGAATTATGCAACAGTTACCATGTTCATTAGGAGTGAAGGGGGAGTGTTTCCAATTAATATGCGATGCTTCAGTGCTCCTGTTAATAACATCCCATAACTGGTAGGCTTCTGCTGACCCACGCACTAGCCGAGCAAAACTGGCTTCCTTGTCTCATCATTATAGTGATTGGATCTGCTTTCCTACCAGGCATGACATTCGATTCAGCAATGCTCTGTGAGAGCAGAGTGTGAGGACAGTAGCACTGTTTACACTACAAAGGACCAGTATGCAGAACGCAAAATATGAACAATTCTGGAGCAAACCATTTGCAGTGTAGAGGGAAAATAAACTTCCCATTGATATAAGTGGCTCTTTAACTTTTTGAATGCCAGAGGTTGTGTACCCCTCTAGCACTCAAAGGGTTAACTACTTGAATGCTAGAGAGGTCTTCAGTGCACTGCTACATGCAAGCACCTTCCGCTTTCCTGCCACGTCTGTGTAATGTGCATAATAATAACAACCTTAAATATGGATTAAGCTATTGACTGAAATCATAAACTACTAACATAAAAATAAATGATTTTGAAAACTCTTTCAAAACCCCCTATTTGTTACAAAGTGACAGTCCAACTTTAAAGGGATAGTATTGTTTCAAATAAAAGCAGCTCCAATTGATCTTCGTAGTATTTGGGCCATGGAGAAAGTTATTTCAATACTGTCAGAGTTTTAGTTCAAGAGTAATTGAATGATAAAGTATCCCCCTCTCGCCCCTTTTACCGAATGTAAGCCACCTCCCCTCAGATGTGGAATCTGGTCTTAAGACCAGACCGCTCACAGCAAGGGACAATCTTCTTATTGTGAGAACAATGAAAACCCTGCCCCCCTTGACAGGTTTTTCAGTTTTTTTCCCTTATGTTAATTGGAGTTCCTTTTATTTTGAAACATTACTATCTCTTTAACATTAAAATATTATTATGCCAGAAATAGGCATGGAGAGAGTTGTAAGGGGTAATGTTTTTGGATTCATATGTTCTAGCATGTAGCCATTCAGAACAATCCTTAGCAGCACCATGTATGTATCCGATCTGTATATGGAATTGTATTTGCTTGTCCCTCACACGCCAGAATTAATGTGAAAAATCTTGTGCTAAGAGGTTAATTGTTCCTTTAAATTCACATATGTAGAATGCATACTCATTGAAATTTTCTATGGAGTGGTACATGTCTATTATGCATTTGCTAGATCAGATAATCTATTGTGCATTAACCATGCAGAAAATGTAATTAACCCCTTGGATGGCATACAGTCCCCATTACATTACCTCCAATGCTCTATAATGGCAGTTATATTATTTTCAATTTGAGTCTAAAGTATGCATAAATCTCTTGAGGAGTAGTTGGGTGTGCAGTGCACTGCTTCTCAATAAAATGAATACATCTGTGGTCCCCAAGGGGTTAACTGATGCATGTATTCATGATAAAGTGGTTAGAAGATAAAAATAATGCTTTTTGAGTTTTTTCATTGGCTGTGGAGCTAATGTTTTTGTTTTGACGTTACTTAACAAAAACACAAATTTTAGTAATGTGTGAGAATATTTTCATCTGGGAAAATGAAAGGAATAAGACTGAACTAGGAACAGGCCACATGTTAGATATCAAGTCAGACTGAAGTACTCTCTGTATAATGTAAAGTGGTAGGCTGCGAAGTTCCCTTTGTGCGTAACAGCACATGCACAGTAGAGACTGCTGGAACAATACAGTCATGCACAGTAGAGACTGGCCGAATTCGCTGATCCGGAGTGGAGCGATCCGAACAGCTCACCGCCTGTCTCTGCTCCCGGCTCCAGGGCAGCATCCAGGGCCTTTGGGTGGCACTTTAGCCCGTGTACACTGCCTTTCATACTAGTTTAAGTATAATCACAACCGGCATATCTTGGAATATTTTTGTACAAGAAAATTAAGAATGGTTGGGATGTGAGAGTTCAGCGGGTGATGGCTTAATTGAAATGGGTGGGAAGGGGGAGGAGAATGAGTGGGATTTGTCCCATATGTGTGACTTGGTGGAAGTGGGCAAAATTGATGAGGCAACGTGGGAACTCTCAGAAAGTCCTTAAATATCACAATCAGCGGTGTGAAAGTTCACATTATTTGTATCTCAAACTCATCAATCTTATCAAGAACCTAATGTGCCCCTAGAGTTGCCTATGGCCACGTGACCCAACTACCTATACCATTCACAAAAAATATACGGCTGGTGTACTAAGAAGAATCAGAGAAATTCTAGACTAAACCAAGAGTACCACAGGGGACAAATAAGAATTCACTAAACCCCAATTGATTTAAATGGGACCCCAATGAATACTAGAGAGTTCTGTCTCCATATATTGTAATGCAAAGGTGTGAATACCTTTCTAGGATTCAAAGGTTTAAAAATCCCAATTTATATCAAAATGGTATTTTGCCCCTTATCGTGCAGTTGGTTTGCCCCAGAATTGCTATTGTCCTTTTTTATTTCATCCTCTTTTAGACTATAATGGACGAATACTAAAAACATGGTTAATGCAGCCGGTATACACACTGGTAATTAACCTGGCCTAATTATTTTATTCATTTGACATTACAGTTATATTTAAAGTGGTAAATAAACCAACAACCATAAACAACAACAATGATTTGATACAGGGTTATTTGTGACTGGGCTGGCAACACCCACAATTTAGTATGTGGGTGTGGCCAGCACAGCTGAGATGACCCTCACAATTAAGTGTCCTTAAGTGGTTGACTTCTCTACATTAGGAGGTCTGGTGACTCATACCATTATAAGTCTATTTTCTCCTCATTCTGTTTGTAGCTTGTTAATTATGGTCTCTATGGAGCTAAAGAGGTAAAATTGATTAAGTTCAGTGATTAGTAACCTGAGACCCCCCTCCTGTAGAGGACTACAACTCCCATTATCCCCAGCCAGCTACTTCACATGGGTGACATCAGTTTATAGTGCTTGAAAAAACTCATGAGTTTGGTTTCATCAGGCTTTAAAGTGATAGTAATACTTGAGAACATGTAAATTTAATTCAATCAATAATTTTAAAATACATTAATTGTGCTGTTTTCGATCTCCTAAACCTTTATGGTTTGGGAAATATAAGTCTGCAAAGTTCCCCCCTCCCTCCCCTTGTGCTGACATCAGCTTTCAAACTTAGAGGCGGAGCTCGCAGTCCATAGACCGTCCTGCGGCTCTTCAGCAGAGCCGTGATCGCGGCAGTTACAAAGAAATACTTCATTTGAATGGTCCATAACGTGTACCTGGGGAAACTTCATCTCTCATACTCCCAAACCAGACAGAAGTTGGTTGGGGATGATGCAGTTGCATTCTCAAACAAGCTGGGGGTCTGACAATTCACTACCACTGCCTTAATGGATTTCATTCTACAGCAGGAGCAGTTGGTAAGTGCTTTTTCAAGCACTTATATCAATGGGAAAATGGCACAATTAATGTATTTTTAAATTATCTATTGAATTAAATGTACATGTTTTCATGTAGCAATTCTGAAGCAAGCCAACTATGCCAATGGGGCAAATAAAAACTACCACTGAAATACCAAGGTCTATGCAAAAAGGAATTGGAGACAGGAAATACATTATGAATGAGTATTACAATTCAGTACATTGTGAGTTAATGTGAAACATGCAATTTGTGAAACAGGTTTTTATTTTTGTGTTCCTTTTAGGTTTTTATTTTTAAGTTTCTTTTGCTCTTTACATTACAGAAAAATAATTGGGAACACAAAGCAGGTTCTGTTACTTCCAGATATCAATAAAGTAGGTTCCACTGCAAATCACGTGCTTGAACAAGGTAGTACTTGGTGGTTTAATATTATGCAGGCTGGAGTGCTGGACAATTCTCACTTACCCCCCCCACACACACACACACTAGGGTGACCACATTTCCGTTCTGCTATTCCGGGACATGTGGTCACTCTAAATTTGAGTGGCACCCGGTCCCCTGTGGCTGGCTGGCACTGAGTTCCCTCCTACCCGCCCGCATCATCACGCGCCCCTGCGGGCCGTGATGACATACATACAGAGAAGAGGAAGAGGGCAGAGGCACCGGAAGAGAAGCGCTTGCTGCCAGAGTCCAGCAGCAAGCGCTTCTCTTCCGGTGCCTCTGCCCTCTTCCTCCTCTCTGTATGTATGTCATCACGGCCCGCAGGGGCGCGTGATGATGCGGGCGGGCGGCTACCTTCATTTCGGGACTCTTTATTGTCCCGGTGGGGGATGATGTGGGACGCGGGACATAGAACCCAATTAAGGGACAGTCCCGGACATTCCGGGACACGTGGTCACTCTACCACACACACACCTCTTCCCGACTCTGTCTCTCCCATTCCCACTCCCCATTTCTCCTCATCTCCTATGCCCTCCTTCTTTATTTCATCTCTTTATTCATTTTTCTCTTTCCCATTTACCATTAGCCATATGCCTTCTCTCTCCCATGCTCTCAACTCCTCTCACTCTCACACTCTCCAGATCTCTTGCTTCCATATCTTCCATGTTCTATACATTTCAAGCTCTCACCTTCTCTCTAGCCTGTGCTTCTCATGCTTATACCTACCTCTGTCCATACTTGATTCATTTTGAATTGAGGCTGACTGGTACAAAATTTCCTCTGAGTGATGTGACTTGATCAACAAATCAAATTGAGGATATTTATCTCATCCCTTGTCTGAAACACAACACCTTCATCCTTACTAACACATACACCTAAAACAATGCATGTTCAGAATTGGGTGGCATGCTGTATAATCCACCTGACCTTAAAATGCCACTGTTGAGCAATTGTCTAACAAGTTGTAACCCTGCGTTTTTCAATTGCGGTTTTAGTGTTTCTCTCTGTCTTTTAGTTCTGTTCTTTTAAGTTATTCCATTCCTGCTGTGGCTCTGCAAAGTGTGACTCTGTAGCTCTCTTACTAAAATAAAATGGCAAATACATAAAAACATTGCTTTTTAGGCCAGAATTCAAGGTATGAGAAAAGTTTCTGATTTGTTGCTCTTCATTTGTGATCACTGACAGATTTGTTTGATCATTTTTCAGTGATTGGCCATTTTTCCATTTGTTGCCTACCGAGGACAGAAAAATATGAAAAAACACACAAAAAAAGTATAAAAACATTTCCATACCTGTGATACACAGGCATATGGATTTTGCATATGTGTATGCCTATGGTTGCCCCATGGGTTAACATGGACTCTACTAACCAGAACATGGCTGATGGAACTGGCATATTTTTGTGGTATTCACTCTTTGATGGATGAGCAAGAACAAAGTACAATCTGGCCACTGATAAATATGTAAACGATGATTACATAAGGAAATGTAATTATTTTCTTGCATATTTATCTCTGATGAATTCCAGTCTTAAGCATGAAGCACCCTATACAGAAAACAGAGAAGGTACAATTTTGAAGAAAATCAAGTGTACCATAGGGGACAAATAGTGATTGACAACCTTACAATTGATTGTATTTTGGTCTCAATGCACTGGAGACTTCTGTAGTATACAAGGTGTTAAATGGTACATTTAAATAAATGTGATATTTTATTTGTCCCCTATTGTAAATGGTAGTAAGGAATTCTGCCTGTATGCAGTGAAATTAGTTGTATAAGGCCCTTACAGAATCAATCCTACGAAAACATCCTTGACCTCGCCTGCAGAGTGCTAAGAATGTTCCCATTCATGGACAGACATTCTAGAGCAGTATTTTTTATATTATCCAATCAAATAGAAGTTATGCAAGTGATGTTAGAAAAAGCTATAGGCATCAACAAACTCAAGAAACTACATTTTGTTATCTAATCAATGTATATTGAAACAACTGACGTACACTAATAAAAAGAGTGGAATCTATTATTACACTGCAGGGCACAGTAAGACCACAATCAAGGACCCACCTCTCTATAGATGTTGTTGATGTGTTTAGTGGTTTAAAGATCAATGATTATGCTTTACTAAGTCTTTTGATATGGGAGCAAGCTTAGTAAGAAATCTGTGACTGCATTGTGTGGCCCCCAAAATGTTTTCCTGTTGGATGTTTGTACAGGTCTTAAAGCTGACCCCCCCAGCCCAGAAGTATGTTGTTCACATTCATAAACTTAGTGGGATCAGCACGCAACTTCCAAATACACTCTGTGTCAGGCTATCAAGCAAAAAGCTGCACCTTGCATTACAAGAGGATGAACTGTGAGACCTCAATCTTTTAGTTCGGTATTTTCTCACAGGACCAACGAGGGAGCACCACAGGTCTCTTTTCAGTCCCTCTTTTACTTCCTGATTGGTCCACAGTGGCTTAAAATGCATAATGCAGCCTCAACTTCATCTCAGGTCTGTTCCCAGGGCACCAGAATGATCTTCTTCAGACAAGGCACTATCTGTGTGATGGTTGCCATTTAACATACAGTGGTTCACAGCAATATGAAAATAGAATAATTATGGTACAAATTAATGGATCATAGGGAACAAATAACAGTTTCCCTAATTACCACTGGTCTAAATGGTGACCTCTATAGCATGTGGTTCACTATCAAAATGTCACACACTTTAGGGTGACAAAGAACACGGTGCATGTTTAATGTTGCCGCAATGTAAAGGGCTATATCAGAATCTAGCCCGCATCAAAAGAGCGAAATTCTGATATCGCTGGCTAAAAGCGTTGCACGTTTTAATAGTTGGCTTAAAGTGTCGTACTTTTTTTTTCAAAAATCTTTATTGAAAGTTCAGAAAATACAAAAAAGTAGTAAAACGAACAGTAATAAAAAAGAATGAGTAAACATAATATTTAGAGATGTATCTCTAGAAGAAAGAAAGAAAGAAACGGTATAGTAAACTATCAGATAATATAATATTAGTCAAAGACAGTTCTTCTCGGCTGTAACTTAAAGTGTCGTACATTTTAATAGTTTAATAGTGGCACTGGAACTACTCTCGCGCTCAAAGAGTTAACATACAGTGGTCACGGTGCTCATGTTTTCATGTAAGTAATTTGACTAGGAGACTGATTTCACTCTCCATGGACTGTTGTAATCAGCTCTCTTACTGATAGATCTCAACAGCTATGCAAGTAAGCCTGTGTTTCTGACTTACATAAAAACAGGAGCACCATGACCACAGTATGTTAATCTTTTGAGTGCAAGAGTGGTTCCGGAGCCACTATTAAAATGTGCAGCTCTTTAAGTCAGGTATTAAAATGCTGACTTTTTAAGCCTGCAATATCAGAATCTCACCCTTTTGATGTGGGCGAGATTCTGATATCGCCCTTTTCATTGAGGTGACATGTTTAATGCTCAGTTTTCTTTGTCTTAGCGGGCAATGTTTGAAAAGGATACCTTAGCATATAAGGTGTTAAAAGTCCCTGTTAATGGATGGCCATTTTTATTTGTTGCCTATTATGCAGTTCATGTATCCCCAAATTATTACAGTTCTTTGTTCACATGTCCTTAGTTGCCTTAACCCCTTAGTGTTCCGTTGCAATATATAGGAAGAATTTGGCTGCAATGAAACAGCACTGCTAGGTATAGAACAGGGTGAGTAATAGCAATAGTGGGGGAACTAGTACAGGCAGCTGTTAATCTCTCTGTATATTAACCCTTTAAGGACCATGGGGTCCAATGTATTGCTTCACAATGCAATACACTCCCCCCTGAGAAAAAAAAAATATGGAAGACAACAGTATCTTTCTTTGAACCGATTACTTGGGATTTTTTTGCGCAGTGTTAGAACTTGTTAGACAGGCATAGCATTAACCCTTTCATTTCCAGAGGGGGTGATCAACACATTGCTTTGCAATACATTGCACATCCCTCTGGCACTCAAAGGGCTAAAATGTGATGTGATAAAGATGTCTTCAATCTACTGCAAAGCATTTGTAGAGTATAAAGGGTTAACTCTTTAAGTACATGAGGGGTACGCAACGCATTGCACTCAAAAATTAACCCTTTACGTGCCAGAGGGGTATCACGAGAAAGCATTGCTTTGCAATTTGTTGGATACCCCACTGACACTCAAATGGTTAACCCCTTGGGGATAGGAGGATGATGCAATATGTTGTGAAGCAGTTGCGAAGCAATGCACTGTACACTCGTCCAGTCCTGAAAGTGTTAATGATGCAGTGTAGTAATTCAGGGGGGATGATAACTTCACAATATTCATCAAAGAAAATTCTAGCATTTTCATTTTTACATGTACAGTGCAGTTGTCTAGCCCCCACAGCTGGTCCCACAAAGTTATATAAAACTTCCCAATGGCAATCAGTGCTGGGGTTATGTTTAACTGGTGGATATCTTGACTGTTAGATCTCAATGAATGATCACTGGGGTAAGCAATACTTAGAAGAGAAAATGCTAACGGAGAATTAATCCCCTAATAATAAATCTCCTCTTACCTTACCATGGCTAGAAAATCCTAATGTTCCAGATCCATTTTGCTCTAGTGCCTTTGCTCAGGAGATAACATCTTCAATATGTCATGAATGTAATTTCCATGGAAGCAGATATGATGGTTGCTTGCAGGACCACAGTACACAAACTCTGCTCACTGCACACTCTTTAAACTTTTTTTTATGAAAACCTATATGTTATGAGGTTTTTCCTGCTGAGTAAAACAAAGGTACTCACGCTGCTATTGGTTGTTTTATTCAAATGTTATATCAGTTAAAATATTCAGGAAGTGAATTAGTGGGATTACTTCCTGAAAGTTCTAACTCCCAACATTCTATGGGGAACTGTTTGTCAGTGACTTTCCTCTCAGATAGAAATTAATGGAACACTAGTTTTAATCTGACGAATAGAGGGAACTGTTAATTTAAAAAACAGAAGTTTAAACATGCATCTTTCAGCAACGGGAGTACCTGTGGTTCACTCAACAGGAACAGTCCTACATATATATTTTTTCATAAAAAAAGTTTACTGCTCCTTTAAGGACTAGAGGGGTCTGCCAAGTATTGCTTCTCAGTGTGATGTGCACCCCCCCGGTCGTTAAAGGGTTAAGTAAGCTTGTGCTCTGATTCAGTTTAAAAAAAACTGCCAGCAACTGTCATGTCTGCCTCCGTGGACATGACATCTATGGCTGATTGAAGATGTTATCGCTTGAACAAAGGCACAACGAAAAAATCATAGGAGCCATTGGGATTTTCTGGCAATTGTAAGATAAATGAGAGGGGAGTATTATTAGGAGGTATTAATTCTCCTTTCAGCAACCAAGGACTTTCTAACAATGCAAGTCTTAAGATTCTATACTGTGCTTTATAAGCATCTGCAGTCTTTTGCAGCCAGAAGAGAGGGATTGGCTGTAATGCACTGTAGGATGGACCAATCACTGCTTTATCTGAAGCCGTGTACAGTCTGATTATCTATTACAGGCTCCATTCTTATCTGGAGGGAGAGATAGAGACAGCGAGAGAGAGATATAGATGTACAAAGGGAAAGAGTGTGAGAGAGACAGAGATCCATGTCAGGAACCATGTACCGAGCTCCCAGTGCCTAATAATATATGATGAAGATGAGTGAGCTAAGGTTTGTCCTGGGGCAGACACTGTCACCTCCAATCTCTGTGCTCTGAGGTGTGACAGTGAGCGAGGGGGAGAAGGAAAGGGACTATACTTCTAATAACTGCTGCTGTTGCCAGTATAAAAAAATCTCTTTCACAAGCAAGGAAACAGCTTTGGACTTAAAGGGCAACAAACGTGAAGAAAATGGAAACATAATTTTAAAACTCAGTCTTTTAGTATTTAAAGTGGACTTGTCACCTTAAGATAAGTTTAGTTAATTTTAAAATTAATGAAAAACTGCCTCTATATCGTGCTAGCTATTTGTAATATAAATAATCTTTAAAAAATTAACATTTATGTGTTGGTGGCACATGACATGGGCAATCCCTAACCACATGCTCCCCCCAAATTCTCTTTCCCCAATAACCCAAACACACACTTTTTGGATGGAATGAAAAGGCCACAGCATTTTATTACAAAGCATATAACAGAACCTTAAACTTTATTAACAATAATATAACAACTTCTCATACAATAAATAACCATTCCCAATATACCCTATTGCTTGCTAGTACATTTACATTGCTTGACTAATCCGTTTCAACACTGTCCATTTCTACCACTACTTGACTGCAGGCCATGCCACCATCCACCCTAGCTATCTGAATGTGGCAAGTTGTAGCCCAACAGCCGTCCACCCCTCGACCCCTAGGACCATGCTCAGGAGTTATGAACCATCACCACCAAGCTCGTGCTTTACCATCAAGCACCCCGCCATGTTGTCACAGCAAACAACCAATCACCACGGCCACCAAAGAGCCACCAACCCCTAACGCCACCACCCACTCCTGTGCAACCTGACTTACCCACTGAGAGGTAACCACATACAGAAGAGGGAGGGGAACTCCTCACCGTGCAGCGCTCTTCTTCCAAGATGTCTGAGGGTCCCACAATGCCCCGCAGCCAGTACTTCTTGCTCAAGATTTACTTCCTAACGCTCCCTGTCAGGCCCCCTCTGCCTACCCTTCAGTCCAGCTACGGGGGTCCCAGGGTGCTAAATAGTTTAGTTCTGAAATTATATCACCACACAGTACACACACACGGAGGTAATTTCCAATAGCACAGTGAATGGTAATCTTGGATTTGAACAAAATTAAGTAGCATAATGTGCAGCGAATTAGCACAAAGTGCCACACTGTTCTATCAATATATAAAGATTAATTTCTGAAATGTATTTATTTTACATATAACTGACTAGTACAACATTTAGCCAGATTTTAATTATGTGTAATACAAATAAACTTTTCTTAGGGTGACACTTTAATTACTGTTACTTCAAGCCTTTGGAGCAACAGCATTCTAAAGTTATAGCCATAATTGTACAGGTTCACCCGCAGATTTCCCCCGTTCCCTTCCACAAGAGTTGAATCTGACAAGGGCAGCTTCATTACTATTGGCCGTGTAAGTGGGATGGTGCTACAACTGCTAGAGCTCACAGCCTTCAGTCTTGGTACCAGAAGCCGAGAGGAGACCGATGAATGGAAAGTAGTAAAGTTGATGGAAATCAGTAGTGATGAGCGAGCATGCTCGGCCGAAGCTCGGTTCGGCTCGAGCATCGCTCTGCTCGGCACATGGCGGTACTCGTACGAGTACCGCATGTGCTCGCCCGCCATGTTCGGGTCTCCTCCCCGCACGTTTTGCGGCTGCTGCGCAGCCAATAAACGTGCGGGGAGGCTCTGACATCAGTGTAATGCCAGCAGCCATGTTGGCTGCTGGCATTACACTGATTGGCTGGCCAGAACCCGTGATCTGGTGCTCTATAGCACCTGACCAGCGAGTTCGGCTCAGTCTTAGCCAGGGAGAGATGAGGATAGGAAGGGAAAGTCAGTGTAGGGAGAAGAAAAGTGTTGGAACAACATATAAAGACCCAAAAGTCCTTTTTAGGACTGTTGTGTGTGGGGGCAGCAGTTATATTTTGTTTGGGGGGGCAAAAATTAAAAAAAAAACGTCACATATTCCGTTCACTGTGCCTAGCCGCAGATTAGCACCACATTCTGTTTAGTGTGCAAAGTTGCAGATTAGCAGCACATTCTGTTTAGTGTGCAAAGTTGCAGATTAGCAGCACATTCTGTTTAGTGTGCAAAGTTGCAGATTAGCAGCACATTCTGTTTAGTGTGCAAAGTTGCAGATTAGCAGCACATTCTGTTTAGTGTGCAAAGTTGCAGATTAGCAGCACATTCTGTTTAGTGTGGAAAGTGTAAAAAATAAACGTCACATATTCCGTTCACTGTGCCTAGCCGCAGATTAGCAGCACATTCTGTTTAGTGTGCAAAGTTGCAGATTAGCAGCACATTCTGTTTAGTGTGGAAAGTGTAAAAATAAACGTCACATATTCCTTTCACTCTGCCTAGCCGCAGATTAGCAGCACATTCTGTTTACATTCTGTTTAGTGTGTAAAGTGTAAAAAATAAACGTCACATATTCCTTTCACTGTGCCTAGCCGCAGATTAGCAGCACATTCTGTTTAGTGTGCAAAGTTGCAGATTAGCAGCACATTCTGTTTAGTGTGCAAAGTTGCAGATTAGCAGCACATTCTGTTTAGTGTGGAAAGTGTAAAAAATAAACGTCACATATTACGTTCACTGTGCCTAGCCGCAGATTAGCAGCACATTCTGTTTAGTGTGCAAAGTTGCAGATTAGCAGCACATTCTGTTTAGTGTGGAAAGTGTAAAAAATAAACGTCACATATTCCTTTCACTGTGCCTAGCCGCAGATTAGCAGCACATTCTGTTTAGTGTGCAAAGTTGCAGATTAGCAGCACATTCTGTTTAGTGTGGAAAGTGTAAAAAATAAACGTCACATATTCCGTTCACTGTGCCTAGCCGCAGATTAGCAGCACATTCTGTTTAGTGTGCAAAGTTGCAGATTAGCAGCACATTCTGTTTAGTGTGGAAAGTGTAAAAAATAAACGTCACATATTCCTTTCACTGTGCCTAGCCGCAGATTAGCAGCACATTCTGTTTAGTGTGCAAAGTTGCAGATTAGCAGCACATTCTGTTTAGTGTGGAAAGTGTAAAAAATAAACGTCACATATTCCGTTCACTGTGCCTAGCCGCAGATTAGCAGCACATTCTGTTTAGTGTGCAAAGTTGCAGATTAGCAGCACATTCTGTTTAGTGTGGAAAGTGTAAAAAATAAACGTCACATATTCCTTTCACTGTGCCTAGCCGCAGATTAGCAGCACATTCTGTTTAGTGTGCAAAGTTGCAGATTAGCAGCACATTCTGTTTAGTGTGCAAAGTTGCAGATTAGCAGCACATTCTGTTTAGTGTGGAAAGTGTAAAAAATAAACGTCACATATTCCTTTCACTGTGCCTAGCCGCAGATTAGCAGCACATTCTGTTTAGTGTGCAAAGTTGCAGATTAGCAGCACATTCTGTTTAGTGTGGAAAGTGTAAAAAATAAACGTCACATATTCCTTTCACTGTGCCTAGCCGCAAATTAGCAGCACATTCTGTTTAGTGTGCAAAGTTGCAGATTAGCAGCACATTCTGTTTAGTGTGGAAAGTGTAAAAAATAAACGTCACATATTCCTTTCACTGTGCCTAGCCGCAGATTAGCAGCACATTCTGTTTAGTGTGCAAAGTTGCAGATTAGCAGCACATTCTGTTTAGTGTGGAAAGTGTAAAAAATAAACGTCACATATTCCTTTCACTGTGCCTAGCCGCAGATTAGCAGCACATTCTGTTTAGTGTGGAAAGTGTAAAAAATAAACGTCACATATTCCTTTCACTGTGCCTAGCCGCAGATTAGCAGCACATTCTGTTTAGTGTGCAAAGTTGCAGATTAGCAGCACATATTTCGTGTAATATGAAGAAGGCGGGTAAAAAGGGACGGGGAAGTGGACGTGATCCTGATAGTTCAGGGAGAGGGTCAGGACGCGTAGAAACTGTGCCTGGTGCCAGAGCACAAGAAAGAAAGACATCCACCATACCTAGCTTCATGTCTCAGTTTACAGGGCGTCGCAGGACATCACTCTCGAGGTCAGACCACTGCGAACAGGTGGTCGGTTGGATTTCAGGTGATACTGCTTCCAGTCGGTTAAGCACCACCCTGTCTTCCACCAAGTCCACTCTCAGTAGCCAAGAGTCTGGTCAACATAATCCTCACCCTGATCATCCTTCCTCCCACCATAGAGGGTCTGGCCAAAGAAGTGATCCCACACTGGGATATAGTGAGGAGCTCGTCTCATCACCAATCCTTCATTTGAACCTCTCTCCAAGCACGCTTGCAGAGGAACATGAGATCTTGTGCCCTGATTCACAACCTCTAGAGGGTACCCAATCACAAGAAGATGACAGAGGTGAATGGCATTTAAGGTCAAAGGAAGTGGATGATGATGATGATGAGACACAGTTGCCATCAAATCAACCACTATTACTGTCTCAAGACCTTGATGAGGAGGATGATACACAGTTGTCAATGACTGAGTATGTGGTGGGATCAAGAAATGAGGAGGATGATCAGAGTGAGGAAGTGGAGGAGGACTTGGTGGACGATGAGGTGACTGACCCCACCTGGGAAGGTGGAGAGCCGAGCGATGACAGCAGTCCTGAGGGTGAGCCATCTGCAGCACCGCAACAGGCTGGAAGAGGCAGTGGTGTGGCTAAAGAAAGAAGGCGGACCGCACCAAACCGGCCCGCAAATGTTCCACGGAGCACCCCCTTGCGTAAATCTCCCTTGCCAAGGGCTAGGTGTTCCGCGGTATGGCGTTTTTTTAAGGAAAGTGCGGACGACAAAAAAATTGTAGTTTGCAACCTGTGCCACACCAGAATGAGCCGAGGCATGAACACTAGAAACCTCACCACCACCAGCATGATCCGACACATGGCATCCAAGCACCGTAATAAGTGGGAGGAACGCCCGGATCGCCAATCTGTGTCTGCAGGCCACACCACTGCCTCCTCTTCCCCTGTTTTCGGTGCCGGCCAATCGCCTGTCGAAGGCGCAGGCCCGCATACCTCCCGCCCTGCACCTGTACCATCTGAAGCACCATCAGCGACCACATCCACTTCCCTGTCCCAGCGCAGCGTCCAAATGTCGTTACCCCAGGCATTTGAGCGCAAGCGAAAATACCCAGCCACCCACCCACAGGCCATAGCACTAACCTCACACCTTTCCAAATTACTGGCCATCGAAATGCTGCCATTTAGGCTTGTGGACACTGAGTCCTTCCGCAGCCTGATGGCAGCAGCTGTCCCTCGGTACGCAGTCCCCAGCCGCCACTACTTTTCCCGGTGTGCCGTCCCCGCATTACACCACCATGTGTCCCGTAACATCACCCGTGCCCTGACCAACGCAGTTACTAGGAAGGTCCACTTAACGACTGACACATGGACAAGTGCTTGTGGCCAGGGACGCTACATTTCCCTGACGGCACACTGGGTGAATGTCGTGGTGGAGGCTGGGAGCGACTCGGACCCTGGGATGGCACAGGTGCTACCCACGCCGAGGATTGCAGGCCCTACCTCCATCAGGGTTTCCGCCAGCACCTACGTTATTGGCTCCTCCTCCTCCGTTTCCACCTCCGAATTCTCTGCGCGCAGCGCCACTCACCCATCAGCCGGTAGCTGGAAGCAGTTTAGCACTGCAGTGGGGAAGCGTCAACAGGCCGTGCTGAAGCTGATCTGCCTTGGGGACAAACAGCACACGGCCTCAGAGCTGTTGCAGGGGATTAGTCACCAGACCGAGCAGTGGCTCTCGCCACTCAACCTGCAACCAGGCATGGTTGTGTGTGATAATGGGCGTAACTTGGTGGCGGCTTTGGAGCTCGGCAAGCTCACACACGTACCATGCCTAGCGCATGTATTTAATTTAGTGGTTCAGCGATTTCTAAAAACCTACCCCAATTTGCATGATCTCTTGACCAAGGTGCGCCGCGTGTGTGCACATTTCCGTAAGTCATCAACAGCTTCAGCTGGCCTGTTGAAGCTGCAGCAGCGCTTACAATTGCCAGCTCACCGGCTGCTGTGTGACGTGAGCACGCGCTGGAACTCCACCTTCCACATGTTGGCCCGGCTTTGTGAGCAGCAGAGGGCAGTAGTGGAGTACCAGCTGTTACACGGTCGTCGCCTCTCCGTTCAACTTCCTCTAATCAGAAGTGAGGAGTGGGAATGGATGTCAGACCTCTGTGAGGTTTTACGCAATTTTGAGGAATCGACACAGATGGTGAGCGGCGATAACGCTATTATCAGTGTAACCATCCCACTTCTGTGTCTACTGAAACGCTCGCTGCTCACAATTAAAACCGACGCTTTGCATGTGGAAGAGGTGGAAATGGGGGAGGAAGAGCTTACACAAGGTGATAGCCAGAGCACCCTCACTTCGTCTTCTCAGCGACAATTGGAGGAGGCGGAGGAGGAGGAAGACACGGTTGCCTCCGCTACAGACGGTAGCCATGGAACTTTAGTTCCATCTCTTCAGCGTGGGTGGGCAGAAGAGGAGGATGAGGAGATTGAGAGTCATCCTCCTGGTGAGGACAGCAAAATCTTGCCTGTTGGTACTCTGGCACACATGGCTGACTTTATGTTAGGCTGCCTTTCCCGTGACCCACGCGTTATACGCATTTTAGACAACACGGATTACTGGGTGTTCACCCTTCTGGACCCCCGCTACAAAGAGAATTTCTCATCTCTCATTCCTCCGGTGGAGAGGACAAGCAAAATGGTGCAATACCAGAAGGTTCTTGTTGAAAAATTGCTCCAAAATTTTCCATCTGACAACGCTGGCGGCAGAGTACGTGCTACCTTGGCCAACCGAGAAGGGGAGAAAAGGGGAGCACACAGCAGTTCCGACAAAGGCAGGGCAACACTCTCCAAGGCGTGGGACACCTTCATGACACCCCGCCAGCACCCTCACCCTGATGCGCAGCCTAGTGTCACAAGGAGGGAAAAGTTTTGGAAGATGGTGAAGGAGTACGTAGCAGACCGTGTCAGCGTCCTCACTGATCCCTCTGTGCCTTACAACTACTGGGTGTCCAAGCTGGACACGTGGTATGAACTGGCACTCTACGCCTTGGAGGTGCTGGCCTGCCCTGCCGCCAGCGTTCTGTCTGAGCGGGTATTTAGTGCTGCTGGTGGCATCATAACAGATAAGCGTATCCGCCTTTCCACCGAAAATGCTGATAGGTTGACACTTATAAAAATGAACAAGGCCTGGATTTCCCCTGACTTCTCCACTCCACTGGAGGAAAGCCCCGGGTGAACATAAAGTGACTTTATATATGTTATTTACAATGATGGGAATACTCTGTATTCCCATTCACCCCTTCCACCCAAAAAACGGGTATATGGTTGACTCTCTTCCATATACCCTGTAATATAATTTTTATATAGGGCCAGCTCACCAGCGGGCCCTGTGATATAATTTTTATATAGGGCCAGCTCACCAGCGGGCCCTGTTTGACAACTTTTTGTATAGGTCAGCTCACCAGCGGGCCTTCTTATATAATGTTTTATTGGGTCAGCTCTCTAGCGGGCCCTCTCATATAATGTTTTATAGCGTCAGCTCACTAGCGGGCCTTCGCATATAATGTTTAGGATGGTCAGCTCCGCAGCAGACCCTCACCCATAATGTTTTAGATGGTCGGCTCAGCAGCAGACCCTCATTCCTAATGTTTTAGATGGTCAGCTTAGCGGCATGCCCTCGCCCCTAATGTTTTAGAGGGTCACCAGCAGGCCATTAATCCTAATTTTTCAAGGGTGTGTATGATGCCCTCCTTTATGTGTAATAAAGGGTGTATTGGAGTGACATTGCAGTCTAATTTTTGGCAGCCCTTTCACTTAGTGCATAGGCTTTATGAGTGTTGGACCACTACCTGAACTATTGTACCACAATGTGAATGAGGCCCTCCATTTTGTGATATACAGGTTGTATCGGAGTGCCTCAGGTCCTCCCATTGAATTAAATAGGGCTGGGGTGTTCGACAGAGCAGAAGGTAGTTCTTGGCTTCATCCACTAAGTCACTTCGTCACTTTTACTGAATGGATCAGACCCCACTGTTCCGACTATAAATTTTGGACTTAACAAGGGCAAACGGACATGTTGTAAAACCTGTGGTAGCTGCGGCCTCCGTTCCTGAATGCTGTACCTTACCCGGGCCATAACCACGTTGAACACCTGCTTTACTCTGCGCACGTTTCCCTCTTAATCATGGCCCCAGTTCAGAAAAATCGATGAAATTTTTTGCATAATTTGCCTCTGCGCACGTTTCCCTCTTAATCATGGCCCCAGTTCCGAAAAATCTATGAAATTTTTTGCAGAATTTGCCTCTGCGCACGTTTCCCTCTTAATCATGGCCCCAGTTCCGAAAAATCTATGAAATTTTTTGCAGAATTTGCCTCTGCGCACGTTTCCCTCTTAATCATGGCCCCAGTTCCGAAAAATCGATGAAATTTTTTGCAGAATTTGCCTCTGCGCACGTTTCCCTCTTAATCATGGCCCCAGTTCCAAAAAATCAATGAAATTTTTTGCAGAATTTGCCTCTGCGCACGTTTCCCTCTTAATCATGGCCCCAGTTCCGAAAAATCAATGAAATTTTTTGCAGATTTTGCAGATGATATACAAGTAAATATACAGCAAATACTGTTTGGTAACAATTTTTCGCCTAAAGTCGTTTTTATCTTCCTTTTTGTGTGTTTTACGGTCAGTCTGTAAAAATGGCGTACTACGGGCGAAACATCGTTCCCAGCAGCGACGTTGGAGTCCAAGATGCATCCAGACATCCTCCCTATGCTGTCCCTGAACCATTTCTGTGGTGTTTCCATCATTTTCTGCCCTTTTCCTATGGACCAGGCACCCTCCCCTCATCAGAGCAGGGGGTGCCTGGTGTAATGCTCGAGTCCTCCCATTGACTTCAATGGGGCTCGGGTGCTCGGCCGAGCACTCGAGCCTCCGGGGGTGCTCGGCCAGAGCACCCGAACACCCGAGCATTGGGGTGCTCGATCATCACTAGAAATCAGCACTCTCAGGACTTGTGATGCTTCAAAATGTGCTAATATTTATTGAAAACTGTCAATGTTTCGATCCCTACAGGGATTTTTATCAATACAAAGATCCCTGTAGGGATCAAAACATTGACCGTTTTCAACATATATTAGAAAATATGGAGACCATACTTTGACTTGACATGTTTTGTCTGCTATTTACAAATGAGAAAAAAATAAATATGCTCAGTTTCTTTTTTACAGTATAATTGGGAATCAATTATATATATATATATATATATATATATATCCCATATAATAATTCGCTAGGATGTTTGTCAGAAGTAGAGACTGCGCGCGCTACAGTCATGAGCAGTAGAGACTGCCCTCACTTCAGTAATGCGCAGTACAGAGTGCCCGAACGCCCTGGGGCAGATACAGAGCGGGGCGCTCCGAATTCGGACCAGAGTCCTCTCTGCGCACCTTCCTGGGTCCGAAGGTGCGCAGAGAGGAGTATGGTCCAAATTCGGAGAGCCCTGCTCAGTATCAGCCGAGATGCATTCGGGCACTCTTTACTGTGCATGACTGCAGCGCAGGCAGTGAGCAGAGAGGCTCTGGGCACCAGCCGAGGCTGCTGGGTGACACTGTGGCCCGTGTAGACTGGCTTTTAAACTAATGTGTATATATATATATATATATATATATATATATATATATATATATATATATATATATAGAAATAGAAATATAGATAGATATATTTAATTATTATTACTAGTTCACAGCATATAATCCAAATAGGATGTTTTTTAATATAAGCAGCGTGCATCTCTACAATTGGCGGAGATGCACTATAGCATTATAAAGAGGCGATAAAGTGGAGACAACTTCTCCAGTGAAATCACTTCTCCAGTTCCTATGCTATTCTATAGAGTAATGCTTTAAAATTACTGCAGTATTGGAGATGTTAGTGCATAGGCTATATAGAAATAACATAGGAACTGGAGAAGTGATATCACTGGAGAAGTCATCGCCACTTTATCACCTCTTTATCATGCCTTAGTGTTGAACTCCAATTCTGATGATGAAGCTTTTTGCCTTTTTTGCCCTTATTCGAGGCAGGTCTCATTTCATTTTTCCATGTGCAAATTAATATGGAGGTAGAATTTTTTATTCATAAATTGCTATCAGAGAAATCATTCACATGCACGATTTTGTGGGTAAATAAATGACACTTGCTTACTTCTAAACCCCTTAGACTATAGATAAGCAATTTGCAGCCCTTCAGATTTTGCTAGATTACAACTACTATGATCCTCAGTCTGCCATATCTGGAGTGTCATGGGTTGCTCACCTTTAGCTTGGGTTTTAGAAAGGTCTTCATTATATTGTTTTACCTTACATGCAGAACTTCCTGTCATCTAAAAGTGTAAGCCTTTGCATGCCAGAGAGGTATCGAATGCATTGCGTTGCAATGTGTTAAATACCTCTCTGACTCTCAAAAGGTTAAACAAATAAGTGTATCACATTGCTCTATAGCCATAAAACTCACATTAAAGGGGATCTATCATCCCTACACAGCTTTGTCTAAATCGTTCTGTTATATATCTAATATAATGAAAAGTGCATTAATTTTTATTTTTAAAATGCTTGTTTGACGAAATTAAAAGAAAAGTACAGTACAGATTGATTTCTGGCCAATGAGAGTGCTCCAGCTTACAGACAGAAAGCCTCTTTCATCGGAGGAGGCTGGCTAGAGAGAGGCAGAGCGTCAGACTGCAGTACAGACCAGCTATCCGCAGTCTGCCCAGAAGTAGGTGCAGGGCGGTATTTCTTCTTTAAATTTTGTCATACGGGCGTTTTAAAAATAAAAATGAATGCACTTTTCATTAAATTTGAAATATAACAGAACGATTTAGGCAAAGTTGTGTAAGGATGATAGATCCCCTTTAATGTTTGTGTAAACTTCAGTATATGTGTTTATAAATTAGTCTGTGTAAATAAAATACTTTGGTCTTGCTCTAAATAATTTATTCAGTTGCACTAAGAGGTGCAAATAGGTCATACAATAACTTAAAAATTCTTGTTAACGTTCCGCCCACCAGCTACGCCCCCAGCAACACCTCCTAAAATACAAGTGTCCCTCTTTGGCCATTTGAAATGTTGGGAGGTATATAGTTCTGTTAGAGACCATACTTACCATACTTATTAGAAATGCCCCAGTGTGTTGTCTCTGCTATATTCATTCATAGCAGAGTGTGTGGTAATATTCGCCGATCACAGAAGATAATTAGCATAAAGTGCTACACTGTGCCACAAGCAAATAATGGTTACTTTCTCAAAAAATATTTATATTAACCCCTTAAGGACCCATGATGTGCCAGGACCATCATGGGTGAATTTGCCATAAGGACCTATAATGGTCTTGGAATGTCATGGAATTCAGGGCTCCCTGCTCTACTGCACGCCGTTTGGGGAGCCCTGAATCGATTCCTGGGGAAAAAAATGCCCTGCGGTCCTTAACTGTAGG
The DNA here is from genome assembly GCA_037306005.1 of Rhinophrynus dorsalis. Lineage (NCBI taxonomy): Eukaryota > Metazoa > Chordata > Amphibia > Anura > Rhinophrynidae > Rhinophrynus > Rhinophrynus dorsalis. The sequence goes on from CM074724.1 coordinate 152,261,529, forward strand.
CCGACACGCAACTGGTCCTTAAGGAGTTAAAATGAAATGGCTGGTACAACATATAGACATGCACAAAGGCATATGTGACCCTACATGGCAGCTCCATCTAAATGTTGATGCGAGTGCACAACAGACCAGTGCACTGAAGGTTTGAATACAATGGTGTTAGTGTAGGCTCGCACTGTGCTTCTAAGCTAACTCCATAGTTGCTCTCAATGTGAGCTCATGTAGGTGCACTGAACTGGGAGCCATGCATGTGCACAGTAGTGCAATATGCTTTTTCTGTGACACATAAGGGTCATATACTATTATTATTCTTTCCTAAAACATGCTCTGGAATCAATATATTAGAGCTGCATCTGCCTGACACCAATGTAGTAATCTTTCTATACTGAGAATTCTCCTTTTATTTCCACTATCACCAAATGGAGGCCAGTGTGGAAGTGCATGGGTATTTCAGGGTACTCCTTTCCTAAGCTCCTTGTTTGTACTACACAAAGTGCAGAAGAATTTGGCTTACCTTCATTCCATTTCCCTGAACATGCTGCAGCAGAGCTCACATTAAAATCTTATGGGTGAACATGTGAGCCGGTGTGAACTAAAGTGTTAATGCACTATGATACATACCCCACCCTGAGTGTGTCTATTGAGGGATACAGGGACCATGGGGTGCAGAGTTCGCCTCCAGGAGGCAGGTCACTCCGAGCTTAAGCCCCTCCTACTTCATTCCCTATATACACACATCAGTAAAAGGTCAGTTTGTTGAGTGACCTTAGAAGGTCAAAAGGCATCTTTTAATGTCTTATCTTATCAAATAAAAAATCCCAATCGATTTAAACAGATTTAAACCCCTTTAATACTAGAGAGGCCTCCAACACATTGCTTAGCAATGTGTTTGAGACCTATCTAATATTCAAGGGATTAAAAGTCCTGTATAAACCAGACCAGGGGGGACTCTTATTTCTTACCTTTCATTGCTTACTACTTGCAAATGTTTTCGTATGATATAGTGTGGGCGGGAATCCCCCCTTTATCGATGGGCATGTTTGGATGTACTCACTGTTAATGTGCTATGTACCACATTGTACACTTTGTTTACTTCTGTACTTTCTCTTTCTCAATAAAACTTATTAAAAAAAGTCATATATGAATAAATAGGAACTTTGGTATTTTTAATTTTTATACTCTGTGCTCCACAACTGCTCCAGTTCTTATTAAATCATCCTCATAGAAAGCAGGGAATCATGACAAGTTGTACAATATTTTCTAAATATGTAATTCAGGCTAATTTAACAACCTATTGTGGAAACTACATAAAGTAAAAAGCAGATTTCATACAACATTCAATAAAATATTCACCTTGGTCTCATTCATAAATATGTATTTTGCAGCTTAACCACAGATCGGCTTTGTTGGAAGCTTTCGTGAATAAAAACTGCCCTTCATGAATGGAAACAAGCATGTAAATTTTAGGAAACATGTAACAATTGCAATGAAATAGCCACCTTTTAAAATGTTTTACACTATCAGTATACAGAAACATTTTTATCAATATCTAAATGGCATGCAATTACCCACCATAAGCATGACAATCAGGAATTTACGGAGCCAGGTTTTATTCATAGAAAACCTATTGTTGAGCAACTATGGCTATTGAGAGCTGTTTATACCAGGACGAGCTTAGTCTGTCCCTGCTGAGTGCAAGCCAAGTCATTACCCTACCACTCACCTTTCAGTAAAGGCGTCTGAATGGGATCTTGGCATGTAATCAAAAGTGTCTAGAGGGTTTCATTCAAATATAGCTGCTCTTATGTAGTGCTTTTTAAAAACCCAATTTTCATCCGATCACACAAACACATTTAGCCTCTCATATTATCAGTAATGCGCATTACCACAAAGAACATCATAAATGAAATGGTGCTGTCAGGGAATCACTTTGCATAGTCAGTAGGCTCATTGCTACAAACCTCAACACTATTATTTTCTGGTTGAACATAAGCATCATACACTAAACATGATGCCCTTTTCTCTTAACAAGTTGAAGTGGGGTTGGCTATTACAGGACAAGTGGAGGTTTAAAACAACTGTATTGGGTATATAGTACAAATGTATTGTATGTCAGTGTACCAAGAAATTGGAGCACTTTTGGAGCAAGTCTGAAGCACTGTAAGGAATACATAATAATTCCTAGAACTTCCCTTAACCTAAATGGAACTTTTAACCCCTTCAATGCTGGAGTTCTAGTGCTTTGCAGTGCATTGACATCTCTAGCATTCAAGAGGTTAAAGGGATAGTAATACTTAAAATGTAAAAAATATACATTGTAGGGGTTACCCCCCTGAGTAAAACAAGGGAACTTCTGCTGTTGAAAGGTGTTTTATTCAAAAGTTATAACAACTCAAATATTAATATTTTAGGTGAAGTATCACAGTGGCTTGAAATTCTACAATGGCACTCTTGTTACACCATCCTATGGAGATTTATGGGCAACTGACCAGAGCTGTCCATAGGATGGTGTAGGAACAGCGCCACTGTACAATTTCAGGCCACTGTGATATTTCACCTAAAAAATTAATGTTTGAGCTGTAATAACTTTTGAATAAAACACCTCTCAGCAGTTGGCGTGCCCTTGTTTATTCCAGAGGGATAAACCCTACTATATATATATTTTCACATATTTTATCCCTTTAAAGCACCCATGTCAATCAATAGATCATTTTATTTATCCATTAGGCCTAGCTTACATTGTTAACTTTTCTGCAGCAACTTTGCTACAAGATGGTGCAGCAACACAAGACTGTCACTGAAAATTATTGTCAATGAAAAACATGACCATGTAAACTGCTCCAAAGATAACCATTATATATATTATGTGAAATGTGTTGTTGCAATAAAGTTGCTGCAGCAAAGTGGCTAGTCTGAAGAAGGTCTTGTTGCACAGTTGGTTGTCTCCAGAATAGCTCTTGTTATCTTAGAACACTGGCCTCACTGCATGAGGCATGAGGTGCAGGCACATGACCCTCAGCAATCAAATTCTGTTGACAGAAAAGGCCACAAACTTACTCCCATATAATTCTCATAGATTAATCCACTTCAGAAATGTAAAAACAAGTAGTTTTATTTGTACATACTTTTGGCATTTAAAGTGTTAGTAATGTCCACAAAAAAGTTTTTTTGCATTTAGAAGAGCTTAAAAAGCTGAGCTAAATGCAAAAAAACTGTATCTCTCAAATCGCTATGGTTTAAGAGATACAGGCGTTTAACGTTTGATCTCTCCTACTGACAGCTGTAAAGCTGTCAGCAGGATACCCGTGTCGGCCGACACGGAGGAGCTTGAGCAGAGTCACGATTTTGTTATTTACCACGAATCCCTTCATTGGAATGGTCTAAAACGAGTTCTTGAAAACCAGGCACACGCTTTAGACCATTCCAATGAAGGGATTCGTGGTAAATAACGAGATTGCGGCTCTGCTCAAGCGCCTCCGTCTCGGCCGACACAGATCTCCTGCTGACAGCTTTACAGCTGTCAGTAGGAGAGATCAAACTTTAAACTCCTGTATCCTTAAACCATAGCGGTTTGAGAGATACGTTTTTTTGCATGTAGCTCAACTTTTTAAGCTCTTCTAAATGCAAAAAAAAAACCTTTTTTGTGGACATTACTAACACTTTGAAATAGCAAACACTAATCTGGGACCCTTAATAATGAATACTTTATGCCCTTAGTAATAAACTGTGTTTTCTGTTGTAACTACTATAAATAAGTAGACTTGTTTTTACATTCTCTGGAGCAAGTTAATTAATATGTAAGACTTATATGGGAATACATTCAAGTGTAGCATCTTCTGTGAATAGACCTAGCAGCTCTTATGAGTAAAAACAAGTTTTTGTCTCCTGAATCATTATTCTGGCTAAGCAGTGTTCTCATGCATTTGGACAGTGTAACCATGAGTGCAGTATGGTAATAAGGCACTTGCCAAAAAGCACTCAGTCACCAAGGCAAAATTCTGCCAAAGCACTCCAGCTCTTTGAGTCTATTCTGCAACTGGCTTCAGATCAGTCATACATATCCAGAGTTTTAGATGAGGTTCACAAATGTGAAAATTTAGCCAGGTTTATGCTACCATTTTAATATAGAAGATGGATGTTACGACAGCTGCAGCCAGATTAGAGAGCTAAACCTCTATAATCTATTTAAATATGTATAATGACTGATGGAAGCATTAACATTAAAACTATTGCTGAACTTGTCTGCATTCAACTTGTTATTTCTGGACGTAGACACAATCTCTGTTTCGTGCTGTTATTGTGCTTCAAAACTCAGTTAGATTCACTTTGGAGCATAGCCAGAGCTAAACTGAGGAATGGCAAACTCAAATCATGGGCCTTATATATAAAGACAAAGTAGAACAATTCTGGGACAATCTAACTGCACCATAGGGCAGGTTTTCTAGACCTCTGTACAAGAAAACAGGCAAATCAGTCAGTTGTTAATATATATGAAGCATCTTCCTGAGTTAAAGGGATAGTAATACTTTGTTTTATCATTATTTTATTTTGTAGGCATTAAAAAAACATGAAGAACGATATAAGTCTTATCTCTCAAAGCTTTATTGTTTAAGAGATATTCACAAACAAAGTACCCCCCCCCCCGTTCAGCCAGATCAGAAGGGAGGTGCCCAGGTAGACTGCAGAGAGGGACAATCTTCAATTAAGATAAAGGAAAAAGCTGAAAAACTTGTCAAGAGGGGAAGGGCTTTCATTGTTTTCATACAAAGAAGATTGTCCCCTGCTGTTATCTGTCTGGTCTTACAACCAGATTCACATCTGAGAAGAGATGGCTTACACTAGGAAAAAAGGGCAGGAGGGGAAACTTTACTTGTGAATATCTCTTAAACCATAAAGGTTTGAGAGATAAGACTTATATCGTTCTTCATGTTTTTTTCATGCCTATAAAATAAAGATAAAACGAAGTATTACTATCCCTTTAATTTGTTCCACATTCATTTGTGTTTAAAGCGGAACTATCACTCAAATTAAGAACCCCCCAAAACACATAGCAATACGTATAACCATACTAGTATTATCCTGAATATATTTATATACAAATATCTTAGTGCGCTACACCAAAAGTGAAAAAGAATCACCACCCAATAATTAATTTAAAGAAGGGGCAGCAGAAGAATAAAAACGAACACCACCACTCTACGTGTTATACAAAATGTCAAGAATATTATTTATAATCTAATTATCCTGAAAAACTCTGTGAGTAACTCAGAAATCCAACTCATTCCAAGACACATAGACAGGCTGTACCGGCACCTGTGCTCCTGCGCCGTCAGTCCTTTCCTGTACCTTAAGGTACAATGCAATTCCTCTTCACCAATCCTACAGGAGACCGAGACAGGCAGCACAGACACACAGATGTCCCTTTGGCAAGATGTCTGTGCTGATGCCTGCCTGTTCTTCTCGGAGCAAGTTGGATTTCTCAAGAGCACAAGACCTATTCAGGATAATGCTAGAATGGATGAGTGTATTGCTATATGCATAATGATTTGGGGAGCACTTTAATCTAAGTGATAGTTCCACTTTAATTCAGGATAGCCTTAGAATATGAACTGTTCTGTCAGGGGTGATCGGGCTTGAGGACAGGTTGAATGTCCCTGCCATAGAAGAAAAAAGCATAGTGGTCCATCTGTTGGCTAGCTGAGGATGATGTGAGTTTAGTTCAACAACATTTGGATGAGTGCCTCTGATTATGAGTCTAAATGTAAATGTACCTAAATGCATCCAAAAGTCAATGAACACTAAGGTATGACAAAGTTCAGAGAAATTCTCTAATTCCTGTGTTATTCTATTAACATCTCCCCATAGCAGGTAAAAGGAAAATTAAGTTTGTTGCTCTGATTGGCTATTTCAGTTGTGCAAAGAAAAAAAAAAGTATTGGCCATGAGCCACAGTCATCCCATTGGCACGTTAAGCTTGCTGTATCTTTGACAGCTGAAGGGGATTTGACTGGAAGAAGCTTTAATATGAGGGAAGAACAGAGTAGGTTGAAACCTGTTTCTCCCCTATGGAAGTGTTTCCTCTGTAATATTCTTCCTGACTGGTAATAGAGAGTAGGAGAGAGAACGAGAGGGAGAGGTATGTGAATTGTGAGTGAAAATGTGTATTATGCCTAGCTGGCTACCTAGCTATCTGAAAACGGACAGTGAAAGTGTCAGTTCTGGTTCTCTACTCTGGATAAGTGACACACAGTATCAGTGCTGTGCTTCCTGATAAAACATGCCACTCTTCCAATGCAGAGAAAGCCAGAAGTTATATTTTTCTGTCTAACAGTACTTTATGTGTACAACCAGGCAGACTTGAGGTTCAGCCTGTGTGCTATATTTTACTTACGTCTGCACTATGATCTCTCCAACTTGAGATATATTTGTGCTTATGTGTCATAGAATAACACAGGGATTCAAGACTTCATCTCTGCAGTTAATATCATTTATTAAAAGAAAAATCTAGCAATGAGAATAGCACTGTGCTAAATGTTACCCTCTTTTACACATCTGCTGCTAGTCACAGAACCACAAATGCACCGTCTGACATCGCAGTCTTGATGCACTGTTTTGTGCTAACCTTTGTACTTGTACAGGGAACCTTGAAGTTCCTTGGAACACCGTTTGAGAACCACTGATCTAATTTAATTTAAACTAATTACATGCTGTACATCAATCTCTAAATAATAACATTTTGATCTACTCCATACATGTAATGGTATAGAGTTCTTTGTCTAAGGTGAGCAAGCCAGCACTGAAAGAGCCAAGGGTAATTAATCCTTTAATAAGCAATAAGCCACACACACACACTTTATAGATACTTTCAAAAAGTCCTACAGCTGCTGCCCTCCTTCTTGTTTTATATAAATATATATATACTGTATATATATATATATATATATATATATATATATGGTCAGCACTGCAGAATAAGTTGGCGCTATATAAATAAAGAATAATATATCTAGTTTCCAGGTGGTGATTTGGACAAGAGTGCCCCCTGGCCACTCGTGTCAATATTATTGCAGGCACTTGCCCCCACATTGTCTCTCTCCTCCTTTTCACCTTCAGCAGCACACTGAGTCACATGTGTGTTTCCCACCTTTCCCTCCATCACCTGTCCCCTCTCCCCTCCACATTCCCTCCATCTCCAACAAGATTCCCACCACCATCTCTCTACCATCCCCACCACAATCCACATCCCTTCCATCTCTAACAAGACACTGCCCGGCATTTTATTCTATAGAAAGAGTTTCATTCAACACATGTGTGAGAAAAGTAAATTTAAAATTAGATTTTAAAGATATCGAGTTGAACTCTTTAAGGTAAGGAGGAGTGTGTGCAGCACTTTGTGTCTCAGTGCATTGAACAACCCTTTGCCCATATATATATATATATATATATATATATTTTAATGTTTTCTCTGCTGAGTAAAGGCTGAATACCAACTTACCTAAGAATTATTTTTCCTTGTCAGTACCAGAACAGCACACCTGTAAATACACCCCCCCACCACCCAGGAGAAGAAAAAAAAGCGGCCCTCCTTCTAACTGTTTAATAAGAAAGACAGGAGACAAAGGAATTCTAATTAGTTTAATAATGTGAAAGACTTGTGCGCTGTTCTGGGGCTGACAAGGAAAAGGAATCCCCGGGTAAGTTGGAATTCAGCCTCTCCTTGTTGTCCTGAGCAGCACACCTGTTGAGATGTAACAAAGAGAAAAGTGCAGGTCTGAGAGCTGACAAAATGATCTAGAGCATGAAGAAAGGTGTCATTTGGGCTCTGACAGATTGGTAGACAAGTTCTGATATAAGAAGAAAAGAAGAAACCCTATCCAGTAACCCTCCTGAAGCAGATGAAGGACCCAGGAGTTGGAGGTGATGTTTTTCCATGCAGGGAAGGAAAAACGCAGTCTCCCTCTAAGAAGAGCAGGGTCTGTGCCAATTCTGGCATCATGAAGAGGATGGACGAAGACCTGCTGATGAAGATGAAGGAGAAAATGTTCTGCCTTGGGATCTAAAAGGAGCCCTCAGATTTAAGGGCAATCTGTCCCTAGATGGCCAAAAAAAAACCTGAATTCCTTGTGCTGGATTCAAAAATTCCTGAAAATTTGTTTACAAAAGTGTAGAAGTGTACTCTTTGAAGGAGAGATGTTTCTTAGAATCCACTTTATCTAGAAGCTGCTCAATTTCTTGACCAAACAAGGTCCCACCTTGGAAAGGCATATTACACAGGTTATTCTTAAATGCCACATCTACCATCCGAAACTTTAGCCAAATAACTCCCCCCAAATCATTATGTGTAACAAAAGCTCTTGCATCCATGCAAACCGACTCTAGCGAGGCATCCCATAGAAAATCCACCACCATGTTCAACACTGAAAGTTTACTCAAGATTTCTTCTTTGGACATCATCGAAGAAAGACTAGTTTGAAGAGCTGACAACCAATCTCTCATGGAGCAAGCCACAGAAACTGCTGCAATACCTGGTCTAAAACCTGAAGTGGAGGCTTCAAAGGCTTTCTTCATTGCCATCTCTGCCTTTCTATCCATACGGTTGTCAAAGCTATAGCCATCTTACAATGGGGCACCTGAATGACGAATTACTCTGGATGCTGCCGTGTCAGCTTTAGGGATTTCCCACTTTCTGACAACCAACGTGTCAAAGGGAAACAGTTTTCTTACCCTTATGGATATTACAAATTTTGTGCTCTGCATTCGTAAGAGATCAAGGAGGACAGGACTTCATGGACTGGAAAAGCCTTTGATTGGTGTGAGAAACCTTTTGAAATTTGTGCCTTTCCGGGGACAGGAAAAAAAACACTGATGAGGGTAAGGAGGATGGCCCTTTTAAGGAGTGGGAAGTTTTAAGTTCCCTCCCTTGTTTCCTGTCTTGGGGGGAAGTCCCTACAGGTGTGCTGCTGGGAATGGGAACCTAAAGAAAAACAAGGTTACTCTCACTGCTGGGAGATTGTTCCATTCAAAAATGATCATTCTCCCAGTTGTGTATTTTACCCTATAGCATATACTTTTATTAAAAAACTTATTGCCTCTTTAAACATATAATAAATTCACTCATGCAGAAAGTTAACCCATTGAGCACCAGAGGAATTGCAATGCATGTCACACCTGTCTGGATCTTAAAAGGTTAAACCAAATGTATAGATGGTAAGCAAAGATACTGAAATCAAATAAAAGCATTTCCTCTAATTCCAATAATTAACTATATTAAAAAGGAACAAATTAAGGCTTTCAGATACTTGAGTGTATTGTAAAGAAAGACACAAGACTGTCATATAAAATACCTTGTGATTTCAGTAGTACCATGGCTGCCAGGGTTAATATTAATCTTATTTGGAACTGCGCCTTTATGAAGAAATCTGAATACAGGAAAAGTGAGGATTCAATGTTGAATTTTCACCTGGGCTCACATCAAAGGAACTGCTTCCATCAATTATGGTTTTCATATTGGGATTGAAGATTTACAAACCTGAACTGACTGAGGCCTGCTGATGTGGGGAATGGATTTGAACTATGTGAATGTGTTTTGATGTAATGAATGCAGATATTGAATGCAGTCTAGATATCAAATGTGGAGTAGATGTTGATAAAAGAATAAATGTTGGTCCTTATATACAATAGGAAAGTGGAATGATTCTGGGGCTGTATCATAGAGAACAAAAAAATCATTTGAGTGAAATGGGGCTTTTAACCCTTTGAATGTTAAAGATCTTCAGTGTAATGCAAAGAAATACATAAAGAGGTTTTCAATCTAATAAAGTGATACGTTGGAGCCCTGTGTAGGTCATCTGCATCATTGGGGGGGGGGGGGTGAATTGAGTAAAATGTGTCTTTAGCTCATTCAATGTTAGGTGTTCAATTTGTAATTGTAATGTGTAGTAGTACACAGGTGTCCTCTCTTGCCCAACTGCATCATGGGAAACAAATAAAAAAAAATTCAATTGAGTGCAATGTAACTTTTGTCCCCTTGAATCGTTGGAGAGGTTTTCAGTGTAATGCACAGTAATACATTGAAGCACACACTACCCTAGCTGCATCATTCAGAACAAATAAAAAGATTAATTTGAGTGAAATGGGGCTCTTATCCCCTTGAGTGTTAGAGTGATCTTCAGTGTAATGCAAAATATGTTGAAGACCTCTCTAGCCCAACTGCATCATATTAAACAAACAAAAAGATTCAGTTGGGTGAAATGGGGCTCTTATCCCATTGAATGTTAGAGTGATCTTCCGTGTAATGCAGAGTAATATGCTGAAGTTCTCTCTAGTCTAACTACATTATAGGGAACAAATGAAAAAAAAAAAAAGTTGGGTGAAATGGGCCTTGTAACCCCTTGAATGCTATTTTTTAGTATTAACTATATTGAAGACCTTTCTAGAATTTACATTTGTTTTTGCTTCTCCAGAGTTGCCCCACAGTTGCATATATATATATATATATATATATATATATATATATATCCTATAATAATTCACTTATGTATGTTCGTCAGAAGCTGTCATGCGCAGTACAGACGGCTGCTCGCGCTGCAGGCATGCGCAGTACAGACTGCCCACACCACAGCTGATAACGGAGCGGGGTTCTCCGAATTCAGACCGTAGCCCTGTGTGCAGAGAGGATTATAGTCTGAATTTAAAGCGCCACGCTCCATTATCAGCCTCGGCGCAGGCAGTCTCTACTGTGCATGACTGCATTTCGTCCTTTGCTGACTGGCACTGTGGCCCGTGTTTACGGGCTGTTCAACTAGTGTGTGTATATATATATATATATATATATATATATATATACGCCAATCCCTAGGCTGGAAATTTGTGAGTTTATGTGCTTTAAAGGAGCAGTAAACTTGTTTATGGAAAATATATATTGTAGTACTTTTCCTGTTGAATAAAATAATGGTACTCCAACTACTGAGAGATGTCTACTTCCAGAGTTATTACAGTTTAAACCTGTGTTGTTGTTGTTGTTGTTTTTACATTAACAATTCCCTAGTGGTCAAATTCCAATTAGTTATTCTGTTCCATTCTAATGAAGAGGGAAGTCAGTGACATACAGTTCTCTATAGAATGAGATAGAAACTTCCAAGTCACTTCCTGTCAGAACTTTCAGGAAGTACACACAGTAAATTCACTTCCTGATTATCTAAACTGTTATAAATGTTGAATAAAACAGCTACTAGCAGTGGGAGTGACCTTGTTTTATTTAACAGAGGTTCTCAGCCCATGCCCTCAGTGGCCACTAACAGGCCAGGACTTAGGAATTTACCTGCTAGAACACAAGTGTGTTGATCAGAGGCTCAGTTGTATTGATTAACTCACCTGTGCTCTTAAAAGGAAATTCTAAAATCCTGGCCTGTTAATAGCCACTGAGAGCACAGGTTGAGAACCACTGCTCTATAACATATAGGTATTCATAAAAAAAAGTTTACTGGTTTTTTAAATGCATTTTCTTAGTCTGTTTCTGTATTTTAATGTGAAGTCCGCTGGAGACTCTCAAAACAAAACATTAGTGTGTATTTTCAGATTTTAGTGTTTTATAGAAGCCTTCCTATCCTGGAATTTTGCTAATGAACATTTGAATGGTGTTTTGAACCCACAGGATGCAAGGCAGATCTTCAATACATGACATAAAATGTACCGGAAACCTCATTAGTATCCAAGATAACGTTGTTTCCTAGGGCCATATTCAACAAGTTAAACAGGTGTAATTCTGGAGCACACTAACTGCAATATGGGGGACGGATGAAAAGGTCCATTGGTCCCTTAACAAGGAACATTCCGGGGAAGAGGCCTTCGCTTAAAGACTGCTCTAATCTTTGTTGGTGTGCTAGCACATGTGACTTATGATGTGCACCGGCGCACAGAATGGAGGTCTTAGAGAGCAGCCAGTTTCAGTCTCTGCTAGTGCTTACAGTGCTCCTACAGGAGCGATATAAGCACAAAGTATGTGATGTGCCAGGGCCGTCACCGGTCCTTCAGGAAAAAAACATTGATGGTCCTGACACGTCACTGGTCATTAAGGGGTTAATTTAAATGTAGAGAGAGAGATCTCCGATCATTGGTTTTTGGAGACTTCTTCAGCATTCAAAACTATCCTATATAATAATTTGCTAAAACGTGTGTAATGATGCAGTCATGCGCAGTAGAGACTGCTGCGCGTGCTGCAGTCATGTGCAGTAGAGACTGCCAGTGACGAGGCTGATACAGAGCAGGGCACGCCAAAGGAGCGTCCAGCTCTGTATCAGCCACGGTGCGGGCAGTCTCTATTGAGCATGACTGCACTGCGACTGGCTGGCACTGTATCAGCCGCGGCGTGGGCAGTCTCTACTGTGCATGACTGCCCCGCGACCAGCTGGCAGTGGCACTGTGGCCCGTGTAACGGGCTCTTCAACTAGTAATTAAATAAATGGGAATGTGCGTAATTTTCATTTTAACCCTATAATGCAGTTGGCTTTTGCCAGAATTGCACCTCTTTAATGTGATGAATAAGGTCCCTAATAAACCAATACTTTTTTCCCAATCCTTTAGATGCTAGTTGACCCCTGTTATTTTATTTATTTTTTTCTTCTGAGCATATGTAACAGGTAACTTGATATAGAGATGTGCAAAACATTTGAGATTTGATGCGTGTATCAATTTGTCATACAGTATATTGAGAAAATTCTGCTTCGTTTTTAAGCAATTCACAAGGAATTGTCATGGCTTTAATGAACACTCAGACAATTTGGTTAAGGTAAAAAATGCAGATTTATTAAATAAATAATAAAGAACAGAGATGCCCTTCAACAGGTCCAGACCCAGACAGAGGATAAGCTCTTCTGGATCTGACACAGTTCAGGGAACAACAGAAACAGATATGTACAAAACAACTGTAATGCAGAGTGTAGAACTGGAACAGAAACTGGAACAAAACCGCAGCAGTACCAGAAAGGAGGTGCCCTAGGTGAGGTAAGTACTGCAGGGCAAAATCCTCAATGGAGAAGGGAGAACAGTTGAGACTACCGGACTTGCCCAGAAAACCAGGTATAGGCAGCCTGAGTGACAGGCACAGACACAGGTACATGGAGATATGAACAGAGGTAGATACACGTACTCGGAGGTTATGCCCGGAGGCACAGGCTGTATAGTAGCGCAACCGGAGGCAATCGTAAGGCACAGGTCGAACAGCACAACCGAAGGCAACAGTAATGTACAGGCTGAGTGTAGCTCAACCGGCGGCAATCGTAAGGCACAGGCTGTATAGCAGCGCAACCGGAGGCAACAGGAAGGTATCGGTAGTAAGTATCGCAACTGGAGATAATCTTATGGCACAGGCTGTATAGTAGCGCAACCATAGGCAACAGTGAGGCACAGGCAGAAAGGTGGAGCAACCAGAAGTAACCGCTAAGACATAGGCTGTATATTAGCACAACCGGAGGCAATAGTAAGGTACAGGCTGAAAGGTAGTGCAACCAGAAGTAACCGCTAAGGCACAGGCTGTATAGAGAGCAATCGGGGCAACTGTAGAGCAATGGCTATAGGATACGAGACCAGAGACAACAGGGGCACTAGCGGTAAAGCTAATGCTAGGAGAGAGCCAATGCAGAATCGGTACACTAAGAGCAGTAGTCAGCCAAAGCCTGGATCGGTACACAGAGAGCGGTAGTCAGCCAAACCTGGATCGGTACACAGAGAGCGGTAGTCAGCCAAGCCTGGATCGGTACACAGCGAGCAGTAGTCAACGGAATCAGTCACAGGAATAGTAGTTAGGCAAGCCGGGTCATAAACAAAATGGGCAGCGAAGACAGGAGCAAGGTCAGACAAAACCGGATCATACACGGAACAGGATACACAGCAACAAACTTCTGGTCAGGAATACCACAAAAGGGCACCGGTATAGTGACAGGAGGGCGTACATAAAGGCAAGCCCTGGGAGGAGTTATAAACCTAGAGCCAATAAGAATGCAGCCAAGGTAAACCCGAAAGTAAGAATGTCGCTCAGGCAGAATCACAGGAACCGTGATAGAAATTTACAGGAGGCAGACAGTGATACCTACCTTGAGTTCTCCTGTCTTGCTCATTGAAAAAAATAGTAATAACCCACTCAAGAACTTATTCTACATTCTTCAGATAGTATCCTAGACAGGAAGCCATCTTGAATTACACTGAGGTAACAAAAGCTGTTCTTTTTTTTATAACATTTCCTACGATTTGAAAGTTAAAGCGGCAAACAAAATTCAAAATGAAACCTGTTTTTAAAAAAAAAACGACTTGTTAGAGGTCTTGCAAATCATCTGATTTTGTATGAAATTCCAAGCTTACGGTATATTTTCATTCATCCCATCCTCATCCATTAATAACTGTTTTGAAAATTACTCGGAAGAAGTTTGTTTAGAACAGTTTACCTTATCAACTCACTGTTGTTTATTTCAGGTACAGTACCTTTGTCTACCCCAAAGAATATTAATTTTAGAACCTAAACAAAGATCTTCTCCTAAGGTGATAAAATGGATCACTTTTTAAGTTTTTCAGGTAGTTGAAAAGAATGTATAAATTTTTTATCTTTTGTGTTAAGCTTTTGCCCTACATAACAGCTGATATATTTATATTATAACTAGCAAAAGTGGCACAGCTTTGCCCGTGGGAATTAAGTCCTTTGAGTGCTTCAGGGTTTGGGTATGTCACACACATGATGGAGAAGGGGGAGAAAGACACACATATGATGGAGAAGGGGAGAGAGAGAGAGAGACATGATGGAGAAGGGGGGGGAGAGAGAGAGACATGATGGAGAAGGGGGAGAGAGAGACACACACACATGATGGAGAAGGGGAGAGAGAAAGAGAGACACATGATGGAGAAGGGGAGAAAGAGACACACACATGATGGAGAAGGGGAGAGAGAGACACACACACATGATGGAGAAGGGGGAGAGAGACATGATGGAGAAGGGAGGGAGAGAAAGAGAGAGACACATGATGGAGAAGGGGAGAGTAAGAGACATGATGGAGAAGGGGAGAGAGAGACACATGATGGAGAAGGGGTAGAGAGAGACACACATGATGGGGAAGGGGGAGAGACACATGATGGAAAAGGGGGGAGAGACACATGATGGAGAAGGGAGAGAGAGAGACACATGATGGAGAAGGGGAGGGAGAGAGAGAGAGACATGATGGAGAAGGGGAGAGAGAGAGACATGGTGGAGGTGGGGGAGAGAGACACATGATGGAGAAGGGGTAGAGAGAAACACACATGATGGAGAAGGGGGAGAGAGACACATGTTGGAGAAGGGGGAGAGAGAGACACACATGATGAAGAAGGGGGAGAGAGACATGATGGAGAAGGGGGAGAGAGATATGATGGAGAAAGAGAGAGAGACACATGGTGGAGAAGGGGAGAGAGAGACACACACATGATGGAGAAGGGGAGAGAGAGACACACACACACATGATGGAGAAGGGGGGAGAGAGAGACACATGATGGAGAAGGGGGAGAGAGACATATGATGGAGAAGGGGTAGAGAGAGACACACATGATGGAGAAGGGGGAGAGACACATGATGGAAAAGGGGGGAGAGACACATGATGGGGAAGGGGGAGAGAGAGAGACACTATGGAGAAGGGGGAGAGAGACACATGATGGAGAAGGGAGAGAGAGAGACACATGATGCAGAAGGGGAGGGAGAGAGAGAGAGAGACATGATGGAGAAGGGGAGAGAGAGACACACACACATGATGGAGAAGGGGAGAGAGAGAGACATGATGGAGAAGGGGGAGAGAGACATATGATGGAGAAGGGGGACATATGATGGAAAAGGGGGGAGAGACACATGATGGAGAAGGGGGAGAGAGAGACACACATGATGGAGAAGGGGGAGAGAGACATGATGAAGAGGGGGGAGAGAGATATGATGGAGAAAGGAGAAAGAGAGAGAGAGAGAGACATGGTGGAGAAGGGGAGAGAGAGAGATATGATGGAGAAGGGGGAGAGAGACACATGATGGAGAAGGGGGGAGAGAGACAAATGATGGAGAAGGGGAAAAGACACATGATGGAAAAGGGGGGAGAGACACATGATGGAGAAGGGGGAGAGAGAGACACACACACACATGATGGAGAAGGGGAGAGGGAAAGAGAGACACCTGATGGAGAAGGGGGGAGAGAGAGACACACACATGATGGAGAAGGGGGGAGAGAGAGACATGATGGATAAGGGGGAGAGAGACACATGATGGAGAAGGGGTAGAGAGAGACACACATGATGGAGAAGGGGGAGAGACACATGATGCAGAAGGGGGAGAGAGAGAGACATGATGGAGAAGGGGGAGAGAGACACATGATGGAGAAGGGAGAGAGAGAGACACATGAGGGAGAAGGGGAGGGAGAGAGAGACACACACATGATGGAGAAGGGGAGAGAGAGAGAGACATGATGGAGAAGGGGGAGAGAGACACATGATGGAGAAGGGGTAGAGAGAGACACACATGATGGAGAAGGGGGAGAGACACATGATGGAAAAGGGGGGAGAGACACATGATGGAGAAGGGGGAGAGAGAGAGACACTATGGAGAAGGGGGAGAGAGACACATGATGGAGAAGGGAGAGAGAGACACACATGATGGAGAAGGGGAGGGAGAGAGAGAGAGACACACATGATGGAGAAGGGGAGAGAGAGAGACATGATGGAGAAGGGGGAGGGAGACACATGATGGAGAAGGGGGACATATGATGGAAAAGGGGGGAGAGACACATGATGGAGAAGGTGGAGAGAGAGACACACACACATGATGGAGAAGGGGAGAGGGAGAGAGAGACACCTGATGGAGAAGGGGGGAGAGAGAGACACACACATGATGGAGAAGGGGGGAGAGAGAGACATGATGGAGAAGGGGGAGAGAGACATATGATGGAGAAGGGGTAGAGAGATACACACATGATGGAGAAGGGGGAGAGACACATGATGCAGAAGGGGGAGAGAGAGAGAGACACGATGGAGAAGGGGGAGAGAGACACATGATGAAGAAGGGAGAGAGAGAGACACATGAGGGAGAAGGGGAGGGAGAGAGAGAGACACACATGATGGAGAAGGGGAGAGAGAGAGACATGGTGGTGAAGGGGGAGAGAGACACATGATGGAGAAGGGGTAGAGAGAGACACACATGATGGAGAAGGGGGAGAGAGACACATGATGGAGAAGGGGGGACATATGATGGAAACGGGGGGAGAGACACATGATGGAGAAGGGGGAGAGAGAGACACACATGATGGAGAAGGGGGAGAGAGACATGATGGAGAAGGGGGAGAGAGATATGATGGAGAAGGGAGAAAGAGAGAGAGACACATGATGGAAAAGGGGAGAGGGAGAGAAAGAGAGACATGATGGAGAAGGGGAGAGAGACACATGATGGAGAAGGGGGGAGAGAGACACATGATGGAGAAGGGGGAGAGACACATGATGGAAAAGGGGGGAGAGACACATGATGGAGAAGGGGGAGAGAGAGAGACACACACATGATGGAGAAGGGGAGAGAGACACCTGATGGAGAAAGGGGAGTGAGAGAGACACATGATGGAGAAGAGGGAGAGAGACACATGATGGAAAAGGGGGGAGAGACACATGATGGAGAAGGGGGAGAGAGAGAGACATGATGGAGAAGGGAGGGAGAGAGAGAGACACATGATGTAAAACGGGACAGAGAGTTTACTTTTGAACTGGTGCACTTAAAATGTCGCATCTTAAAGTGTTGCATTTGTTTGGCCGCATCATTCTGAATGGCACATTCACCATGTCTCTCCTTAAAGAGTCACAAATTGTACACGTTGCGTCATTCCAAATGCCGCATTCACCATTAAAGAGTGGCACATTGGGTGCAATAAGGACACAATATGGGTGTAATATGGATGCAATATGAGTGCAATGAGTGCAATATGGGTGTAATATGAGTACAATCTGAGTGCAATATGGGTGCAATAAAGATGCAATATGCACATATTGAAGCCATATTGTGTCCTTATTGCACCCATATTGCACCCATATTGTGTCCTTATTGCACCCATATTGCACTCATTGCACCCATATTGCATCCTTATTGCACCCATATTGCACATATTGCACCCATATTGTGTCCTTATTGCACCCACACTGCACCCATATTGCAGCCATATTGTGTCCTTATTGCACCCATATTGCTCCCATATTGCATCCTTATTGCACTCATATTGCACTCATATTGCGTCCTTATTGAACCCGTATTTCACTCATATTGCACCCATATTGCATCCAAATTGCACCCATATTGCCCTCATATTGCACCCATATTGTGTCCTTATTGAACTCATATTGCACCCATATTTCGTCCTTATTGCATTCATATTGCACCCATATTGGTCCTAATTGCACTCATATTGCACCCATATTGCGTCCTTATTGCACCCATATTGCAATCATATTGCACCCATATTGCGTCCTTATTGAACCCGTATTGCAACCGTATTGCACTCATATTGCACCCATATTGCATCCAAATTGCACCCATATTGCACTTATATTGCACCCATATTGCATCCTTATTGCACCCATATTGCATCCTTATTGAACTCATATTGCACCCATATTGCATCCTTATTGCACTCATATTGCACCCATATTGCGTCCTAATTGTACTCATATTGCACCCATATTGCACTCATATTGCACGCAAATTGCACTCATATTGCTTCCTTATTACACTCATATTGCAATCATATTGCACCCATATTGAACCCATATTGCGTCCTTATTGCACCCATATTGCACTCATATTGCCCGTATTGCACCCATATTGAGTCCCTATTGCACCCATATTGTACTCATATTGCACCAATATTGTGTCCTTATTGCACCCATATTGCGTCCTTATTGCACCCAAATGGCACTCATATTGCACCCATATGGCACTCATATTGCACCCATATATTGCACCCATATTGCACCAGTATTGTGTCTTTATTGTACTCATATTGCCCATATAGCACCCATATTGCATCCTTATTGTACCTATATTGCACTCATATTGCACCCATATTACATCCTTATTGCATCCATATTGCACTCATATTGCATCCTTATTGCACTCATATTGCACCCATCCCTCACCTTGTAGTGGCACGTAAGTCATTTGGGGGGGCCAAATCTTGCCCGTGTTATGTGTCTGGGGGGCCATGTCCTTGAAGAGACTTTCATAGGAGTTGCCAGTGGCCGAAGGCCCCTGTGTTATGTGTGGGGAAACATGAATGTCTCCTCAGTACTGCTTGGGTGCCTGCCAAGATTCTCCTTCTAGTGCACGCCCCTGGGTGTGTTCAGTGCTGGAGAATTTTGGCTGCCTCTCAAGCTTCTCCTTTTAGTAATATAGATTGATCTCGTATGACATTATTCATATTATAACATTATTTTCCCATAAAATCTAGCCACAGAGATCTCCAACATTATAGGTGTTCTGAGATCAGGGTCAATACAAGGGTATTTGTAATCCACACTTCTTAAGGCTTTAAAGCAGTGGTTCTCAACCTTTCTAGTGCCGCGACCCTTTGATAAAATTTCCCAAGTTGTGGCGACCCCTAACAGTAACATTATTTTTGTTGCTCCTTCATTGCTGTAATTTTGCAACTGTTATGAATCGAAATATAAATATCTGATGGTTTTAGGCGACCCCTGGCAAATCGTCATTCAACCCCCGAAGGGGTCCCGACCCACAGGTTGATAACCACTGCTTTAAAGGGATAGTAAAACTTAATATGCAAAAAATGTATATATTGTAGTGTTTATTGCCCTGAGTAAAACAATTGTTCTCCCATGGCTGAAAGTGTTTTATTCAAAAGTTATTACAGCTCAAATTTGAATTTTGGTAGATGCAGTATCACAGTGGCCTGAAATTGTACAGCATTGGTCAGTTGACCATAAATTTGAATAGGATGGATTAGGAACAAAGGCACTGTACCGTTTCAGGCCTCTGTGATACTGCACCTAAAAAAATTTGAGTTGTAATAACTTTTGACTAAAACACCTTTCAGTAGTGGGAATATCTTTGTTTTACTCGGGGATAAACCCTACAACATGTTTTTTTTTATATTTTAACTATTACTATCTCTTTAAGTGCCAGAGGAAGTAGAGTTGCTCACATTCAAATAAAGTATATGGCATTGTACTGCTTAAAACATCTTTATTATGACAATAGTCTGAATAATGCTGGCATACATTCTAGGTCTAATGCACGTCACGTAGCAGCTCCTTGCATTATCAAAGATAACAAACTGAAGGAAGTAAATAATAATTAAATAACCTGTGCCTTGTTATCTATAAATGAGTGAGTACATGGATACAATATAGAAATACGCAAAAAAGATCCTGTCTATTGATACTCATGTTAGTCAGTGGGTGGAAACATATGCATAATTAACCTTTGAATGCTAGATAGGTCTCCAGTTAGCTGAAAAGCATCCAGCTTGTTAAAATGAATATGCATATACTTTTTATATGCGTTATGTATTTTCCTTATTAGTACTTAGCATAATTCTCTCTGTAGGATACTTTTGTAGATAATAGGCAAGAAATGGGCTTGATAACTGATAAATAACTTTCTGGTTTTATCAAAGATGATGGAGAATTACTTTCTCTGTTGCTCTGTATTGCTATCTTTCTAAGTACTATTGGCGCAATGCAAGAAACATGCGCAATCTCTATTTCCCATGTGAAAATCACTAGGGTTTTCACATGATTTTGTTGAATTGTGCATGAAAAATCAAGATAAGCGAACAGCTGCGCATATTTTTTTTGTGGACGTGGCCAGGATTAACGAATCTGTGTGAGTGGAATAGCGAATGCGCCTAATGCAGGAAGTGGTAAAATTTATATGTCTGTGTAGTGCTGTTGTAAAAATTATTTTTTATGCACAATTCAAGAAGCGTTTGGTTTTCAGCTTACTGGATTAGAACATGAATAGGGTTGCCACCTTTTCGTAAAAAAAATACCGGCCATGGCATTCCCTCCATAGACTTAACATTGGACAGAAGCCAATTTTTTACCAGCCTGCCGGTGAAATACCGGCTGGGTGGCAACCCTAAACATGAACAAAATCTATATGCGCACAAAAATGCCTTTATCAGATGCAAACATATCTTGCATAGCGCCATAAATGCACTAAATGGTGGCAGAAGGAGACCCCGCTTGACGATGTGAGTGGATGGCAGTGGAAGCTTCGCCAGATGGAGTGTCTTCCTGCTAATAATATTGTTAGACGAATATGTCTGTGTGAAGCACAAGCAAATTATAATAAACTAGTTGAAGAGTCCGTTACACGGGCCACAGTGCCACTGCCAGCTGGTCGTGGGGCAGTCATGCACAGTAGAGACTGCCCATGCCGCAGGTGATACAATGCTAGCCGGTCGCAGTGCAGTCATGCGCAGTAGAGACTGCCCGCACCACGGCTGATACAGAGCGGGACTTTCCGAAGGCAGTCTCTACTGCCCATGACGAGTCAGTAGGCAGTGCGTCGTTACACATGTTTTAGCGAATTATTATATAGGATAGCAGCGAACACAACTTGGGAAATTCATATTTATAAAACAGAGCCATCTAGCGTTAAATCTGCCGTCTAAAAGCTAAACACTGACAGGAGAAACCATGAGGGTCTTACACAGCAGACAGGGTCCACCTCACTCACTGATCCTGTTCAATTTACCAGTTCTCTCACACCTTAACTCACTTATCATTCTCACTCCCCTCACACACATACTCCACTGCATGTGCCTGACTCAACTTTACTTTCTCTCTCATCACACAGTCACTTACCTATCAAGATTCATGTTTTACTTACTTAAATTCCCCTCACACCTTTGACTCACTTCCCAGTTATGAGTTAGATTTTACATTACAGAAGAATAAATCTCATAAAACTTTGGGCTTGGCACACTAATCCAGTGAATTGCTAAAGCTATAGCAATTGGATGAGTTCTTTGCAGCTAAAGATGGCAGTTTTATCCAGTTGTTTTTCATTCAGAACAATGAGGCAAATTATTGTACTCATGCAAATGAGGTAAAAGCAAGAGGAATGGTTGTTCATAGTGTAGCTTTTAACCCTTTCGGTACCACAAGGGTGTGCAATTCACTTCAGTGTGGCATAGAAAGGGTTACAGGACCAATGCTGTTTGTGATGCTGAAGTCTGAGAGGATCCTTTCCACACCCTAGAGAAAAAGCGGGGAACAGAGAGAATGCGGTCAGACTTCAGGATTGTCATGCTGCTGGTGATGCGTAAGGGAGGGCATCACTTTCACATTGCTAGCACTTTGACAACCCTGCATGTTAATTAATTTATTGTATTCCCTCCCTCCCCTTGCATACTTTACTTTTACTGCATACATACCTCCCAACATTTCAAATTGCCAAAGAGGGACATTTGTGTTTTAGGGGGTGTTTCTAGAGGCGTGGCTGGTGGGCGGGGCATTACCAGGAATTTTTAATCTATTTCATGACCTATTGTCACTCCTTGTGTAACCTAATAAATGATTTAGAACAAGACCAAAGTATTTTATTTACATACACTAATTTACAAACACATATACTGACATTTAAACAAACAATAACGTGAGTTTTATTGCTGTAGAGCAATACTAAACACTTATATCCACAACACACAATCTGATCTCCTAAATTGAGGGACATCAGGGTGGGAAAGAGGGACAGAGGGATTTAGGTGTATAAGAGGGACACTTGGGAGGTATGCTGCATATGTAGTTGTGTTTCACTATTGCCAAAGCAATGTGCTTGGCATACATCGCCATATCATCACCCCTTAGACACATGACATCTACATACCCTGGAACTTTTTCTTGCGGTCTCCCAGAAAGGGAGTCCTTTGGGGAAGCTGGGGGTATAAAAATGATGCTATCTACATGAAAAAAGGGTGGGGCTTAATCATGAGTGAGTCGAGGAATGGGAGGAACAGACTGGGAAGATGCAGAAGTGGGTAGAGTTTGAGTAAAACGCCCCGCATCCGGAGTATCAGCCTCTGCCCCGGAGACCTGGGGCAAATCCAGAGTTCCCAGCTACAGACATTTATGATTAAAATGTAATCTTTTGAATGAAGGCCATTAAGATTTCCTAACCATAGTAAGATAACAAGAGGGTTATTATTAGGAGGCATTACTTGTCCTGTAACTGTTTGAAAGCCAAAGGGGTACACAACACATTGCAAAGTGATGTGTTGAGCACCGCTCTGGTACTCAAAGGGTTATTGCTCTGCAGCCATAGTGTAAGAGTTCTGACGAGTACACCACAGCAGACGACAAGTGACAATTAGTGTTACTGTAGTTTAAGCAGCATTCCTGACTAGAAACATGTGTGATTTCTTTCACACAAAGCAACCAATCAACCTTTCAAAAGAAAGCCTGCTGTTTTTTCCCATCTACTTTTTTTTCTCAGTGTTTAAAGGGCTTTGTACAAGACGGCATGTTTATAAAAACTTGCATATTGAAACTGCATATAGGAGTTTTGCAACATAAATAATTTAAAAAATATGTTAGGTTGTGGTAGTCAGCAGATCTTCAGCCAATACTGTAATAATGTTACTAATTGTGCAATATATTTGATTTTAAATATGGGTGGCTAATTGGAAACTTCCATCCAGGATTTCTGTTTTGTAGGAGAGATGTTTCTATATAGGAAGGAAAGTGCTGCTGAAAATCTAAGCTGGAAGGTTACATCCATTGATTTCAGTGAGCTTAAAGGAATAGTAATACTTAATATGTAAATATATATATGCTGTAGTGTTTATCCCGCTGAGTAAAATAAAGGTAGTCCCACTGCTAGAAGATGTTTTATTCAATGCTTATTACAGCTCAAAGTTGAATTTTTTAGGTGCAGTATCACAGTGGGCTGAAATTGCACAGTGGTGCTGTTGCTACACCATCCTATGGACAGCTCTGGTCAGTTGACCACAAATTTCCATAGGATTATGTAGCAACAGCACCACTGTACTATTTCAGGACATTGTGATACTGCACCTAAAAAAATGCAACTTTGAGCTGTAATTTTTGAATGAAACACCTTTCAGTAGTTGGAGTACCCTTGTTTTAGTCAGGAGGATACACCTTACAACATACTTTTTTTTTTTACGTTTTAAGTATTACTATCCCTTTAATCTTCCGGCATGCACACTTATATGCATCGTCATACATGTATACGTCATTGCACACATCCTATATAATAATTCACTAAGGATGTTTGTCAGAAGCCGTCATGCACAGTAGAGATGGCTGTGCACGCTGCAGTTATGCGCAATAGAGACTGCACGCGCCGTGGCTGATATGGAGTGGGGAGCTCCGAATTCAGACCAAAGTCCTCTCTGCGCCCCTTCCTGGGACCGCTTGGTCCCAGGAAGGTGAACAGAGAGGACTCCAGTCTGAATTTGGAGTGCCCCACTCCGTATCAGCCGCAGCGTGTTCGGACAGTCAGTACTGCGCATGACTGCAGCGTGGCCAGTGACGAGAGGATCCAGCCACCAGCCGAGGTTGCTGGATGGCACTGTGGCCCGTGTACACGGGCTTTTCAACTAGTATGCAATATATTCCACACCCCTCTGATCCTTAAATAGTTAAGAGAACAATAAATAACTTGGATCATACTAGTGGAAAGTGTAAGATAAAGAAATGAAACCCTGTCATGAAGGTATGAGAGTTTTATTGTGATAGATTAAAAAACAGAAACAGACTGTAATAGAATAACAGAACAAGATATGAACTACATAAGGAGAGCTAGACAGGAGAAAGATAAATAGGAGCAAGTGAAACCGAAACATAAGACGAAACCAAAGTCAGTCTGGGAGGAGGGGGCTATGGAAGTGTGTGGAAGAAGGATAGGGGCATAGAGTAAAACAGACAGAGAAGAATTGGGAGTGTGTAAGAGAGGAATGAGCGAAAGAGAGTGTTTAATGGAATGTAGGGATTGAGCAAGAGGGCTGCGAGGAAGAATGAGCTTGCAAGGTGCAAGTGAGATAGAGGAGAGAAGGGGACTCATTAATCGCCAGGACCTTACATTAAGTACAAATCAGATTGATCGATGGCTCTGTGCAGACTGTAGATCAAACAGATTGGCGGAATGTGAGATCATATAAATCAGTCCAACTCATTACTGGCCCAGAAAACTCTCTACACTGCACAGAGCTATCCCCAGGGCTGCCTGAACACCCCCACCATCTGTGAATGGAATAGTGAAATTTAATCCTTTCACTACAAGATGATAAAAACTGACCATACACATCACAGATACAAAAGGCAATGCGACTGGTCTTGAACCTGACAAAAGCAGCTTTTATGTGAGAGTGGATGGTTTATGACTTGAAGAAAGATTGGAAACCAATGAGGGAGGAAGGATAGAGGGGAGTTTGAGAAACAGTAAATTGGCAAGATGTACAGAGCATTGGTTCATGCCAAGTTTATATATTCAGGTGAGGAAAGATTATTTATGTGCAGTGTGAGATGCAGGCAGATGGTAGAGGTAACATGAGAGGAAAACTAGTCAACTTTTTTTTTTTCTGTGATTGCAGAGATGTTGGTGCTGCATGTAACAAAAGATAAGTAACACTTTTTCTTACTCATTGTATTACTTTCATCCAGGACATTTCAGTTGTTCGTTGCAGGAGATCTTGTGGTATCCAGATTGCTGTGGGGATAAGCTGGGTCCAATGATGCCACTATTTTCTATAACATAGGGTCTCCAGTTTACAGGGCAGCTTGAAAACAAACCAGTCCCCTTCCTATGACCAATACACATAGCAGATGAACATTCTGTAAAAAATAACCAACTTATGTAAAAACGTATACAGTTGTACACACAGTAATAATCCAACATTTCTAATGTTTTGTCTTAATAGTTCAAATTTGTAATCCCACATTCCTGTCATATTTCACAGTCCCCACTTCCACGGGATGCCATCTCTCGCAGACTCTCTCCATTCCCTACAAAAATGTATAGTTCCCTGTGCAGTGCTGTTAGGGCCCTTTGTAACTACCAGTTTTGCAATCTGCTCCTGACTAGCTCCTGCAGCTAAAGCTGGTCTTGTTTTCGTTAGTGTTCACTGGACACCCAGCACTGGAACTCTCAGTATTCTGCCATAACTACAGCTCTTTTCTGGTCCTTCATTACCTCTCTGGGACCTCACAAACACTCAATAAACACTGAAAGGGGTACACGTATCACTTAACAGCAAGTCAGTCAGCCTCCTAAGGAGGCTCACCTGGACCTATCTTATGGAACTGTTCTACCTACCTCTGAAGTCCCTACATTTCCAAGGCTTTATACACTCTTTATCACTGCTCAAAGATTCCTAAGCAAGTAATTGAAAGCCACTTACCACACTGAGATGCCTTAACTCAGAAAATGTGACATCAAGGAGGGCTACATCTGTATATCTTCCTAACTTTATCCCTGTCCTACTAGTACTTCTTCTGAACCTAACACTCACTTTGGACCTCACTTCTCTGCTTCTTATAGTGCTCCATGCACTTCTTTGTGCTCACCACATATGTCTCTGTTCTCATATCCTTCTCCCAGAACCTTGTATATATTCCCTTGCTCCCCTGTCATGCCCAGAGTTCTCCAATCCCACAGGCATCATGGAGCCTGCTGAATGCCAAGTAGTGTCATAAGACACGCAAAGATATGTTGGTTACAACATAAGATGGTGGCACCCAATAGTAACAGAACTTGGGATATATCAGTGGCATACAACTCACATACCAGCACCTCCAAAGGACCAGCAGTAGCCTTCCTGAAAGTTAACCTGTATATATACAGTTAGGGAAAAAGTTATTTGATCCCCTGCTGATTTTGTATGTTTGCCCACTGACAAAGAAATGATCAGTCTATAATTTTAATGGTAGGTTTATTTGAACAGTGAGAGACAGAATAACAACAAACAAATCCAGAAAAACACATTTCAAAAAAGTTATGGAAAGGTAAAACTTCTCTTTCTTTCCAAGACAATTTGTGACAGTGGGTACTTTTAGGTTTGTCTTCTTCATATAAAAATATGTTATTTGGCCTCTTGTGTAGAGGGAGTTGTTAGAGCACCAAAACATAAGTAATCAAGGAGGCACCAAATTCAGAGGAATTTGGAGATAGGTACAAATAGAATGGTTTATATAATGGGACACAGGGATGCAGAGGAGAAGACAGCAGTTAGACAATCAATGAGTAATGAATCTTTGGTACATTTAAGTATCATCGAATGAAGGCTATGAATAGGTGACAGTGAAGGATTATGGGATACTATAAGGTGGTAGGCTCAGTTGGAGAGAGAACAGAAGCAGCTGACATTGGAAACTTATAGTAATATGGATTCTAGAATCGTAATCTAATCTGCTGTGAAGTGATCACAATCTAATTTAGTAAACAGCACTAAACCTTCAGGGATGTAAAGGTTGCCAAGGCTTCTACTGACAAATTATCCACAAACCTTGCCTTCCGTATTAAAATGCACTGACATTAGAGAGTCTGGGCAAGAAAATCCCAGCCAGTCTGCTTCAGTTTAAAATTATTTGAACATGTTACTGTGGTAGCCTACAATTTAAAGGGATAGTAATACTTAAAATGTAAAAAAAATATGTTGTAGGGTTTATCCCCCTGAGTAAAACAAGAGTACTCCCACTGCTGAAAGGTGTTTCATTCAAAAGTTATTAATTTTCAAAGTTGAATTTTTTAGGTGCAATATCGCAGTGGCCTGACATTGTACAGTGGCGCTGTTGCTACACCATCCTATGGAGATTTATGGTCCCGGGACTTTCAGCTTTAATTGAACAAAAATATCACATGAAAAGTTTAGGAATTGCAACCATTTTCCTACACAGTCCCCTTATTTCCGAGGCTCAAGTGTATTGGGACAGATTAACACAATCATAAATAAAATGTTAATTTTTAATACTTCGTAGAGAATCCTTTTGCAGGCAATGACTGCTTGAAGACTGGAATGCATGGCCATCACCAAAGGCTGGGTTTCTTCCTTTGTGATGCTTTGCCAGGGATCAGGTGACTGCAGAATATTCCACGTCTTTGTATGGGTTGCTTTCGAAGTATATTTTGTATCATTGTCAATAGTCACATTTTTGCCTGTCTTTATAGAAAACATGGGGCACCATAATTTGCTGTTCACGGCACACTAAAGTGCCACGGCACCCTGGTTGAGAGTCACTGAACTGGTCTGTTTAAATAAAATACTTTGGTCTTGCTCCATGGAATAAGCTAAACATTCTTGGTAATGCCCCTCCCACCAGTCACGCCCCAGCAACAACATCTAATACAAAAGTTTACCTCTTTGGCCATGTGAAATGTTGAGAGTCATGTGGTTTATTGAACTGATTTGGCGCCTAATAGGTTTACATGATAATAAAGGGAAAATCAGCGTTTTGAAAGATTCACTATGATATGCCTGATGGTTAACCTTCAGTTGTTTGCATTCAACATCTCTCTGGCTTACATGTCAACTCCATAAAATTGTATGTGCTATTGGTATTTGGGTTGTAAGCATCCGTAGCCTGGCACTATTACTAGGAGATACATTTTTCAGGCGGTATCAGCTTTACAAATGTACAGTTCCTCAGTTCCACTCAAATGCCAGTCATCAGTCTGGAGGTGGCTATGATTGCTGCTTGCATTCCCTCAGCATCAGTGTTACAGCCTGACAGGGACGTGCACAGACATTTTGGGGGGTAGGGGCTCAAATGAAAAAAAGGGCACTTCTCATAATTATTATTATTTTTTTTTGTTGTTAAAAGGGCATGAGGGCACTTTGGACAAAAAGGGCAGGTGCTCAAGCCCCCCTTGGTGTCTATGTGTCCACGTGCCTGCAGCCTGAGCAAAGGAGTAGGGTGAATGTTGTGTTTTGAGAGGTTGATAATCATAATAATAATCCTATATAATAATTTGCAAGGATGTTTGTCAGAAGCCATCATGCACAGTAGAGACTGCCCGATCACACAGAATGCTGGGAGCATTCTGTGCTTTTGAGCAGTCTCTACAGTGCATGACTGCGTCAGTGGCAGGACGCAGAGCAGGACCAGCCTCTTAACCCTTTGTGTGCCAGAGGGGTACTCAACACATTGCAAAGTGATGCGTTGCATACCCCTCTGGCACTCAAAGGTTTAATATCACCAGGACCTTGGCCCGTGTACACGGGCTTTTACACTAGTAAGAATAATAAAATATTAAAGGAGCAGTAAACTTTTTTTTATGAAAAAATATATATTGTAGGGATTTTCCTATTGAGTAAAATAAGGGTACTCCCACTGCTGAGAGATTTATATTTCCAGAGTTATTACAGTTTAAACCCATGTCTTTTTACATTAGCAGTGCCCTCTAGTGGTCAAATTCTAATTAGATTTCCTGTTACATTCTAATGGAGAGGAAAGTCAGAAAAGTCAGAGACATACAGTTCTCCATAGAATGTGATAGAAACTGCCTATCACTTCCTGTCAGTTAGAACTATCAGGAAGTAAAACACAGTAAATTCACTTCCTGATTATTTAAACTGCTATAAATTTTGAATGAAACATCTGACAACGATGGGAGTGACCTTGTTTTATTCAGCAGGAAAAGTTCTATAAAATATGTGTTTTCATAAAAAAAGTTTACTGCTCCTTTAATAAAAGAAGAAGAGGTCATATGACACAAATTCTGTGTCCCTGGCACACAAACCCAGGGGCGGCAATAAGGAAGAGTTATGCAAATCTCCTCTATACTGCCTGTCCAACTATGTGGCGTGATTTTGACCACTCCTGGTCACTCCTGTCAAAATCTCTGCAAGGAGATGTAGGGGCTACAATGAATACATTGCACACATACACACATTATACACAATACCCACAGGCACAATGCATATACACACAATATGCACAATACAAATGTAACACACCCATTGAAGCAATATGCACAATACACACAAAACAGAACACACACAATCAAACAATTTGCACGCAATACTTGCGCACAAGGAAATACACTGTATGTAAAATACTATACACTCTACTCAAACGCTTTATGCAAAATGCTATACACAATATTGAAAACACCATACGCTATACAAAAAATACTATGCAATATGCATAACGAAAAATGTTATACGCAAAATGCTGAGCAAAGCAGGCACGAGCACACACACGCATACGCGTACACAGGTGCACAATCTCACATTCATTGATGGAGAATTGTCTAACACAGTGATTTGCAATGCATTGCACACTTTTCATGGAGGGCTAAGCACTGAACATTCAACAAGCCAGTCAGTAAAAACTTTGATCCTTTCTGGATTCTCCTGGATGTCAGGGGAAAATAGTCCTACACGTCAATCCACTTTAAATTTTTGAACCCTATTAGTGCCGGACACGTATCCAATGCATTGAGTTGCAATGAGGTGGATAACATGCATAATGACTACTGTTTAGGATGTCTTCTGTAGTGTCTGTCTTCAAACACGCTTGTTTTATAAAACATTCTGTGTTTATTTAATCATACCTACAACTGCATGGGATTTTTTATTTTTTTTTTGTTTTATTAACTGCAGGGGCAAAGCTGTGCCAATATTGCTAGTCGTGTTATATAGGATGACTGATACCCCCTATACTATAGCACTGTGGCACCCAACAAGTTAACCTTCTGACTGCCAAAGAGGTATGCAACACATTGCAGCACGTTGATTACCTCTCTGGCACTCAAAGGGTTAAGTTATCAGTACTAACCAGCATTCAGATACATTTGATATTGATCGGTTAACTCCTTGAATATTAGAAAGGCCTCCAGTACATTGTGAAGAAATGCTTTGGAGAACTGTCTGGTATCTAAGGGGTTAAAGGATTAGATTGTTAGGGTTCCACAGAGATTTTGCATGAAACTAAATGGTTCTACCACAGAAGTACATTTGAGAACTAATGTTTTACGCCAGCTTGAAGTTGTGTTTGACTTCGCTACTGGAATGGTCAATGTGGTGCTGAGACCAGAGGCCAGACTATGGATAATGACAAACGCTTCCCTCTCCAAGCTGTAATTGTGCATCAGGGAATAGATTAATGTACAGTTGATAACTATTCATGATACAAATTCTAGATATTTTATGACACAATTATGTCATCAATCAACTACAATTAAGATCTTATTTCTGGAGACTCCACTGCAATCAACTATATTACAGTGATCTCACTCCAAGTGTTTTCAGGCCAAGCCTGGTGGGTTTGAGTGATTGGTGGAACCCACATCCATTTACTTTAACCCTTTGAGTGCCACAGATGTATCTAAAGCATTTCAACACAATGAGATGGATACCTCTCTGTGGATACCTCACAGTGATATCATTCCTAGTGTCTTCAGGCCAAGCCTGGACAGTTCAGGTGATTGGTGGATCCCATATGCCAGAGGGGCATCGAAAGCATTTCAGCACAATGAGATAGAGACCCATCTGACACTCAAAGGGTTAATGTAATCACAGCTTCCCTGCTGTTAGAGACTTAAGAGCAAAAATGGATGGTTAGAAAACCTATACCAAATATAGGCAAACTGTAGCTCTCCAGCTGTTGCGGGAATACAATTCCCATATGGTGGAATTTATAGTCTCCAAAAGCTGGGTGATCAACGGGAGCCTTCCCCTGCCCAAGGCAACAGGTTAAGTCGAACCCTTTGAGTGCCAGAGGGGTACGCAATGCATTGCTTTGCAATACGTAGCGTACTCCTATGACACTCAAAGGGTTAAGGACCAGGCGTGCATGCAATACATTGCAAAGCAGTGCCTTGCAGACTCCGCTGGACCTTAAAGAGTTAATGAATCTTATACCTCAACTATGGAGGGACCTGTGCAGCCTATTATTACCAAAAATATGTACAATTTGAATTGCAATGCAGTGTATGGTACAGAGAGCCGGATTTAAATCCCAGGGTCCCCTAGGATACGCACTCTAGGGGCAAATAGCTCTGTCCATGGCCACACCCCCTGTCTCATCTACTGTTTTCTGGCACAGAAAATACCCTTGGCCTATAACAAGCAAGAGCAAAAAAAAGTTTAACCCCTTGGTTGCTAGACAGATCTCTGCATCCAAGGGATCCAATAATAACCCACTAACAGTGTTCTGCCCACACCCACAACTCAGAATGTGGGTGTAGCTAGCAAAGCTGAGGCACCCCTCAAAATTTGGAGCTCTTGGCAGTTGCATATTCTGCCTGTTGGGAAATCTAGCCCTGATACATTTTGTTTTAAATGTTCTCCTTAATGCTTCATCAAATGTGTGTATCTGGGTAATTAACATTATTACATATGACACAGATCATTAGCTAAAGGGGGTGGATTCACCACTCTAGGGAAAGGATAAATGATGTAGGAATCCAATACGTCTCATTAAAACATTTGTAGATTTGTCATAGATTATAATATGTTTTAATGGAGCCACATGGAAATCCTTCATAGCAGACAATATACTAACCAAGTGCCATAGGTCTACAAGTCTTTTCATTTGTTTTATGATAAGAAAAACGTTATTACGTATTAGAAACTATGTTATACTGTAATTTAAATTACAAATTACTTTAACCCCTTGGATGCAAAATATGTGTCCAATGCAATGTGTAGGAAACATCTCTAGCATCCATAAAATGAAATTAGATTTTCAGATGTAGTAAAGTGAAACATCACCATTGTGTGCATCTTGACATAGCTAATGACATTCTGAATGGTGGCAATCCAGGTCCTGCCCTGAGGCCTAGCAACACTATCTTATATGTATGTATATGTGTTTATATAGGTCAATCCATGTACATGAAGAGGAGGGGTGTCAAGCTGTGGTTCTACAGTTATTGGTTTGAAACCCTCTTCATTCTCAGCTGTCCAATAGCTAACTGAATATTCTTGACAATTTAGAGAAGACCTGTCATCTTAACACAAGTTTAGTTTGTTTTAACAGTAATTAAAATATTACTGTGTGTTGTACTAAGTATTTTTCTGTAAAATATATAGATTTATGTTTTTATGGCACTGTTTGGTACTTTATGCTAATGCCCTGCATAATAATCTAATAAATTAATTTCATGCCAGACATATCACTCACTGTGGGCTAGATTGTCCTAGGTTAAGGTTAATTTCTATAAACATGTCTGAATGTCTGATCTCAAGAGACTCATGGGGAAACCCACACCTAAAAATTCAGGGGCTTCCTTGGGAATATTTTAGGACCCTATGTCCCTCATGCACAGTGGCCCATATTACATCTACAGTGTCTTCCAGCATTCATCAAGAGCTAGCTTGGGTTAAAACTATAATGTCCTCTGTGGCATCCATTCTCTCATCCATTCAGGGTTTCCTCCACTCATGGTGACCCTTGCCCCCCCATTAATCAAATTGGTCCTGTTTTCACAGTACATTTACCTAATTGGGGAATCATCTGATGATGAGTTTGATGAGATAGTCTCTGAGGAAGAAGATATGGACTCTTCCTCATGCTTTGGAAGTCCGTATGAGTCTGACACTTACCCTTCAGCAGAGGTGCTCATCAGAGCAGTGTTGGATAATCTTCAGGTCCTTGAGGCCTCTGATGGGGGATTTACCACTTCAGATGTCTTTTAGAGAAAAAAGAAAGGCTTCCCAGTCTTTCCTCCTTACAGCACCTTAGATCAGGTTCTACTGGAGGAATGAAAAATGCAAGATAAAAGGATTTTCCTTAACAAGCACATCTCTAAACTATACTCCTTTACTGCAAAGGCTCTAGTGAAGTGGGCTTCTCCTTCTGGAATGACCCCCCTTATTCTGCTTTTGGTTAAAAACACAACTTTTCTATTGGCTGGTGCTGCAGAATTTAAGGACCTTGCCTCTTTGCTAAAGGCTAATTGTGTGGCAATAGGGTCAGCTTTGTGACCCATTTTTTCTTCTGGGTCAATAGAGCAATAACCATAAGGGGTGAACAGCTCTCAGGGCTATTCGTGCTGGGGTTCCTAAGGAGGAACTTTTTTTATGCTTGCCAATAGTTTGGAAGCTATTGCTTATCCTAACCTGATCTGAAGTGACCTTCTGGTAAGTCTTCAGCATTATCTGTTGCCATACACTGTACCTTGTGGCTAAAGATTTGGTCAGCAGACCAGTTTTCCAAGAGATCCTTAGTTTATTTTCTCTTTGTGAGCAAAATCTCTTTGGGCCTGACCCTGACTATTGAAATATCTCGATCTATTGGACAACTATCAATATGGCTTGTTACAGATGTTGCCAGAATCAAAAGTGCAACATCAGCATGTCGCCACAATCAAAAGAGAGTCATTATGATGTCACATGCTTAAAGGTTGCCAAATAGAGTGTGACATTCAATGTATACATATCAATGCATGTCTCCATCTGTGCCTTAACACACTGAGTGCCAGAGAGGTCCTTGAAGCATTGCAAAGTATTGCGGACCCCTCTGGCACTCAAGTGTAAATGTGTATGTCTCCATCTGTACCTTATCCCTTTGAGTGCCAGTGAGGTCCGCAGCATATTACAATGCGTTGCCGACCTCTTTGGCACTCAAAGGGAAATAACTCTTTATCTCACTCCATATTGACAGCTCACTCCTTCAGCCGCAGTGCTCTCCTGTTACTGGGTCTTGTGTTCTATTTCTGATATCGGATACAGAACACATGACCCAGTAACAGGAGAGCACTGCATTGTGGCCCCACCTATACAAATATCTTTATTGATTATTTTGAAGCTAAATTTGGTAGTACTTAAGTACAATATACCTGACCCCCAATCTTCCTCTGCCCAACACTCTTCCAGTACCCCACGCACTGCCTCTGCCCCATGCTGTACTCTTTCTCTGCTCCTTCTCCCTGAGATGGACCTGAGGGGAGACTGACATCTTTCATCCACATCCCAGAAAGCTTTCAGTCTCCTCTCAGGTCCGCCTCTCAGTCTCCTCTCATCTCAAGACAAGCAGGCCAGAGAGGGTGCTCAGGAAGATGAAGGTGGAAAATGCTCTTTTCATGCTAACTGCACCTTTCTGGCCCTGTTGGACTGGTTTGCAGATTTTCTCAATCAGTCCATGGAGGAATCATTCTGCATTCCCATGAGACCTTCTGACACAGAGTCTCATCTTGTATCAGTATGTGGAAAGATTAGCCTTGATGGCATGGCTGTTAAAGCCAACATCCTGAGGAAAAAGGATTTCTTGGAGGAAGCCTATTTCTTCCAAAGTGTATTATAGAATATTTTGTTAGTGGTATGCTGATAAGGATATGTCTGCTTAGACCTTTGATCTCCCTATGGTCAGAACAAATGTCTATCAAGGTACAGATCTCAGCTCTCTCAGTCCTCTTTCAGAAGCATATTGCTTTTGTACCAGATGTTAACAAGGGGTGGTTCACACCTTTCCCTCCTTTAAGGATTCCACAACCCCATGGGACCTTAATTTGCTCCTGGGCATGCTTCAGAGACCTCTTTTGAAATATTTGCATCAGTTTCCTTGATTTTTTTCACACTTAAAATTACTTTTCTTTTAGCCATCTTTTTTTGCTGAGTTATAAGTTTTGTTTTTTTAAGCCTCCCTTTCTGGTGTTTCACCAGGACAAGGTGGTACTAAAGTAATTTCTGGTTTCCACATCAGCCAGGAAATTGCTGTTCCTTCCTTTTTGTCTTCCTAACTCCTCCTCCAAACAGGAAAATAATTTTCACCTATTGGATGTGTTTCAACAACTTAAGTCTTGTGTGCATCATACACAGCTTTTTGACAGGACAGATTCCCTCTTTGTTATTTGTTTGGATCCTAGAGTAGGTCAGGCTGCATCCAAAGTCACTGTTGCTTCTTGGAACAAGGCTACCAAGTGTATGTTATCAGGAAGAAACATGACAGTGTACTCTACCAGGTCTGTGGATGCTTCTTGGGCCTACAAGAATCAGGCCTCTGCCTAACTGCTGTGCAAAGTTGCAAAATCGGCCTCCTTGCATACATTCACCAAACACTTCTATTCCAATGTTTTGGCCTCAGCTGAGGTCAGCTTTGGCCTGGAGGCCCTTCAGGCAGCTTTTCCATGTTTCAGGACTTTTTTTTTCCTTCTAGCTTCACCCTATTCAGTTGTTTGAGCCCTGTTAGCCCTTGTTTGGTTGTTTGCATTGCCAGTTAGGTTTCAGTTGACACCTAAGGTTACATGATGTTCAGGAAGACATAGGAAAAGGAGCGCTCATGGACCCACAATAAAACATCAGCCAGTCCTCGTAATAAAAATGATAAACGTTTATTGGAAATCCCTTTAAAACATCTGGAATCCTATACAGGAACTTCGGAGTACAAACATAAATGTTAGAAACACATTCATGCCTAAAGCGTTTCATAGCAGAGTTACTTAATCATAGGTTGTATGGTAGTCAAGTGATTGTTTTTATACATATAGGAAGATTGTAGCAACCCTTGTTATCAATTTGTACAGTTTGTTCTTATAAGGTTACATGATGCCAGGTAAGTCCTGTGGAATACTGATATCCTGTGGGGAGAGTTTTTTCTCTTTTACCTCCCTGGAATCATGTGTTTTTGGTATATCCCCGTGGTTCCTGTGTTCCATATTGGAAGAAAGAGAAAATAGGAAAATGCTGATAATTCCTTTTCTCTTAGTCCATATGCAACACATGACTCCCACCTGGAGAAAAACACTGTTTTTTTCTTCCCCGGGAACAGGAGTCCTCTTGGGGTCTTTATTCAGGGAATTTTTTTTAATTCACACTTTTGGTACTTCTATGTGCCCCTTTCCTATACCTGAATCTGGATAGATGGGGGAGGGGGTTTGAGCTGGGTTGGAGGAAGAGGAGGCAGTCTTTGCCACAAAGTCCTTCCCTATGGAGGAGGGGAGCATAACTCCATGGCTCCTATTTTATAAATTGTGTTTATTCCAGAAAAAAAAAAAAAAAAAAAAAAAAAAAAAAAAAAATTTAAATGTGCCTTTAAATTATGGTGGCATAATGGGGCACTCTATTTTAATATGTTGAAAGAATACTGATGTCTGTGTATTTAGAAATGCCCCTAGTGAGTGGCCTTTGCTTAGATTCACTCATAGCAAAGTGTGTGATTATTTTGGCTCAGCATAACAGCAAATCAGCATAATGTGCCAGACTGTGCCACCAACAAACCAAGGCGAATTTCTCTGAAACTATTTATATTACAGGCACATGGCTAGCAGATTTTAATTATCTTTTAATTGAACAAAACTTCTCTTAGATTGATGGGTCCACTTTAAACTTCATTCCTTTCCACCTACATGAAGAATGGTTCCTCTTTCTTCAACTATAATCTGTGATTTAACTCTAGACAATAAATGTGTCTCTGATTGTATCTTCAAAATCCAGACTGTTGTCTGTCTGTGGATTTGAAGATTAAACCAGAGAAAAATGTATCAACTGCAATGGAATACAGACTGAATTGAATACAGATTGAAATCTTACCTCTTTAAGATCTATAATAGCCTACAATCACTGGCCTTTATTTGTATATTACTAACGATACTAGTATTACTAATTATTATTATTATTATTTACTCCATCTTTTTATCTGTGCTCATTACTGTAAAGCACTGCTTGCATCAATTGTTGTACCCTCAGCTACTGGGGACTGTAACCCTACCATTGGCTGTTTGAAGATTGTGAGAACTGTAGCCCTCAACAGCTGGAGCTTTCAAACACACTCATTCTTTTTGGAGGACCTCTATGATCTTCCAACTCTTTACCTTGAGGGAACTTAAAGGGATAGTAACAGATATGGAAAAATATATATGGCTGGGTTTATCCTTCTGAGTAAAACATGGGTACATACTCATGAGAGGTTATTGCAGCTCAGACTTGTATGTTTTGATGCAGTACTTCCATGGCCTGATATGATATGGTGGTGCTGTTGCTACAGCAGTGTATGAACAGCTCTGGTCAGTTGACCATGAAACTCCATAGCACCAATGTCAGGCCATAAAGGCACTTCACCTAAAAAAAAACAAGTTTGAGATACAATAACTTGTGAATAAAATGTCTCTCAACAAAGAGGGTACCTGCATTTTATTGAGCAGGATAAATTCTGCAATGTATAACTTTTCAATATGAAGCATTACTATACCTTAAAAGTTTAAGTATATTAGCCAATTTTTATTGAAAGCAGCTTTATCTTTTTGTCAGTTTATGCAGATTAGACAGTAATAGCTGACATGCCAACCCTATATTAATATTCCACACTGATGTGAACTTCCCCTCCCACGGCACAGGGCCGTTTGGATGCCAGGGTATACCCGGTGTACACTGGGATCTCAGGCTAAGAGGGGGGCCTGTCTAGCCCAGCACTTAATCAGACAGTCCATTCTGCTATAGAGCAGCCCAACTCTAACTTAATTTTTTTTCTGTATGTAGCGATGGAGAGCAG
Source organism: Rhinophrynus dorsalis (assembly GCA_037306005.1). NCBI lineage: Eukaryota > Metazoa > Chordata > Amphibia > Anura > Rhinophrynidae > Rhinophrynus > Rhinophrynus dorsalis. Next base: position 152,299,970 of record CM074724.1, read on the forward strand.
CTCAGTGAAGTGGATTTTACACATACTCACTAATTACCATGTACTTCCTGGCTGCAGCCTAGAAGTACCTTGAAGGAGTATTGTTTGAAATGGAAGGGCAGAGCAGGAGAAGGTAAGGGGGAGTGGGACATCAGCCAGTGTATTTGGTGATCTGCGGCTACCATTTGGCAGAGGAACAAGGCTGGGGGTCAGTAAGAATATTTGGGGAGTTTGTGGGTACCAGTGGCAGGGTAACAATTTCTTTATGTGTGTGTGTGTGTTTGTGTAAATTGTCTGTTATGCAAATATGATCAAGATATATTCACCCACTGAGCTGATGATGTGGGCAGGTGGCAGTTCCACTTTTGCTCTAAGTATTCATTTCTTTCTTCTCTTTCTATCTTTTCCTTATTTTCTCATCTCGATCTCTCCCCGACCTTTATCTCTTGTTTACCTTTATTGCTACCATCTCATCTATCTTTTTCTTGCCTACTATGCCCTTGTGTTCCCTTTACACCCTGTCTTTGATTCAGCTGGTCAATTGTGGTTTGCACAGTTCTCTGAAAAATTATCTTTCTTATTTACTACCAGCAAATAAAGCCAGTATACAGTAACATATACCTTCATTGTTTATTAGGCAAGAAGTGAATGTGTGGCTACTTCAGTATTGTTCAGAAAATGATTTTACTGGGAAAGGAGGCACCATTACCTTGTGCCATTGAATGGTAATTTGTAAAAATGTTGGGTCTTGTGTATAAAGCCAGAATGGATTAATTTTGGGGCAAACACAAATCCCCAAATTCCTATTGATTTAATGGGATAGTAATACCTAAAATGTAAAAAAAAATGTAGGGTTATTACCCTGAGTAAAACAGGGATACTCCAACTGCTGAAAGGTGTTTTATTCAAACGTTATTACAGCTCAAACATAAATTGATTTAGGTGCAGTATCTCAGTGGCCTGAAATTTTACAGTGGTGCTGTTGCTACACCATCCTATGGATAGCTGTGGTCAGTTGACCATAAATCGCCATAGGATGGTGTAGCAACAGTACCACTGTACTGTGATCCTGCACCTAAAAAAAAAAGTTTGAGCTTTAATAATTTTTGAATGAAACACCTTTCAGCAGTGGTGTAACAATAGGGGTCACATGGGTAGCAACTGTGAGCAGGCCCATTACTACAGGGCCCAGCTGACCCCTGCGATCTTCCCACCTGGCTCTGCAACAAGTGGAGGTCTGTGCCTTCTTCGGCACAGACCTCTATTAGCAGCTGAGAGCTTTCTCTGTCTCTGGCACTCTAGTAATGCAGAACGCTGGGAGATGACATCATCTTCCAGTGCTCTGCATTACTGGAGAAAGGACCTCGCAGGAGCGCCAGCTTTTAATAGAGGTCTGTGCAGAAGGAGGAACAGACCTCTCTAGCCACACCACTGAACCACCAGGAGGGTAGGAGGTGGACACTGGGGGTCAATGGAGGCAATGTGGAGAGGTGGACAGTGGGGGCAATCTGGAGATACCCAATGAGTCAATGTGATCGGGGGGGGGGGGCAAAATGGCAAATTTTGCACCAGGGCCCAGTGACTTCTAGTTACGCCTCTGCCTTTCAGTGTTGGGGGTACCCTTGTTTTACTCAGGGGGACAAACCCTAAAACATATAGGAAGTTATGCAGTAAGGCATGATAAAGAGGTGATAAAGCGGGGATGACTTCTCCAGTGATATCACTTCTCCAGTTCGTATGTGATTCTATGGAGCCAACGCACAAAGATTTCTCCAACTTTGGAGATCTTCTTGCATAGGATCTATAGAATAACATAGGAACTGGAGAAGTGATATCTCTGGAGAAGTCATCTCTTCTTTATCACCTCTTTATCATGCTTTAGCGAATCTCCCCCATTGTTTTTTTTTTACATTTTAAGTATTACTCTCCCTTTCAATGGGGCTTTTAACCCAATAGTGGAGAATATGGGGGCCTCCAGTTGCTGCTAGATTGTAACTCCCATAATTCCCTGCCAGAATATACTCTGACAGCATTTGGAAGGCCTCACATTGATCATACCTGTTTTATTCTTTTGAAGACCAGAGAGGTATTAAAAGTATTAAGAAGCAATGCACTGAAGACATCTCTAACATTCAAGGTGTTAAATTCCCACTTAAATCTATGGGACTGTTTCCTTGTTCCCTATGTATAAAAGCAAAGTAGAGGAATTATAAGGCAAACCAACTGCATCATAGGGAACAATTTGAAATTACAAAAATTCCCTTTGGGCTCTTAACCCCTTGAATGCTAGAGAGGTCTCCAAGGTAATGCAAAAGGAAGGGATTAACACTTTGAGTGCCAGAGGGGTATCCAACACATTGCAAAGTACACTCAAAGTGTTAAAAGCCCCATTTAGCTGCCCCCTATGGAGCAGTTACTTTGCCCCAGAATTGCTCCTTGTTGCCTTTATTCACAAGGCCTGTTGTGTTAAATCTTGAAGGTACTGTAGTATATACACCCAGTGAGGTTGTAGGTCTGATTCCGATTTACTGCACACCACGTGGTCCAATTCTAGTTGTAGCTCTCTCCTGCCGTTGTCTTGGCTCACCCAATGAATCTCTCCCTTCACTTTTTTCGCTGAGCTCAGCGTAACAGCTCCTGGGAATTACAGAGTGGTCATTTAATTTGTGAGCTAGTAGAGGCAGCGTGCACATTTAATAATTAAACTCACTGCAATTCTTGCTTATGTCAGACACCCTCGAGCAAGATAAGACCAGGGGAGGAAATCTCACAGAGGGGCAGGTTGGAATTCCAATGAAACCCTGGCCTGCAAAATGGAGGCCATAAATTTGTACAATAATATTAATTTCTGATGGGTTAACCATCTGGCCGCGTCTGGGCCTGCAATGGCAATAAAAGTGAGTGGGTCTTTGGATCTGCCCCTTGAAAATTGCACACATTTTATCATTCATTGCAGTTTCATTTAGTGTTACAGGTTTGAACAATAACCTACAAATGTAAGCCCTTGAACTATCTTTATTGATGAGTTAACTGTTTTATGCTAATACTCCTACTGCATTTAAGGAAAATAATGTAGTTTACATCTCCTCCAATAATTCTAATTAATATCCTTGTCCAACTTTAAATCAAGGTAACCATGTTTCCGTTCTCTGGACCCATGGCAACAAAGCACTTTGTCATAATTTTAACCTGTCAGCGCCAACGTGCTGGAGAGGTTCTCTGGTTGCAACTAGACTTACTGCAGTGGTAATTCCCTGTGGCAGCAAACAGTCACAAAAGAATAGCTTTTTGTAGAGCCTAAAAGTCTTCCTGTCTCCATCTGAATCAATGCAGCTTAGAGATGCATGTAAGAGTCTCATTTCCATTGTTATGACCTCTCCAGAATTTAAAGGAACAGAAAACGTTTATTAGGAATAACCATATTGTAGTGCTTTTCCTGGCTGAATAAAACAATGATACTTTTGTGCTTTTTTTTCAAAAGTTATTACAGTTCAGATTTGCTTTTAACATTAACCTAATGTGTCAAGCGTCTCTTGGTATCCAGTCAGTTATTCTATTGCATTCTATAAGTGAGGTGAGACAATAATGGAGGTGTCATGAGAAACTACTACTACAGTAGTTTCCTACTAGGCCCTGGAGCAGAATTGGAGGCTGCCTCCCCTCCACACACATACAGACTAGGGTGGCCACATATCCAATCTGCCATTCCGGGGCACGTGGTCATCCTACTCCACAGCACTCTGTATCACGTTTTTTTTCTAAACTCATTGACCCAGTCAGACCTGCATTGCGCCTCGCTGTACATAATCTAGTGAGGTCACTAATAATCTATGTGTGTGCGTATATGTTTTTCTTGATTGAAGACTTACTCAGTGACAGTCTCAGTCTGATGGTTGCTACACGTTACTGCAGTGATTACTGTCAGCCCACCGACAGCTCAGAGTCAGGACTCAGAAGAACCAATCCAGAAGGGGAGTCAGGCTGCACAGGAAGTCAGTCAGTGGCGCCGGCTGGCTGGACTGGAGCCGCTCAGCCGCGGGTCTTAGTCTCACTGACAATGACTGCAGCAGCGTGCTGGTCACGGTTCCTGAATCCTTCAATCCTCTTATGTAACTTCTGCCAAGCTTCCACATGTCTCCGAAGCCGCCTGTCGCTGCTCCAGACACCGTCTGTCAGTCACTCACTTCTCTCCTGCTCACTCACATGCAAATGCGATGTGCCAGGTGGCATACGTACCAACACACACACACACGCACCAGCCAGTCAATGAGGAGAGGAACATTGTGCAAATACTCTTCCTTCATTGGCTGGTGTGGTGGTGCGTGCAGCATGCATGTTACGGCTGTGAGTGACTGAGGCTGAGCTGGCAGGCAGATACTAAGGCTGCTTTAATTTGATTCTGGCACTCTTTATTGTCTCGGTGGGGTATGATACAGGATGCAGGACACAGCACAAAATTCAGGGACAGTCCTGGGCATTCCGGGACACATGGTCACCCTAACACACAGGTTGGAGCAATTTAGAATATATGGGTCAACATGCAGGGACGTGCACAGACATTTTGGGGGGCAGGGGATCAAATGGAAAAAAGGGAACTTCTCATAATTATTATTATTTTTATTTTTTTTGTTAAAAGGGCACGAGGGCAGTTTGGACAAAAAGGGCAGGTGCTCATGTCCCCCTTGGTGTCTATGTGTGCACGTGCCTGCCAACATGTACCTTATTTAAAGTACAGGATCAAGTTTAAATCTGATGCTAACACAGACCGAAGCTACAGTTCACCACTGGAGCATCTCAAAAAGTTTTGGTGACAATGAGGGGAAAAGCAACATGCTTGCAGCACCTAGGAGCTGCTTTATCATGTCAGTTCATGACACACATGTGGGCAGCAAAGCCTTTTTATTGTCAGTGGGATGTCAAGTGCATTGCTTCCTGGTGCTCAAAGGCTTACTGATTAAATGGCTAGAGGCTGGTAGGAGTTGTGCATGATGATGTCGGTGATCACCAACCATGATTGCAAGGTATTGCTGGGTAGTGCATTACCAATTGATCTCCTTGGCTGCCATGTCCTGTCACAACTGCATCCTCTGAATTCTCTGTAGCTACACCTCTAGCCAATGTCATATTTTTTGAATAATGAAAGTAATAGCAATAGGAGTATCTTTGTTGTGTACAGCAGAAAGTTATTCCATTTGTATTCTTGTTTTGGTTTAGTTTGTTTCACAAAAAAATGTTATCCTTTAAATCCTCTAACTTTGTTCTGCATTTTTTTTCATTGTATTCCTAATATAAAACACAGAGCTTAAAGTAATAGCAATGTTAAAAAAAAAGCAGCTCTGATTAATCTTCATAGTATTTAGGCCATGGATAGTGTTATTTCAATACTGTCCGAACTGTAGTTCAAGAGTAATTGAATGATAAAGAATCCCCCCTGCCCCTTTTAGTTAGTGTAAGCCACCTCTCCACAGATGTGGAATCTGATCTCTTGATTGCCAGGTTGCAGCAAGGGACAATTTTCTTACTGTGAACATAAGGAAAACCCTGCCCCCTTGACAGGTATTTCAGGTTTTTCCTTATGCTCACTGAAGATTCTCCCTATCTGCGATCCATCCAGACAGTCTTGCTGCACTGAGGTGAGCAGTGTTACATACGTAAAAGGGGCAGGAGGGGGATACTTTATCATTCAATTATTCTTGAACTACAACTCTGACAGTATTGAAATATGTATATATCATGCATCCTTCTTACGGACTATTCCATGTTTCCAAGAGGCACATTCATTCCTACCACCTGAACGTTGGCGTTACATACACATAAAACACGGCTAATTGCCCGCTTACCTTGTCTGAATCACTTTGTACCCACTCTGGCCATGTGTGAGGCTTCCTTGGCAAGATTTATTCCATTTTACTTAGATCTCTGTGGACAGCTGCCCCTTCAGTATGGTGATGCTTGGGAGCGTGACCTAAATACCACACTTACTTCTGAAACTTGAGGAGACATCTGGAAGTCCACTGCCTCCTCCTCGATTTCTTCACAGATCTTGGAGGTTAATTACAAGTTTCTATATCGCTGGTACTTCACACCCTCTAGACTACATAAAATCTCTCTAAGAATCCAATGTGCTGGAGATGCTCTCGACATAGGGGCACCTACCTTCACATTTGGTGGATATGTCCACTTCTCCAGTCCTTCTGGACACAATCCATTTCCTATATTAATACTTCACTGCAAATCCATTTAGAAATGGACCTCCCTCCAAATCCTTTTCTATTCTGGTCTCACCAGATTCACTCCTCATACAAAAATTATTCTTCTACTTATGCTAACAGCAGTTAAATCCTTGATACCGTTACATTGGATGGACTCTGCTCCTCCTACGATACTAGAATGTCACTTGAAGTTTGGAGAACTTCTCTTACTGGCTAGATTATCCATGATCTTTCTCCGTTATCTGCTTTTCTCTCAGACTGGATCTCCCCCACCACTGATATTCCATCAACCTCCTAATATTCTGGTGGTGCATTCCAGGCTGTATAGACCCAGGGCACTAGATTGTTTACCTTTCCATTTCCTCTTACTTTTCCTTCTATGCCTCTCCTTTCTCTTCTGTCTCCCTATTCTTCATTTCTCCTTTAGTCTGTCTCTCTGGATCTTTTACTGGGCCCGCCCCCTCTTCTCTTTCTACTTATCCTCTCCTTTGCTGACCTCTTCTCTTTGCTTCACTCCACCTCCCTTTCCTCCCTTCTTCCTTATACCAGCCTCCCCCCTCTCTCATTATCAAAACCTGACACTTGCAATGTCTTTTAGAATCTGATGACACCCTTAACGATATGTATGGCATTTCTCTTATTAATGTATTACGTATGATCTTCTTCCATTGGCACTGAATGATTTCAAAGTTTTTGCTGTTTACGTAATGTGACATTGCACTTGTCTGAATAAAATTCGAATTATAAAAAAAAAGGAGTTTATAGTAATTTATAAGTTGGCAACAGACCCTAGAGTAGGTGCATAACAAAATTTATAATATTGGTTTCTATGGAAAAATCAGACTTGACTTACATAATTTCTGCTTACGTTGGTTTTTTCAGGAGCCTAACCCATTGTAAGTGTGTTAACCATCCCACCTGTAAGTACATACATACATACATACATACATAAACACTTCATACACTTAGATATATAGTATACACTTAAATATATATAGTAGTGAAACTGAGTTGATCCCCACGAACCAAACTACACTAACAACTGTTACTGATGTTCATGGACATAGCAAGAGGCAGTGCAGTCACTCACACGTGACTGGTTTGTTTAGAGATTTTACTTGCAACAGCCAACCAATGGTGATTGAATTTGACAATCAAATCTTTCTGATTTCACAAAACATATTCCCTCTCCTTTGAAGAGCTGTGTGGCTTAGTCTATTACAGGACATATCTGAAAAATATATACTGCAGTTGTTTTTTTTTTTTTTTTTTTTTTTAATTGGAACAAGCACAGCCATACATTCTTCAGTTTATCAGCATTCATTATTAAAGGATATTTTTCATTTAAAGTTATTTGGAAGCAATAGTCTGGACACCGTTCTAGCATTCAAGGGGTTAATATAATATTTAAGTCTAATAAAATGTCCATTATTATGTTAGCTTCACAAAGGTATCAGTGCCATAAGAAAAGTCAATTTTTCTTCACAGATATTTATTACAGTAATATTTATATTGAGGAAACAATTGTCTGCTTTTTATCCCAGTCTCTAATTGATGTCAAGGGAAGACTGAGATGCAAAATTGATTTTTTCGCTTAATAGTATATATGAAAATATACTCAATTTTAAATCCTTCGTACTTCAAGTGATCTGTTTTCCTCATCTTGTCAAAAGAAAGCATAGAAAGTAATACAAAGGTAAAAATGTTGTCATTAATCACGTGCAACATCTGCACTTACAATTACGTTGCCACGGTAGCGGTCATGCATTTACTTCACTGCTGATGATTCAACTCCCACACCATGTTACCTAATTAAAGTTACAGGTATATATTCTTCAAAGAAGATATGCACAATTCAAATCAAAAACCCATAAGTCCATAAAAAACAAGATCATCATAGATAGTTTATACAAAGCTGCACCGATTTTCAACCGACCATTTTATTTTATCAGTAGTTTTTTTTACCTACAATTTTTATTTATTTTTATTATTTTGAGTAATTCAGGCATAAAACCATTTTTTATGGGGCTATTAAACATAAGCACTGTTGGAATCTAATGACAATTTTATTTTTCTGCTTCGATCACTACAATTACTGCTGCTTTCTGTGCTCAGTTGGGTAGGAAATTAGGAAATTGACAATAGTGGTTATTTTTAGCATGCCCCAAAAAAACATATTTTTAGTACTGCTCCTCAAGCATTATACTAAAGGAGATGGAAAGGGCATTTTTTAGAAGAAAGACAGTAATTTAAATGTACAGGTACCTTGCTATGCTGCTGTCTCTACCCTGTGTTTATTCTGGGTGTATAGACAGCTTGTCTGGAAAATGTGTAGGAGCAAAAAAGAAAATTATGGATTCTAATGAAATTATAAATTAAATGAGCTGGAAATTCTTACTTTAATATATTGGCAAGAAAGAAGGTTGACATCCACCTCTGCGAAATATAATTGCATATTTGTTAACATAAAGCAAAGGAGACAAAGAGCATAGATGCACTAAAGCTTTACCATGCGCTATGCATCCAACTACCACGATTAACCGTCTGAGTGGATGCTTTGCAATGAATTGCATACCCTCTCTCTCTTAAAGAGTTATAGCTACCATTTAATTATATTGGGGAATCTGTATTAATGGGTTGCTAATAGTGTGCTGCTTTGTTCCTTAACCCTTTGAATGCCAGAGAGATATCCAGCACATTGGGTTGCAATTCATTGGATACCTCTCTGGCACTGCAAGCGTTAAATAAATCTTATTATTGAATGTGACACAACCACATGTATCAGTGTTGGCAAGGATTAATCCTGTAAGTGCCAAAGAGGTATCCAATGCAATGCAGAGCTCTGCAATGTGTTGGCTACCTATCTAGCAATTAGTGTGTTAATAACTATTTGCTATTTATAAAGCAAAAGCTGAACTGACGCTTTTAGGTCATAATGGGGATCACCCCTACGTGTGTTGGGCTAAATAGCTCCTTTATGTAGCGATTAGCTGGAGTAAGGTTTTCATTTTTTAAAAAAACACTGCTATTTAGCCAAATTTAATCCAGTAAATATTGCCTTGGCCCTATTTGCATACAAACTTTGGTTACCAACTTTGTACCGCAGTCTGTCACTCTGCCTCTGCTCCCCTCCCTCTATCCAGCCTCCTCCAATGACAGAGGCTTTCTGCCTGTAAGCTGGAGCAGTCTCATTGGCCAGAGACTGTTCCAGCTTAAAGGCCGAAAGCCTCCGTCATCAGAGGAGGCTGGATAGAGGGAGCAGGGATGGATTTAGAATTAGGCAGAGTAGGCATCTGCCTACAGGCGCACACAACAGAGGGGTGCCTGTCCCTGGGATCATGTGTGGGGTTTTTTTTTTTTATTAAATTCCCTTGAGTCCCCTCCCCGCCCGGCACCAGGAAGACAGGTCTGTGCCTCCTTCTCCGGCACAGACCTGTAGCTGCTGCGCTTCCTCGTTGGGTTTTTAGTAATACAGAGTGCTGGGAGATGAGATCATCTCCCAGTGCTCTGCAATACTGAAGACCGTGCAGGAGCTCCAGCAGCTACAGCTCTGCAGAAGGAGGAGGCACAGACCTCTTTTGCCACTGGACCACCAGGGAAGAGGTAGGAAACAGACACTGGGGCAATGTGAGGGTAATATGGAGATGATGGGGGCAATATTGAGCTGATGGGGGCATTGTGAGAGCAATGTGGAGATGGGGGCAATGTGGAGCTGATGGGGGGCAATGGGAAGGCAATATGGTATATGGAGGTGATGGGGGCAAGTTGGAGCTAATGGGGGGCATTGTGGAGGTGTCAGTGCAGAAGGGCCACGGGGGTGGGGGAGTGTGCTTCAGATTTCTGTGCCTACAGGCTCCTGAGATGTAAATCCTGCCCTGAGAGGGAAGGGAGCAGAGGCAGAGTGACAGACTGCGATACAGAGCTGGTAACCATGGTCTGTCTGGAAGCAGGGCTGGGGCGATATTTAGTGGATTAAATTCAGCTAAATAGCAATGTTTTAAAAAAAATGAAAACCATACCCCAGCTAGTCGCTACATAAACAAGCTATTTAGCCCAATATGTGTAGGGGTGATAGAGCCCCTTTAACATCTGTGGTAACTTTGTGTGTCACTAATTATTTGTCCTTTAAAAAATCCTAAAAATATTGCCAATATTTCACTAAAATATGGTGTATCATTTGCAAATATTTGCTAATTAAGTTTTAATATTTTTTTATTGATTTTTAACACTTTTAACTCCTTAGCTGGCTACAAGTTTGTCATGAATTGCAAACCAGCAAGGCAATGGAAGGGATAACGGGGAGCTTTCAAGATAGTGGTAGGGTGTTTTGGTTTATTGGAGCTACTTGAGGTTTGCCTGTTATCCTAGCTTTTACTAGCAATTGGCCATTTTTTAACCCCTTAACGACCCTTGACGTACCAGGCCCGTCACGACTGTCCCAACACTTCAGAACCATTGGCGATCCTGGGACATCATGGAATTCTGTGCTGCATGTCCCTCAGGGACCCTGTAATCAAATGTAAAAAAAAAAAATTAAAAGTCCCGTGGTCCTTAATTGCCAGCCATGTTCTGCCACATCTGGTCATTAAGGGGTTAATCCATATGCTAGTGGTTCCCAACCTAATCCTCAGGAGTTCTTAACAGGCATACCTAGGAACCTTTTCTTCTGAAGTCCCCAAAGGGGATACATGTGGTGCTGGTGGGAGGATATAAATGATGTGATTTGTGTCAAAAAGGTGTGGGGCTTAAATACGTGTGGGGCCAGGCTCTCTAATAAATTGGGCAGGAATTGGGCAGAACAGGACGGATAAGAAGGAGAAGCAGGAGGGAAATTTGAGGAGCCAGGCTGGGAAGGAGCAGAAGTGGGCAGAGTTTCATAGGAAACTTCCCACAATCTCAGATTTTCCATGTTACAAAGTGATGTATCCCGTCTACGCATTTCGCGTTATGCACGCTTATTCATGACAATGGTCAATTTTAATGAATAAGCGCGCATAACGCGAAACGTGTAGCCTGGATACATCACTTTGTAACATGGGCACCTGGCATTGTGAGCTGATGTCTGATGTTCGGTAACTGTTTTTACTTTTCATACAAATAAAGAATTGATTTTTATGATTGTCTGTTTGACACCATTTGTGGAGTGGTGCAGCTGATTTTTTTTAATCTTACTGGTGAGTTAATCACGTGTTCAGTCATTTATTTAACCCAGCTATTCATAAGAAAGGAAATCCTAGAAACATGGCCTGTTAGGTCCTTCTGATAAGCTAAAGGGGTGCAATGATGGAGAAAAACAACTGCACTATAGGGGAATAATGTAATTCCAAATTATTTAAATTAGTTTTTTTAACCCCTTGAATACTAGAAATGTGTTTTGACATATCAGTTCAAATTGGGTTGGAGACCTCTCTAGGATTCAAGGGATTAAAAACCCATTTAATCAATAAAGGCTGTTGGAATTTTTATTTCTCCCCTACGGTGCAGTTGGTTTGCTCCAAAATTGCTCCACTTTATCTTATTGAATATAGCCCTATTTGTTGTGTATAGCAACATTGCGTATTGTGTATATACTGATTGTTGTGTATAGCACTTTTGCTTGAAGTGTAAAGCACTGCTGATTAATTTATGCAAAATCACTATGTACTATGTTTAGTAATGCTTTGCAGTGTTTATAGTACAGCTCTGTAAAGGACCTACAAGAGTTGCTTAACCAGTTAGTGACAAATTACACGCCAGGGTCGTCACTTCGGTCCTGGACGTTAAGGAATGGTGACGGTCCTGGCATGTCAAGGAATTCTGGGATGAAAGCACAGATGCACGCCGCTCTCCCGTCCCAGAATTCAGTGCACAAAAAAAGCTTTGTGATCCTTAACAACCGCCTGCATGCTGGACTGGGCATTCGTTAAGGGATTGACACAGTATATAACACTTTGCTTGATGTGTAAAGGACAGCTGAGTAATTTATACAGCTTCACTATGATAATGGCAAGGCAGTTGATGTAGTATATCTAGACTTTGCAAATGCATTTGATACAGTGCCACACAGAAGGCTGGGGTATAAAATAAGGAAATCAGGGCTAGGAGATTACCTTTGCAATTGGATACAAAACTGGTTGAAGGATAGGGAACAGTGTGTGGTTGTAAATGGACAAAGTGGAGGGTGGAGTACCTCAGGGTTCAGTATTAGGTCCGCTGCTATTTAACATGTTTATAAATGACACAGAAATAGATATAAAAAGCAAAATATCAGTATTTGCAGATGACACTAAATTATGCAGGGTAATTAATTCAGAACAGGATAATTGCTCTCTACAGAGGGATTTACATAAAATGGCAGATTGAGCAAACACATGAAATATGAAGTTTAATGTGGGGAAGTGTAAAGTCATGCATTTGGGAGGAAATAATCCCAAGGCTACTTATAATCTTAATGGAATCATTTTAGGGGACTCATTGCTAGAGAAAGACCTGGGTATCCTTGTCAACTACAAACATGGAAACAGTGACCAGTGTCAAACAGCAGTAGCAAAGGTAAACAAAATCCTTACAATTGTACAAATCATTAGTAAGACCTCACCTTGAGTATGCAGTGCAGTTTTGGGCACCAATTCTGAAAAAGGATATACTTGAACTAGAGAGGGTACAGAGAAGAGCAACAAAATTAATTAAGGGAATGGAGGACTTGACGTATGAGGAACGACTAGACAACTTGGTTTATTTACTGTAGAGAAAAGACGACTAAGAGGAGACCTTATCACATTGTACAGATATATGAGAGGTCAATACAATGATCTCTTTGGTGAGCTATTCATTCCAAGGTATGATCAAAGGACCAGGGGACACCTCTTGAGATTAGAGGAACGGAGGTTTAGACTTCAGCAAAGGAAGGGATTTTTTACAATAAGGTCTGTTAAATTATGGAATTCCTTGCCCAAGGATGTGGTTATGGCAGGTACAATGGATACATTTAAGAGAAGATTAGATACATTTCTTTCAAAAGGGAACATGCAAGGTTATACTGTTTATTAGTAGGCAGATCAGGAAGGTCTGATAAAGACTAACTTATTTGGTAGCAGGAAAGCTATAAAATTCTCAGTCCGTGGAGTATGAGGCAAAGGTTGAACTTGATGGACTTGTGTCTTTATTCAACCTAATTTACTATGTTACTATGTACTATGTTTAGTAGAAAAGCTGTATAATACACATACATAGTAAAACAGGATGTTTTACAATAAGATATTTGCCAGCTGTTCTAGATTTCCAGAGAAAGTCTGAGGTTGCTGTCCAGCTTCTGTCCCTGGTTTTAAAATTAAATTGTCACCCCGTATTTTATGTGCACTCCAATTAAAAGGCAAAATGGCTATGGGCTTCCCAATGTTAATATTGCCTTTTTATGATTCCATTTATTATTCAGGTGTGGGTAAGGCATATTTTGCTGTACAAGTGCAGCTCTAAGGGCTGGATTCAAATGCAGGAGATAAATGTTACCGCCGGATTTATTAAAAATGTTTCTATTAAAGTCTATGGGGATAACTGGAGATAAAAGGAGATATAAAATTAGCACCTGCATTTGAATCCAGCCCTAAGTCTGTTCTAAAAGGCTTTCTGTTGGCACCACCTAGGGGTGTAACTGGAGTCATCTGGGCCCAGGAGCAAAATCTGAGGCTTGGTATTCCACCCTATGCATTGAACTTATCTCTGGTGCTCGAAGGTTAATGAAGAAAAGGGAAGGGGTTCAGCAATGCTCTTCTTATTTTATTGGTTGACAACTTCCAGGTGAGATGATGTCAGAGGCTGCCAGCCAAAATACTAAAATAGCTTGATTGTAAAGGGTCAAATGATAATGAAGATCAGATGGGCCCACTTGGATTCCAAGCCCCATCACCCCCTGTAGTTATACCCCTGGTGCCATACTAAACCTCTAGTTTCTCTCTACAATGTGAAAATCGAGAGAAAAAGTGTCAGGAGAAATGTTTTCAAAATATTGTCATGCATGTAATACCACTTCCTTATGTGTAAAACACCGCTTTGTGGTGTATGTAAAACAGCCGCTTAGTAAAGTAACACTGCATGGTGAGTTTAAAGGGATAGTTATGTTTCAGAAAAAAAGCAGCTCCAATTAATCTTCATAGTATTTGGGCCAAGGAGAGTGTTATTTCAATACTGTCAGAGTTGTAGTTCAAGAGTAATTGAAGGATAAAGGATCCCCCCTCCTGCCCCTTTTACCTAGTGTAAGCCACCTCCCCTCAATTGTGCAATGTGGTCCCTTGACCAGACAGATCACATCAAGGGACAATCTTCTTATTGTGAGCACAAGGAAAACCCTACCCACCTCGACAGGTTTTTCAGGTTTTTCCTTATGCTCACTGAAGATTGTCCCTCTCTGCGCTCCATCCAAACAGTCTTGCTGCTCTGAGGTGAGCAGTGTTACATCAGTAAAAGGGGTGGGAGGGGGATATTTTATCATTGAATTACTTTTGAACTACAACTCTGACAGTATTAAAATAACACTCTCCATGGCCAAAATACTATGAAGATTAATTGGAGCTGCCTTTATTGTGAAACATTACTATCCCTTTAAAACCCTGGTGTGGTAAGTATAATATAGTACGTCTGCATGGTATGTTTAACACCAATCTACTGTATGAGTGTTGCCAGAATGGTGATATCTACACATTTTCCTTGTATTTTCCACAAGGCATGGAAATACGATTGATCTTTCTTGAATACCAGGAGGTATACGTGAATGATTGTAGAAAAATGCAGTAAAGTGCAGCGTAATTGATATGCAGGTTTCCAGCACCTTGATAAATTCACATACAACTGAAAAGATTAATATATTTATAGAAAGACACACATGTACCTCTCATTCAATATATAAATAATGGTCGGTGGCAATTCAATGTCATAATTGTAACCTTTATACAGTGCTCAAAATTTCCACTCGCCAGTAGCCAATGGTGAGTGAAAATTTAGCCCTGGTGAGTAGAAATTCAGCCCTGGTGGATATGTTTTGGCTTGCAGTGGCGAGTAACTTTTCAGGTCTGGCTAGTAGCAAAGGACTTAAAATTATAAGCCCTGGTTTACATATTGATCTCATCAATGTCAATATTTTGATCAGTGATGTCATAAATTATATAACAAAGCACAAGGACTCAATCCTCACAAATATTGCATTCATGTTTGTTTGTTTTCTAACCCTTTGAGTGTCAAAGGGGTACACGACTCATTGCAAAGCAATGCGTTGTGTACCCCTCTGGCACTCAAAGAGTTAACATTAGAACAGGGAAGGCTACCTGAGGACCTCCTGCTCTTGAGGACTACAATTCCTATCAATCCCAGCACACTATTGGCTGTCTAGAGATAGTGGAAATTGTAGACCTCAACAGCTGGACCACCTCAGATTGCTTACCCATGCACAAGATGGAAAACCTTAACTCTGGCTTAACCCTTTGTGTCCCAGAGGGGTACACAACACACCCTTCTGGCACTCAAAGGGTTAACAAATATTTTTTCCATTGGATTTTTATTTGATTCAATCCATATTGTCTTTTTTCATCAGAATGCACATACTATATCACCTGTCAGGCATATAAAACTCATGTCAAAGAATGCATTGTTTTGCCCCTTGGCAGTGTTGATATTAAAAATAAATGCCATCGAAAATATACGAATATAACAACCCACTTAAATAACTGTAACATAACATCACCCACTCCATTGCCCGAGGGACCAGAAACATAATGCAGAGCCACTAAGACAGCAGATGGATTAATATAAAGACATATAATTACTGGCCATCCCTTTTACCTCTGGAAAACATGCAGGTTGTATTGAAGAGGGGGTATATTCATATCTCTTTGGTTTTGGAAGGAGGCTCCACAATAACCTGGATGATTGTATATATGTGTTTGTGTTATGGGTGGGATGCAGGTAGTCTTATAAAAAAATCATCCACTGCATGTTTACTAAGTTAATTGTCCCCCCAGTGTGTACTCATATAATTTGCTCTAAGTGTATGCCATACTCTGTAAATATAAGTGCAGTGCTATTCCAGCTTTTTTTGTTAACCCGTGCCTGAAGAAGGGGCCTTAGTGTCCTGAAAGCCTGCACTTCCTACGTCCTTAGTTGGCCATTAACATCCTTGGGAACTTTTTCTTCTGGACTCCCGAGAGGGGGAGTCCTATGGTGCTGTTGGGGGAGAAAAATAGCACAAGCTGCATCAAAAGGGGGCGGGGTTCAATCACTAGTGGGGGTGGGGCTTAAAGTGATAGTAATACTTAAAAAGTAACAAAAATATATATATCTATATATGTTGTAGGGTTTATCACCCTTAGTAAAACAAGGGTTATTACTGCTGAAACTTGATATTTTTGGTGCAGTATCACAGTGGCCTAAAATTGTACAGTGACGCTGTTGCTACACCATCCTATGGACATCTCTGGTCATTTGACCATAAATCTCCATAGGATGGTGTAGCATTGGCTCCACTGTACATTTTCAGACCTCTGTGATATCGCACCTAAAAAAATTAAGTTTGCACTGTAACAACTTTTTTTTTTACATTTTAAGTATTACTATCCCTTTAAGAATCTAGTAAAAAATAGGTAGAATAGGCTGAGGCAGGAGAATGGAAATGAGTGGAACAGACAGGGCAGGAACAGAAGTGCGGGGGGTTTCAAAAGAAACTCCCCACATCCAGAGAATCAGTCTCTGCCTAGGTGAAACTGGAGTCTCCGGTGCAAATCCGGAGACTTCCTAGCTATGGCCATTAAAGTAATCACCTTCGTATCACTCTTGTGGATTCTTTATTACAAATGTATGGATACCTTTGAAAGCTGTCATTTCTACTGTGGGGTCACCCCCATTGTCATGCTGGAAGAATAACTAAATTAAAACCACCAATAAAATCCAATGACATGAGAGTCAATTATTTATCCCTTCCCCCATGTTGGCTATGAGGTGTGTTACCTGTACACCTAAGCTCGGGTCATAAGTGTAAAGGAAGACTCAATAAGGGGGGAGGGGTGTAGTTATTTTCAACATGAACCACATTGCTTTGAGAACTATTAGCACAATGGTGCAGATCTGACATCTCCTTCAGATAATATACCACCATAACCCATGAGGTGATAGTCTACAGTCCTTTGACACCATATATTATTCACATAGCACATGTACCTGAGTTTCCATCTGAAGACGTAGGACTCAGGGATCAAATCTTTAAATATAACTGTAAACCCTGACAGTCCTCATTCTGCAGTCAAAAGCCTCACCGCATGCAATTTAAAAGAAGGCAACTTATGTCTCTCATTAATTATCTGATCCTCCACCCAAGTCAGTGGGGTGGAGACCATTGGGGTTATTTTCTAAACACCACTATATTTTATAGCCAAGTAAGTTTGTGCAGGGAAGAGGTTCAAGGATTCCCCTGTACAACAGCATTACCCCAAAATACATATTAGCATATGTGAGGGATTATGTTCTGTGGCCACCCGTTGACACTCCTGTAAATAGTTATTGGCACCTCAATTTTATGCTTGTAAAAATTGAGTCTGATGTTCTAAGTAGAAAGGGAACAATTACGGGGCCAACCAACTGCACCACGGAGGACAAATTAAAATTCACATTCAGCATCAGATTTACAGCCCAGGCTCCTCCAGGCGAGGTACTCTAGGTGTCCTTAGCTCCACCCATGTCACGCCCCCACTCCTCACATGACCCCAGCCCCGGACTCATCCCAAAAAAAGTTTTAACCCCTTGGTTGCTAGAGATATGTCAAAACATTGCAGAGCAATGTGTTGGTCATCTTTCTAGCATCCAAGAGATTAAATTCTAGCCTATAAATGGGTATATAAACTGCTGCAGGGATATTGAGATTGCTCTGGCCACACCTACTACTCAGAATGTGGGTGTGGCCAGCACAGCTGAGACACCCCACCGAAGATTTGGAGCTCTATGTAGTTACCTATATAGTTGGCCCTGTTCACATTGAGTTAAATTAGATTTTAAACCCCTGAATGCAAAAGAGATCTCCTACTCATTGCTTCAAAATGTGTTGTCCTCTCCTACCATTCAGTAGGGTAAAATAACCATTTAAATCAATGAACATTTGGAGATATTTTATTTCTTCCTCTATGGTACAATTGGCATGCTCCAGATGTACTCTAATTATCTAAGAATGTCAGCCTCAGTGTCCATTGTTGCAATTGTTGTACACCTAGATTTTATGGGGAAACTAAATTTTACTCTGAGCTTTGCAACTAATCTTTGAAATGAGAAAGAAAGAACATGTGCAAAGAAAGAACAGAAGGTTGCTTCAGATCAGAGCCATAAGCTCATACAGAATGTCAATATAAAATATAAAAAAATCACTTTAGGTTTGATTTACTCCTGTGATTTAAGAGTAAACCCTGCTGGATTGACCGCTTGAGGACTAGCTGGGTGAGCAACACATGGCAAAGCAGCGTATTGCATACCTCACTTTTCCTTAAACAATTAAATAACTGTTCCTCACAGGAGCTACAGAGAAAGGGCAAACTTATATAGGTGTGTCACTGTTCTCTGCCTCTCTCCTCCTCACATTGATCTTGAGGCAGAGAGAGAGAGAAACATAAAACATGTCTCACAGCAGCACTTCAAATTATCAAAGATGGGGTACTTTTGTAGTAGTTGATGTTGCTGTAGGCAGGACTGGTGAGTAGAGCATTATAAATAATTTTTAGTTTCCAGAATGACCTACTGACAGCTCTTTATGTAACAATATTTGATTTAAAACAAGATCAATATATTTTATTTCACATACTAATTTATAAATAAATAAATGCATATATATATATATATATATATTTTATATATATATATATATATATATATATATATATATATATATATATATATATGTACTGGCGTTTAAAGGGATAGTAATGTTTCAAAATAAAAGCAGCTCCAATTAATCTTCATAGTATTTGGGCCATGGATAGAGTTATTTCAATAGTGTCAGAGTTGTAGTTAGAGTAACTGAATGATAAAATATCCCCCTCCTGCCCCTTTTACCTAGTTTAAGTCACCTCCCCTCAGATGTGGAACCTGGTCTTAAGACCAGACAGCTCACAGCAAAGGACAATCTTCTTACTGTGAGGACAATGAAAACCCTGCCCCCCTTGAAAGGTTTTTCAGGTTTTTCCCTTATGCTAACTGAAGATTGTCCCTCTCTGCAAGCCATCTGGACACGACCTTTCTGTTCTGACGTGAGAAGTGTTACATCAGTAAAAGGGTCAGAAGGGGAATACTTTATCATTCAATTACTCTGGAACTACAACTCTGACAGTATTGATATAACACTCTCCATGGCCCAAATACTATGAAGATTAATTGGAGCTGCTTTTATTTTGAAACATTACTATCCCTTTAAACAAACATTAATAGAAATTATAAAAGAGGGACTTGTTTCTCAAAGAGGAACTGTCCCTCCTAAGAAAACATCATTGCTATGCTACTTGCAGGTATGTGAGAAGTTTCATACATTGGATTCAGTCCCTGTTAAAAGATGCACTAACTGAGTACAAATCATCACAGTAAAATGTATAATTTTTTTTCAACCCTTTTATATTATTATTTTTATTATCAAACTAAATAATGGATTATATATATAAATATGGCACCAAAACAAAGCTGTAAATATCCTTAGGAAAAACAGTCTTGCGTGGGTGTACTAAATAAATTGGAGGGAATAGCTGAACAAATATATCCTAAAAACACCAACATTGTTTGTATCTTCTAGTGTAAAAAAGAGCTTATCTTCAAGTGGTTAAAATAGTTTTTTATTAAGTGGAGCTTTGCCTTACCACATTCTTAGCGTTTAACATGGCTGGAAAGGTGCCACAGTGAAATAGATTGGATATAAAACTCCTGGTAGTAGAATAGTAGACATAGCCATTCTTCAAGAAAACAAGTATTAAAAACATTATAGCATTCCCATGAATGTCAAGGCAGGATGACATGTCATGGTAATTTTTCTTTCTACAGTACATCAACAGTACTGACTGATCTTATGATGTCAGAAGAAAAACTAATAAAGACCTGTATGCCAGTGAAATGTTCCTGGAGCTAGATAGCTCAATTGCCTTGTGTAATAACTCTTGGGGATGGTCTTTGTTTTCTGCTGTGGGGGGATGTACAAATCCAGGTGAGGATTTACAACCAGTCACCCCTTGACAATGCACTCTATTTACTCTTAACTCCACCCATAGCCACACCCCCATTCCGTACATGACCCCGCTCCTAGTCCTATCCACTGTTGTCCAGTGGAAAAATACCCTTGGCCTATAACAAGCAAGAACAAAAACAGATTTAACCTTTTGGTTGCTAAAGAGATCTCCAATTCATTGAGGCGCAATGTCTTGGAAGCCTCTCTAACATCCAGGGGCTTTAGTAATTGCCTGCAAAGGGGTATACAAGTGGTGTAGGGATTGTTTTGGCCACATCCCAATTCAGAATGTGGGTGTGCCCACCACAGCTGAGATGCTCCTCAAAATGTGGAGCTTTAGGCAGCTGCCTGCTGTACCTATTGGGAAATTCCTGTACAAATTCACCAGTGCAACTTGTTTTGTGCACTTGAATATTGGATGCAGAGGAATCATGCACCTACACCAGGTATACACTAGTAGGAACTTTCATACACTCCACCATCATGAAGTCTTATCATACTAGCATTAGCTACTTTCTTGGCTGGTACTGCATTTCAGAACACTGATCTGTTCAGTTAGTTCCAGTATATTTTATCTGTGCACATTCACAATTTAGTAAACTAGGAGTAATATAAATTGATTGGTGCCTCATTCCTTCCCACTCACCAAGGAAGAGTTTTCTCAAATGTATTATGTAGGAAATACCAGTCCACTATAACCATTGTTTCTCCTAGGCCAGTATATGCAGTGGGAAAGCAGAAGTTATGGCTTGCCCCTCCTCCAAGCATGATGGAGACAATCACTTACTGATGAGAAGTAATTTTCTGTTACTGAAGAGGAGATGTTAGTACCACATCCAGCAACAAATTAAACAAAAATAGGCACCATCAAGATCAGTCAGTTTTAGAAGAGTGTTGAAAAATCACTGAGAATTGAACTGATAAAAAAAATATATATATAAATATATAAACTGGATTATATATTTTTTCCTACTATAATGTCAATGAACATGATTATATTACTAAACTCCACACATAGAAGTATTCACATGGGCCAGAATTTACTTCTCATCTGATTGTAGTGCATTCATCATGGATCTACAATACAGTTACGTCCAGAAATATTTGGACACTGACACAATTTTCATAATTTTGGCTCTGTACGCTACCTCAGTGGGTTTGAAATGAAACCACTGAGATGCAACTGAAGTGAAGACTTTCAGCTTTAATTTAAAGGGTTGAACAAAAATATTGTATGAAACGTTTAGGAATTGCAACGATTTTCATACACAGCCCCCTTATTTCAGGGGCTCAAATGTAATTGGACAAATTAACAGAATCATAAATAAAATGTTAATTTTTAATACTTTGTCGAGAATCCTTTGCAGGAAATGACTGCATCAAGGCTGGAACTCATGGACATCACCAAATGTTGGGTTTCCTCCTTTGTGATGCTTTGCCAGGCCTATACTGCAGCTGTCTTCAGTTGTTTGTTTATGGGTCTTTCTGCCTTAAGTTTTGTCTTTAACAAGTGAAATGCTCGATCGGGTTGAGATCAGGTGGTTGACTCAGACATTGCAGAATATTCTACTTCTTTGCCTTAAAAAATTCCTGGGTTGCTTTCACAGCATGTTTTGGGTCATTGTCCATCTGTAATGTGAAGCGCAGTCAAATCAACTTCACTGAAATTGGCTGAATCTGAGCAGACAATATTTCCCTATACACTTCAGAATTCGTCCAGCTGCTTCTGTCTTCTGTCACATCATCAATAAACACTAGTGACCCAGTGCCATTGGAAGCCATGCATGCCCATGCCATCACACTGCCTCCATTGTGTGTTACAGATGATTTGGTATGCTTCGGATCATGAGCCGTTCCAAGCCTTCTCCATACTTTTTTCCTTCATTCTTGTACAGGTTGATCTTAGTTTCATCTGTCTAAAGAATGTGGTTCCAGAACTGGGCTGGCTTTTTTAGATGTTTTTTGGCAAAGTCTAATCTGAACTTTCTATTCTTGAGGCTTATGAGTGGTTTACACCTTGTGGTGAACCCTCTGAATTTGCTTTCGTGAAGTCTCTTTATGGTAGACTTGGATAATGATATGCCTACCTCCTGGAGAGGGTTCGTCACTTAGCTTTCTGTCGTGAGGTGTGTTTCTTTACCATGGAAAGGATCCTACAATCATCCACCACTATTGTCTTCCATGGATGTCCAGGCCGTTTTGTGTTGCAGAGCTCACCAGTGCTTCCTTTTTTTCCTCAGAATGTACTAAACTGTTGATTTGGCCACTCCTATTGTTCCTGCTATCTCTATGTTGGATTTTTTTTTTTTTTTGCAGCCTAAGGATGGCCGTTTTCACTTGCTCCTTTGACTCCTTGTTGTGGGTTCACAGCAACAGCTTCCAAATGTGAAACAGCTTTTGAGTCAATTGTCCGATTAGTTTTAGTCCCTTGAAAAAGAGGGGGGCTACATATTAAAGACCTGTAATTCCTAAACCTTTCCTCCAATTTGGATGTGAATACTCTCAAATTAAAGCCGAGAGACTTCACTTTAAGCCCATATTCATAATTTTACTGTAACTTGAATTTATTTTGGTAAACAGCCAAAATAACAAAACTTGTGTCAGTTTCCAAATATTTCCAGACCTAAATGTATATTTGAAGTTGTTTTAGTTTCACTATTTACACCTTATAATGCATTGAGTCCTGCAGCACATTGCTTGAGAATAAGCTGGAGTCATTGCTATCATCCTAGAGGTTAAAGGGTCAGTATATTCCCCTTTTAACCCTTTGAGTGACAGATGCACTGAATAACCATCTGGTACTCCCAAGGGTTTATTAAACTCTAGGCAGTGTGCTCACAGCTAGATTGAGCACAAGTCATAAGCACAGTTCTGTTCTAGCATGCTTAACCTTAAAAAGATGGAACACACATAAATATTTTGAATTAACTCCTTGGATCCTCCATAATGCACCAAAGTCACCTCTAGCATCTAAGAAGTTAATTATATTGTACAAAAGATCTGCTTTGTACAGTCACCAATGTATCTGGAATATTTTAGTATTTAAAGGGAGAATAATGTCCCAGAAAAAATATTTAGCATTTTGTAGGGATTAAAAAGTTGAATTGAATGCAAAATCCGTATCTCTCAAACCACTATGGTTTGAGAGATATCTGCATTCAAAGTTTGAAGTTTCCTGCTGTCAGCAGGAGATCCGTGTCAGTCGACACGGAGGCTCTTCAGCAGAGCAGCAAACGAGTTTTTTTTAAAGAATGACTTCATTGGAATGGTCCACAAAGTGTGCTTACAAACCAGCAGGAAACGTCAAACTTTGAATGCAGATATCTCTCAAACCATAGTGGTTTGAGAGAAAAGTTTTTGCATTCAATTCAAGTATTACTGCACATAAGGAGATAAAGTATGTTTCCACAACACAATACAATCCAGAAATGATCATAATTCAGCTGCAGATCTGTTATAGATGTAGCGAATGAAAGAGAGTTATGAGAGAAGAGAAAGGGGAGGAGTTGAAGAGTGAGACAGAAGAGGAAAGAAGAAGAGGAGAGAGAGAGAGAGGTAACAGTATGTTTTATTCTTTTTAACATTATAGGTACCATAAAGGATCAACATAAGACCCTTTTAATGTATAAGCAGTGAGCACACAGCTATGAGAAGCAAGCCCCATAGCTAAAGACTTACCAGTTCACTCTCAGTAATACTGTAGATCATGGAAATCTGCAGAGCTGGATGAGCTCAGCACCTCACGGTAGGATAAACAACATTGCTATTCTCTACATTGAAGCCCTTTGTCAGTTAATCCACCATCAATATGCTTCTATGGAGGGGACAAAAACATTTCCTTAAGCTCCGATTGAGGCACTGATGTCCCCTAGCCCTGCAGATCTCTTTGATCTTCAGGGATAATGGAGAGAGAATAAGTGATTTTTAAGCTGAAGTAACTTCCCTGTCTGTGAGAACACTGCTTATAATTTAAAGTGGAACTATCACACTAAATAAAGTCCCCCCTATTAATTAGGCATATCACGATAACCTTAGAAATAGTGCTATTACGGAGCATAAGTACCGCGTTATTAAGAAATCTTCCTCCTTCTGAGACTGGCGACCAGGAACGCGTGCAGACATCTTGGCTTAGAGACATCTGCGCTCCTGCAATGTCTTTCCCAGTCTCCTTCATTGTACCTTAAGGTAACAGGAAGGGACTGACGTCACAGGTGTGCAGATGCCTCTAAAGCAAGAAGCCTGGCCTTCAGTCTCAGGAGAAGAAGGATTTCTGAATAACACAGTACTTCTGCTTGGTAATAGCACTATTTCTAAGGTTATCACTATATACCTAATTATTGGGGTGGGGCTTTATTTACGGTGATAGTTCCACATTAAAAGGGTCATACACTGGTACTGGCTTTTAACGATAAAAAGAATAAAACCCATTCTGTTACATGTATTTTTTAAATACTGATGGTTTATTTTGGAACAATCCAAATACTTAAAGGGATAGTAATGTTCTATAATAAAAGCAGCTCTAATTAATCATCATAGTATTTGGACTTCAGAGAGTGTTATTTCAGTTCTGTCAGAGTTGTAGTTCAGGAGTAATTCAATGATAAAGTGTCCCCCTCCCGCCCCTTTTACTGATGTAACACTGCTCAGCCAGATCAGAAGGGAGGTGCCCAGGTAGATTGCACAGAGGGACAATCTTCAATTAAGATAAGGGAAAAACCTGAAAAGCTTGTCAAGGGGGGCAGGGCTTTCATTGTTTTCATATAAAGAAGATTGTCCCCTGCTGTTATCTGTCTGGTCTTACAACCAGATTCACATCTGAGAAGAGATGGCTTACACTGGGTAAAAGGGGCCAGAGGGGAACTTTGCTTGTGAATATCTCTTAAACCATAAAGGTTTGAGAGATAAGACTTATATAGTTCTTCATGTTTTTTTAATGCCTACAAAATAAAATAAAGTTAAAACGAAGTATTGCTATCCCTTTAATTTAAAAATATTGATGGCTATTCTTCCTATTTAGGGGTAAACCTTTTAAAGTCAAAGTGTGCTGATGACTTGTGTTCAATCTATCGTTTAACCCTTTGAGTTCCGAGAGGTATCCAGTGCATTGCAGCACAATGTGATGGAAACCTTTCAGGCACTCAAAAGGTTAAACAAGTCATGGATTTTTAACATAACCAAATAAACAGAATGTACATACCAGGGTTGCGAATAGTTACACAGTCATCTTGGTCATCATTTTTTTGTTTTTTTTCTAGGATTAACATAATGTCACAAGCATTAGCACATTATGTGCATATATATATATATATATATATATATATATATACACGTTTTGTTCATTGATTTGGGAGTGCAAATGGCTGCACTCCAGTGAATACACAAGAGCATATTATCTCTGAAAGACACACCACAACAGCATTAAAAATTTAATGCCAGCAAGCCCATTATGCCTGCCCCATAACATATTCAGGAATTTCTTGTTTAGTACATTAATTAAACATAGCATAGAGGAAAAGCACACCCCAAAACACCTATATACTGCACCATTGCCTTTTCCTTGGTGACATTAAACGGATAGCAACACTTAATATGCCAAAAATATATATTTTAGGGTTTATCCTCCTGAGTAATACCAGGGTACTCCCAGTGATGAGAGTCATTATAGTCAAACGTTATTCCAGCTCAAACTTGAAGTTTTATCGGTGCAATATCTCAATGGCCTGAAACGTGTGGTGGCGCTGTTGCTACACTAGCCTATGGTGGTTTCTGGTCAACTGACTAGAGCTGCCTATAAGGTGATGTAGCAACAGCAATACTTTACAATTTCAGGCCATTGAGATATTGCACCTACAAAAGAAAATTTGAGCTGCAATAACTTTTGAATAAAACAACTCTCAACATTAGGAGTACGCTTGTTTTACTCTGGAGAATAAACCTTACTATATATACATATATATAATATATATATTGCATGTTAAGTGTTACTATCCCTTTAAGGAGATAATTGCTTTATAAGTAGCTTAGTAAACTGGAGTTAAGCAGGAGAAAGTGTAGAACATTGATTACAGTACCTGATTTATACTGGAATCGTATTTGTACATTCACATACCTCCCAAAATTTGAAGTGGACACTTTAGTTTTAGGTGGTGTTTCTAGGGACGTGACTGGTGGGCGGGGCATTACAGAGAATTTTTTGATTATTTCATGATCTGTTGACAGCTGTTGACAGTAATGATTTAGAATAAGACCAAAATATTTTATTTACACATATTCATTTAACCCCTTAAGGACCATTGACGTGGCAGGACCGTCATGCTGGTCCGGCACTTAAGGACCAGTGAGGGTCCTGGAACATCACGTACTTTTACTCACCGCGCTCCTGTAGGAGCGCGATGAGTAATACCGGGCACTGAAGTTGATCGCTCCAAGACCGGAGCGATCTCTTCCAGTGCCCCGTTTGACGTGCCGCCCCACGTGATCAGTCACGTGGGACGGCACGTCAAAGCTTCCTATGTGGTCCTTAAGGGACGGCACGCCCCGGGACCGCTGGTCCTTAAGGGGTGAAAATATACATACACTGAAGTTTTTACAAACGTTATTATGAGTTTTATTGCTGTGGAGCAATGTGATGACCTTATACACGTCACACAGTGTCATACCTCCCAACATTTCAAATGCCCAAAGAGGGACACTTGTGTTTTAGGTGACGTTTCTGGGGGCGTGACTGGTGGGTGGGGCATTTCCCTGAATATTTAGGTTATTTAATGACAAATCTTTGTATACCTGAAGAAATAATTTAGAACAAGCCCAAATCATTTTATTTACACATATTCATTTAAAATCACATGTACAGAGTTTTATTGCTATACACCAATGTGATACATTACCCACACAGTCTGATCTCCTAAACACAGGGACAGAAGGGTGGGACAGAGGGATTTGGGTCTCAAAAAGGGACTCCTGGGATATATACCTCCTTTTGCCCTACACCAAATCCATTGTACTCTAACAGTCATCTATATATCCTTTAACTCTTTGAGTGCCTGAGAGGAATCCAATGCATTGCAAAGCAAAACAATGTGTTCCTTTCTGTAACTCAAAGGGTTAAGTGTTCAGAAAGATAAGCATCATACTCAAATGGTTAATTAGCCTCACATCTTGATCATTAATAAATGTAGTTGCACTATAATTAATCTAGGTTTACTACATTGCATTGGAATCAATCCCCCTTTAACCCCTTGAATGTGCACATTCATCTCTAGAATCCAAGGGGTTAAAGGGAGATTGATTCCAGTGCAATGTAGTAAACCTTGAATAATTATATTTCAACTACATTTATTAATGATCAAGATGTGAGGCTACTTAATCATACTTTGCTTATCTCCAAGTGCCAGTGCCACACAAACAACGTTGCCTGAAAATCCATGACCCCCACCAGCATTACTGCATGAGGCTGGCTCAGTCGATCAGTCAGGAGTGCAAGGTTTAAACTAACACAGACAATCGACAGGACTAATGCATGTACATCAGAGGTTCTCAACCCATGCCCTCAGTGACCACTAAGAGGCCAGGACTTAGGAATTTCCCTGCTAGAACACAAGTGTGTTGATCAGAGGCTCAGTCATATTGATTAACTCACCTGTGCTCTTAAAAGGAAATTCTAAAATTCTGGCCTGTTAATAGCCACTGAGAGCACAGGTTGAGAACCACTGCTATACAGTGCCAGACCATGTAGAGAATCCTTAACCCTTTGAGTGCCAGGGGTAATCAACGCATTGCATCCCCTCTGGCACTGAAATGGTTAAGTTACTCTTTCTGTAAGTGAATGATTTAGAAGAAGATGAAAGTATTTTTTTACACAGACTAATTTATAAGATATATACAGAAGATTATACCCACATTACTGTGGGTTTTATTGATGTGGAGCAATCTGATACACTGGTATATACACCACACAGTGTGATCTCCTAAATAGAGGAGCAGACGGATTTGGGTGTCAAACAGGGACTGTCCCTCCTATACTGTATAGTGCCAGTCCTTATACACAGACACATGCAGACTGTATACTATACAGCAGAGGTTCTCAACCCATGCCCTCAGTGGCCACTAACAGGCCAGGACTTAGGAATTTCCCTGCTAGAACACGTGTGTTGATCAGAGGTTCAGTCATATTGATTAACTCACCTGTGCTCTTAAAAGGAAATTCTAAAATCATGGCCTGTTAATAGCCACTGAGGGCACGGGTTGAGAGCCACTGATGTACATCACATCCTCAGTGCCGCCTCTGTGTCACTACTAGGAGGCTAGGCACTGAGCGAGGCAGTCTACAACTCACCCCATCCGGAGCAGCATGTGTGTGTGTCACTGACAACCTTCCCTTATGCAAATTAGAGCACAGCTATAACAATGCTAGTAAGGTTTTGTTTCACTCACTTTACATATAAATTTTAGTTATTGCAAATAGCAGGTTGAGATTAACCCTTTGACTGCCAGAGGGGTATCCAACGCAAAGCAATGTGTTGGATCCTAGTCGGCACTCAAAGGAATAAAATAACAGACTCCGGTGTATATGAAGCAGTGGATTGTGGTGTTCATATTGTGAAGTATGTATGTGATTTGTGAAGTGGCTGGATATGGTGGTGTTATTATAGACAGGGTAGTATTACAGGTTGGCATAAACCCGTTTAGTTCCAGCGAGCCGATGTAACAAGTTGCCAGAGTTAGTGAGTATGAGTGTATTGTACCTGGAGAGACAGGCTGATGATCAGGGAGACTTGGACCACAGCTCACAGACGTGTCACCCGCTGCTCAGACTGAGCACTACTCAGGACTAAGTTGCCAGGTGCTCAGGCGGGAGTACAGAGCAGAGCACTATGTTCCTGCGCATATATAAAGCGCGACACTCATGTGCAGGTTTCTCCCCACTCACGCAAAGCGGCTCACATTATGAGGTAGCATAAATAAAGTGCCAAGGCAGCCGGAGCAGTAGGGCATACTTGAGAAGTGGGGAAGAGGGCAGGAAAACGGGATATAATCTAAATGCGGCGGGACAGCGGGTTTGGCAACTAAAATCGGGACTGTCCAGCGTATATCAGTACGGTTGACTGGCATGCAGTGTGATCTCATAAAAAAGAGGGACAGTAGGGCAGGAAAGCGGGACAGAGGCATTTAGGACTCAGAGAGGGACTGTCACTCCTAAAGAGGGACACCTGGGAGGAATGCACTCATGCAATATTAATACTTTAAACAATTTAAAAACTCCAGTGCAACATCTTTGCGGAGTTAAGGGCTCAAGAGCTTGGTATATGGAACTGAATTGGACAGGGAAGTTTAAATAGTACTGAGCCCTGTCACTGTTTTGTTTAGATCTACGTCACTGCCCCCTCTCACACACACACACACACTTGATTCTGGGCATAGAGAATTGACCCTTTGAGTGCAAATGGAGTATCGATACCCCTCTGGCACTCAAAGGGTTAATCTAAGTATAACGAGCTGAAAGAGTTCAAACACTGTTAGTTCTATAGACATCTCTCTACTTGAATATCGGGGAATTAGGAAAGATGTTCTATTTCAAAACTACAAGTATACATGTGGAGGAGAATGTCAAGATATAACTCAGTGAGGTCATGACTTTCATTTTGTCTGAGGTGAATACTCCCATCATGCCTTGTTCTTCATGAATGGAGCATCCGCAGTAATTCTTTCTGTTCCCCACTCTCAAACTCTTAATCACTTGACTAGCAAATATAATAATGCTCATACAATGACTGACAAAACTAATGGACTGATGCATGAAGGCAGACTTCAAGCCAAATTGATGCAAATTGTTTCATTTTTATCCTGCATATACTGACATCAGCATATAAAAGTATGTGCTCTATAAGATCTGGAGCGATTCTGGAACAAACCAACTTCACCATCTGCAGGATCAAAAATTAGCATTGATTGAAAGGTGACTTTTAACCTGTTGAATGCTAGAGAGGTCTTGAACACAATGCTTTTTAATGCACTGGAAACCTTTTTAAAAGTGCCACTTAAACGTGTTGGCGATCTCTCTGGCATTCAAGAGGTTAAACAATAACAATTAAAAAAAAAACTCCACAAACTTATTTTACTCATTTCTTCCTCTATTAAAGGCTTATTTATATTACTTTAGCAGTCATGGATATTTTAATCAACATAGTTTAAGTTAAAATAAATATATTGTGCTTTTGCCATACTTTACTATTGACCTATGATGTGTGTGTGTTGGGTGGATTGCTCTGTTTAAAAATAAGCAGCTTGATGGATTTTTTTTCTCATTAAAGTTAGTATCTGTCTATCTGTCTGCCTGTCTGTCTGTCTGTCTGTCTGTCTGTCTGTCTATCTATCTATCTATCTATCTATCTATCTATCTATCTATCTATCTATCTATCCATCTATCCAGCTAGTTAGGTAGCTAGCTAGCTATATGTGTATTATCACCAGTATGTGGACAATAGACAATCGTTATTTATTTTTCCATAATGACAAGTACATCCGTACGTTAATGAGAGAAAAAACTCTTTTTCACTTTTTTTCTATATCTTTCTTTTTAGAATCTCATCCCTGAATGTTAGTATTCATTTCTAAATTCTGAGAAATAGGAAATCCCCACAATGAATGGACCAGGTGAGGTCTCCCTGACCCTTAGTGGGGCCATTAACAAATAACTTGTGGTTGTCCTTGCTGATAGGGAAAGAGTATTATGACTAGCTGAGAATTATGAGACTTGTAGTCCAACAGTAATTGGAGGGACACTGCTGCTAAATTTCCAGTATTTTGAATGACAGAGACCAAATCAGGAAATTGTAATGGGAAACCATAACAGAACAAGAAGTGTTGGCATGAAGCCTGTCAGGAGACCTCTCTAGCATTCAATGATTTAAAAGGCCTTATTTATATTAATGGGAGTTGGTCACCTCTATACTTGGTTTGCCCTACGATTATTGTACAACTTTGCCTTTATACCTAAAGTCTATTAGAAGATCAGCACATAGTTCAGAGCTAGGCAATGTGAGGCCCTCCAGCTGTTGCTGGTAGACTACAACTCCCATAATCCTCTGCCAGCCCTTGCCAGGGGATGATGTGATTTGTAGTCTATCAACAGCTGGAGGGCCTCCCATTGCCCAGCCCTGATAAAGTTTAGTTGGCACTCAATAGTTATCATTTGCACGTATGAACATGTATGACTGCAGAAGCAGCACATTAGTAGACACAAATAGCCTCTACCACAGATCACCTAGGTGCACCTTCAATTACTCCTCCCCGGGCAGGCATAAAGAAAAGTATGGAGTTTTGTACCTTGGTCTTCTGTGCTCTTTGCTATGACAGTTTTAAGAACCTCTGTGGCCCCCAGCAGAATTGAGAATAGAGGCCTCCAAACATTCTATAATATAAAAGGCCAGATGTATATTTGTCCAAAGCAGTCATGCGCAGTAGAGACTGCAGATGCAGTCATGCGCAGTAGAGACCTCCCGAGCGCATAGAATGCTGGCCCGTGTAGACGGTCTTTTGCAGTCATGCACAGTAAAGACTGCCTGAACGCACAGAATGCTGGCAAATGTACACGGGTTTTTACACTAGTAGGTTAATATTTAGGATCCCCATAAGTTAAACTGTAGAACTTTTTTACTTAGTCATGAAAAGACCAGCTACATGTATGTGTTTTGCATGCAGAACAGCTCCACACATCTCTGACCATCTGGCTGCAGGATTAAACTGGCTCCTTTCAGTAAAACTGGAACTGCTGGGAACCCAAGGTGAGGGCCCTGGTGAATGCCGGGTATGCTCATGCATTAAAATGCACCTGCTGTTTGCTGATGAAGAGCAGGTTCACACTGTTAGTCATTTACCTTCTTTTGGTACACACATTGCAAAGTGATTTCACACACACCTGCTCGGACCATATAAACAACCCTTTGCACCTGAGAAACCTCTGAGGAGGCTTCAGTCCATTTTTCATACTGAGTGACGTAGGATCGCTGAGTCATATTTCTGTGCCTAAGGCACCCTACAGTATGTTAGATTAGCCCTCTGGGCAATATGATCAAAGGGAAAGAGGAGCAATTATGGAGCAAACCAAATTTATCATAGGTGAAAAATACAAATTTGCTAACTTTCCATTGGCTGTAACCCCCTGAGGGGTGTGCAGCGCAATGTGTTGACACTCCAAGGGTTAAAGAAACATTAACACTGAAAAATGGACTAAGGTTAAATACTCTTAAATATCTGCTATTTCATGATAGCATCTGTAAACATTATTTGTTTTCTGAGGCCTAAATTCTAATCTTATATACTCTGAAGGAAGGGCCAGTTTGCCCATTAGGCAGAGAAGGCAAATGTCTAGAGCTCCAAATTTTCAGCTGTCCTGACCACACCCACATTTTGAATTGTGTGTGTGGCCAGAGCAATATCAATATCCCTGCAGCAGTTGTATACCCCTTTATAGGTTATACTTTAACTCTTTGAATGTTAGAGAGATCAATGCATTGCAAAGCAAGGGGCAATAAGCAACTCTCGATCTGTGATGAGCATATCTCATCATTACAATATGCACTAAGATTTAGGGATGCAAAGGGAGGGGGAGACTGTGCTCATTACCATATTATTCTGGTGTAAAGGTGCTGAAGCGTTAGGGAGGTAGGGGAGAGAGCAGAGAGAATGCAGAGAGAGAGATTCAGCACCAAGAACAGCAGCAGCCCTCACTCAACCCTTTGTGTGCCAATGGAGTAAGCAACACTTTGCAGACAAAGTCCTTGCTCACCCCTATTGCGCTCAAAGGGTTAATATTTGTGCAAGTGCATGAATATCCTATTAGAATACCAAACATAGTGTTGGTGTGCGTAGGTATGTTTGTGCTAGCTCTCCTATTCTGAAGAGTCACAAACACAGACATACTCAGTAAAACAGATTTATATTCACACATGACCAGGTAAATAGATTTAGAGAATTGTGCTGGTAGGATTATATTCAAATATGTTGGACTCTTCCACATACAAAGGTGGGAGAAGACTCTCTCCCTGTCCAGTTAACCCCTGACATTCCACATTTATTTTCATTTTGCAATTAATGCATCTTCCTCCCAGGCCCTGTAAGTAATCATCTTAGTAGATATCCCAGTACAGGAATAGGACTTTCAATCCCTATATAACCTTTTAATATATAGGAAATCATAATGGCTGATTCCACCTAGTATATTTAGGCAAGAGGCATTACACACACACATAAATACTTGCACGTATACACGCACACATATACACGCACACACACACATATACACACGCACACAAATACACAAGTACAAACACGCACGCACACAAATACAACAGTGCATTCATACAATCTCTCTCTCTCACACACACACACTCACACCCCTTGGATGCTAGAGAGGTCTCCAGTACATTGTAAAGCAACATGTTTGAGACCTCTCTAGCATATAAGGGGTTAAAAGCCCCATTTAAATTGATGAGAATTTTAATTTGTCTCCTATAGTGTTGTTGGTTTGCCCTAGCATTGCCCCAGTTTGTGCATATGGCCCTTGGTTCCTTCAGTGATCAGCACTCACAGGAAATAAGTGGTACATACAATGTAGACAGAAAAATCTTAATATGAATGTGAATTATGGTGCCATTGCAATAACAGATACTGTAACTTCAACTGACAAAGGAGTCTTCCACTAACACAACAGGCCCAGTTCTTCCAAGTCCCTTTGCACTCACCACGATCGCTTCCATGTGGTGCAAGATAGAATGAAATGGCTGATCTCAATTATCCAGTAAAATGGAAGGAATTGCAAAATATCAGACTGCCTCCATAATTAAATAAACACATTTCTTTATTGTTGCATTTAGAAAATGATCCAGGTAGACTTTCAATAGTAGGTCTTGCATATTTCACGTGGCTAACCATTCTTATAGATCAATATGTTACATATCAGTCTGTGATTTCGAGTTGTTTGTTATGTGAAATACATAAGACTTGGTCTTGCCAATCTACTTGAAGTGTTTTCCAAATGCAAAATTAAACAAAGTTTTTATTAGATAACTAGTTTCAAAGCCCGTGTACATGGGCCAACACTGGCGGCACTGCAGTCATGCACAGTACTAACTGCCCGAAAGTGCTGCGGCTGATACAGGGAGAGGTACTCCAAATTCAGACTGTAGTCCTCTCTGCACAGAGAGGACTGTCTTAATTCGGAGTGCACCGCTCTGTGTCAGCAACGGTGCGGGCAGTCTCTACTGTGCATGACTGCAGTGCACGCAGCCACCTCTACTGCACATAACTGCATTGTGACAAACTTTTTAGTGAATTATTATATAGGAAGGAGATGGTCTGCTGTTTTGAGTGTGATTATTTCAGTTCTCATGAGGTACTATTGTACAGTATATATTATTGAACAGACACTCATGAATGAGCAAGTACACCCTTCTGGTCCTTACAGGGTTAAACCAGTGGGGATGTCTGGCAGCCTGTAGAGTCTTTTTCAGCGCAGGAAAGTAGGAGATGTCAGCGGATGTCAGCAGTGATGTTTGTCGAAGTCATTGGCTCACATCACTAGAAACAGTGTGCAAGCTGGAGATGTCAGCGGATGCTGGCTTTGAGGAGTGTGTCTGGCAGTGTAAGTGGATGTGAATTCACCACAGAGCACTGCTGGCATCCTCTGATATTGCCAGCTTGCGCAGTGTTCTTGGCGATGTGAATGGATGACTTCACCAAACAGCACTGCTGACATCTCCTACTTTCCTGCACTGAGGAAGACACTACAGGCTGCCGGAGGCCCACACTGGTTTAACCCTTTAAGGACCATTCATGAGTGTTTGTTCAGTAATATATACTATAAATGAGTACCTGATAAGTACTAACATAATCACACTCAAACAGCAGACCATCTCCATCATCTAATAAAAACATTGTTTACTTTTGCATTTGGAAAACAGTTCAAGTAGATTGGCAAGACCAAGTGTTATGCATTGCACATGGTAAACAACTCTAAATCACAGACTGATATGTAACATATTGATCTATGAATAAGAGTGGTTAGCCACGTGAAACATGCAAGGCCTACTATTGCCAACCTACCTGGTTCATTTTCTAAGTGCAACAATAAAGAAATTAGGCAGTCTGATATATTGAGTCAGATTCCTTCCATTTTGTTTGATATATCATTCAATCTTACACCACGTGGTAGAGATCAGGGTCTGTTGTGTTAGTGGAAGACTCCTCTGTCAGTTGCAATTCCAGTATCTGTTATTGCGAGGGCACCATAATTCACATTCACAGTATGTCCCTTCTATCTACATTGTATGTACCACTTATGATCACTGCATGAGCTACAGGCTATATGCACAAAGTGGAGCACTGCTAGGGCAAACCATCCGTGCTCCAGGAGACAAATTAAAATTCTCATCAATTTAAATGAGGCTTTTAAACCCTTTTATGCTATAGAGGTCTCGAACATGTTGATTCACAATGCATTGGAGACCTATCTAGCCTTCAAGGGGTTAAAAGCCCCATTTTGTATCATTCAGTATATGGGAATTTTTCAAGGGAGATGTAGGGATTGAAGCCTTATTCCTATACCAGGCTATCTACTAAGGAGATTACTTACAGAGCCTAGAGGAAGATGAACTATGTGCAAAAAGCATATAAATGTGGAATGTCAGTCTGGGTCAGGGGTTAACTGGACAGTAAAATCAACAAATAATTATGTCTTCCTTCCCTTTGTATCATTAAAAGTGCAATATATTTGAATAAAATTCCACCTGTACAGTACTCTAAGGGCCATATGTTCAAAGAAGCAGCGAAATAGCTTTTGTTGTTTGCACCAACATTTCAAATTAGTGTCGTTGAGCTCATTAATATTTTCAGAGAGTGTTGGTTGTGATAGGAAATATGTTGTTTTGTCATTGAAGTACAATTCCTGACTGAAATTGTCATATGTAAGGTAAAAAAAAGTCTTAACTAAAGACAAAAATGTATTAACTAAAGACAGGGTTGTATATAGGTATGGTAATTGTGCTTGTGTTGTGTTTCTTTCAATTATTATAGTTTTCTCACATTCAGAACTTCACATTCCCTCCACTTTTTTCTTAACGTACACATTTTGTCTGTTGTAAGACATTTTGTTGTTGTTGTATACGACAAATTCTCTTTTCCTCTATACAACATTCAAGAATAGTTTAGCCACGCCCTTGCCCCTCCCCTTTACCCAGCAATTCTGGAGTTGTGTCGTACACAATGGACATTACTATTTTTTTGTTGTATACTCTATAGAAAATATGTCGTTCATGCATACAATTACTTATTTTTGTTGTTCATACATTTTTTTGTTGTTATCCCTTTGAATATATGGCACTTAATCTATATACCTGGTCATGTGTGTACTCTTTAGAGTGTCTGTTACTCTTTAGAATGATGTCTGTGACTCTTTAGAATGAAGAATCTAGCACAAAGATATCTAAGCACACCAAAATCCATACACTCTTACAAGTATTAAGGGGGTTGCGACCATGGCTGTAACTGCTTAGAAAGCTACAAGAAGATCCCGACATTGCCAACCTCAGGTAGGTATGTTTAGACTCCGGCAGCAAAAGCAGCTACTGGAGATTTGTGTATGTGGGGAACAGCATATTAACATATAAACACACCCACATGAATATGACAATGCTCATTCTACTGCATTTCCATAAGGAAGTGAGTCATTGTCTATGTGTTCAGTGCAAAATCATAAACTGTCAAAAGCTTGGCAGATTCATGAAGATGATGGCAGATTGGTTGCTGCCTGTCAGGGAAATAATGGTGAAGGCAAGTTAGTGTGTCCAGATAGCTTGCAGAGAGGGACAATCTTCAATTTCCACAAGGGAAAAACCTGAAAAACCTGGCAAGAGGGGCAGTGTTTTCCTTTTTTTCACAGTAAGAAGATTGTCCCTTGCTGTGAGCTGTCTAGTCTTAAGATCAGGTTCCACATCTGAGGGGAGGTGGCTTACACTAGGTAAAGGGGCGGGAGGGGGATACTTTATCATTCAATTACTCTTGAACTGCAACCCTGTCAGTATTGAAATTACACTCTCGATGGCCCAAATGCTATGAAGATTAATTGGAGATTCTTTTGTTTTGAAACATTACTATCCCTTTAAGCCCTTATCAACCTTTAGCACATCTTTGCCCTGGTAAACTGTAGTTGAAACAATTGGACACCACACTGCACTGTTCATGTAAATAAAAGCAACAGTTTAATCATTAATGTATTTAGAATTATGCATTCCATTGCAGAGGGAGTACCCTTGTTTTACTTAGCAGGAGAAGCCTTACAATGTCTGTTTTTTCTTTTATAAAATGCATCTGTTAGAGGATTAGGGTTACCCTGCTCAGTGATCAGAATTTTAGCTACCTGCAGTCCTGCTTGCAATTATCATGTCCGCCTCCAAGCACATGTTATTTACAATGGACTGAAGATGTTATCCCTTAAACTTTAGATCAGATCAATTTTTAGCATAAGGGAACAGAAGGGTTATACTGTGTATTGTTAAGCAAAACAGCATGTTCTGGTAAATGGGCTAACAATGATTTTAGACTTGTGAAGGATTATGTAACCTATTCTGGATTATACTGTGACAAAGGTTGAATTTAATGGAATTGTGTTATTTTTTTAACCTATTTACTTTGTAACTATCTAACTAAAGATCAAGGAAAAAATTCATATGGGCCATTAGAATATGCCTGCTATAATGAGTTATAATTAGGAGGTGTTAGTTTACATTTAATATCGGGGAGGACTGGCCTGGGGGGCAGGGGGGCAACTGCCCCCTGGGCTGGTCATATGTATGGGCTGGTAGGCCATTGCACTCACTAAATCTCCCGATTGCTACTTTAAATGTAGCTACACTAGTGATACCACAGAGCTTACAATTGAAATGGAGCTACATAAATGATACCACAAAGGTACAATCCAAATGGAGCTAAACTAGTAGCATAAAGCATTTCCCTTGTAAGCTCTATAGTATCACTAGGTAAGCTTTACTTCAATTGTAAGCTTTGTAGTAGCGCACAAATGTAGCCCCATTTCAATTGTAAGCTATGTGGTATCACTTGACTTAAGTCACAACATTAATTCCAATTTTAGCCCCTTAAGGACCAGCGGTCCCAGGGTGTGTGGTCCTTTAAGGACCAGATAGGAAAGTTTAACGTACCGTCCCATGTGACTGATCGCGTGTGCTGGAACGCTGAACAGGGGGCTGAAAGAGATCGCTCCAGTCTTAGAGCGATCAATTTCAGTCCCTGCTATTACCCACAGCGCTCCTGTGGTGACGTACCAGGACCGTCACTGGTCCTTATGTGCCGGACAGCCGTGACAGTCCTGGCACGTCACTGGATGCGAAGAGGTTAAAATTAATAAAAGGGGGCGGGCTGGAACAGTGGGCTCAAACGGTAATATATATGCCTACTGCTCCCCATATTCATATTTCCCCCTCCTTACTCTCATCAAATCCATTTTGCAACCACACCCTGTATATATTGCTCAGACCGACCCATCCTTCCACTCCAACCCACCGCAGTCACAAATCACATTCCCACCTACTGGCTGTATGTCTTATTCTCCTCCTTGTGGCTGGAGACATCTCCCCAGACCCAGGCCCCAGTCATATCCCCATATGCCACCGCCCACGCCCACTCTCCTCCCCATCCCACAGAGGCTCTAATTTTTCTAATCTCATTCCCATCCCAACCCTCCCACTTACTGCTCAGCCCTTCTCCTGTGGCCTTCTGAATGTCCGTTCTCTCTCTAACAAATCTATTCTCATACATGACCTTTTCTGCTCACAAGCACTCCAGCTTCTTGCTCTTACTGAGACCTGGCTCTCCCAACATGATTCAGCCATGGAGGCCTGTACTTCACACACACACCACGCACAGTGGGTAGAGGTGGTGGCACAGGTGTACTGCTTGCCTTCTTTTGTCGCTTTCAGCTGATACCTGTTCCCCCATCTTTTTCCACTAACTCCTTTTGAGGTACATGCTATCCAATTATTCCATCCTGTAGCAATGCGTGTTGCAGTAGTATACAGACCTCCCACAACCACACCCTCTGCCTTCCTTTCAGGCTTTGAGAGCTGGCTTGCATTCTTTCTTTCCTCTGATGCTCCTGCTCTTATACTTGGGGACTTCAACTATCACATTGACGATCCTTCCCTCTCTTGGGCCTCATGCCTCCTTCATCTAACCTCATCTTTCACTCTTCAACAATGGACTGACTCCAGCACACACAAAGACGGTCACACCCTCGACTTGGTTTTCTCAAAGAACTGCTCCTTACTAGATTTCTCCATATCTCCTTTCCCACTCTCCGACCACCATCTCATAACCTTCTCTACAACCCTTTCCCTCATCCCCCAACTAACTACGGCCCCGCATTACACCCGCAACCTTTGCTCACTAGACATTTCTGCCTTATCTTCTGCATTGCACTCAAACCTCTCCACCTTCAACACTCTTTCTGAATCGGACAGACTTGTAGAATACTACAACAACCTCCTCTCCTCATCACTTAATCTGTATGCCCCCGTCCAGGCCCGTAACAAACGCCCCTCAAACCCACGCCCCTGGCTCAACTCACAAACACGCTTCCTCCGCTCCTGTACCCGCACCTCTGAACACCTGTGGAGGAAGTCCCGCTCTCACGCAGACTTTATCCACTACAAATTCCTCCTGTCCTGCTTCAACACTGCTTTATCCTCTGCCAAACAACACTACTACTCCTCACTAATCAATACTCACAAATCGAACCCACGGCGCCTTTTCTGTATCTTCAATTCCCTCCTTCGCCCCTCTCCTCCATCATTCCCCCTCCCCTCCCTAACCCCACTAGCCTTTGCAGAATCTTTCACACAAAAGATTAACACAATACATCAAACAATCCCACCTTCCCAGCCTTCACAACTGTATTTTCCTGATCCTCCATCCTACTTATTTGATTCCTTTACTTCAGTCACAGAAGCAGAGGTCTCCCTCCTGCTGTCCACATCACCACTCACCACCTGCTCCCTTGATCCCATACCATTCCACCTCCTCATTCCTCTGCAACACACATTAGTACCCATGCTAACTCGGGTATTCAACTCCTCCCTATCCTCTGGCATCTTCCCCTCTGCATTCAAACATTCAATAGTATCTCCAATCCTCAAGAAAAGTTAATTAGACCCCACCTCCCCATCCAGCTACCGCCCCATATCCTTCTTGCCCTTTTCCTCTAAACTCATTGAGCGCCTAGCCTACTCTCGTCTACTTACCTTCCTCAACCCCCATAACACCCTGGACCCCCTGCAGTCTGGCTTTCAGACCACTTTCTCTACAGAAACTACCCTTCTCAACGTAACAAATGATCTCCACACTGCAAAAACCAAATGCCATTTCTCTCTTCTTATCCTCCTAGACCTTTCAGCAGCATTCAACACAGTCGACCATACCCTTCTATCCCAGATTCTCAAATCACTTGGTATCTGCGTCCTGGCACATTCCTGGCTTCTAGCCTATCTCTCTCAACGGTCTTTCTCTGTGACATACGCCAACACCTCCTCACCTCCGACCCCCCTCCCAGTAGGCGTACCCCAAGGCTCTGTTCTGGGACCTCTTCTCTTTTCTCTGTATACACTCTCCCTGGGGCAACTGATAAAATCCTTTGGCTTTAACTACCATCTCTATGCAGACGATACACAAATATATCTCTCAGCACCCTCAATATCACCAGAAATACAGCAGCGGGTCTCAGATTGCCTTAACGCTGTCTCTTCCTGGATGGCTCATCGTCTCTTAAAACTTAACTTATCCAAGACCGAGCTCCTTATCTTCCCTCCTAAATCCTGCACAACACCTCCATTCTCTATAACTGTCGAAGGCTCCACAATTTACCCTGTAGAGAAGGCCCACTTCCTCGGGGTAACTTTGGACTCTTCTCTTTCCTTCTCCACCCACATTAACAACGTTACCAAAACCTGTTGCTTCTTTCTTCGGAATATAGCAAAAATCCTCTCTCACTCTACAACAGAAACCCTCATGCATGCTCTTATCCTTTCTCACCTGGACTACTGCAACTCTTAACTTACTGGTCCTCCTACTAACCATATCGCTCCTCTTCAATCAGTTCTTAATTCAGCCACCAGAATACTCTTCCTCTCCTCCAGAACAGTACTCACACCACCACTCCTAAAATCACTGTCATGGCTTCCCATAAAGCAGCGTATCACATTAAAAATCCTCCTCATCACCTTCAAGGCTCTCCATCACTTGTCCCCGCCTTATATCTCATCTTTGATGTTCCACCATATTCCTGCACGTCCACTACGCAGCACACATGCTGGAAGACTCACTGCCCCTTTAACCACTATCGCTGTTTCACGATTGAAAGCTTTCGCACATGCTCCCCCCTACCTCTGGAACTCCCTACCACCCAGCATTCGCCAAGCCTCAACCCTCAACAATTTTAAATCTAAACTAAAAGATCACCTTTTATCTCTAGCAATAGCATAATATGGAAACATTATCATTATTCTCA
The DNA here is from genome assembly GCA_037306005.1 of Rhinophrynus dorsalis. NCBI lineage: Eukaryota > Metazoa > Chordata > Amphibia > Anura > Rhinophrynidae > Rhinophrynus > Rhinophrynus dorsalis. The sequence goes on from CM074724.1 coordinate 152,341,941, forward strand.
TAAGCCAAACACTGCACTTTCTCCTCTACCAGCTTGTATCTGTATGTCACCCATCCTATACTTAGATTGTAAGCTCTACGGGGCAGGGACCTCTTATCCTAATGTATACTCACCTGTCGTTCCCCTTATGACTGCCTACATAAGCACTTAATCACCGCACTTATTATACCCCTGCTGTATTAAATGTAATCTGTAAAGTGCCAAATACACCGGTTGGCGCTATATAAATAAAAATATACAATACAATAATAGAAATGGGTCACTTAAATGTATTTGCCCCTCTGGGCCACAAGTTGCCAGCCCTCCCCTGTTTAATATCAATGCAAAATCCAAAGATTTTGCATGTAAACATGGTTTTCATTTGGAGATCCAAACAATATTACTTGATTTTATCTATGACAGCTAAGACTGGCAGAGGTAGAGGTTATTATGTGTCACGTACAAAAAATGATGCAAATCCCTAAGTTAGCATCATTTACCATAATGTTGACGGCTGTAATCCCCAAAATACATGAGCACTTTAAAGATTATCTTATTTTAATGAAGTGATTGTCAACTTTTTACTTCAGCACAAGGTTTTATGCCTTGGAGTTTTTTTTTTCGTTAATGCGCGGATTTTAATGCCTAAGAGAGCTTTTATGTGTTATGCCTTGGAGAATTTTTACACTTGAGATTTTTAATGCCTTGAAATGCTTTTACGCTTAGTGTTTTATTCATACTCTGTATTTGGAGTTCCCCTTCTGGCGATATTGCCATAGTTACAACAACAAAAAACAATTACTGTGAAAAAACACTGGTTTTCATGCTTTTTGATATGCAAATTGATGTTTCATATGCTCAGTCCATGAATTTGCCTCAAAAACAAAAATTGCTGCAAAAATTATTTTTCAGGCCTAGCCAAGAGTACTTCATGTTCTACAGAAAACCTTGACATTCATAAATAATTTTAATTGAAGATTCAAAACCAGATTTCAACTAACATATCTCCTACAGCAGAATCTAGCCCATGGCGAGGACAAGGCAGTTCTTTCAACAGAGTTAAGTAGGTAGCTACTTAGGGCCAGTGTTTTTTTAAGGGATTATATAACCTAAAATAACTTTGGTGAGATTTTAAAATGATCTGTGTATTAAGAAAACTAGTTTGAGTTATTAAGATTTATAGATTATGTTAATTAAGGCATTCCATGCTGGTATTTCCCATGTTAGTCTTACATTATCCTCCCCCACTCAATGACACCTAACATTTTCTGTGCTATAGAAGTTGGGCAAAGCATTATTCCATAGGGGTGAGCCCTCAGCATGTTTGACAATATTTGTGTGCCCTCAGGATTACGTGAGTCATGGGAAAAGTGTTTGGTAAAATTATTTTCCTCATAGGGAAATAGGGATGAGTACTCAGCATTATGTTAAGCAGGATGTGAGCTCTTTACAGTCTGTGGATTAAGTAGTACACCTAGCTCAATATCACTTTCTCCCTTAGAATTGCATGGAGGTAATTGTGTAGATCCATCATTATGTAAACTAGATGTGAGTACTCAGCATTGTGCTAAACCTTCTGTTTGCACTCAGCATTAACTGTAGCTAGTTGAAATTAAGCACTATGTGAGGATAATTATTTACACTTATAACTGTAAAAAAAGTACCAATTCACAGCATGGTTTCTAAAATAGGCATGCCAACTCAACATTGTTTTGCTTTTGTGTGAAATGAAGTCTGAGCACTCAGCATCATGTGAACATGTATACATGCTTAACATTCATCACCATTCCAAGTCCTCATCTTAGTGGGAACACTTCTAAGATTATTCCTCTATGTTAATTTATTCCACTACTTTAGTGAAAGTTGGTAAGTACTGTTAGCCTTAGAAGGAGGAGGAAGGCAGTTGTAGGCCAGATGAGTAATTCATTATGCAGACTGACACAAGTCATAGAACTTAACTATCCACAAATCACTAAAACTGCTTTACTGAAGAAAAAAAAGGTGTTGGCACCCATCTAGTCCTTACAGGGTGTTTGTAATTAAAATTTTTTAGTATTTCAAAGGTTAAAATTTACCTCCCTAAACAGATATAGAGAACAAAAAATGGAAACTAAACAGCGCTCATTAGCTCAGATCTGAAATATATATATATATATATATATATATATATACACATATAAAAAGATCATATCTAAAAAGGCAGCCCCCAGAATAATGACTACAACCTGTAATAGGCTGCTACTATCCCAGGACTGTTGTGTAAATCCAAATACTAGTATAAAAAATGCAACAAAGGGAGAGCGCTAATTTAACATGAATAAAAGGCAAAGTCTAAATGTATAAACCCGATGAGTACTGAAGTAAACTGTAGCGAGCATTCATCAATCAGAAACATAAAATACGTTTAATGAAACACATAAAGATAGTAACAACTATCCTACTAATATACATATCATAATATAAAAAAATATAAAAGCTGTATATTAAACTAGTGGTACCAGAGTATAAAGTTTATCTGCGGCTGTGTAATAAAATTAATGGAAAGTTTACTCTGTTACCTCTCCCGTCCGTAGATGTGGGGGATTTGATCTCACACTCCTTTCTCTCCCGTCCTATTGCGGAAACAGATGTATATCTAATATAGTGCGTTATGGGGAGTCTCCTCTCCGTTAGTCCGGTTAATCAGGGGTGTCCCTGCCGGCAGCTACCGCCACTCATGTTCTTATCCAGCAGTGCTCTCCGGGTACATTCTATGGGCTCTCCCTCGATGTTCCTCCGGACAATGGAAGCGGGCAGAGCGTAAATGCGCCTCCCTCCAAAGAGTTCAGCTGTTCACAATAATTATCTTATAGCGGGCAGAGGTATAAAATGATGTTAGCACTTCTCCAAACACTCACAGCAGGGACACCCCTGATTAACTGGACTAACAGAGAGGAGACTCCCCATAACGCTCTATACGGGAGATACATCTGTTTCCTCAATAGGATGGGAGAGCAAGGAGTGTGAGATCAAATCCCCCACATTTACGAACGGGAGAGGTAACAGAGGACACTTTCCATACATTTTATTACACAGCCGCGGATGAACTTTATAGTCTAGTGGTACCACTAATTTAATATATAGTTTTTATATTCTTTTATATTATGATATGTATATTAGTGGGATAGTTGTTACTATCTTTGTGTTTCATTAAACGTATTTTATGTTTCTGATTGATGAATGCTCGCTACAATTTCCTTCAGTACTCGTAGGGTTTATACATTTAGACTTTGACTTTTATTATACATGATGTATCACTCCTCTACCATTCACTGATCAAAGAACCTGGGTCTGGACTGATCTTTCATATCTGATTTCCATTCTAAACAATGCAATGTGTACTTGTATATAAGAGAGATGTTTTCATATTTATCTGTATAACATGCCTGAGGAAAAGCCCTATGAGGTCTTGAAAGTTTGCATCTTAAATCTGCTTAGTTAGCCAATAAAGGCATCAACTTCATTATATTTGCCTCCTGTATTTCTACGGCTAACACGGTACCAACTCTCATCTGTTAAACATCACAAAAATAAATAGGTTGATATACCTGTAAATATCACATACTTACAGCTAGCATATGCAAAAATAAATATTAATATGTTATATCTATAAAATATAATCCTATAATTGTGTTTTTACACATGTGCAAATTGTTCTTTTCAGGGAGCATTTGTTTAATGTTGTTTGTGCTGTTTGTATTGAGATAAGAAGTAATGTCAGTTAATTTATTGTGAATTGCTTCTACTACTCTTGTATCCAAAAAAAGATTGTTGTCTTATCTTAGCCCATTAACATCCTGGTCAATCAATGAGAGTCGCAGATGATTTTAGACCTCAGAAAACAAATAGAAAAATTTTACAGCTACTAGCATGAAGTACCGGGTATTTAATTGTATATATATAACCTCAGTTCAATATTAGTGGTCAGTATTCCTTTAAATTGGAAATTTTATCTCTCCTCTCGATAGTTGGTTTGATCGAGAATCACTTTTTTTTGCTTTTTGCACAAGGCTAATAGCATGTTATTATCTGAGCTAATTTTTAGTTTTGTGCATTAAAATAAATTGTGTTAGAGAAAATTCTGGGGTTTGCATATGAATGCTTGTTATTACAATTATTGCAGTGCTGATGGTTACCTAGTGCCTTTGTGGTAATGCAGGGTTTGTTCTACTGTAGCTTTGTATTGCATAATACTATGTTTGCCACCCTTCATCAGTGTGTTCTGAGTTGATGTGGGAATTGTAAAATTGTATCATATGCACTATTTCTTTGTGTTTGTGCTCGCAATGCTGTAGCTATGGAATATACTCACTGAGGCTGATGTTCGAAGAGTTGCAATGGGGAAATAAAGCAAAAATAAAATCATCCATTCATATAAATGTTTCTTTAAAGGGATAGTAATACCTGGAAACAAATGCAGCTCTGATTGATCCTGCTATAAAGGTGATAATGTAACGCTTTATTTCAGTACTAGTTGAAGAGCCTGTTACACGGGCCACAGTGCCACTGCCAGCCGGTCGCGGGGCAGTCATGCACAGTAGACTGCCCACGCCGCGGCTGATACAGTTCCAGCCAGTCACGGTGCAGTCATGCTTAGTAGACTGCCCGCGCCGCAGCTGATACACAGCTGGATGCTCCTTTGGAGCGCCCCACTCTGTATCAGCCTCGTCACGGGCAGTCTTTACTGTGCATGACTGCAGCACGAGCAGCAGTCTCTACTGTGCATGACTGCGTTGTTACAAATTTTCTAGCAAATTATTATATCAGATGTTCTGTGTTGTAGTTCAAAAGGAAATCAATGCTAAAGGGGCCCCTCCCTCCCCTTTTATATCCTGTAAGCCGCCTCCCCTTAGAGGTGTAATCCAGTCATGGGACCAAACAGTGTGCAGCGAGGGATAATATTCATACGCTTGAAGGAGGGCAGGATTTTCCTTATGATCAATTAAGATTGTCCCTTGCTGCACTCCATCTGGCCGGCTGAAAGAGGCAGTATGACATGGGTAAGAGGGGAGGGAGGGGAAATCCTTTAGCATTTAATTACTTTTGAACATGGAACATATTGAAATAAAGCGTTACATGATCCTCTTTATAGGAGAATCAATTGGAGCTGCATTTATTTCCAGGTATTACTATCCCTTTAATCCCTTGAATGCTAGTAAGGTCTCCAATGCCCACTAGCATTCAAGAGGTTAAAAACCTAATGAAGGTTGCTCTCAGTACATCCACCACACATGCATTAAGGAAACATTTTTAATATAATACTAACTCTTTAAAAGTACAGAGTTAGGATGCACTTACTGTAGCTGTTCAAATCACTATATGTATTGTAGCAAACCTAGCAGTATGTCAAAAAGTACTCATTGGGCCTTATGCAGAATGAAAAAGTGGTGCGACTCTGAGGCACACCAAATGTGCCTCACCCAATGATTTAAATTGGAGTTGTAACCCCTTGAATTCTAGATATGTCTCCAACTATTTGTGAATTTAACTTTTTTTTTGCCTACTATAGTGCAGTTGATTGCCCCATAATTGCTTCTCCTTTCTTTGTGTCCACTGAGTACTTTTTGACATTATCTTGGGTTTACCACAATATATATTGTGCTTTGAACAGCTATTGTAAGTGTATTCTAACACTGTTCTTTATTGAATAGATAGTGTTATATTGAAAAATGTTTAATTAATGCATTGTTCAGTGTTTGACTGGCATCAGTCTAGTTATGTAGTGCTCATCATGTTTCCATAGCAACTGAGTCCTTGCCAATTGGTCTACTGGGTCAACCCCTTCACTGCTGAATGAGTTGATATCGGTAAACTAAATGGCAGGGAGGGTTAAAAGATATAATAATTTAAACTACACACTATTAAAGTTTGTGACTGACACAGTCATATAACTCTTTAATAGTGTAGGATAGAACACAGATTCCTATTGACACTATTGGGAAATTTGTAGGTAAAATGAGAGATAATAGATGGATGCATAGATAGAGGCTGATGTAATTAGACGACTTGGATTACTTATGTGGCAAACCAACTGCACCATAGGGGCATTTAAACTTTCCATTGATTAAACTTGTGCTTTTAAACCCTTGAATGCTAGAGAAGTATCAGATTCATAACTCTGGAGTCTTTGCTTTATCTCTTCTTTACACATACAAAAATGCTCTCAGTGTCTAGGGAAACCAGTTGTACCTCACTGACGAGGCCCAACATGGCCAAAATGTACATCTGGGGTTATTTGGTGTTCCCATTCAGAGGGGACTTATCTGTCATTTTTGGAACTGGTCTGCTCTTTATATATGTGGAAATTTCTCCTCTGTAATGGTACTAGAGAGCTAAAACATGATGATCCTGAGTGAAGACTAGCCGTTGATCAATCAGTTGTGCCTTTTGTTCGTATTCATGGTTTGAATATTCTTAGTTGGTCTCCCTAACTCTACTGCCTTACACAGAGAGGAAATACTGATCCTGCCAAAATGGCAGTTCCAGACAATTCCTCTCTGAGCAAGAGAAGCAGCCAACCACTGACCCTCTGATCCCACAATGAGACTGAAGCAGAGCCAAATCAGTGACCCGGTACCTTTTGTATATGACTCGGTACCTTTTGTCACTGGCCCTGTACCTTTTATTTTTTATTTTTATTAATGACATTTTTTAGCAGTCTGTCCACAAAATATAAGGTGACATGGTACCTTTCTTTTTAGTAGCAGTTCAGTCTACAGGGCCTGTGTGAGCAGCTCTCTTAAACTCCAAGGGGTTTATGAATGAAAGAATGCTTCATTGAAGCTCAATTACTGCTCTTACACTTTAGCTTACAAGTCATGCAGGAGAACCTGTGCTTAAGCCTACCCCATTTAGAGTGTATCGGCACACACAATGTCCTTAATTAACCCTTTGGGTTACATTGCAATGGTTTGCAGCGCATTAGATACCTCTCAATCACTGAAAGGGATAAACGGTTAATCCCTTTAGTGTGATGCTGGGGTGGGAGGCCCTAGAAGACCACAGCACTTTTTTAGACAACTGTATTCTGGGACTGCAGTGCAGCATGCAGCTGTGTTGGGATCCCAGAATTCCATGATTTGCCATGGCAGGTCATATGTTGTTAAGGTAGTAACAGGCTATGTATACTTTTACTATAATTAATGGGATGTACAAAGGCCTCCACCGCTTTGCAAAGCAATGTACTTTTTGTGTTTATTTGCTTTAGGCTATTCTGTGTCAGATAACAGAGAATGGAGCTGGGGGTGGATCAGGTAAAGAGCAGGGTTTTGGCAATGGGATGAGTTGGAGGCTCCCGGGGTGCCTTTCCTACTGCATTTGTATTACCTTTCCGTACAGTGACGTTTGTGTCCTAACTAGATGTAATCTGTATCTTTAGAGATCAGCATTTGTCTATTTGTTTATATTTAACCTGATGGATAAAGCAGCGAGACTCACATTATAGTAAGTACAGAGACTGTTTAAAAGCTCCATAGGGCCCTAGGCAACGTACAAGTTTTGGGCCCCACATCTCTTGATCCGGTGCTTCTGACACAGAGTGCTGCTAGCAGGTACTGGTGTTGTGGTTTTAATGTAAGTGGGAACAACTGGATGATGCTGGTCATCTGACACATGATAATAGTAGCAGCAACATCAGGGCCTCTGTCTGTGACCCATCACTTGCAGCCAAGGCTTCTCATATTGCCATTGGCCCTAGGCAGTAGCCTAGGTTGCTATAATGAATGATCTGTCTCTGAGCAAGTAGAAACAATGTGCATGAGACCTACTCTAATTTCTTTTCATTTGTAAATCTGCATATAATGGACAATATCTCTTGGTGGTGATTGAGAATGAAAAAAGCTGGGTCAGCTGGATGATGAAATAATAATCTGCTTTAAAAAACTGACAGCAAGCTTTTTAGTTTTCCTTTACAGCTACACTATAAGTCATATTCACTGTATCCCTAATTAAGGATTAAAATGCCAAATAAATGATTTATTCCCTGAATGACACATAAAATCACTCAGCCCTACTTTTTATAACTTAGACAAGCCTTACCATTGCTTAGTATACACATTTATTTTTCCTTATTATAAACAGTATTTCCGCAGTACACAGAATATTGCATTTTGATAGTTTACCATTAAATTTAGTCAAGGAGGGCTGGAGAAGATTTCCCATTTTGCAAAGTAGGCAACTTCCTAGAGTGTCAAGATTTGAATGGTGCTTCAGATGTGCTGACCACACCCATGTTCTTAGTTGTGGGTGTAGACAGAGAACCAGACACCTGCACTTGGCATATGGTAGCTGCTTTATTTGCCAGTTACATATCCCCTTTACTGGTCATTATATAATTTATTTTATCCTAGAGAGGTAAAAGCAATACATTGTAGACTTCTCTAGCATTAAAAGGCATAAGTCATATTTAAATCAATGGGAATTCGAATTTGTTCCCTATGGTGCTGTTGGTTTGCTCCAGAATTTCTCCAGTTCTTCAGGGTATATCAGCTTAATTGTGGACCCAGGTTCTGAGATTTCAGTGCCATGTTTCTTATATTATCACTTTGACATCACAAAACAGGCACACTCATAAGGCTCAAATCACGGATGTCCATCTGATCATGCAGTCATGGATGCTATCACTCTGGCTTCTTTCCGACATGCAGAAGAGGCCTGATTCGGGCTAAACTATCATTGGTGCTGTAGGTAGAAAGCACCAGGGTCCTGACCTTTAATACTGAAAATAGAAAATGTTTAGGGTTTTTCAATGGTTTGAATTAAGTTGGAAGCCCCAAAACGACTTTATACTTAAAGAGACAGTAATGTCCCAGAAAAAATCGTTATCGTTTGGTAGTGCTTAAAAAGTTCAACTGTGTGCAAAAAATCCTATCTCTCAAACTGCTATGGTTTGAAAGATATTCACTGTCACAGTTCCCCCCTACCTCCCCTTTCCCTGACGTCAGCGCCGTGCTGACTGCAGGGGAATCCTGTCCGGGGACCAACTGGCGGCTCTGCAGCAGAGCCGCAATCGCGTTATTTAAAAGGTTTGCAAGCACGCTTTGTAGACCATTCCAAGGAAGTAATTTGTTGTAAATAACTCGATTGCGGCTCTGCTGAAGAGCCTCCTTGTGTCGGCCGACACGGATCTCCTGCTGTCAGCTTTACAGCTGATATCAGGAAACAGCAAACTTTCAATGCGAATATCTCTCAAACCATAGCGGTTTGAGAGACAGGATTTGTTGCATATAGTTGAACTTTTTAAGCACTACAAAATTATAAATATTTTTTTCTGGGACATTACTAACACTTTAAGCTCTCCATCACTACGTCCACCACTGGCCTGTTGAATTTCTTCTTTACACTACTAATAGATAGATAGATAGATGGTTTATATCACATTAGCACTCCTGTTTTAATGAGGGCTGCTAAATCAGTATATCACAAACAGAAAATGAATTAAACCTCATAGCGGTAAAGCCTATATATTGTAAGTGCTACTGCACTATAAAATAATTGATTATGCTGGAAGACAAGCTACTGCAGCTTTCATTCAAGGCAGTGATATTTACTTTCTTGTGGCATTGAAAAGATAAATACCATCTTATTCAGATTTGTTCTAAAAAAACAGATAAGCTCTGAATGAACAGTGAGAAAAAAACAGTTTGTTTATTCACAAACACAGCCAGGCTGATGTGTTAAATAGAATGGGAACAATTCTGGAGCGAATCAACTATAAACCATACAATAAATCAATTGCACCACTGGGTACATTATACACATTCCTGCAATCGCTCATTTAACTGGGTGCCAGAAAGGTATCCAATGCATTTACCTTTCTGATGCACAAAGGGTTAAGTCCATAAATATGTGAGAGGGAGAGAAAGAGAGAGTCAGAGGCTTGGCTAGGAAGAGTTAACCCTTTGAGTGCCAGAGGGGTACCCTTTGCAATGCGTTGCATACCCCTCTGGCACTTGAAGGGTTAAAAGCCCAATTTAAATCAGAAGGACTGTTTATCTATGTGGTGCAGTTCGTTTTTTTCCAGAATTGCTTCACTTTGCTTTTAGCCTAAAGGGATAGTAATGTTTCAAAATAAAAGCAGCTCCAATTAATCTTCATAGTATTTGGGTCATGGGGAGTGTTATTTCAATACTGTTGTAGTTGTAGTTCAAGAGTCATAGCATTATAAAGTACCCCACCACCCCTTTAACTGATGTAAAACTGCTCACCTCAGAACAGAAAGGTGGTGTCCAGATGTGTTGCAGAGAGGGGCAATCTTCAGTGAGCATAAGGGAAAAACCTGTCAAAGGGTGCAGGGTTTTCCTTATGTTCATAGTAAGAAGACTGACCCTTGCTGTGAGCTGTCTGGTCTTAAGACCAGATTCCACATCTGAGGTGAGGCGGCTTACACTAGGTAAAAGGGGTGGGAGGGGGAAACTTTATCATTCAATTACTCTTGAACTACAACTCTGACAGTATTGAAATAACACTCTCCATGGCCCAAATACTATGAAGATTAATTGGAGATGCTTTTATTTTGAAACTTTACTATCACTTTAAACTGTGTGTTACAGTCATCTGTGTGAACTTCCAATTATGTGGACCTTCCTCTACTGTCTAAGAAGAGGCAGCTGCAAAAATGCGGTATAGTTGTGCAGGTTCAGACATGTATCAATGAAGTAAATCTCCAACATAACTACTGATAACTAGGTTCTTCCAACAGGAAATATGGTAAGACCTCCTTACTGAGCAGCCATGGCATACTTTGATAAGTTTTGTTTGGGATGTAGGAAGGGATTATAGTTTAATTTTATGTTTTATCAGGGCTGTCTAAATCCAGTTACGGTTGGTAACTGACAGGACAAATTTTGTGGCAGTGTCTCCTTTTCTTATAACTACTTATTCCTGCAAAGTTAAATATATGTTAATTGAAGATATGCTTTAAATCCCTCAGGATTATATTTAAAACCATTCCTGATATAAATAAGAGTGTCTCAATCTGTGGTATAACTTTAACCAATTATGCATAAACTACAGTAAAAGATACTCTGAATATTTCAGATCGTTATTTGTCAAGCTGTACCCTTCATTTGTTTAATATCAACTAATGACTATGTACATACTTCAGAAATAAATAATGTGGATGTGCAAATGGCTGACACATGGTACATCTAAGATTTATCTATAACTCTCTAAGCTGGTTAAGTGCAGCTTATGACATCAAACTTGATTTATGCTTGTTGCAGCTCAAGCTTATTAAGGCTACCTGTCAATAATCTATATTTACTCCAAGATCAGAATTTAAGCAGTTCATCATTTTATGAATGTACGCCATCACTTGCTATCTTAGAGGGGAACTTTAAGCTAGGAATACGTGTTTCGTTATTTGATTGTTAGAAGTGCCTTCCTAGGTAGGTGTCCTTCAAACAGCAGCCAGTTATTTCTATTTACAGTTTTTATTTGAATTTGATCTGTGTTTTAGTCTTCTGCAAAAGCCTCTTTTACACTGGTGGCAGAAATGTTGTATTCCACTGTAACAGTTCTGTCTCCCATGTAACTTCATACACCTCTCTCCTGTGTTCTACTGATGGCCAGCCCATGTGAGCATTAAAGTGGAACTTTCAAATAATAGCTAGTCGCTATGCATGGCGACTAGCTTGAAAATAGATGTCTTACTGTAAAAAATAGATGTGTCTAAAGGAATCCGTCCCGTTTCGGGACTGATGGGCAGGTTAGTGAGGTCTGTGCACCTGCACCGTCAGTCCCTTCCGTTGACCATATGGTTCAAAGCAGTCTACTCTATGGAGACCGGGACTGACGGCGCATGCGCACAGACAAGATGTCTGCTCTCTAGCTTCAGTTCCGGTCTCCAAACGGGATTGATTCCTTTAGACACACGTATTTTATTATGGTAAGACATCTATTTTCAAGCTAGTCGCCATGCATTTAATGATTGCATGGTGACTTGCTATTATGTGAAAGTTCCACTTTAACCAGTATTATGTTGGTTGGCCATTCAGTGGAGGTTGTAATGAGCTTCCAACACCACTGGGGTGAAAGGTTTGCAGGTAGACACATGGACTGCCGTACCGACTATCCTTACTGTAACTCAACTTTGTTCCTGAAGGAACTTATTAAAGTTGCATTACAACTAGTGTAACCAGTGTGAAAGGGGCCTAACTGTTTCACTTTCAAGTTGAACAACTCGTGGCTTTTATGAGTCATCCAGGTCTATTAAGTTTGTTGTAAGGAGGCATGACCTAGATGTAGACTTCAAAAGAGATCTCTAGATATGGGGAACTACAAAAATTATGCAACAAATAAATCAATTAATTTATTAAGTACATTAATAGTAAACTTCTCCCGAAACTAGTAGAAAATTTCATCTCAAATCTTAAAGAAGAAACAAATAATCAGTGTAACTCACAGTTAGGAAGCCTTTTCCTTTCCAGCAGCTCCCATCATCCCCAACTATCCAAAGCCTGCACAGACTAATCAGTGAAATTACCTATATAAAGTCTTTCCTATATAGTAGACAGAGCAAAGATCCTAAACTCCAGTTTTCAAGGATCATCTATGGGGCAGGTTTTCTGGATATCCTCTCATATTATTAAAAAGGATGAATGCCAGTGGCAGTGATGGATCAATCAGAAGGTTTCATCCACAGATTGAGCAACCTTAAAATCTGCTCTATTGAGGTTGGAAAGACTTCTGTATACAAGAGTCTTCCATCATCAGAACTTCATCACTTTAAAAGGATAGTAATGTTTAAATTTAACTTTATTTAGTATTGTAGACATTAAAAAAATAAGTACAACGATGTAAGTCTTATCTTTGAAACCTTTATGGTTTGAGAGATGTAACTTGCTAAAGTTCCCCTCTTCATGCTGTTTCATACATTTCAGCACTCTATGGGACAGCAGCAGATTCTGCTCATTTGACCAGACGGCGGTTCTTCAGCATAGCCGAAATCGCGCTTTTTAGAAATAAATACTTCACTGGAATGGTTTTCAAAGGGTGCCTGGTTTCCAAGCACACTTTGTAGACCCTTCTAGTTAAGTATTTATTTCTAAATAGCGTAATTTCGGCTCTGCTGAAGAGGCACCGGCTGGTCCCGGGACCAGAATCTCCTGCTGTCAGCTAGTTGGCAGACTTGTCTGAAACAGCCTGGAGGGGGGAACTTTAGCAAGTTATATCTCTCAAAGCATAAAGGTTTGAGAGATAAGACTTATATCATTGTACTCATTTTTTTAATGCCTACAATATTTAAAAAACTTACATTTAGAAATTACTATCCCTTTAAGGACCAGAAGGATGTTCAATGCATTGGTCTTCAAAGGGTAAAAAGAAGAACTAGGAAAATAAATACTTTTTATATAAAATATATAATTCTGCTGCGCTTCACTCCAAAGGGTAACAATTATGGAAAAATAAAAGTATATTGCACCACCTCCGTGGTCGAGAATGGGCCCACTAAATCGAAGCAGTAAAGTAATCACACAAACAGGACCACCGCACTACCTTAACAGCAGGGTACCCCAAAATCCACCACAGAGGAAGAAGAAAAAAAAAAAAAACAACTTTTATCAATATACACAAACCAAATTTAAAAATACAAACAATAAATAGACATAATATTAATCAAATCGTCCACAAATGAGAAATCCTTGCAGCTCGCTCCAAATGGGTAGGGCTCCCACCACGTAGAAAACTGGAAAACACAAAAACAAACGGAGCAGAAGATAATCTCTAAGTGTAGTACTGAAAATGTTCAGTCCATTAGAAACATCACTCAAACTTTTGGAAATGTACTCACATTCTTCTGAGGCTCCAACTAGCCTCCAGGATAAATCACTTGCACTGGCTCACACCCCAGTCTGGTGTCTTACGTCACAGCTCCAATTTCTCTTGATACTCAATCAATGTGGAAAAAAATAATTCTGTAAATCTGTTTTTTCATCCAAAAGAGGCTTTTTTTACTAGACTCAAAACATGTCTTCCAAACTAGCTGTTTTGATTCTATATCTCATTAAAAAAACCATACACACATACTAAGAAAAACCCTTACCTTTAGACATTGTTTATAGAATGTTCCTATCCAGGGCAGTAATCTAAGCAAGGTAGGGAAATGCTTTCCCCACCCACTTTCTCCTGTCCAATTAGCAGAGTCTCCTTTATCTCTTCAGGCCTGTTCCACTTCTCCCTCCTTGGCTCACTCTCCTTTTTTTTTTGTGTTTCACTGTGTCTGTATAAGGAAATCCCTGCCCCCCTTTATGAAGGGGAACAGGGTTTTCCTTCCGCTGACACAATAATGTCCCTCGTTGCGATCTGTCCAGACCGGCTTTCTCATCTGAATGAAGAATAGTGACGTCGGGAAAAGGGGCGAGAGGGGAAGCTTTAAAGTATAATTACAAAAAAGCTATACAAATATAAATGTTGCCAGTGGTACAGAGCATTATGAAAAAGTTTAAGGAATAATCTGATCTTCATTTATAGCTTGACATTACTAACCCTTTAATAGGTAAGACACAATGTTCTGGTAAATAGACTAATGCCCATTTTGGAGTTGGGATGATTTATCTAATTTTCTGACTTATACTGTGGCAAGGGTTGAACTTGATATACTTGTGTCTTTTTTAAACCTAATTTACTATGTTACTATGTAGCTATCAAGTCAAACAACACCTGCTAAACAACGTTCAGGATTTATTATGTATGGCTATTCATAATCCTTGTGCAGCAGAATGAAAGCAGTGTACAAATGCATCCAGATGTATTATACTAATTTCTAAATTATCTTAAGCTGCTAAACAACATATAATTATTCTTATTTTTAATCATAATTATTTGTTTTTTGTTTCGTTTTGTTTTCCAGGGAGCTTTATTAAGAATAAACGTTTCAATTTGTTACACGTTAGCTAATAATACATAAGAAATATCATGCCTGCGTTCAGAAACAGTCTGCGAGTTTAATGAAGCTCCAATTTTAACCCCTTCGCGACACAGGACGTACATGTACGTCCTGTGTGGCTGTCACTTAGTGACAGAGGACGTACATGTACGTCCCGGAAATCCGGCTCCCCGCGCGGCTGCACGCCGTTCGGGGACTCCGGATTCTTTTAGCAAAAAAAAAAAAAATGTTAGACGGGCGTTAAGTGACGGCCGCGTCTGCACGCGGCCGTCACTAAGGGGTTAAAAGCTCTTGTTTAACAGTCCAAACAGTATTTGAGAACTTCAGTAAATGTACAGTGGTATGTTAAAAGGGGAATGAAAAGGAGCGCGTGAGAAAGAGTCCAGCTTGGGATAAATACATTTTTTAAAGGGATAGTAATACTTTGTTTTATCTTTATTTTATTTTGTAGGCATTAAAAAAACATGAAGAATGATATGTCTTATCTTTCAAACCTTTATGGTTTAAGAGATATTCACAAGCAAAGTTTCCCCCTCCCGCCCCTTTTACCTACTGTAAGCCATCTCTTCTCAGATGTGGAATGCAGTCCATAGACCAGACAGATAACAGCAGGGGACAATATTCTTACAGTGAGAACAATGAAAGCCCTGCTCCCCTTGACAAGTTTTTCAGGTTTTTTCCTTATCTTAACTGAAGATTGTCCCTCTCTGCAATCTACCTGGGCACCTCCCTCCTGCCCTTTTTACCTAGTGTAAGCCATCTCTTCTCAGATGTGGAATCTGGTTGTAAGACCAGACAGATAACAGAAGGGGACAGTCTTTTTCCTATGAGAACAATGAAGGCCCTGTCCCCCTTGACAAGTGTTTCAGGTTTTTCCCTTATCTTAATTGAATCTTGTCCCTCTCTGCAGTCTACCTGGGCGCCTCCTTTCTGCTCTGGCTGAGCAGTGTTACATCAGTAAAAGGGGCGGGAGGGGGATACTTTGTCATTGAATTACTTTTTAACTACAACTCTGACAGAATTGAAATAACACTCTCCAAAGTCCAAATACTATGATTATTAATTAGAACTTCTTTTATTATGAAACATTACTATCCTTTTAAAGTAGGATTCTCTTCAACTGAATGTTAGAAAAAGTTTCTTATAAAGTATCTGTTTCTATTGTATACATCCTATAGATAATGAGTGGAATTCCTCCTATTTAACGCTGTGAATTTGCTTTTCTTTACTAAAAATAGTTGAAACACCAATTAGCCAATCCAACAAAGTGGAGGGAAGGTTTGCTTCCATTCTACCCGGATAAACACTTTAGCTTCATTGATTAAATATTGGAATAGTCTTTTCTTAGTAGAGTCTCTGTTTAAACAGGGGATGGTGCTTTCAGTAAAACATATATGTGTATATATATATATATATATATATATATATAATCTTTTTAGAATTTTACAATTTTTTTTCCAAAGCAAGTAGGTTTCTAGAGCTAAACGTTGTATTAATCATAATTTATTTTCGATCATCAACTGGCAAAGACTCACACATCGAGTCTGATCAGATAGCGCACATGTTAATATATTGTAAAAATATTTTTTACTTTTTTTTGTGTGTGGTCATACATACATACATGCTTCTTATATAGGTGTTAAAGAGTAACATAGCTCCTTCTTATTGTCATGAGCTGAGATATAATGCCTATAGTGCATGTAGCTATTTGTGGGGATATGTAACACATCTTGCATGTTTTGGAATGCAGCAACCTTCTCATCTTTGATTAATCAGTAACATAGTAACACAGTAAATTAGGTTGAAAAAAGACACAAGTCCATCAAGTTCAACCTTCGCCTCATACCTCAGTAACTGAGAATTTTATAGCTTTCCTGCTACCAATTAAATTAGTCTTTATCAGACTTTCCTGATCAGCCTACTGACAAACAGTATAACTCTGTATGTTCCCTTTTGAAAGAAATTTATCTAATCTTCTTTTAAATGTATCCATTGTATCTGCCATAACTACCTCCCTGGGCAATGAATTCCACAATTTGACAGACCTTACTGTAAAAAAACCCTTCCTCTGCTGAAGTTTAAACCTCCTTTCCTCTAATCTCAAGGGGTGTCCCCTAGTCACCTGATCAGGCCTTGGAATAAATAGCTCACCGCAGAGATCCTTGTATTGACCTCTCATATACTTGTACAATGTGATAAGTTCTCCTCTTAGTCGTCTTTTCTCTAGAGTAAATAAACCAAGTTTGTTTAGTCGTTCCTCATATGTCAAGTCCTCCATTCCCTTAATTAATTTTGTTGCTCTCCGCTGTACCCTCTCTAGTATATCCTTTTTCAGAACCGGAGCATATCCTTTTTCAGAACCGATACATTGGAACTATAGAGCCGACAGTCCTTGGGGTATAGTCTATGTTTTTGTGGCATCAGATAAATTGTGAAAGGGGAAAGTGAGAGGAGGGGTCTAGATGTATGTCATGAGTTTTTTGTGAATAGGCCCCAAACCGTTGATATATCATCTGTCATCTTGTAACCAGTGTTTAGTAGTGCTGTGTTAGCATGCACCCAGGAGATGTGTTTTTTTATTAAAGCTGTGGTTCTTAATCTCATTTCATTCAAGGCACCCCTAACATACAGTCTGGAATTTTCACACAGCCACTTACATTTTATAGGTAATTTCTCAAGGGCTTAATGAAGGGAACAGTACATAAATGTATAGTCATTCTTAGGTCTTACTGTCAGAATGGTAACCATAATCATAATTTGTATCCTAATTTCCATAAAAATACATCAGAACCTCCACTTTAAAGGGGAACTTTCACTCCAATTAACCTTAATTTATGTGGAATCCTCAGGTGTCGTGTGCCAAAACCCTGTATATATGTATTTTTTTTTTATCAGACGCTATCTAAAGAAATCACTGTTTTTACTGTTAGCCAAACCTTGCTCAGTTCAGTACAAGCGGTACAAGCTGCACTGTGCGGATTCTTAGTTCCAAAAAGGAGGCAGTATTTTTGTAATGGAAGCAAGAAGGGATAGCTTCACCGTCCGCTGTCGTTCACGGGTCTCTCCCTCTTGACGCAGGACTGGCACCATTGGATGCACCGGTCAAAAGGATGGACGGACTGGTTGTTGACTCACAGAGGCTTCGAACCCCGATATAGTCGACTCCGGGTTGAAGGATGTGAGTCGAAGCGAGGTCGACAAGGCTCCGGAGCAGTCGAAGAGTCACAGGCTGGAACTCCGGGCAGTAGAGAGTGAGGCCTCTACTCCCGGTCGATCAGATAACAGGAAAAGTGTCGCAGGAACCAACGGAAGGTCAAAAATGGAGTCCACGTCGCCGCCTGACAGCATACTAAGTTGAGTCACAGGAAGCTGGCAGCAGGCGGTCAACAATGCAGGATACTCAGCTCAGATGGGCATCAAAGTGGCCGCTTTATACCATAGGAACATAAGACACCAGGACTCCTTGTTCGCTCAGAGTAACTCTCTCAACTGTATTGGAACAAACCACGCATATTTATACAACTCGACTACACTGAAATACATGGGCCAACCAGATACAACAGGGACATAATTCAATCACAATATGTAAGACAAAGGACCAGCAGCAGATGGTCTAGCAAATACAATGACTTAGACATGATTACATTTCAAACACAAAAGGGTTGCTGAACTCAGACAACGGACACAAAGACTTGAGGGGCTTGAATGAATTAACACACGGCAGGGGGTCTTAATACAGTTCACAAAACACTTGCTTGAGTAGGTAGAATACACATTGGAGGTAACTTTCCCAAACTCAAATAATTAACCCTTACTGCCCATTTCCTTAGAAGTAGTGTTGAGCGAGCACCCCGATGCTCGGGTGCTCTGACCGAGCACCCCCTGAGGCTTGAGTGCTCGGCCGAGCACCCGAGCCCCATTGAAATTAATGGGGCGACACGAGCATTACACCAGGCACCCCCTGCTCTGATGAGGGGAGGGTGCCTGGTCAATGCCCCCCTTCATCTCCGCTATGCCCCCTTCATCTCCGAATGCCCCCTTCATCTCCGCAATGTCCCCCTTCATCTCCGCTATGCCCCTCTTCCACAATGTCCCCCTTCATCTCCTCTATGCCCCTCTTCCACAATGTCCCCCTTCATCTCCGCTATGCCCCTCTTCCACAATGTCCCCCTTCATCTCCTCTATGGCATAGAGGAGATGAAGGGGGACATTGTGGAAGAGGGGCATAGCGGAGATGAAGGGGGACATTGTGGAAGAGGGGCATAGAGGAGATGAAGGGGGACATTGTGGAAGAGGGGCATAGCGGAGATGAAGGGGGACATTGTGGAAGAGGGGCATAGAGTCTATGCCCCTCTTCCACAATGTCCCCCTTCATCTCCGCAATGCCCCCTTCATCTCCGCAATGCCCCCGTACCTCCAGTCCCTGGTGGTCCAGCGGAGCGTCTTCAGATCTGTGCCTCTTCCGGCACAGATCCCCGCCACCCGAACATGGCGGGCGAGCACATGGCGGTACTCGACGAGTACCGCCATGTGCCGAGCAGAGCGATGCTCGAGCCGATCCGAGCATCGGCCGAGCACGCTCGCTCAACACTACTTAGAAGCAAGCCAGCAGTCCATGGTTGTCAGTCTCTTTGGGCCCAGAAATGTTCACAGTCTCTGGGGTTCTTGGGATAACAGTTCCAGGCCCAGACAAGGGCTCCAGTAATGAACTGTGTACAGAGACATTGAGGCAGAGCGCTGTCAATCAAGAGTCACGTCTGCAACATGGCATCGCTCTCCCTACTTTGATCCTTGACTATTATACAAATATAATGTGGTTTCCCTAAAGGATTTGGTGGGAAACATTTATCAAGGGCAAGTTGTGTATATGTGGAGCACCCAACCTTTCTAAATATTTAGGTTTCATTTAAATCTAGTAGTTGTATACTTTTTAGCTTCTTGATAAAGGACATAGGTAAAATTATGGGTATTGTCTGTATTGTGTATATTATTTTAGGAATTTGAGTAATTTTTTAACCCCTTAACCCCCTGATCTGGAGCATGGGTGGCCGTTAAGGGCCACAGAGTTTTTTTTTTTTTTTTTTAGTGATTTGAATTCTGGAATGGCAGAGCCGCTCTGCCATCCCAGAATTCCACGACGTTCCAGGACCGTCACCAGTCCTTAAGTGCATGTCAAGGGTCCTTAAGGGGTTAATGTTAATTCGATTAACCAAAGAAAGAGTAAATATTTCCCTTTTCTTAATATCCTTTCTATTTTCTCAAGCAAATGTACAGTATGTAGATGTATTTAAATAAATAAAGTGCTTGTAGAGGATATCAAATATACTGTCAGATACTTTTTTTGTATTGAGCCCTTCTGATTGGACCTATTTTATTTAGGTGGGAAACTACAGACCATCTAGTGAAGTATTTCAGATTTAGAGAGGTTTGGCTTAAGGTTCAAAATTTTGCTGAAGAGTTCTAATTTATCAACAACCTATGGCAATATGGTATTAGGAGACTTTAATTTGGCATACCCCTCTGGCATTCAAATGGTTAAAGTTAGAAATAATTCTTCAGCAGAAAATGACAAATTATGTCTTCTGGCGTTCATATTGGTGCTTGAAATCTTTTTATTTTGCCTAATAGCATTGGCCAATGACTCCATTATCAGAATAAAGATTAACTGTGAGAGTGGGCAACCCTGTCATATCATATCATTGTGTAGACTGAAAGGGGAAAAGAGCGGGCTGTTTTGTCTAAGTTTGGCAGAAGAATTGCTATTTAAAGCTAAAATATATTGCACAAAAGTTGTTTCTGTTCCTATACATGACAATGTTTATTGTATATAGGCCCAAACCACCCTGTCTGTTAAGTGTCTTTTGACACATTGTGCCAAAATTGTGTTGACTTCTTTTTGCACGATATATTAGATTTATTTGGTAGTATTATTTTGTGTTACAAGGCCAGATACAAAACACGTTAAAGGGGAACTCTTACCTCAATAAATGTTCTACTCTTCATATGGTTCCTTTTTAGTTAATGTGTAATCCTTTTTTTCATTTCAATTTAATGCAGAATATTCTAAGATATAAAAAGTTAAAAATGACCCGGTGACATCAGTCACGGGCAGGCTGCAGTACAGCTATGTCCCGCAGCCTGTCAATCTTCGCCTCTTCCCCTCCCCAAGAAGGGCCTCGATCCCACCTCCTATTCTGAAGGAGGCTTCCTCCATGTGAGCTTGGAGCACTCTCATTTGTAAGAGAGCACTCCAGCTCAAATGGAGAAATCCTCCATCAGCGGAGCAGGTGGGAACGATGCACTACTTGAGGAGGGGAAGAGGAGAAGACAGGCTTAAAGGGATAGTAATACTTAAAATGTAAAAAAAAATATGTTGTAGGGTTTATCCCCCTGAGTAAAACAAGAGTACTCCCACTGCTGAAAGGTGTTTCATTCAAAAGTTATTAATTTTCAAAGTTGAATTTTTAGGTGCAATATCACAGTGGCCTGAAATTGTACAGTGGCGCTGTTGCTACACCATCCTATGAGATTTATGGTCAATTGACCAGAGCTGTCCATAGATCGTGTAGCAACTGCGCCACTGTACAATTTCAGGCCACTGTGATATTGCACCTAAAGAATTCAACTTTGAAAATTAATAACTTTTGAATGAAACACCTTTCAGCAGTGGGAGTACTCTTGTTTTACTCAGGGGGATAAACCCTACAACATATTTTTTTTTACATTTTAAGTATTACTATCCCTTTAACTTTAGAAGGCAATCTCACAGGATATACTGCATTAAATTGAAAAAAAAAAAGGATTACAAAGGAACGTTACGAAAAGGAGAACTTTTATTGATCATTTTCTGTAGTAGAAGTTTAGCCCTGCTGGATAGAGCTTTAGCATATATCTTAATATCAAGATTCAGTAAGGAAGTATATCTATAGCTTGTACACATTTTAGAATCTTTCCCTTCTTTATATATTATCATAATGTATGTTTCTGTAAGAAGTGGGTAATCTTTGATAAATTTGGAAATGTGGGAGCTGAATAATTAGAAATTATGTTTAGAAGGCTGTCAAGACCTTGGCTGTTGCCTAAATTTGTTTTTTTAACCCTTTGAATTCTAAAGACCTCTTGATTTGCCCCAGAATTGTACCACTTTTCTTTTGCGCATTAGGCATAATCTAATATACAACTGAAGGGATGTAGGGTCTTGGTACAAAGAAAATAGTATGTTACTGAACTCAGTAAAATGCCTGGTGAAAGGTACTAATGCTATTCCTGACACCTTTCAGAGTAAGTTACTGTTTTAATCCAGGCAAATAAATATTCATGGTTTATGCAGATCTTGAGCTCTTCTTCATACCATCAAAACCCTTAGTAAAATCCGCAGAAAATAAAATTCCCTTTTACAAACTGTGATAATCTTAGGGAAACTGAAATTGTCTGTAATAAGAATAAAAAAGTTCCAATGCCATGGTCCGTCAGTTCTCAAACATATTACCGTCATTTTTTTCATCCAATTCTGCCATCTACATCAAAAGGAAAAAGCAGTCTTAAAGGGATAGTAATACCTTGTTGTATCTTTAGTTTATTTTGTAGGCATTAAAAAAACATGAAGAACGATATAAGTCTTATCTCTCAAACCTTTATGGTTTGAGAGATATTCACAAGCAAAGTTTCCCCTTTTATCTAGTGTAAGCCATCTCTTCTCAGATGTGGAATCAGGTTGTAAGACCAGACAGATAACAGAAGGGGACAATCAAAGAAGGCCCTGCCCCTCTTGACAAGTTTTTCAGGGTTTTCCCTTATCTTAATTAAAGATTGTCCCACTCTGCAGTCTACCTGGGCATCTGCCTTCTGCTCTGGCTGAGCAGTGTTACATCAGTAAAAAGGGCGGGAGGGAGATACTTTGTCATTGAATTACTCTTGAACTATAACTCTGACAGAATTGAAATAACACTCTCCAAAGTCCAAATACTATGATGATTAATTAGAGCTGCTTTTATTATGAAACATTACTATCCCTTTAAAGGGATAGTAATGCTTAAAATTCAATATATTGAGCTCTGTAGATATTTAAAAAATAAATTAATTGCACCGTTTCTGATCTCCCAAACGTTTATGGTTTGGGAGATATCAGTCTGCAAAGTTCCCCCTTCCCTCCCCTTGTGCTGACGTCAGGTTTCAAAGTTACAGACGGAGATCACAGTCCATAGACTGTCCTGCGGCTCTTCAGCAGAGCCGTGATCGTGGTAGTTACAAAGAAATACTTCATTTGAACGGTCTATGTGTGCCTGGTTTGCATGTTGCCATTTTAAACACAGCGATATGGATAATGTGGCTTCTAGCCGCATGGTATTTTTTAAGCGCCTTTTCAAAAGTGAACCGTCTACTTTAATCCCTGGGGTGCAAAACAATTCATTAGACACCCCTCTGGAACTCAAATGGTTAAAAAAAGAAACACTTTGTATTCCCAATTCATAGGCTCTTTTCTCTGGCACTCATAGGGTTAAATCTTAATCTCTGAAATCCACATCTTTGTTATCTGGGACCATTTATGTAATTCTGAAAACATTAAAGTAACAAATGGTCAAATAGTTATCGCATTATCATTTTAATACTTTTGGCAGTAAGAGTTAAAGAAAAATCTTTCATTTTCAATCTAGTAATTTTTTTGCCTTTCTGCATTCATTTCTATTCAGATTCTCTCTCTGTTTAATGCAAAGTGGCTTATTCTTGACTGATGGTAATCAAGTACTGATTGCTCAGCAGACAGGAAAATCTGGGCCAGAGTCAGAAAGTTAATTTTTACGGGGTATAAGAATGACTAGGCTAAACTGTAAATGCTGATCCCCCAGGCCTACTACTCCTAAGTTTTTGGTATCTCTATGGACAGCACTGCTGGTGCTCAAGGTTCTGCTGAATGACACTCCAATCTCCTACAGCTAAGTGTTAGGCTGCTATTGAAACCCAACGCGCCTGCAGTCTTGGCAGACTTCACTTTCTGAGAACGGCTGCAGAAAAGAAAGACCGACTCCCAGAATGTGAGATTACTGACACGAAGAAAAGAACAACCTTGAAAACACAGGTATCTTTTAGTAACAAAAATAGCTGAAATCAATTCCAAAACCAAAAAAAAGCCAGTCTGAGTTTTCCGTAGGGCTATAGAAAAGGGGGTTGGGAGGCAACACAATAGCTGCTGCTTAGAATTTCTCTAAGTCTTTTGTCCAAACATCAAGAGGCGAACTGTTGGAGCAAACTAACTGTTCTAGTGTGGAGACATAAACGTTGCTAGTTAAAGGGATAGTAATACTTTTGTTTTAACTTTATTTTATTTTGTAGGCATTAAAAAAACATGAAGAATGATATAAGTCTTATCTTTCAAACCTTTATGGTTTGAGAGATATTCACAAGCAAAGTTTCCCCTCCTGCCCCTTTTACCTGGTGTAAGCAATCTCTTCTCAGATGTGGAATGCAGTCTATAGACCAGACAGATAACAGAAGGGGACACTCTTGTTCCTGTGAAAACAATGAAATCCCTGCCCCCTTGACAAGCTTTTCAGGTTTTTCCCTTATCTTAATTGAAGATTGTCCGTCTCTGCACTCTACCTGGACACCTCCCTTCTGCTCTGGCTGAGCAGTGTTACATCAGTAAAAGGGGCGGGAGGGGAATACTTTGTCATTGAATTACTCTTGAACTACAACTCTGACAGAACTGAAATAACACTCTCCAAAGTCCAAATACTATGATGATTAATTAGAGCTGCTTTTATTATGAAACATTACTATCCCTTTAAATAGAGCTTTTAAGGGGTTAGTAATGTCCACTTATAATTTGATGCTATTTTGTAGATTTAAAATAAAAAAATAATTATCTGGAGCAACTCCCAACTCTCAAATCTTTATGGTTTGAGAGAGATAGCTTTTAAAGTTCCCCCTCCTCCCCTTGCCCTAATGTCAGCTGTAGAGCTGACAGAAGGAGATTTGTGTTGGCCTACTCGAGGCAGCTCTTCAGCAGAGCCAAAATACCGCTATCAAAAAAGAAATACTTCATTGGAATGGTCTACAAAGTGTGCCTGCAAACCAGGTACATTTTGTAGATCGTTCCAAATAAGTATTTCTTTATAGATAACGCTATTTGGTTCTGCTGAAGAGCTGCCGGCTAGTCCCAGGACTGGGATCTCCTTTTGTCTGACGTCAGTGCAAAGGGAGGGAGGGGCGGGACCTTATGGTTTGAGAGGTGGGACTTGCTCCAGATAATTTATTTTTTTTAAAAATCTGCAGAATAGCATAAAATTATAAGCGGACATTACTAACGCTTTAATACACTGAATGCTAGAGAGGTTGTTGACGTATTGCTTTGGGGACCTCTTTAGCATTTACGTGGTTAAAAGTTTAATTTAAATCAATGGAGCCTCTGGTACCTATGGTTGAGTTGGTTTGCTCCAGAATAAGGCATCCTCATATCATTTAAATTCAGGGGTTCTTATGACATTTTCATCCATTTCACAGGAAGCAGTCCAACCCTGGAATGTGTGTTTTTTTATAAGCTTCTCCGATTTAAAGGTATATGTGATCATTTTACCCTAGAATTAAATCACTTTTCTTTTAAAAATAAGGCCCAAAGTCAGTGTTTAACCCGTTGAATGCTAGAGAGGTCTTCAATGTATTTCAAAGCATTCAAGCGGTTAACAGCACCATTTAAATCACCTGGAATTTTTACTTGTTCCCTCCTGTGCAGTTGGTTTTTACCAAAATTGTTTCACTTTTCTTTTGAACCTTGAGTCCGATTTGAGAAATACGTGTTCAAGAATTAGAAACTGAGGCCTTAATTTACATGGCCATCTTCCATTTTAAAAGGTTGAGATAGCCTGATTCAATAGCATATGCAATATACTGGACAGTAAACATTTTTATGGATTGACAGATGCCTACCCTTATATCATGGCTGTCCAGCTGGCGGCACACAGCCTAGATGCTGCCCACAAATGGCTTTTTTTAATTTCCTATTGCCTTCCAGAGAACTACATAGCTTTCATTATATTATATGAAGAGTTCAGCCTACCAGCATCTAGCACACCTCATAAAATAATTGGAAAGAACTGCCATTATTATTGCCAGTCCAGCCAGCTATCTGAAAGAGCTTTATTCAGGGGAGCTAAAGAATAGCAATTCTGAATCAAACCATCAGCACCAAAAGAGACAGATTAAATTTCCCATAATTCCAGTTGATTCGTATGGGTTTATTTTAACCCCTTGTATACTAGAGAGCTCTAGCATTGTCTTCCTTGTAATTGTTTGCCAACTAGTTGAAGACCCTAATGTATTTATTAATGTGTTTATTATAAATACATGCTGCTTTCCACTATGGAGGATATTTATCAAGAAACATCTTGATTTAAAGGGCCATCTCTGACTTGTACAGCCACCAAGGCGCAGTTATGAAATACTGCTTGGCAATTCACAGCCTTCATCTACAGTTTAATCTGCGAGCAAATGGATACTGAGACACAAACACCTCCATGATCAGCAGGGGATCCTACATTCACAGTTGTCATGTTTTCTGAGCTGGATTTCCCAGTAGACAAAGTAGGCAGCCACTTGGAGTGGAGGTGTCTAAATTTGGTTCTCAAGTGCTATCAACATGCCATGGTTTAGCATATCACCAATTAAACAAATGTGAGTTAATCAGTTGATAATCGACTGGCCCATCAATGCTAAAGAAGGAACATAGTTAAAGTGTAATTAACACTTTATAAAGGCTTGAGTGATCTGGAAAGAGTTGTATGTGTGTTACACATTCTTTATTTAAATATATAATTTATTATATATTTAGCTTTATTTATTTGTCAGCTTAGTTACTGGTCAGCACAGTCTAGTGTGTCAGATACTAAAATTCCACTCCTCCTCCCGACTTCCGCTTCCTACCTAGAAGTACTGAACGAAGAATGGTGATCATAAATATAGGTGATTTTGAGAGTTTTTTTCAAAATCACCCAAGTCATTATATATTGTTAGCTCCACTTTAAGTCCTGGTCTTTTAGTAGCCCTTGAGGATCAAACATGGACATCCCTGGGTTGCCCCAGCTTTAATGGCCACAAACACATTTAGAGCTGTGGGTGTGAATATAATATTCCTGTTGTCCCTACAACTGATTCCAAATCTTGGTTTGTGTTCATTGATTTATGTAACCGATTGTGGCTCAGTGGATAAACAGTTTATATACTGACTTTTCTGGATATTATTGACCCCTTAGTTACTAGAGGGGTCTCTGATGTATTGTGAAGAGGAAAAAAATCTATTTAAAATGTCCCTCCTATATATGGTAGAACCAAACTGCTATTATAGAAGAACTAGTTGAAGAGCCCGTTACACGGGCCACAGAGCCACTGGCAGCCGGTCGCGGTGCAGTCATGCTCAGTAGAGACTGCCCGCACCACGGCTGATACAGAGTGCAGCTCTGTATCAGCCTCATCACTGGCAGTCTCTACTGCGCATGACTGCAACATGCGCAGCAGTCTCTACTGCGCATGACTGTGGCATTACACACGTTTTAGCAAATTATTATATAGGATGTATTGTGTTTCTATAAGAAATATGGGTCAATGAAATGTATGCAATGCAAATCGTGATTGATGGAAACTATGCCAGTATAACAAGTGTCAGAATTTGGTTTGACCCAAATCTCAGGGTCTCAGGCTGAAGGTCAAAGCTCTCAAGATGAGAGAGTCCAGTGTCACCAACTATCTGATCCACACCAAATAACTGCTTTTTAATTCTCTAATTTGGTTCCATTTGTATGAGAAAAACAGGGGGAAGTGTCCTGCTTGTGTTGTGTGAGTCCAAGCAATGATGTCACTAAATTGTAGCCTGTAAATTGTTCCTTGAAGACATAGGAAAACCTCTTCATTAAACCATAGAAATACATATTGCCTAAAATGTACTTTATGGTGTTAATATTTCAAAGATCTCAGGGTCAGCTCATTTTGAAAGTTCCCAGGGAGGCATATAAGTCTTATGTATAAAGGCAATTATGGAGCAAACCAATTATACCTTAGGAGACAAACAAACACTATTGTTTATTTAAATGGGGGTTTTAACTCCCTTAATGCCAGATAAGTCTCCAACACATTGGTTCATAATGCATTGGTGCGAAAGGGAACACACAGGGTTATGCTGAATATTAGTAGGCAAATCAGGAAGGTCTGATAAATGACTAACTTATTTGGTAACAAGAGAGCTACACAATTCTCATGCCACTAGGGTATGAAGCAGGGGTTGAACTTGATGGACTTGTGTCTTTTTTCAACCTAATTTACTATGTTACTACTACTACTACTACTACTACTACTACTACTATGGGTGGCTGCAGACATTTTTCCACAGGGGCAAAGCCATAATATGCACCCAGGCCAGCCCGCAAATCTCCTGTGTTTATCCAGGGGGAATGCAAGCACAGGGGCAGGCAAGTGCACCCTCTTGCCCCCCCCCCCCAGTGGACTCCCATGCATTGATGATGTATTTGGAATTGAAGGGATTAAAAGTCTCATTTAAATCAATGAGCACCATAAAGGTTTGAGAGATAAGACTTATATCATTCTTCATATTTTTTTAATGCCTACAAAATAAAATAAAGTTAAAACGAAGTATTACTATCCCTTTAAATAACACCTGCTAATAATACCCCGTCCACACACAAAAACAAACTGTGGCCAGAAAATCTTGCTGGCCCCTGTGACTTTTCCCTTTGTGCCTTTGTTCCAAAATGTGAAACCAGCCCTGGCTATCAGGACCATAACAGTCGCTGTCAGTTTTTTAAAACCGTAGCTGTCGGAGTACATGAGACCTTTAAGCACCAGGATTTCTAAGAATTAAGATCAGTGTTTCTTAAGGTTAGTCCTCAGTGCAGGTCTTCAGCATAGCCATAGCTGGGAACTCTCCGGCTGTTTCCCCCGGAGACTCCGGTTTTGACTCTGCATTACTGGGTCTCTGGGGCAGGCTCTGATTCTTCGGGTGTGGGGAGTTTCTGATGAAACTCTGCCCACTTGTGCTTCTTCCCACCCTGATTCCTCCACTCCCCGCCCTCATCTCCTCCTTCCCAAATCTATTATGACTATTTTTATTTTTTTATGTTTTACAAGTCCCACCCCCCACTCATGATTAAACCCCACCCCTTTTATTACACGAATCGCATCATTTCTCTCCCCTCAGCGGCACCACAGGACTTCCTAGACCAGATAGTTCCCAGGTATGAGTATATCCTTCCTTGCTAATAGGTGGTTAGTCTGTGGCTCAGTCCTTTTGATTGCTCTACCTGTGCTTATTGAGGGGTTTCATTAAAGCGGAACTAACACCGCTAACAAACGTTGTCTTTAATAATTCCCTATCTGGCGACTAGCTGCTTAGTAGAGCTAGTCGCCAGAATTATTACCTCTTCATGAAGAAATCTGAAGTGATCCTCGGCTGACAGGCAGGACGGAGCACGGACATCTTGCCCTAGTGACGTCCGCGCACCTGCTCTGGCAGTCCCTTCCGGAGCTGAATGGCTCCTAGCAATGCCTCCTACAGCTGTCTGGGACTGACAGAGCAGGTGTGCGGACGTCACTAGGGCAAGATGTCTGCGCTCCGTCCTGCCTGTCAGCCGAGGATCACTTCATATTTCTTCATGAAGAGGTAATAATTCTGGCGACTAGCACTACTAAGCAGCTAGTCGCCAGATAGGGATTATTAAAGACAACCTTTGTTAGCGGTGTTAGTTCAGTTTTAACAATCTGAGTGCCAGAGAGGTATCCAACGCATTGCAATGCAATGCGTTGGATACCTCTTTGGCACGCAAAGGGTTATGACTAGGGATGAGCGAGCACCCCGATGCTCGGGTGCTCGGGTGCTCTGACCGAGCACCCCCTGATGCTCGAGTGCTCGGCCGAGCACCCGAGCCCCATTCAAATGAATGGGAGCACTCGAGCATTAAACCAGGCACCCCCTGCTCTGATGAGCGGAGGGTGCCTGGTCAATGTCCCCCTTCATCTCCGCTATGCCCCTCTTCCACAATGTCCCCCTTCATCTCCTCTATGGCATAGGAGATGAAGGGGGACATTGTGGAAGAGGGGCATAGCGGAGATGAAGGGGCACATTGTGGAAGACAGGCATAGCGGAGATGAAGGGGGACATTGTGGAAGAGGGGCATAGAGTCTATGCCCCTCTTCCACAATGTCCCCCTTCATCTCCGCAATGCCCCCTTCATCTCCGCAATGCCCCCGTACCTCCATTCCCTGGTGGTCCAGCGGAGCGTCTTCGGATCTGTGCCTCTTCCGGCACAGATCCTCTTCACCCGAACATGTCGGGCGAGCACATGGCGGTACTCGTACGAGTACCGCCATGTGCCGAGCAGAGCGATGCTCGAGCCGATCCGAGCATCGGCCGAGCACGCTCGCTCAACACTAGTTATGACCAGACCTGCTGATGTGCCCCAAATTCCTGATCTGGCAATCAATGATTCATGTTACTATGGGTAGTGAGTTCAGTTTAACCCTCTGAGTGCCAGAGAATTGTGTTGCACTGCAGTGGATACCTCTCTGGTGCTCAAAGGGTTAAAGTTCTGGGCACCTGCTAGCAATTGTCATGCCCACCTCCATTGATATGACATACTGGATTGATTTAAGATGTTATTCCTTGAATAAAGACACATGTAAAATTCATGTGATTTATTGTCCATGATAAGGAATGTGTGGTGGTAGCTCACCTTTAAAGGGATAGTAATGTTTCATAATAAAAGCAGCTCTAATTAATCATCATAGTGTTTGGACTTTGGAGAGTGTTATTTCAGTTCTGTCAGAGTTGCAGTTCAGGAGTAATTCAATGACAAAATACCCCCCTCCCACCACTTTTACTGATGTAACACTGCTCAGCCAGAGCAGAAAGGAGGTGCCCAGGTAGACTGCAGAGAGGGACAATCTTCAATTAAGATAAGGGAAAAGCTGAAAAGCTTGTCAAGGGGGGCAGGGCTTTCATTGTTCTCATAGGAAGAAGATTGTCACCTTCTGTTATCTGTCTTGTCTATGGACTGCATTCCACATCCGAGAAGAGATGGCTTACACTAGGTAAAAGGGGAGGGAGGGGGAAACTTTGCTTGTGAATATCTCTCAAACCATAAAGGTTTGAGAGATAAGACTTATATCATTCTTCATGTTCTTTTAATGCCTGCAAAATAAAATAAAGGTAAAATGAAGTTTTACTATCCCTTTAAACCTCCAAGTGCCAGAGAGGTATGTAATGCATTGTGTTGCATATACCACTGGCATGAAAAGGGTTCATTTCTGCAGTCTGCTGCTTTAAATCCTAATCGTGTTTTTTATATTTAAGCCTTTGCCTAAATGGATTTGGTGAGCACAGAACCAGAAAAAAAAAATGAAACTAAATAAATAGGACTGCAGATCGAGCACACACAAAAATCTTACATTTCAGCCGTAACAATGGGATGGCAATCAGACTCTCCCTGTCGCTGAATATAAAAACATCACTAAAATGTATTTACTGTATTTATTCATTTTTAATCCACAGCGGGCCGTTGAGTGGTCTGGTTACTCAGTCCATTTAGTCTATTCTTCTGTGTTTATAAGCTGAAAACAGATTTCCAAATGCATGTAAACCACTTTTTGTTTTATGATAATTTTTAATTTGTGTCCTTTTTTAAAAATATCCTATCTTAACCACTTTTATGCAAAAAAAAGGTGTGTTGGAGACCTTATTAGCATCTGATTTGTTAAATTCTTGGGTTCCAGGTAAATGCATTGGCTTATTTAACCCTTTGAGTGCCTGAGATGTACTCAGTGCTTTCTTTGTGTACCCATCTGGCATTCAAAGTGTTAATTAATCCATTAAAGGGATATTAATACTTCATTTTATCTTTATTTTATTTTGTAGGCATTAAAAAAACATGAAGAACGATATAAGTCTTATCTCTCAAACCTTTATGGTTTAAGAGATATTCACAAGCAAAGTTTCCCCCTCCCGCCCCATTTTCCTAGTGTAAGCCATCTCTTCTCAGATGTGAATCTGGTTGTAAGACCAGACAGATAACAGCAGGGGACAATCTTCTTTGTATGAAAACAATGAAGGCCTTTCCCCGCTTGACAAGTTCTTCAGCTTCTTCCCTTACCTTAATTGAAGATTGTCCCTCTCTGCAGTCTACCAGGGTACCTCCCTTCTGATCTTGTTGAATGGGGAGGGGGATACTTTGCTTGTGAATATCTCTTAAACCATAAAGGTTTGAGAGATAAGACTTATATCGTTCTTCATGTTTTTTTAATGCCTACAAAATAAAATAAAGATAAAATGAAGTATTACTATCCCTTTAAGGAGCAGAAGAGCAATTACCTTTTTTCCCCTTTCAAAGGAAAACAAATCTGTTAGGGCTTTTGCTGCACAGTAAAACTAGTAAAACTAATGCGGAGTGGTTAATTCAAAACTGACTACATCTTAAAGTTATAGTAGAGTCATGTAAAAACAACTTGTAGATACAATAAAAAAAGACTACATGCGCTTATTCCTATCTCTCAAACCTTTATGGTTTGAGAGATATACAAAAATACATTTCTCCTCTCCCTCCACTTTCTGCTTGATGAGCTGTAAGGATGTCAGAAGCAGATTCTGGTTGCGTGACCAGACTAGGCTCTTCAGCAGCGCCAACATAATGATACCTAAAAATAAATACTTCATCGGAATGGTCTACAAAGTGTGCTTGCAAACTAGGCACACGTTGTAGATTGTTCCGATGAAGTATTTATTTTTAGATAATGCTATGTCGTCACTGCTGAAGAGCCACCATCTGGTCATGGGACCAGGATCTCATGCCGTCAGCTATACAGCTCATGTATGATAAAGGGGAGGGAGCAGGGAACTTTATTTTCGTATATCTCTCAGACCGTAAAGGTTTGTGAGATAGAAATAAGCGCATGTAGTCTTTTTTTATTGTATCTACGATATAGCAATAGTTTTTACGTGACTTTACTATCCCTTTAAGCTTTTCTTTTTTCAATTAAAATGCAATTTTCTGCTGTAGCCACCAGGTGGTGCATTTCCTATCACATGCTATGCAGAGCCATAGTCAAGCACTCCTACAGAGTGCATCATTAAAAAACTATTTAGGTTTTTCAAACTAGCTGGCATTTTGCCAAAAGTTGATTTAAATAAAAATAAGTTGGAACTGTATTAGCTTTTTAATTACATGTTTTCCTTTTCAGGAAAATCATCGTGACATATTTTTCATAAAAAAGTATACTGCTCCTTTAAGAGGAATGTGCAGCTTATTGTTTAGCCCTCTGGTCCTCAGTAGATAATAGGTTAATATGGAGAAATGAAACAATTCTGAAGCTAACTAGTTATACCATAGGAATGAAATTAGCATTTTCATTAATTTAAATGGAGCTTTTAATGTGCGGGTTAGAGTGGTTTCTAACAATTTATAGCAAGGCATTAGAGACTTGTCTAGCACTCAAGGGGTTAAAACCTCCATTTAAATCAATGAAAACTTTTTTGCCCTGCAGAATCGTTCCACTTATTCTCATTTAATCAGCTTCAAAATGCTTTGATTGCTCGAGAGGCACGTAATGCTGTTTGTCCTGTGTTGTAGCACAACAGAAAACAAAACCTTTTTGTGCAGGCTGATTGCTGTCATTTTAAAGCAGTTAAGATAACAAATTGCACAAAGGGTGAAGTGCAACCAAACACCTCCTATTTAAGATTCTCCCACTCTCCAAGTTGAGTGCACCACCTGTTAGCAACATGCTGTAGCTTGTAGCATTATATATATGTATCACTGGTGGTGATTGCTGCATAAGAACCAGTATATGAATGGCTAGAACAGTGGAGAGCAAGTAGGGTGACCACATTTCAGTTCTGCCACTAAAAGGCACTCCAGAGGGAAGAGCACACCAGAGAGTTATAGCCACTAGAGGGAGGACTGCCCATTAACTGCTGTGACTGAAAGAATGGCTGTGGTGGACTATAATATAGTGAACATCACTCCCGAAGACTTTGATTATCTTTACACTTCAACAAAATTCCACTGCAGCTCCTGTTTGATGTCAGAATCAAGGCTCAGTTCTCTCTCTAGCATTTAGAGTGCTGTCTGGAGGCCATTTTCTGTAGACCAGTAGAGGCATCACTTTCTGTCACAGTAGACAATGGGCAGTTCTTCTAGTGCAGTGGTTCTCAACTCCGGTCCTAGGGACCCACTAACAGGCCAGGATTTGATGATTTCCTTGTTAGATCACAGGTGAGTTAAACAATGTGAATGAGCCTCTAATCACCATACCTGTGCTCTCTGACAGGTGAGTTAATCAATGTGAATGAGCCTCTGATCACCACACCTGTGCTTTAGCAGAGAAATCCCTAAGTCCTGGCCTGTTAGTGGGTCCCGAGGACCGGAGTTGAGAACCACTGTTCTAGTGTTCAGAACTCTGTGCTCTGAAGTCTTCATTCTGGGGCTTTGTATTGTCCTAGAAGGGGGCTGCCTGAGACAAGGGACACAAATACAAAAATCTGGGACTGACCAGGGCAATCCGGGACACATGGTCACCCTAGGATCAAGTGGTGGACCAGAGGCCTGCTTGAGACCGTCCTTGGCTTCTCCTGCAGCCCCAGACTGTTCTGTACAGTAGGAAGATGGGAACATTTCCCAATACCATGTCACACTGCACCCTACTTTCATCGCTCCCCCCCAAAAAATAAACAAACATCCATCCTATTTCCTTTGATTCAAACCATAACTCACTTGGGGTAAATTGAGGTGAATTTGATTAGGTGTCGCTGACCTATGAAATTGTACAATGACTCCATAACAAAAGTGACTTTTTGTGCATACACTTCAACAGAGGTCAAAGCAAGGTTATATAATTAGTAATCCTCATTCTCTTTTCTTATTCTAATGAAAAAAAAACAAAACATTCTGGGATATCCACTAAGTCAAAATTCAGAGTAAAAATAAAATAATTTCTAAAAACTAATCTGAAGACCATATTAACCATTTGATTGCCAGAGGAGTATACAACACATTGCTCTGCAATGTGTTGCATACCCCTCTGGCACTGAAAGGGTTAAGCACTTCACTTGCAACCAACATAAAATGGCCTGGAATCATCATCGTTCAGTCTCCAAACCATTGCCCACTTATCTTATTAAGGCCTGGAAATCATAATGGCCCTTATGGATTTTGACATTGCACCTTCGCTAACATCATAATATCTTCAATTAGTCCTGGATTTCATGTCTAAAGAGGCAAAGATGACAGCTGTTGGCATTTTTTCCAAACATAACAGTCAGATTGCATGAGCCTTCTTACACCTGTAAGGGCAAGTGGGTGAGTCCAGAGCTGGATTTCCCAATAGACAGAATAGGTAACTGCCTAGAGATCCAAATTTTGAGGAGCGCTTCAGCTGTATTTGCCACACCCACATTCTGAAATGTGGGTGTTGCCTAGAACAATCAATGTCTTTGCCCCAGTTGCTAGTGAGATCTTCAGCGCATTGTTTCACACTATGTTGGAGATCTTTCTAGCTATCACATGGTTAAAGCTTTTTTGTTTTTTGTCTTTGCTTGTTATAGGCCAAGGGTATTTTCTGTACAAGGAAACAGTGGATGGGACTGGGGGCTGGGTCATGTGAGGAATGGGGATGTGACCATAGGAGGGGCTAAGGATGCCTAGAGTGCCTTGCATAGGGGGGCCTGAGATGTAAATATGGCCTTGGTTGTGTTCAAAACATTGTGAAGAATTGCACTGCACAACCTGTTGGCACTTAAAGGGTTAAGATTACCTTTTGCACTGAGCAGAGTTTGTGGTCAATTGCTCTTGCTGACAACTGCCATGGTTGCCTCCATGGATACAACATTCAGTACAGATTGAATTTGTTATCTTTTAACTGAGTAGCAAGGACAAAATTCATATTCACCATTAAAGGGATAGTAATACTTTGTTTTATCTTTATTTTATTTTGTAGGTATTAAAAAAACATGAAGAACGATATGTCTTATCTCTCAAACATTTATGGTTTGAGAGATATTCACAAGCAAAGTTCCCCCTCCTGCCCCTTTTACCTAGTGTAAGCGATCTCTTCTCAGATGTGGAATCCAGTCCATAGACCAGACAGATAACAGCAGGGGACAATCTTCTTCCTATAAGAACAATGAAAGCCCTGCCCCCCTTGACAAGTTTTTCAGGTTTTTCCCTTATCTTAAATGAAGAATGTCCATCTCTGCAATCTACCTGGGCACCTCCCTTCTGATCTGGCTGAACATTGTTACATCAGTAAAAGGGGCGGGAGGGGGATACTTTGTCATTGAATTACTCTTGAACTACAACTCTGACAGAATTGAAATAACACTCTCCAAAGTCCAAATGCTATGATGATTAATTAGAGCTGCTTTTATTATGAAACATTACTATCCCTTTAAGATTACCTGGCTATAGTAAGGTTATGTCAGGGGGTTATTATTAACAGTTATTAGTCCTCCTTTAATTCACTGCAAAGCCTGAAATGGTATAAATAAATATTCAGTTCAATTTCTAGGCCCTTCGATTAGCTGAAGGTTTCAGATGGGCAGCTGATGTAAGTTAGAGCCTTAATCTATTATAGAGGTTAATAGTAAATCCATCAGAAAATTAGTAGCCAACCTCTTAATTCAATGGGGCAGGCAGGACCATGGTTTCAGGGCCTTTGCTGTTCAGGCAGTCTCCTTTCAATCTCTCCTGGGATCTCCCTGGCAATGTAAGCAGGGAAGATCGCTCAGTTGGGGCTGGGTGAATCATTCTCTCGCACCACAGATCAATATATATTACAGCGTGTTAAAGTGCAGAGTGGAGCCCTGTCTTCCTGAGTGGAAACCACAGTCCACTTCCCTCCTGTGCAGTTAGCACAATTATCCCATTCACTGCCAGAATGCTGTCATCAGTTTACTGATTCCATTAAGAAAAAGGCTATCAATATAGGGCAGACGTTAGATGTGGTATAGGTTAAGGTATATGGATGGTTTACAAATACTACAGATATGTTGCTTGTTTTAGTCCAGAATAATTGTGTTTTGTTTCTTAAGCTGGAACCCTAGGGTATCTAAGAGATAATGTGTCTTTCATTGGTTGCATTTATATGTGCTGTATAGTTGTATATATGGTTCCAGTGAAGTTAAACAGGAAGCTGCCATTTTGTAACGTGAAGACACTACAGTACTTAGTCGGTGTGTCTGGATGAGTCATAAGCCACTATAAGTATCCCAAACAGACAGAAACTGAAAGAAAAACAGTAGCAATTAAACAAAATGCCAAGTACTTAGAAAAGGGAAAGGTAACCTACAGACCTGTTGCTGGAATACATCTCCCATCATCCTCATTGAGGTGTTTGCCAGTTGGTAGGAATTGTAGTATACCAGTTTACCTTACACCACAAATAAACTTGTTGCTAAAAGTTTTAAAAATAATTTCCAGTTGGACACCATAGATTGTTCAGAAATTGAATATTCCTGATTTGCAAAGCTTAGGTAATTCTGATTGTATAGTTGTTTCCTTATAGAAAACAAGAATGTTTTTGGAGCTGTCTATTGAGAGCAGAACTCTCTAGCAGTTTTCCTAACGATAGATAAAATGGTGTAGGGTATTTGTACACATATTTCTCTGTAATAA
This sequence comes from Rhinophrynus dorsalis, assembly GCA_037306005.1. Classification (NCBI taxonomy): domain Eukaryota; kingdom Metazoa; phylum Chordata; class Amphibia; order Anura; family Rhinophrynidae; genus Rhinophrynus; species Rhinophrynus dorsalis. Next base: position 152,379,507 of record CM074724.1, read on the forward strand.
AACAAAGCTTAACCCCTTAAGGACCAGCGGTCCTGGGGTGTGCTGTCCCTTAAAGACCACATAGGAAACTTTGACGTGACGTCCCACGTGACTGATCATGTGGGGCGGCACGCCGAACAGGGGACTGAAAGTGATCGCTCCGGTCTTGGAGCGATCAACTTCAGTCCCTGGTATTACTCACAGTACTCCTACAGGAGCGCGGTGAGTAAAAGTACGTGACGTGCCAGGACCGTCACTGGTCCTTAAGTGCGGGACCAGCGGGACGGTCCTGCCACGTCAATGGTCCTTAAGGGGTTAATGAGAATAGTTGAAAGGCCTTGTTCACATGTGCAACTCTATCGTAGCATGAATAAAAATGCACGAGTTGTGAATCATTGTGGTGTATGCTGTAATTCATATTGGAGACTAGACTTGTGCGATTCGGTTCAGCTAATTTCGGAATTCGGACAAATAAAGTGTATTCGGCATCATTTGGACATTCCGAAAGCCAAGGTCCGCCCACAAAAAAAAATCAGAATCTTAAATGGACCTAGTCCGAAATTTCGGTGTAAATTTCGGAAATTCGGACGGCTTTTTTTAAAGGCAGAAAGGGCTTTAATTTGATGTGACATATACATAAAAAAGTGTGTAGGTGTTTATAAAATACCCCTTCCTGTCTCATTAGAGATTTAATATTATTATTAATTTAGTTTAATGTATTTTTTATTTTTATTTGTTTAATGTTAATTTTTATTGAATATTTCACATTTTTTTTTTAAATTCGGCCGAATAATTTGGACTATTGCCGAATTTCGTCCCAGTTGAACAGGTCCGGTCCGAAATTTGGATCCTCCGAATGGAAATAAAAAAAAAATTGTTAGAAATCGAATTTTACCGAAAATTTTTGCCATTCACAAGTCTATTGGAGACAATCTTAGCGCATGTAGCAAAGAGAAATGCAACATACTGCAACTTCCTCCCAACAGCAATTATGCACCTACATATCTGTTGTATGTTTTCAATCCAATTACATTTAATCCTTTCAGTGTCAGAGGGGTATGCAGTGCATTGCGTATCCCTCTTGAATTAAAGGGCTAAAATATTGTAGGTAGTTGCATTTTGCATTTGGTTTTGCCACTAATATCTATATTGAGAAAATGAGAAGCTGCATAAACCTTTAAACACTATTGCAGAAAAAATTCCCCAATATTTACATGTGATCTCTTACACCAAAATAATTCTACAAAAAAGTTGCCCAGGTGAAACAACCCAAAGGACCCATTTGCATGGTGCAGAAAGGTATGCTGCTGGCTCATGGTTCCTTTCAAATGTGTAACACTATCAGCTTGCATGAATGCCCAGGCAAGTTTAAACTTTACTGCTGTCATGCAACAAAGCAGTAAAGTTGCAGTACGGCAGCTCTGCATGGCAACAGATCATTTACATGTGCTACACTGGCGCTCCAGTGAATGGCAACCCCACGTGGTTTTCAGCCAATCAAAGGAGGTGTCTCCACATACTTCACCCATGTAGAAATATCCTAATGGTTACAGATTCTGCATAGGAAGTGGATGATTTGTGCCTAACTTACATTGAACATAAAAATGAATGGCCATATATGTGATGTAGGAGGCATAATTCTGGAACAAAACAACTGCATTTGTAGTTAAATGAGACGTTTAATGCCAGGAATGCTAGTGATTTCTTCAACGCTTTGCTTAGTAATGCATTGATAACCTCTCTAGAATACAGTAGGTTAAAAGCCCCAGTTAAAGAAAAAGTAACATCTAGAAATTATATTGAGTTACGTGCACTTAAATAACTTGTACATCACGCTAGCATCTGTAAAAAAAATATCTATTTGTTTTCTGAGGCCTAAAATCTAGTCTTACGTAGGGTGACCACATTTACGTTCTGCCATTCCGGGACATGTGGTCACCCTAGTCCCGTGGCTGAGGCTCCCGCCAGCACTGACCATCTTTCACTGACCATCTTTCTGAGGCTGACATAGTAAGAGTTGCCAGTGGGAACTCTTACTCTGTGTCAGCCTCAGAAAGATGGTCAGTGCCGGTGGGAGCCTCAGCCTCAGGTCTCACTTGCAGCACCAGCATACCTGCTCCATCCCAGCTGTCTCGCATGCACCAGTCCAGCCAGCCAATGAAATGTATTTGCTAAATGAGCCAATGAGGACCATATAGCAAATACATTTCATTGGCTGACTGGATTGGTGCGTATTGTTCCCTTCCGGGACTCTTTGTTGTTCCGGAGGGGGGTGACCCAGGATGCGGGACACAGACCCCCAATAAGGTACAGTCCTGGGCATTCCGGGATGTGTGGTCACCCTAGTCTTATGTATGCTGTCTGGTTGCTGACATTCCAGCTTTTTCCAATCTTGATAGGTGTCTCAGAAGTGATAGTGTTTTATTATCTGTTAGTGAGCTTGTGGTAGGATATCAGCCTGTATGATTAGGGATCTCTCAAAAATATAACTAAATTCTGCAGAGGCTAGCTTAAAGTATGTGATTTTTCAAATTATATAACCACGTTTAATATTTTGGTGTTAATGTTCCTTTGAATAAATGGGAAATTTGGGGATTTGTGCTTGTCCCCTGTGGTGCAGTTGATTTGCTACAGAATAGTTCTTTTCTTGTTTTATACATACTGTCCTACATTCTAAACAGTCCTAACTGGATCTGATTAAAGTCCTTAGTTGTTAGCACAGAAGCCAACATATTGCATTATGAACTGCAGTGCACTGAAACAGCATTAATTGGTGTGTATGGAGTTATCCGTATAGTCTACTATACATGCATAAAGAACATTGGCAAAGCAATAAAACACAGGAATGTGCTAGAACAGTGGGAGGATTTTCTGCATGTGATTGACGGTCTGTGACAGACTTCTATAGTATATAAGAAATGAAATGCAGTGGTTATAATCTCTGTTTAATGGGCATTTACTGGAATTGCTGCTAATGCACAATAATGGAATCTCTATTTTAGCAAATGTGCTACTATGTGTGATAGTTGGTTTCAGATTAGCCAGGTCTGGTAAATAGTAATGTGTTTGTGCATTGACACATGAATATAAAGTAAGATCAATACTAAAGTCATGCACGAAGGGAGCCAGAGAATTGATGCATATATGACCATTTAAATAAAAGAATGCTGACCTTTGCAATGACTCATTTATGTCATCAAACCATTCACAGTTGTGCTTGCACGCTGTCACATTAGTTTTTTCGATTGGACATAACAAGACAGGAGTGCTTCATATTGTACAGATTAGAGCTGAAGGAACACGTAGTAAAATGCAAGTGCAACAGAGAGCACATTTCACAGATAGATAGATAGATAGAGAGATAGATAGATAGATAGATAGATAGATAGATAGATAGATAGATAGATAGATAGATAGACTTCCTTATCTTAGAGTCATAACTAACAAATAATTTTTCAATACATTGGAAACACTTTTAGCTCCCAAAGGGTTAAGATTAGGGGATGCGTGGAATGACTGATTCAGTAACACAAATGTTCATAGAGCAACCCAGAGGCCCCTCCAGCCTATTTAACATTCACATTCCTCATCATGGAAATTTTCAGAGAGAAGGGTCTGAATGCATCCTTGCCATGAAATTTCCTTTGTGGCAATGGGAACTTACCTCCAAGTGGTGTTCTCATTCCAAGTTTTGTGTTTCCACTCCAATTTCTTAAGTTCCCATGCTGCATTTCTATTGGTCACTGCTATGTCACATTGCATACACCACTCACACACAATTTTTCACTCATACTTGCATGTATACGCATTCACACCCTCACTTCTATAATGCCATGCTGGAAGAAGTTGACAACAAAATAAATTGCTGTAGGAACTCTGGCTATAGAATACAGGATCTATATTGCATTGAATTCCATCACTCTGGAATATTCTGCACATCCCTAGTTAAGATATATGAAAACTGGCTGGGGAACCATTTTCCTTGGATCTCTTTACTACCCTTACTGGTCAGAAGAATGTATAGTAGCTTGTAATATAAAGCAGGAAACAGTGTCGTACTTGCCAATATTTCAGATACATTCTATAGTTTTTTTTACATGGGTTATAAACATTTAAAACACATCCTATAAAATGCACACATACTTATTGTAACTCTTTTACTGCTACTTTAAAAAAAGGCTTCTTAAAAAAAAAGAAAAGATTAACGCTTTGAATTAAATTCTTCCTTAATGCCTTGTGATAAAACTAAATTTTTTGGTATATAATCAAAGAGGTAGTTTATCTCCAATTTAAAGATACATTTATCTTATGATGGCTTCACAAACTAGAAACACTTATGTCAACTACAAAATTGAAAAGAATACAACTGCTGGCATCAAAAATAATTAAAGAACGAAAGGCTGTGCTACACTGCATTCTCTCACCATTGCTTTCCTAAAATGGAGGAAAAAATAAAAACATAGCAAAAAGTTAGCCAGAAAACAGCATATGTACAAAAAATAAAATGGAAAACCCACCTCTCTTCACCATCTTGATCTGCTAAAAACTATCAGTTTCCAACAGAGGGGGTTTTGCTCCAGTTTGGAGGTATTTTGTGCCCATTTTGCTCAATTATGTGCCTTTTTAGCTCAAATTCTTGGTGCTCATTTTGCTGCAATTCTGAACCATTTTTGCAGCCACTTTGCTCCAATTTTGTGCCAGTTTTTCTTTAATTTTGGGCCCGTTTTGCTCTGTTGTTTTGTTCCTTTCTTTGCTCTGTTTTTTTTTGTTGTTTGGTTTTTTTTGTACTAAGATTCATAAAGTTGGAGAAATCTTAATAAATTGGTTCTGTAAAATAACATAGGACTTGGAGCACCATTTTTTTTACTCTATGGAGTCAGTGCATAAGACCACTAATGTTGGAGAAATCTTTAGGGATTGGCTCCACAGATTAACATAGGACTTGGAGCATGATTTTTGCACAGTTTTCTTTTTTTGTTTCTTATTTTGCTTCATTTTCTTTCTCCATTTTAGTTACTAGAAAAGCATAGGACTTAAAGCACCATTGTTGTACCATTTTCTTGCTCCATTTTTTTGAGAAATCTTAGTGCATAGGCTCTATAGAATAAAATACCAATTGGAAAAGTGATATAATTGGAGACATAATCTCCCTGAGGGTGGCATGCAGTAAGGTATCAAAAGAGGTGATAAAGCAGATGTTGCATGTCCCTGTAGCTTCCTATGCAGTAACAATTCATAGTCAATCATAAGCATGGAGGGTTGTCATATTGCTGGAGATGTATATCCCTTTGAGTGCCCTATGACACTCAAAAGGTTAAGGGAAATATGCTGCTTGTGATGCTGAAAAGATCCTCTCCACTCCTCCACTGAGCAAGTGGGGAAGCAGAGAGGATGTTTTTTGACTTCAGGGTTGTTTACTGCTGGTGATGTGTAAGGGAGGGCATCCCTTACACATCACCAGCAGTTCGGCAACCCTGTATGCAAATGGCGAACTCCCTTCCTCACATATGGTGATGTGTGTCTACATCATCATGGCAGTGTGCTGCCCATACATTTCCAGGTACACATAGCCACAGCATCGACCCTTAGTGCATCTCCACCCATGAATCTGTGCTCAGTTTCTAACATAATTTTGAAGGTCTCTAGGGACAAAGCTTTTATTACTGTCTATTTAATGTTGCCTACTTCCCACCTTATTCTGAGAACTATATGGACAAAAGACACCTATTCTCCCACCCACCTCAATTCATTCTGTAATTATTGCTCATTAACGACGGAAGTCATGTCATTTGGACATTCATACTCCTTCCCTCTTTTTCAGGTAACATGATTGGGGACTGGATTCATGGATAGGTTTTTCTGATAAGTAGAAAGAGCCACAAAATACAGGGACAAGTAGAGATTGCCGACTTTTACAGCTGACTTTTTTCTAAGCTGTTGTTCACATGTTGCTTTTGCATTCAGCTCTTTAGAGTTCAGTGCAGAAATAAGATATTCCTTAGTAACATCACTGCATACAGACGTATGTCATCAGTGCCAGTATATTCTATAACAGAGGAAAGAAGCATACCATATACATTATAACCATAATGTTGCAAAGCCAACAAGGTTTTACAGAAGTCTAATCTGAAACCTATTTCCTGTATGGGAACATTTCCTAGGGTTCTCAATATTATGAGTATTTTATTGGAAATAAAATCCGGTTGCTGCTCTTTATCTTATTAGAAGGAGGGATGGGAAAAAATACATATCAGACAAGCAAACTGACCTAGGCCAATAGAGAGCTTGAAGGAAGGTTATGCTAAGTCCAAAATGTCAGCTGCTCCTTATCTGTAACTGTCTGAAAGCGCAAAGACGCTAATCCCTCTGCTGATCTTTCCCTCCTTAGGCTGAGCAGCTTGTGCACCCTGCTTTTAATTAACAGCCTGGCGGGTTATGTGTTATAAGATCTTTTAACCCTGCCCTTCATAGAGAGCCCTGCAGAGATCAGTACTATTAACTCTTTCAGTGCTACGAACATGTCAGATTGCAGATAAGTTTGTGTCTCTGAAATCAATTGTCCAGCGTTATATCCACTGTATGAAGAGCCAGAGCCTTTCGGTATCAGTGGGGCTTGCAACACATTGGGATGTAATGCAAACTCATTTGGCTTTATAAGGGTTAAAGAAACCATTGTGAATGTGCCGAGAACATAGAGATTCATAGAAATGTGAAACAAATGGTGATTATGACTGTATTTGTTATATTTGGTTGTTTTTGTGGCTACCAGTGGATAGTGTAACAAAGCTAGGGGTCAGCCACTGTATGTGTAGAGTTTGGATTAGCAGAGGGACAGCCAGCATATGCTTGTTTCTGTGGCTACCAATGAATGGTGGGACAAGGTTGAGGATTCAGCCACGGTGTGTGTTGTTCTGAGACTGTAAGTGAATGTGTCGTAGACTGGAATATTTCATACAGTGCAATTATGTTTTTTTTTTACTTTTCTCTTGTAATCAGCACTATCGCCTGTCTTATTTGAAAAGATATATCTAATATAATTTTCTGATAATAGTTATCTGATTTTTACCTAATATATATATTATGTTAAAGTGACTCCTTTGTAACCTTACATATTCTGCAAGTACATAATATGTAAAATCAGATTAGCTATCCTTGTTAATATTGTAATATTATTATTATTATTATTTTGCATGTTCACATATATTTTTTAACATTTATGTCCCTTACACGGAGCTCACTGAATTTCTCTTTCCAGTAAGCTTTCTGACAGGGACTGTGAAAGCAGGATACAGTGTAGCACTATCTGTGCAGCATTGAGTGCTCTGTGTGCTGAGGTGGGGCTAGACTTTTTGCTATAGTGATACTTTTACATTTTATCACTATCCCTGTTTGCAGTCCCCAAAATACAGCTCAATGGAAACAGATATTCAAGGGATAGTAACGTCAGAAAAAAAGTATTAACTATATGGTATATACAATTAAAAGAGAGTACTTGCACTTATTAGTATCTCTCAAACCGCTATGGTTTGAGAGATACAATAAAATAACGTTCTCTCGTCCCTCCCCTTTCTGCTTGACGAGCTGTAAAGCTGTCAGAAGCAGATTCTGGTCACCTGCCCAGATGTGGCTCTTCAGCAGTGTAGATATAACGATATCTAAAGATAAATACTTAATTTGGAATGGTCTACAAAGTGTGCCTGGTTTGCAAGGACACTTTGTAGACCGTTCCAATTAAGTATTTATTTCTAAATAGCGTGATTTCCGCTCTGCTGAAGAGCCTCTTTCTGATCAGATGACTGGAATCTTCAGTTGTCAGCTAGATGGCAGACTTGAGTAAAACAGCCGGGAAAAGGTAACTTTAGCAAGTTATATCTCACAAACCATAAAGGTTTGAGAGATAAAACTTACGTTGATGTTAATCTTTTTTTAATGTCTACAATATTAAATCAACTTAAAATTAACCATTACTATCCCTTTCAGTGTGATCCTTTTCAGGGATATAAAAATTAAACATAGTAGATGAAGATAGGAAAAGAATGGAAAGTATAGAAAATCTGGCTTTACATGTTACGGTCTTACAAAATAGGGAAAGTCAAAAAGAAGGTTCACTGTCACTTTAACACCTTGGGTACTAGATAGCTTCTTTGCAAAGTGTTGGAGAACTCTATAGTATTTAAGGGGTTAAAAACCCCATTTAAAATCAAATGATATTTGTATCCTTTACCCCTAATGCGGCACTACATGGTATGCACTAGTGCATATGACTGCTGTACTTTACATTGGCAGACAATCTCCACCACCATTAGGCTTTGAATGCCAGAGAGGCATCCGATGTGTTGCTTTGCAATGCGTTGAGTACCCCCTGGAACTCAAAAGGTTAAAAGCAAGTAAGCCCAATATGCCAACCCCATAACCATATCCGGGAACTCTCCAGATTTGTCCTGGAGACTCCGATTTTTAGAGTTAATACAGGGTCGCTGGGGACAGAGGCTGATTCTACGGCTTTAGTGAGTTTCCAGTATAAGTCCTCACACTTCTCATCATTCCTTCTACTTCCCACGCTGTTCTGCCAACTTCCCATCCATTCTACAGTCAACCCCCACCCTTTCTACTCTCGATCCTACCCACTCAATTAAGCCCCACCCACATAATTTAGACACTCCAATTTCCAGCCCATGAGCCCTTTCCAGGGTCTCCAAAGAAGAAAACTCCTAGGTATTTCCATAGCATGTGCAGGGAAATTGCTTACACATATGACATTTCCTCTACGTCTTGCTGGGTATTTTGATCTAAACACTTATAATAAAAAAACACTCAAAAATGCCCACAAACAGGCCGCATACCTATCACTTGCCACAAGTGACGTTAAGGGGAGGAAATGGTAGCATAGTATACTGATTTTTAGGCAGATATAGGGACTCAAATGGATTCTTGTGCTTGCAGCAAAATGGTTTTATATAGTTGCCTCAATTTGCAAGAAGTGTTTAGCTGTAGCATCCATTACATGCCTGCATGGAGTAGAATTCTCCCATTAATTACAATGGAATTGTGCACTTAGATGAAACAGACAAAGAAATATGTAAAGTGCTCAATAAATACAAAATTAACCCCTTGAATGCCAGCGATGTTGAGATACTTCACAAGCATCCAAGGGGAACAAAGCTGCCTGTTATTTCCTCTGTAATGACCAGAATGCATACCCCCCTCAGGTTTTTCGAAGGGTTAATAATTGCAATACTAGATTAAATTGTGCTATTTAGTCTTGCAGAGTACGGTATATATACCCTGAAAAAAATGTTCTTAAAGGGATAGTAATACTTAAAATGTAAAAAAAAAATATGTTGTAGGGTTTATCCCCCGAGTAAAAAAAGAGTTCTCCCACTGCTGAAAGGTGTTTCATTCAAAAGTTATTAATTGAATTTTTTAGATGCAATATCACAGTGGCCTGAAATTGTACAGTGGCGCTGTTGCTACAACATCCTATGGAGATTTATGGTCCCGGGACCAGAGCTGTCCATAGGATTGTGTAGCAACAGCGCCACTGTACAATTTCAGGCCACTGTGATATTGCACCTAAAAAATTTCAACTTTGAAAATTAATAACTTTTGAATGAAACACCTTTCAGCAGTGGCAGTACCCTTGTTTTACTCAGAGGGATAAACCCTACAACATATTTTTTTTACATTTTAAGTATTACTATCCCTTTAACCCCTTAAAGACTTAGTGTGGAACCTCAAGGGGTTAATGTTTACACTAAGGCTGACAGAATCTGAGTACAGAGGGTGATATGGTATTAGGGAACGTGCTCTGCTCAATACTTACATGAACTTTATGTTCACTTCCAAATTACGCTCATGAGATGTCCATAACTGAGAATTGCCTAGATTTCTATTGCCATTCCAATCGAAACAGAAAACATTCTAACACCTTAAGGACCAAGGTGTGTGCAACACATTGTGATAGTAATGCCTGCTATTAAGAAATTTTAATATTGTAGACCTTAAAAATATAAATTCAGTGATGTATGCGTTGTCTCTCAAACATGTATAGTTTGAGAGATATAAGCTGCTAAAGTTCTACCTTCCCTCCCCTTTCACTGACATCAGTTGTCTAGCTGACAGCAGGAGATTCGAGTCATGCGACTCGAGGCGGCTCTTCAGCAGAGCCGAAAATGGCAATATCTAGAAAGAAGTACTTCATTGGAACGGTCTACAAAGTGTGTCTGCTTTGCAAGCATACTTTCTAGACCGTTCCAGTGAAGTATTTCTTTTTAGGTAGCACTATTTCGGCTCTGCTGAAGGGCCGCCGTCCGTCCCTGGGACCAGGATCTCCTGCTGTCAGCTAGAGGCTGACGTCAATGAAAGGGCAGCTTATATCTCTCAAACTATACATGTTTGAGAGACAGTGCATACATCATTGAATTTATATTTTTTAATGTCTACAATATTAAAGTTTCTTAACAGCAGGCATTACTGTCCCTTTAAGGAGTTATTGTGCTAGCACCATGGAAAGGTGAATTGAGAAGCGACACTGCAATACTGTATGTATCAGGATAGATTAACCATTTGCATGCCAGAGGGTGGTATCACAATGCATTGGATACCCCTCTGGCACTCAAAGGGTTAACTGCAATCCTCAGGTACCTTAGCAAGTCAGAATGGGATGAATGTATCACACTAATTCCGTGCAATAACAAGCAGTTGAACCAGCGTTTTGTCCGTATGTCTACCTAATATCAATTTCACTAAGTTACTTACACTCAAAATCCTCTATATAATGCGGCTTCTACCAGGGGGAGAACAGGGGGCCATCTGTGTGTGTTTCTAGGTGGTCTTTAGCTCTACAGCTTGCTAAGAGCAAAGTACATACCTGGGAACTTCAAAGTATTGTCTCCTGGAGCGGAGTCTTGTGAGGAAAATGTTGCAAATCGCGTCAAAAAGGGACAGAGCTTAATGCAAGCGCAGGATGGCAGGGTTAACAGGGGTGAACGAAGCAACAAAAACAAGCTGGGGAAGGAGGAACACAGGGGGAAAGAGCAGATGTGGGCAGAACCAATAGAAACTCCCCGCATCCAGAGACTCAGCCCCTTCCCCGGAGACCCGGTAATGCAGTGTGAAAACCGGAGTCTCCTGGGCAATTCCGGAGAGTTCCCAGCTGTGGCAATGTGTAAAGCAAGATATAGAGGAAATGGTGTTAGTGTACACTAGCTTCCTGCACATTAAGTGTATGCTACTTTCCCTTGCATGGTATTTGGGTGGCAGTGCTGAGGTTGGTGGAATTAATCCTTTGAGTGCCAGAGGGGTATGCAACGCATTGCAAAGAAATGTGTTGCATACCCCTCTGGCACTCAAAGGGTTAAAGTCCAGCTGTGGTGGCGTGTGTCTGCTGATATGCACTACAGCGGTCATACACTGTAGTTCATATCCTTAAGTACAGCTGCACTGGTGAATTTGTACATTTGCCTCAGTGTTTCTAAAGAACACAGGATTGTCAATTAAAGGGATAGTAATGTCTAATTATATAAAAAGTAATATTGTAGACCATAAAATAAGAAATCCATCAATGTAATTCCTATCTCTCAGACCTTTATGGTTTGAGAAATAGAGCGTCTTCCCCCCTCCGCTTCTCCTGACGTCAGCTGACAGCAGGAGTTCCTGGTCCGGGGACCGACAGGCGGCTCTTCAGCAAAGCTGCAATAGCACGATTTAAAAATAAATACACATCTTTGCATAGTGACGTCTGCGCACCTGCTCTGTCAGTCCCTTCCGGTGCCGTGCAGCTCCTATCAACGCCTCCTAGAGCAGACTGGGACTGACATAGCAGGTGTGCAGACATCACTATGCAAAGATGTCTGCGATGTTTCCTGGCTGTCAGTATCGGGTGCAGTAGAATTTCTCTGTAAGGAGGTCATTATTTTGGTGACTAGCACTATTGATCAGCTAGTCGCCAGATGGGGAATTCTTGGGATTTAACTTTATGTGGGGTGGTAATTCCACTTTAAATCAATGCAAATTATAATTTGCCACTATTGTGTTGATTCTAACATTTTACATCTTTAGCTTTACTGAAAAAGGCTCAATGTATCTACACCCAATAACAGAGCATTCATGATAATTTTGATATCCATTAATGCAGTGGATTTTCTTTTCCAAAGCTAGAATGCTTTTTGTATAATTAAATAATGCATATCTTTCCATATATTTAATTTTTTCATTAAAAATTAAGGATTACAGGAAATAGGTCCCATACTCGGCTGTGGATATAAGATAACAAGTCCTGAGGCTTATTAGTCATTATCGTTTCGTTGGTTGTTGGTAGCTTTCCTCAGGAAAACATTGCCAGTGCAGATTTGCAGAGCAATCAACCAGGAGATCATTATTAGACAAATTAAGAGCAGTGGTCCCAGGGAACCATTTATCAAATATCACAAATTACTGTTTTGTCATTTAATTTGCTTTAAGAGGATCACATTTCTTAAGGTCCATTTGTAAATGCTCCTTGAATTCACATGTTGTAAGTTCACTTTTGACACTCGGTAATATGAGAATTACGTATGAAATACACTAGGTTAGAGACTGTATTCTAATTTAATACATCTATTGATTCATCATTCTATCTGCCATAATGTAACATAAACAAGTACATTGTATGGTAAAATGAAAATGCTTAAAGGGATAGTAACATTTTTTGCTTAAAAATATATATTTCAGGGGTTATCCTGCAGAGCAAAACAAGGGTACGTCGACTGCTGAGATATGTTTTACTCAACAGTCACTGCAGCTTGAACTTAGATTTTTCGGTGCAGTATCTCAATGGCATTAATTTTACAGTGGCACTGTTACTGCTTGTATGGAGGTTGATGGTCAACTGACCAGAGCTAAAAAGAATATGTGCTATGTATGCAGTCACCGCAGTCCACCAAAAGTAAGAATAGTAGGAACTTCAAACCTAGTACTGAGTGCCTCTAAGTGTTCCCAAACGCCTGAATCTAGATCTGTGGTTCTCAACCCGTGCCCTCAGTGGCTACTAACAGGCCAGAATTTGAGAATTTCCTTTTAAGAGCAGAGGTGAGTTAATCAATATGAATGAGCCTCTGATCAACACACTTGTGTTCTAGCAGGGAAATTCCTAAGTCCTGGCCTGTTAGTGGCCACTGAGGGCACGGGTTGAGAACCTCTGATCTAGATCACAAATCAAGACTAGTGAAAATTGGCAAAAGACTAAACATATATCAAATACATATAAAAAGAATGGCAACTACTATATACTCTTATTTGCAATATAGTCAGTCCTTTTAAAAAACTTTGATGTTTCTCCTCTGCTTGAAAACTGTTGGTCTGGACTTCCTACGAATCACCATCTGTAGCAAAAATAGAAAAGAAAAAGATGGCGCAGGAGATTTCACTGAGTGTAGTATTAATGTCTTATACTTGACCCTCACCTTCACCACAGTGCTCTCTTGAGAATAGTACTCACATATTTATGAGGCTTTTACTCTGCCTCCAAGATTGATTCACTTTCCCGGTATATACCCCAGGATAGGTATTCTGTACTCTCTACCAATTGTATCCTCAGCTTGTCTCAATTCAGGATCATATAGGGGCTCTATTTATGAGGTCCCTCTTCAGGAACTAACACCCCACTAAGTAGGTCTCATTGGCCTCTGACACATGAAAAAAGTATTAAGACTATGGATACTAGGAGCTTGTACAATTGCTAATAAGTAAGAGCACCACAAAGGTAGATTATGGAAGGCAATACAAATTATTCTAAAGGATTTGTCATCCAATATCATATCTATTCAAAATATAAAACAATAAAAGCACACCATTTGCAAATAATATCTTAAAAACAGATTTAAAAAATTGCATCACATACTGTACATCAGCTCTACGTGTTTCATGGAAGTTTGCCACTTCCTCAGGAGCAGAAAAAGATAAAGAATACCTACATTTGCCACTCTTTTTAAATACCTTAATAACTTTGTATGCATTACGTTGTGCCGGGGGAAACATCTGTTCCAGGGTCCAATAAGCTGTAGTTACGTCACTGTAAAAAATATTCTTGTGACAGGAGCCCCCCCCCAAAAAAAAACAAAAAAAACTAGGGCCCTTCAATGACTAGTTACATCACTACATGGTTCCTTGGACTTTGTACATTTTTGGCACTTTGTCCAATAAGCATAAAGTGACCTGGTATCTTTCTTTTTTTCTAAAATCACCCCTGGTGTAAGTGCAGTGCTACTGTGGGTAAATTCTAGGGCAAACCAACTGTACCACTGGGTGAAATTTACAATACCCATTGATTAAAATCAGGCTTTTAACTCCTAGAATTTTAGAGAGGTAGTGGCACTGTTTCTACAGCAGTTTATCTAAAGCCTTGTTACCAGCAATAACCCTCCATAGACTTCTGTATCAGCCGCACCACTACAAACTCTCAGGCCTTGAAGGTACTACAGCCACAGAGTGCAAGGTTAAGTGCCAATAACTTTTGAATGAAAGATCTCTCAGCAATAGAAGTTCCTTCATTTTAGTCAACAAGATAAACCCTCCAACAAATATGTTTTCCTATATTACGTGAAACTGTCCCTTTAAATCAATGGGAATTTATATGTGGCCCCTATATCCCCTATAGTTTAATTGATTTGCCAAATAATTGCTCCAGTTCTATTTATTAAATCAGATTCCTATAATTCAGAAAAAAAAATGGATCCACCAATAGGGGCAAATTTTGGAGTCCTCTCTAGCATTCAAGGGGTTAAAAGCCTCATTTAACCCTTTGAGTGCCAGATGAGTGTGCACAGCATTGCTTTGCAATGCGTTGCATACCTCTCTGGTACTCAGAGGGTTAAATATCGGAACATTTGGGGAAGTAGTATTTGATCCTTAGGTACAGTTGGCTCTCCTCTGAATTGCAGCACTCAGTACATCACTCTCTTGTCTGTTCCACATTTACATTGAATGTTTCCCGACTGCTTATTCATTTTACAAGCGTGTATCATTTTCTCTCTTGTACTAGTCAAGTTCACAATACCCTTAATTTTACAAAGTCGTTTCAGGTTTGAAGGGATTAGTTTCTGTTTTTGCACTGTCTTGTATATGAGGTTATATACATACTGAGGGAATAACTTTCCCTTCAGAGATATAAAGCAATCTAGCAATATGTTGCACACTCCTCTGGTGCTTATCAGTAATGGTGGGCGTGTAATTGTCGTTCCTTTTAGATATGATAATACCTTCTAAGACAAAATGATGACATATAATTAGCTGATATCTCCTACTTGATAATTAGCACTTAAATTAATGTGCTATTGATACAGTCTTTAAAGAAATTTTATTAAAGAGAAAAAGTACTTAAGGCAGTCGGAATAATAAAAACAATATGTAGCCAATAAACTCTGCAGTTATGCCTTAACAGCATGTGTCAAGTAGTTAGCTGAATGATGTATATTGTATGCAGGGAGATAATTACAGTGGGTGCATAAGATGCAGTTCTGCCAGGCCCAGTAGCCACTGGGGCCCCATCTGCCCCAAAGTCCAACAGGTTATAGTTATGCCTATATGAAAATATATTTTTGATAGGAGGCCCTGAAAATATTTGCACTGGAGCCACCCAAAGACAAGTTACTTTGCCACGATGGTCAAAGTGAGGAGCTCCAGTTGCTGCCAGACTACAACTACTCTCATTAGGAGTTGTCTAACAGCAGTTAGTGGTATTCACGTTGCCCACCACTAGCTTAGAGTGTGTTTAGCATTGTTTATGACATGATGGGGGACATGCACTAAGGCGTGATAAAAAGGTGCTAAAGTGGAGCTAACTTCTCCAGTGATATCACTTCTCCAATTTCCATGTTATTCTATGGAGCCAATGCACTAAGATTTCTCCAACTTTGGGGATCTTATAGCATAGGCTCCACAGAACACCATAGGAACTTGAGAATCACAGGAGACGTTATATCTGTGTTATCACCTCCTTATCACTCCTTAGTGCATAACCCCCAACATTTCTGAAACCAAAGTCAGAATATTAAAAAGTGGACCATTAGTTATTTTTTGAAAGCCATACATTTATGTGCTTTTTGTGATTACTTATGTCAGGGTTCAAAATTTCCACTTGCCTCCTCGCATTTGGCGAGGAGAAATTGAGCGAAGGCGAGTGGAAATTGAAGCCCTGTCTGCAAGTAGGGGCCCGGCCATGCCTGGAGTGCAAGTTCATAACTACGGGTGTGCAACTGCGTCTTTACCAGCATTTGTTGTCCCAGCATGCTAAGCGAATATGCTACAATAGGGACTGCTGGCACTGCCTTATAATAGAAAGCAAAAAGAAAATTGTGCTATGTAGTGCTTGAGTCAAGGAAATCAGCTACTAATCGGCTGGTTTTAATATTGCCGATATCCAGGTGGGAAGTATTACTTGTGGGCAAAAGAAAGAAAAAATATAATCAGTAGTTACTTTAGTCACGGATATATTCCCTGAGAGAATTCCAGACCTTATGAATCTTTTTGTTAGACAAGCGAAGGGTTAAGTTAACCAAGTATCTCACAGCGGGCTGGAATCTCGGCAGCTATATACATAGTGCCATGCCAGCACTACAATCAGCCTCCGCTGTGATCCTGACTAAAAAGATTGCAGGTGTCTTAAAAAATAAGTTACAATTAGACACTTTGATCATAAGAAAGGACAAACATGTTCTGATCATAAAGAGATGGAAGTTTGTTTGATCAATGAGCCATTCAAACCAATCGAACCAATCAAATGAACGATTCCCATAGTGATTAAAATATCATGACTTTTTGGTTTAATAAAAGCCCAAATATTAACTATATGCAAGCAGAAACAGTTAATTAACCCCTTCTTTAAACTGATAGTAATGTTAACCTAAGAAACTCCACATATGTGTAGTTTACATCATATATAATAGTAATCCACCTTTATTTTACTGATTTTTGCCTTACTGCACTTAAGAGACCTTATTGTAATGACATCGATCTTCCAGTCTGTCAGCCATCATTGAAAATCCTCTGTTTGTGCACGTCCTCGATTACCTCTGGCAATAAAGCATGTTCTGATCAAAATACCCGATGGGAGGGGGAGATGCGCTCATTGTTTGCGTATCCTACAGGGGGAGGACTCAGTACACAGACGCTTACATTTCTGTCCCTCAGCGAGCTCCATCTGGTCAAATGACCAGATTTCAGATCTGTCCCATTGACAAATGACATCCTGAAAGAGGGTGTCAAGAGGAATCTTCAAAAGCTGATAATATAAGATATAGATGACTGCAGACTATGAGAGGTACATAGATCTTAATATTTTTTTATACTTAACAAATAACATTTGAGTAAAAACAAAGTATTACTATCCCTTTAATGTGCTGAGGGTCATAATTATCTTTTCCCATCCTTTAGAAGCCAACAGGTTCTATAAGAACATTGTATGCTACGAACTACTGTTTCCAGAAGACTAAAGAAATGTGTTAACCCTTGTTGACCCACTGTAAAAATTTAAATGTAATTCAGTGGTCTGTTAGATCATTCCTACGTTTCTCCACTAGGGATCAGGGTATAACATAACGCTTGACAAATAAATTATGCCATGATTTGTTTTTAGTGAAGCTTTTAACAATTTCAAATAAAAGTTTTAAAGTTGTTTACTTGACACCTTGCCTTTGCTACTGCTGTTTGACACTGGTCACTATTTCCAAGTTTGTAGTTCACAAGGATACCGAGGTCTTTCTCCAGCAACGAGTCCCCTAAAATAATTCCATTAAAGGGATAGTAATACTTAATTTTAACTTTATTTTATTTTGTAGGCATTAAAAAAACACGAAGAATGATATAAGTCTTATCTCTCAAACCTTTATGGTTTATGAGATATTCACAAGCAAAGTTTCCCCCTCCCGCCCCTTTTACCTAGTGTAAGCAATCTCTTCTCAGATGTGGAATGCAGTCTATAGACCAGACAGATAACAGAAGGGGACACTCTTATTCCTATGAAAACAATGAAATCCCTGCCCCTCTTGACAAGCTTTTCAGGTTGTTCCCTTATCTTAATTGAAGATTGTCCCTCTCTGCAGTCTACCTGGGCACCTCCTTTCTGCTGTGGCTGAACAGTGTGACATCAGTAAAAGGGGCAGGAGGGGGACACTTTGTCATTGAATTACTCTGGAACTACAACTCTAACATAATTGAAATAACACTCTCCAAAGTCCAAATACTATGATGATTAATTAGAGCTGCTTTTATTATGAAACATTACTATCCCTTTAAGTTTATAAGTAGCCTTGGGATTATTTCCTCCAAAATGCATGACTTTACACTTCCCCACATTAAACTTCATATTACATTTGTTTGCCCAATCTGCCATTTTGTATAAATCTCTCTTTAGAGAGCAATTATCCTGTTCTGAATGAATTACCCAGTGAGCGAGGAATTCCTAAAATGATGCTCAGGCTATTGGACTTTCTGACCTGATCAGATAGTGAGAACCGTAGATTTGCTGTCAGCACAGATTGTTGTGACACTTCCTTCTGTTAAAATGTCAGAACACCAGACAGGCTTTACCAGGCTGGATGTCAAGTTTTGGCTAGTTAACCCAAAATCTGTCAATACTATGCTTTTGTGTTTTATATGTAGCTCTCAGTATTTTCATCCAGTTTAAAGATTAGTTGTTACTGTGTGGTGCCTTCTAGTACTGATGGTAAAATCAATAATGTCACGCCTCTTAGGAAGGACTATTGCTTAACTGGACAGTCTGATAAATTGAAGCAGATTTGCCAATCTAACAGGGGATGAATTGTGTGGAGAACTTGACAACTGACCCCAGGAGATGTTTCTACAGTGTGTGTGTCTCTCTGTGACTGTGTGTGTCTCTGTGACTGTTTGTGAGTCACTGTCACTCTGAGTGTGAGTCTCTGACTGTGTGTCTCTCTGTGACTGTTTGTGAGACACTGTCACTCTGAGTGTGTCTCTCTGACTGTGTGTCTCTCTGTGACTGTGTTTATGAGTCACTGTCACTCTGAGTGTGTGTCTCTGACTGTGTCTCTCTCTGTGACTGTGTTTGTCTGTGTCTCTCTGTGACTGTGTTTGTGAGTCACTGTCACTCTGAGTATGTCTCTCTGACTGCGTGTCTCTCTGTGACTGTGTTTGTGAGACACTGTCACTCTGAGTGTGTCTCTCTGACTGTGTGTCTCTCTGTGACTGTGTTTGTGAGACACTGTCACTCTGAGTGTGTCTCTCTGACTGTGTGTCTCTCTGTGACTGTTTGTGAGTCACTGTCACTCTGAGTGTGAGTCTCTGACTGTGTGTCTCTCTGTGACTGTGTTTGTGAGTCACTGTCACTCTGAGTGTGTCTCTCTGACTGCGTGTCTCTCTGTGACTGTGTTTGTGAGACACTGTCACTCTGAGTGTGTCTCTCTGACTGTGTGTCTCTCTGTGACTGTGTTTGTGAGACACTGTCACTCTGAGTGTGTCTCTCTGACTGTGTGTCTCTCTGTGACTGTGTTTGTGAGTCACTGTCACTCTGAATGTGTGTCTCTGACTGTGTCTCTCTCTGTGACTGTGTTTGTCTGTGTCTCTCTGTGACTGCGTGTCTCTGTTCACAAGGTCCGGGACATCAACTAGATCTCTGAACAGTACTCTATTTCTGTGTGTCTATTTGTCTGTTTTAACCCGTTAAGTGCAGCACTGCTGTCCAATACATTCCAAACCTCTTGGCTGTGAAATGGTTATCCAACTTCAGTGGATAGCTCTCTGCCACAAACTTTTAACATTTTCACTGCCCTATCACTGGCAAAGAGGTATCCAATGCACTGGATACCTCTGTGCCCCTAACAGGATTATCCCTTGCACTGCCAAACATGTATCCAAGGCATTGGATACCTCTTTTACACTGCAAGGTTTAACCCTTTCACTGCCACACAGCATTAGATACCTCTTTGCCACTGACATGGCGGTCAAATACTTAAACCTTTAGCTCTGGGGTCCCCAACACATGGGTGGTTGCTTAACCCTTTCAGTCTTATACAGGTATCACATATTGCAGTTCATCACATACCTCTTTGCCATTAAGAAGTGCTTACACCTTTCAGTGCAAAAGGTTTAACCAACATCAATGCATTGCATACATCATTGCCACTTTAAGGGTTAAACCTTTCAATGCCAGAGGGGTACCCAACACATATCTTGCAATGTACTGCATATGTGATTGCCACTCAAGCACTTAAACCTTTCAGTACCAGTTTACCCAACTCATTGCTAGTTACATACACACCCCTCTGCCACTTAAAGCCTTAACCCCTTAACAACCCTTGATGGTCCTGGTACATCATGGGTAAAAGTGACTGAACGACACATGACGTACCAGGACCGTCATGGATTTCAGGGCTCCCCGCGTGGCTGCACACACTATTCGGGGAGCCCTGAGTCGGATCGGCAAAGAAAAAAAAATGCTCTGTGGTCCTTTAGTCACTGCCGAGTGCCTGCGCAGACGATTGTTAAGGGGTTAAACCACACTGGCAATTCCGTGCCTCTATTGCTACTATTCAAAGAGAACTTGAGATGGGTGGGGTTAAAGGCGGGGATATGGGTGGAGCTAGGTGTGAAAACTGGTGGCGAGTAACTTTTCAGGCCCGGCTGGTTGCTCAGGACTTGAAATTTTGAGCCCTACTTATGTTATGATGCAAGAAACACACTGACACCTTGATGCTGATTAACATATGCTCCTAAATTAATGGTGTATGCATACTCCTAAATTAAGGGCAAAGTTAACAGGAGATCCTAAATGAATGGCAAAGTCAGCACATTCTCCTAAATTAAAGTGATAGTATTGTCTATTTAAAATGAGTTACCCGAGTCTTACGTATATTAAAAGGAACCTATCACACTATGTCTAGGTGCTTACTTCTTTGTAGTTCAAAAGTTATGAAGCACTGATGATCCATCGCTGCCCCTTTTTCCCCATGTCACTCTGAATCTGCAGTCTGTTGAGGACGGTTGCAACGAGGGACAAACTTCAGTAAACAAAGGGAAATCCTGTCCTCCTTCATCAAGGGGGGCAGGATTTCCCTTATACTTACTGAAGTTTGTCCCTCTCTGACGCCGTCCTGACCAGCCTGCATCTTCTGAGTGACATGGGGAGAAGGGGTGGGCGGTGGATCGTCAGTACTTCATAACTTTTGAACTACAAAGAAGTAAGCTCTTAGACATAGCGCAATAGGTTCCTTTTAATATACAGAAGACTCGGGCAACTAATTTTAAAGATACATTACTATCACTTTAATGGCAAAGTTAGCCATAGTTATGAAAATATGTGCTTGCTAACTGCTTTGCTGAATTATTTGCAACCAGTTTAAAAGCCTGTGTACACAGGCCACAGTGCCACCCAGTAGCCTCAGCTGGTGCCTGGGGCCTCTCTGCTCACCAGGAGGTCCCATGAAGGTGCGCAGAGAGGACTCCAGTCCTAATACGGAGTGCCCCACCCCGTATCAGCCGTAGCACATTCAGGCAGTCTGTACTGCACATGACCGCAGCGCGGGCAGTCTCTACTGCGCATGACGGCTTCTGACAAACATCCTAGCAAATTATTATATAGGATTGCTAATCCTCTCAAAAACGGTGGACATTTTGGCCATGCCTACTTTTAAAAATGTATTTTTCAAAAAGTACAAACGTTTGCTAATTCAAAAAAACCATGCACAATTTAATATCATTTTGGGCCTAATCATTTTTTCATCAAAATTAAAATGTAAATAGCGATTGAGAACATTACTTGCATTCCATTCCAAGCATTGGAATGAAGTAAAACATAACAGCAGAAATGTGGATTTGAGGGGGTAGTATGAATCAGAGGAGGTAAGATGTTCATGCATAACTAATTAGGTAATTGGTCAGTGTTAGTTATTGGCAAAAATATAGTGTAACTGTACCTTTGGTCAGGTCACTCACAGCACGCTGGTCAAGCTTCCGCTGGAGACAAATGGTTTAACCCTTTGAGTGCCAGAGAGGTATGCAACGCATTGTAATGTGTTGGTTACCTCTCTGGCACATAAAGGGACGCAAATGGTTAATGATACTTCCAGTATTTTAACTCATTGCCTGCTGGAGAGGCTTCCAGTGCATTGCAAAGCAATACTTGGGACTTCTCTAGCAGACATGGTGTTATAGGAATTGATTCTAGAATTTCCACAGAGATTTAATTGAACACAAACAATTCCACCACAGCAAAAATGTTTAAATACCATAGCTCTAGATCAAATTTAGATGAGAAGGAAATGGTAAACTGACTGTACTTAGGTTTGATGCAGGATTCCATTGAATAAACTCCGCTGTATCTCTGTTACATGCTTTATTTAGTCATAGTCATGTGTTTATAGAGTGTAGTCTTTTTCATTCCTGTCATTCGCGCCATGATGAATGGAGCAGTAGTGTGGCAATGCATGTAATATGTCTATCAACACAACCTGCTCTGTGATAATAATGGATACATAGTATTTTTGTTTTTCTGATGTTTACAACATGAATGTTTTGTTTTAGGTCTTTCATTGATTAGATAAACTTAACACTATTGATTGGCCATATTCTCATGTACTAAGAAGAATTGGAGAAATTCCAGAGGAAGCCATTTGCACCATTGGGAAACATTAGAAAATATAAACAATAGAAATTAAAGATGTCCATTGATTTAACCATTTGAGTGTCAGAAGGTGGTTCATTTTTAAAAGGTCACGCGTGAAAGAGCGTGTGACCACATGATCCAGTAACTATGTCGCCAGGATAAAAATGGCAACATGAGAATATCGCACTGCACGACAGTGCGAGATTCTCATATTGCGGGATGAACAGTTGCATACATTTAACCCGTTCATCCCCAATCTGCTCAGGACGCACAGTCCTCTGGCACTCGTGGGGTTAATCCTAGCACACTAGAGGGCTGTGCTACCATAGCTACTGACTCCTTTTCCTTCCCACATGCAGTACGTGTCACAGCAGTAAAACAGTCCTCTCCTCGTCGGAGGGCAGACTTCTACATACCTCCGGCATCAATCTCCTTCATCTGCTCTGTGTACGGTACTTAATCAATCTCCAGTGCTAGAACTGGCTGCAGAGAATCTGAAGTACCGTACACTGAGTAGATGAAGGAGATTGATTCTAGAGGTATGTAGAAGTCTGCCCTCCAACGAGGAAAGGGCTGTATTACTGCTGTGACCTGCACCGCATGTGGGAAGGAAAATGATTCAGTAGCTGTGGTAGCACAGACCTCTAGGGTGCTAGTATTAACCCTACAAGTGCCAGAGGACATAATAACATAGTAAACTATGTTGAATAAAGACACAAGTCCATCAAGATCAACCTTTGCCTCATACCCTAGTGACATGAGAACTGTATAGCTTTCCTGCTACCAAATAAGTTAGTCTTTATCATACCTTCCTGATTTACCTGCTAATACACAGTATAACCCTGTATGTTCCCTTTTGAAAGAAATGCATCTAATCTTCTCTTAAATGTATCCATTGTCTCTGCCATAACCACATCCTTGGGCAAGGAATTCCACAATTTAACAGATCTTATTGTAAAAAATCCCTTCCTCTGCTGAAGTCTAAACCTCCTTTCTTCTAATCTCAAGGGGTGTTCCCTGGTCACCTGATCAGGTCTTGGAATTAATAGCTCACCACAGAGATCCTTGTATTGACCTCTCATATACTTGTACATTATGATAAGATCTCCTCTCATTCGTCTTTTCTCTAGAGTAAATAAACCAAGTTTGTCTAGTCGTTCCTCATATGTCAAGTTCTCCATTCCCTTCATTAATTTTGTTGCTCTTCACTGTACCCTCTCTAGTTCCAGTACATCCATGCATCGGTTATCTGTACACTGAGCAGATGGGGATGAACGGGTTAAATGTATGCGACCGTTCATCCCTCGACATGAGAATCTCATGCTGTCATGCAGTGCAGTATTTTCATGTAGCCATTTTTATCCTGGCAACTTAGTTACTGGATCATGTGTTCACATGCTCTTTTGCATGTGACCTTTTAAAAGGATACCCCAGAGGGGTATCTAACACATTGCTTTACAATGTGTTGGATACCAATATGGCATTCAAAGGGTTTAATTAGGGATATCCTGAAAAAAGTGTCATGTGTGTCCTGAGGACTAGATCTGAAAATCATTGATTTGTGTGTTGAATTTTTCTGATTTCCATGACCTGATCTACTGGATTAATAGTAACATAGTTGATGAGGCTGAAAAAAGGCATTTGTCCATTAAGTCCAGCCCGTGCCAAAACACCCCTGTTGATCCAGAGGAAATACTAAAGGGTGGATAATCTTAAATCAAGATGTTCAAATACTCCTTGGTCCAGTGGTCAAGGTTCTTTTCTATTCTGCTTTTCTTAGCAGCTGTAGCTGGCAATAGGCAGCTAATTTCTCTCACTAGACTACTGCAGTGGCAGCCGACATACACTATCAGTGTTCTGCACATCACAATCATGCTACTGTCCTTCCGTGACTGTTTTATGCTGTCTAGTGTTGGTTGCTGCTGATGCTGATAAGATTTTTTTTGTCTCTTCAGTGCCATTGCAGTAGCCATGACAAATGACATGACATTGCCTTATTGCTTGACAGTTAACACAAAACTAACAACTCTACTCAGTGATACCCACATTAAGTGCTTGTGCAAACAGGTCATTTTGTTTAATGAAGTCATAATTACCTTGCTTATGGATGTCTCTTTGAAAAGCTGTGCAGGTGAATTCTACCCTGAAACCATGTACAGAGTGAGATATATAAAGTAATATTTAGCAAAATATGTGTCTTAACCCCTTAATGACACAGGACGTACATGTACGTCCTGTGTGGCTGTCACTTAGTGACAGAGGACGTACATGTACGTCCCGGAAATCCGGCTCCCCGCGCGGCTGCGCGCCGTTCGCGGACTCCGGATTATTTTAAAAAAATAAAAAAAAATGTTAGACGGACGTTAAGTGACGGCCGCGTCTGCACGCGGCCGTCACTAAGGGGTTAAAGGGGAACTATGCTGTAAGTGACTCTTAAAGGAGTTGTAACACTTTCTAATAATAGCCTGCCACTTACGCTACTATGCCCAGAAATTCCTAATGGCTATTATAAATTTTGCTCATTTTAATTTGTTTAACCCCTTAAGGACCATTGCCATGCCAGGACCATCACGGCGGTCCAGCACTTAAGGACCAATGACGGTCCTGGCACGGCATGGAGTTCAGGGCTCCCGGCACGGCTGCACGCCTCTCCGGAAGCCCTGAACCGGAAGAGATAAAAAAAAAAATGCCCCGTGGTCCGCACGGGATCACGCTGGTCCTTAAGGGGTTAAAAGATAACATATTCAGTTTATCTTTGATGGCGTGTCCATGGAGGCAGACATGCCAGTTGCTGGCTGTTTTTAGACTACATGATCCTGCTTAAGTGTCAGAAGGGTACTTAACTCATTTCTTTGCAATGAGTTCCATACTACTCCCCTGGCACTCAAAGGGTTAATTCTTTAACCCCTTAAGGACCGGGAAAATCTGAGGTCGTTTTCCCTTAAGGACCGGAGCAATTCTGACCTTTTTGACTATGTCTTTGTTCAACAGTGTTTTCCCTCTAAGTCTTTTATCCCACCCCCATAAATTATATACTGTTTTTTTAAGCACAAATAGGGCTTTCTTTTGATACCCCACATATATGGATAACCCACCATTTACTTTATGAAAATTTAAAAAAAAATTTAAAAAAAAGTTTAAAAAAAAAACGCCATTTTTGTTTTTTTTTCTTGGGATCAATTGGGCACAAAGGGTTACATTTTTATGGAGACTGCATGAAAAGTATGAGCGGTCAGTCATACCTACAAAATGCGCAGTTTAAAGTGGCCACTGTCCCCCCTGGGTGAAAATCCCCATGTCCCTTTTTCCCACCCTATTTTGACACTTTTTTATCCCTGACATTTGGCGGTGTGTATAAGTGTATTACATGGCTCCACAACAATCATACTTCCAATATTGTTTAATGATATGTTTTTTTTTTAAATAAAATATTTTTTTGTAACAAAAAAGTGTGTTTTGTTTAAAAAAAAAAAAAAAAAGTATATAATTGCAGGTCAAAAATTGACCTGCATTTAGCCAGCCTCCTGCAGCAGCAGTGAAGGGGTTAATACCCCCAGCTGCTGTTTTTTTTTACCACTAGGTGTCTCCTCTCTACTTCTCTCTCCCTTACTTTGATAACAAGGAAGACAGAGGTAGAGGAGACACTCAGAGTCAGCATGCTTTGCATGCTGCCTCTGTCTGTCACTATGCTGGTACATGTGATCGCTGCTACGGCGATCACATGAACCAGCACAAGCAAGAAGGGCTGAGACTGAACGCCCCGGTCTCGGAGCGCTCAGTCTCAGCCTGGAATTAATGATAGCAGCGTGCACGGAGGCACGCTGCTATCATTTAAGCCATAACTGTCCTGGTCCGTCATGGGTCCTTAAGGGGATTGCAACCCATGACGGTCCAGCACCGTCATGGGTCCTTAAGGGGTTAAGGACTATTGTGTTGCAGAGGGCTGCGAACCCGTGCATTCCACACCCCTCTGGTCCTCAGAAGGGTTAACCCTTTGCAATTCAATGTGTACCCCCCTGGCACTAAAAAAGGGTTAAGACTGCCATGTAGTGAGCAGAATTTAACCAGTGCCAGAGAGGTATCCAACGCATTGTGATGCAATGCATTGGATATCTCTTTGGTATTCAATGAGATATGGTCCTGTGGTCCTTCTAGCAGTTGTCATGTCTGCCTCAAGTGAACTTGATATGCGTTATTGAAAATGTAATCTCTTGAACAAAGTCACAAGGGCAAGATAAATAAATAAATAGGGGATATTAGGATTCACTGTCTGTAGTAAGATAAATGTGTGTTTATTACTAAGACCTATTCACCTTTAATATATTTTACAGGTTTACTTACCTAGATGGGGGATTTTGTATAGCAATCAGATATTCCTATTTAGATTTTGCATTATACTTGGTTTCCTGTTTAGTCTACCTCTAGACCTCTAGACCTCCTCAAAACAAACAATAGGTTTCCTTAGGGCTGTGTAAGGAAATTGTTGACAGGTAAGGCCTAATGATGGAGGAGTTTGTCCATCAGTATGCCTTACATCTCTCGTAAAGTGTAGTGTATACCCTGAAGTGCAGCTGCTTAGATTAGAGCCTAATGCCAGTGGAGATGCATTAATACACATTTACTCCAGTATAAGGTGCAGCACTTACCTTTGCATTTGGAGTGATCTGGTTGCTTTGGACCTACCCATTATCTGTGCACCCAAAGGAGAAAGTGAGTATGCCAGGAGATTTATAAGGCCTGGGCTTTTAATATTTTACTTTTCTTCCCAGAATGATCTATACAAAGGATCTGCCCAAAGAAGCCTTTTCTTCAAAGGGTTAATGTGCACCTGTCACCCTAATTTAAATGCATTGCATTTTAAAGAAAACTAAAAACTGTTCATATGTTATGCTAACCATGTGTTTCTAATATAAACAGTTTTTGAGAAATTAACCTTTATTTGATAGTGGCACAGTGTGGCACTTTATGCTAATTAGTTGATGTGCTGGGCCACTAATGTCTATGAATGGATCTATGCAGTGTCCACACACAGAGTTATGAATGAATCTAGGCAGTGTCCACAAGCAGAGCTATAAATGAATCTAGGCATAGCCCACACATGCTGGGGCATTTCTAATAGTGCTGTTTGACCTCAGCACAAATAATTAGAATATTTTGTAGTGCCAAACTGTTCCACCACAGTATAAATGTTAGTTTCTCAAAAAACTGTTGTAGAGAAATATTGGTAGTACAACATATCAACCTGACAGGTTCCCTTTAAGTAGGATTTCATTTGATGTTATTAGTGGTTCCATTATGTTATCACAAAGAATAATGTTGTTCATGTAAATAAGCTGTACATTGATCCCCTTGGCTGTCATTTATGTCAAGCCTGCTGAAACTTCCCTGTGTTCTGAACATAGGGAAGTTGCAGCATACTACATTAGACTGCATTCATCTGACACACTAGTTATCAGTTTAAACACCATGATATTGAGCAGTTTGTTTTGTTTTTGGCACAGTAGCAAAACAGTAATATTGCTGCACTAATGCAGCCTTAGAGCAGAGTTAATCAGCTCCAGCTTTTGGGGCTGCACTTCCCATCATCATCAACCAGCCATTGGCATTGGATGGTTGGGCGTGATGGGAGTTGTAGGCCTCAACAGCTGGCGGTCCAGTAATTGACTACCCTGGCCATGCAGCAGTAGAAGATGCACTGAATTTACCTAGGCCAGAATAATTTAGGGAAGGGGTAAATATTAAAAACTTTCGTTACATTTTAATGTATATTGAGTCACTTGAGTGTATATGAAATAATTGTAGCTCTAATTAGATTTTGTTTTGTTTATATATAAACTAGTTGAAGAGCCTGTTACACGGGCCACAGTACCACTGCCAGCCAGTCGTGGGGCCGTCATGCGCAGTAGAGACTGCCCGCGCCGTGGTTGATACAGAGCTGGACGCTCTGTATCAGCCATGGCGCGGGCAGTCTCTACTGCTCATGACTGCAGCACGCGCAACAGTCTCTACTGCGCATGACTGAGTCGTTACACACGTTTTAGCGAATTATTATATAGGATGATGATATACATTGTCCCATAATCTCTCTATAATGAGGAAAGTGTTCTATTCCAATAGAAATCATTTTCTTAGTTCCCTTATCCACCTCTCCAAGGTACTACTAAAGGGAACAGCTATGTGGATTGGATTTAAGAACCCCAGTTATGAACCCTAACCCCTTGGGAACTAGAAATGTCTCCAATTTAATGTTTTACTCTATAGCATCTACGGGGTTAATAGTATTGAAATCATATACAATCCTTTTCTCCCACTGAGACTAAAATAGCTTTGAAGACAATGAATTATAAGCAAATTAAAGTGAAAATTAATGTATTAATCAAAAGTGTGGGTATAACGGAAAGTAGTTAGAGGCGAATATAATAAAATTCTCTTTGAAAAAAGTAAAAATAATTGAGATTATGATTATGTTTTAAACCTCTATTAAAGGTAAAAAGTAGCATTCTCTCTATAAAATAAGCTGCAATAAATCTAAATTCCCTTTTTTTTTCAGTGCTACTTCTCGGACAAAATGGGAATATTTCAATGATAAGCAGAAAATGCAACTATGTTTTAAATGCATGATTAATTTAACCCTTTGAGTTGCCACTCAAAGGGTTAAATAATTAAATATGGAAACTGCTCAACTCCTTTGGGAGCCAGATGGGTATCCAAGGCATTGTATTGCAATGCATTGGATATCCCTCTGGTACTTAAAGGGTTAAGGACTAGAAAGGGTAAAGCATTGTGAAGCAAGGTGCTGTACAACCCTCAAATCCTTAAGGAGTTAAAGAAGCATTTAAAGGGGCAGTAAAGTCTAATCATGGAAATATATGTTATAGTGATTTTTCTGTTTAATAACTCAAGGGCAGTGCTACTGTTTACAGATATTGTCAGGCAAAAATTATTACAGTGCAAACTTGTCTTTTTTTTTTATAAAGAATTTGCCCCAAATAAAGAAATTCCATAGATGGATGTAGCAACAGTGCCACCTGGCAGCAAAACATCTTGACAAAAATGTGGTTAGATTTGTGATAACGTTTGGCCCAAACAGCTCTCAGCACTAGAAGTACCCTTATTTTATATAGTAGAAAATGCCCTACAATATATATATTTTCATAATAAGAGTTTACTGCCCCTTTTACTATAAATAAAAAAACAACAACCACATATCCTTATTTTTCCCTGAAAAAGTGATTTAAAAATGTATCCATCTACTTCCTCACCTGATTTCTGCAGGGTCAGATGATATGGGGTCTGAGCAGGGACCAGTATCACTACCGGTCATGTGTACTGGCAAAATGTTGCCTGTCGCATATCCACTTGTAATGCAGGGCATGTGTTGAGCAGAGTGTGATATTGTCACTATACATATTTTGTATGCAAAATGGTGATCAGAGGAGTAAATTGATGAGGTTGAAAAAAAGACTTGCACCCATCATGTTTAGCCTTTGCAATTTCACCCTTATTTTTGTTCATCCAGATGAAGGCAAAAAAAATACTGTGGAATACATTTTCCATTTTGCCTCAAGCGGGTGAAAAGTTATTTCCTGACACCAAGGGGGAGATGCACTAAAGTATTATAAAGAGGTGATAAAGCCAAGATGGGTTCTCCAGTGAAATCACTACTCCAATTTGTGTGTTATTCTATGGAACCAATGGCGTGATGCAAGAAACGTTTGCATTGGATAAAGTCATTTTTGTACCGAACGCTTCTTGAATTGTGCCTAAAAAATTCCATTTTACGACAACAGTATACAGGCGTATAAATTCATTCGCAATAGCAGTTCTTGTATTTGGTGCATTCGCTATTCCACTCACACAGATTCGTTAATCTTAGCCATGCCCACAAAAAACATAACTATACGCAGACGTTCGCTAATCTTGAATTTTCATGTGCAATTCAACAAAATCATGCGCAAACCTATTCCCTAGTGGTTTTCACATGGGAA
Organism: Rhinophrynus dorsalis; assembly: GCA_037306005.1. NCBI lineage: Eukaryota > Metazoa > Chordata > Amphibia > Anura > Rhinophrynidae > Rhinophrynus > Rhinophrynus dorsalis. The sequence continues at coordinate 152,410,089 of CM074724.1, forward strand.
ATAGTGATTGCGCACATTTCCTGCATCGCGCCACAAGACACTAAGATTTCTCCAACTTTGGAGGTCTAAGTGCATAGGCTCTATAGAATAACATAGGAACTGGAGAACTTATATCTCTGGAGAAGTCATATCTGCTTTATCAACTCATGCCATATGTCTTTCGGATATCTCTTTGGATCACCATGAAAGATGGAGATGGTCACACCAAAACCTGCATTAATTTCTGTGGGATTTAGTTGAGCAACTAATTGACTACTTTGCTGTTTTATTTTTTATTAATATCATTATACTGATGGCAACATGTCATTAAGTATAAATAGTTTAATGCAAGAGTTACCACTCATATAATTCCTTCCTTAGTTTGTTCTAAAATATTTTCAAATGTACATCCTCAGATTCGTATTCACCTGTCTCTGGTTCATGAATTTTTCATTTTCTGGAATATTCTACCTCACTAAACAAATGTGTTTGGTTAGTATTTTGCTTAGAGAAAAGACCTTTGTTACTGTGCATAATTTTAATCCCAACTACATTACTTCCATGGGTAGGAGAACTATGTTATAAATAACCCCTTTGATAAGAAACCTTCTTCCATTTTAGCATCATGCTCAGTCAATGCAAGAAAAAAAATCCTTGAACCACCTCAGTGAGGAAATATAAGCATCTCCATACAAATCACTCAAATATGATTAAACTGACTGATCCTTTCCAGGTTTGGCAGAATACAAATGCCTTGTTTCAAACACTGAAATAGTTTACTGTAAGGAGAATCCATCAGTTGTTTTTTTTTGTATCCAGCATTTTTTGAAGACTTTGTATATAAAAATGTAATGTTACTTTTTGTGTACCCATATTATTTATATCTCTAACACAAGTTTATACAACCTCCTCGTATCATTTTTATTCTATTGTTTAAATTGCTAAGATATTCAACAGTTCTGCACAAAGAGTATGACAGTTTAAAAAAGCACATAAATACACATGGAGATGAAGGCAGTGCTCATGAGACGCAACCTACTGTAGAGGAACAATCTATGGTTGGCTGTATTTTCTATTCAACTAGACTCTCTATGTTAGGGTTTGAGATATGTCTAGAGCAACGATTCTCAACCATGGAGCTGTGGTACTATGGTGTGTCAGGGACACCCAGTGTGGGTGCCCAATTTCTTTCAATGAGGAATGGCAAATGTGAATATTAAGTTGCAAATGTACAGTCATGGAAACTATTCTGCACTATATGCTCTTTATATTTATATTAGTTGAAGAGCCCGTGTACACAGGCCACAGTGCCACACAGCAATGGCTGCGGTGCAGCCATGCACAATAGAGACTGCCCGCACTGTGAGGATTACTGTCTGAATTTGAAGCCCAGCTCCGTTATCAGCTGAGGTGCTGCCAGTCTGTAGTGCGCATGACTGCAGTGCATGCAGCCTTCTCTACTGCGCATGACGGCTTCTGACAAACACATATTTAGTGAATTATTATATAGGATGTAGCTCATTTGGTTAATGCCCCAGCTGTGGAGTCTGTTCAGTCCTTAGCGTTGCAGGTTCTTATCCCCAGCAGGCTCAAACATCTGCTACCCCACTCCATACCTATGTGGCAGATTACGATGCATACCCTCAGCAGTTTTATAAAGCACTTAGAATCATAAAAAACACAGCGCACCTCATATTGTTAAACTATAATATTCCCGATATAGAATATAGTGAAATGGTACTCACAAATGAGTTGGTCAGATAGATCTGACTTACAGGCTGATGGAGAGATTAACCCGTCTCCACTCAGGGTGTCTCCAGTGGAAAAGGAATCCTCTGCTCTCTCCAGCCACAGGAATGGTAATATCCAGATCAGCAAAAAGATACTACTGATATTGATAAAAAAATAAAAAAAGGTAGAGGCTCAAAATCACAAAAAAAAATGTATTTATTATGAAATTACCATGTCATAGTTTAATACATTAATTAAAAAGAAAGTGTGTAACGCATTTCATAGTGCTAAACCACCACTTCCTCAGGTGTTTGACATTTTTATTGTAATTTGGAGCCGTTACCTTTTTTATTTCATTTTTTTTATCAATATCGGAAGTATCTTTTTGCTGATCTGCATATTACCGTTCCTGTGGTTGGAGAGATCAGAGGATTCCTTATCCACTGGAGACATCCAAGAAGTTAATCTCTCCATCAGCCTGTAAGTCAGATTTATTTGACCAACTCATTTGTGAGTACCATTTCACTATATTCTATATTGGGATGAACTGCATGAACTGCACTTTGGAACAGTTTGAACTGCACATTTCACTATATTCTATATTGGGATGAATTGCATGAACTGCACTTTGGGACAGTTTGAATTCCCAAAGAAGTGCATTGGCTGTGCACTACATAAGTAGGGTCACAGCATTCTTGCTTGTGAGTATCCATCTGTCGGGTTCTATTGTGGGTGGTGGTTCGGATGTTGTGAGATATCACACAAGGAGGCTCTTTTCCCTTTTTTTCTCTTCTCTTGTTATTTATAAAGCACGTGTTTATTTTCATTCTGACTGAAGGAATTGAGAATAATTTATTTTTTTCCTTCAATTTGCCCTAGACAAGTTATATATAAAATGGTAATGGTGCCCTGAAAATCCCAGTTTGTGTTTGTGATGTTTTGAGCAAAAACAGATTGGGAACCACTAGCTGAGGGTCAGATCATCATGCAATATGGGTAATTGCCTAAAGCATTGGTACATGAACCTGTCCTCATGTACCCCAAACAGGCCATGACTTTAGAACAATTTTGTTTTTGATAGAGGTAAAAAGACAAACAGAGGGAGATGGAATTCTTGATTGGAATATTGGTAGGAGCCTGTGTTTCTCTTGATGTGAAAGGAGAAAGGAAAATTAAAAAAGTGTAATAAAACCTTTTTGACTAGAAAGTGATAGGCAGAGAGGTGATACAAGTTACTGCATGAGCTGGTTGAGCCTGAGACTCTGCAGAGTCTGTGTGAGTTAGTGACAGATACTTTGCATATAAACATAATATATCATTCAGTCAAGAAAAACAGATGTACAATATGATATACTATGGGCACTTACACACACTCTCCTACATCCGTGAGAACCAGAGGGAGAAATATATACTGAGATATGATGGTGCTGCCCTCCTGCAGCAGCTGCTATGTTGCAAGCTTTATTCTTTATTGCAAGATGCGGATGTTGAAGCGAACAGGCCTAGCTATACAATGTAATGTACTGTAAAAACTGACACTGCGTTCAAGCTGGGAAAAAAAGAGAAAGCTGCTGCAGAAATGTTTACATTAGCTATGTGTAGAGGCAAGCAAAGCAGGGGACATGGAGTTTCTTGTGTGTGGGTGTGATTTCTTTGTAGACAGTGACAGACAGGGACAGTTTATACAAAACAAACCTTTTGACTGATAGGTGACAAAGACAGGCAGGAGATCCTTGACCTAAGCTACAACTGAGACTGATAGGGACAGATGCTAGAAACAGAGACTTAAATCATACATTATTTTCAGATGGACAAAGCCTCACTCCATACCGTAACAGCTTTGCCATGTACTTTACTATAAACATCAACACTACTGTCATTCTGTCCTACAAATGTGCTGGAGGCAGAGATAAGAAGAAAGGAGTAGGATGAATGCATGGTCATGTTGATTGTAGTAAAGTCATAATACAAAAACTGACTATGGTCATAGATGCCGCAACTTATGCAATAAATTGATGATGATCCTTCTCTATTTCATCTGTATAAGAAGAAGGGGGAGCATGAAGAAGGGACATATTCTACAAACAAAACCATGTGTGTGGTCAGCATTTGTGCATACTACTGTGGAAACCTTTAGTTGCCCACCAGTAAGTGTGCAATCAGAGCGAACCTTTAGTGCAGCTGGTTATATCATTAATAACCATTGGCAACATCTATCTAGCAGCCGTGTTGGTAAACTTATATTTTTAAAAATGAACCAGCATCTAGTACCCTCTAAGTATCATGTTGCAGAAATGGTAAAAAATTAGAAATAAAAAATTGTGACACATGTAGTAACAGCAGCAACTAGGGGGAGGAGGGATCTGCATAGTTGCCACCATCTATAACATTTAGCACCAGTGATGAATTACTGAATGATGAATGACTGACAAATAATAATGCATTATTATATAGGTATCATGCATGATAGATACTACATATAATTTGTCTAGCAATCCTATTAATCATCATCATTAAAAAATATTTACCACCACCTTCCACACCTGTAATGTTAAATTCAACCTTTCTTTTTATTTATTATTTTTATGTTGTTTATTGAGGTTGATTATAATTTAATATCACCACTGCATGTGTTAATTATTAAATTCATTTAAAAAAGTTAGCAGGCCTATAAAGACAAGCATTGAAAAACATTTCTAGCAATCTTTCAGCATGTCCTGTCTTAAAAAGAAACATTATCAGGCTAATAGCAAGGTAAGCCTTGGAAAAAAAGCTAGTAGGCTTACAGTAAGATAAGCTACCATCTGGCTGGATCATTATGCCACCATTGACATTATTGTAATTTCTACTTTTGTTTCTGCTGCTCTGTCTTCTGAGCATCTGGGAAATGGTGTTGAAAGTGGGACTAGAATCATAATCCCTACAGACTTTGGCTGTGGAACCTGCACTAGCTGTGACACTGGACAAATGTTGGTTGTGGTAGGTCCTACTAGCCCTAGCTAGTTGTGGCAATAGCCGCACCATAACAAGACACCACCAGTTCACATGCATTTGGGGAGAAATTGTCCAGTCACCATAATCCTTTTCTTCCTGTACCCCTCTAAAATCGTGGGTGTTGCAGTAGGGATGGACTGTGCAGTTATCAACTACTGCAATGTACATGGCGTTTTCAAAGATTGTGAAGTGACGGAAGGACTGCGATTATACACTTTAATACATCAATTGTAATGAAACATTTTGACAGTGTTAAACTTTCTCAAGAAATCATTTGGTGTCAGTTAAACCTTTGAGTGCAAGAGGGGTACGCAACGCATTGCTCAGCAATGCATTGCGTACTCCTCTGGCACACAAAGCATTAATGTGTCCCATGTCCATCCCTCAAAAAAGAACAAGTGACACTGACTGGTGGCGGTGGGTGACTGACAATTCCCATGGGTCATTAGTACACTCAATCAAAATAATTTACCTTCCCCAATATGGGCCTGACATATTTAAAACGATAGACACCCTATAGATACTACCTTACCCCCTAAATTCTATTGATCCACCAGGTTTCACACTCGCAGCAGTAGAGTCAGGGTCAGGCTGGGGTATTGGTACCTCTTGTGTGCTTCTACTGCTCTTTACTTGGGGAAATACACATTTTTCTCTCTTCAAAATCAAACCCCAGAGCCCTGGGGTTGTGTTGAGAGTGGTGTGGTGGGTGCACAATCTGCAAGTGATGCTGCTGGGCACTGCTTCTAGAGTATTGCTTTGCCACATCAGCAGTCCTCCACCTCTACTTTCTCATTTTGTTACAGAGTTCCTCAGTATACACACTGCATTTAGTGCAGCAGGCAATATAGCAACACAGAATGCAACTACAGCAAACAATAGCTAAGCTCTCAGCAGCATGACTAATCTACCTCACCAACCACTTCTCCAATACCAGTCCCCTCTGCCAATCACTACACTGGCTCCCATTAGCACACAGAATTAAATTCAAAATTCTGGTGCTCACCTATAGAGCCCTTACTAACACCTCACCCCCTTATATCTCATCTCTCATTTCCAAATACACTCCCACTCGCCATCTTCATTCTGTACATGACCTTTTCCTCTCCATATCTCTCATTACATCCTCCCACTCCCGCCTACAGGACTTCTCCCGCTCTGGAATTCCCTCCCCCACCCCATCAGACTCTCCCCTAGCCTCCAGATCTTCAGACGCTCCCTGAAAACTCACTTCTTCAGAGAAGCCTATCAAATACCTCCGTAAATATTATCACCAAGAACCAATCATTCCCTGGACCACTACACTCACTAGCACTTCTCTCTCCCACCCACTGACTGGCAGCTTATGTGGCAGGAGACACTTACACCCAACAGCACTTATACCTTCTGTATCCTACCCACCTTCCTCTAGACTGTAAGCTCTCACGAGCAGGGCCCTCTGATCCCTCTGTTCTCCACATATGATTTGTACTATTTAATATCTCTATATGTCTATGTAAAGCTATATCCCCTAAGTTGGAGGTATATAAAAAAGATTATTATTATTATTATTATTATTTATCTGCTCTCAAGTCTCTTAGCTCTAGCTACTAAAACTATACCCCACAGCACTGCAGGCAGTTCAGGGTTTTTATCATATTGGGATATGAATTATCGAACCATAGAAAGCATAGGCAGTAAATGGCATAGTTCTCCAGATAAATTAATTGGTGGTAGTAGGAAGCTAATTTTGTTTGTGTTTTGTATGTACAGGAATGACCACTGCAAAAGTGGAAAATCATGTATTTTCCACCAAAATTCCAGTGGAAAAATGCCTCTTTACCCATGCATACCAGACACCTACACCTGGTTTATGCTAGCCGATTTATTTAACATTTATTTTATTTAACAATTTATGTACAGTATTAGTGACCAGTATTTAAATCCTTAACTCCTTGGATGTCAGTATTGCATCGGAAACCTTTCCAAGGGATAAATAGTTATTTTTTAGTATGTTAAAAGCTTAGAGATATTTTCTGTGCCACAAAATTGTGGATGGGTCTAGGGCAGGGGTAAGCATCAATTGCCTGATATTACTTACACCTGGTTAAAGGTATAGTAACGTTTCACAAAAACAGCAGCTCCAATTAATCTTCATAGTATTTGAGCCATAGAGAGTGGTATTTCGGTACTGTCAGAGTTGTAGTTCAAGATTAATTGAATGCTAAAGTTTTCCCCTCCCGCCCCTTTTACCTAGTGTAAGCCACCTCACCTCAGATGTGGAATCTGGTCCACACACCAGACAGCTCACAGCAAGGGACAATCTTCTTACTGTGAGAACAATGAAAGCCCTGCCTTCTTTGACAGGTTTTTCAGGTTTTTCCCTTATGCTAATTGAAGATTGCCCCTCTTTGCAATCCATCTGGACAGCACCTTTCTGTTCTGTGACGAGCAGTGTTACATCAGTAAAAGGGGCGGGAGGGGGGACACTTTATCATTCATTTACTCTTAAACTACAACTCTGACAGTATTGAAATAACACTCTCAATGGCCCAAATACTATGAAGATTAATTGGAGCTTCTTTTATTGTGAAACATTACTATCTCTGTAAGAGCAGTGTCATATGAATAATGGGGTGTGGCCTAGCCTGTGGGCAGGGCTAAGGCATCTTAGCTAAATCCATTTCTGCATATATCTCAGCAGAAGGAATGTGTTGCATTAGTCTGTTGATCTTGCTGTGAAATATCTCATTGTACAGTGTTAATGCTTAGTTCACAAGGACAACTTGGTTGAAAGATGCTGAAGGAACACAAATTTGTAACTGAAGAATATTACAGCATAAAAACTCATCCATGTGAACTACCCCATAGATAATACTTATATCTACTCTATGAAACATGTTTCTTCAGGAAAGTCACCCATTTGAACTGCTATCCTTTTAAAAAGTTGCACGCATAAGAATATGCGACCACATAACACATTAACCATTTCAACATATTAAAAATGGTGACATGAGAATCTTGCACTGCAAGACAGCACAAGATTCTCATGTCGGGTAGTGAAAGGTCGCATCTCAGTCTTGCTGAGCGCAGGACAGTGCTCAGCTGTGTATAGTTCTGTGGAACTGTGGAGTGGAGGGGAGAAGGGGAGGTGTGATCGTTGCTCATGTGTATACATCCCAGTCTTGTTGAGATGTATACTATATATTTTACTGTATAGATTTAATGGAGCGGAGAAGGGGAGAGAGAGCCAGGGCATCAAGGCTGCCGGATGAGGTTACTTCAGGACTTGGATGCAACCTTTCACTACCCGACATGAGAATCTTGCACTGTCTTGTAGTGCAAGATTCTCATATCACCATTTTTATTATGATGACATGGTTAATGTGTTATGTGGTCACATTTTTTTCATGTGCGACCTTTTAAAAGTAAACCTTTGAGCTAGACCTTTGGGCAGGGATCATGGGAAGGCAATCCAAAATTGTTCACAAATCAGCTGTATGCCTTTAAGATTGTAATTCTGCTTTTATTTTCATCCAGACTTCTGTAATACCAGTAGCTATTCAGTTCTTTACAGTATTCATAAATATTAATGTTCCACCAAAAAAATTACACTTCAAGAGAGAATACTTATAGTTATGTGTAAAAATGTAAGATTGAGCAAAATGAGTGTCTGCCAACAAAATCTTCCAATCTTCTATTTCTAGCTTCATTTGATTATAACAAAAAATCTTTTTTTTTTCAAATTTTTTTTCATGTTTCTAAAGTTATACTTTCATCTGTTTCAACTTCTGTCTCACATGTGTTATTATACTAATTTGTACATTATTATGGATGCTCCAATCAGTATTCAAGTGCCACAGTATTAAAGCTGGTTGTAACATGGACCTGATTTGCTGCTAGTCAAAACAGACACTAAGGCTTTGGTGGACAACGTGAGGCCCTCCAGCAGCTGCCAGACTTCAACTTACATCATTCTTCATCAAATGATGGGAGTTACATTGCCCATCCTTGACCTAAGGCCACTTAACAGTTAATAGATGCTAAACGATTGAGGATTACATTGAGGCATCTAAAACATTGCAGTTCTGGAGCTGCACAGTAGGGGATAAATGAAATTTGTATTGATTTAAATGGGCCCTTTAACTCTTTGAATGCAGAAAGTTTTCCAGTAGTATCACTTTAGTGTTAATGTGTTAGATGCTGTGGTATACAAGTGGTTAATAGTGATATAGAATTTTGCCCCAGAAGAAAGAGCTTTTAGCTCTGAAACACGTAGAGCTTATAATTTCAATGGATTCAGATGTTATATTGTCTGGAGGAGATTTCCAGATAGAACGTTACCCTAAGCAGGGAAAGGTAAGGTTCCTCCAAGCTTGGATTCGGAGTCCGGTGACAATCCACATGTAAGTTATCTTCATTGTATTGCATGTGTGAATATAATTTATGTCTATTAGCACCCCACTCATTTCTTGTGTCTGTGTTTTGGAGGAGCCAGTTCTGAAATCGTTTGGGATTTAGGAATCAACGGAGACTTCTGTGGACACTGAGTGGAAACAGTGAGAATCCTCCATTTGCTTTACTGTCTGTTTTTAGTGGAATTTGAGATTATGAGTACCGAGTTGTTTGGTGGACATTAATAAAAAGTAAAACAATCTACACTATTAGCTCCCCTCGGTTTTTTACACACCCGAGCTGAGACTGAGTGTGATAATGACAGAAATATACATCACATTATTTTCAGACAGACAAAGCATTAGTCTACTTCTAACAGTTCTTCCATGTGCTTTACAGTGAGAATGTCACCACGGTCATGTCCACCAAACATGCTACGGGTAGGAGAAAGGAGAAAAGCTTAATCTTCCACTCCTGAAAAGGAGTAAAATGCCTGTTTATAAACTCCTTCAGAGACCAAGTGGAAAGTAAACATGCTAAAATGCAGTCATCTTAGATATTGTCATCACTGTCACATCTTTCAAGTCCAATCCCCACACAGTCACACTCCCTATTACTGAATAAGCAGCAACACAGGTCAACAGCCACAACCTCTGGTGCTGTTTGAATCGCAGTGCCACCTCCACCTACTGCTAGTACTTTGCAACATCTAGGTCCTGTGGTAGAACCCCAAAGGATCCCCTAAATCTATGAAAGCTACAGTATGGGGATACTTTACTAAAACTAAACATGCTGATGTCTGTTGACTCTGTGAAAAAACATGACTGAGGAAAAGAAAGATCATATCTAGGCACATCTTCATAGAGAACCCATCTTATGAAAACCCACAGGCATTAATGGTGGACATTGCAGCAGCATGTCAGAGATGTGACAGCTAGCAGCAGTAAAAGTGCTCCTATGCACAGGGTCGAGGGTCAAATGACAATAGTGTTGTAGATGTCTCAGAGAGTCGAATACAATAATAGCTAAGTGTGCCAAAAAGACACAGAGAATCACAAGAAACCGAACCACTAACGAGGATAATCAAGGTATTTGAAAACTATTGTTACAAATGCTAAAATGAATGTACCTATCAATATGAAGCATGAAAAATAAAAAAGTCAATGTATGATAAAAATTAGAAAAAATTATTAATATTCTATAAAATCCCAAACAATGACCTTAAATAAAAGATCCACTTAAAGTACTTCTGGTGTAAAGAAGAGATATGGAGATAAGAGGAATGGATCCTAAACTCCTAGGACAATGTACATCCACTCACAAAATAACATCCAATGGAAACGAAAATCAGTAAACCAATCTAGCAATATAGAACCTGGTATGTACAACATGTATAGCCTGAGATATATGTATATTCCATATAGGAATGTATATGCCACTTTAACAATAGTGAGACAAAAACTTATATAGCATATAAAATAAAAATGCATTAATAAATGACACCCAACCATGTATTATAATAATTACCTTAAAACAAGAGCAATTCGGAGAAAGTTCTGATAACAGCCATATAGTCCTTTTAAAATAGAGAAGGTTGGATGTGACTGATATATAGAGATGAAAGTGAATAACATGATAGGAATAAAATATCGAAAATATGGGCAAGCTCTACAATAATTCAGAGGAAAGGATAATAACAACACTCCGTTGAGTGCTCATTATCCTAATCTAAAAACAGAAGAAGTTCAAAGAGGAACATATTTAAAAGAATAGTTTATTACAAGCATGGTATTAGCAAAAGCATACAGTGCATTTACAGATTATTAGACAAGAGTATGCACACCTACCTCCCAATACTTTTCAGGCGCAACACTGTGTCCCACAGTATTTTGTTTTGTCAAATCTTAATCATGGCATTCTTCATAGGGTATACCAGCACCCTAGTTTTTATATCTCATGATTTGAAATGTGTAACATATGCTGTTGAAGATTCCCCGACAGGACCAGCTGGGTCTATACAACATACCTCCCAACATTTCAAATTGACAAAGAGGGACAATTGTGTTTTAGGGGGTGTTGCTGGGGGCGTTGCCTGTGGGCAGAGCATTACCGAGAATTTTTATGCTATTTCACGACCTGTTGATACCTCCATTTGAAACCTAATACATGATTTAGATCAATAAAGTGTTTTATTTACACAGACTAATGTATAAATACACATATACTGATGTTTAAATAAACAAGAATGTGAGATTTATTGCTGTAGAACAATGTGATATACTTATATATACACCACACAGTCTGATCTCCTAAAAAGAGGCACATCAGGGTGGGAAAGAGGGACAGTGGGATTTGGGTCTAAAAGAGGGACTGTCAGTCCTAAAGAGGGACACTTGGGAAGTATGATACAAGATGTTCCTGGACTTACTGGATTGGAGGAGCAGAGATGAGACACTATTTCAGTGCCTGCTGGGGAAGGGGATGATCATGGGTTTGCCAAAGGGGACTTCACTGGGAGAGTCAAAAAAGGTCAAGAGTCTGGCATAACACATTCAATGCATTTCACAAGGGGCTGTTAGGTGGCCAAGCCACTGACTGCTCACCAGTTAACTAGCAGAGAAAATCTGTGCATTTGGTGTGTCTTGAGAAACATACTCTAGACACTGAAACATTAGGACCTGATAGGTATCCAGTCCCTCATTATGTATGACCCCTATAATTTACCTGAGGCAATTTCTGAAATTCATATAGAATGCAAAATCTTTCTTTTGTGGGGGGTTAGAAAATGATAAAATATGTGATAGGAAGGATAGCATTCATGGGGTTAAAAGTACGATTTAAATCAATAGGCATTTCTAAACATTTTATTGTCCTCACTTTACAGAAGATTTGCTCCAGAATTGTACCTCTTCCATAATGTTGGCCACTGTTCCTTTAAGGCTACATTGTGGAAATAAAAGTCTAGCTGCCAGTAGTGAAAAGGATTTAAAAATTCCACTTCATCAAGCATCCAACTTTAATGCCTAATATAATACTGAAATGTCTTTGTGAGAGAGATCATCTTACATTGTACCAGTTTATGTTAGCTCTGCAATATTGATTAGGTTTTATTGTCATGGCATTTCACTCTGTATAGCTATGCACGATATGGTGTCTACCTGTGAATGAACAGCACAGATAATAATCCATTCCTCGGCCTGTATTGGCTAAGGTATCTGATGAAAAGGTCTCTAGATGCAGCTCAGCCTGTCTGAGAAAATGCCTGTTCCTTCACTGTGTTGCAGTGCCAGCTCCGTCATGTCATGCTTTCCCTGGGTCCCTCAGCAGCTCAGGAAGGGATTGTTATTTATGATAATTGCCGCTAATTGCTGCAGATTAGTGATTACGGTGAGCGATGGCATCTGATTACTCGTTAGAGCATAAAGCCAGGCAATCAATTTCTGTCCCCACCTCCCTTCCCTGTACTTCACTGTCATATGAAACCAAAAGCATTTGAGACTAATGGGGACTGCAGGCTCACCCCCAAATTAAACGGAATAGAGAGGCTGATGTAGTAATCAGAACCGGAATTATTCTGGAATAAATCGGCTGCAGCAGCGGGGACAAATAAGCACTGGCAAATGTCTCATTGATTAAATTGGGCTTTTAATTCTTTGCAATGCATTAGACCGCTTATGCTTTCAAGTGGTAAAAATAAATTGACCGGATGTCACTTTAAATGCAGAATGCTTATGAAAATTGTAGTTTGTGGGATTGCACAGGAACCAGTACAACCCTGTAGCATGTGTATTAAAAGTGTTTTGCTTTTGCAGAGAACATTGGTCACCTTAAATTAAAAGTGCCATTTAAATTAATAGGATTATTTTTTTCCTCCTATGGTGTAGTTAATTTGCCCAGGAATTACACCAGACTTTCTTAGTAAATCACCTAAGTCGCAGTATTATTTCTATGAAATAGCTTAGAATTATTCTCTGGTAGTCCTCTGAAGCAGGACATACATCGGTTTACCTGGTAACTCTCAGGGTTTTGACCCAAATCTCAGGGTGAAGGCCAAATTCTCAGGGTGAGAGAGTCCAGCGCTACTTATTATATATTCTGCTCCAGTTAATTGCTGCTTTAGTCTTTAACCCTTTCAGTGCTAGAGAGGTATCCAACACATTGCAGAGCAATTTGTTGTGTACCCCTCTGGCACTCAAAGGGTTATCATGGTGCCACTTATACCAGGAAGGCAGAGGGAGAAGTCCTGCTTGTCCTGTGTCTTCATGCAGTTATATCTTTAACCTCTTAATGCCCAATGATGTGCAAGCACCGTCATGGCTGTCCAAGCATTAAGGACCAGTGACGGTCCTGGCACTTCATGGAAGTTTAAACATATGAGAGCGCCCCACCCCCGGAACACTTGCTACTTAAGGGGTTAAGTTGTTGTATATTAATGGTTCCTTGATGACTAATTGGAGCACCTCTCAATTACAGCAAACAGGGATGTATCACAGATAATCTGTTACGTGAACATTAAGGGTTAATATCTACAAGATCTCAAGGTCAGCTCATTTTTAAAGATCCAAGTTATGTTTATCAGAAATTCTCGTCAGCATTATGGTGGATGTTCCCTCATTAGTAGTGAACCTAACTCTTTGGAAAGCAATGGGCCATATGCACAGACAAAAAAATGAAAAAATTCTGAGGTAAACCAACTGCACCATATAGGCAACATAAAAAGCCCTATTGATTTAGCAACATAAAAAGCCCTATTGATTTAAATGGGGCTTTTAACCCCATGAATAATAAAAAGGTGTTCAATGCAGTAAGAAGCAATGCTTTGGAATCTTCTTTTAGCATTAAAATAATTAAAAGCCTGATTTAATATAGTAGGAATTGGGGAATTTTTGTTTGCCTTTTATGTATACCTGGGACCATTCTTGCCCCAAGCTTCCAGAAGTCCACTAAGATCTGGGTATGGGAATGTCTGAATGATGCATCTCACATCATAAAGTGAACATGGCTTAATTGGAATGGGCAAGACTAATAGGAGAGCTGTGTCCTTAAAATGGATGGAGAGTGGGGGGCAACAGGGCTGAGAGTGATTAGGACAGGCAGTAAAGTGGGTGGAGTTAAAAAGGGAGCTCACTGAGTCCTGAGAAGTGAGGATCAGGCTCCATCCACAGAAACACAGCAATTAAAGGAGCAGTAAACTTTTTTTTATGAAAACACATTTTATAGAGCATTTCTTGCTGAATAAAATAAGGGTACTCTCATCGCTGTCAGATATTTTATTCAAAATTTATAGCAGTTTAAATAATCAGGAAGTGAATTTACTGTGTTTACTTCCTGATAGTTCTAACTGACAGGAAGTGACAGGCAGTTTCTATCACATTCTATGGAGAACTGTATGTCTCTGACTTTTCTAACTTTCCTCTTCAATAGAATCTAACAGGAAATCTAATTACAATTTGACCACTAGAGGGCACTGCTAATGTAAAAAAAAAATGGGTTTAAACTGTAATAACTCTGGAAATATAAATCTCTTGGCAGTGGGAGTACCCTTATTTTACTCCATAGGAAAATCGCTACAGTATATATTTTTTCATAAAAAAAGTTTACTGCTCCTTTAAGTATTAAAACAGAAGTCTCCCAGTCAAATCCGGAGACTTCCCAGATATGCTCCTGAAGTGCAGCTACTTTGCCCCAGAACTGAACCACTTCTGTATTTGTGCCTGTGGCTCTGTCTGTCTATTCTATATTCCATCATTAACACTAAAGTGACACTACTGTGAGCTTTTTCTGTCTGGATTAGGTTTGATTCCATAAATGCATCTGACTGACTCATCAAATTGTATAAAATATAACATAGTACAATACATAACCATATTGGGGAAGGGGTTTATTTCTTCAATGTGTCAGTCAGTTCTCATTTTTAACAGTATTTTTGTATTTGTTTTTTAAAGGGGAACTACCACCCCGCAATAACTTAAGTTTGATTGATTGTTCATCTGGCGACTAGCTGCTTAGTAGCGCTAGTCGCCAGAAATATTACCCGTTTCTGCAGATATCGGCGTTTTACCGATGGTGACAGGAGCAGGAAGCACGGACGTCTCGTCACAGTGACGTCCGTGCTTCCTGCTCCTGTCACCATCGGTAAAACGCTGATATCTGCAGAAACGGGTAATATTTCTGGTGACTAGCGCTACTAAGCAGCTAGTCGCCAGATGAACAATCAATCAAGCTTAAAGGGGAACTTTCACCCCTTAATAACTAAAGCTCTCCTTACTGCTGACCTGGCGACTAGCTGCTTAGTAGCGCTAGTCGCCAGAAAACTTACCCCGTTCTCAAGATTTCGCCGTTTGAAAGGATCAGGAAGCACGGACGTCTCTTCACAGTGACGTCCGTGCGCCTGCGCTGTCAGTCCCTTGTCAGTCCCATGTGCACCGTATGCACCGTACGGTGCACAAGGGACTGACAAGGGACTGACAGCGCAGGCGCACGGACGTCACTGTGAAGAGACGTCCGTGCTTCCTGATCCTTTCAAACGGCGAAATCTTGAGAACGGGGTAAGTTTTCTGGCGACTAGCGCTACTAAGCAGCTAGTCGCCAGGTCAGCAGTAAAGGGAGCTTTAGTTATTAAGGGGTGAAAGTTCCCCTTTAAGTTATTGCGGGGTGGTAGTTCCCCTTTAACAATAACAAAAAGCTGTTTTCACAGTAATGGCTATTGTATGAAAATCCCCTATGTGCCCACGCGTAAACATTAAAGGGACCCAATCCTAAAATGCATTGCCCTCCTCCCATGGCATTGAAAGAGGTGTCAGAGAATCAGGAAGATAATGAAGGAATAAGACAAGGGGGAGATTAACTAAGCGGTGATAAAGAGGCGCTAAAGTGAAGATGACTTTTCCAGTTTATCACTTCTTCAATTCCTATGTTACTCTGTGGAACCTATGCACTTCAGCTTTGGAGATCTTAGTGCATAGGCTCCATAGAATAACATAAGGGCTACAGAAGTGATATCAATGGAGAAGTCATCTCCATTGTATCACCTCTTTATTACCTCTTAGTGAATCTCCCCTGACAAGTGACATGGGATGCCTTAAATAGCTTACTCTATTATCTAAGTAACTCAAAAAGTAGTTATCTGAATAGTTGTTGGCTAATGCAAAAAATTGCTGATTTTGAAAGTTGCTTCAAAAATCATCAGCTGTTTTTAGGTTTAAGTGTCTCTTTAAATGGATAGTAATGTTTCATAATAAAAGCAGCTCTAATTAATCATCATATTATTTGGACTTTGGAGAGTGTTATTTCAATTCTGTCAGAGTTGTAGTTCATGAATAATTCAGTGATAAAGTATCCCCCTCCCTCCCCTTTTACTGATGTAACACTGTTCAGCCAGATCAGAAGGGAGGTGCCCAGGTAGACTGCAGAGAGGGACAATCTTCAATTAAGATAAGGGAAAAACCTGAAAAACTTGTCAAGTGGGGCAGGGATTTCATTGTTCTCAATGAAGAAGCTTGTCCCCTGCTGTTATCTGTCTGGTCTTACAACCAGATTCCACATATGAGAAGAGATGGCTTACACTAGGTAAAAGGGGCGGGAGGGGAAACTTTGCTTGTGAATATCTCTCAAACCATAAAGGTTTGAAAGATAAGACTTATATCGTTCTTCATGTTTTTTTAATGCCTACAAAATAAAATAAAGTTAAAACGAAGTATTACTATCCCTTTAAAGATGGCCATATAATTACAGGCTGCAGGCATCAGTGGAATAAGTGAAAAGGCATCCCCTGTTACAATGGAGAGTTGGTCCCTCTATCCACCTCATCTGGAACTCTTACAGAAATACCATAAACTCTGCTGTTCGTTTGTTTCATGAAGTCTGCTCGTTTTGTGTTAGATTCACAGGATGGTGGGCTGGATCACATTAAAAAATAATGCAGTGTAATCAAATTATGAAGTTCTTGCCTGTTGCCTGCTGTTTGGCAGTCTTGCTATTGCGGATAAAGGAAAGCTTGTAATGAAAAAAAGAACATAGTGGAATATAAAACAAAGAGACAAAGCAATCCTGAGCCTCTATATCTAGTTTGAGGAACCTGGGGACCCATCCCCAGCCAGATGATGGGAATTGTAATTTTCAACAACATGAAGGCCTCATTTGTCCATCTCTGCTCTATACTGTATCATGTCTACATATTACAAAAACAAGCATACACTAAGAATGAATAAAATAAGTAAATAGTCATCTACTTTAGGGAGTTGTGCTTCTTCAGGTGCTACTAAATCACGTTTTTAACTTCCATGTGGAAATGCAGAGAAGAAGTGGAAGGCTTGTCCTGCATTTGTGGGAGGGGCTGCAGGGCATCATACGTGGTTTCCATTCATACCCTTCCTACAAGTCTTCTGCAGGGAGCCTCGAGCACAAGTGGAAGGCTTGGCCTGAATTTGTGGGAGGGGCTGCAGGCTGTCATATGAGGGGCAGCAGCCCCACCCACTAGGAACATATCAAGTGTTGCCCCCCTTGACATCCAAGCCCTCTTTTTATAAATATTGTTATTAGCATACCTTCCAAGTGTCCCTCTTTTAGACCCAAATCCCTCTGTCCCTCTTTCCCACCCTGATGTCCCTCTTTTTAGGAGATCAGATTGTGTGGTGTGTATATGAGTGCATAACATTGCTCTACAACAATAAATCTCACCTTAATGTTTGTTTAAATGTCAGCATATGTGTTTATATATTAGTCTGTGTAAATAAAACACTTTGGTCTATTTATAAATCATTTATTAGGTTACACACGGAGGTGTCAATAAGTCGTGAAATAGCCTAAAAATTATTGTACTGCCCTGCCCACCAGCCACGCCCACAACAACACCCCCCTAAAACACAAGTGTCCCTCTTTGGCAATTTTAAATTGTTTGGAGGTATGTATTAGGTAAGCCCTCTAATCAGGCTGTCCTCGTAAAATCTTCCCCGGTTCAAACATTTGCTTGGGGGGAAGTACATTGTTTCCATTCATACCCTTCCTACAAGTCTTCCATATTCATATCAGCCTGGTGCTGCCCACAGACAGTCCAACACTGATATGTCAGACAAATCTCTGCACATTACTGCCAAAAGCTATTGATATTATTCTGAGATTACTGAGGGAATGCACAAAACTGTTTTTGCCTAAAATAAGAATTTATTGTTTGCTGAATAATCTTGCCCATGGGAAGTTTCTTAAAATAAGTAAATAAATAAATAAATAAATGTAAACAAGCTATACAGTCACATCATACTGTATTGGTATATTCCCCTGATTGAGGTACAAACTGAGCCAGACATAACTGTATAATTTATTCAGTCATTCTGTGTCATGTCTGAATAGGGAAAAAAATCCCATAAAAAGTCAATGGAAGTTGCAGAAATATATGTGGCCTGGTTACGAATAAGTCTCAGTCCTGCATCTGCTTAACACCCACTTACACAGCAGAATATCCATTTTGCACTATCAGCACAATAGTTGGACAGTGTAAAAGAGGCAATTTGGGGTATGCCATGCAATGCCACTCTAGCACAGACTGTGTACAAGCTGGGCACAGATGATGTGGGCACAAAATTTAAATTGTGGGTCCCTAACTTCAGAAGGGAACTGGGGTAATTCTGGATGAAACTAACCGCACAATAGGGAAAAATTGACCAATTCACAATTATTTATATGGGGATTTTAACACATGGAATTCTATGGAGGTCTCTAACTCAATGATTTGGAGACCTCTATAGCATTCAAAGGGATTAAAAACCTTATTAAAATCCATAGGGAACTTGTATCCGTCCCCTATCTATGGTATAGTTGGTTTGCTTCTGATTTAGGAATTCCATATAAAAATATTTTTTAATTTGCCTCACTGAGCAGTTCATACCCACTACAGCTGAGAGTTGTAAATGTATCACTGTTAAAGAGATAGCAATGTCACACTATAAATGCATATCCGATTATTCCTTAACCATCTGGATGCTAGGAACTTTGGAGATGCCTCTAGCATCCAAGGAAGGATCATTTTATTTCATGGTCGTACTCAGAGTTTGCCGGGGGCCTCCTGTTTCAGAAGACCACACCTTGGGCCTCAGCATTCCTAGTTTTACAGAATGAAATCAATCTAACACTGTGGTCAAATGGTCAGGGATAATTAAGTCTTTTCTAGGCACACAACACATACATATGTGCTTTTCCCACAAATCTGAAAGGACAAAGAGGAAGATTGCAGCTAAATTTAAAAGGATCCTTAATGTTAGCCTCTATTTGGGGATCCCAGCTCACAGTTCCTCTGGGAGATTCAGGGGATCTTAAAACTGCCCCAGTGCAAGCAGATATATTGCAATTGGTAGTTTTTTTGTACATTGAATAAATAGTCTTTTACTGAACAAATAATTCTGTGTGAAAGAAACAACACTTGTCAGTAAGGAATAATAAAGTAGAAAGTTGCTCTAGTTTATAGGTCTGGAGGGATAATTGTGTGTTTGGCTGCCATCTTTATTTACAGAGAACCGACATTAAATAAGTCACAGATTTTCTAATGTGTTTTGTATTTGTGTCGTTTTGAATGTGCATGTACAGAAACGTACTGCAGAGATGGTAAAGAAAATTTTTTAGTTATAAATAGAGAATAATCAAACTGGGTTAGTTTAGCATTAGAAAAGAGGCATTTAAGGGATGTATGACTACAGTGTGCAAATATATTAACCCCTTCGTGACAATGGACGTACATGTACGTCCTCTGTGGGTGTCACTTAGTGACAGAGGACGTACATGTACGTCCAGGAAATCCGGATCCCCGCGCGGCTGCACGCCGTTCGGGGACTCCGGATTCTGTTTAAAAAAAAAAAAAAAAAATGTTAGACGGACGTTAAGTGACGGCCGCGTCTGCACGCGGCCGTCACTAAGGGGTTAACACAGTAAGAGAGTTGATGAGGCTGAAAAAAGACATTTCCATCAAGTTCAACCCTTACCATATCACCCCTATTGATCCTGATGAAGGCAAAAAAACATTGAAGTGTGCAAGCATATTAACACAGTAAGAGAGGGGTAACACAGTAAGAGAGTTGATGAGGCTGAAAAAAGACATGTCCATCAAGTTCAACCCTTACCATGTCACCACTATTGATCCAGATGATGGCAAAAAAAATTGAAGTAATTTCCAATTAAGCTCCAAGTGGGTAATAAAATTCCTTCCTGAGTTGAAATGGCAGTTGGATATTTCCCTGGATCAACATTCTATCTGCTTTGAAGCCAACTGTCACATTTTTCAATATCATTCTGTGCTAGATAGATATATATCACTTTTTTGAAATCATTTAGAGTATCTGCAAGCACAAGCATCCTGAGGTAAAGAATTCTATAACTTTACTGCCTTACTTTAACCCTTTAAAGCGGTTAGGGACAACTGGGCATTTTTTTTGCACAATGAATTCAGGGGTCCCTGAGCAGCGTGCAGCTGGCGGGGACCCCTGAATTCCGTGACATACCAGGAACGTCACTAGTCCTTAAGTGCTGAACTGCTGTGACGGTCCTGGAACATCATGGGTCCTTAAGGGGTTAAAAAATCCCTGCCTTTGTTTTAGTCAAAAGTTCTTGTTAATGGATGACCTCTTGTTCTTTGCTAATCTCTTTGACTAACTAGTTCATGGAGAGTTCTTTGTATGACCCCAAATATGTTTGTAAATGGTAATCATATCACCCCTTAGATATCTCTTCTCTAATGTAAACAAACCTAATTGGCTAGTCCCCCTTTATAACTCTGATCCTCCAATCCCTTTATTAGTTTTGTTGAACATCTCTGCACTTTTTCCAGTTCATTAATGTATTTTTAAGAAACTGGTGCCCAAAACTGTACTCCATATTTTAAATGAGACTTTACCAGGTATTTATATAGAGGTAGAATTATATTCCTATCCCTTGCCTCCTTACCCCTTTTTATGCAGTAGAGCATAGTGCACACTGCTGTCAAGTCTGTCATCTATCAGTACCCCTAAATCTTTCTCTAACAATGATTCCACAATTAGTTTCCCACTGGACATCCCTTGAGCCAAAGGGTTAAAGGCCAATTCAACGAACTCTCTGAAGAACTCTTTATTTAAAGGGATAGTAATGTTTCATAATAAAAGCAGCTCTAATTAATCATCATAGTATTTGGACTTTGGAGAGTGTTATTTCAATTCTGTCAGAGTTGTAGTTCAAGTGTAATTCAATGACAAAGTATCCCCCTCCCACCCCTTTTACTGATGTAACACTCTTCAGCCAGATCAGAAGGGAGGTGCCCAGGTAGACTGCAGAGAGGGACAATCTTCAATTAATGTAAGGGAAAAACCTGAAAAACCTCTTAAGGGGGCAGGGCCTTCATTGTTCTCATAGGAAGAAGATTGTCCCCTTCTAATATCTGTATGGTCTATGGACTGGATTCCACATCTGACAAGAGATGGCTTACACTAGGTAAAAGGGGCGGGAGGGGAAACTTTGATTGTGAATATTCTCAAACCATAAAGGTTTGAGAGATAAGACTTATATCGTTCTTCATGTTTTTTTAATGCCTACAAAATAAAATAAAGATAAAACAAAGTATTACTATCCCTTTAGTCCTTAACAAAGAAACAAGGAGCATCCATTAAAATTAGAGGAGTATTTAATTACAGAAAAAACAGATTTTTTTAACACTTTGGCCCCATGTTCAAAGAAGGAGTGAAATAGCTTTTGTCGTTTGCAACGACTTTTCAAAGTACAGTGTCATTGGGATCATATTTTCAGAGAGTGTCAGTTTTGATCAAAAATGTAGTTTGTCCTTACTGAAACTGTCGTATGTAAAGACAAAAAATGTCATAACTAATGACAAAAAATGTCTTATAAAATATCTTAATGACAAATATCTTAAAGACAAAAATTCTCACATTCAGAACTTCACATTCCCTCCACTTTTTTCTTATCGTACAAATTTTGTCTTTTGCAAGACATTTCTTTGTCGTTAGTTAAAACAAATGTTCTTTTCCTCTATACGACACTGGATAATAGTTTAGCCCCGCCTTTTTACCCGTCTATTCTGGAGTTGGTGTCATACACAACAGACAATACTAGTTTTTTGTCATATCCTATATAATAATTTGCTAGGATGTTTGTCAGAAGCCATCATGCACAGTAGAGACTGCCCAAATGCTGGGAGTTCTGTGCTGGGAGCATTCTGTGCTTTAGGGCAGTCTCTACAGTGCATGACTGTGTCGGCGGCAGGACCAGCCTCTTAACATCACCAGGACCTTAGCCTGTGTACACGGACTTTTACACTAGTACTCTATAGAAAATATGTCGTTCATGCATACAATTACTTATTTTTGTCTTTCATACAACATTTTTTTGTCGTTATCCCTTTGAACATATGGCCCTTTAAAGGGATAGTAATACTTTGTTTTAACTTTATTTTATTTTGTAGGCATTAAAAAAACATGAAGAATGATATAAGTCTTATCTCTCAAACCTTTATGGTTTAAGAGATATTTACAAGCAAAGTGTCCCCCTCCCGCCCCTTTTACTGATGTAACACTTTTCAGCCAGGGCAGAAGGGAGCTGCCCAGGTAGACTGCAGAGAGGGACAATCTTCAATTAAGATAAGGAAAAAACCTGAAAAGCTTGTCAAGGGGGGCAGGGATTTCATTGTTTTCATAGGAATAAGAGTGTCCCCTTCTGTTATCTGTCCAGTCTATGGACTGTATTCCACATCTGAGAAGAGATTGTTTACACTAGGTAAAAGGGACGGGAGGGGAAACTTTGCTTGTGAATATCTCATAAACCATAAAGGTTTGAGAGATAAGACTTATATCATTCTTCTTGTTTTTTGAATGCCTACAAAATAAAATAAAGTTAAAACAAAGTATTACTATCCCTTTAAGAGCAGGAAGACTGTAGAATCCCTTGCCTTCGGAGGCTGTGTTTGCCGATACTGTAAGTAATTTTTTTTTTCCTTTAACCCTTTCAGTGCCAGAGAGGTATGCAACGTACCTCTAGCACTGAAAGGGTTGAAGAATTAGATACATTGTGAAGATTTTCAGTCTAGGTAGGATATGATCCAGAGAGAAATCCAACTGCTATTTTGGAGCCAGGAGGGAAATTAATATTTCTTCCTTTCCTCTTGATCAACAATAGGAGATCTGGCAGAGGTTGAACGTGATGGACTCATCTTTTTTTCAACCTCATCAACTATGTAATTAGTATTTTTCAGTTAGCTAGCCATTTTAATTGACTCATCATATTTATTCTGATGTTTTTATTTTGTGCCACATTGTGTTTTTCCTTAAAGCAACGCTAATACACAGAATATAGTACACTGTACTGATAGCTAAAGATCAATTCTGGAGCAAACCAACTATATCATAGGGGCAAATGAAAATCCCCAATGATTTAAATGGTACTTTTAACCTGTTGAATGCAAGAGAGGTCTCCAACGCATTGCTTTGATGTGGGTTGGAGACCTCTGTCATTCAAGATGTTAAAATCCCCATTTAAAACATGTAGACTTGTACACAACAAAAATTTTCGGTGAAATTCGATTTTAGACAATTTTTTTTTTTTGTCGTTCGGAGGATCCGCATTTCGGACCAGACCTGTTAGACTCGGACGAAATTCGACAACATTCTGAATTATTCAGTCGAATTTAACATACTTTAAAAAATGACTCACCCTTGCGGCGGCAATAAGGTACCAAGGCCTGCCTACCTACCTACACTGTGAGACTGGCTGTATCACTCTGAAAACTATTAAAACTAATTCCTAATATGCTATATAATAATTTGCTAGGATGTTTGTCAGAAGCCGTCATACGCAGTAGAGACTACCCGAACGCACAGAATGCTGGGAGCATTCTGTGCTTTTGGTCATCTCTACAGTGCATGACTGTGTCGGCGGCAGGACGCAGAGCAGGACCGGCCTCTTAACCCTTTGAGTGCCAGAGGGGTACGCAATGCATTGCAAAGCAATGCGTACCCCTCTGGCACTCAAAGGGTTAACATCACCCGGACCTTGGCCCATGTACACGGGCTTTTACACTACTTTTTTTATATTTTACACAGGAACAAAGATGACTCTCCCTTGCAGTAGCAATAAGGTACTAATGCTGGCTGCCTGCCTATGCTACCTGCCTGCCTACACAACAACTGGACACTCTCTATCTCCTTCTGCTCTCTCTGAGCTCCAACAACGAACTAACAGGAAATGCAGGCTGTCTGGGTGTCTGAAGTGTCATTAGTCCAACCCCCATCATGAAACAAAGAAGCTAATTGGACTAGAGAGGGAGGGAAAGTATCGTGAGCACAGGTAGTCGTAGCCGAATTAACAACATTTTTATGACATTCTGAACAGGGCTGTTTGGATTCGGTTTTAAAAAAACAAATGACTTTTTCCTTTTGGACGGCCTGAATGACGCCTAATGACCCTTATTCGTCTGAATTCCAAACTGATTCGCACAAGTCTAGGAATTTGGGTAATTTTTATTTGTCCCCAGTGGAACCATTGGTTTATACCAGAATGAATGCCACATAGCTTCCTGATTATGATCTTTAGATGCTACAATCTTGTAAGTGTTGTGATTTGTGATTTATCGGCTCAAAAAAATTAGTAGGCGACCTTTCCTGTACTTAGGGGTTAAAGTTAGGGATGTCTCAATAGTTAATTTTCCTTCCCACAGGAATTTACATAGTAAGTAATAGAAATACCCACATGAAAGTAAATCAGGTATAACATTCAAAACATTCACATGCCACAATTTTGCTGTTTGAGCACAATATTCTGTCATTCCATCAAAATGACAGTGGTGCTGATGTTCCTGTGCAAAAATCTTCACAACCACACAATTCATCACTGAATGGCATCAGCAGTAAGGACCTTCTCTCAGAAATTCCTCTGGGAGTCAGAAGGCATATTTTCCTTCAAATGTCTTCCTGCAGTGAATACTTCCATAGATTCCTAGTTAAAAAATCTAATTTCTGTCATTTGGAATTTGTATTTTCTGTGGTTTCAGTTGATTCCCCCAGAACTGTTCTACTTTCTTTGTTAAACATTTAAGTGCCAGAGGGGTGCGCAATGCATTGCAGAGCAATGCATTGATGACCCCTCTTGCACTCGAAGGGTTAATATGACTCCCTGTGTTTATTTTCTTTTATTTATAGCCAAAGCAGATTGTATACATCAGCAACGGTTGTTATAAGACTCGGTATGAAATCACTTGTTATGTGCAAAAATATGTTAATGTACTCATAATATAACATTATTTAAAGCTTTTCTATTGAGTTTAAAACTTGGTTAGGTAGTAGACAGTCACTTTAATATGCACAGGGATATGTCTTAGATATATTTCTTTATAATTCTGTATCATGAATTCATTGATGTTAATTAAAAGGGAAGTAAACCTATCAGAGGCTTTATAAATATAAAATCAGTTACAGCAATAATGTACTGTACCTGAAACAATAAGGTGGACCTGGCAGCCAATCAGACTTTTAACTTCTACTCTAATATTCAGATTGATTGGCTGCCAGGGTTCTGCTGTCTGATTGGTTGCTAGGACATTGGTCTTTGCAATTGTTCAGTTATTTGATGCCAAAGTAGAAATGTTGTGGCATTTTGAAGTAACTGACATTGTGTTTAGAAATAAATTAACATGTTTTATGTAGTAATTGAAACCACTTTTTAAGTTTACTCCTTCGAAAGCTTTAACTTTTACTCTCTTAATATGATTAGTGTTTTTCTTGTTTGGTGTTGAGCCTTTCTGTTGTCTTTCCGGCTTTTTTCTGTTCATTGTAATCAGTGCTTTGTTTCCCATTAGGAGGAGTAGGCAACAGTCTAGGGTGCCTAAATGTGAGGGGTGTCTAAAGCTTTCAGGCAACTTCCACTGACCTGATGACCCAGAACCAGGCACCTGATCTTGGTTTATTTTGGCCAGTTAATTTATCAATCTATATGTATTGTTTATATAGTCATTTACTCAGTTTATTTTCCAGTCTGTATACTATTGTATTTGTATAATATATTAACCTCTGGAATGCTAAAGATTCATCCAAAAGCATAAATACATTTTTCAAGATTTTTTAGTGTGGACTAAAGGTATTTCTGCGACAGACAATAGTGAATAGTGTTAGGATCATGTGAGTGGTGGGGATGGGGCTTTGGGAGGGTCTAGGGGCATCTCTGAAAAAGCAAACCTGAGATCAGTGAAGCTTCTTTCAAATGCATTGTGTCAAGTGGCTAAATGGGCTAAAGCCCCAGGTCTCTTGTTGAAAACCCTGAGACTTGTTGCCAGCTTTAAACATGTAATGGTTTGAATCTCTCTACTAGTATGGGTGCAATTGAGCTGCATGGCACACTAATAATGCATTAGGTTGGGTCAAGCCCCAGGACTCTTGAGAACCTAGCAGCTATCCTGCATAGCACCATACCTGTGAACTCACTGGTTTTGCCCTGGAGACTCTGGTTTTGGCACTGAATTACCGGGTCTCCAGTGCAGAGGCTGATTCTACGGATGTGGGGAAATTCTAATGAAACTCTGCCCACTTCTGCTCCTTCCAAGCCTGTTTGTGATTAAGCCCCATCCCCTTTTGGACACGACTCATGTAATTAATTTTTCCCCCAGCAGCACCACAGGTGTACCCTCTGGGGACTCCACAAGACAAAGTTCCCAGGTATGCATAGCAGTAAAGCATAAGATTCCAAATTTAGTTATTTAGTCCTTAAGTGCAGTATTCCTATGGAAGCAGAAAGTGATGCATTGTTCACTGTGCATCTCCTGTCATCTGTTTGGTGGGGTCAAAAAAATTGATCTTCCTTGTTAGTAGTGGGCTGGAATGCAGCTCATAAGTATGTAGCTGTAAGTTGCAATTTGAAATGTTGAATGCTTCATAAAACCGCTGTGTTGAACTTTCAAGCCTTACCCAGACAGTCTATGGGGACTGTGTGCACAGTTCATCACGAATAAACTTTGAGACTTCAGTCTTGCAGTTCAGTCTTTTCAAATAGGTCTGAGATGAAAGGCCAGTAGTCTATATTAAGATCCCTTTTCTGGTCTGCCAGGGCCCACAATGCAGCTAGGCTTCATCAGCAGGTCTGCCGACAGGGGAACAGATCTGAAAACGGTAATATTTACATGATAGTTGTCCTTTATGTGTCTTTTAAGACCATCATTTGATCAGTTATTTATCTAAAAGCAAATACGCAAAATATTGGTGCACATCCAAATTTCCATCACCATTAACCCTTTACTCTGCAGCATTGTGCCTGCATATCACTATTATATTAAAGATGAGGATTTGGTCACATCAAATGGCCATAGAATTCTACGCTTGCCACCAACGCCAAGGTACCTAACCTTAATATGCTTTGTCTTATGAGCTGAAACTCTCCTGCTTTAGGCATTTACTAACCTTAAAGAGATAGTAATACTTCGTTTTAACTTTATTTTATTTTGTAGCCATTAAAAAAACATGAAGAATGATATAAGTCTTATCTCTCAATGTTTCCCCCTCCCGCCCCTTTTTCCTAGTGTAAGCCATCTCTTCTCAGATGTGAATCTGGTTGTAAGACCAGACAGATAACAGCAGGGGACAATCTTCTTTGTATGAAAAGAATGAAAGCCCTTCCCCCCTTGACAAGTTTTTCAGCTTTTTCCCTTATCTTAATTGAAGATTGTCCCTCTCTGCAGTCTACCTGGGAACCTCCCTTCTGATCTGGCTGAACAGGGGGGAGGATACTTTGCTTGTGAATATCTCTTAAACCATAAAGGATTGAGAGATAAGACTTATATCGTTCTTCATGTTTTTTTAATGCCTACAAAATAAAATAAAGATAAAAAGAAGTATTACTATCCCTTTAAGTTACTTTATCCTGAGATCTGAATCTTTGTAAGCTTTACTCATTAATGAAGAGAGACTCTCTGACAGACATTAAATAGTGTCCTAAAGACAATGAGCATTGCACCTGGGGGTAGGAGGGGTGCTTAAACCAATAGAAGCTGGTCAAAACTTCCAAAAATACAATTCCAGTCCAGGTTTTGTTAAGCATGCCCAAAGAAAAAAACGCATTTAAAACTGCTGGAGTGCAACCAATTTTGACCAAAATAGCTAAAAGCAAATACACAAAATATTGGTGCACATCCAAATTTTCATCACCATTAACCCTTTACTCTGCGGCATTGTGCCTGCAAATCGCTATTATATTAAAGATGAGGATTTGGTCACATCATATGGCCATAGAATGCTAAGCTTGCCACCAACGCCAAGGTACCTCATTTTTGGCAAGTACCTAACCTTAATATGCTTAAAGACAATCTTGGCTTGGCTAACGTGAGTTTTCATGACTCACTGATAAGAAAAAGACTAACAAGAATGGTGTTCACGGAAGGATAGCTAGGTGGAAACGACAGATCTCTAAAAGGAACATTGCTGTCCATTTGAAGTTCCCTAAAGCTCTTATAGATGATCCACAAACCATCTGAGACAATGTTC
The DNA here is from genome assembly GCA_037306005.1 of Rhinophrynus dorsalis. NCBI lineage: Eukaryota > Metazoa > Chordata > Amphibia > Anura > Rhinophrynidae > Rhinophrynus > Rhinophrynus dorsalis. The sequence continues at coordinate 152,438,657 of CM074724.1, forward strand.
TCTGGACAGAGAAGTCAAAGGTAGAACTTTTTAGCATCACAGAGAAATGTTATATTTTAAGGAAAAGAAACATTGAGGTTGAACATAAAAACCTCTTCCCAAACGTCAAGTATTGTCATATGAGTGCAATGGTTTGGAGCTGATTTTCTGTCTCAGTACTTGGGTGGCTGGACATCATTGACACAACCATGAAAACTGAAGTAAATCCAAAAATTCTAGAGGAGAATGTCAGGCTATCTGTCTTTAAGCTGAAAATGAACAGAAATCGGATCATTCAACTTGACACTGAACCTAAACATGTAAGCAGATCTATAAAAAAAGAAGTTCCATGTTTTAGAATGGCTTAGTGAAAGTGTGGACATACAGCCCCCTGAAAGTTGTGGCAGGACCTGAAGGAAGCTGTTCATGCAAGGAATCACTCCAGAGTCACATAGTTGAAGCAGTTCTGTAGGGAGAAATGAGCCAACATTCCTCAAAACCAATGTGAAAGACTGGCCAGCAGTTACAGGAAATGTTAACTTTCATTGCTGCTCAAGGGTGTGCCAACAGGTAATGAACATAAAGGTCCACATACTTTTTTACATACAAACATTGAAAGTTGAAGTATAATTTTTGTATGTTGTTTAATTAGATTGTCTTTAGCTAGTATTACAATCTGATGACATTGTAGGTGTGAAATACGACAATCCAAAGCAATTCCCCGATCTTTTCTTACCACTGTACTTGGTTTGCCCTAAAATTGCTCCGGTTTTCTTAGTACATCAGCATCAATGAATAAAGGTTTAAATAAGAACTATCCCTTCCTAATACTATCCCCCACTTACCTTATTATGGCCATAAAATCCCAACGACTCTAAGCATGTTTACCTGTTCTTTTGATCAAGAGATAACATCTCCAATCAGTCTTCTATGTCATGTCCATGAAGGCAGACATTACAGTTGCTGGCAGGTCTTTCAGAATGCAGCAGGTCCAGTCCATGAACTTATTTAGACCTTTAACCCCTTAGGGACCCTTGACGTACCAGGACCATCAAGGGTAAACTTGCTTGAAAGACCCTTGACGGTCCTGGTACGTCACGTACTTTTTACTTACAGCGCTCTACCGGGAGCGCTGTAAGTGAAAATGGGGCATGAAATAGACCGCTCCAAGATCGGAGCGATCTGTTTCAAGCCCCATAGTGACGCGCCGATACACGTGACAGGTCACGTGTACCGGCTCGTCAACGTGCCCCTATGCGGACGTTATGGGACGGAAATGTCCCATAATGTCCGGTACTTAAGGGGTTAAGGACCAGACAGGTGTGCAACACACTGCAAATGAATGCATTAATGCAGTGGTTCTCAACTCCTGTCCTCAGGACCCACTAACAGGCCAGGACTTAAAGATTTCTCTGCTAGAGCACAGGTGTGGTGATCAGAGGCTCATTCACATTGATTAACTCACCTGTGCTCTAACAAGGAAATCATCAAATCCTGGCCTGTTAGTGGGTCCTGAGGACAGGAGTTGAGAACCACTGCATTAATGCAAATAAGATTGACAGGCGCAGTGAGCAGTGTAACATCCTTTGGTCCTTCTAGCAACTGTCATGTCTGCCTCCATGGCCATGACACCCAAGACGTATTGAATATGTTATATCTTCAACAAAGGCACAAAGGAAACATTCATTGGGGCTATTAGGATTTTTTGGCCATAATAAAGTAAGTGGGGGATATTATTAGCAGGTTAAGAGGTGTTAGTTCTCCTTTAAGCAATCAGGTTGATTCTTAACCCTTTGAGTGTCAGGGGGTAAGCAATGCATTGCATATCACTCTGGCATTCAGGGTTAATATGTATTGTGAAAAGCTGTTTTAACTGGTAATTTTACTAGTGACACATACCACTAAATGTTTATTTTTTATGTTCATATTTGCTACATCACTCCCTCTATATGCCTTGCATTGAATATATATCCACCTGTGAGAGCCTGCCTGCATGTGTGTGGGGTGTCTGTGTGGCTGTATCTCTGCTGAATGCTATAGCCCATAATCCTTTGCTAGGAACGAACAGAATTAATTTCCTCCATGGGCTGTAACATCTACATTCTAGAACACGTTTATAGCCCCTGATCATTGATGTCTCATTCTGTTAACCTCTCACGATAACAAACAATGAAGAAATTGTAGCATCCTTACACACAGTGGGTTTATGGTGCTGCAAAGGGGCTTATTAAAGAGACAAAAATCTTGTCCAATTTTACGCTAAGCATTTTTGCTGTTCAAGGGTTTATTGTGATTTTCTCTGCAGCGGTTTCCTGGCCCTGGGCAGGGAGGGGTTAAACTTTAAAGCAGAGATCTAAGGAGCGGCTGAGAGAGTAGAAAGAGATTTCCAGCTCAGAGCTCTGCCACGCTTTGTAGCATATAAATTGCCTGGGACTAGAAAACCTGCCAGTTATTCTGCTATACAGTAAATCTATCCAGCAGCAGTACAGATCCCCTTCCATAAGCATAGACACAGCACACATACTATCATGCTAATGGCTTCCATATTGAACAGACAGAACAACAGACAATACCTTTGACATAAAACTGTTTTAATATACAGTACATGCACAAGATGGGAAACCAGTGATTATCTTTTAGAAGCAACAAGTGCGGCAGACGATAAAAGACACAAGTTCATTTTGTGGACGTTGTACCTTATTAACCTTTCCTATAACAGTTTGGCTGGATTTTTATTGGGGGAAGGAGTGGGAAATGTCCATCATGCTGCAATATTGGAAACAAACACTCCTAGTGTGTGTCCGTTTGTGTGCACGTGCATGTGTGTTCGCACATTATTCAATGATGGCCCTTCTTAAAGGGATAGTAATACTTCGTTTTATCTTTATTTTATTTTGTAGGCATTAAAAAAACATGAAGAACGATATAAATCTTATCTCTCAAACCTTTATGGTTTAAGAGATATTCACATGCAAAGTTTCCCCCTCCCGCCCCTTTTACCTAGTGTAAGTCATCTCTTCTCAGATGTGAATCTGGTTGTAAGACCAAACAGATAACAGCAGGGGACAATCTTCTTTCTATGAAAACAATGAAAGCCCTGCCACCCTTGACAAGTTTTTCAGGTTTTTCCCTTATCTTAATTGAAGATTGTCCCTCTCTGCAGTCTACCTGGGCACCTCCCTTCTGATCTGGCTGAACGGGGGGGGGGATACTTTGCTTGTGAATATCTCTTAAACCATAAAGGTTTGAGAGATAGGACTTATATCGTTCTTCATGTTTTTTTAATGCCTACAAATTAAAATAAAGATAAAACAAAGTATTACTATCCCTTTAAGGAACTATGGGGGATTTTAAAAACTGATGTTAAGGGAAAAGAAGAGTTAAAAATGTGTCTGATAATTATAAAAGTAGTAACGCCATTTTAAGAGGCTCTAACGATGTGTAAGATGTTTTTTTGAAAATTTGTCTTAGGAAGTATGTAAAAATTAACGTAGTGAATTTATAAAGATCTGTCACCAGTTGTGACAGTTTAATGACAGAATTTCTGTCAAAATTGTAATGATATGTCTGACCTGTTCTTATTTCTGGCGATTCCACAACATTTATAAAAGCTCATACAAAGTGTTATAAGTACCCACACTCCCAATAAGGAATAAGCACATTTTAAGAATCCCTTCACAAAATGAAGAACACTGTGTCATTAAACACATGCAGTCAGGCTCCTGGGCCCTTTGTGGACTAGAGAGCAAGGCAAGGAGTTCAACTACCCTCTGGTCCTTAACCCCTTAAGGACCCTTGACTGTCCTGGTATGTTATGGCTGGATTTGCTTTACAGACCGATGATGTACCAGGACCATCATGGAATTCCGGCCTCCCCACGAGGCTGCATGCCGTTCGGGGAGTCCAGAATCGGGTTAAATTAAAAAAAAATGCTCCTTGGTCCTTAAATGACTGCCATGTGCATGCGCGGCCGGTCCTTAAGGGGTTAAATTGTGCTTCGCATTTATATGTATATAATATATTTCATTTATTTACAATTGCACCCTCCTGGGAAAAATATTCTTCTCATCTGTGTAGATATTAATTCCTCTTTATTTAAAGTGTATTTGGAAAAAACTTGAATGCTATGTGCCCACTGCATTTCATGAAATAGTTCACTTTAGAATATCTCAATGAGATTATCTGCATTTGTAATGTGGGGAATAAAATTCTATACTAATTCATTAAGTGCATTATGGATCCGTAATTTAATATACAGTACTGTAACCCCTTAAGGACTAGCGAACCTGGGGTACTTTAACCCTAAAGGACAGCATAGATTTAACCCTTTGAGTGCCAGAGAGGAATCTAGTGCATTGCAGCGCAAGGCATTAGATGCCTTTCCAGCACTCAAAGCTTAACTTTAAATCTGTTTGTAAATATGTTGTATTATGTCATCTGATTTTCAAGTCAGATCATGTCATATTGACGATCTGGTACCTTTTTTTTTACACTGCTGTGGGCCATATGTTCAAAGGGATAACGACCAAAAATGTTGTATAAATGACAAAAATAAGTAATTGTATGCATGAACGACATATTTAGAGTATACGACAAAAAACTAGTAATGTCCGTTGTGTATGACACAACTCCAGAATTGCCGGTCAAAGGGGCGGGGAAAGGGAGTGGCTAATATATTCTCCAGTGTCGTATGGAGGAAAACAAAATTTGTCATAACTAACGACAAAAAAATGTATTAAAAAAGACAAAATTTGTACGTTAAGGAAAAAGTGGAGGGAATAAGTTCTGAATGTGAGACCTTTCAGTGCCAGAGATGCGTTGCATACCCCTCTGGAACTGAAAGGGTTAAAGAAAAAAAAATTACTTACAGTATCTGCAAACGCAGCTTCCTAAGGCAAGGGATACTACAGTCTTCCTGCTCTAAGGGTCATATGTTCAAAGGGATAACAACAGAAAAATGTTGTATGTAGGACAAAAATAAGTAATTGTATGCATGAACAACATATTTTCTATAGAGTACTAATGTAAAAGCCCATGTACATGGGCTAAGGTCCGGGTGATGTCAACCCTTTGAATGCCATAGGGGTACGCAAGGCATTGTTTTGCAATGCGTTGAGTACCCCTCTGGCACTCAAAGGATTAAGAGGCCGGTCCTGCTCTGTGTCCTGCCACCAACGCAATCATGCACTGTAGAGACTGCTCAAAAGTACAGAATTCTCCCAGCATTCCTACACCTCCCAGCATTCGGTGCGTTTTGGCAGTCTCTACTGGGCACGACGGCTTCTGACAAACATCCTAGTGAATTATTATATAGGATATGACAAAAAACTAGTATTGTCCATTGTGTACGACACAACTCCAGAATTGCCAGGCAAAGGGGTGGGGAAAGGGTGTGGTTAAACTATTCTCCAGTGTCGTATAGAGGAAAAGAAAATTTGTCGTAACTAACAACAAAAAAATGTCTTGTAAAAGAAAACATTTGTACGTTAAGGAAAAAGTGGAGGGAATATGTTCTGAATGTGAGAATTTTTGTCTTTAGTTAAGACATTTTTGTTTTTGTCTCTACAAAGGACAGTTTCAGTCAGAACAAACGACATATTTCCAATCACAACCGACACTCTCTCAAACTATTAATGATCCCAACGACACTTTACTTTGAAAAGTCGTTACAAACGACAAAAGCTAATTTGCTACTTCTTTGAGCATATGGTCCTAAATGTTATCAACAGGGCAGTTCACAATTACAGAATGAGGCAACCTGGCACCTTGTGTCTTTGAAAATCATCTCTATCAGAATGGACCTTGTCAGACTGGGGCAAATAAAGCCTTCGATGCTTATGTATTATCATCTGAGAGTCGCCAATAAAACATACATTTGTATTTAACCCTTTGGCAATGCGTTGTGTACCCCTCCGGCACTGAAAGGGTTAAGGTTCAAACCCACCAAATTGCCAAGTTTCAAAAACCGGTACAGTAGATTTTGTGTAAGGCAGATGTAAAAAAAAAAAGAAAAAAAACACACTTTTCAGTGTTTATTTTTTTTGAGGGACAATGATATTTTTCTCAAATCTACAGTGAAAATACAGAACAGGATGACCTCATATATCCCAGGAACACAGAGGCTGTGAGGTGCTAATGGCTTTACTCTAAATATCCATCAAGAAGTGCGCCAAAAATTTGGGGTCAGGTTTTGGTGGTGTACATACTTAGTAGACATTTGCATTAACAATTCATAGACTATGTCATGATAGCAAAATGTAAAATGAATGTGAAGTACCTATCAGAATGCACACTGCCAGTAATTTGAATGCACTTTAATGCAGTGATTCTCAACGTCCTCGGGGCACACCAACAGTGCAGGTTTTCTGATTATTCCTGCTTAATCACAGGTGAGTAATTAGTGGCTCAGTCATTTTGCTTTATTCACTTGTGATTAATTAGGGATATCTTGAAAACATGACCTGTTGGTGTGCCCAGAGGACTGGAGCTGAGAAACACTGCTTTAATGGCTGTCCAAGTTCAGTCCTCAAGGGCCACCAACAGGCCAGGATGTAAGGGTTTCCCTGATTAAGCACAGGTGAGTCAGTCAGAATCAATGAGCCACTGATTAATGCAACTGTGCTTAATCAGGGAAATCCTTAACCCCTTAAGGACCAATAATGTGCCAGGACCATCACGGCTGTCCAGCAATTGTGGACCAGTGACAGTCCTGGCACGTCATGGAATTCAGGGCTCCCTGCGTGACTGGTTTCAATACACAAAAAAAATGCTCCGTGGTCTTTAAAGGGATAGTAATGTTTCAAAATAAAAGCAGCTCCAAATACTCTTCATAGTATTTGGGCGATGGAAAGTGTTATTTCAGTACTGTCAAAGTTGTAGTTCAACAGTAATTGAATGATAAAGTATCCATATCCTGCCCCTTTTACCTAGTGTAAGCCACCTCCCCTCAAATGTGGAATCTGGTCTTAAGACCAGACAGCTCACAGCAAGGGACAATCTTCTTACTGTGAGAACAATGAAAACTCTGCTCCCTTGACAGGTTTTTCAGGTTTTTCCATTATGCTAATTGATGATTGTCTCTCTCTGCAAGCCATCTGGTCACCACCTTTCTGTTATGAGGTGAGCAGTGTTACATCAGTAAAAGGGGTGGGTTGAGATAATTTTTCATTCAGTTAGTCTTGAACTGCAACTCTGACAGTATTGAAATAACACTCTCCATGGACCAAATATTATGAAGATTAATTCAACATCCTTTTATTTTGAAACATTACTATCCCTTTAAGTGCCATCCACACGCGCACGCCAGTCCTTAAGGGGTTAAATCCTGGCTTGTTGGTGGCCCTTGAGGACTAAATTGGACAGCCCTAGATTATACTATACTTTCCATTGAATCTACAGAAAAGTATACCTGTAGCTCACTTCCACTCCCAGGCATCTCACTCTTATTTCCATGACCTGACTGAAATCCCCTTCTACAGTGCTATACAATAAATTAAACCGTGCTCAGTAACTATTAACTCTCCCATTAACACAGTGGACCATAATGAATTTCCATGACGTGCAGTTTGACTACATGGCACCAATGGGGTTAATAACAACCCCCTACCTTCTGAACAGTAGTTGAATTCATTGTGGTCTACTGTGGTAATAAAAGAGTTAATGGTCTATCTATTCGATGTGTTTATTGATTCATCTGTTGCCATAATGGGCTGCCACATATTGAAATGTAATGTGGCACAGATGCATAGCAGCTAACAGGTTTAATGCCGATAATCATAACCATTAATCCCCACCACTCCCCTCATATGTCCACTATAACATTCATTAACACCTCTGCTGCTGTAACAGGCTATAATGCATAAATGCACTTTTGGCAATGATTGTTATGAATGATATATATATTCACCCATATGCATACCTCCCGTGTCCCTCTTTAGGACTGACAGTCCCTCTTTCAGACCCAAATCCCTCTGTCCCTCTTTCCCAATCTGGTGTCCCTCTTTTTAGGAGATCATACTGTGTGGTGTGTATATAAGTGTATCACAGCAATAAAGTTCACATTAATGTTTGTTTAAACATCAGTATATATTTCTATACATTCCTCTGTGTAGATGAAACACTTTGGTTCTGCTCTAAATCAATTATTCAGTTACACAAAGAGGTGTCAATAGGTCAAGAAATAAACTAAAAATTCTCTGGAATGTCTGCCCACCAACCACACCCCCAACCATTTGAAATGTTGTGAGGTATGCATATGTGTATGGTGAATTTTGTATTTGTTGAGGCTATTACATGGTCTGTCTAGGGGAAAAATATTTAAATGAAGCAGAACCAGTGATTAATATCTGCTGTTGTATGTACTTTAATGGGAGGCTGCATTTTGATCCTTTGATGGACGGTTGCCCAAATGACACACTTTGGGCTGGATTGCAATACTATGGATAACATTATCACTAGTTTTGTCTGCCAATTCCCCCTTGGGATATTAAGGCCTCTTTCAAATGGATGCCAACAACACAGCTGTGAGGCAGTGGCTCCGTCAGTTGTGTTAAAAGGTAACAGATTGAACTATGGTGCCTTTAGCACCTGCTACTATTGTCTTGTGTGCAGGGCCGGATTTACATCTCAAGATCCTGTAGGCACAGAAATCTGAAGCGACCCCCCCACCCCATTGGCCATCTTCACTGGACACCTCCACCATGCTCCTAATCTCCACATTGCTCCCCATCATCTCCACATTGCCCTCACATTGCCTACCATCAGCTCTATTTTGCCCTCACAATGCCCCCATCATCTCTACATTGCCCCCATCATCTTCATATTACCCCCAAACAGCTCCATATTGCCCCCATCAGCTCAAACTTGCCCCACATCAGCTCCATATTATCCTCACATTGCCCCCATCATCTCCATATTACCCTAACATTGCCCCCCCAATTGTCCTTTTCCTACCGCTTCCCTGGTGGTCCAGCGGCAGGAGAGGTCTGTGCCTCCTTCTGCTGTGCTGCCGGAGCTCCCGCGTGATCTTCTCTTCAGTAATGCAGAGCGCTGGGAGATGATGTAATCTCCCAGCACTCTGCATTACTAAAGAGCCGACGAGGGAGCTCAGCAGCTACAGGTCTGTGCCAAAGAAGGCACAGATCTTCCCATGATGTAAAGGCGCCAAGCGGGGGAGGCAACAAAGGATGATTCCGATGACAGCGCCCCTCTGTGGGGTTCACCTGTAGGCAGATGCCTACTCTGCCTAATTACAAAACCAGCCCTGTATCACGATTCCCGTGATCTCGCTGTCACTCTCTGCTGTGGTGCGCTCCCATTGGTGGAGCTTGTCTAGTCCGCCCAGTGTGGCCTTCATATACCGGGTCTCTGGCACCTGTCAGGTGCCCTTTTGTGGTGTTCCTGTACCAGTGCTTCCGTTGCTGTGTTCCTGTGTTCCTGTGTACCGACTTGGCCCGTCTGACTATTCTTGTTCGTTCCTGCTCCATGATTGACCCGGCTTGGCTGACGTTCCTGCTCGGTGATTGACCCGGCTTGGCTGACGTTCCTGCTCCGTGATTGACCCAGCTTGGCTGACGTTCCTGCTCCGTGACCTGATTCCGGTGTTCCTGTCGTCCTGAGAGTATTCCTGCGAGATCCTGATTCTATGTCGCCTGGCGACATTTTGAACTGTAGAGTACAGTGCTGTGCAGACTGATCATCCACTTAACCCTTGCAGAGCTTGTTGCCTCCGATACTGAGCCTGCCCGTTAAACAATTGCTGAGCACTGTTGCCTCCACTACTGAGCCTGTCCATTAACACTTGCAAAGCTTGTTGCCTCCGTTACTGAGCCTGTCCGTTAACACTCGCAGAGCTTGTTGCCTCCGATACTGAGCCTGTCCGTTAACACTTGCTGAGCTTGTTGCCTCCGATACTGAGCCTGTCCGTTAACACTTGCTGAGCTTGTTGCCTCCGTTACCGAGTCTGTCCGTTAACACTTGCAGAGCATTTGTGGCCTCCGTTAACTGTGCTTCCATCTTTCACCTTACGAGCACAGGGTAGCAGTTGTCGCACAGCGTGGTGCTATTGGGCAATACCAGCTCTTGCAGTGTTTGTGACTCCGTTACCTCACCGGAAGGGTGCTATTGGCTCTGGTCCCATTCAGCTCTTGCAGTGTTTGTGACTCCGTTACCACACCGGAAGGGTGCTATTGGCTCTGGTCCCATTCAGCTCTCGCAGTGTTTGTGACTCCGTTACCGCACCAGTAGGGTGCTTTTGGCTCTAGTTCCATTCAACTCTTGCAGTAGTGTTGGGTATCTGGCTTATCGCCTGTCCTTGGAGTGTTTCAGCTCTGCCTCACTGCTAAGGTGCTTTCCACCTCGCACCACAGTCTCTTGCTGCTCTTACCATCTATTGGGCATTGTCTAAACTCACCACAACAGAGACTGATTACTTGCATTGGACTTTAACCCTTGTGCCACTACTGTTTCTTTGTATATGACAGTATTGCTCCTAATCCATACTGTGCCTGCAAAGGCATCCATTATCTATATCCATTTACGTGTCATTACCTATTTTAGCCCATAGGGGGCTGTGTTCCTTGTTTCTCTCAATAAAACTGTGTTTTATTCTAACCTCTGGTCTGAGTGTCTTACAAAACCGTTACACCCTGCTTGTGTGACTGCAGCAACAGGAGACAGAACTGTCAGGGGGCTGCAACTGTACTGTTGCTTCTCTGAAAGAGGCATAATGGAACCTGTGTGATAAAACCTGCAATGAAACTTAGTTGAAATGTAATCCAAGTATTCATTATCTCATTTAAGAATTCCAGGCCTGTGACAAAGAAGGAACGAGTTCCTATAACAGTTTTTAAATCCAAAACAATACTTTTTTCTGTTTTGTGGCTGTGACCTTATAGCACATACTCCAGAGTGCTGGGACTTACTGGTGTCAGTCCAGAGTATCTGGCTAATGTAGAAACACAAGGATGCATTTAACAAAGGGTCTCTTTCAAAGGTAAGTTTTGCAAGTCTTGTAGCTTATTTATGAAGTGACTTAATACTTCCCAGGATCTGCATTCCCATTATGCAAAGACATCAGCCTGTTACCAGACATGCAAATCATATTTCCGGTATCATTGGGTAGAATTTACCTACTCCTCTGTCATGCTGGTAACCCCACAACCAACATACATAGATATATACCACCGGCATCACCATCATAAATCATAATCTTCATCATCAATCAATCACTAGCATCATTCTATTTGGAGCAACTTGGAGAAAAGACATTCTAAGAGTTGTGTATTTTAGATCAGGGATATGTAACTTTTGGCTCTCCAGCATTCTGGGACTACAATCCCCATCTTCTCAAAAAAATCTCTTGTGTGAAATGACTGGAGGTACAGACACCAACAGCTGGAGAACAAAGGTAGCATACCTCTGAAATAGATGTTCTTTTTTAAGCGGAACTTTCACATATTAGTAAGTCGCCATTCAATCATTAAGCTTATGGCGACTATCTTGAAAATACGTCTTGTACCTATCAAAAGTGGCAGATTCTAAAGAAATCTTTATCCTTTGGAGATTGGAAGCCAGGTAACAGCGTAGACATCTTGCCTGTGCTCCTACGCCATCAGTCGCGGTCTCCTGTAAAGCATTGCAGTGTGCCACAAGGTAACCGAAAGGGATTGACGGCACAGGCGAGCAGACTACACTAACTTGGTCATCAGTCTGCAAAAAAATAAATATTTCTTTAGAATCTGCCACTTGTGATAAGTAAGACACATATTTTCAAGCTAGTCGCCATATGCTTAATGATTGAAGTGCGACTAACTAATATGTGAAAGTTCCACTTTAACATGGAGCTATATTTTATACCTCTGGATTTCTACCAAATCATGAAGACAACTGTAAAACTGCAAACATGGAGCAAGTCTGGTGCAAACCAAGAGCACCATGGGAAACAATAAAACATTTCATTATTTTATGTGGGGCTTATAACCTCTTGAATGGTAGAGAGTTTGTCAATGAATTTCACTGGAGACTTCTCTAGCATTCAAAAGGTAAAATGTTCAAGTTTCTTCAATGGGATATTTTATTTGATAGCTATAATGAAAATGGTTTGCCTCAAAATTTCTCCAAATTCTTTAACCCTTTGAGTGTGTTAAACATATGCCCCATGATGTTGGTGGCTTTGCTAACAGACCTGCTGCTGCAGTAAACTGAGAGGAATAATAATGCAGCTTTCTCTCTCTCTGGATAATATTAAATCTGGATATATTTATGCAATTTCAAACCAAATTACATAATGAAAGATACTGAGCTATTCATTGTATCATGTTCCCAAAATCATGAAAAGTAGCATATTAAAGCTAAAAGGATTATGTGGCTTTGGGTCAATTACAGTAATAATCTAAGAGTTTAAAACAGTGATCTGTGATGCACTGTATGGCATTTATTTGAATCAACTACCTGCTCTGGCCACTTAGATAAAAGTAGACAAGGAAATAATGGCAGGGCATTTATACTGGAATGTGTCTGCCATTTTAGCTGTAGGATCCAAAGTACCTCACAGTCAGGGATGAGAAGCACTTATCTGTCAGTGAAATCTCTGCGAACAAATAGCTGGGAACTTAAAAGAAAATAATTCAGGCCAGCACATTATGGTGTAGTAATACAATACCCTCTACAAATCAAGAGCAGCCTGTGACAGAGTTACCTGTGACTAAATATTAAGACCAGTGCACCAGACGCAGCAAAGGGAAAAATAAAATATTCTCCTTTAACCCTCTTGAGTGCCAGACAGGTATCCAACACAATGCATGGATACCTCTTTGGCATTCAAAAGGTAAATAAAATGTTGCACTGCAGTCTCTTTTTCGTACTCAACAACGTAACCCTTTGACTGCCAGAAGGGTGTTCAGTGCCTTGCTTTGCAAGGTGTTGGATACCACGTTGGCACTAGGGTTGCCACCCAGCCGGTATTTTACCAGCAGGCCAGTAAAAAATTGGCTTCGGTCCAATGTTAAGTCTATGGAGAGAATGCCATGGCCGGTATTTTTTTAAAGAAAAGGTGGCAACCCTAGTTGGCACTTAAAGGGTTAAAATGAACAGCATGCCTCCTGACAAAATTGAGAATTACAGAAACCTGTTATGGGAAGGAATCTGTGTTTTTATTTTACTCGTCTCTTAATTACATAGAAATATTTAAAACCTTTGTCTGTTGCTATAGCAATACAGGAAGCTTAGTAAAGTCATCTTGATATTGTTCTCCTCTGGTGATGTCACCACAAGCTAAAACTCCACACACACACTCCTCTCAGCTCATGCTGCTCATATATTTATTCTTTCAGCTAGTATCCCCTTCCTGAAGCTCTGATCAAACTTTAGGAAGGAATACTAGCTGAATTTACTAGACCAGGGGGGCAATTCACTAAAGTGTGATAAAAAGATTATAGAGATTAGTGGCGCGATGCAGGAAACGTGCACAATTGCTATTTCCCTTGTGAAAACCACTAGGGAATAGGTTTGCGCATGATTTTGTTGAATTGCGCATGAAAATTCAAGATTGGCGAACGGCTGTGTATATTTATTTTTTGTGGGCGTGGCTAAGATTACCGAATCTGTGTGAGTGGAATAGCGAATGCGCCTAATGCAAGAACTGCTATTGCAAATTAATTTTTACGTCTGTGTATTGTTGTTGTAAAATGGAATTTTTCATGCGCAATTCAAGAAGCGTTCGGTATTTAGCATCCTGGATTAAAACATGCGCAAAATCTATCTGCGCACAAAAATGCCTTTATCTGATGCGAACGTTTCTTGCATCGCGCCATAGGTAACTTCTCCACTATACCTATGCACTAAGATTTCTCAAATGCCAGAGATCATAGTACATAGTAACATAGTTGATGAGGTTGAAAAAAGACATGTGTCCATCAAGTCTAGCCCATGCCAACCCCCCCCCCCTTGTTTATCCAGAGGAAGGAAAAAAAACAACCCTGAAGCCTTTTCCAGTTTAGCCCCAAGTGGGTAAAAAGATTCATTCCTGACTCCAAATGGCAGTCAGATAGTTCCCTGGATCAACAACCTATCTGCACTGAAGCCATCTGTTATAGGCTCTACATAGAGCTGTCATAGAGCATAGGTTTACAGGATAACATACAAATTGAGGATGTGATACAAATGGAGAACTTATCTCTTCTTTATCACACCTTACTGGATAACCCACTGTTGAAATTCGGAGGAAGGGAAACATATTAGGAACTGTACATTTTTAAGATTTGTGAGTGTCAAGAATATGCTACGTAATTTTGTATCTATCAAGGTAATGTTTTTTTCCTGTTTCCTTCCTTGTTTCTTTCTCAAATAATTATCTCACTGGCACTCATGCTCCCACCTCATATAGCTCTCTCACCCGCCTGTTCCCAGTCTCAGTCGCTGCCTCTCTTTTTGACTCTTAGCCCCATTAAATTCCAGTCCCTCTGCCCCTTCTGTCCTATGCCTCTGCCCCCTCTCATTGTCTTTATTTTGGCCCCTTCTCCTTGTCCCATAGTCCAGACCCCTCTCTGTGCACGCTTTTTCTCTGGTGCTTACACTCCTCCATCTTTCTTGCACCCCCCCCTTCATGTTTTCTCTCTCTCTCTCTCTCTTCCTCCTTCCCTTGTCCACCTCCCTCCATGCCCAAATTCATTTTGGATCAGTTAACTCTTTGAGTGCCAGAGTACTATGCAATGCATTGCAAAGCAATGCTTTGTGTGCCCCTCTGACACTCAAGAGGTTAAATCAGACTAAAACGTCTCACCAAGCCCTTCAATTGGATCATTGACATTTATCTTGGATTCATACTTGTTTCTGGAATAAGACTTGTCCAGAGCAATGCATCCCATATTCCAGTTTCTTCAGAACAAGATTTACATCCCAGGCACCCCTAGGCAAAGCACTCAAAGTGCCCTTAGCATTCCACTAATTCCTGGCATAGAAAATACCCATGGCTTATAACAAGAAAGATCATAAAAAGCTTTAACCCCCTTGCTTATTAGAATGTATAAAACATTGCTCTTGCCACACCCACAATTCATAATGTGGGTGTGACTAGCATATCTGAGGCATCCCTTAACTTTTGGAGCTCCAGACAGTTGCCTGCTCTACCTATTGGAAAATCCAGCCAACCAACTGGTAGCAAAAACAGATATATGCCAGGAAACAGCTGATGCATTTTGCCTACACTGCCTATCTCAGAAATGTAAGTGAGTCATGCAAGGAAATATCCTTCTCCCAAGTTGCTCAAAACTTCACATGCAATACTACATGGTCTTGATAATTGTCCAGTTGGTGGACCAAAACGTTGACCCTTTGCTTTTGCCTTTGTCTGCATTAAATAAATTGATTGAAAAGTCCCACGGGTGCTGCCCCCTTCTTCTAGCTATATGTATGTATGTATATATATATATATATATATATATATATATATATATATATATATATATATATATATACTAGCAATGTGGGACGGAGCTGCCCATCAGGCTAAATAGGGAATTAATACACACACACACGGATGCAAGAGAAACACAGAGAGAGAGACACACACAAATGCACACGCATGCACTGAAATGCATAAAGAGCGACACAGTCATACACACATACATGCAATGCACAACATGCAGACACATAGAGTGTGATACAGACATGCAACACACACAGTGAGGAACACACAGGCGCACACAGAGACACACACACAGAAGTGAGTCATAAGGGGGTGACTTATGTGTCATTGTAATGAGTTTGTGTTTGTACTTATGCCTTCACTGTGGCATTCATTCATATTGTTGAAATGCAAGTGGTAATTGCACATACTATGGTGGAAGGTGGATCGTGCTGGCTCCCAGGGTGTGAGTGAGTGTGAGTGAGTGTGTGTGAGTGAGTGGCATTCATTCATGTTTGTGTCTGTGGTGTAGGAGCGAGGGGTAGCCATTTTGTTTTTTCAGACATTTGGATAGTGGTGGGAGGGCTGGATAGTGGAGGCAGGCCAACTCCCTGCATGATTTAAATCACTCCCCCATTGAATCACCCAATGGGAGCAGTAACTCCTCCTTACTTAACCCTTTGAGTGCCATGCGTTGGGTACCCCTCTGGCACTCAAAGGGTTAAGTTATGGTAACATAGCAATATAACACACGGTGGCTCTTCAGTTGAGGCAACATAGCAATATGCTGTGGGAACAAATAGAAAGTGGAGTTAGAGGCTTGCCCTCTGTAACATACAGCAAAGCATCTCTCTCCCTTTAAGGAGAAAGAGCAGGAAGCAGGACACAGCTGAAAACAGACAGTTAGTGAGGTGACTGAAGAGATGAAAAAGTTAAATAAAAGAGTTGTTATTGAGTTTATCCTTGAGTTTGTATTTTATGGAAACATTACACCCTCGTACTGAAACAGAGTGTATGGAGGGTTACAGTTATCTGTGGGAGGTGAAACAGTGTGTTTGTGAGGTCATGATCCTGAGTGAGAGTGTGTGTGGACTGGGAGAAGTTATTGATATGCCCTACTTCAGGAGCGAGTGGCAGCTATATTTTTTTTTGTCAGTTAGATAGTAGTGGGCGGGCTGGAGGGGGCGGGCCAACTCCCTGTATGACAAACATGCTCCCATTGAATCACCCAATGGGAGCAGTAAAGTCCCCATTGAATCACCCAATAGGAGTTGTGTCTCCTAATGAGACATAAATTATGTAATGAGGCATTCTGTGTTTGTTTTCTGAGGAGACATAAATTATGTTCTGTGTGTGAGGTACCATAAATTATGCAATGAGGCTTATTCTTTTATATATATAGATATAGATAGATATTTATTTATTTATATTTGTGATTTGAAGCACTGCCACATTAACACATAATTTCCTGAAGATCATCTTGTATGCTTTCTGTCACTGGAAGCTCAGGCTGAGTATACCTTGTTCATATTGTATGGGGTGTGCACCTTTCTATGGCTTCTATAATATTTAAGAGTGTGACACTGCCATTGTGTGTGTGTGTGTGTGTGTGTGTGTATATATATATATATATATATATATATATATACATAAAATAATATTTGTGATTTGAATGCACATGCAGTAGATGACTTAAATAGACCTGGGTGCTCATCAAAGAAAAAATATGATACATACAGTTCATGAAGAGAGAAGGCACTCACAGGATTTCTGTTGAATGTTACATATTTATTGGAATCGACGTTTTGGCTACCAGCAAAGCCTTTATCAAGATTCTTGATAAAAGCTACGCTGCTAGCCGAAACGTTGATATATATATATATATATATATATATATATATATATATATACTAGCAATATGTGACGGCATTGCCCGTCATTGTAGTAGGGTATGTTATGTAGCATTTTTTGTTTCAAATGTTGTAGGTGGCATGTTGAAGGTATTTTGTAAGAATTTTTGTGTTTGTTTGTATTGTACATTTCATTTATCTGTATTGGCTGATGATGTTTTTTTTATGTGTACTGCATGAAGCAGAAAGAATCATATTGTACACATACATAGACACACACAGATACAGTGACATATACAGACATTGATCATACATACACACGTACATACATGCGTACACACACACACACACACACACATACAGATATTATTACAGTCCTGTAAGTGCCAGAGGGGTAGGCAAGGCATTTCTCATTGTGTTGCTTAATCCTCTGGCACTGAAAGGGTTAGCCAGCTGTCCCAGTATGTAGCGAGAGTCATGGAGTCCACAGTCCCTGAAGTGGACTCTGTACATGCACACTCAGAGGCTGCCAGACAACCGCCAGCCTGGCTCCCTGGCCTGGAAGACAACTCCTGCCCCAGGCCTCGGCCAAGAGCGTTACTAGGGACGCAGCCTGGGCACTGAGAGCGGGAACTGAGGAGGGATGGTGTGTGTGGTTGGAGCAGGGATGGTGTGTGTTGTTGGAGCAGCTATAGTGCAACATGTATATTTTTTGTGCCAGGGTACTTACTGTCAGGTCCCTCGCCCTCGCCGTCCTTGCCAGTAGCCCTACTGGCTTCAGGACGGCTGGGCGCATGCGCGCGTCCTCGCGCATGCGCAGTAGCGAGGCCTGACGTCAGTCGTCGCACCGACGTCATTCCTTGGGCGCCCGGCGTTCTTTTTAAAACTGGCGGCAACCGGGACTCGGCGCTCAGTTGTCGCTTGAGTCCCGGGCGGTATACCTGCCGCAGTTTCGTGCTCCAGCCTCTTCCTGCTTGCAGGCTCTGCATCCTTCTCCACAGCCTTTTCCTGTAGTCCTCCAGGCCAGCCAGCACAGCCTTCTCCTGCAGTCCTCCAGGCCAGCCAGCACAGCCTTCTCCTGCAGTCCTCCAGGCCAGCCAGCTTCTTCCAGCCAGCCTTTCTCCTGGGGTCCTCCATCCAACCTCCTCTGGCTTGCTACGCTGGACTTGTATAATCTCAGGTACTGACCTCTGGCTTGCTTCGCTGGACTTGTTATATCTCAACCTGTACTGACCTCTGGCTTGCTACGCTGGACTTGTATAATCTCAGGTACTGACCTCTAGCTTGTTATACTGGACTTGCATCATCTCAGCCTGCCCTGACCTCTGGCTTGTTATACTGGACTTGCATCATCTCAGCCTGCCCTGACCTCTGGCTTGTTACACTGGACTTGCATCATCTCAGCCTGCCCTGACCTCTGGCTTGTTATACTGGACTTGCATCATCTCAGCCTGCCCTGACCTCTGGCTTGTTACACTGGACTTGCATCATCTCAGCCTGCCCAGACCTCTGGCTTGTTATACTGGACTTGCATCATCTCAGCCTGCCCTGACCTCTGGCTTGTTACACTGGACTTGCATCATCTCAGCCTGCCCAGACCTCTGGCTTGTTATACTGGACTTGCATCATCTCAGCCTGCCCAGACCTCTGGCTTGTTATACTGGACTTGCATCATCTCAGTCTGCCCTGACCTCTGGCTTGTTTTACTGGACTTGCATTTTCTTAATAAAGCTATCCTTGGCCTATCTACTGATTCCCTGCATTCTGGGATCCATATTCGCTGTTCTTAGAGTATATAGCTTCCTGCTAATCTCTGGGTGGCTCCTCCCACCCAGAGATAGGCTTCAGTAAGCTTACATCCTTACAGTAACAACTGAGCCCCAAAATTGTTATGGAACCCGCGGGGTTACTCGAAGCCTTAAATACCCTGGGTAGTCGGATAGCTGCTCTCACTGCTTCTGTACAGGATTTACAGGCCAACCAAACACATCTCCAACAGCAACTACAGGACCTTCAACCAAGTTTAACCCAAGCAGCAGGTGGTTCTACACCACCCCTTCCTAGCCTTGAGATGAACTCCGCTCCAGAACCTCGTGTTCCCCTGCCTGAAAGATTTTATGGGGATAGAGCCCGGTACAGGTCCTTCATCACGGCTTGTGAGTTACTGTTCTCAATCAACCCACGTACCTATGCCTCTGACTTCACCAAAGTACGTACTACCATCACATTGTTAGGAGGAGAACCACAGGGCTGGTCCCATCACCTTTTACAGACCAACAGTCCTGTATTAACTACATGGCAGGCTTTCCGGCAGGCTATGGATGCATTATACGATGACCCTTTTAAAACGGCCTCAGCTCAAGTAGCACTAAGGTCCCTAACTCAAGGGAGACGCCCAGTTGAGGACTACGTTGCTAACTTTCGTCGTCTGTCAATTGATTCAAAGTGGAATGAAGCTGCACTCATGGATCAATTTCGTCTAGGCCTATCTGAAAGCCTGAAGGACGAACTGGTTAGAGTACCTATACTAGTTACACTAGACGAGATCACTCATCTCTCCATACAAATTGACCGCCGCTTGAGAGAACGGCGGCGTGAACGCTCTGCCACTTCTTCTCCTCCCCATCGTACTCCAGCTTCATCTCAACCACCTGCTACTGTCACCACCACAGAGGAGCCTATGCAGCTGGGTGTTCTACGGGGACCTCTATCTAAAGCCGAACGAGACCGTAGACGCCTTCTAAATCTTTGCCTCTATTGCGGAAAAGGGGGTCACCATCTCAGGACCTGTGATACCAGACCACGGCCTTCCCAAGGTAGGCATTTTTTACCTGCAACATCATCCGCTCCTATTCTGTTGCCCACTTCTTCTTACATATCCCTCTCTGTTATTCTACAGTGGAACACACAGCAGAGTGAGGTGTCGGCCATCATAGATTCCGGAGCCAGTAGTTGTTTCCTGAGCCAGGAG
Source organism: Rhinophrynus dorsalis (assembly GCA_037306005.1). NCBI lineage: Eukaryota > Metazoa > Chordata > Amphibia > Anura > Rhinophrynidae > Rhinophrynus > Rhinophrynus dorsalis. The sequence continues at coordinate 152,458,860 of CM074724.1, forward strand.
ACAGCTTTATCCTTGGGCATACCCATCAAACGCAAAACCCAACCGTTCACACTTCAGATGGCGGATGCAAGCTACCTACAGTCAGGTCCCATTCTTTATGAGACTTTACCTCTGTATCTTCTCACTGCTGTAAATCATAGAGAAGAGATTAAATTTGAAGTTGTTCCATCTCTTTTGTTTCCTCTTATTTTGGGTCTTCCATGGCTACAAATTCACGACCCCCATATTGAGTGGTCTTCCAAGACGGTAACCTTTCTTTCCACCCACTGTAGAGAAAAATGTCTTATCAAAACAGAGCCTAAACTGTTGACCTGTGTTACAACGCCAACCATACCCATGGTCTATCAGGACTTCTCAGATGTGTTTGATAAAAAAGGGGCTGACCTTCTTCCACCTCATAGACCATATGATTGTCCTATCGAACTTCTCTCTGGATCTACTATCCCCTATGGACATATATATCCTCTATCCGGACCAGAACTGCAACATCTTAGAGAGTACATCTCTGAAAATCTGGAGAAAGGATTTATTCGACCTTCCACTTCTCCAGCTGGAGCCGGGATTTTCTTTGTACCCAAGAAAGACGGTGGTCTGCGCCCCTGCGTAGACTATCGGGAACTCAATGCCATTACCATTAAAAACCGCTATCCGTTACCACTGATCCCAGAATTGTTTGAACGCATGTCAACCGCAAAGATCTTCTCAAAAATCGACCTGCGAGGAGCATATAACCTGGTTCGCATCCGCAAGGGAGACGAATGGAAGACCGCCTTCCGAACCAGATATGGACACTTTGAATACACCGTGATGCCCTTCGGGTTATGTAATGCTCCTGCAACGTTTCAGCATTTTGTAAATGATGTTTTTCGGGATCTTCTGGATCAGTTTGTTGTCATTTACTTAGACGACATTCTTGTCTTCTCACATTCACTACAGGAACATCGCAGTCATGTCAGGAGAGTGTTAACTAGGCTTCGTACACATGGTTTGTACGCTAAATTGGAGAAATGTTCTTTTGAAGTGTCTAAGATCGAATTCCTAGGTTTCCTTGTCTCCCCAGGGCAGTTAGAGATGGATCCTCGTAAGATAACAGCTATACTGAAGTGGCCCATACCATCTGACAAGAAGGCAATTCAGAGGTTCATTGGTTTTGCCAACTTCTACCGACGCTTTATCCGGGATTTCTCAAAATGTATTTCACCACTCACATGTTTAACCAAGAAGGATGCCAGTTTTCAGTGGACTCCTGAAGCCCAACATGCTTTTGACCGTTTAAAACTTCACTTTACGCAAGCACCTATTCTTCAACAACCTGATGTCAATAAACCTTTCTTTTTAGAAGTTGATGCTTCTAATATCGCTACAGGGGCAGTACTGTCGCAACATATGGGCATTAAAGATCGTTTACATCCAGTAGCCTTCTACTCCAGGCGTCTCACACCTGCCGAACAAAATTATGATGTGGGAGACAAGGAATTGCTCTCTATTAAATGCGCCTTGGAGGAATGGAGACACTTATTAGAGGGTTCAGAGTACCCTATTACAATATATACAGATCACAGAAATCTAGAATATCTCCAATCAGCCCGCAGATTACGACCTCGTCAAGCCAGATGGGCAATGTTTTTTGCACGATTCCAACTACACATCACCTACAGACCGGGCTCAAAAAATTTGAAAGCAGATGCTTTGTCCAGGATGTATACGGTACCTTCCAATACTACTGCACTTCCTGATACAATTTTGCAACCACGTCAATTCCTCCTTGTCACCACCAACTTACTGGAACGTATCAAACAAGCCACCACTCCTTCTCCTCGTTTGATACAACTATACGCCTTAACCTTCACTGATGGCCTATTGTATAAGCAAGATACAGTTTTTGTCCCTGAATCTGTCCGTCAAGAGACTCTTCACCAGTTTCACGATCTTCCTGTTGCAGGCCACGGGGGAATCCAAAAGACCTTAGAAGCCATTCAGCGGTATTTCTGGTGGCCAAACTTAAAGCAGGACGTCAATCACTACGTATCCTCTTGTGACACTTGTGCCAGAGCTAAAAGCCAACACGCCAAACCATCCGGTTTGCTCCATCCTTTACCCATACCTTCTGGTCCTTGGAGAGATGTAACAATTGATTTCATTGTGGATTTACCAGGTTCAAACCAACATAATACCATTATGGTCGTAGTAGACCGATTTACCAAGATGGCTCATTTTATCCCAAGCAAAGGTCTACCTTCAGCCAGCCGAACCGCTTCTTTGTATCTGCAGGAAATCTTCCGTCTTCATGGAGTACCACAATCCATTACTTCAGACAGAGGTTCCCAATTCACATCAAAATTCTGGAGAGCATTTTGTGCCGGTCTTCAAATTACCAGTAACCTATCTTCAGGATATCACCCACAAACAAATGGGCAGACAGAAAGGACCAATCAGACTTTGGAACAGTATTTACGTTGCTTCTCTTCTCACTTACAAGATAATTGGTACCACCTACTCCCCATGGCAGAATTTGCTTATAATAATCATTATCACAGTACCTTAAAAAACTCTCCTTTCTTGGCCAACTATGGATACCACCCGGCAGCTCTACCAGGACTCACTCCCATCACTCCAGTCCCAGAGGCTAATCAACGAATACAACAATTACAGCAGTCTCATCATGTGTTAAGTCAAATTCTGAGATCTGCACAGCAAGACTATAAACATTATGCTGATAAACACCGACAGAGAGGACCTGAACTACAAATTGGGGATAAAGTATGGCTGTCCTCTTCACATGTTCGCCTTTCTTGTCCCACCAAAAAATTGGGACCTCGCTTCTTGGGACCTTTTTCTATCACTCAAGTCATTAATCCAGTAGCATATCGCCTGGCACTACCTTCCTCATTCCGGATCCACCCAACGTTCCACATCTCTCAATTGAAGAAATGGATTCCCAGCCCGTTTCCTGGTCGAGAACCTTCTAGACCTCCTCCTGTTTCTATTACAGATCCTGATGAGTTCGAGGTCAAAGAGATTCTAGACTCTCGTTTTCGTCGGGGCCGTTTGGAATACCTGGTACATTGGAAGGGGTACGGCCCAGAAGACCGCTCCTGGGAACCCGCAGGCAACTTCAACACCATGGCCTGTATTCGTAACTTTCATCAGAAGCATCCAGACCGACCTGCTGACCTGACCACCCGGAGGTTGGTCGTAAAGGGGGGGAACTGTCAGGTCCCTCGCCCTCGCCGTCCTTGCCAGTAGCCCTACTGGCTTCAGGACGGCTGGGCGCATGCGCGCGTCCTCGCGCATGCGCAGTAGCGAGGCCTGACGTCGGTCGTCGCACCGACGTCATTCCTTGGGCGCCCGTCGTTCTTTTTAAAACTGGCGGCAACCGGGACTCGGCGCTCAGTTGTCGCTTGAGTCCCGGGCGGTATACCTGCCGCAGTTTCGTGCTCCAGCCTCTTCCTGCTTGCAGGCTCTGCATCCTTCTCCACAGCCTTTTCCTGTAGTCCTCCAGGCCAGCCAGCACAGCCTTCTCCTGCAGTCCTCCAGGCCAGCCAGCACAGCCTTCTCCTGCAGTCCTCCAGGCCAGCCAGCTTCTTCCAGCCAGCCTTTCTCCTGGGGTCCTCCATCCAACCTCCTCTGGCTTGCTACGCTGGACTTGTATAATCTCAGGTACTGACCTCTGGCTTGCTTCGCTGGACTTGTTATATCTCAACCTGTACTGACCTCTGGCTTGCTACGCTGGACTTGTATAATCTCAGGTACTGACCTCTAGCTTGTTATACTGGACTTGCATCATCTCAGCCTGCCCTGACCTCTGGCTTGTTATACTGGACTTGCATCATCTCAGCCTGCCCTGACCTCTGGCTTGTTACACTGGACTTGCATCATCTCAGCCTGCCCTGACCTCTGGCTTGTTATACTGGACTTGCATCATCTCAGCCTGCCCTGACCTCTGGCTTGTTACACTGGACTTGCATCATCTCAGCCTGCCCAGACCTCTGGCTTGTTATACTGGACTTGCATCATCTCAGCCTGCCCTGACCTCTGGCTTGTTACACTGGACTTGCATCATCTCAGCCTGCCCAGACCTCTGGCTTGTTATACTGGACTTGCATCATCTCAGCCTGCCCAGACCTCTGGCTTGTTATACTGGACTTGCATCATCTCAGTCTGCCCTGACCTCTGGCTTGTTTTACTGGACTTGCATTTTCTTAATAAAGCTATCCTTGGCCTATCTACTGATTCCCTGCATTCTGGGATCCATATTCGCTGTTCTTAGAGTATATAGCTTCCTGCTAATCTCTGGGTGGCTCCTCCCACCCAGAGATAGGCTTCAGTAAGCTTACATCCTTACACTTACACAATGCAGGTGCGTGACAGCGGGCAGAGAGCGGCAGTGAAGAAGCTTGTGTGTAAGAGTGTGTACTACACAGTGGCCCCAGCATGGTCTGTCTCCAGCACCTCAGCCACGGGTAATTGCTGCATCCAGCTGCTTCTTGTAGAGAGCTCCTTGAAGTGCCGCATGACCGAGCTGTTGCGGGGTGGAGTGTTGTGCTTCATGAAGGGGGAACATGAAGGATTTGGTACTGGGCCTGCCTGCCTCCGAGCTACATAAAGCAGCTGGGCTTCCTGCAGCAGAAGCACATTGTGCACCAGGAGCCAAAAGCATTGTTGTGTTGCGAATACCAGAAATGAAGGTACACTGGAGCCGATCCTGCCCTCTCTTTGTTGGATCAGCTCATTGTGTGCCTCAGGTTGGTGGAGGGACCCCTGGGGACTCTGTGTGTGTGTGTGTGTGTGTGTGGCTTTTGTGTGTGTGTGTGGCTTGTGTGTGTGTGTGGCTTGTGTGTGTGTGTGAGTCTGTGGTGTAGGAGCGAGTGGCAGCCATTTTGTTTTTTCAGTCACTTGGATAGTGGTGGGTGGGCTGGATAGTGGGGGCAGGCTAACTCCCTGAATGATTTAAATCACTCCTCCATTGAATCACCCAATGGGAACAGTAACTCCTTACTTAAGCTGCGGTAACATAGCAATATAACACACAGTGGCTCTTCAGTTGAGGCAGCGTAGCAATATGCTGAGGGATCAAATAGAAAGTGGTGTTTGAGGCTTGCCCTCTGTAACATACAGCAAAGCATCTCTCTCCCTTTAAGGAGAAAGGGCGGGAATCAGGAAGCAGGAAGTGGAGGAGTGACAGTTGAAAACAGACAGTAAGGTGACTGAAGAGATGAAAAGAGTTAACCCTTTGCCAGAGGGGTACGCAACACATTGCAAAGCAATGTGTTGCGTACCCCTCTGGCACTGAAAGGGTTAAATAAAAGAATTGCTATTAAGTTTATCCCTGAGTTTGTATTTTATGGAAACATTACACCCGCGTACTGACACAGTGTGTATGGAGGGTTACAGTTATCTGTGGGAGGTGAAGCAGAGTGTATGGAGGGTTGCAATTATCTGTGGGAGGTGAAACAGAGTGTATGGAGGGTTACAGTTATCTGTGGAAGGTGACACACAGTGTATGGAGGGTTACAGTTATCTGTGGGAGGTGACACAGTGTGTATGGAGGGTTACAGTTATCTGTGGGAGGTGACACACAGTGTATGGAGGGTTACAGTTATCTGTGGGAGGTGACACAGTGTATGGAGGGTTACAGTTATCTGTGGGAGGTGACACAGAGTGTATGGAGGGTTACAGTTATCTGTGGGAGGTGAAACAGAGTGTATGAAGGGTTACAATTATCTGTGGGAGGTGAAACAGTGTGGTTGTGGGGTCATGATCCTGAGTGAGAGTGTGTGTGACCCAGGAGAAGTTATTGATATCCCCTACATCAGGAGCCAGTGGCAGCTATATTTTTTTGTCAGTTGGATAGTGATGGGTGGGCTGGAGGGGGCGGGCCAACTCCCTGTATGATAAACATGACCCCATTGAATCACCCAATGGGAGCAGTAATGTCCCCATTGGATCACCCAATGGGAGTTATGTCTCCTAATGAGACATAAATTATGTAATGAGGCATTCTGTTCAATGTGTGTTTGTTTTCTGAGGAGACATAAATTATGTTCTGTGTGTGAGGTACCATAAATTATGCAATGAGGCTTATTATTTTATATATATATATATATATATATATATATATATATACATACACACAATATAGGATAGCCATGTTAGTCCAGTGTTGTAAAGGTCAAATAAATGAGTATTGCAGTATGTAATGATACCTTTTTTATTGGACTGATATTCAATTATATGGACACAATTGTTAGTCCAATAAAATGGTATTATTACATGCTGCAATACTCATTCAACATCTATCTATCTATCTATCTATCTATCTATCTATCTATCTCTCGACAGCACTTCTCTCTCCCACCCACTGACCGACAGTTCATGTGGCAGGAGGCGCTTACACCCAATAGCACTTACTCCTTCTGTGTCCAACCTACCTTCCTCTAGACTGTAAGCTTTCACAAGCAGGCCCCTCTGATCCTTCTGTTCTTCACATTTGATTTGTACTATTTAATACCTCTGTATGCCCATTCCTTATTGTACAGCGCTTCTGAATTAGTTGGCGGTATATAAATAATAATAATAATATCTCCAGTGCTATAAATGTATAGAAATGTTTACATACATCCCTTTGTGCCCCAGAAGGGAATCCAATGCATTGTTTCACAGTATGGCACTCAAAGGGTTTATCTTGTGAATATTACAAAATACAATTTCATAGCAAGTTGCATTTTATCACTATTTTTTTTCAACTGTCACTTTAACCTGTTTGTTTGTATTAGACAAACCTAGTGACAAAACATTGCACAGTAAGATAAGTACTTTCCCTTGTCTCATCCTTCTCCCCGCAGACAGTATTTGAGGTTGTCAGTCAGCTGGGAACCCCACTGTAGCTGTGCCTTGTTTAAAATTGCATTATAATTGCAGACACAGGCGATACAGCCACTTAGAACTGCATCTTGTCTTGTTCTATTGCAGACTCCCCTCCCACTGGTGTCAGCTCTCTGCTTCACTTGGCACAGACTGAGCTAGTCAATTCATGAAGGTTCAGATACATTTTGGAGGGGACTGCACCAATATACTGTTCAATAAACATTCTCCCGTTTATAGAGCCAGCATCAGCATCTTGTATCTACTCTTTCCTTCTAATCGAGCATTTTTTATATTTTTCCTTGTATCAATAAACTGCATATCTACAAACTAGGAAATATATATTATAGAGACACTAATGCTTAAAAATTAAGTGGGATTTTATATATTTGAGGTGCAATTATTGTGCTCACCAGGTGTGTTCCTGTGGTAGATAATATATTAGAAAAACATGCACTGCAGCCCCCAAAACAGGTCCTGTCATCTGTTTGGGGGGAGTCAGAAACTGAGCCCTTCGACTGACAGGGGTATTAGACACAGACTGGGAGTCTATAGCACACAGCAACAAACAGCAGTGAACTGCACGCCCAACCAAAAAGACTGTTGAGGCTTGACTTTTCCTACAAGTCTATCGGAGCTGTGAGTCACACCCTGTATAGTTCTTATTGTATAACTCTTGTTATTGTATACTGTGTAATGTATACCTCTTTACTTATTGGTCTACCTGCTAACCATATTGCTCCTCTCCAATCAATTCTTAAAGGGATAGTAGTACTTCATGATTAGTAATCCCTAAATTAAAGACATATTAAAAATAAATGTATTGCCCCCAGTGTCATCTCTCAAACCTTTATGGTTTGAGAGATAATCGCTCCTAAAGTTGCCCTCTCCCTCCCCCTTCCCCAAAGTCAGTGTTCTAGCTGACTGCAGGGAAGCCTGTCGTACGATTTTCAGGCGGCTCTGCAGCACAGCTGCGATCGCGTTAATAAAAAGAAATCTTTAACTGAAATGGTCTTCTACGTATGCTTGGTTTGCAAGCACACGTAGAAGACCTATTTAGTGATTTTTTTTTTTTTATTAATGCGTTCTCGGCTTTGCTGCAGAGCTGCCTGATGATTGTAAGACTGGATTTCCCTTCAGTCAGCTACAACGCTGACTTCAGAGAAGGGGGAGGGAGAGGGCAACTTTAGGAGCAATTATCTCTCAAACCATAAAGGTTTGAGAGATGACACTGGGGGCAAATGCATTTATTTTTAATATGTCTTTAATATAGGGATTAGTAATAATTAAGCATTACTATCACTTCATTCGGCAACCAGAACACTCTTCTCCTCCAGAACAGTACTCACCCCACCACTTTTAAAATCACTGTCATGGCTTCCCATAAAGCAGCGTATTACATTAAATATACTCCTCATTACCTTCAAGGCTCTCCATAATGTGTCCCCACCTTATATTTCATCTTTGATATCATGCCATGTACCTGCACATCCACTATGAACCACGCATGGTCGAAGACTCTCTGCCCCTTTAATCACTACCGCTTTTTCCCGACTGAAGGCTTTCTCCCTTGCTGCTCCCTACCTCTAGAATGCCCTACCACCCAGTATTGGCCAAACATCAACCCTCAACAACTTAAAATCCAAGCTACAAGAGAACCTCTTAAATGTAGCACTACCAAAATAGGGAAAAATTATCTCATACGACAAAAACTGCACTTCCTCCTCTACCTGCTAGTATCTGTATGTCACCCATTCTATACTTAGATTGTAAGCTCTACGGGGCAGGGGCCTTTTATCCTAATGTATACTCACCTGGGTTTCCCATTATGATTGTCTATATAAGCACTTAATCACTGCACTTATTGTACATCTTCTACACTAAATGTAAACCGTAAAGTGCCAAGTACACTGGTTTGGCGCTATATAAATAAAAATATACATACATACATACATACATGACTCGGAATGGCAAAACTTAAAAGCCTTACAGTTCTGTTTTCTGAATATCCCTATTTAGCTCACCTCAGAACTGGATTTCCCATTAGGCAAGGCAGACAACTGCCTACAGCACTACATTTTGAGGGGTGTCTCTGATGTGCTTGCTACACGTACATTGTGAGCTGTGGTTGTCACCGGCTCAATTCAAATCATCCTGAAGACACCCAATCATGGCATATAGTTGCAATTTTTTTCCAGTTTGTATATTCACTTGGTTGGTTTATTTACTACTTTCTTGTACTTTTACTAGTCATTAATCCATTGGATGCTACAAAATTCTCCAGTGCATCATGAAACACCCAATGGGTTAAAAACATGATTTTGGTATGTCCATATGAGATGTTTGCATAGTGTGTCCATATCAAACTCAAGAACGTTAGTCACTCTTTGTAGAAGACAGGGGCATCTTGGATTCACTCTGGCACCTTTATGGCTTAGTGACTTATTTACATTGATCATTTTCTGTGAAGACATTAGGGATTTGAGGTTTAGGATTAAGTGTACATTTTCCCCATAGATATAGGAATTATGCCACCTATGTTACATTATTTTGCGTTTGTATCCTATAGGCTAATGATATTTCCTGTGCTAGTAATCATATATGGGCCTGGGGCCAGGTCTGTACAGAGTTGGGTGGGACCATGGAGGCAGGGAGCTTAGTGTTCTTATAATGTCTTGCCTAGGGATGCCTGAGATGTAAATCTGGCCTTGGCTACCCTCACTGATCTGCCAAGGCTCACTGGAATTCACAGTGACACACATGCTTTAAGGGCAGGTCCACTTCCACATTCCCATTATTATGATATTTGTCCTTCAAATATCAAGTACTATAAGTTGCCATCTTTGAAAATATTTCATTTAAAGATAATTAATCTTATTCATGAGAAAATTAAAAATCATATCCTGTTTTCTGGATTCTGGCAATGCCAGACTGTCTTTCTGTACAGTAATTCTGTATTTACAGATTTTCAAAGTTTCTCGTTCTCATTTTGGTTTGGATTTTCAGAAAAAGAAAAATGTTCTTTCCAGCTTCCTGGCTCCAAACTGAGACAGTTTTTGGGTAGTCACACAGACCAAGTAGCTGGCCTGCCTCTAGCCAATAAGGAATTAGTGACTGAAATGAGTGACCAAAATGATTGAATGCATACATGCATCCAACTTCCAGCCAATCGGCTCTCTGCTCAGATCCAGAAGTGTGAGTTTCCTCTTCCACCTTTCAGGTTGCTGTGCTGACTCATCAACTTCCCTTGCCCCCTTTGTTAGATTACATGCTGGGTACATCTTCAGCATGACAGGGCTAGCATCTGGCAGGGTAAACCACTGTATGTCCCTGCACAGTGCTCCAGCCTCATGTTGAAATCACTTGCTTAAGCTGATCAATTTTTTGCTTTTTGATCACTGCACAACATGCTTTGATTTATGCTACTGTTTGGCAGACAGTTAAAACAACATAATCCCTTAGGTCCGAGTGCTAAAGTAAGGTGAAGAAAGTTTATTTTTAATTGGTGGGATTTCATTGTCACTTTATTTTGTGCGTGCAGCATGTATGTTTATGAATTAGGAGGCTTGACCATTCATACAGAGTACAGCATGTGCTGATTCTGTGCTTTAGAACTTAGCATTGCCATTCTCTCCATTCAAGTGCTACCAAAGCAGGCTGTGTAAGTGAAAAGCAACTGAAAATGGTACTCTAGTGCAAGTGGCACCATTTTACTGTAAGCAAAGGGGCAAGTTCTTTGTGGGCACAAATTGTGGTCTATTCATTTCCTCCTTCATATACATACCAGCATTTGCACACAAAAATAAAGTGACCCTGGAATCCTGTCAATTAAAAATACTCTTACATTCTCCGCCTCACTGCCACCAGTACCTTCTGGACAGGAGAAACTCTTAGGCTCGGTCAGAATCGGGACCAGGGATGGTTATCAAAGTAACCATTCACACCCACAACTCTCTTCATAGGTTGTTCACTCCCATGCTGGCACCATGAGGACAGATGCACTAAGGCATGATAAAGAAGTGATAAAGCAGAGATAATTTCTCCAGTGATATCACTTCTCCTGTTCCTATGTTATTCTATGGAGCCAATGCACTAAGATTTGTCCAGCTACGGAGATCTTAGTGCATAAGATCTATAGAATGACCGAAACTGCAGAAGTGATATCACTGGCAAAGTCATTTCCGCTTTATCACCTCTTTATCACGTCTTAGTTCATAACCCCCCATGTGTTCCAGTGTCATTGTAATCATGCTGCATGCTACACCTCAATTGTGATGTTGGCACACTCATTTAAAGAATGCCCTTTGTTAGTGTTTTGTCACAGGACACATTTGAATCTAGTGCACAGATGCTAGGAGAGGACCCAGCATACAACATGATGAACATCTTTCTGTTCCTGTCTATCACTGGAGTCAACACGAGAGGAAAGAAGTGGGTTTGTGCTGTCTTCCAGGACTAAATTAGCCTCCCTTTCTCCTAGCAAATGTCCTCCCCATGCTTCTGCTGCCACTCAGCCATCTCTGTTATGCCTGACCTAAAACTCCCGACAGATGCTGTTCCAACCATCAGACTAGCCTCCATTTGTTGTTTATATCTTTTGTATATATATATATGTTTTGTGCAAGAGTGTTGCTGGGTACTGGTTGAGCTGGTTAAAGCCCCAGGTCTTCTGCTTGAAGTACTGGTTCTTGTTGAGTTTATTACATCTAATGCTGCTAATTTCCCTACTAGTGCCAGAGGGGTACAACAAGCATTTCAAAAACAATGGGTGATGTACCCCTCTGGCATTCAAAGGGTTAATGTTGCGATTGGGCTGAAAGGTGCACTAATACCTGCAATATGCTGCCCCAGACTCTGAAGGACTTAGTCTCCAAGGTAGGATGCTACAATTTTGCAGGAAGCCAACTGCAAAATGGGAGGAGGAGATTACATTTTGTTTTGAAAATGAAATGAAGACCTCTCTAGCATTCAAAGCCTTAAAGGGATAGTAATACTTCATTTTAACTTTATTTTATTTTGTAGGCATTAAAAAAACATGAAGAATGATATAAGTCTTATCTCTCAAACCTTTAAGAGATATTCACAAGCAAAGTGTCCCCCTCCCGCCCCTTTTACTGATGTAACACTTCTCAGCCAGGGCAGAAGGGAGCTGCCCAGGTAGACTGCAGAGAGGGACAATCTTCAATTAAGATAAGGGAAAAACCTGAAAAGCTTGTCAAGGGGGGCAGGGATTTCATTGTTTTCATAGGAATAAGAGTGTCCCCTTCTGTTATCTGCCCAGTCTATGGACTGCATTCCACATCTGAGAAGAGATTGCTTACACTAGGTAAAAGGGGCGGGAGGGGGAAACTTTGCTTGTGAATATCTCATAAACCATAAAGGTTTGAGAGATAAGACTTGTATCATTCTTCATGTTTTTTTAATGCCTACAAAATAAAATAAAGTTAAAACAAAGTATTACTATCCCTTTAAATGTGAAATTTAAATCAATGGGAATTTGTGGAATTTTCACCCATGGTTTAGTTGATTTCCTCTAAAATTGTTTCTCAATCTCTTTAGCTTAGGGAAAAAGGCCCTGAGTTTTTTAGGAACCTATTTACTCCTTTGCTGTAAACCATAGTTCCTCAAGTACCGTTAAAATGACAGGTTTTCTGGATTTCTCTGCACAAACACATGTGTATAATTAGAGGATCATTAGCTCTGATTAGTACACCAGTGTCCAGGCAGGGAAGTCCAGAAAACATGAACTGTTAAGGGGACTTGAGGATCACAGTTAACAACTCTGCTATAAACTGTTCTATTGTTTACAGCCAGCATATATGTTTTAACTTTTCAGGACCATGGACAGGGTCTGTGCATTAAAAGGGAAAAGTCCCCATAAAATAACCCATACAGTGTCTCTTACAGTACCTCTATTATTTCTATTCTTACTTTCTAAAGTGTACATAGAGATTCAGGTATGAAGGGTTAGCATAGGACGGTATTACAGAGGGTGGGGCAACTGTGCAATTTGGGGGCAAACCAAATGCACCATAGGGAATAAACATACTTGGGAACTTTACATTTTGCTCTCCCCGAAGCAGGACTGCTTTGGTGCCGCTGGGGGGAGATCTATGACGCGATTTGTGTAAAAAAGGGGCAGGGCTTAATCATGAGTGGGGGCGGGGCTTCACGGACCTGCACAATCGCCTGGTGTATGAGAAGAAATGGGACAAAGACGCAGGAGGAGCAGATGTGGTTAGAGTTTCAGAAGAAACTCCCCACATCCGGAGAATCAGCCTCTACCAAAGAGTTCCCAGCTATGGGAATAAATAAACATTTCCATTGCTTTAACTGGGGGATTTAACTTCATAAATGCAAGTGAAATATACACTACGTTGTTTAGTGTTTAAGGAGTCAAAAAGCCCTATTTATAGGAATGAGAATCCATTATTTACTGGAACACTGTGGAGCTGTTGGTTTGCAGCTATATTACTCTATTTTCTTTGTACATCAGTCCCAATGAACTAACACATATAGTTACATAGATACATAGGAGTTTAGGTTGAAAAAAGACTTGCGTCCATCAAGTTCAGCCCTTTTCCTATTCTTGTTTACCGCAGTTGCATAGCTTCTTTAGGAGTTTTATACTTCAAGATGGTGACATATTGTCCTTCCTGCTCTGATAAACTGAAGATGGCAACTGTGATACCACCATTGTCTTAAGTAGCATTATTTAGGTCAGGCACAAGAGGCAACGGGTCTTCTGTAGAAAGATAAACAATTCAGGAGCATACCAATAGTACCAATGGGGGGGAGTATAAATTCAAAAAATCCTCATTGATTTTATTGAGCACTTTTTTTTTACCGTTTTCTTTCTAGAGAGGTTATCTGTGCATTGCTGTGCAATGAATTGGAGATGATCCTAGCATTCAGCTGGTTCAAAGATCCTTTTAAAGGAGCAGTAAACTTTTTTTTATGAAAACACATATTTTATAGAGCTTTTCCTGCCGAATAAAACAAGGGTACTCCCGTCGTTGTCAGGTGTTTTATTCAAAAATTATAGCAGTTTAAATAATCAGGAAGTGAATTTACTGTGTTTACTTCCTGATAGTTCTAACTGACAGGAAGTGACAGGCAGTTTCTATCACATTCTATGGAGAACTGTTATGTCTCTGACTTTTCTGACTTTCCTCTCCATTAGAATTTAACAGGAAATCTAATTAGAATTTGACCACTAGAGGGCACTGGTAGTGTAAAAAAACATGGGTTTAAACTGTAATAACTCTGGAAATATAAATCTCTCAGCAGTGGGAGTACCCTTATTTTACTCAATAGGAAAATCCCTACAATATATATTTTTTCATAAAAAAAAGTTTACTGCTCCTTTAAATCAATATAAATTTGACTTACCTCTATACTGCAGTCGGTTTGTTCCAGAATTGCTCTTTTTTAGTTTTCTGCTTCAAGAAGCAGTTAACTTTTTTCTATGAAAACATATTTTATAGATCTTTTCCTGCTGAATAAAACAAGGACACTCCACTGCTTTCAGATTTTTTATTCAAAATGTATAATAGTTCAAATAATCAGGAAGTGAATTTACTGTGTTTACTTCCTGATTGTCCTAACTGACAGGCAGTTTCTATCACATTCTATGGAGAAGGGTATATAACTGACTTTCCTCGCCATTAGAATGAATGTAATAGGAAAAACTAATTAGAATTTGACTACTAGAGGGCACTGCTAATGTATAAGAACATGGGTTTAAACTGTAATAACTCTGGAATTATGAATCTCTTGGCAGTGGGAGTAGCCTTATTTTACTCAGTAGGAAAATCCCTAAATTATATTTTTTTTCATAAAAAAAGTTTACTGCTCCTTTAAGGTACTAAAGTCCATATTTGAACAGCTAGAGGTGAAATTCTGGAGCATACTATCTACACCATAGGGGACATTCTTAAAATGTCATTTGTTTTAAAAGGACATTTTCACCCCTTGAATGCTTTTGATAATTTGTCCCGTATAGTACAGTTGGTTTGATCCAGAATTGCAACACTTGAATGTATTGAAAACATCTCAATGGACCTTTTATGTAAAAGCATAGTGGAAAAAATGTGGGGCAGACCAACTGCACTATAGGGGAAAAATGCATGTTTTTTTGTTGATTTAAATGTGGTTTTTAACCCCTTAAATGCTAGAGGGATCTTTCTTGGCAATATGTTGGCGAACTTTCTAACATTCAAGGGGTTAAAAGCTCATTTTAACCCTTTGAGTGTGTACCCCTCTGGTACTCAAGAATTAGATCAATGGGAATTTTTCATATGCCTTTATACACAATATGTACAAAAATGTCACATTTTCAGATTTTTCTCCTTCCTTTTCTCTGTGAGGAAAACTTTAGTGGTTTATAACCTGTCAAATGTTAAAAAAGTGAGTATAAAGTTTTATTCCGGAAAGAAAAAATATAGCACGCATCGAAGACAAGTTTTCCTCTCCCTGATAGTTTGAATCACCTGCGTAGGCCGCGAAGGTTGTGTGATGTCACTACCTGCAGAGTCTAGCAGAGGCAGGAAAAGAATAGCAAGAGCCCTGGGGATACAGCATCCTTAGGTATGTGTTCCCCAGAATACATTTTTAACAACCCTTGGCGTAATTAAGCGTGTTGTCCAGGGGCAACGCAGGGGGTATCAGGGAAAGGGTTATGTGGATGCATGCTGTTCCTATAAATAATGCACTAAGACTACAAAGTGCATTGCATTCCAAGGCCTGATGCAGAACTGTTTCAGAATAACACGCCATGAATAATACAGAAGGTTAGTGAAAAATTAAGCAGCTGGAAGTGCTTGAGAAGGTATCGCTAGCATTGTCCTGACGGCTGGAGAAAAGTGATTACAGTGTTTATTATTGCCCTGTCTGTAGGCAAATGTGTTATTAATGGCCTTATGCAGGAATCAAAGATGAGCAATTCTGGAGCATACGATGTACACCACAGGGGACGAATGAAAACATGTAAAATTCCCATTGATTTAAACAGGACTGTTAACCCATTGAATGATAGAGGTCTACAATGCACTGGAAAGCAGTCCTCTGGGGAAAATCAATACCATTCAAGGGGATAAAAAAACCCATTTAATATTTGATTATGATTATGAAGCAATATATTGGATACCCCCTGGCATTCAAAGGGTTACATTAATAAGGCATGTATATTCCCCTCTGTGGTACAGTTAGCATGCTGTAGTATGGCTCATCTTTTGCTTGCTGCATCTTCATTCCATGATGTAGTTTGGTTGCCCATGCAGAGAATCTACAAGTGCAATTCCAGAGCAAACCAACTGTACCGTATGGGGGTAAGATAAACATTTCCATGGCTTTAAATGGTGCTTATATGCTTGAATTGCTCCACAATGACATGGAAACCTCTCTAGCATACAATGGCTTAAAATCCCTATAGGATTTTTGCTCATTTTCATCTGTCCCCTGTAGTGCAGTTGGAATGTTCCAGTTCTCACCCAGCAGTGCCAACCTAATATTTCATCTGCCAGTAAGTGCATTACAATAATTACCATAATATAGCAGCAGTATATAGAAGTAGACTTTATTTCTTCTCTATTTTTGCACTCCTCCAGCTCTTCAACAATATACTTTCCTTATCATCCCAAGCAGCCCACACTAGAGAAAACACTACCTCCTCAGGACAGAAATGATGTAGAAACAAACCTTTCTCCTAAAAAATGCCCTCCCAACCCCCAAAGGCTGCCACTTTAATGGGTATGAGCCTTTTTCATTTAGAATGTGAAGCAATGACAATTGTATTAAGTTTGTATATAATAATAATAATAATAACATCATATTGGCATTTTATAATGCCTTTATGCTTCACTCTATTTGATTGGGTTGCTGAAGAAGGTTTGATATTATGAGTCCAATATGGATGTAATATATTAATCGCACCTGTGTGTGTTCTTTCAGGTACTTGGATTTAACCCATTTTTATATTTACTTCTATTATATTTTTCTTTTTTGATATCTGCTCTTACCTATTTGTAGTCTTGGATCAGTATTTGTTTATTTGTTTTGTGGACCATTTTGATTTTTTTGATGGATCATGACATTTTGCTTAACAACTTGTTTTGTTTAATACCACTTGATGTGGATCATTTTCAATTGGTGTATTTAATTGAGATTTGAAGTTTATATGAACCATTGGTATTAAGTGGCATTTACAGATTTACATTTATCCAACAAGTGGTTAATTTTTTGTCCAGTTTGGCATTGACGCTTGTGCTGAGAGTCATGGGATTGGAATTTTGTTTGATTTGTTCTATGGAGACATTCCATTGGTCAATTCAAATTTTTTGACTCCTATTTAAAGCGGCAGTCATGACACCTGTTTAAGCCTATGATTAAGTGACTGATACAAAACGCATTAGGTGGATCGTGTGGTTCTAATCTGTTTGTATCCTGCATCTGTATTCCCTGCTTGGTTTTATTATTATTAAATAAAGAAACATTTTATCTTCACTACTTGGCTGGTGTTTGTGATTAGGACGCTCTGTTAAGCACTCCCATCCGGTGTCTTCTCTTGACGCAATATAGCTTCATTCATAGGGTGTGATTTTCACACTCATCTCCGCCACATAATTCTTCTCCACTGTCCCCCCCTCGCTTTGGGGGCTTTCCACTACACTTCACGACTGCTGCTACACACTACACTACACACAGGCTATAAGACCCCTGCTTAACCATTTGAGTGCCAGAGGGTTACACAATGCATTGCTGTCTACTGCCTTGCCTACCTCTCTGCCACACAAAGGGTTAAGGCCGTTATGTTTCCCTTCCCTTTGTCTCATCCCACCTCCCCCCTTCACTTCAGCCCTCCGGCGACAGAGGTAGGTAGCTATGTGTGTGTGTCTCTACGTAGGTATGTATATACATATGTATGTATGTATGTGTCTGTATGTCTATGTGTGCATATGTCTGAATATATGTGTGTGTGTGTGTGTGTGTATGTGTGTGTGTGTGTGTGTATCTCTGTATGTGTGTGCGTCTCTATGTATACCTAGCAAAATAGCAACAGTGTTGACCTTGGGAATTAAGTCCATTGAGTGCTTGAGGGGTATTCATCGCATTGATTGACAATGGTTTGGGTAAGTTAGCACCAGTAAAAGGGTTAAGTGTTTGAGACCCAAAGAGGTATCCATTCAGTGGAATGTGTTGGATACTTCTTTGCCACTGAAAGGATTTAAAGAAACCAAAGAAAATGTTCAATCTGTGTCCTTCCTTCAGTTCCAAAGAGCTATCCAACATATTTCAATGGCTGAATACTTCTTTGCCTGTAAATAAAACTCTCAACCCTTTCACTGCTGCAAACATACCCAAACCCTCAAGCACTCAAAACACTGAATCCCCACGGGCAACACTGTGGGACTTTTACTAGTAATACTCTAAAACAGACTGAACGTGTTTTCAGAGAGGTGGGGTTGTGAAAGCAGAGACAGTTCAACAATGTAAATGGGATACAATGTAAAAAAGACAGTAAAACAATGTAGGAAAGCCTGCATTACAGCATACAGATCACACACTGCTGCTGGCAGAATGCAACATTGTATAAATATCTCTGCTTTCAGAACAGAAAGCTGCCTGGGAGTAGAAAACCAGCAAGCTTACTGTCAGGGGCATAAAATTATTTAAAAAAAATAGGCCATGATGGAAAGAAATATAGACAATTTTACTAAATAGTATGCTCTTGCAGAATATGTTAATAAGGTGCAACTTTTACTTTAAAATCCCCCATTTCACTCTATGGTAAACTATTGATTTTTTAAATATATTTTTATATGTCCTCTTTGGTGCATTCATGAGTTATAAACCTCATTTAAGCAATAGAAAATCCTCCCCTCAGTGGTGCAATTGACTTCCTCGTATTCGTCTTTAGCTTTCTGCATAGGTTGTGTAGAATTCTGATATTTCTCCACATGTATTACTTTCATATATGTAGTTCAGTGCCTGCTAATAGAAGACCAAGCCAAAGCTCTGTGTGTCTGTATCAGTTGTACTTCTGTAGGGATTTATATAAAAAAGCTATTTTTTCCTATTACAGTGATTCTGTGTCCCAGCCTTTTATCAGTCTGTGTTTCCTGTGGGCTTTTCATTGTAGTGCAAAGTCTTAGTTTTTGTATGGGGCTTGGAGAATTCCTAATATCATTTTAGTTGTGATACCTTTGCTGGATCAACAAGAGAATTCTTGATTGATCTTAGGCAATTAGCTTTTTGAAATCTGAAAAAATAATGTATGGGAATAACTATGAAGTAGTCTCAAGCTGACTCTGTATTGTGCAATGTAATCTATTTGTGCAGCTGGCATTCTATTGCATTCTTGTTTCTATAACTTCATTTTGTAAAAGTCTATTGTGTAGACTTTAAATCAATAATATGGCTTCTATATGCACAAAGCCAACGTTCGAGAAATGCTGGGACAATCAATGAATTCGCCAGTTCTTAATGAGATGCTATTTTCTAATCAACTTTGGTGATTTTGAAAGAGCTTTCAAAATCACATATATGTTCAATAAGCCATTTTTATTTAGAAAACCAAATTTTGTTTTAGTTATTTAGATCCGTGGACAAGGCTAATTAAGGCATGCCACACAGACACTTTCTGAATTTGCCCTAAATTATTTCCCCTACTCTGACACTTAACCCTTTCAGTGATACCACAGAGCTTATAGATGATATGGAGCTACATTAGTGCTACCACAGAGCTTATATTTGATATGGAGCTACATTAGTGATACCACAGAGCCTAACATTTAAGTAAAGCTACACTAGTGATACCAATAAGTTTACAAGTGAAGTGGAATATAATACTAGTGTAGCTCCATTTGGATTGTAGCTCTGTGATATAACTAGTGTAGGCCCATTTACAACAGCAGTCTGGAGACTGAATGAGGTAGTGGCCCACCAGCCAAGACATATGATCAGCCCAGGGGACAATTGTCCACCTGACCCACAGGCCAGCCCTACCCTGGCAGTGCACAGCTGATCCACATCAATGAATGGGGAGGTAATATAGGACTAAAACAGGATATTTCTGCTCTGAATGTCTTAATTAGCATAATCAATTAATCTAAATAACTCAAATTATTTTCCGGGTAAAGACTGGTTACGTGTGATTTTATAATAATAATATCTAGAATTTATATAGAGCCTGTCTCCCAATGGGACTCAAAACACTTTTAGCACACACTTTCCGAATTAACCAAGACAGCAACAGAATAATAGATGTTATTATTACCCAATCAATGGTACTCATTTTATCAACCTCTGAAAGGTGAAGGGCTGAGCTGACCCTTCCAAGAATCGAGCCTGCAACCTTGAGGTTTGAGCAGACTATGCAGTCAGGGAATTTACTGCTAAGCTATCTCACCAGCTGTGGTTTTGTATGCTAAATATATGAAAGTTGTTTGTAGGCAATAGTATCCCTTTAACCCTTTATAGTTTCATAATAAAAGCAGCTCTAATTAATCATCATAGTATTTGGACTTGGAGAGTGTTATTTCAGTTCTGTCAGAGTTGTTGTTCAAGAGTAATTCAATGACAAAGTATACCCCTCCCGCCCCTTTTACTGATGTAACACTGTTCAGCCAGATCAGAAGGGAGGTGCCCAGGTAGACTACAGAGAGGGACAATCTCCAATTAAGATAAGGGAAAAACCTAAAAAACTTGTCAAAGGTGGCAGGGCCTTCATTGTTCTCATAGCAAGAAGATTGTCCCCTTCTGTTATCTGTCTGGTCTATGGACTGGATTCCACATCGGAGAAGAGATGGCTTACACTAGGTAAAGGGGCGGGAGGGGGAAACTTTGCTTGTGAATATCTCTCAAACCATAAAGGTTTGAGAGATAAGACTTATATTGTTCTCTGTGTTTTTTTAATGCCTACAAAATGAAGTATTACTATCCTTTAGGTGCCACAAAAGTATCCAGTGCATTGCGTTGCAAATGCATTAGATACCTCTCTGGCTCTCAAGGGGTTAATCAGTGACAGATGAGTTCTTGGGCACTGGGAGGTATGACATGGGTCACCCCTGATCTAGAAAACAGGTTTGATGCAAGGCATAATCATTTAACTTCTTGGATGGTGAATATATCTCCAATGCATTTCAAAGAATGGATCAACAGTTTTGTTGTTTTTTTTTGCATTTTGTGCTATGTACTCTATACAACCCTTCTTATAGGCTTGCTAGGAATGTACACAATGGGATTTATTTGTAAAGAAAGTGGAACAATTCTTTAATTTAGAAAGTATATTAATTAATGGCCCAAACCATCAAATAATGCATATTCTGCTTAGCTGGAAATATTCTTTTTTGTTTTGTTTTGTTTTGATTGATCGATGGAAGGTTTAGTCTGGTCATGAGGCATGTTGATTGGCTCAATGGAAATCCTTTAAGTGGTGGGAGAAGCATGTGCCTAGTTTTGGGGAAGTGAAATATATATTTCTTATTATATGTAATAAAGCAGTAAGTGCATTGCACAAATTCTATTTTATCATTAATTCTCATGTCAGCCTTGTTCAGCTGATTTGATTTATTTTTAAGTCAATTCTGTTTATGAAGGGAAGCTAGGTACTGCATTTTCTGGCAAACAGAAATTGGATTCTGAATTAAATAAGTCTTGAAATAAGGTTCAGGAGACTGCTTCTCACATATGCATTGGCAACAGGAGACTATCATATTCCCTTTTGTCTAAACAAGTGAGACCATGGATCACAGCACCCTGAAGTGAGCAACAGGAGAGGAGATAGCTTGTGTGACAGCTCATTCCGGTGCTGCATTTGTCAGCTGGGAGATCGTTACCTCACCTCTTCCCTCCCTGTGTTTTGTTTTGGTAGTCACACTGGGGAGTCCCTGCGGGAATGCGTCATTGAAAGCTCCCAGCTCCTCTCGCTCGACTGTATAATTGAAAATAAATTCTAATAAATCTCAACTTGGAAAGCCCGAGGGACCTGAAACAACAAAGGGGGAGGGTGAAGTAATGTTTTTGTATTTTCTCTTCCAATATATTTGTATCATTTTTCCCTCGGTAGATTACACAGACAAGTGTTTTAGTAATCTGTGTAATAACTTTGTGACTGTAGAACATCTGTCTGTTACAAAAGGGGCCATAGGTACAAAGAAAATACAGAGCAATCCAACTACAGCATGTAATAAAATAAAACTGAACATTGATTTAAATGGGGATTTTTGCTCCATCAATGTTACAGAGGTATCCAACACATTGTATTTGTCTAATATGGAAAAGTTATACATATTACCTTTAGGACTTTAATCAGATATCAAAAAGAAGAACAATTATTAAGCCAACTGCACTACCAGGGACACACAATACATTCCTACATTCCCAAAGTGTTAAATGGGGATTTTAACCTCTTGAACATGGGCATGGGGGTTAAAGCCAAAATATGCCCCCCAGGGCTGGATTTACATCTCAGGAGCCCCCCCCCCCCGTGGGCCATCTGCACTGGATACCTCTACAGTGCTCCTAATCTCCACGTTGCCCCCCATCATCTCCATATTGCCCTTACATTGCCCCCATCATCGCCACATTGCCCCCCATTAGCTCCAGTTTGCCACCATCATCTCATATATCGCCCTCACATTGCCCCCATCATCTCCATATACCATATTGCCCTTACATTGCCCCCATCAGCTCCATACTGCCCACCATCATCTCCATATACCATATTGCCTTCACATTGACCCCCATCAGCTCCACATTGCCCCCCATTAGCTCCATATTGCCCCTATCAGCTCCACATTGCCCTCACAATGCCCCCCATCAGCTCCATATTGCCCCCATCAGTTCCACATTGCCCTCACAATGCCATCAGCTCCATATTGCCCCCCATCAGCTCCACATTGCCCTCACATTGTCCCCCTTTGGCTCCAACTTGCCCCCACCATCTCCATGTTGCCCTCACATTGCCCCCCCCATTGTCCGTTTCCTATCTCCCCACATTGTCCGTTTCCTACCTCCCTGGTAGCAGATCTGTTATCTGTGCCTCCTTTGGCACAGTCTTATACCTGATGGAGCTCCCGCGCGGTCTCCTGTTCAGGAATGCAGAGCGCTGGCAGATGATGTCATCTCCCAGGGCTCTGCATTCCTAAAGAGCCGACGAGGGAGCTCAGCACCTACAGGACTGTGCCAAAGGAGGCACAGACCTGTCCTGCCGGGGAGGTAGGAAATAGACAATGGGGGGGGGGCAATGTGAGGGCGACATGGAGTAGGTGCCGCCAGCGCAGCCAGCGAGGTGGCTAGTTTTTTTTTTAAAAAAAATCAGAATGGCAGGCGCCCCTCGGTGGCGTGCGCTTTTAGGCAGGTGCCTACTTTGCCTAATGGCAAATCCGGCCCTGATGTCCCCCCCAACAGCCAACTCAGCCACTATGTTTATCTAGGGGGCAATAGGAGGGGATGCTAATGCCACTGAGTACCAGAGAGGTATCAAATGTATTGTAACTCAATGCATTGGATACTTCTTTGGCACTCAAAATAACCCCAGTCTAACTGCCCCGGGGGGGGGGGGGTGTAAGCATTCCCATTGAATTAAATGGGTCTTTTCAATCACTAATAACTTAATGCAGAAAGTCAAAAAGGAGCAAAACAACTGCAACATAAGGAGCAAATAAAAAAATATTCAATTTAAAGGGACTTTCTCACCCCTACATAAGTTAGGCTTATTAGGTACAGTATATAGCGATAGCAATGAAAATGTTATTTATTTTTTTAAAAAAAACCCTATTTGGGCTAAAATTATTCATTACATAGTGCCCTGCACCCTACTTCCGCAAACACTGGTCTTGCCGCAGTTTGCCGCACTGCCTCTGCTCCTTCCCACTACCCAGCCTCCTCCAATGATGGAGGCTTTCTGTCTGTAAGCTGGAGTGGTCTCATTGGCAGAGAACGA
Source organism: Rhinophrynus dorsalis (assembly GCA_037306005.1). Taxonomy (NCBI): domain Eukaryota; kingdom Metazoa; phylum Chordata; class Amphibia; order Anura; family Rhinophrynidae; genus Rhinophrynus; species Rhinophrynus dorsalis. Next base: position 152,482,669 of record CM074724.1, read on the forward strand.
TATTTAGCCAATGAAATCCCTCCAGCTTACAGGCAGAAAGCCTCCTTCATTGTAGGAGGCTGGGTAGTGGGAAGGGAGCAGAGGCAGAGCGGCAAGACCAGTGTATGCGTGTATGCGTGTATGCGGAAGTAGGGCACAGGGCGCTAAGTAATCAATAATTTTAGCACAAATAGCTTTTAAAAAAAAAATAATAATAATCGCTATATACTGTACTTAATAAGCCTATCTTTTATATGGGTAAGAGATCCCCTTTAAGTTTTTTTTACCTATTGAATATGAAAGAGGTCTCCAATACCCAGCTGGAATTACTGGGAATTTATGGAATTTTTATTTGTAGCCAATGGTATGGTTGCTTTGCTCTGGGACCAGGATCTAAGGTAACGATCTAAGTCCCATTTCTGTAACTTGTCTACTTTTAGAGTAATATTCTTCTAAAGTTCCCGCTCCTTTTACACACATCATCGCACTAGCTGACAGACTGAGATCCTGGTCCCAGGACCAGAGTGCTCTTCTTTAGAATGGTCTACAAAGTGTACCTGCAAACCATCTGTCCTGCTCTCACTACTACTACTATTCTTTTGTTCCTCCCTTGACAGTAATTTCCTCAAAAATCCCAGGGGTGATTTAGGGGGACTGGCCAACATTGCTTCTGTTGTGCTCACTTCCGACTCAGACTCAGACTCAGTGGACACATAATGGTCCTTCCAGTTCCTCCTTTTATTATTTTTAATCCTGCTCATAGTGATAGCAGTCACTATGAGCTTCTCCTTCCTCAATTTTGCCTCAAAATCACAGCAGAATAGCACAGCACATCTACCTCGCTCTGTAGCTGGTTCTATTGTGTTTGTTTTCTGCAAATACCTCATGTTTTTATAGTGTAAAGGTGAAAACAGTGTAAATCAAATCAATGGGCGGAAACTTCCTAGCTAGTGAAAAAATGGCAAAATAATTTTGGCCAATGGGTGAAAAATGCAAAAATTTTAATTGTTAGTTTTAAAGCGGATTTTTCTGCGAAAAAGTGGACAACAATTTGCTTTTCACAGAATTTCCCACGGAACGTGGCGAGAGATTTCGCCCATACCTACTCTTCACACCACTGTACCCAGAAAACCATAGGTTAAAACAAATGCCCCACCATGAAACAACTCCAGGTCCCTCTCTTTGTCTGTCTGCCTTTAGCATCAAAAGATCAGCTACTTTATCTCTCTCTTTCTCTTACTCTCTCTCAAACACAAACTAATAGCATGTGGCAAACAGACTCTTTTATAGTTAGCACAGCAGCAATACATGTGGGAAATTCAAAGAGGAATATTTTGGGAAAAATTGGAAAAGGCAGAGGGAAATGGAAATCTGGGAATTTAAATTAATGATTGTGTTGAACCTGGCGATGAGCTTCATGTTCCATTATAATAGATAGAACATCTTGAGATAACTACTTGTAAAAAGACTGTCTTACCAGCTTCCAGACTGACAGACACTCTTTACACCTCTATGCTGATGAACATGTCCTTGTTCCCAGTACTTTGATTGAACCCTATGCATATCTTATCTATACATACTGGATGTTTACTAAGTTAATTGTCCCCCATTGTGTATTCATATCATGTATTCCAAATGTATTTCATGCTTTGTATTAAAAAAGCCAGTGCATTTCCAGCTTTATTGAATAACCCATGCCCGAAGACAGTATCTTAGTGTCCTGAAAGCTTGCTTTTCCTATGTTCTCAGTTGGCTATTAAAATGTATCACCTTTATATCACTATTGTGAGTTCTTTGTCAGAAAAGTATGTTGAATCAGATCTGCTGTGAAAAAGAACACATTTGCCATCCAGTGTTCATAGTTTTATCCCTTGGAGAAAATCATGTTCAGTGTACAGAACAGAGTTCCCGATAATAAATTGCTAGGGTGCTTCACACAGTGAGTATCACTATGTGCACTGTAGTCAATGAATAATGGCAGATCTGTTCCATTTTCTCCACAACTATTTAGGAGCAAAAAGAGGTGAGAAGTGGCAATAATAGCCTGGTGGGTTTTTTTTTACATCTTTATATATGGAATCTTCTGATTTAGGCCACTTCATTAATAGCAGGTCTGAGGATAAAGGAAGAAATTTACACTGACCAGATATGCAACTTTATTGGCCTTGTCTAATGTTGGTGAATTGTTTTGCCATCTGGAATTTATTTATCCTGAAAATAATATTTTTAACGCAACAAATACCCATGGTTTAGTCTTTTTTGCATACCTACATGCAATGCTAATATGTCAGGGGCGAAAGTCAAGATTGGCCCTATATGACGGTAAATAAGACTTAAAGTGATAGTAATGTTTCATTAAAAAATCAGTTCTGATTAATCTTCATAGTATTTGGGCCGTGGAGAGTGTTATTTCAATACTGTAAGAGTTGTAGTTCAAGAGTAATTAAATGAAAAAGTAACCCTCTCCCTCCCCTTTTACCTAGTGTAAGCTGCCTCCCCTCAGATGTGGAATCTGGTCTCTTGACCGGACAGGTCGCAGCAAAGGACAATCTTCTTACTGTGAGCATAAGGAAAACACTGCCCCCTTGACAGGTTTTTCAAGTTTTTCCTTATGCTCGCTGAAGATTGTCCCTCTCTGTGATCCATCCGGACAGTCTTGTTGCCTTGAGGTGAGCAGTGTTACATCAGTAAAAGGAGCGGGAGGGGGATACTTTATCATTCAATTAGTCTTGAACTACAACTCAGACAGTATTGACTTAACGCTGTCCATGGCCGAAATGCTATGAAGATTATTCAGAGCTGCTTTTTTTGTGAAACATTTCTATACATTTAAGATGGAGGAAAACTTGATATAAATTTGTAAGATGACAAAATGGGTAGGATTTTGTATTTTTTAACCCCGTAAGGACCAGCCCTGCGGCCGGCACTTAAGGACTACGTAGCATTTTTTTTTTATGTTACTGGAATAAGAGGTCCCTAAAAGGCATGCTGCCGTGCAGGGACCCCTGAATTCCAGGACACACATATATACGTCATAGGTCCTTAACGCAAGTTTTCCCCATGACATATACGTACGTCCTTAAGGGGTTAAATCATACCATTGTTTTTTGTGATGAAGAGGTAGATTAAACACAGAAAAAGGTACAATAACTTGTGCTATATCTGTCATTTATTTTATACTTGCGGATGTTCCTCTCAGGCTATTGACATATTGAACTCTTTCATGTCTGCTGTCAAATAACTGGTATTACATCGATTTATGACTTGCAAGTGTTGCTATTTTTGTCTATATTATTGTGAAAGAATGCACAAGGCACTATAATCTATTCAGTAAGAAGTGTTGGGCCCACTCTAGAAAGCTAAGGCACTAATGACTGGGGCAATTCTGAGGCAAGCCAACTGCACCATAAGGGACAAGTAAAATGCTTTAATGTAAATAGAGTTTTTAACCTCTTCTACAGCCCCATTTAAATCCCTGGGACAATTATGATCTTATATTTGTCCCCTAAGCTACATTTGGTTTCCACCAGAATTGCTCCAGTTCTGTTTAGAAGATCAGCCTCAAAGGCTTTTCCCGTATGTCTGTTTGTCTAAACCTGTGCTGCTCCTATTTTTTCCGTTATGTGGGATTAGTCTAGGCTTTTTTATAGGACTTGGATTCAGGGTGACCACATGTCCTGGATTTCCCAAGAATTTAAATGTCTGTCTCTTGTCCTGGGCAGTCCTATTCATGGACAATAGAAAGTCCTGGAATGAAAACTGCAGAGAACAGAGTTCTAAACACTAGTAGAACTGCCCATTACCTACTGTGACAGAAAGTGATGTCTCTGCTGAGCTACAACAACATGGCTTCCAGACACAGATATAAACACTAGAGAGAGAACTGAACCTTGATCCTGACATCAAATGAGAGCTGCAGTGTAATTTTGTTGTAGTGTAATGCTAGTCTAAGGCTTTGGGCGTAATGTACATTATTTTGTAGCCCACCACAAGCATCACTTTCTGCCACAACAGACAATAAGCAGTGTGCTCTTCTCTCCTCAGTGTCCCTGAATGGCAGAAATAAATTGTGGTCACCCTACTTGGATTCATTTTAATCCAATGTTTAATCTCAGTAAAAAAGCTGTGACTTACTTTCTAAAATTGATCTTCCAGCAAACGTTGGACTCAGTTTTGCTTATCCATAGAAATTCACTATGCAGTCAAGAATAAGATTTGATATCTGAGTGAATTCTAAACACATGGATTGATCACATCTATCTCTCTCTCACACACACACACTCTCTTTCTCTCTCTATATAGATATATAAAAACTAGTGTAAAAGCCAGTGTACACGGGCCAAGGTCCGGGTGATGTTAACACTTTGCAATGAGTTGCGTACCCATCTGTCGCTCAAAGGGTTAAAAGGACACTCCTGCTCTGTGTCCTGCCACCGACGCAGTCATGCACTGTAGAGACTGCCCAAAAGCACAGAATGCTCCCAGCACAGAACTCCCAGCATTCTGTGCGTTCAGGCAGTCTTTACTGTGCATGATGGCTTCTGACAAACATTCTAGCAAATTATTATATAGGATCCAGCCACATCCCAGGATGGCAGTAGGGAGAAGTTAGCAATAGCTAAAAAGACTTGGCTAGGAATGGTAACTTTTCCAGGAGTGGACAGAGGGGATTTGCCCCCCACCTGCAGCTTCTTTCAAAATCTATGCAGAGAGTGTACTCTGGTGGTGATTTTGACAGGAGTGGGCGGGGGGGGGGGGGATAAATTATTTCATGGACACTGGAGTAATTCTAGCGATATTTTGGCCTACAATAGATCTAATTAGCATAATGGACAGGGAATTAGCATACAGTGCCACACCATGCCACCAAGATGTAAAGTTTAAAATCTCAAAAGCTATTTATTTGACAAAAAAATGGTTTAGATAAGATGCAGGCAATCGAAACTTTTAACTCTTAAGGTGTGAGCAATGCACTGGTTCTTAACCCACTGAGTGACAGAGGGGTATTGCAATGCCTTGCATACCTCTCCGGTACTCAAAGGGTTAAAATGAGAAGTAGCACCTATTTAATATATATCTCCATTGCATTTCAAAATCAAAATAAATGCTTCTACCCCCCCCAAACATTTCTTTTACCTGCCCAGTGTATGTAGAATCATAGTGTTTATATGTGCAGTGGATAATTTACCTTAGCTATTTGCAACTCAATCGATATTTCCCTCAGCTCAACTGTCTGATGTTGCACATGTAAACAAAAATGGCTACCTGCACAGCTTGATAATACAGTGGCTGCGAGTGGTAGCAATCTGCATTTTTTAATGTTACTTGTGGCAGAATGTAGGAAACATGCACAATCGCTAGTGAAAACCACTAGGGAATAGGTTTGTGCATGATTTTGTTGAATTGCGCATGACAAATCAAGATTAGCGAACAGCTGTGCATATTTATTTTTTGTGTGGGTGTGGACAGGATTAACAAATCTGTGTGAGTGGAATAGTGAATGCGCCTAATGCAGGAAGTGCTATTTCGAGGGGATTTATACGTCTGTGTTGTTGTAAAAAAATATTTTTTTATGTGCAATTCAAGTAGCATTTGGTATTCAGCTTCCTGGATTAGAACATGCTCAAAACCTATCTGTGCACAAAAATGCCGTTAGCAGATGCGCACATGTCTTGCATGGCGCCATTGGTTTTCTGGAAAAATGTGTAAATGTTGCAGTATGTATTGTTTTTTTGGTGTTACTACCCCTTTAAGATGCCGAGTGCACATCAATTTTAAATGCTAGTGATGTCACCAGTGTACTGCTTTATAATGTGTGGAGACTTCTGTAGCATGTAGGGGGTAAAAACTCAAAAAAAAATCAATGGGAAGCAGTATTTATTACATATGGTACATTTGGTTTGCTCCAGAATAGCTCTGGTTCCTTGTAGTTCATCAGCCTCAGTATGTCTGCAAAGGTGTGAGAGAAGCATGGAGGAGAGAATTGATTAAAAAGAGTTTGGATGAGGTTTGCAGTTCAGCAATCTAATGGCTCCTTTGTTGGTCATTCGTCTTATGAGGGTCAAAGTGACAGAGTATATTGTATTAGAACAATTACACTACACAATCAGACAGCTCTGGGGGCTTCCTCTCTGTTAGGGCTATAGGCTTGTGCCTGTAGCATATTTATAGAAATGCTATAAAATGGACAAATAAACCATAAAGGCATGATCTAAAGGAATAAACACAACTCATTCATGTCTGCTTTAGAGTAAAGGTCATTCCATACAGGGAATCAATAAGTCACATAAACATGAATGTGAAAATGTACATGTATATGTATATATACACGTAGCAGACATTATTGCACTTTTTTTTTACAATATCTTTTAATCTGTAAAGTGCAGAATCAGAAGGTATCACTAAACAATCAAAATGTGTACAATTAATTAAGCTACCTCTCCTTTGTATGCCACAAGTCTCTGAAAATGACATTATTGCTTAAAAATGAAAACTGTTCCTATCCATTTAAATATCCTGTATTCCTAGCTACAGGGCCATTTTGAGCCCTTGCTGGGCCTCAGATTAATATTGTTGTCCTTCTACCCCATATTCTGATATATAACGGTGTATGAAAAGTTTATGTTAATTCCTCTGGAAATTTCTCTGGAATAGGATAAATGTTTCTCCTTTCCATGGACGTTTCTGTGGGAAAGAAGATACCAGTGTAAATAAGAATTTGTATGAATGTGTATGGTTAAAGGGATAGTAATACTTCGTTTTATTTTTATTTTATTTTGTAGGCATTAAAAAAACATGAAGAAAAATATGTCTTATCTCTCAAACCTTTATGGTTTGAGAGATATTCACAAGTAAAGTTCCCCCTCCTGCCCCTTTTACCAAGTGTAAGCCATCTCTTCTCAGATGTGGAATTCAGAACATAGACCAGACCAGATAACAGCAGGGGACAATCTTCTTCCTATGAGAACAATGAAAGCCCTGCCCCCCTTGACAAGTTTTTCAGGTTTTTCTCTTATCTTAATTGAAGATTGCTCCTCTCTGCAGTCTACCTGGGCACCTCCCTTCTGCTCTGTGAGTAGTGTTACATCAGTAAAAGGGGTGGGACGGGGATACTTTGTCATTGAATTACTCATGAACTACAACTCTGACAGAATTGAAATAACACTCTCCAAAGTCCAAATACTATGATGATTAATTAGAGCTGCTTTTATTATGAAACATTACTATCCCTTTAAATTAATTTACTGGGCTTGACATTTCAATATGCACTCTTACACTCACACATGATCACAGTCACACATACTCATGCATAAAATATCAAACATACATTTTCACACACACACACATCCATTCCTTACCTCCTAAGTGTCCCTCTTTGAGACCCAAATTCCTCTGTCCCTCTTTTCTACCCTTTTGTCCCTCTTTTTAGGATATCAGAATGAGTATTGTGTATTACATTGCTCCACAGCAATAAAACTCACATAATGTTTAGTTAACCCCTTAACGACTCTTGACGGTCATAGTACGTCAAGGGTCGATTTGACTTAACAACCGATGACGAACTATGACCGTCATCGAATTCCGGGCCCCCCCCCCCCGCAGCTGCACGCCGTTCGGGGAGTCCGGAACGCAACGGAGCAGTAAAAAAAAATTGCTTCGTGGTCGTTCAGTCGGGTCGCGGCATGGATTCCCCGGTCCTTAAGGGGTTAATCTTAAATATATGTGTTTATAAATTAATCATTGTAAATAAAATACTTTGGTCTTGCTCTGAATCATTTATTCAGCTACACATAGAGGTGTCAATATGTCATGAAATAGCCTAAAAGTTCTTGGTAATGTCCCACCCACCAGCTACACCCTCAACAACACCACCTAAAACAAAATCGTCCCTCTCTGGCCATTTGAAATGTTGGGAGGTGACATTCACTTCACATCACAGTGGAAAAGAAATGCACTTCTCATTAGAATTCCTGTGGTAGGAGGAACAGACAGTTTTACACCTGTTTATTCCCATGTCTACATTTTTAGCTCATTCCTACTAGAGAGGTACTCAATGCATTTCTTCACACATTAATGTCATACAATGTTGTGTGTTAATAGCTAGGTTAACATAGTGCTAAACTCTTACATGTTAGTAACTTGTCAAAATGTAGTTGTCATATGGATCTTTACGCATTGAAGAGACTGCTTTGTTTGCCAGAGGATTCTAAACTGTATTTTAAGGCATTTAGCATTTCTTCTTCATTGTGGTGTGCCTCCCCCCACTTGTGATATTAACCCATTGAGTGCCAGAGGGGATATTTAGCACATTGACCTCTGGCACTGAAAGGGTTTGCTTTTGCCCCGCCTTGCAGCTTCAAAAACTATTTTATCTCATATCGTGAGGCTTATACACATAAGGCATTATTTTTTTCAAATTCTAGCTAGGATTGCATGACATTTAATGCTTTGAGTGCATGAAACGTATTAGATAACTTTCTGGCACTCAAAGGGTTTCAACGATATGAACTCATTCTTAGGAGAAACTGTCCTATTAGTAGGAAGCAGATCATCAGAAATGAGGTGGTATATGCAAAAAAACAACAACCAGGGACTTAGTGATTGAGTCATCATGGAGGTATTAAATCAGGTTGCAATATGAGTTTGGAAAGTGATCCTAATATAGGTCACGGTCCCAATAACAAGGCAGGCCGAAGTGAGGGATAATCTGGGTCACAGTCAGGGGTACTTGGCAAGCTGACGTCAAGAACAGCAAGGATCACAGACAAATTATGTTAATACGTTGAAGACAAGACATTGTAATTTCAATATGGTGAGGTCATGACAGGTAGAGATCAATTGCATAATAATATAAGTGTCTAAAATTATACAATAAGCCAAACACTATCAAGAGCAAGCACTAAGACAAGGATATACATTTAGCAGACAACTATGTTATTTGCCTTTGTGACCTTGGTAATGTTGTCAAGATCTGGACAAAATGGGATTGTGACATATATTTTAACAGAAGTAATATAATGAACATTAATAGAACAATAAATTTTGTTTTGGCATGGGCTTGAGGAGACTGAGAGTATGTTCAGGCTAGAGCACATGTTCTTAAATATTTGACCATGTGCTTCATCTATGTTCACCATCTTAGTTTGGGGGGAAAGTGTAGGAGAGTCTAAATGATCACCATGGATAGACACAGTGACCAGCATGGCACATATTTAGACATGAGTATCCATCCTGATGAGACATTTCAGGTAGAGAGTTGTTCCTGCAACCACTGGAATGTGTAGTATACAAGAAATCAACAATTATGGATATGTTGTATTGTGTGAACAGATGAGAGTTGGTACTGTGTTAGCCGTAGAAATACAGGAGGAACATATAGTCAAGTTGATACCTTTATTGGCTAACTAAGCAGATTTAGGATGCAAGCATTCAAGACCTCTTAGGTCTCTGCCTGAGGAAGAGACCTAAGAGGTCTTTAAAGCTTGTATCCTAAATCTGCTTAGTTAGCCATAAAGGTATGAACTTGACTTTTATTGTGTTGACATAGGTAAATGATTTTGCTCATGCAGGGACCTAAGAAATAACCTTACTGGTGAAGCACACACAATACACGTAGGACTTCATACATGGCATTCTGGCATAAATTACACGGACTAAGAGACTGAAGCAGAAATTAGTTGGTGCAAATCACACATTAGGAAACAATGGACTTTCTCACGCTAAGAATTTGTCCCTTCACCCTGAAACCCCAAGATCTGAGTCAAAACTCAGTCTCAAGGTCAAACCTTGAAATTTCCCAGGAATATCCATAGTATAACAGAAAAGAGATGGGAGAAATTGAGAAGGAGACATGGAAGAAGAAAGTGAAGATGAAAAAAGTGAATTAATTGTGAGGCGAATCAGTTGCACCATAGTAAAGAAATATTTGAATGATAGAGAGTTCAGTTGGAATCTGTGTTGCCCATATGGTGCAGTTAGATTTCCCCATAATTAGCATAAGCCCAAAAATATTATTGTATTCTTAAGTAGTGGTGAGCAGAATTTACTGTAAAAAAAAATCAGCAGTAAATAGGGCCTAACTGCCAGGAGGCTGTTTCCCTTGACTTCTTACGCGCAAGAGAAATAAGTCATTGAAGTCATTGTGTGCAAGAATGAGAGTATTCATGATGAGGTATGCATCCATGATGATGTATGAAAATTTTGAACGATTTTGAATGAAGCTTTATCTTCCACAAGTAAATTTCACCTGCATTTAATCCCATGGAAATTCCCACTGAAAAGAGAAACACAGCTCCCCTTATGTGGAAATGAATTGTGTAGTAAATCATGGGAACAAAAACAATTTTCCCAAAAGCCCAATGATTTAAATGCCCCCCACTGTGCAGTTGGTTTACTTCAGAAATACCCATGGGGGGAGATTCACTAAGCGGTGATAAAGTGGAGATTAAATGGAGATGACTTCAGTTTATCACTTCTTCAGTTCCTATGTTATTTTATAGATCCTATGCACTCCAAAGTTGAAGAAATCTTATTGCATAGGCTCCATAGACTAACACAGGAATTGGAGATGTGATAAACTGGAGAAGTCATCTCCACTTTATCACCTCTTTATCACCGGTTAGTGAATCTCCCCCCAGGTCTTCTTAGACCATCAGCTTCAAAGACGTTAAATTATGATATTATTACATGCAGATGATTTCTTTTTATAAATACATGCTTTCCAATAGAAAGGGCAGTTCTCTCCTGTAGAAAATTAGGGATATGTTGTGTCTTGCAGGTATGATAAATTGCACAATAAACTACCAAGCTTCCTTGTACTGCAATCATCCATAAACCTTATTACAAGATAACACAGCTTGGCGTGATCTCATGGGTACCTGTAAGGTCACAAGGTCATACAACAATCAATTGTAAGAATAAGCTCAGCATGCTTTATAGATATCCACCAGCCCCAGTGAAAGATGCAATTATATTATTTCTTAATACCATAACCTTTTGATCAGTAAGGTGCTGATTTGTGCTTGTTGTAAACAGAATACATTAAAGCAGAGAGTCCCATAGTATAATGAGACTCTTTCTATCTACCAATGCAATTATGAATTGTAACACACTAAGCTTGATCCAATATTGTGCACACCAGCAATGTTTTCTTGTTAATGCTGCTTGCAGAAAAAGGCTTGTTATTTTTCTATTATGACTTAAAGGGAAAGCACACCACAAAAATAAGAAGCCAAATTAATTTTAACCCATTAAGTGCTATAGACATCTGCATAACGTTTCTTGGCAGTGGAACTTTTAACCTGTTCAGTGCCAGATAGGTCTCCAATGCAGTGCTTCTCAATGAATGGATACTTCTCTATCATTTCTAGGGTTAAAAGGACCCATTTAAATCAGTAAAATTTAGGGAATGTCCCCTCCCCAATGCATTCTGTATGTTCCAGAATTTCTCACCTTTGGCTTTTTTGTATACACACAACTATGACCTTCATCCTCTTAAGCCCACGGAGAAGGCTCATGTGTTGTGACCAGGAGTATGTAAATTATGCATTTTGCATGACCAAGGGGTGGAGCTTACATGGGTGGGTGTGGCTTATCATCATTGTTTCATAAAGTGGACAGGAAGTGGGTGGGAAGTAGGCAGAACTGGGTGGGTGTCAGAGAATCAGCCTCTGTCCCTGGGGGGCCGATAATTAACTCTAAAAACTGGAGTCTTCAGGGCAGAGTTCCCAGGTATGTGTGTAAGTCCCCATTTGTTGAAGGAATTCTTAGCTTCTCATGCTAATATTGTTTCTAAACTGGGTTGATTTTCTATGAGTGATGTTGCAGTTTTCGGATTTTTAGTGCTAAAGACATCAAAGCAGATTAAATAATATTGAATGTATTATAAACTTTTTTTATGAAAAAATATAGCTGCTTTCCTGGTAAAATAAGACTACTCTCACTACTGTGAGTTTTTTTAATTTAAACTTTATTTTAAGCAACAACATCAGATGGTGTCAAAAAGGTTGCGTGAGTGATTACAACTCTCTATAGTAAGTGACAGAAACAGGTGAAGGCAATCGTTTAATAAAATAAAATGAGTTTGAGTTTTAATAATTTTGAATCTTCCAGCAATAGGATTAGTTTTTTACTCAGCAGGAAAAAATACAATATACATATATATATGTATACTTTTTTTATTAAAATTGTACAGATGTCCATACTGATTCAGTTCAGGAAGGATGATTTTTTTTCACAATAAAACAAATATTAGAACAAGAGGTCACACCCTAACTTTAGAGGATGGAAAATAGGAGGAAATAAGAGAAAAAACTACCTCACGGACTAGGTCATAGACAATTGGAATAGCCTGTTAGCGGAAGTAGTTGAGGCTAAAACAATCAATGAATGTAAAGCGGAACTACCACCCCTGAATAGATTTGGCCCAAATAAATACCCATCTGGTGACTAGCTGCTCAATAGCGCTAGTCGCCAGAAATATTACCTGGTGTTTGAGAATTGTACGCTGTTCCCGGACTGACAGGCAGGAAACAGCACAGACATCTTTCCATAGTGAAGTCTGCACTGTCAGTCCCTTTTGTAGCCGAGTTGCTCCTAGCAACGCCTCCTAGAGCAGGCTGGGACTGACAGCTCAGGTACAGACGTCACTATGAAAAGATGTGTGTGCTGTTTCCTGCCTGTCAGTCTGGGAACAGTGTACAGTCCTCAAACACCAGGTAATATTTCTGGCAACTAGCACTACTGAACAACTAGTCACCAGATCGGTATTTATTTGGGCCAAATTTATTCAGGGGTGGTAGTTCCGCTTTAAGCACTCTTGAGATAGACTGTTCTAAGAATAAATAAGTCTGAGTTAACTAGATAATGAAAAGGACAGACTGGATGGACAAGTTAGTCCTTATCTACCGTTAAATTCTTTTGGTGGAATACAAGAAACGTGGGCATGCACTGAAGGCATTTTTCATGTGCAGATAGATATTGAGCATGTTCTAATGCAGGAAGCCATATACCGAATGCTTCTTGAACTGCACATTAAAAATGAGCTTTTAAGACAACACTACATAGACATATAAAATTGTTCGCAAAAGCATTTAGGAGCATTTGCTATTCCACTCAGACAGATTTGTTGATTCTCACCATATGTTTCTATGGGTGGAATGCAAGAAAGTATAACAGTGATTCTCAACCAGGGTGCAGTGGCACTTTGGGTGCCCCATGTTTTCTATGAAGACTAACAAAAATGGAAATTTATAGAAATTGTTATGCACAATATGTTTAATTTTGTTATTCTGATTGTAAGCCCTAATAATAGCTGTATATTTATGTATTGTACCTTGATTATGCCCTTCATAAAGTACATTAAAAATGTTAGGCGTGCCCTGAATGTTCTAGATAACTTGTTAGGGGTGCCCTGAACAAAAAAAGATTGAGAGCATTTGCTATTTTATAAAAGCCATAAATGTATGTGCTATTTGTGATTGCTCATGTTTTGATCATACCTGGGAACTCTCTGGATTTGCCCCGGAAACTCCGGTTTTGACAGAGCTTTACCAGGTCTCCGGGGCAGAGGCTGATTCCTCCAGATGTGGGGAGTTTCTATTGAAACTCTGCCACATCTGCTTTTTCTCCCGCTGTTCCTCCGTCCCCAGCCTTCTGTGTGACACCTTTAAGCCCTGTCCCCCCACTCGTGTCAAGCCCTGCCCTTTTTTTACGTGATTAGCGTCATTTTTGTCACCCCATGCTGAACAGAGGACTCCCCTCCGGGTAGCCCTCAACTGGAAGTTCTCAGGTATGGTTTTGATGCAAGAAACCTATTGATGCCTAGACACTGAATAGAGCATGCTCCTAAATTAACAGCAAAGTTAGCCAGACTTCTGAAAATGTCTGCTAATTGCTTTGCTGAATTAGGCGAATTAGGCTAATCTCTCACAAAATGGCGGATATTTTAGTCATGCCCTCTATTTGGATCACACTCCCAAAAAAATGAGCAAACGTTCTATAATTGAGAAAAAAAATGCTCAATTAATTTGGTGCTAATCATTTTGCATTCAAAAGTACACTGTAAATAGTGACGGGACATGTTTCTTGCATTCCGCCCCATGTTTGTTGTTTTGTAAGAGCCAAAACATATTGAGAGCAGCTTGTAAATAAGAATTTGTTTTCATTAGTAGTGTTTCTTTCCTGCTAGAACACACATTACCTCCTAAAAAGTTTTTTGAATCCTGGCCTTCACAGCGTTTTTTTTACTTTTTTGATTAATTTGCTGAAACTCAACATTTTCAGTCAATATGATGAATCGACACAGGAATTGAACTGTACCAGATTCACTCATTTGTATTTAAGAACGTTAATTCAAAGACAATGTTCCCCTTGTCAATTGAATCTGAATGTGTTTAGTAAATTGTGGAAAAGTCATTAGGTAAACATAAATTAACTCCATAAGGTATGCAGATCATTGCATTGTAATGCGTTGCTCACCACTGTGGTCCTTAAGGGGTTAAAAGAGAAAGTAATTTAGACAATATCCCTGGGTATAAAACAATTTAAAAAGCAATTAGAACATAAAATGGGTCAATTTATCAAAGTCATGGAAAAACATCAGAACAATTGAGCATGTTGATTCAAATTCTTGTAGCATATATATTTTTGGAGGAAATCCACTATTCTTCAAGGTGTGTTGCTGAAAATTATACACTTAGGGTAGAATGCAAGAAACGTGTGCGTATTTTTGATAGCAAAATGATTAGCACCAAAATGTTACGGAATTGAGCAAGTTTTTTCTCAATTAGCGAACATTTGCTAATTTTTTAGCAAATGTGTTTTTAAAAATGGGCATGGCTAAAATGTCAGCCATTTTGTTAGAGGATTAAGAATTGTGCCTAATTCAGCAAAGCAATTAGCACACATTTTCATACATCTGGCTAATTTTGCCACTAATTTAGGAGCATTCACTAACTTTGCCGTTAATTTAGGATCATGTGCAATTCAGTATCAAGGCATTAATAGGATTCTTGCATTAAAATGTGAGCAATCGCAAACTGAACATAAATTTATGGATTTTATAAAATAGCGAATGAGACACAGCAGAGAGGCAATTAGATATCTGGGACAGGAGAGAAGAGGCGAGGTCTGGTGAGGAAAGATAGATTTGAGTGTCATCAGCATAGACATGATGGTGAAACCAAAAGAGTTTATCAGTTTGCCAAGGGACAAGGTGTAGATTGAAAAGGGCAAGGGGCCCAGGATTGAACCTTGCTGTACTCCCATAGACAGTATGAAAGGTGAGGAAGTGGAGCCTGAGTAGGACACACTTAAAGAGATATGATACGAACCAAAAGAGGGTGGTATCACAGAGACCAGGATAGTAGAGAGCTTGTAGGAGGAGTGGGTGATCCACTGTGTCAAAGGCAGCTGACAGGTCCAGGAAAATGAGTAGGGAGTAGTAGCCTTATGACTTAGCGGAGAGCAAATCATTAGCCACTTTAGTGAGGGCAGTCTCAGTGGAGTGATGAGGACGGAATCCAGATTGCAGGGGATCTAACAGGGAATAGAAGCAGAGGAATTTAGTGACCTGGTTATATACAAGACTTTGAGACTAGCAACACATGCTGAACAAGCACACGGAGTATTGAGGAAAGAGAGACTGCTGGGAGGATGGGAAAATCTGACCAATGAAACCATCCATACTATATGTCAGGAGCATCCAAGTTGTTTGTATGTTTAACCCTTTGAGTGTCAGAGGGGAAGGTAACGCATTGCAAAGGGTCACATTAATTTTTTATTAGTAAGAGCCTGTCAGCTGTTCAAAAATATGTATTTTAGTAGCAGAAATACAAAAGCAATACCAAAAAAGGGTACAGACATACAGAGACATAAAACAATACAAACAGAGCATAAGAAATAAGAGGCTCAGAGTGCCCTGCACATGAGAGCTTTTAGTTCTAGCCACTGATAAAGTCAATTAGAATACTGATATATATAATGATAATAATTCTCAGGCAGTTCTGTAAGTTACTGACCTACTACTTTGCGTGTGCTAGCTAATTAGGTAAAAACTGTTTTGTTTTGTTTTTAAATATCAAGTTGGCAGCACCCTGGGATCAGGCACACCGCATCTGGGCACCCATGCTATATGTAGTAATTATAATATATCCTATATAATAATTCTCTAAAACGTGCATAATGCACAATCATGTGCAGTAGAGACTTCTGTGCGTGCTGCAGTCATGCTCAGTAGAGACTTCCAGTGACGAGGCTGATACAGAGTGGGGCGCTCTGAAGGAGCTTCCCGCTCTGTATCAGCCGCGGCGAGGGCAATCTCTACTGAGCATGACTGCACCGCGACCGGCTGGCATGGTATCAGCCGTGGCGTGGGCAGTCTCTACTGTGCATGACTGCCCCTCTACCGGCTGCCAGTGGCACTGTGGCCCGTGTAATAGAATATAATTTGCTAGGATGCAAAGCTCCCTGTGTTTGTAACACACACGTGAGCAGTATAGAATGCCCGAACGATGACGGTCCCCAGTCTAAAGCACGGCCGATCCAGAGCTGGGGGCTACCCCGAACGGCCCACCACCCATCCCCGCCCCCGAGGGAGCAGCCAAGGCTGCCAGGCAGCACCCTAGCCCTTGCACACGGGCCTTCAATACTAGTATATTACATATATACAAATACACATACACATCTTTTTTTGATGGGAGGCAAAACATTTTCTTGCAACAGGACCTTCTATTCATTAGTTACGCCACTACCCCTAGTGGCATATTCATGGAACATTTCAGAGTAAACTAACTACTTGAGGGACAAATTAAATTCTTAAATATTTTTTTTAAATTTGGCTTTTTAAACCAAGGTGAATATTAGAGTGATGCCTATTGTATTGCCATAACTTGGATCTCTCTGGATTTGCCCTGTAGACTCAGAGGATAATCTTTTGGGTAAGAAAATTCCTTGGTAACCCCGTATCACGGTGCCCGTGATTCTAGCGGCAGGGCGACATTGTTACTTCCGGGTTTCTCCTTGCACGGTTCTTATTGGTTATTGGGCTCTGGCTCCACCCAGGGCTAGCCTTTTTACACTCTCTCCTGTCATCTTTTCAGCGCCCTTTCGTGGTGTACCTGTACCTAGTGTTTGAGTTGCTGCTTGTTTGTGCTCCATGTATGACCCGGCTCGCCTGACTTCGCTCCTGTCGCTCCTATGTTTTGCCTTCCGTTGCGGACTAGGACTGGCTAACTACCTCCATGTGTACTGACCTGGCTTTGGCTGAGTATCCGATTCCGTTGCTGACTAAGACTGTCTACTACCTCTGTGTGTACCGATTTGGCATTTCTGGATTCTGACCCGTCAGGGTACATACCCTGTGCTCCGTTATGCCTATTTTCACTCGCAGTAAATACCGCTACAGCGCCTGCTTGGCCTGTCACTCCCGAGGTTACCTGGGAGACTGTGTTGTGAGTAGCTCCGGTTGCCTGCCAGTATCCTTTGTGCTGCCTCAGCTATCCCTAACATTCTAGGGACTTGGTCACTTGCCAGTGTCCTATCTGTGTTACCTCCGCTATTCCTAGCATTCTAGGGATTCGGTCACTTGCCAGTGTCCTATCTGTGTTACCTCCGCTATTCCTAGCATTCTAGGGATTCGGTCACTTGCCAGTGTCCTATCTGTGTTGCCTCCGCTATCCCTAGCGTTCTAGGGACTCGGTCACTTGCCAGTGTCCTATCTGTGTTGCCTCCATTATCCTTAGCTTTCTAGGGACTCGGTCACTTGCCAGTGTCCTATCTGTGTTGCCTCCGCTGTCCCTAGAGTGCTAGGAACTCTGTCACTTGCCAGTGTCCGATCTGTCTTGCCTCCGCTATCCCTAGCGTTCTAGGGATTCGGTCACTTGCCAGTTTCCTATCTGGGTTGCCTCCGCTATCGCTAACGTTCTAGGGACTCTGTCACTTTCCAGTGACCATTCTGTGTTGCCTCAGCTATCCCTAGTTTTCTAGGGATTTGCCCTAGGGATTTGCAGTTACCCACTGCTATAGAGGGCCTTTCCACAGTGTGGTACTGTTGTGGTCTACTTTGTTCCAGTGACCTTTTCGACGGATCAAGCCAGCTTAGTCCTACTGTATATTATTGTTTGCTTATATTACTGTCCATCCTGACCTGCGTCAGATTTGGGAAGTACCACGGTACTAACCTTATCTGGACATGAGGAGGGTGATTGCTCTTGTTGTTTTATTATTTTATTTTCAATAAAGCTGATCTTAACCTTACCTAATTGCCTGTGTTCTTACAAATCCATGACAGTACGAAAGGGCCATGACCTCAGACAATACAGGTTAAGGTAGTTCTCAATATATCTATTGGAGAATAGATTCACATGAGCAAACGCTTGGATCAGTTGTCACTGGCCGTGCAGACTAATCTGGAGAGTACCGCTCACTTTGACAAACCTGTGCAGGCATCAGTGGCCACCCCAGTCTTGGCACCGATGGCACAAGCTCAGGCTCTAAGTAATCCATGTAGAGGGTTGTCCGCAAACGCTCCACTCCCATTGAGATATGATGGGGAACCTACTTTATGCCGTGGTTTCCTGAACCAGCTAGAAATTTTTTGGGAACTGGTACCCCAGGCGTTTCAGAGTGAGAGAAGCAAGGTTGGATACATGATATCCCTGTTGACAGGCAGAGCACTGGCCTGGGCTAATCCGATCTGGGAGACGGCCAAACCGATTACTACAAACTTTGCCGAGTTCGTAAGTGTATTTGAGGTTCCTTGGCGCGCCACCTCTGCAGCAAAACGATTAATGAGAATCCAACAGGGTGCACGTACGGTTGCAGACTATGCGATTGAATTTCACACGCTTGCCGGAGAGGTTGGTTGGAATGATGAGGCATTTGTGGCAGCCTTCTCACAAGACCTCGATGATAAAATAAAATATGAGTTTGCAGCTTGTGAGTTGCCAGAAGAGCTGGACAAATTCATTGAATTTGCTACCCTGATTGACACTCGCATAAGGGAAAGGAACCTTTATAAAGACGGTAAGCAGAGGCCTCCAACTGGGTCGTTGCCCAGCCCTGGTTTCCCACCCATGCCTCCCTCACCTCCTGGTGCCACAAGCAGTAGTATTGAGCCTATGCAGCTGGGTTTTACACGATTGTCTAAGGAAGAGCGGCTCTTCGGCCGCAGACAAGGATTGTGTCTGTACTGTTGGAAAGCTGGACACTTGTTGCGGACATGTCCTGTGCGGCCGGGAAACAAATGCACCTAGGGCCCGGTGGGGGACAGGTCCTAGGTGGTGTATATCAGACCCCAGAAGGCACACAATGTAAACCCGTGGTGGAAGTCATGGCATCCTGGGCAGGTTCCTCCTTTACTGCCTCTGCTTTGATTGACTCCGGCGAGGCCGGCTATTTTATGGATAAGGAGTTTGCTGTCCTGCATAATATTCCATTAATTGAGATGGAATCCCCACTAGACATTGAGGCCATTGATGGAAGACCTTTGGTGCCTCCCCAGGTTACTCAGGAGACATGTCCATTGTTGATCTGTATTGGAGCGCTTCACACAGAGACTTTGAGTTTCCAGATTATTCTGTCTCCTCACTATGCGGTCGTTCTGGGATTTCCATGGCTGCACATACATAATCCCAGGGTGGACTGGAGGTCCTGCAAAATCCTGGCTTGGTCTGACTTTTGTATGGAACATTGCTTACAGCAACCTACCAAGATCTTGTGTACCTCTCCCTCATTACTGCTTGAGTACCAGTAATTCAGGTGAAGACCAAAGGTTGTCCATTCCTGGTATTTAGGGTACAGTGGCTCTGAGTGGTTCATACAGTTAGTGGGGCCTTGGGTCAGATGGTTTATGCCTTTCCTCTGAGTTTCATTGTAGTTATCTATATTGCTCTCCATGTCTCAGATAGGGATGGTAGGATAATTAATTTTCCTTCCCAATGGAATTTCAGAATAGGGGAAATTTCTCCTTTATGCAAAAGTTCCTGTGGCAAGGAAAACGTGGCAAAACAAGTGGACGAAGTGTTAAGCCCACTGATTTCAATAAGCTTAACCCTCCTGAATTTTAGGAATTTATATTTGCCCCCTATGGTGCAGTTGGTTTGCTCCAGAACTGGTCCAGTTTTTCGTATTAAATCAGTTTAAATACGTAGCAAATTCATATTCCCATTAATTAAAATGTTTGCGTGAGAGAGGTATGCAATGCATTTCAAATCAATGTGTTGAATAGCCCTCTGGCATTTAAAGTGTTAAATTATTTTTTCAACTACTTGGTTGCTAGAGACATCCATTTTCAACGCATTGCTTCATAATGAATTAAAGTTGTTTTTTGTATACAATAATTTAATTTGATAAATATTGTGCTGTTTTTTACCCCCCAAAATTGTCATTGTTCCTTTATATATGACTAGTTTTAAAGCCCGTGTACATGGGCCAACACTAGCGACACTGCAGTCATGCTCAGTATTGACTGCCAGAACGCGCCACAGCTGATACGGAGTGGGGCGCTCCAAATTCAGACTGTAGTCCTCTCCGTGCACCTTCATGGGACCAAGCAGTCCTGGGAAGGTGCGCAGAGAGGACTCCGGTCTGAATTTGGAGCACCCCGCTCGGTATCAGCCGCGGCGCAGGCAGTCTATACTGAGCATGACTGCAGTGTCGCCAGTGTTGGCCCATGTACTGCTGCGCATGACGGCTTCTGACAAACATCCCTAGCGAATTATAATATAGAATATGTACATATGCATTGGGTGGTCTTATACTTTGAAAACATGTAGATCTACTATAGGCAAATAGCTGTGTGAGCCAAATGTTTGTGTTAATGATACACTCCTGGTAGCTCTCCACAGTGTTTTTGATGAGAATTTATGCAATTCAAAATGCATTGTTTTGTACAGACTTCCATGCCACTTGACCACTTCCTGTACTTTGGTGACCCACTCTGATGTACTCTGAGAATACCTCTGTAGTTCTCCTTCCAGAACCTAATGCTGCTATACAATACCTGTGCAGGTGCACTAAACACAGTGGTGGGGGATGTACTAATACCATTCAGAGATAAAATATACAGTGGGATCAAATTATTGATGCAGTGCATATTTATTAAGTCATCTACAGTGAACATTGTCTTGTTACTCCAGTTGTGCCATTGTGGGAGTTTATGTGCCTTTCATAGCTTTATTGTTCTCTGTTTCTCTATATGTGTGTGTGTAACTATGAGCATATGAAATTGGTATAAAATGTTTCTTTCTTCCTACACCTGCCATAAAGGTGGCATTCTAGGTTTGCTAACATAAAGTACTTAACAATGATGGTGTGTGTAGTAGCATGATTTTAATGCTAAAGTTTAAGCACTGTAAACTAGCTGTGCTGGTGCACTTACTCATTATTCCCTTTGAAAATAATAGCAGGATCTGTTCCTAAAGCCCATAAAAATGTAGGTAGTGCATAGTCTAATAGCCACTTGATATCACTGTATTGAACATTCCACTGAATTGTTTTACTTTGGAAATATTCTAGCTTTTGTGTGACTACAGTTTGGCTGTGTCATTCTCTTGGAAAAGATTAAGAGGAAGTTATGAATCCTAAAGAAGGTGTAAAGATTAGCAACCTCAACAGAGAAGCCTCAGGGTACAGGACTGTCAAAGTTGTATCCAAATAGGTCTTTAGAGAGGCATTCTTTGGCTAATACTGACACAGACCTTGATGCATTCCTATTAGAATAGTTTGCCAAGCTGCTTATTGCCTCTCTGCTACAGTTTCTTGATGTATTGCTCACTGATGCTTGAAGTATGGTCGAGTTCATGCAAAGCTTTGAAACAAAAGGACGTAACATATGTTTAATACCATAAGCTTTCTACTGCCCTATGTAACATTGTGTAATGATGAAGAATGTATATGATAAAGGTGCAATTCTTTAGAGCATTGGTTCTTAGTATTTTTTGCTCAAGATACCCTTTCCTAACACACAGTATTGAATTATTGGAGCACACCTAACATTATACAGGATGTTTTGACAGAAACATAACGAAGAATATAAATATATTGTTATGTTCAGATCTCCCAATCAAGAAAAGAAAACAATCATCTTGTGCATAGTAATTTCCATAAATATACATTTTAAACTCCTCATTCACAAATGTTGGTCAAAAATCTTTATAAAAAGGAGAAGGTTGTCCATGGCATGCCGAAGTGTCATGATACCCTCAGGGCTGCATTTCCCAAAAGACAGAGTAAAAAACTGCCTAGAGTGCCAAATTCTGAGGGGCACCTCAGCCATGCTGTCCACACCCACATTATGAATTGTGGGTGTGGTTACAAATATCTCAATGTCCTCATTTTATACCTTTTTGCAGGCAATGCGTTAGACATCTCTCTAGCAAACAAGGGGCTAAAGCTTTTTTATTTTGCCCTTGCTTTTTATTTTTTGGGGGTTTTGCCCTTGCTTGTTATTTTTTTGGGGTATTTTCTGTGACAGGAAATAGTGGATGAGACGGGGTGGGGCCATATGATGAATAGGGGTTGTAGCCATGGGTGGATCTAAGGGCGCTGGAGTGCCTTGTCTAGGGGCACCTGGGATATAAATCTATCACTGGACACCCTGGTTGAGAAGCATTACTTTAGAGAAATCTCTTTTTTTAACTTATGTTTTCTATTTCCCTTAAAAGTTGTTACAATAAGGCAAGTGTAGGCAATCTTTGGCATTCCTGCTGTTGAAAACTACAACACCCATAATTACCTTGGTGCTGATGAGAGTTGTTTTTCCCAACAGCTGGAATGTGAAATATTGACACCACCTGCAGTAAGGCTTTCTTCAAAAAGCACTGATGTCTCTACAATGTCACCTGCGTGGATTACAGAATGGTGGACTATTACTATTGCACCCAAGCTAAGTTGATTGCAGCTCAACTCAACATGCTGCAGGCACATTGTAGTTGATCTGCTCTCCAATTTGACCTATGGGGACACCGTGCAGATTATTTATACTGACGACAGTTTAGACTGTTGATTATTCACACTGTCCATTGCTCACAGAATGCTGGGCAGCACAGTTTAAGTTAGAAGGCAGACTGGAAAATAGCAGCCTTATAGCTATGTTTCAATTGGTTTTATGATTAACGAGTATGTGATTAATCAGATATTGTATTCAATGAGGCTGGTATACTTAGAAGATCTGTATCAATTCTGGGGAAAAGTAACAGTACTAAAGGGGTATAAAATAAAAAATGTCCTTATTCCCATTGATTTAAATTTGAATTGTAACCCCTTGAATGCTAGAGAGGTGACATACACAATGCTAAGCAATTAATTGAAGACCTCTAAGTGATTCAAGTTAAAAACCCTATTTACATCAATGTGACATTTTATTTGTACAATATTGTACAGCTGGTTTGCTCAAGAATTGCTCCAATACATCGGACTCAATGTGTTTTTACCATAATGCAGTTCTGATTACAGTTACACACCATGAGTAATATAATCTCAGCATCACACAAAGATGGCTGCTTCCTCTGTTTGCCCAGCTAGTCTCATTTATTTTTATCTTATTAAGAATTAATGCATTGCCCAGCCCTCCTACACTTAATAGATTAAAATTTCCCATGATTTAAAATGGGGCTTTTAACCAGGGGTGTAACTACAAAAAAATTGCACCAGGCTCTCAATGACTAGTTATGCCACTGCTTGTAACCATTTGAATGTGAGAGAGTCCTCAATGTATTGATTCTAAGCATGATGGAGACCTTTCATGCACTGAGGTGGCTGAATCATTGGGAATTCTGGGAATTTATATTTTTCCCCTGTGGTGCAGTCGCTTTACTTCAGAACTGAACCTCTCATCGAATATGGCCCTTAATGACCTTCTTTCATGAACTTTTCTTGTATCTTGTAGTGTTTCACAAAGGACCTTTAACCTTTCACTTTAAAAGTCCCATAACCAACTTCCAAGTCTCTCTTCTACCCCTCTATGATTCAAGTTAAAACCCCCATTTACATCAACGTGACATTTTATTTGTACAGTATTGTACAGCTGGTTTGCTTAATAATTGCTACAATACATCGGACTCAATGTGTTTTTACCATAATGTAGTTCTGATTACAGTTACACACCATGAGTAGTATAACCCCAGCATCACACAAAGATGGCTGCTTCTTCTGTTTGCCCAGCTAGTATAATTTTTTTTATTTCATATATTTAATGAAGATGCATTTTAGTGCTAATTTCTACAGGGGTGCCCAACACATTTCTTAGCAATTAAGTAAAGGGTTAAAGAGGTGTTACTTCTCCAGTAAGAGAAAGCTGAGGTATTTATTTTGACATCATAAGGATACAGATAGACAGGAACTATCTAAGTAAGCAAACAAGCTTTATATGAGAGTGGTATAATACCTTAATAAACAGAATGTACCATACACTGGAGTTTGAAGAACACAGTGTATATTTTGTATCTGAAATCAATAACATTTTCAAGTCTGCTTATGAAGAAAAAAAACTGCACTGCTGTCATTAAACTGAGGCATAGATAAGCAATTTCTCTCAGTACGATATAAAGTGCCTGCCTAGTGTGTGTCAAATTGTGATTTGTGGTATATGTGTCCATGGGAATAAGTCTTACTACACCATAGATACATATCTTTTTTTCCCTTACACATCTCATCAATGTATTAACACATTAGGCCTAGCCATTGGATAATCCTTAAGAAAAGGCAAAGCAGTGCAGGTGTAGGGCCAGGGTGCAGTGCATGTTCTTTTTTGCCATCCAAACTCAGCTGCGGTTCTTTTCTGGTTTATAGTAGTAACCAGTAAAAAAAAACAAGGTAATTCATCTATGCTGAAAAGCCTTTATTTGCTTCCCTTCTGTGATCAAAGCAGGAGCCGAGTGTGTGAGGTTATTATGAAGACTTAGTGCATTATGGGTCTTGGATTTCCTTGTGACAGTGGTCCACAACATTAGAACTTGCTCTGAGGGCTGTGTGTTGGGCACAAGATGGCACAGGATCTTGTGTGCCTCTCAAATGAAATTGCCCTTGGATGATGGCAACTATAATGTATTTACCTTGTAAGCAATCATATCGTGGCATTTTGGAGGGAAACAACGTTTTGAAAAGTCAACAATAACACTGTTTTTTAGGACCAATTCAGAGGCAAACTAATAAAGCCAATCAATTATAATAATTGTAATGGTGAAGTGGTTATCAATCTGCAGAACAGTGCTTTTTTGGCCAAATCACCCTAGGACAGTTGGAAGTTGTAATCCCCAACAGCTGGAGATGGAAAGTAAAAAGGTGACTACCCTAGTCTTAAAGACTACCAAGAGCGATGGGTGGCTGCTGTCTGGTGAATAGCTTATACAATGGAGAACTTTATAGCTTGAAAGAGGTTATAGGTGGGCAATATATAGTCATGGGCTGAGGATGATGGGAGCTGTAGTCCAACAACAGACTGAAGGACACAAGTTGACAATGCCTTGAAAAAATACCTAGCATTCAAGGGATTTAGGACACAATTAAATAAATGAAAGTTCATTGCTCATCAGTGGAAGAACTTAGATGTTTCCTGGTCTGGTATATTAGATAGAATAAATTCTATATGTAGAAGTGAGATTCTGAGCTCTATTGAGTTGGGGAACTATGATAGCTTTCTCTGGACTTGGTCACCCTGGTAAGCCTCTTCTCACTGTTTAACATCTGAGTTTTTATGCATATCATTATTTGTATAACAGAAATAATTAGTCATATTTATTAATTTTTTTCATTTCCTCCTCCTAATGTATAATGCTATATCTTTATTTTGTCATTTACATCTATGATTTAATTTGTAACATCGTGTATTTATAGTAATAGTTATGTATTGTTTCTTTTTTTTTTTTAAATAATAAAAAAAACTTTCAGTTAAAAAAAAAATAAACAAAATAGTTGACATTCTGGAGCAAACTGCTGCAACAAAGGAGAAATGTTAACCCCTTGAGTGTCAGTGAATGTGCAGTGTATTACAAATGAATGCATTGCCCACCCCTTCGACACTTAAAATTAAAATTTCCCATGATTTATAAAGGGGCTTTTAACCAGGGGTGTAACTACAAAAAAATTGCACCAGGTCACCAAATGACTAGTTATGCCACTGCTTGTAATAATTTTAATGTTTTGATTCTAAACATGATGGAGACTTTTCACTCACTGAGGTGGCTGAATCAGTGGGGATTCTGGGAATTTATATTTGTACCCTGTGGTGCAGTCGGTTTACTTCAGAACTGCACCTCTCATCAGATACGGCCCTTAATGACCTTCTTTCATGAGCTTTACTTGTATCTTGTAGTGTTTCTCAATGGACCTTTAACCTTTCACTTCAAAAGTCCCATCACCAAGTTCCAAGTCTTTCTTCTACACTAATCTTTTTCTGACCCACTATCATCTTAACAGTTTAGTTTTCATTTTTCAGCTACAATTCTATTGATTTTGAACGTTCCATAGATATTAATCTCACAGGTAACAGACTCCGCACTGAAACAATAGCAAGAACTGCAGAATTTTGAACTCAAACACTGGGACTTAACATTGGCAGTTTTATATGTTTTTGACAAATTAAATGTGAAGTAATGTTTTGTACAAAACCAAACCATGATAGAATTGTTTGTGACAGAACAAACAAAACGAAGCATTGGAAACAAGGATTAAAGTGTGTATATTTAGAAATGAAGATCTAGAAATAAAAATAACAAAGCTTCAGTTTTAGCTTCACTAATAATGTTTGGGCTTTGGCCAAAATTAGATGGTAAAAAACAGCAATGTGCCACTTCCTGTGAGTTGTTACTGTTACAAAAAAAGCAGCTCCGATTAATCTTAATAGTATTTGGGCAGTGGAGAGCGTTATTTCAATACTGTCCGAGCTGTAGTTCAAGAATAATTGAATGATAAAGTACCCCCCCCCCTTCTTTTTTACTGATGTAACGCTGCTCACTTCAGAGCATCAAGGCTGTCCAGATGGATCGCAGCAAGCGACAAACTTCAGTGAGCATAAGGAAAAACCTGTCAAGGGGCAGGGTTTTCTTTATGCACACAGTAAGAAGATTGTCCCTTGCTGCGACCTGTCCGGTCAACAGACCAGATTCCACATATGAGGGAAGGTGGGTTACACTAGGTAAAAGGGGTGGGAGGGGGATATTTTATCATTCAATTACTCTTGAACTACAACTCTGACAGCATTGAAATAACACTCTCCATGGCCCAGATACTATGAAGGTTAATCATAGTTGTTTTTTTTATGAAACAATACTATCACTTTACATGTGAGTACTTCTTGTCAATTTACTATTTGTTAAGCATGAACATGTACTGCTTATATCCCGACTGACTTACATGGGATATGCAAGAAATTATTTCTGGTGTTTATTTCTTGACAGAACAAACTAAATATATACTGTGTAAACATTTGGAAATTATATAGACAGAGATCTCTAGTTGATGGCTCAAGAGGACTCACAGTTGCCCATATTCACAAAACAGCCATGTAAGGGGTTAATTTCTTAACTTCTAAAAACATGTAGTCAATAGCTGAGCCTCCTCCAAAGGTTGAGGACTACAACTCCCATCGCCCCCTACCCCACCAGTCCCTTACCCAGATGACTTCTTCGCTGAAGTAAAACCTGTGAAATATTTAAAGCGGAACTATCATCAAAATTAAATTGCCCCCCAAATCCTTTTTAACATAGAGATATGCATATACATACTTTTATTTTGCTGAATAAGTCTGGCATTAGTGAGCAATACAACTCGTTCGGCAGACATTAGCTAGCAACAGCTTGAACATCTTGCAGAAATGGCATCTGCAAGTTTGCTCTGTCTGTCCTGTTCACCTCCAGGATTGATGAGTGGAATTCCTTGGTACCTTATGGTACAGGAAGGGACTGACGGCGAAGTCACAGAGAGCGCCTACAGCAAGATCCCTGCTGCTGATGCCTGCTGAACTAGTTGTATTTCTCACTAATACCGTACTAACTCAGAATAATAAAAGTATGTATATGCTTATCGCTATGTTATTAAGAATTTAGGGGGCAATTTAATTTTGATGATAGTTCTGCTTTAATGGAACACTGATCCTAAATACAATGTATAAATGTATCAATTAATATATTTATTTATATAGGTCCACAAGTGTATGCAGTGCTTTATCAATTAAAGTATTTAATATGCTGTAGCAATCACAGATATAGGTGTAATTAAAGTGGAACTGTCACCTCTATACATCTTTGTCTCATATGACAAAGGAAGTAATGACAACCATAAGTGTTGATGTTATTTTTTTTTTTTTTTTAATTGCTCTATTTCTGAATAAATGGACTTACAAAATTTAGTTGCGATGTCAGTGTGGAGCTGGTCTGCGGTACAATCTAATTGCACTTTCGGATGTCTAATTGCACTGTCGGGTGGCACTGTATGCCTGCACACCACCTTCCCATATTTCCAAGGAGTGTGTTTAAAATCCTGCTGTTGTGCAAAAGTGAAATGAAGGAACAACGCAGACAACTAATACACAGTTAAAGTCTGACTTTGCTTTTAACTGTGTACTAGTTGTCTGCCTTGTTCATTCATCTCACTGTTGCATGCCAGCATGTCTTTAGACACACTGACAGGATGAGTGAGCACAATGAGCACCAGCCTCAGGGAAAAGGGGCAGGCGCTTGACAGGGAGATCGCTGCCAATCATGTTCTACAAACTCAAGATGGTTGATCTCTCCCTCGTCTACGATCTTCAAAACTAAGGTTTATTTAATGCATTGGATACCTTTCTACTGTTTTATTGCTCTTAAAACGACCCATTTGAGACTAGCATAGGTGTTTGCAAAGAATTGGGGGGGTTTCAGTAGGTGGCTGTTCCACTTAATTTTACACGCATGCTTGCTTTCATTTTAACCAGTTATTTTGTATTATCGTCCTTCCAATTTCAATGTTGCAAGCTCCTGCTAACTGCTTGATAATGCATTTATCACCCCTGCATTGCAACACAATGAATTGGATACCTTTCTGGCACTCAAAGGATTAAGATATAGCTAATGTTTTATTGCTCTTAAAATAGCCCATTTGAGACTAGCATATGTGTTTGCAGGCCACGTGCATGCTTGCTTTCATTTTAAACAGTTGTTTTTGTTATTGTCCTTCCAATTTCAATGTTGCAAGCTCCCGCTATCTACTTGGCAATGCTTTGATTAGCCTTCTGTCCCAAAGGATTACAAAATCTAAGTCTTGTGAATATCCCATACCTGTAATTCATAAAAAATAGTATCTACGTTTTATCACAAGGTGTTGATATGTAGGGAGCAACATAAACAAATAGTTCTTTTGATCCTTCGCGAAACAATGCGTTGGATATATGTCTACCATCTGTTGTGTCAAAGTAGATCTGTCTCTTTATAAAAAATAGGTATTTAAAAAAGAAAACCTTTCAAAATCAGCTATAAGCATGTTAGCCTTTTTTATCTAAAACAATTTATGAGATATTTAACTTAAATTATGTGTCAGTTTATGAAAATTAAGTGAAGAACTTACAGTGAGGGGAAAAAATATTTGATCCCCTGCTGATTTTGTACGTTTGCCGACTGACAAAGAAATGATCAGTCTATAATTTTAATGGTAGGTTTATTTGAACAGTGAGAGACAGAATAACAACAAAAAAATCCTGAAAAACGCATTTCAAAAAAGTTATAAATTGATTTGCATTTTACAGAGTGAAATAAGTATTTGACCCCTTGGCAAAACCCTTGTTGGCAATCACAGAGGTCAGACATTTCTAGTAGTTGGCCACCAGGTTTGCACACATCTCAGGATGGATTTTGTCCCACTCCTCTTTGCAGATCCTCTCCAAGTCATTAAGGATTCAAGGCTGACGTTTGGCAACTCGAACCTTCAGCTCCCTCCACAGATTTTCTATAGGATTAAGATCTGGAGACTGGTTAGGCAACTCCAGAACCTTAATGTGCTTCTTCTTGAGCCACTCCTTTGTTGCCTTGGCCGTGTGTTTTGGGTCATTGTCATGCTGGAATACCCATCCATGACCCATTTTCAATGCCCTGGCTGAGGGAAGGAGGTTCTCACCCAAGAGTTGATGGTACATGGCCCCGTCCATCGTCCCTTTGATGCGGTGAAGTTGTCCTGTCCCCTTAGCAGAAAAACACCCCCAAAGCATAATGTTTCCACCTCTATGTTTGACGGTGGGGATGGTGTTCTTGGTGACTATGGTCCCAGCTGCCTTGAGATCATTGACAAGATCCTCCCATGTGGTTCTGGACTGATTCCTCACCGTTCTCATGATCATTGAAACTCCACAAGGTGAGATCTTGCATGGAGCCCCAGACCGAGGGAGATTGACAGTTATTTTGTGTTTCTTCCATTTGCGAATAATCACACCAACTGTTGTCACCTTCTCACCAAGCTGCTCGCCGATGGTCTTGTAGCCCATTCCAGCCTTGTGTAGGTCTATAATCTTGTCCTTGACGTCCTTGGACAGCTCTTTGGTTTTGGCCATGGTGAAGAGTTTGAAATCTGATTGATTGCTTCTGTGGACAGGTGTCTTTTATATAGGCAACAAGCTGAGATTAGAAGCACCTCCTTTAAGAGAGTGATCCTAATCTCAGTTTGTTACCTATATAAAAGACAGCTGGGATCCAAAAATCTAGCTGATTGATAGGGGGTCAAATACTTATTTCACTCAGTAAAATGCAAATCAATTTATAACTTTTTTTAAATTTGTTTTTCGGGATTTTTTTGTTGTTATTCTGTCTCTCACTGTTCAAATAAACCTACCATTAAAATTATAGACTGAACATTTCTTTGTCAGTGGGGAAACGTACAAAATCAGCTGGAGAGCAAATATTTTTTTCCCTCACTGTATGTGGGCCATGGAAAGTAACACGGCTCATCTCAGAGCAGCAAGACTGTCTGTATGGGTCGCAGAGAGGGACAATCTTCAGTGAGCATAAAAAAACTGTCAATGGGGGCAGTGTTTTCCTTATACTCACAGTAAGAAGATTGTCCCTTGCTGCAAGCTATTTGGTCAAGTGACCAGATTCCAAATCTGAGGGGAGGTGGCTTACGCTAGGTAAAAGGGGCAGGAAGGGGATACTTTATCATTCAATTACTCTTGAACTACAACTCTGACAGTATTGAAATAACCCTCTCCATGGCCCAAATACTATGAAGATTAATTGTAGCTGCTTTTTTGGGAAACATACTATCCCTTTAAAGGGATAGTAATGTTTCATAATAAAAGCAGCTCTAATTAATCATCATAGTATTTGGACTTTGGAGAGAGTAATTTCAGTACTGCCAGAGTTATAGTGCAAGAGTAATTCAATGACAAAGTATCCCCTTCCCTCCCCTTTTACTGATGTAACACTGCTCAGCCAGAGCAGAAGGGAAGTGCCCAGGTAGACTGCAGAGAGGGACAATCTTCAATTAAGATAAGGGAAAAAGCTGAAAAGCTTGTCAAGGGTGGCAGGGCTTTCATTGTTCTGATAGGAAGAATATTGTCCCTTGCTGTTATCTGTCTGGTCTATGGACTGCATTTCACATCTGAGAAGAGATTGCTTAGACTAGGTAAAAGGGGCGGGAGGGGGAAACTTGCTTGTGAATATCTCTCAAACCATAAATGTTTGAGAGATGAGATTTATATCATTCTTCATGTTTTTTTAATGCCTACAAAATAAAATAAAGATAATACGAAGTATTACTATCCCTTTAAGACCCAGGTGTGTGTTGTGCAGAAAATGGCTTTTAGACACCATTTGGTGTTGTTGCTAAGCTTGATTAAGATAAAGAAAAAAAACGTATTTGAGTTAGGTGTGTAGGTATAACACATTGCTTGGAAATATGTTGCATGCCCCTACGGTCCTTAATGGGTTAATAGCTGAATATTACAAATACACTTTAATAGCAAATTGTATTTTAGCAGTAATTATCCTTTAAAACCAGAGCTACTCAAGGGCACATCATAATGTCTTTAGAGAGATGATAAACATAATGATTTTTTCCCTTTGTCTAACCCTGGCTCTGGCAGTGCATTATCTCAATGCTGACAAGCTATTCTAATGCCATTATAGGACACTAGTCCACCTCTCTTTAACCACAATATAGACTCCATTTTCCTCGGGGACCCAGGATAGCACTGGGACCAGTTAGATAACATGAACTGCTCTGAGATCCCACAATGACGCAAAGCTGACCTAGCAATTACTGTTTCATAATCAATTAAACATTTTTCCTTCCTTGTACATTTTGTTTTCCACAAAAGCAAAACAGATTGTAATCTTTTATTTGTTTCTCATTGTGTGTCCTTCAAGAAAGATTTCATCTGTAAAAGTCGAAAGCAATTAACCATAAATTAAAAGTAATGATACACACTGAGAAGGTGTTTCTGTAGTGAGTGCTTCCACTTAGTTCACTTCATTGAATCTCTAATATAACTTGGTAAAAATGACTGTGATGAAGTGATTTCTCCAATTCCTTTAATAAAGAATAGTCTATAGAATTCTGCACTGTTCTGCAGATCAGGGGTGGGCAACCTGAGGCTCTCTAGATTTATCTCCAGCCAGCCAACTGCTCACTGGGGATGATGGGAATTATAGTCACCAATAGCTTAAGGGTCTCATGTTGCCCTATCCTGCTGCAGAGCTTATGAACATGTTGTATGAAAGCAAGCCACGTAGTTCTGAGGAAAACTAACTGTTCCTGGGAGAAATAAACATTCCAAAAATCACTGTTGTTTTAAATAAGGGCTTTTAACCCCTTAAATTGCAGAGAGGGGCTTGGAGACCTCTCTAGCAGTCAAAGGGTCAAAAGCCCTTATTTAACTCAATGGAAATGTTTATTGTCTCCTACATTACACATGGTTTGCCACAGAATGATTCCTGTTTGCTGTTATATGTACAACCTTATCTGGGAACTTTTTAACATATGTCTTCCTGAGAAATACAAGGAGGACTGGGCTAGATGTGTCCTATGACACTATTCGTTTCATAATGTAGATAGGGCTTAGCTGGAGTGACGAGGGTAACACACAGGGATGGGGATAGGCGGGTCCATATGGGTGGGGCTTAACCAAGTAGGATGGTTGAGAATATGGCTTAGAACTTAAATGGGCAGGGATGTGGGAGGAACAGGGTGGGATATCAAAACCAAAGAATCAGATCCTGTCCTCAGAGACCCTGCAATTTATTCTGAAAACTGGAGTCTCCGGTATGGACCTTTTGTATAAACCCAAGTGGAGCAATTCTGGGGAAAACCATTTGTACTGTAGAGAAAGATTAAATAACCCATTTGATTTAGGGTTTACCAGTAGCATTACTAATCATTGGACAGCTCTAATGAAAACACTTTTTGGGCCTCATAAAATGCCAATATTTTCACTGAGGAGCAAACACAATCTAATGGACCTTGTATGATAAGCCCTGATACAACTGCTTCCCCTGTAGTTACACCCTCTGGGATTTGCTGCCTGCCCTGTTTTGACCAGTACAGTCTGATTTTGGGCTCCCCTGTCCAGTTTTGTCCAGAGGTTAGGAAACCTGAACAGATTCAGTTTCAAGCTCTTGTGCTCCCATTGGTTACAGCATGCATATATCACCAGAGCACACATTCTAATTGGTTGTTCGTACAGCTGCTTACTGATTTAAATGGAACATTTAACCTTTTGAATCTGAGAGAGGTTCCTAATACATTACTTGACCAAAACAGGCCTTAAGGGGAAAAAATGAAGAAAAAATTAGAAACTGACCACCAAAAATATGGCGTATCTCTCTGCCCTTAGCACAACGCATTGTGCCTCTGGTTTTAGCACAAGAATAAGGTGGCAATATATATACTAGCTCAGTTGCCCTAGAATTGTTTCACTTCGCCTTTGAAGGACCAATTAAGTATTTATTTTTAGATAGCGCTATTTCGGCTCTATTGAAGAGCCTCTGGTCTGTCCCGGGACCAGAATCTCCTGCTGTCAACTAGTGGCTGATGTCTGTAAAAGAGGCGGGAGGGGGGAACTTTAGCAGCGAAAATCTCTCAAATTATACAAGTCTGAGAGATCGGACTGGCATCAATTGATTTATATTTTTAATATCTACAATATTTAATTTGGTTAAAATAATTACTATCCCTTTAAATATGAAAATCAATGTATAAGAAATTTCTCTTTCATTCAGTGGGTTAAAAGCTTTATTTAAATAATAGTGGATTCTTGGCTTTTTTCTTTGTCATCTATGGTTCAGTTGGGTGTGCCCCAGAATTGCTCCCCATTGGCTTTATATTTAAAGCCCAATGCATTTTTCTGACAACCAGTACAGTTCATTATTGGCTGTTTAATTAGGGTCACCAGATGAAAAATTGGACACATATGCAAAATTCCTGCTGCAATGATACTTGGGAACTAGTACAACCTAATAATTAATCACAGGAGTCCTGCAGCAGGTGTTTTTCATGTGTCCTCTTTTAACCCCTTAAGGACCAGCTGCACAGCTGTGCGGCCGGCATTTCAGGACCACGGAGCATTTTTGTTGTTGTTGATGGAATCAGAGGTCTCCGAACGGCGTGCAGACGCGCCAGGACCCCATATACGTCATGGGTCCTTAATGCACATTTTCCTCATAATGTATATGTATGTCCTTGGTCCTTGAGGGGTTAAAGGGATAAACTGGCAACCCTAGTTTAAAGGGATAATAATACTTCAATTGTGAAAAAATATATTTTGTAGTGTGTATCCCCCTGAGTAAAACAAGAGTACTCTCACTGCTGAAATGGGTTTTATTACAGCTCAAACTTTAATTTTTTAGATGCAGTATCACAGTGCCCTGAAATCGTACTGTGGCGCTGTTCCTACACCATCCTATGGACAGTTGTGGTCAGGTGACCATAAATTTCCATAGGGTGGTATAGAAACAGCTCCACTGTACAATTTCAGGCCACTGTGATACTGCACCTAAAATTGGGAAAGTTTGAGCTGTAATAACTTTTGAACAAAATACCTTTCAGCAGTGGACGTACTCTTGTTTTACTCAGGGAGATAAACCCTACAACATATATTTTTCACATTTTAAGTATTACTGTCCCTTTAACCTCTTAGACTTTAGAGACACATTGCTCACAATCAGCTGGAGATACCGCTGGCATCTAAAGCAGGTTTAGGCAACATCAGGCTGTCCAGCTGTTGGTGGACTACAACTCCAAACAGCCATTGTTTACTTATAGATAATGAGAGTTGTAGCCTCCAACAACTGCAGAGCCAAAGGTTGCTCCCCACTCACAGGTCTCCAGAGTTCCCACTAAGGTGAACAACTGTGAGCAACCGAGCAACGAAAGGGTTAAAATAGTAATTAAAACTGGGAAGGGCTGAATGATGCATCTGTTATTCCAATGCATATCTGTACAAACAGGCTTCTTTAACTCTTTCAGATCTGGGTCACTTACCATTGCTTAGGGAAAACTGGGGGGAGATGCACTAAGGGGTGGTAAAGCAGAAATTATTTTCTTCAGTGATATCACTTCTCCAATTCCTATGTTATTCTATGGAGCCCATGCACTAAGATTATTGACTTCTCCAGTGATATCACACCTCCAATTCCTATGTTATTCTATGGAGCCCATGCACTAAGATTATTGACTTCTCCAGTGATATCACACCTCCAATTCCTGTTATTCTATGGAGCCCATGCACTAAGATTATTGACTTCTCCAGTGATATCACACCTGATGCACTAATATTTCTCCAGCTTTGGAGATCTTAATGCATAGGTGCCGTAGAATAACACAGGAATTGGAGAAGTGATATCACTGGAGAAGTCATCGCCACTTTATCACCTCTTTATCACGCCTTAGTGCATAACCCCCCGTTCTGCAGCTATTATTTATTTAAAGGGATAGTAATACTTCATTTTAACTTTATTTTATTTTGTAGGCATTAAAAAAACATGA
The DNA here is from genome assembly GCA_037306005.1 of Rhinophrynus dorsalis. NCBI lineage: Eukaryota > Metazoa > Chordata > Amphibia > Anura > Rhinophrynidae > Rhinophrynus > Rhinophrynus dorsalis. Next base: position 152,518,591 of record CM074724.1, read on the forward strand.
AGAATGATATAAGTCTTATCTCTGAAACCTTTATGGTTTAAGAGATATTCACAAACAAAGTATCCCTCCCCTGTTCAACCAGATCAGAAGGGAGATACCCAGGTAGACTGCAGAGAGGGACAATCTTCAATTAAAGGGATAGTAACACTTCGTTTTAACTTTATTTTATTTTGTAGGCATTAAAAAAACATGAAGAATGATATAAGTCTTATCTCTCAAACCTTTATGGTTTATGAGATATTCACAAGCAAAGTTCCCCTCCCCGCCCCTTTTTCCTAGTGTAAGCCATCTCTTCTCAGATGTGAGTCTGGTTGTATGACAGTACAGATAACAGAAGGGGACAGTTTTCTTTGTATGAAAACAATGAAAGCCCTTCCCCCCTTGACAAGTTTTTCAGCTTTTTCCATTATCTTAATTGAAGATTGTCCCTCTCTGCAATCTACCTGGGCATCTCCCTTCTGATCTTGTTGAACAGGGGGGGGATACTTTGTTTGTGAATATCTCTTAAACCATAAAGGTTTCAGAGATAAGACTTATATCATTCTTCATGTTTTTTTAATGCCTACAAAATAAAATAAAGTTAAAATGAAGTATTACTATCCCTTTAAGATAATGGAAAAAGCTGAAAAACTTGTCAAGGGGGGAAGGGCTTTCATTGTTTTCATACAAAGAAAATTGTCCCCTTCTGTTATCTGTCCTGTCATACAACCTGATCCACATCTGAGAAGAGATGGCTTACACTAGGAAAAAGGGGCGGGGAGGGGAACTTTGCTTGTGAATATCTCATAAACCATAAAGGTTTGAGAGATAAGACTTATATCAATCTTCATGTTTTTTTAATGCCTACAAAATAAAATAAAGTTAAAACGAAGTATTACTATGCCTTTAAGATTAAAGTGGCACTGCACCTGGTAATACCCCCCCCCACACACACACACACACAAGTTGCTATGGCCAGAAATTTCTAATGGCCTCTGTGAATATTGCTATTGTGCTTTGGAAGAAATAACATCTTAGCATCAGCCCTAAATATTTCATGCATGGAGGTGGACATGCCACTTGCTTCCATTTATTTATTTTACTCTGGGTTAGACATGAGCCTGTATAGGTGTGCCATGTGCACTGAGCAGAGCCTGATGTCTTGTGGTCCTGCTAGCGACTGTCATATCCACCTCCATAGACATAGCATGGACATAGCATCTAGGACTGATTGTTTTCTCTTGTACAAAGGCACAAAGTCAAAATTCCTAGTCACCATGGGGATTTCCTGACCATAGTAAAGTAAGCGAGTGTGTGTGATTAACCCCTTAATGACTGGCCAATCGGCGCGGTCAGTTAAGGACCACAGATAATTTTTTTTTCCGCTTCCGGACTCCCCGAATGGTGTGCAGCCACGGGGGGAGCCCGGAATTCCATGATGGTCATAGTACGTCATTGGTCGTTCAGTCAGATCGACGCTTGACATACTATGACCGTGAAGGGTTGTTAAGGGGTTAAGAAATGATGTTAGTGTTACATTAGCCGTTTGAATGCCAGAAGGGTATGCAACACATTATAAAGGTTTAAGACAATGGTTCTCCTCTTTATACTCAAGCAACTCTAACATACAGTTGGGAGGTTAAACAATGCATTGGATACCTAACTGGCACTCAAAGGGTTATGGCACACCTAACATTTTGTAGGTCGTTTGTAAAAGGCTTATTGAACAGGAAAATATATATAAACTAGTGTAAAAGCCCGTGTACACGGGCCTAGGTCCGGGTGATGTTAAGAGGCCGGTCCTGCTCTGTGCCCTGCCGCTGACGCAGTCATGCACTATAGAGACTGGCCGAAAGCACAGAATGCTCCCAGCACAGAACTCCCAGCATTCCGTGCATTCGGGCAGTCTCTAATGTGCATGACGGCTTCTAACAAACATCCTTAGCGAATTATTATATAGGATAGTTATTCTTGGGTCTCATAATAAGAATAAAGAGTATATCGAGCTCAAAAACAAAGTTCCATAATTATGCGTTTGAAGCTCAACAATCAAATATTTTTTTCAAAGCTTCAATAGAAAAAAAGGGGCACGTGCGGCACGCCAAAGTGTCATGGCACTCTGGAGGAAAACCATGGCACTAAGTTAATGCAGCAATGAGCAGTGGTGCAATGCTCTGTTCTGCTAGTGGTGTGATGCGCTGCACGTCCATCTATCAAGCAGACCTTTGAATAGACTGTTGTGAGGCAAGACTGTCTCTGAAGCAGATAAAGGAAAAATAAACCCCCGAGATGTTTCAGGGAAAAGAAAAAAATAATACACACTGATTAAAAAGTTAGAAACAGTAGTGGGAAAAGGAGACTTTGAAATTTTGATGTATTTTTTATCCTTTAGAATACCCTTCATCCGTCCTTTATGCAGTTTCCTTTTACTTTCCACTTGATCTTGTCAGTTCATGCGGGTACAAACGCAACATAGCTTGGCCAAAGTCATTTATAGCAGACCTATGTAAAAGGAGAAGGCCAGCAATGAATTAGCTCTCTGACTTTGACAGAGTTAAAAATTGAAGGCATTCAATGTGTTAATAAAAAGTCCCTTTGAATTTTGAGCTTGCATGATTTGAAAGTATTTTACAAGGAACCTTTTTGTTTTCTCTGTTAATTCATCTTTATCTCTTTCTTCTTTTTTTTTTCTAGGTAAGTGTTTCTCTTCACAATCCCTTTTCATGTCTTGCTGCGGGGTTCTGGCTGGCAGAAAGTGCCAAATACAAAGCTGTTGGATTAAAGAGAATGGTTTTGCCCTGAAGAGTAAAGAGGGGTGGGGGGCATGCAGGTATGTGATCGTTTCACACACATAGTTCTGCTTTCTGGAATCTGCAATTCTGAAGCAAACCAAATGAACTGTAGGGTATAAACGTTCCATTGATTTAAATGGAGTTTTAAAGGGATAGTAATGTCTTAATTATATAAAAAGTAATATTGTAGAGCATAAAATAAGAAATCCATCAATGCAATTCCTCTCTCTCAAACCTTTATGGTTTGAGAGATAGAGCGTTCTAAAGTTCCCCCCTCCCCTTCTCCTGATGTCAGCTGTAAGCTGACAACAGGAGTTCTTGGTCCAGGGACCGACAGGCGGCTCTGCAGAAGAGCAAAAATCATGCAGTTTAAAAATAAATACTTCACTGGAACGGTGTACAAAGTGTGCTTGGTTTGCAAGCACACTTTTTAGACTGTTCCAAAGAAGTATTTATTTTTAAATCGCGCTGTTGTGGCTCTGCTGAAGAGCCTCCTCGTGTTGGCCGAATCAAATCTCCTTCTGTCAGCTTTACAGCTGACATCAGGGAGGGGGGGACTTTAGAACGCCCTATCTCTCAAACCATAAAGGTTTGAGTGATAGGAATTGCATGGATTTCTTATTTTATGCTCTACATTATTACTTTTTATATAATTAAGACATACTATCCCTTTAAACAGCCCTATTTAAAAGAAGGGGGAATTTATTTGCCCTCTGTGGAGTAATTGGTTTGATCCAGTATTGTGCATCTTTAGATTTCTGAATACAACCCATATTTTGAAAATACAAATTTCTTTGCTTTTATGCCCTTTTGTTTCCTTTGTGCATACAGGGTTATTTGGGTAT